>CM062816.1:16268412-17700912 GCA_031772625.1 Pinus tabuliformis | reverse complement strand
ACATTGATGATAGTGACTCTCATTGTCATATGATGTTGTCACTTGACTTGATAGCACTGTTGACAGTAGATGTGACAGTGATTGGCTTGACATGACTAGACAGCTATGTTGATTTGACTGAAAATGACAGTGATTTTCATGTGAATATTCTTGGTACTTGATATTGTTCCTGCATAACAGTGGTATATGCTACCATTGTATTATACATTTGCCTAAACTAAGGTTTGGCATCAGAAGTGAGATATCAAGACTCTTGACATCATATGAGGTTGAGCAGAGGGTACTTGGAAAAATTTGTATAGTGGAGCATAACATAGGGTTTGTTGCAGCAGATTAGTTTGTCAACCTATGATACTTTCTACAATTGGGCATCAATCTGTGATCCAAAAACAACAAAATTAACTATTTGCTCAATTTTCTTGAAAACTAAGGTTGCTCTTTAAGTGAATTAATAAGGAAAATGGATTTTTATGTGCCTTAAACTTAAAAACTTCAAATATGAAATTAACCATGAACAACAAAAATAAGAAGAAAACAAAACAAATTTGATGACGAAGTTCGTCCCTCCTAGACTACATCTTTGGGTCCGCTTCAAATGGGTGTTCGATGTATTGAAAATGCTAATAAAGTCTCTTTACATCAAAATCCTCCATTTTGGAATCTGCACACAGGCTTCAATGGCTGTTAGAAAATTATATATTACGAAGCAATGGAACACATAAAATATTGCAGAAATATAAACACAGAAAACGCATAAAACAAGAGAGACACAGATATACATGGTTCACCCAGTTTGGGCTACGTCCACCCCGAATAGCCAGTCCTTCCTTTCTATTATCCAGCAAAATGAAGAGACACAACCTACAGTAGATCCGCTGTAATATCCTCTGTTTTCTCTCACAGTCTCACCTCTCTATTTTTCGTTGACAGAATACACATCTATTACACAGCCTCAAATACAATACCCTCATACAAAGAGAGGGGGTTTCCTTCTAGGGCAAAAAACCCTAAACTAAACATAAGTTCTACCGTCAGATCATCCGCCTAATGAACAGACCAGATTGACTAGAAATTACTATACTTTTACAAGGCAATTGTACACCCGCGTGGAGGGGTGTACAAACTTCGTGGGGTATACATCCGGCTGAAACAAAGACCTCTGAACAATCATGCTCCACACACAACAATCTCCCACTTGGAGAATGATTGTAGCAACTCCACCGCTGCTTCATTTGCTGGACAATGACTCCTCTTTAGACCTGGCTATTTCTCATCTTCATCGTCATCCTTGAAGACCAATTGAAACTGAGCATGTTCTCAGTTTCTCCCTGGTTACAACTTTTGTTAGCATATCTGCAGGATTCTGGCTAGTGTGTATCTTTTCCAACTTCAACTCTCCATCTTCCAACACTGATCGTATGAAATGGTACTTGAGTTGTATGTGTTTAGTCCTGGAATGAAATGCTGAGTTCTTTGCAAGATGAATGGCACTTTGGGTATCACTATATAACGTGCCCATATCATGCTCCTTACCCAATTCACCCATAAACCTTTGTAACCAAATCATTTCTTTACTAGCCTCTATAGCAGCAACATACTCTGCTTCTATTGTTGAAAGTGCAACAACACTTTGGATTTTTAAAACCCAACTGACATCTGTTCCACCAACAGTAAATACATATCCTGTAGTGCTCCTCCTATTATCTCTGTCAACTGCCATATCTGCATCAACATATTCCTGTAGGGAAATGTTTGAACCACCAAAGCATAATGCTTGATTTGTGGTACCTTTCAAATATCTGAGAATCCATTTCACTACCATCCAATGTTCCTTTCCTGGATTGTTCATGTACCTGCTTACAACTCCCACTGCATGTGCAATATCAGGCCTTGTGCAGACCATTGCATACATTAAGCTTCTAACTGCTGATGCATATGGAACTTTAGACATATAATCCATGTCTTCTTGGGTCTTTGGGCACATTTCCTTACTAAGTTTGAAATGGCTAGGAAAAGGTGTACTAACTGGTTTTGCATTGTGCATGTTAAATCTTGTCAACACCTTTTGTATGTACTCATTCTGAGACAATGTTAATTTGTGATTTTTCCTGTCTCAAGTTATTCTCATACCAAGGATTTGTTTTGCAGCTCCAAAATCCTTCATTGCAAATGAATTTGCCAATTTTCTTTTGAGCACATATATTTCCTACATGTTAGATCCTGCAACAAGCATGTCATCTACATACAATAACAATATAATATAGCTACCATCATTTTGCTTTTTCAAATAAAAACAATGATCAGAGTGACATCTAGTATAACCTTGTTCAGACATAAACTTGTCAAATTTTAGATACCACTGCCTTGGAGCCTGTTTTAAGCCACACAAGCTCTTCTTCAACCTACACACTAGTTTCTCCTTCCATTTCGCTTCATATCCTTGTGGCTGCTACATATATATCTCTTCCTCCAAATCCCCATGGAGAAAGGTTGTCTTTACATCTAACTGCTCAAGATGCAAATCTTCAACTGCCACTAGACTTAAAATAGTTCTGATTGAAGTCATTTTAACAACAGGAGAAAATATTTCATCAAAATCAATACCTTTCTGCTGTGCAAACCCCTTCACCACAAGTCTAGCTTTGTATCTCTGTTTTCCTCCATCTTCTTCCTTCAGCCTGTAAACCCATTTATTTTGCAATGTAGTTTTACCTGCAGGTAACCTGACTAAGTCCCAAGTCTGGAAATGCATTAAGGAGTTCATCTCTTCTTCCATGGCTACCTCCCACTTCTTCCTGCATTCAACCTGCATTGCTTCTTCATAACATTCGGGTTCACCAGAATCAGTCAACAATAAATAATATAATGAAGGAGAGTATCGTTCAAGGGGTCTACTTATCCTGGTAGATCTTCTAACGCCACTTTCAGGTGTTTAGGGTTCCTGTTGCTGTTGCGGTGGTTGCTGCTCTTGTGGTTGTTGATTATTATTATTTTCAGGCACCTTTACTTTTTCATTGATTTCATCAAGAACTTTGTATTCCTTGTTTTCTTTTTCCTGTTTCTTTTCTTGCAACTGATTCTTATCCAAGACCTTTTCACTGAATATTACATCTCTGCTCCTAATTATTTTGTGATTTTCATAATCATATAAGAGATAACCAAAATCATTAACACCATATCCAATAAAGGTACATTTCTTTGACTTCGCCTCAAGCTTTGTTTTATTTTCTTTATCAATATGGACAAAGGCCTCACAACCAAAAGGCTTAAAAAAGAGTAGTTTACCTTTTTACCTGTCCATGCTTCCTCCGGAACACAACCATCCAAGGAACTTGAAGGCCCTCTGTTTATTAGATAAACAGCAGTATCTACAACATCTGCCCAAAACTGTAAAGGCAATCCTGCATGCAATCTCATGCACCTTGCACGCTCCATGATTGTTCTGTTCATCCTTTCTGACACACCATTTTCTTGTGGTGTTCTTGGAACTGTCGTCTCTCTGCAAATTCCATGCTCTGAACAGTACCTATCAAACTCTTTGTTGCAATATTCACCTCCATTGTCTGATTTAAGACACTTCAATTTCTTTCCTGTCTCAATCTCAACCAAAGCTTTCCATTTCTTGAAAGTATCAAATACATCAGATTTATTCTTAATACAATAAATCCAATTTTTTCTAGTTGCATCATCAATAAAAGATAACGAGAGCCACCGAGAGATGATACATGAGCAGGTCCCCATACATCTGTATGCACAAGCTCTAATTTTTCATTTTTCTTTTCTTTCCCAACTCTGAGAAATCTGACTCTCTTATGTTTTCCATAAGTGCAATTCTCACAGAAGTCCAAATCAACATTCTTCAAACCCAGCAACAAATTCCTTGAGTGAAGAATCTTCATCCCCTTTTCACTCATGTGTCTGAGCCTATGATGCCATAATTCTGCATCTGCTCCTTTGGAAGTTAAAGCATTAAGAGAGTTAGAAATACCATTGCATAAATACAATGTACCAACCTTTTCACCTTTTGCTATTACCAGGGCTCCTTTGGTGACCTTCCAAGCTTTATCTGTGAAAGTTGTCACACAACCTTCACCGCCTAACTGCCCTGTTGAAATCAGATTTTTCTTTAGATCTGGAACATGCCTTACCTCCTTTAGTAGCCATTGGTTTCCATTCTGCTGTTTTACAAGAATCTTACCCATTCCAACAATTTTACAGGGTTTATCATCACCCAAACAAACTTGTCCAAAATCTCCTTGAACATAGTCATGAAAGTATTTCTTATCAGGTGTGGCATGGAATGAGGCCCCTAAATCTACCACCCATGAATCAGTAATATTTTCGAAAGAAAGAATCAAAGCATCTTGTAACACCTCACCTGTCACATTTGCTTCATGATTGTTTTCTTGTTGTGCATCTCCTTCTTTTCCCTTCCGAGATCTACAGTCTTTCTTTAGATGTCCTTTCTTTCCGCATTTCCAGCAGACTATCCACGATCTAGACTTGGATCTGCCTTTCCTTGATTTACTGCGATATCCTGAGCTCTTTCCTCTTTCCATTTTTCTTCCCCTAGACTCTGCACTCAAAGCATTACCCGATATCTCACCGGAGCTTTTCCATCACATTTCCTCGCTAAGGATAGCACCGACAACATCATCAAACTTTAAAGTACTAGATCCAAAGACAGAGTTACTAATGGCCATTACTAAACCATTCCAACTTTCTGGTAATGAGCACAAGAATAACGGAGCTCTAACTTCATCTTCAAAGTTTACCCCTACAGAACTTAACTGACTTGTAACTGTATTAAAATCATTTAAATGATCTGCAACGGATCCACCTTCCGAAATATTCATATTAAATAACCGTTTCATAAGAAATACCTTGTTTGAGGCCGAGGGTTTTTCATATAGTTTCGACAACTCCTGAATCAAACCCTCTATCGTTGTTTCCTTCGAAATGTTGAAGGCGACTGACGCAGCGAGGCACAACTATATTGTTCCTAGTGCCTTTCTATCGAGAAGGTTCCATTGTTCATCTATCATAGCCATCGGCTTCTTTGTTTTTCCGCTCAATGGTAGGTACAGATCTTTCTGATACAGATAATCTTCCATCTGCATCTTCCACAGCGAGAAGTTTTGGCCGTTAAATTTCTCGAGCCTAAACTTACCATCTTCTGCCATTGCTCCCACTCGAACGAGGAATCCTTCTTTCCTACGAGTTTATCAGCCAAATAGACCTTCGGCTCTGATACCAGTTGTTAGAAAATTATATATTACGGAGCAATGGAACACATAAAATATTGCAGAAATATAAACACAGAAAATGCATAAAACAAGAGAGACACAGATATACATGGTTCACCCAGTTTGGGCTACATCCACCCCGAACAGCCAGTCCTTCCTTTCTATTTTCCAGCAAAATGAAGAGACACAACCTACAGCAAATCCGATGTAATATCCTCTGTTTTCTCTCACAGTCTCACCTCTTTGTTTCTCGCTGACAGAATACACATCTATTACACAGCCTCAAATACAATAATTTCATACAAAGAGAGGGGTTGCCTTCTAGGGCAAAAATCCTAAACTAAACATAAGTTCTACCGTCAGATCATCCGCCTAATGAACGGCCCAGATTGACTAGAAATTACTATACTTTTACAAGGCAATTTTACATCTATTTTTAGCTTCAGGGATGCTGCCCTCGAGCCCCCGTCGGGGGACCGCTGGCCCCGGACCCCCCAGACCCCGCGGGGGGGACAAGTCCCCCCCGCGTGGAGGGGCGTACAAACTTCCTGGGGTATACATCCGTCTGAAACAAAGACCTCTGAACAATCATGCTCCACACACAACAATGGCTACAATTAATTGAAAGGTCTCTGCCTCATCTTTCCAATGCAACTTTTAGATTATGAAAAGGCCCAATAATGTTTGAGTTATGCCTCAAAAGGCATTTACAGGCAACATAAAACAATTACAAAATCTTCTCCTTATATCTCCCTAACTGATGGCGCATTGGTACAATTTTTATAGAACCCATGGGAGGTCCTGGGTCAAATCTACGGGCCTCCCCGGATTTTATTGGCATTATATGACAATACAATATATCTTATGATGTTACAATAGTAATAATCTGTGCTATATCTCTGGTTGGTGGTAACAATGTTTAACATTGGAATATATTTGATATGATATGTGTTATGTTTGGTGGTGGTGATATCTTGTTTGGCAACGTCATTAAAAAACCGGGGTTTGGCGAGCCTTCCGGATATGGCAGGCTCCGCCAACCCTTTCCCACCGTAACACTATAAACATTGTTTAAATATAACCCTGCAGCAATGTATTTCAAAGTTGACTTGTGGCCCATTGGTAATATTTTGGGTCAATAGCCCGAAGGTCACGAGTTCGACCCACGAAATTCTCGGTGGTGGTTTGAACTATGGATATGCCATCCTACCACCATGTGTCAGCAGAGGATTGGACCCTTGTGTTTCCACGTGCCCTACTCTGACGTTTCCATGTGCCCTGCTCTGACGTTGCCACATGCCCTACTCTGACATTGCCACTTGTCATGCTCTGGTGATGCCACTTTTCCTGCCACTTATCCTACTCTGGTATTGCCACGTGGCTATTGCGTAGCCACTCTTTTTTCCATGTCAGCGTCTATTGGTCCCACATTGCAGACTGTGCATTCCTTTTTTGCCTATTTCCACAAAATTTTAGAATGCCTTAACTTCCTCATACGAAGGCCATTTTGAAAACCAAACATACCACCAGAATCAACACAACGAGCTCTACGACTTAGCACTTTTTTCATGATCATATGAGACTGTTGAATTTTGAGCATTTTGTGGATCCTCTTGGATCATTCCTCTCCACTAGAATCTTTTGGACCACCAAAAGTTTGGTTTTAAGAAGATATGAGGTGAGGGTACTATTCCCTCACCCTTCCAATCTCCATCCACCTTTATTTTCTTGGATTCATGCCTTTGAGTCTCACTCGAAGATCCTCTACATCTCCTTGCCTAGAAGTGCAGACCTTCCTATCCAAGATGGTATCTTCCTATAACTCAGTCATACATTCAGGTGAAAAATCATCTATTGTTGGAATTTGAGCATTTTCCTCTTGATCCATGATCATTGGAGGTTCATACAACTTCAATTTATCAACATTTACAACTAGATATATATGCATGTATGAAGGCAAATTTAACTGGAATGCATTATGCTCAATCTTTTCAAAAAATTTAAAAGGACCATACCTTATGGGTTTCACATTTTTACCTTCACCTTCCATCCTTTCTTTGCTGATGTACAGCCATACTTGATCACCAACCTGGAAGAGATGATCCATTCGATGCTTGTCATGATGCATTTTGTACATGGCCTGACTTTTCTCCAATTGATCTTGCACTGCTTCATGAATCTTTTGGATTCTTTGAATGAACTTGATTGCTTTTTTGGCATCTCCATGTCCATCCTCCTCATCTTCCTCACCAAACATAAAGTCCATTGGTGATTTTGGTAGGTATCCATAACATGTTTCAAAAGGATATCCGGTAGTAGAAGAGTGCAAGGCCCGGTTGTAAGCATGTTGGACATAATGTAAGGATGCATCCCACAGCTTAGGATGTTTATTGCAATAACCTCTGAGAAGATGTAGCACTGTCTTGTTCACCTCCTCTATTTTCCCATCGGTTTGTGGATGAAAAGTTGTGCTCTTTTTCAACTTAGTGTCCATGAGTCCCCACAAAGTGGACCAAAACTCCCATAGAAAGTGAGAGTCCCAATCTAAGATTATAGAAGTAGGCAACCCAAAATGAACCCACACATTTTGAAAGAAAAATTGTACATTCTGTTCAGCAGTAACTTTCTTCTTGCATGGAACAAGGATACATATTTTGCTAAATCTATCAACCACAACATACAAATAATCATCCCCTTTTCTAGACATTGGAAGTCCCCCTACAAAATCCATATATATACTCTCCCATGGCCGAGAAGGAATTGGAAGTGGCATATACAAACCTAATTTTCTGTTGTTTGGTTTGCTTGTTGAACACATGACACAACCTTTGATGTACTTAGCAACTATTTCATTCATCCGAGGCCAATAGAAAAACCTTTGTAATTGTGCCACTGTCTTACCTACACCAAAATTCCCTGAAACACGAGAAGAATTTGCTTCCCTGATCACATGCACTCTTTCTTCCTGTGGTATGCACAACTTTCCAAGATGGTACAATAACCTATCATGAACATGATAATTCACTTCTTCCACCTGAGCACCATGAGTTAGTGATTCATAAACATCCTTAAAATCAGTATCTATAGCATATTGTTCTATATAAATTTCATGTGCTAAAGAATTGTTTTGAAGAATAACTGAAGCATTCAAAGAAGGTCTTGATAACATATCAGCTACTTTATTGGTGGTACCTTTCTTATATTTGATTACTAAATGGAATTGCTGCAAAAACCCCATCCATCTATAATGTCGAGACTATTGCAACTTAGTTTGTGATTTAGAAAATGTTTCTGAATGAAGACAAATAGGATTTCCTTTTTTTAATAACACTGTTGGCATTATGGTTCAAGTGTTGTCCTTGATGGCAACTCACTCAGTGGATGGTACAGGTGCTCAAAGGTTAGTACAGGTGATGGCAACTCAATCAGAAGACAGATCTCAGTACAGCATGGCAAGAAAGCTCATACACGCTCTTTCGTTAAGCCCAAGTCGCGTGTACACGCAAGTTAGATTCAGAAAAAGCGCGTGTATGTGGAAAGGTTCCTTTGGTTCATGGTGGTTAGACCTTGGAAGTTGTGCCTATGATTTCGGACCATTATGTCTCGACGGGCGTGTCGATCCCTAGTTTTAAAGTTGATGGTATTGTGTTACTATGGTTTTGGCTCTTGGTATTGAGAAAGGCCTAAGGCTATATAAGGAGAAGAAGATCATTAGGCAAACATCTTTTCGACAAGGCATGAATATCTAAGAGAGAAAGAGATCTGATATGCAGGTTCTGAGTTGGTTGATCTGAGCTAAGGAGAGATCTCATCGGGTGATGGTGAACTAGATCTAAGGAGAGATCGGGATCAAATGGTTTGAAATGCACTATCATGTTGATTATGCGTATTTCTAGATCTGCATATTGTCGCAATGTTACGTTCTGAGTCTAACTAATATCTGGTACAGCTGCAAGTTGAGAAAGTTTATTTTTAGATCTGTACGCAGGTTGGCTTCGGTAAAAGCGCGTGTATACGCGGTTTCTGCTCATTAAAGTAGCGTATATCTTTTGAAGCTTGATTTGGGTTTACAGTGGGATCTGACTGTTATTACAGAGTTCTGTAGTCTGCTCTGTGTTCTGGTAACTGGTGATTGACAGGGTTCAGTGGTTCAGTGATTCAAAGTTGGTTGTTTTATGCTTCAATGATCTGTTGTGAAAATTGAATGAATTGTGGTCTTCAGATTGTAATGTTGTGCTTCAGGAATATCCAAGTCTGAAAATGTATGAAAAGTGATACCTGGAAGAAGTAAGATTGTAGGTCAGCACCTACATACTAGTATTTTGGCTAGTACAAAAGAAAAGGGGGTTGGAGCTCCCTTCCAAGGAAGTTTGGAGAACGAGAGAAGGTTGAAGCCTTCTGCAGGTTGTAGCCTGCGTACTGGTATAAGGCTGCACCAGTACAAAAGATTGTAAACTGAAGTTTCATATTAAGAAAGATAGAGACAACTTGCAGCAGGTGGTTTTCACCCACATTGGGTTTCCACCTTATATCTTGGTGTTCATGTGTGTGGCTTTTTTCTGTTATACTGCACATGTTTACTGTTAATATGATGAATAATGTCCTGATGCACTTAATTGAAGAATAAGCCAACTAAATTGTGAGTTTTCTGCTTATACGCTGTTTTACTTCGTCACAGTAGCGTGTACACGCTGGTTCACTTAGCTGAAGTAGCGTATATGTTTTGGGCATTTGAAAAGTTTGATTAATCTGATAATACTGATTCACCCCCCCCCCTCTCAGTATTATTTCCAACAAACACTGCACCCATTTCATACCCACTAGCATTGGTTTCTATTTCAAATGGTTGTTGAAGGTCTGGTAAAGAAAATATTGGAGTTGTAACAATTTTCTGCTTTAAGGTATCAAATGTTTTTTGTTGTTTTCCTCCACACTGGAAGGAGACTTTAGAACTTGTTAAAGCATAAAGTGGTGATGCAATAAAAGAGAAATGAGAAATAAAATTCCTCCAGTATTGAAATGCACCCAAGAAACTTATAACTTCTGTCACATTTTGAGGTCTTGGACACTTGACAATTACTTCAATTTTAGTTGGATTTATTTTTAACTGACCACCTCCAAATATGTAACCAATATATACTAAGTAAGTTTTTTGAAATTCACATTTAGAGAGTTTAAGATACAGTTTCTCTTTTTTCAACACGTCAAAAGCTTGTTTAACATGCTTTACGTGTTCTTCCAAACGTGAAATGAAAATAAGAATATCATCCAGATAGCATATGACAAAATTATCAATAAAAGGATGAAAAACATCATTCATCACTCTCATAAAAGTTGTTGGAGCATTACATAACCCAAATGTCATAACCAACCATTCAAAAAGTCATTGTCTACTCTTAAATGCAATTTTCCATATATCATTCTCTGCAATTCGAATTTGATGATAACCACTTCTTAAATCTAGTTTTGTAAAGTAAACAACGCTCTTTAATTGATCAAGCAAATCATCTATTCTAGGAAGAGGATACCTGTTCTTAATGGTGATTTTATTTAAGGCTCTAAAATCAACACACATTCTGCAAGTTCCATCTTTCTTTGAGACTAATATGATCGGTGATCCACAATGAGAAGACTAAAGAACTATGTCGAATAAAGTCGTTATCAACCAATTCCTGAATTTGTTTCTTAATCTCTTCATTCTCTATGACTAGCATACGATACATGCAAATGTTTAGAAGAGGAGCATCAGATTGTAATTGAATATCATGTTGTATTTCTCATTTTGGAGGCAAAATTTTTGGTTCTTTAAACAATTCTTTATAAGAATCTGCTATTTCAACCGATTTGTCCTTAAACTGAGAATCACACCCTTGAAAAGCATCATACTTATCTTTAGGTTGTTCTTTAACAATCATGAGAATATACTTTTACTTGAATTTATTAACCTTTTCATTTGACTGGCATTGATTAAATCCGAGTTTGTCTTAATTTTTTGTGCCCTGACAATATATTCAATTCCATCTTTAAAGAGATGATACTTATTCCCCTTTCTATGAAATATGGCATCTCTATCATAAAGATATGAACTACACAACACAACTCCACATATATCCAAAGGAATCACATCTAGTTCAACTTCATCAACAAAGTTAGTTTTAATTGTAAACCTTAATCGACACTATTTTGTGACTTGCATTTGAGTATTTTGTTTCAACCATCCTAAGGGGTAAGGTTTTGGATGATTCTTAGTTTCCAATGCCAACTTCCTTACTAGTTCCTCGGAAATTAGATTTTCTTATGATCCACTATCGAATAATGTGTCTATCTTAGTGTGTTTGGATATGATCCTTATGTGAAACTATTCAACTCTCTTCTTTTCTTCAATCACATTATTAGCTTTTGAAGAAGATGCATAACAAGTAGAACTAGAGCTAGTTTCAGAAGGAATACCTATCAAACCCATAGTGGTAATCTTCTTTTCATCACTGGAGTCAGATCCCAAATTTTGTTGGACTACAGCATTAGATTTAATTTCACCCTTCTTCTTAAGGAACTTCTTTGGTTTAAGTTTAGGATGAAGCTTCCTACATTTGGAGTCTCCATGTCCAACCCTCTGATAATGATTACAAGTAGGCCTTTATTCTTCCTTCTTTGTTGTTGTCAATTTCTTTCCTTTCAACTTACTCTTTCCCTTGGCTTCTTTGGAATATTTATTCTTTGAATGCTTGAATGGTTTCTTTGAAAAGTTTGACTGAAAAGGTCTACCACCTTATTCAATATGAATGCCTTGTACACACACTTCATCAAAGTCAACTAGATTAAACATAAGCAAAATGTGTCACAAATAAGAATGAAAAATTCCAATATACTTTGACAAGTTTCTTGTGTGTCTAATGGAACATTAAGTGCTAATGTATTTTTCCAGAATTCCTGAGTAAACTCTTGCACACTTTGTCCTTTACCTTGTCTTAAATGTTGCCAATCCATTACAACCTGTTGCATATATCCTAAAGGATAGAATTTCTTTCTAATAGCTTTAACAAACTTAGACCATGAAGAGATAATTTTACCCTTTTGCTTCAAATCTGACTGAGTTTTACTTTCCCACCAAATCAAAGTTGTTCCTCCCATTCTAAGTGTAGCTAACTGAATTTTTCCAGATTCATCAACAACATTTTGAATTCTACAATACACCTCAAGTTTCTTTATCCATTTATCTAACTTTTCACGATTCATTTCTGTTAAAATTGGAAACTAGGGCAAAACTTCATGTGGGTCATCTTATTTAGGGCTGATAATATTTTTATTAGATTCCTCTCATTGAGAGGTGTAGGATTGATATAAATATCATCCGATTCCAAAAAGTATTCATGGAGATATGAATTTATTTTGATTATGGAATTATTATCAAGCCGACCTACAACTCATGTAGGCTCAGAAGCCCAATAGTCGCATCTATTCAAACATCATTAGTTGTGTATAAATACAAGAGGAATTTTCCTCATTTGCACTCACTCATCTCATCACATCTCTCTCTCTCTCTCTACTGCGCAGAAAAGAGTCTCTTCTCTACTGCGTAGAAAAGGGTCTCTCCCTCACACATGTGAAGCCGGAAGTTGCTGAAACTGAAGCTGCAACTGTAGATGTAAAGATTGACCTGCGTGGACTAGAAGATATCCTCATCTAAACTGTGTTATAGGTTCATCTGAACCTCCTCTGAAAGCTGCAACTTTTGGTGGTGGAATCAAGTCAATCCGATGAACGGTTTGCAAGATATCGATTGCCCTAGTTTGAAGTCGGAAGCTGCTGAAACTGAAGCTGCAACTGCAGAAGTAAAGTTTGACCTACGTGGACTATAAGATCTCCTCATCTGAACTACGTTATAGGTTCATTTAAGCCTCCTCTGGAAGCCACAACTTTTTATGGTGGAATCAAGCTGATCCGATGGTCGGTTTGTGAGATATCGTCTGCCCTAGTTTGATGATGAAGCCGCTAATGCTGATATTTCTAATCTAGGGTTTGCTACTGCTGATATGAATCAGATTTATTGTACTATTTCTCTTTGCTTAATTATTGAAGATAAAAGAAGATTTGATCAAAGGGTTTCCCCACACATTGTGGGGTTTGTCCCTAGCTAGCCGCCACATCTTGTGTCTCTTGTCTTGGCTTGTTTTTTGTCGATCGTTTAATGTTCTATCTTCACTTTACTTTATGTACATGTGATTGCTAATCTGTGGAATATAATAAGGAAAAGAAGTAAAATGTTATAAGCATAGAAAATACCATAGCTTAATATGGGATCATAGCTGAGGTGAAGACAAAGTCTGAGCAAGAGCAAGAGTAATCACCGAAGAGAATATTGGCAAGGCTATCCTAAAAGAACTACGGGGTCCTCAACACTCTTTCCTGTTGAAGACAAGCTCCGTGAGAAAGCTGACTATTACGGACGGAAGATGTCTATCGATCTAACCCTAGAAGATCAAGGAGTGCTGGACCATGTAAGAGGCAATATTGTTGAGCCTCCATCAAATGCATCCGCTGCTGCCTGGAACAAATGGAAAAACGGAGAAATCAAAACAAAGAAGATCATCCAGGACTCTATTGACAAGCACTTGGTGGCCTACATCTCTGAACTTGACACCTCCAAGGAAATCTACGATAGACTGGTGAGTTTATTTAAAGTTAATGATGCAAATCAAGTTTTGTTTCTTAGAAATAAGCTAAGGGAAATCAAGAAGGGTAAATATGAGAGTATGCAAGCATACTTCTTAAGAATCACAAAGATCAAGAATGATCTCCTATCTATTGGGGAGACTATTACTAACAGAGAAATGTCACTCATGACTCTTGGAGGATTACTATCCGAATGGTACGTGTTCAGGAATACTCTTCTGAATAATAATGTAATTCCTGGTTTCAAGGGATTAATGGCTACATGCATTCAAGAAGAAACAAGGGTAGAAGAGCAAGAAATGCCCATGCCTAAAGGTCCTCCTTCTGCCTTTTCTTCTCATGCTAAGAAAAGAAATAATTCCTGGACTAAATTAAAAGGAAAGGTTGGACCTAAGGGTGGAAGACAAGGATGATGTTACATCTGCGATAAAGCAAGTCACTATGCAAGGGAGTGCCTTGATAGAAAGGACTCACACCAGGACAATGATCAAAATCCCTCTGATGGCAATCAAAGGAATTACAAATTCATAGCAAAGTTAAGAGGAGAGCTGGGAATCAAGGGAGAGGACAACCATTCAAGAAGGCTAGAAATTCCAAGATGTATTAAATGCACCTTACCTCAAAAAGAACCTGGTGTCCATCTCGGTGATAGAAGACAAAGGCTACAAGGTAACCTTCAGCGATGGCAAGGTACATATATGGAAAAATAATGTTAAATATGCCTTTACTCTTGGGTTTCGTGTTGATTCATTATATCAGGTCAATGGAAGTCCGCTAGGTGTCATGTATTATGAGACATCTCTTCAGTCTGAACTTTGGCATTGAAGGTTTGCCCCCCTTCATTATAAAGCTCTACTCAGTGTAAGACAAATGGTGACAGAGATGCCCAAATTCTGAGTAGAGAAAGAAGGTGTATGTCCAGGATGTGCCGAAGTAAAGCTCAAAATGGGACCATTCCCCTCAAGCCTAAGCAATACCTCCGATATATTATAGTTGGTTCACTTAGGCATATCTGAGGCTGCATTAAGAGGGAGAATACTACACCACATACCCCTGAGCAGAATGGTGTGGCAGAAAGGAAGAACCGTACAATTGTGGAAGCTGTCTCTATGGGTAGATGATGTAACAATGCCTGATGTGGAGGAACCCATGGATCCTATTTATCCACCTAAGCCTTCCTCTTCTAGGAAGAGGCCTTCATGGCTTAGGGGGATACTTGATGATGCTGAAGGACATGCTGCACCCCGAGGAACCTTTCGTGAATGTAAGAAACCTAACAGGTATCAGGGATACCTGACCATCATGAGCATGATCATACAAAATGAGCCTTCATCATTCTCAGATGTCGTCAAGCATCAAGTATGGAAGGATGCTATGACCAAAGAATATGAGTCTATTATGGAGAATGATATCTGGGAAGTACTTCCCAGACCCCAGGACAAGACAATTGTTACTTCAAAATGGCTTTACAAGATAAAGCTGCAGCTGATGGAAGTACGACATAGTATAAGGCTTGTTTTGTTGCTCGTGGTTTCTCCCAAAAGGAAGGTATAAACTATGATGTTCTATTTGCACCTGTTGCCAGATATACGACCATCCACTCGATCATAGCCCTTGCCGCTTCACAAGGATGGAACCTACATCAGATGGATGTCAAGACCGCGTTCTTGCTCGGCTCGATCAAAGAAGAGGTCTACGTGGAGCAACCCAAAGGATTTGAGATTTATGATTGAAAATCTCATGTATGCAAGTTGAAGAAGGCTATCTATTGGCTGAAGCAAGCACCCCGAGCATGGTATGAGAGGATCGATAGCTACTTGATGAAGTTGGGATTCACTAGGAGTGAAGCTGATCCTAACCTTTACTTTAAGGTTGAAGATGACAAGCCTCTCATACTGGTGCTGTATGTGGATGACCTCTTTCTAACAAGTGTATACCCTCTCATTCACAAATGTAAGAGGGAGTTGGCTTCTGAATTTGAAATGAAGGACCAAGGACTTGGAGTGTGGCAGAAGCCAGGGGAAATTTTCCTATCTCAAGGAAAATATGTGGTAAAGATATTGGAAAGATTTGGTATGATGGATTGCAAGCCTGTGACTACCTCAAGGATCTTAACTTTTAGAAGTTATATGGTAGTGATGTCAGACCAAATTTGGGAAATGCCTCTGAGTTTCATAAACTCATTCGCATTGATGTCCTTGGTGAACCTCTGTCCGAACATATGTTTTGCAGTTAGCATTGTGAGCTCATATTGAGTTGAGCCTCACTGGATTGATGCCAAGAATCTTCTGAGATATCTTCGGGGCACAATTACTAATGGGTAAAGATACACTACTAGAGATGTGAGACTACTTGGATATACTTATGCTGATTGGGCAGGCAGTGTGGTGGATTGTAAGAGCACTTCTGGGTGTTGTTTCACCTTGGGATCTGCTTCGATATATTGGATGAGCAGGAAGCAGAAGTCGGTGGCTTTGAGCACTGCCAAAGCAAAATATATTGCTACTAGAATGGCCTCCTATGAGGCAGTCTGGTTGCGAAAGCTCTTTAGTGAGTTGTTTTGATTTACATTGGATACCATTGTGATTCTCTATAACAACCAAAGGTGGGATCCGATTATTGAAGAATCCCGTATTCGTCGATTGCTCCAGCAGAAAGACATCATCTAGGATATGGTAAGTCGATGAGCAAGGAGGTTCCATCGCATTAAGATGATGTACAGGTCAATACACCTGGTCGAAGCCCCGAGGAAAGATCTAATCTGTGATTTTCCCAAACGACTTGGAGTCGTCAAGAAACCCTTATACAAGGGTCCTGCATGTTGCATACATTGAGCTCTAGGAGCTTTGAGGGCTTGCGGTTCTTACTGGAGCAACATACGACCGCAGGGTGACTCACCCTCCCCTAGTGGTGTGCACTGGAACAAGATGATTCGCTCTCTTGTGGGACAAGATGATTCGCTCTCTTGTGGAACAGGATGATTTGCTCTCCTGTGTAGCAAGATTATTAGTTCTCCTGTGAGGCCTGGATTGATGTGTTCTCCATGGCGATTGTAGCAGGATTGATGTGTTCTCCTGTGAGGCCTGGATTGATGTGTTCTCCATGGCGGCCTAGATTGATGTGTTCTCCATAGCGATTGTAGTAGGATTGATGTGTTCTCCTGTGAGGACAAGATTGATTAGTTCTCCAATCAAGGCATCCTACCCATGTAGTCTGGGACTCATGGGAAGTACCTCTCATCTGATCAATGAGCAGGGAAATGAAGTTATGGACCATAGTAGTACAAAAGGACGCATCGTTGTATCTACCATACTCCCTATGCTAGGATGACCTCCATTGATCTGGGATCAATGGTACTAGTCTGGGACCAGTGGTAGGAGTTGTACCATACTATGAAACTGACTTTGGGTTGGTTGAGACTGGTCTGGGACCAATGGTACATACTCTGAGACTGACTTCATGTCAGTGCAGTACTGGTCTGGGACCAGTGAGAGTGGTACATACTATGATGTTGACTTCAGGTCGGTTGAGACTGGTCTGGGACTAGTGGTACACTCTCTAAGACTGCGATACTGGTCTGGGACCAGTGGTAGGAGTTGTACTTACTATGAAGCTAACTTCGGGTTGGTTGAGACTGGTCTGGGACCAGTGGTACGCACTCTGAGACTGACTTTGAGTCAGTGGAGGATGATATTGGTCTGGCACCAGTGGAGTTGTACTCACTATGACGCTGACTTCGGGTTGGTTGAGACTGGTCTGGGACTAGTGGTACATACTTTGAGACTGACTTCGAGTCAGTATGATACATCCTCGATCATTTCTTCTTCTTCATAATTCGAACAAAAGCAGAGTAGAACAGAACAAAGCAGAGCAACGCATAACAGAGCAGAGCCGTACAGATCAGTACAGGGCAGAACAAGACAAAGCAGAATATGAAGAATAGAGCAGAGCAGGGCAAGGGACAGGCTGTATAGGGTAGTGCATTTGATGGATGAATAGTAACGACCGATAGACAGATTGTAGATGAAGTTCTCCCTAGTTGAGAGGGAGTGTTAAATTTGGAAACTAGGGAAAAACTTCATGTGGGTCATCTTATTCATGTCTGATAATATTTTTATTAGATTCCTCTCATTGAGAGGTGTAGGATTGATATAAATATCATCCGATTCCAATAAGTATTCATGGATATATGAATTTATTTTGATTATGGAATTATTATCAAGCCGACCTACAACTCATGTAGGCTCAGAAGCCCAACAGTTGCATCTATTCAAGCATCATCAGTTGTGTATAAATACAAGAGGACTTTTCCTCATTTGCACTCACTCATCTCATTACATCTCTCTCTCTCTCTACTGCGTAGAAAAGAGTCTCTTCTCTACTGTGCAGAAAAGGGTCTCTCCCTCACACATGTGAAGCCAGACGCTGCTGAAACTGAAGCTGCAATTGCAGAAGTAAAGATTGACCTGCATGGACTAGAAGATCTCCTCATCTAAACTGTGTTGTAGGTTCATCTGAACCTCCTCTAAAAGCTGCAACTTTTGGTGGTGGAATCAAGTCAATCCGACGAACGGTTTGCAAGATATCGATTGCCCTAGTTTGAAGCCGGAAGCTGCTAAAACTGAAGCTGCAACTGCAGAAGTAAAGTTTGACCTACGTGGACTAGAAGATATCCTCATCTGAACTGCGTTGTAGGTTCATTTAAGCCTTTTTTGGAAGCTGCAACTTTTGGTGGTGGAATCAAACTGATCCGATGGTCGGTTTGTGAGATATCGTCTGCCCTAGTTTGATGATGAAGCCGCTAATGCTGATGTTGCTGATCTAGGGTTTGCTACTGCTGATATGAATCTGATTTATTGTATTATTTCTCTCTGCTGAATTATTGAAGATAAAAGAATATTTGATCAAAGGGTTTCCCCACACATTGTGGGGTTTGTCCCTGGCTAGCCGCCACATCTTGTGTCTCTTGTCTTGGCTTGTTTTCTGTCGATCGTTTAATGTTCTATCTGCACTTTACTTTATGTACATGTGATTGCTAATCTGTGGAATATAATAAGGAAAAGAAGTAAATTGTTATAAGCATAGAACATACCATAACTTAACAATTTCACCATCATATATTGGCAACTCAAACTTAACATCAAGTTTCAAAAAAGGAGATTTCTTGGGTTTCTTTTGTGAATCTAAAATTGAACCTGAATGATAAGAGAACAAAGAAGAAGAAGACAAAGATGGAGGAGAAGGAGGTTCATTACCATAAGCTTTTTCCTTGCCCTTTTTCTCTTTCATGCCTTTAGAAGATGAAGTTGCATCTTTAGTCTTCTTGTCTTCATAAAGTTCTGCAATCATCCTTTGCATATTAAGGAACATTTGCCGATATTGCTTCTTTCCAATGACCTTTGTTTCAGGAGCTTCTCCTTCATTTGGCTCTCCCATCTTCAAATTTTGAGAGACTTTCCTCTTTCCAATCTCTAGATTTATCTTCTCAAGTTTCCCTTCTCCACGTCACAACCTAGATCTAGTCAACATTCATATTGGCAAATATCCTACTTATACATGATAAACCTTACTCTGATACAAAAATATGATCCAAAAACAAAAACATTGACTATTTGCTCAATTTTCTTCAAGTATTAACTAAGGTTTCTTTTAAGTGAATTAATAAGGAAAATGGATTTTTATGTGCCTTAAACTTAAAAACTTGAAATCTGAAATCAACCATGAACAACATAAATAAGAAGCAAACACAACAAATTTAATGAGGGAGTTCATCCATCCTAGACTACATCTCCAGGTTCGCTTCCAATGGGCATCTAAGGTATTGAAAATGCTCATAAATTCTCTTTACATCAAAATCATCCATTCTAGAATATGCTCACAGGCTTCAATGGCTATAGTCAACTGAAAAGTCTCCACCTCAACTTTCCAATGCAACTTTAAAATTACAAAAATTCCCAATAATGGTCGAGTTATGCCTCAAAAGGAATTTATAAGCAACATAAAACAATTACATAATCCTCTCCTTATATCTCCCTAGCTGATGGCGCATTGGTACAATCTTTCATAGAACCCACGGGAGGTCCCGGGGTCAAATCCGCAAGCCTCCCAGGATTTCATTAGCATTATATGGAAATACAATATATCGTATGATGTTACAATAGTAAGAATCTGCACTATATCCGTGGTTAATGGTAACAATGTTTAACATTGGAATATATTTGATATGATATGTGTTATGTTTGGTGGCGGTGATATCTTGTTTGGAAATGTCGTTAAAGCAACCAGGGTTTGGTGGGCCTGCCAAATATGGCGGGGTCTACCAACCCTTTCCCAACGTAACAATATAGCCATTGTTTAAATATAACCCCGCGGTAATGTATTTCAAAGTTGACTCGTGGCCCATTGGTAAGATTTTGGGCCAATAGCCCAGAGGTCGTGGGTTTGACCCACGAAATTCTCGGTGGTGGTTTGAACTATGGATGCACCACCCTGCTGCCACGTGTCAGCACAGGATTGGACCCCTGTGCTTCCACGTGCCCTACTCTGACACTGTCACATGCCCTACTTTGACACTGCCACTTGTCCTACCCTGGTGCTGCCACTTGTCTGCTTTGGTGTTGCCATTTATCCTGCTCTGGTACTGCCACTTGTCCTCTCTAGGGCTACCACGTGGCCATTTGTGTAGCCAGTCTTTTTTCCACCTCAGAATCTATGGGTCCCACACTGCAGACTGTGCAGCCCCTTTTTGCTTGTTTCCATAAAACTTCATAATGCCTTAACTTCCTCATACGGAGGCCATTTTGAAAACCAAACATACGAACGAAATCGGCGCGATGAGATCTTCGACTTATCACCCATTTCATGATCATATGAGACTATTTGATTTTGAGTATTTTGAAGATCCTCCTAGATCAATCTAATTGGTGGAATTTAGGGTTATGCTTGTGGAAGTATAATATTGTAGTTTGTGATCCAAGCACAGAGAAGGTACAAATCATTTTATTAATAGATTGGACACTATATTGCTTGAGTTGTGTTGTAGCGGCTACAACCACCCTCCAAAATTTTTCCTTAGGCTGTTTTGGAGCCTCCCTACCAACCTTACACAAAACTTTGTCTTGCTTCGTCAACTACTCAAGCTTCAGTGTTTTCCTCGCACAAAGGCAGCCTGTCAATCACAGTTGATCCATTCCCCTCATAGGCTGCTCACCCTGACTTGGTCCAGTTGCATGCTAAGCAACTTCCCATTGAAAATTGTGCATTTCTAGAGGGCAACCAGCCTTCCCTCCAAGAATTGCATAATCCTCTCTAGCAGCCTGCTAGGCTCTAGGATTGCGCAATCTTGCCAACCAACCCTCCCAACAGGATTTGCGCAAATTTTCCTAGTAGCAAGCTGTTTAGCCCAGGATTTGCACAAATCTGGGCAACAGTCAGCTTCTCTGCCCAGAAATTGCGCATACCTCCTCGGTAGTCAGCCCATATCGCAGCCAGGAAATGCGCATTTTTCCCAAGCAGTTAAGCACTTGCATGCATGGACAGTCTGGTTAACCAGTTCCACCTGAGACCGAGGAAACTTGAATTGCATGCATGCATGACTTGATCTTCCCATAATAGAAAGAGACAACATGCAAAAGGCATCCCATGATTCACAGAGCTATTTTTAGCAGACAGAGGTTACATGCAAAGTTGTTTTAGAAGTTGTGTCACTTTTTCCTATATTTGTGGCATGCGCATCTTGAGACAAAAATTATTTATTCAATGCATCAGAACTCATTCATTCACATAGATCTAGGATCTCTAACATCCCACAGCACATCCAGGACTCTTTGACACATCCGGCTTAGCTATTCAAGAGTAAGTAGCCTCAACTTGCCTTTTTCAGCATTTCTGTCACTTTTTGTGTATTCGCTTGTGTGAGTGTTGTTGATTTGAAAATGAAGCACTAAAGGCTTCTTGTCAAGCTTACAATAAGTTCTCCCACTTCCAAATCTTAAATACTCCCAAGATATTATGATTAACCAAATGCAGAAGTAATAATGTGCTTGAACATAGGTGTATGCTTATATTTGTTTAAAATTGTTATGTGTTGTAAGTTCACTTGCTTATGCTGGTATAAAATACATATGACAGTAAGTAAAGTAGCAAATAAGCAACACACGCATAGCAGCAAAATGCAGCAATAAAATAACACACATAACAACAATATTAATTTGGAGTTCACCCAAAACTCTTGGGCTATGTCTCCTTGAGCTCTAGTCAACTCGACTAGGCTATCTTGGATTATGGCAGTAGTTCTTTTACAAGCTCCACGCTCAACTCCACTGGTTTACATAGAACACAATGGGCTTATAACACCATCTCATCCCTGGCTCTGAAGCTCTCAACTTTCTGGCTATGGATCTGACTTCTTTGAGCTCTCTCTCGGCCTCTGCGTGCATCAATGGTTCACTTGACCACCAAGCGACCTTTTGAAACCTTCCAACGACCTTTAGTAGCTTTGCTTCCAGTCAATCGTGCTCTCTGGCTTTTCACTCTCTCTCAGCTTATAACTCTCCTTCAGCGACCTCTAGCTCTATGCATGTTAGCTACAACAATCTTTAGTGACCTCGTCAATTGAGTTCTCTAACTCCTTTTAGGTGTTTTTCCAGCTCTGTGGCTTCCCCAACCGTTTCTCTATGTGTAATCATCCCTCTACGGCTCTGCGGCTTCTCTGCTATCTGTCTCTTCAACTGGCCATTTGGATTTGTGGCTCTATGGATCTATACGTTCCCAAATTCATCATTGTCTGCAAAATGCCCACTTGCAGCGTGGCACAGTGATCAGGAGTTGTTAAAAAGGGATCGGGGCCTTTTTCCAGGCAAAAACCTGAAAATGGACAAAAATTCCAATACATAGAGATTTTTCGAAAAATACACTATCGGGCGTGAAATACGGACTTCAAATTCCATTAAATCACCCCTATAAACCTTATCAGGTCTGCCATTAGTTGCATATCGCATCGCATAGGTGGATTGGCCAAAACCCCAAATACACGAGAATACATTGAAAAATTTGAATTCCCGGACTTAAAAAATTATAGAATCGGGTCTATAATCTCGTCGGGTCCAGCCTTTTATCACTTATCAATATCGCAATCGCATTGGCCCTATTATCGGAGATCATTAATCGCCGATTGTCGATTAAATCTAGACCGTTGATCTGATCCTGGATCAAACGGTCCATATCGCATCGCATATCGCTATCACATTGGCCCTTTGTATTGGGGATCGTCGATCACCGATCACCGATTAAATTTGGACTATTGATCTGATCCCCAAGCAGATGGTCCATATCGCATCGCATATCACTACCGCATCGGCCCTTTATATCGGGGATCACCGATCTCCCGACCGTCGATTAAATATGGATTGTTGATCTTTATTCCCGATCTGACGGCTGAGATCGCACGCCGCAGATCGCTATTGCATATGGAATTCGCAACGTCCCGGGGTTCTTTCCATTGATTATGCACTGTGCTGACTCGATCATCGGCAATCGCAATGTCGCATAATCGCAATTGCCAAGTCCTCCCGCCAGGCCTTTATCCCTTCATCGCTCCGATCCAATACATCTCATAGATCCGATAAGGGTTTAGGCTGTGGAACATAATATTTCAAGTCCGCCCTTTAAACCATTCACATGAGATTTTCTTTAAGAAGGCCTTAAGTCCATTTTTATAAGGAAATGCCTCCTTTTCCAAAGGACAAAGGTAATCTTCTTTCTGTGATAACTTCATCATCCGAAGTCCGTTTTAGCCCATTCAAATTGTAGTAGATTCAGAATGAAAAGATCTACGTAATGGGACTATTTCTAGTAGCATCCTTGGACTTTAATTTTCCTCTGTGAGGAACACTTTAGACTTAGTGTTTGATAGTGGCTCACAACTAAATTTGATTTCTGAAGCAATTGTAAGGAAATTGGGATTAGCAACTACACCTCATAAGAAACCATACCCATTCGGATGGTTGAATGATAAAGCACAACTACAAGTGACTAGACAGTGCAAGCACAAGTTTTCTTTTGGGTCAGCATTTGTAGATGAGGTTGAGTTAGACATAATTCCTTTGGATATATGTGGAATTGTTTTAGGAAGCCCTTACTTGTATGATAGAAAAGCCATTTTCTAAAGAGCTTAGAACAAGTATCTACTTGTTAAAGATGGAATCGAATACTTTGTAAGAGCTCATAAGCTCAAGAATAATTATACTCTCATAAACTCAGGGCAGATGAAAAGAATGATAAATTCGTGCAAACAATTCCTGCTAATGGTTGTAAAGGAAAAGAAACCTGATAAAACCAATGTATTTGAGGGCTGTAATGCTAATCAGCAAGTTGATATAGAAAAGATTGTTTCAGAGTATGATGTTCTGCTCTAAGAACCTAAAGGTCTGCCAGCCAAAAAGGAAATAGTACATGATATTATTTTGTAGCAAGATGTTCCATTGCCTAACATTGGAATGTACAGGTTGTCTGCTTTAGAGAATGTTGAAATCAAGAAGCAGGTGCAGGAGTTGCTTGAGAAGGGGTTTATCAGGCCTAGGACATCATCATGTGGGTCACCAATCGTTTTGGTGAGAAAGAAAGATGGCTCGTGGAGAATGTGCATTGACTACCGAGCGTTGAATAAGATAACAATCAAAAATTGTTATCCCCTTCCTTGCATAGATGATCTTTTAGATCAATTAAAGGATGTTGTTTATTTCACCAAGCTGGATTTGCATAGTGGATACCATCAGGTCAGGGTTGCAGAGCAAGATGCATGGAAGAATGCTTTCAAAACAATGCAGGGATTGTATGAGTCGCTGGTTATGCCTTTTGGCTTGACAAATGCCCCTGCTACTTTCATGAGATTAATGAATGATGTACTCAGGACTTTTCTTGATGATTTTCTTATTGTGTATCTGGATGACATTCTGATTTTTATTAAAACATGGGAGGAACAGTTAAAGCATGTTAAGCAGACATTAGATGTTTTGAAAAGAGAAAAACTTTATGTTAAACTCTCAAAATGTGAATTTGGAAAAACATCTCTAAATTATTTGGGTCATATAGTAGGGGGTGGTGAATTGAAAATAGATCCCTCTAAAGTGGCAGTCATCGTAAACTGGCATAAACCCAAGTCTGCTACAAAAGTAAGAATCTTCTTAGGAGCAGCACAATATTGGAGGAAGTCCATCTCTAACTTTTCCTCAATTGGAGCTCCCTTACATGCTTTGACAGGATTGAACAAGGTGTTTCAGTGGGGAGGCAAACATCAGAAAGCCTTTGACACCTTAAAGGAAAATTTTAGTACAGCACCTGTACTTGCACTGCCTAATATACAAAGACCATTTGAGATCCAAACAGATGCCAGTGACTATGCCATGGGAGCAGTGTTGACACAGCACGGTAAACCCATATGTTATCATTCTAAGACTTTTAATCATGCAGTAGTTAACTATCCTACATATGATAAAGAATTGTATGCATTAGTTCAGAGTGTGAAAAAGTGGAAACATTATTTAATGGGAAAAGAGACAGTAATACATACTGATCATCAACCACTTCAATATCTACACTCCCAAACTAAGTTGCAGCAATCAAGACATTACAGGTGGATGTGTTTTCTACAACAGTTTCATTTAGTCATCAGATATAAAAAGGGCATACATAACAAAGTTACAGACATGTTATCTAGACCCATCATAAATGCATCTACTATACTTAAGCATCATTTTGTACTACATGAAAGCTACATTGAACAATATGCTCAAGATATAGACTTTAAAGATGTATATGCAACTTTGAGTCAAGGCAAAAGGGTAGAAGAATTGGATTACCATGTGAAGGACCGACTCTTGTATCATTGTGGGAAATTATGCATTCCACAAACAGAGAGAGTAAAGATAATTAGAGAGGCACACACTTCTCTGATATCAGGTCACTTTGGGGTAAGTAAAACAGTTGCACAGCTGCAAAGATTTTGTTATTGGCCAAAAATGAATGAGACAGTTTCTAGATATGTGGGAGGGTGTACTATGTGTGCCAAAAGTAAGCCCAGCAATAGAAAATTAGGCCTGTACACTCCATTACCAGTTCCTTCTCACCCTTGGGAAAGTGTTTCCATGGATTTTGTTGGAGGACTGCCTAAATCTAGGAAAGGTCATGATTATCTATATGTTGTTGTGGATAGGTTCAGCAAAATGTGTATTTTGATACCTTGTAATAAACAGATTACAGCTGAACAAACTGCAAAACTGTTCTTTGAGAATGTATGGGTTCATTTTGGATTACCCACTTCCATTGTATCTGATCGAGACACCCCATTTGTGGGAAATTTTTGGTCAAGTCTGTGGGAACTGATGAACACCAAACTGAAGAAGAGCACAACTTTTCATCCACAAACCGACGGCCAAATAGAAGTAGTTAACAGGACAGTGATCCAGTTGCTCAGAGGATATTGCAGCAAACATCCTAAACTTTGGGATGAACACTTGTGTTATGTGCAGCATGCTTACAACAGAGTAAAACATTCTTCCACACAGAGATCTCCTTTTGAAACCTGCTTTGGTTTCACACCAAGGTCTCCTTTGGATTTTTTCTTTGGTAAAGATACCACGGTTGATGGACACTATGATGTGGACAAGGCAACTAGGTTTATTGAACAGATTGAGGAGATCCACTAGGAAGTACAGGAACAGCGGGAAAGGAGCCAAGACAAATACAAGGCTAGGCATAATAAGCATCGGATGGAGCATAGTTTTCAAGTTGGAGACCAAGTCTGGCTGTATATCAGCAAGGACAGGATGCAAGGCAAAGGTAAAAAGCTAAAGCCTATTAGGTATGGACCTTTTAGGATACTTGAGAAGATTGGGGAAAATTCTTTTCGCCTTGATCTACCAGCTTACATGCACATCTACTCAGTTGTAAATGCAGATTGCTTGAAAAATTTTTAACCTTCAATGAGTGAGGATCCTGAAGAGCAAAGTCAATTGCCTTCCATTGATGACCTGCTACCTGAATATTTGAATGAACTGCAGGAAGACAAAGTCTTGGACAGGAAGGTGAGGACAACGCATAGAGGAAATGTTGAGTACCTCAGGATTGGGCTCAAAGGTTCAAAGCCAAGCAGTGCAATGTGGATTGAGATTGGACAAGTGAGAAAGAAATACCCTCACTTAGTTGATGCTTGAAAACCAACTTTGGTGGTCCAAAATATTTTTTAGTGGGAAGGTCGTGATCCGAATTGGATCCATAAAAGAACTGTTAAAGAGAACCATGATTGTATCAGGTCGGGACAAACTTCTAAAAATTCCAAAATAGTGGTCAAAAACACCCTGAACCAGTAGCAATAGGCAGCCAGTGTGGAACGACGAGGACCTTGGTCAAAGTGCGTTGACCAAGGCCCATGGAGACTGCGCAGGAGTCCGAATTAGCCCCTAGGAACCCCAGATCAGGACACAGAGGTGGATTTTGATGCGCGACGCTGGGCGAAAAGGGCCAAAATGGAGAATCCCCGAGCACTCGGACACGTGGGGAGCCCAAGAACCGCGGGCGAAAAGCGAAAAATCTCTAAGGGACAAGGCGGGACCCGTGCTCCGAAAAACCAGTGGTATTGATCGGGGCGCCCTCAAATGGTAAGTGGTTTTGGAGAAATTAGAGCGATCCCACTCAATGATCGACACATGGCAAGTGGAGGAGAGAGGAAACCGTCGTTGATCGTGTGCTAAAGGTCAAGAAAGTCAACCGCATGAAACGTGCGTATGGCGTCAGATCTAGAGGCCCCAGATCGGACAGCTAAGATCGTGCCCGATGGGGGAAGCGGAATCGATGAAGGAATGAGTCGCGATTTAGAAGGATTTGAAGTCCATTTTGACCACCACGATGGAGGAAGACTTCATCCATGATGTAACCGAAGAACTGAACCAACGAAGCAAGCTGGCACGTTACAGGAGGACATGTGGCCACTCCCTGTGAGCCGATGATGACGCCAAGCCAGGGAACTCCAAGCGCAGCTGCAAAAGGCGATTCGACGGGGGCGGAAGAGGAACAGAATAAACATGGAAACGAATGGCTTAAAGCCATGAACAGAGACAGAATACACAGTCAGAGGGAGACAGAGGAACCAGAATCCCGAGAGGAGGACGGAACACAGGGAAAAAGATAGTGAAGCAAAAGCAAAAGAGGGTAGAGGGCCGAGCTGACCAAAGGCAGCGTCGAGCACCAGAGAGCTTGAGGGATTCAAGCCATCCTAGAGAGGATCTGTCCGGATTGAACACCACATTGGGCTCTTTCCATTGTAGACCAGAAGGTCACCGAGCTGGTAGGCAAACGAGTTTGTGCATTCCAGTGGCTTGGGGAATCGAAGAACCACCCTGCCAAGCAAATCCATTTCATGTGACTCACATTGAGCTCCTACATTGTAATTCTCTGCTTAAAACACAATAAAATAAGGTCACCACTGAAGCTGGACCGGAGATGTAGCCCTGGAGGATAGGGTGAACTCCTTATTAATTCTTTGTGTTCTTGTATTTTCTTACTGTATTTCTCTGTTGTCTTTCCATTCAATTGTCTGTGTATTGGCAATCTGATCAATCCGTTGCTTAAATAACATAGACACACACACTAGCACTTGAGTTTGTAATACCTCTAATTAATAAATCTTTAACTGATGTCACTCATAGGGTGGTTATCAAATCATCCGAGCATGCATGAAGGTTCCCCAAGGGGTTGTAAACGCAATCTTCTTTTGATCCTCTTTATCAACAGCCACCTAGTTATACCCGAAGAAACCATTGACATTCTGAATGATCCAGTTACCTTTTGCAACACATGGTCCATCTTAGGTAATGGATAGTTATCCTTTAAGGAGGCTTTGTTCAAATTCCTAAAATCCACACATAGCCTTATTTCACCATTTTTCTTCCTTACCGGTACTAAATTGGCCACCCAATCAGAGTATCGAAGTGGAACTATTATCATCCAGAGTCTTATTAACTTCTTTTTCAATTAATGGCAAAAGCAAAGGATTGATCTACCTGAGTTTTTTCTTAAAGGGTTTAATCCCTTCTTTCAGGGGAATCTTGTGTTGAATTATGTTCATATCATATGTCTTGAGATCATCATATGACCAAGCAAAAACATCAGTGTACTTCTTAAAAAGTTCAATATACCTTTCTTTATAATTAAATGGAACTCCCTTAAACAATTTGACTAGCTTGGGCTCCTTCTGGGTCCCAATGTTGCAATCTTGGACCTGTTCATCCTGAGAAACTTTTTCTGAACCAACTGCTACATCATTAGAACTAAAGAGTCTTTCAAGAGGGACAAGTCCTCTTGGAAAAACATTATCCTTCAATTGAATGATCTTCTGATTAGCTATGGAATTTTATAATCACTTACTTCTGCATTTTTTGTTACTTCATCCCCATCTTGATCAATTTCAGTGCCTTGAAAGTCTTCAATCATCGTTAAGAACTCCTTGATTTGTTGGTCATCCTCAAAAACCTGCCAGTGCTTTATGTTATCTAGAACAGACAGTCTGTACTTCATTTCGACCTCATACCTCAGTTTTGGATTTATAGGAGGTCTGAAAGTGCTGGCTACAACAGCCAATGAGTCTACTAACCTATTCCCATCTCTTGGAACAAACTGTATATTGAAAGCCTCAAAGAAATTCTCAACTAGATCCCAAACTTCATTTCTATATGCCCTGAGTCTAGGGTGCTTTGCTTGACAGTGATTTTTGATCTGCTTTATAATCAATTCTGAATCTCCAAAAATAGAGATAGACTAAACCCCCATTTGTTTTGTTGTCTGAAGAGCAATGATTAAGGATTCATACTCTGCCACATTGTTAGTTTCTTCAAACTCTAATTTAAAATAAAATGGCATCATGTTACCTCTAGGGGTAATCAACAGGAAACCAACACCTATGCCCTCCTTAGAGTAAGCACCATCAAAGAAGCACTTCCATACACCTTTTGTTTGTAGCTTTGTATTTACACATGCTGAAGTGAGCTGCCTCTTATTATCTTCAGTGAGTTCTGCATTATCATGCAGCATAAAACAAGAGAAATCATCTTTTTCTTGACTGTACACAGGTGAATTACTTGCTCCATTCTTTGTAATTGTCTTAACAAACCTTGTTTCTCTATACAGCCTTCTCTCTTCCCCACCAAAAACTGGTATAATAGCATAAGTAAAATCCAACTTCAGAACTCCTCCCAATTTAGCTCCCCATGACCTAGATAACAGCATTCCAAACCTAGCCGGGATATCTGCAACTACTACATCCATTACTAAGCTTCTGGCTGGGATCTGTGCTAATGACACCACCATATCCTTGATGACACCAAGACACTTGACCTTATTTGAATCAAAGGAATATAGGTCTCTGTAGGGCTTAGTGACTTGTAAATTCAATTGTTTCATTACTGACAGTGGCATGAGGTTATGTGAAGCTCCAGAGTCGAGCATGCAATTATGCAAGATGAAGTCATGAATCAATAAAGAAATGTAGAAAGGGGGGGTTGAAGAATCTACCTCCTCAACATGTGGGCCAAAAACAACTACAGGTTTATCTTCTTGTAGATTCACAGTATCATTCACATTTACATTTTGAGACAAGTTGATAAACTCAGCAATTTCCTTTTTGTAAGCTGGTGTCTTGACCAACTCTGTGAGAGGTACCTAAATTTTTATTTTCTCCAACTCTTTAGTGAGACTAAATGCATGGAGTTGTCTTGTATTCCTTTCTGTTTCTTCTTCACTTCTCCTCATAATTGGAATTTCTTCAGGAATAGAAACAATTCTTTCTAAAGGAATTTCATTAGTTTTATCTTGAGAAGACTCACCTTGATGCATCTGAGTCTTGCTATTTACACTCTGCTGTTGTTTTCCTTTGTTCAACTATTTTGCAGGTTGTACCTCTTGTGGAGTCACCTTTTGTAAGGGAGAAGAAACCTGTTGCTCACCTTCATTTTCCTGAACTCTAGATCTTTTTCTTGATCTCAAGTCATACTTCTTGTGCAATTCTGCCTGCATAAAATCAGTAAACTAGTTCCAATACTCTTCAATTTCATTTTCATCAAAGGTGACATCTATTTCAGTATATTCTTCTTCAACACCTATTTCATCTTCGCCCCCTGCATACAATGTGGAAATATGATCATCATGATCTTTAGAATGTTCTTCTGATGCTTCACCAGGATCTGCCTCCAAGTAGAGTGGCGCTTGGACTTGATCTTGGTCCTTTCTTTCCTTCTACAAAATCTGCAAAGGTTGCCTTCTGTATTGGGGATTAAAACCTTTGTTTTGTTGTACTTGCCTTTGAGAATTTTTATTCTCCAATTCCAATTTAATCAATTTGCTAGACAAATTTTTTATCACCTTGTTCATATCCTCCAATGTCTGGTTTTGAGATGATTCTTCTTTGGCCTTTCCCTTATCTTGTGCAGGTTGTGTCTCTAGTGCTTTGCCTGCAGCCACCAGATTTGCTTCTATTTCTAGAGCATTAGTTTGAATCTGGTCAAGGGTTGAGGATATTCTCTCCCTTAACGTGAATCCAAATTTTGATTCAAATTCCCTTGCAAAAGTCACTTTTTCACCAATAGGAGGGGGCTTGATCTCCACTGGAAGATTGTTGTAAAGCTTATTGAACCTCCTGATGAAATCAGCAATGCTTTCATCATATTTCCTTTTGATAGAATTAAACTTTGTAAGTGAATATCCATGATCTCGTTTCTCTCCCCATCTCTGGGTGAACTGGCGCTCCATCTCCTCCCATGTAGGGATAGAGTTATTAGCGAGCCCCTTAAACCACTTTCTTGCTTCACCATCTAAAGATTGCACAAAAAGTCTTAAAACAACATCCAGGTGTTCAACATTAAGATTTTCTGCAAAGTTACAGAACACCACTATATGTTTCTCTGTTGTTTGTTCATCTTCCCCCATGAAACGAGGAAGAATCTTTAAGTATTCTTGAGGCATCCGATTAATTTGTTGAGGTAACTGAATAGTTGCATACCTATTCAACAAGAATGTCGGTGATGCCATGTTTGCAATAGAAATCACTGAGCCTTGAGTACCAGCAAATGTAGAACTAGCGTGAAAGGTAAATGAAGTATGAAAAGGAGGTAATGCTGATATAGGTTCAGGTTGAAAAACTATAGCAGATATATTTTCAGGTACTGAAAAGAGAAAGATAGACTCTAAAGACTGTTCTTGAAATTTAGGCTCTTGAAATGAGGTGGGTGTAAAAGGTGATTCTTGATCAAGAAAAGATAATCTTTTTGCTAAGCTCTCGGGAAAAAGATGTGCAAAACTGCTACTAGTTACAAACGGTGTGGGACTTGGTGTAGATGGAGTTTTTGGTTTCCAAACCCTCTTAGAAACTAATCTCTCAGGATCTGAAAGGACTTGAGATTTTTGCTGCGAGGTATCTGACCTCATATGAGGCCTTTTTGAAGCCAGAGTTGCAATTCTTGTTCAATACAGCCAAATATTTCCTCCTCACTGAACAACCAGAGGAAAGTATTAAAACCCAGGGAAAAATATTCTTATCTTTGTCTCCCCAGCAACGGCGCCAATTAATGTTGTCCCTTAGGAAACCAATTTCTTGGTTGTGGAGAAATTGTGCCTAAGACATTAAAGTTTGATTATGCATGTCACTCATTAGTATAAAGTGTCTTTATCTTGAGGAGTATGAAGAGCATTATTTTTAAAACCCTTGATATATAGCTGACATGAAAATTTCAAGGTGTCATTTGATGCTGAATACAAATGTTGTGTGAAGAGTACTTAGGAAGATTAGAGACAATATGTTGTATTTAACAGAAACTATTATCTTTAACTTAGAGGAAATATAGAGAAAGGAGCTTTAAACATGGGAGCGTTATTTTAAGGAAATTTAACTTTATTCACAGAAGTAAACAAAGACCAACAGCTTCATTACCATATTCAAAGAGAGAAAGAGATAAAATGACACATAACAGAGAGATTACAAATCATACTCAGCACCATATGGAAAACTCCTGATTCTTTCATTAATCATCAATTCATCAAGTACAAAATTGTGTAGTCTTCAGATTCCCAAGACTTGGACCCTTTTTCTTTGATTTTCCTCCTTTTATACATTATGGGATAGTTGATAACTACCAAGAAACTATCAAAATACTTAACTACTTTCTAACTGCCTTAAGTAAAATTCATTTTAAAATATTACATTGGAGGGTACAAGACACCTCACTTTTCTTAGAAAATAAAATAACATAAAATCAAATCAAATCAAATTATGATTGATTTTTGTTGGTCACTATTCAGATTGTTGGTTTGAGTAGATGGCCCTGCTGATGAATCTTTTGTCTGTTCTATCATCCACTCTTTGCATCTTCTCCACAATGGTACATTTGGCTTTGTTGCTTCTTCCAATTTGTTGAGTGCCATTTTGAACGTTGTAATCCCACTATAATTAGGCTTTTCTGTAAACAAAGTCTTTACCATCCATAGAAGTTTAAAATCCTTATTCAAATAATTCACAATAGTTGCTTCTTTCAGTACTGTTGTCTTCTCATGGGTGCCATCAATCTTACTTTTTGCTTCCACTAGCAAAGTCTCGTATGATTCCCATGGCAGCAAATTTCCTTGTAAATCCTAGCAAGAGGGGAGCCCTGCTCTAACTCTTTTTATGAAACAGGATATTGAACCTGGAAACTGCTTCTTTTATTTCATTCATCTTCTTCTCAACATTTTTTCTGTAAACATTTTTTATAAACATCTTATTGAAATCCATTGCACACAGTGTTTTTTCCATAAGATCATGTTCCTTTATCTCTGCATCAAACTTAGAGTTAATAAAATCTATCATTCTTTTTGCAAACTTGGATCTCTCTAACAATTTTTGCTTATCTTGCATAACCAAACTTTCCATGTCCCTGAAAATTGTTTTCTCAACAGACACAATGACAAGGAATTCCCAGATATTCCTGATGACTTCGATAATTTCATCCTAGAGAATTTCCCTAGCCTGGATTAAAGAAATATTACCTTTCATTCTCTCCTTTAACCTTTTAATCTCCTCTTTAGCCCTTTGGAAGTCTTCCCTGTATTTCTTAGCATTTTCCTTCTCCATTCTAGCTTCCTCTTCACTCAAGTTTAAGAGTTTACAAACTGTCTCCATATCCCTCTGTGTTTTTTTCAAATCATGCTCAGCCATCTTTAATTTTGTACCCAAATACATCACCTGTGCCACTGGATCCTTTGTATTGGTTGGCATCACTACTGTGCAGACATGAGTGTCTACTTGTTTTTGTAGCTTGGCCAATGATTCCTTAAGCACATAAACCTCTTCAGTCTTCTGCAAAACATCCTGTAAAAGCTTCTCCTTTTCATTTTCAACTTCAGCTATCCTTGTAGCAATAGGGTGCTCACCTGTAGGGAGATTCAACTTCTTTCTCAAGATTCCAATTTTAGACTTAGAAAATTGCAATAACTTTTGTATTGCAGGTTGATCATCAGGATTGACTCCTATCTTCACAATAATCTTCTTTAATTCATCCACCTAAGCATTTAGAGCTTTGGAATTAGCTTTCTCCAACTTCAATTGCTTGATCACTTTGTGTAACATTTTCTCTGCTTTAATAGCAACTGCATTTGTTTTATGTAAATCATTAACAATCAATTGCCCATTCTGCATGTGCAAATTGATTTTATCAAGCATGGGGATTTTTTGAGTATCAACTGTCAAATTGACAGTTTTAAAGTTACTAGAGGATCCAACTAACATCTCTGTGGGATGAGAGAGTGAAATTTTAAGTTGGCCCTTTTCTAAATCCATAGCAGATAATAACCTGGTTTGCTCGGAAATGATTTGAGACTCAGCCTGAGCCTCCATGTTCAACTTTATTTTCTGGTTTCTCTCAGCTATCTGGGAAAACATGCTCTGAATAAGAGGAACTTTCTCATGAACAAGCTCACTGGAGGATGGAGAAGCTGGTGCACCCTCTGTTTCTCCTAATTGGATTACTAAACCAGGTTGTGCTGAAGACATTGCATCCAATAGTTTAGTCCTCTTTGTTGTTTCTGGCTCTTCTTCATCAAGATCCACAATTTCCTCTCTGGCCCGTTTTGAACCCTTTTCTAAAATACTTGGGGTTTGAATCTCAGTGTTTTTTGGACCTCCATTTTCCATTTTCTCAACCTCTGGCCTACTTTCATGTACAAAAGTCGAATATCCATTCTCTATCCTTCTCTTAGAAATAATATGATGAGGATCATAAGCCCACTCCACAACCTAAAAGACACATATCACCTAATAATTTCTCAACCTCTTGGGCAGCCTGTCTTGTGTTCACAATGAAGGGTCCCACTGTTCTGGGCAACTTAAAGAGATAACCCTTTTTCATTGGGACAAAATGAACCTGATCCACATTTAGGCTTTGTCTAATAAACTCAAGAGCAAAGAGTCGCATTGGCACAAATTTTGGTAATCTATATGGTTTGACTGAGGCCCCATAAAGCCTAATTTTTGCATGCTCTTCAAATATAAACCAGTCTCCACATCTTACATCTTTGCTCAATTGAAGAAATTCTTGAGCTTTGGGAAGAAATGTTGGTGGCAAGGTCCCATTCAAAATCTTGTAGACCACTGGAAGAAATAAAGAAGTAAACTCAAATGGGTCGTTGTCTTCTGGATCACCCCTCACCAAGTCTGTCCAGAACACCACTAACTGTTTCTTTTTATTTATGTCTACAATGTTTAGACCCAAATTAGAAAAATTCTCAGTATTCTAGTACAAGAATAAATAAGTGACAACTGAAGGAAATTTAAATGAACCAATAAGTGACAGAGTCATGAATTGAGTATTAATGGTGTCCACCCAAAATGTTGGAATATCTAATATCACTTCTGGCTTCATCATCATAGTGAAAAATCCCAAAACTGCTTTATCAACCTCTTTGGAGTCTTCCCTTCCCATAATTTTAGAAATCACTTGCAAAATTGGTCTTATATCTGCTGCAAAGATATATAAAGAAAACAATTTTTCATCTAGGGAGTGTTGGAAATACTGAGAGGGGGGGTTGGGTGGTGAATCAGTATTTCTTTTTTTAATTGTTATTTTTATCACCAAAACATTTATATATGGAACACAGAAATAGATAGCTGGAATAAATTCTTTTATTAACACAAACAGTGCAATGAAATAGATACAATATATAAATGGTTGCAATCAGTTGCCAAGCACCAACTTGGACTTTTGTGAGGCTCCAACCTCCAGAGCACCAACTCTATTTTTCCAAGGCAACAATCCTGGACTTAGGAGCACCAACTCCCAAGGATTCCAATCCTTTCAGTTTTGAGGCTCCAACCCCGCAGGCTCCAACCCTTTATGATCAACTGTTATAAATTGTTTTGTTGTAGTTCTCTGCTCCCAAGCCTGTTGAGCTTATGCTTCACTCCTGTTCTCCTGCTTCTCTTGCCTCTGCCTGAACTTCGACTTTCTCTTGCTCTGATTATTCACACTAACTGACACTTTCCTTGTTTTTCTTGTTTTATGTATTCCTGATGCCTCTGACTGTTGGTTTCCGCTTTCCGTTGGCTCTTCGGCTTCCTCAATGCTCGCTTCAGCTTCCTCCGCGCTTGCTTGCCTCTTCGACTTCCCAATTCTTCATGTCTCTTTGTCTTCCTCTGTGCTGGCTTGTCCTTTGGCTTCTCGGCTTTCGGCTTACTCTTCCACGTCACCATCGCAGTCACAATCGCCATCGTTTAGGCCTTCTGAACTATCGGAACCGTTATTTGTGAATTTTGGCCTTTAAACCCCACGCAATATAATTATTTGAAATACACATGAATATATGGAAAAAAAGCCCGACCGAATGCTTAAGGCCAGACTTCAAATTCATTACACCCGCATCCATAACTTCATCTGGTCCGCTGTGTAATCGCAATCGCAGTTGCAGCTTCCAGAGGTCCTATGTAAGTTGAGCCCATAACATCGCCGATGGCCAATGGCCTTGCTGGACGCGATATAGTATTAAATTGTGTTACAATTGGACCATCGGGTCCGCAGCATATATCGCAATCGGCGCTTTCAAAGCTATAAGGCCTTAAGCACTTGCGATATGTCGGATGTGACATAGCATTAAGTCATATTGTAGTGTTTAAGCGGGTCCGCATGCTTTATCACAATCGGCGCTTCAATGTGGCATCCCGTTAAGACTTATGATATGATAATTCCAATGAGGCAGACGCGATATGATATTAAACGGTTGTTAATACATCCGTTGGGTCCATAGTATATCGCATTTGGCAGTTTTCCCTTTAATTCTATTAGAACCCTCGTATATTGGAAATATACGCAAACACACGGGAACTTGCATTTTCCGCTTATCCATAGCCTTGGCGTGTTTATCAATGCTTACCTTTTTCTGGATCAATCCTCCACCATAGATCCTACCATCCCATCCGACGGTTGATATTGCACCCGACCAACAAAGCTACTCGGTGATCCTGCACCATAGATCAAAACCATATTTGATCCAACGCTCGACAACGATATCGAGTGAGCTACATGCATGAGGATTACCCGCTCGATAAGGCGGTTTCATCTCTCCTTCTCCTGCCACGCGTCGGTCGATGAATGGTATCGGGTGATCAACCCTAAATACCACTTACAGCCTTGAGTATGCCCGAAAACCGCTGCCACTGTTACAAACCCGCCAATTAGCTGTTGAATGCAGATACGATGTCATATTGAGGATTGTTGCTATAACCTGCTCGGTTCTGTGTTATTATATCGCATTTATACATATATATACTCCTCCGCTCTTTGTACTCCTTCGTTATACTCTTGGCATATGCGATACTCCTGATAGTTCTTCCTTTGGCATATATTGCTCCCGATACTCCTGATATACCTCCGATAGCTCTGTTTTGCTCCTCTGATAGCTCTGTTTTGCCCCTCCAATAGCTTTGTTTTCTCCTCTCTGTTTTGCTCCTCTAATAGCTCTGTTTTCTCCTCCGATAGCTCTATTTTGCCTCCTCTGGCTCCTCGAATATTGCCATATTGACATCAATGACAATCTATGTCAACAATCTCCCCCTTTGTTATTGATGGCAATATTCTTCTTCTCTCCCCCTTTGACATCAATGGAAAAGGAATGCATACTGACTCCCCCTGTCGAACTGCTCCCCCTGTCCTACAAGATTTTTATGAATGAACTTAAGTGATGCTAAAGAGATAACCCCCATCTTTTGATGAAGATGTTCAAATGCTTCTCGAGGAAGAGGTTTTGTGAAAATATCAGCTATCTGTTCGTTGGTACTGATATATTTCAAGATGATGTTTTGTTTAGCTACTTGTTCACGAAGGAAATGATACTTGATTGGTATATGTTTGGTCTTTGAGTGCATCACTGGATTTTTGCTGAGACTAATAGCAGTTTTGTTATCACAATAGATGGTAATTGGTTGATCTGTACCTATGTTGACATCTTTTAGAGATTCCTTCATCCATGGTATTTGAGTACAACAGTTTGCAGCAGCTATATACTCGGCTTCGGCTGTGGATAATGATATAAATTTTTTTTTTTTGAGCCAAGATACTAAACAGTCTCCCAGGAATAATGCATTTCCACTAGTACCTTTTTGATCATCTACACTTCTGGCCCAATCAGAATCGGTGTATGCAGTTACAGTCAGTGTTGAGCTGCTAGGGTACCAAAGACCGAAATCAGGAGTTCCTTTCATATATCTGAGAATTCTTTTTACAGCTAACAAATGGGATTGTTTAGGAGCAGATTGAAATCTTCCCACCATTCCTACTGCCTGCATTATGTCGGGTCTCATAGCAGTTAAGTACAGAAGGGCTCCAATTATTGACCTATAATGAGTTGCATCTAATGGATGGGAGTCATCATTTTTGCTCAATTTGCAATTTTTGGTCATAGGTGTGCTCATGGGTGCACAGTCTTCCATTCCATATCTTTTAAGCATGTCTTTAAGATATTTGGCTTGAGATATAAACAATCCTGCTCTGGTTTGAGATACTTGCAGTCCAAGGAAGTGAGATAACTCTCCTATCATTGACATCTCGAACTCTTTTGACATGTTTTGAGAAAATCATGGCTCATCTCATCATTATTGCTAGCAAAAATCAGATCATCAACATAAACAAGTGTGACTAGTAACTTACCTTCATCCGTCTTTATGTAGAGATTACTTCCTGCCACTCCCTTGTTGAAGCCTTGTTGTTGTATATAGTGATCCAATCTTGCATACCAAGCTCTGGGAGCTTGTTTCAACCCATATAATTCATTTTGCAACTTACAGACTAAATCTTTTCCTTCTGTTAGATCAAACCCTTCTGGTTGCTCCATGTAGACTTCTTCCTTGAGTTCCCCATTCAGAAATGTTGATTTTACGTCCATTTGATAGATTTTGAATCCTTTTGAGCAAGAAAATGCCAAGAAAATCCTAATAGCTTCCATACAAGCTACTGGTGCAAATGTTTCTTCAAATTCAATTCCTTCAATTTGTGAATAGCCTTTGCAAACAAGCCTTGCCTTGTTTCTGATGATTTGTCCATCTTCATTCATGTTTTTTTTTAATACCCACTTGGTTCCTATAATGTTTTTGTCCTTTGGACGAGGCACCAACTCCAATGTCTCATTCTTCTCAATTTGGGACATTTCTTCTTCCATGGCTTTTACCCAATAAGGATCCTTACTTGCTTGATTATATGTTTCTAGTTCTATCATGGATAGAAGAGCAATATCGTTTTTCTTTGGTGTACTTATCATCCTTCTTCAGGTTTGCATCCCTTCATCTCTATTGCCAATAATATTCTCTTCTAGATGATATTTCTGGAGAAACTTCATCTTTGAAGGAGTATGAGGTGGTTCTTTTTCCTTGGCTTCTTCTTGATCTATTTCTTCTTTTTCAAGTTCTTCTTCTTCAATGAAAGGATCAACTTCGTGTTCTTCAATTTCTTCTTCTGGAAGATCTTCATCAATGCTTTCCACTATTTTCCGTAGTCAATTATTGTAGCACTTTTAGGCTTTGCTCCGTGTAGAGTATCCAAGGAAGATCCCTTCATCTACCCAAGAATCAAACTTTCCTGGTGAGCCATCATTGATTTTTATGAAGCACTTGCTTCCAAAGATCTTGAAGTACTTTACTGAATCAAGTCTTCCTTTCCATAGTTCATAAGGAGTTTTTTCATAATTTGGTATTAATTGAGTTCGATTCAAGGTATAGACAGCTATCCCAACTTCTTCTCTCCAAAATTTTCGCTGCTAATAGCATTGTTCTTACCATTTCTTGAACTATTCAATTTCTTCTTTCAACTACCCCATTCTGTTGGGGTGTTCTAGCAGCAGATAATTCTCTTTTAATTCCATCTATTTTACAGAACTCATTAAATTCTTTTGATGTGAATTCTCCCCCTCTATCTGTTCTGACGCACTTAATCTTTGTGCCCTTTTCATTTTCTACAAGATATTTAAGATTCTTAAAACACTCAAATGCTTCAGATTTATATTTTATAAAAAATATCCACATAATTCTAGTATAGTCATCAACAAATAAAACAAAGTACCTTTCTCCTTGGAGTGCCTTATTTCTAGTTGGTCCACATAAATCAGCATGGATGATCTCCGGAGGCTTTGATGTAGAGAACTCCTTGGTCTTTTGGTCGGTTCTAGTTTTCTTTCCATGTTGACATGGACCACATATTCCTTGTTTTGGTTTGAATAACTTTGGAATGTCTCGTACAGCTTTAATCTTGTTGATATTGATCAGGTTCTCGAAGCTTGTATGTCCAATTCGCTTGTGCCACAACCAACTTTCATCTATTTGACTTAAGTAGCATTTATCTTCTTGAATCTTGTTCAGAATGTAAATGTTGTCTGGTGTTCTAACCCCTTTCGCCACAAGTTCCCCAAAGGAAGAGTTCCTTATTTCACAGTCTTTGGTGCTAAAGACAACATTATGTCCTTGATCACAGATTTGGCTAACACTCAGGAGGTTGTGTTTGAGCCCGTTTACTAGCAAATCATTTTGGGCTTTTCCTTTTCCATTGATAAGAGTAACAGTTCCTTTTCCAGCAATTCTGGCAGATCCACTGCCAAATGATACATTTCCTTCCTTTTTTCTCAATGAGACAAACTTCCTTTTGTCCCTTGTCGTGTGTTTGGAGCACCCACTATCCACAAAACAATGATTTTCATTATTTTGAGCATATAGAGCCAGGCCACATTTATCCGTGTTGGGATTTTCATTGCTTTCTTTTCCTCTTTTGAGTGGACAATCTTGTTCATAGTGTCCATTATTGTAGCAAAATGAGCAAATCAGATCAAATTTGGTCAAGGGATCAAACAAATTGTAGGTGTTAAACACACATGGACAGCAAGAGAGATATGAAAGATAATCAAGAGAGTACGATTTTTATTAACAATTGATTTACATTTATAGTACAATATCTGACCGTTGGGTTCCACATCCTAAGGTCCCTTGGACTCCTTTTGTCCATTCGGCTTCCACACTAACCCATTGAGGATTAGGTGTCCAACATTCCCCCCCTTAATCCGAAGGGTTATGTATGAGTCCAAGAAGAGAGTTGTAATACAAAATGTGCAAATATGCATTGCAGCACTAGGCTGAATGTGCTCTATGAAATGTTGGTATAAAGAGAGGTGGTTTAAGGATGACCACCAACACTGGAACACTTAGTGCAGTTCCCGGAACTCTTCCAAAAGTGGCAAGAAGCTGAAGTCTTCTGCTAGAGGAAGTGCTCCTATTGTTTTGAAGAGGGAAACCTTCAACCAATAAAGGGAGGTCTCACCCCACATAAAAGGTAAAACTTCAACCTGAAAAGGGAAGTCTCAACCTGTGATGGTTTAAGGATAACCAACAACTCTGGAATGCTTAATGAAATTCCTGGAGCTCTTCCAAAACTGGCAAGAAGCTGGAGTATTCTGCTAGAGGAAGTGTTCTCAATTGTGTTCCTGGAATTCTTCCAAAACTGGAAAGAAGCTAAAGTCTTCTGCTAGAGGAAGTGTCCCAGATTGCCAACTGAAGGCATGTTTATGGGCATCTTTGTCTCTGGCTACAACTCTGAAACTGGTGTGGCAGGTTGTGGCTCAGGCTCGCTTGATGTGACTTTGAAGCTTGTGGATGACCATCATTTCCCCCCCTGTCAGATACAAGGTGAGATGATGGAGGAAACTCAATTGCAAGATTGTTTAATACTCTGGAACAAGTTCTGACATGTGTTTGGAATATCTTCTTGGTTGTTGATGCCCATTGCCAAGAAGCGATCCATCCAAGATGAATCTTTTTTCTTGTAGGACGTTTATTTTTGAAGCATCTATGTGAAGAATGGCTAGTTTTATGACAGTGCTTACATGGATGAAGATAAAAACAATGATCTTTCAAATGGCCAACTCGGTCACAGTGTTGGCATTTCACGATATGTTGTTTTTGTTGTTGTTGCTGTGGAATAGGGGCAGAATCTGGAACAGCTGAAGCTGAACTGTCATAAGGAGCAGGTGAACTGTCATGAATGAATCCAGCACTCTGAAATTGAATGGCCTTGGTGTAGTCTGGAATATGAAAGGACAAGTCCTTGTCATATCCAAGACCAGTTATGTGCTTGTTGTGGACAAGCTGTTCCCAAGGTCTGATGATGGGCTTGGGAAGTGCAGACTGAGTTTCTGCATTTGCATGTACAACCGTTGCTTTATTGGGTACTAAATCTGAACCAGTTGTAACATTATTGACTTGGTGTTTATGGGAGTCTGTTTCAATCTTCTGAACAGAAATAGGTTCAGAATGATGACTCAACTGCTGTAATTCTTCCTGCTGTAGCTTTGTCTCAAGCTGCAAAAACTCAATATTCTCTTGTACATTATGCAAACAGGTTCTAATGTCAACAAGAGAAGCTTTGCTTATTCTTACTGTACCATGATCAGAGGAATGTATCAGAGTTTTTAAGAACTCCAATACTTCACCAATTCTGGCTATTTTATTCATTGTCAAATTGCACTTGAAACTGATCACAACTTGTAGAGAAAAATCAACACTCACTCGCAATATGTCAATACAATTGGATTTTACAACAGATTGCACTTGTCTTCAAAAGATTGCACTTGTCTTTAAAAATAGTGATGGCTCTCGATTTCAGTTGTGTTTGGTTATATAAGTATCATATTCCAACACATTTGAAATAACATAAAGTAATCAATGCCGTATAAGGAGGAGCATGAATCGACAAGAAAAATGACCAACGCATAGGATGCTTTCATATCATATAATACCACACATTCATACCTCATATGCCCATCACATGGTATATTATTGATCCACTATATATACATATGATTTTCAAGAAGAAAATATAGCATACCAAGGCTTAGTCGCTGTAAGCTGCAGGAGTTTTCAACGTTGCATATATATAAGCGGCAACCAAATATATTCAATGCCACAGTTCGTAGTTTTTGAGTTCAATGATCAGCCCTTCGATCCTCAACAACAAAGATCCTTTGCCTTCCCCGATGTAGATGTCGATATGTGAGAAAAATATTAGCAAATACCAAATATAATGCTCTTATACCCAAACTGCAGAATAACCAAAAAACTCCTCATGATACTGAAAATAAATCATTTTGAAGAGCAGAGAATATTCAGATTTCCACGGTCACAGCACCCACATTCAGACAATCACCAAAACCTTCCCTGACATCAATTGCAGTCCACTCACCAGTCGACGGTCGAAACCAATAAGAAACCGAACCATGACCTTCTCCATCACTACCACTCACAAAAAACCGGTAGCGCCACAATGCAACACAAGTCATATAGAGAATATCTTGCAGAAGTAGTAAAGCCACAATTTATTAACGCACCAAAGCAACACATGATACCATTGTTAAAGATATTTTCGGCGGTGTGTTGCAAAGCCAAGTCAAGTGCCTTTCCTGCGAAGCAGAGTCGAACAAGATGGATGAAATTATGGATATCAGCCTTGATATATTGCATGCAAGCTCGTTGAAAGAAGCCTTTTCTCGTTATTTTCAGTCGGAGCTGCTCGATGGAAACAACAAGTACCGCTGTGAAAAGTGCAAAAAGTTGTCCACAGCACGCAAGCAAATGTCAATCTTTCAAGCTCCTAATGTTCTAGTCATTCAGCTGAAGAGATTTGAGGACATATATGGTGGCAAAATAGATCGCAGCATTATTTTTTAGGAGCGCTTAGCACTTTCTGGCCATATGTGCAGAGACAGTCAGGATGTGCGGCCAGAGTATACTCTCTTTGGTACCATTGTCCATTCAGGCTACTCACAGGACTCTGGTCATTATTACGCATATGTGAAGGATGCAAATTCTCACTGGTATTGCTGTAATGATAGCCAAATCTGTGGTTCAGGGTGGTTAATAGCATAGTGCATCCAACCGCGACGTTACTGAATCCCAATTACTCACCATTCGTTCTCAGTCAGAAGGAGATCCTTGATAAGAAGCCGCACAACGACCGGGGGAAGCGTCTAGTGCCTTTAAAATTTCTTCAATCAGCAAAAAACTCAAAGCTTCTCAGTGTTACGAAAGGAATGTGAAGTGCGGTTTGAAAGAAAGAAAGAAACTAATTCTGATTTCTAAATGTGCGGGCTATTGAAATGGATGGACAGAGGTTTGATAATCGATGATAAAAAAACATTTGGAGGAGCGCAGAACTTTCAGACTTCTCTCTGCCACGTTTTTGGAGAATTTCAAAGATGAAAACGGGCAATTCTTCTGAGAATCGATTGGCAATCACAGAACTGCACCACTGGTGGATCTGGCAAGGCCACGGCATGTCATTGTCAAAGAAGAAACGGCACTGATGTCGACGTCAGCGGAAGGCGGCCTTCAGAAGCCGGATGAAAAATCTGGAATTATATCAGGTGAGGGCGAACATTATCCTGTTGTGGAAGCCAGAGATTTCCCAGTATTGATCGATTTTGAGAAAATATGCCTTGGGACCATGATGGCGATCTTAAGATCGGAATTAGAATGGAAGATCCGGATTATATGAAGAAAAGATTATTGGAATGGGTTCACGCGGTTGGGGCGTATGCTCGTTTGCTCCAAGGTCATATCAATAGCAGCGTTAAACAAAGTTCAAAACTCTAAAACGTTCAACACACAGCCACAATTTTCAATTGAATCCGCACTGACATAGTATGCAACAGGCGCAGTTACCAGGTCAGAGACGTTTATGTTAGAGACGTTTATGAATCAGTGAGAGAGCTGAACAGTCAGACAGAGGGGCAAGCTAGCAGCGTTGAGGTTAGGTGGAGCAGGCCAGCGTTCAGAAATAAAACGCATATGACAGACAGGGCCAGTCTATAAAAATGACAGACAGAACAGCACTAAAATTACCATGAAACGCTTATGGACAGAGAGCGCAGGTAAAAAATATGGCAGACAGACATCTCAGAACCGCTTGGACAGCGCTGGCAGTGTCAGGAGCAGCTAAAATTTAGCTGAAGAAATATTCATGAGAAAATATTCCTGAGATGCAGAATTGATGGCATAAATGACTTGCACAAAAAAGGCCATACAACAAATGGCTCAAATTAATTATGCAGGGCAGGAATACGCCTGCTCTGATACCATGTTAAACACACATGGACAGCAAGAGAGATATGAAAGATAATCAGGAGAGTACGATTTTTATTAACAATTGATTTACATTTATAGTACAATATCTGACCGTTGGGTTCCACATCCCAAGGTCTCTTGGACTCCTTTTGTCCATTCGGCTTCCACACTAACCCATTGAGGATTAGGTGTCCAACAGTAGGTCTTGATTTGTCCCTGCCTTTTGGGGCCATATGGTTTGATTACTTGATCCTTTAGTTTTGGTGTTTCATTCTTGTGAGCCATGCAATGTCTGGCTTGATGACCAAAGTTTTTACAATGGAAACAATGTCCAAGAAAGATAGTTTTGTACCTGTTGTAGTAGCCACGGTTTGAATCAACTTCCTTCCTTGGAATTACTCCCGCTTCATTCTTTGGATTTGAGATGGGCCTTTGATGGAATACTGGTTTGTATCTGTTGTAATATCCATGATTCGAATCCACATTCTTCTTTGGAGTGATTCTCTCTTCATTCTTTGGATCTGGGATGCGCCTTTGATGAGATACTCTTTCTTCTTTTGGGTTGCTGGAAAGTGCATCGGCATAGCTTTTCGCACTATTCTTAGTGCTTGATGATTCTCCTTTAAAACCTATTCCAGATTTGTCATGTTGAGGTTTTTGACTTTTTAGGATAGTCTCAAGTATTTGAGAGCTTTTCCAACCCTTTTTAACTTGCTCCAATTCCTTCCTCAGAGATACTATTTTGGCTTCACGTTCTTCGCAAGTTTCTTCTTTTTCTTTTAGCTTTGTTTCCAAGAGATCTTCCCTTCTCTTTGTTTCCTCGTTTTCTACCTTGAGAGAAATGATTTTATTCCATAATTTCTCATTTTCCTCAATGGCACTTATTAACAGCTCATCTACATTTCCTTCTAGCCCTGAGTCATCATCATTTGTGAATGCCATGAATAATGTTTCTTGGCTTTCAGCATGGTCACTTTCTTCATCTGATTTCTTTTTGATGACTACAAATTCATCTTCATCAGACTCATCTTGCTTAGAGAAGAGGTTCTTCTTATTGATCCCTTTCTTTTTGTATACCATTCTTTTAGAATTTTCTTCATCATCACTATCATGCTTATGAGGACATTTTGCAGCATAATGACCTATTTTTCCACATTTGAAGCAGATAAGAGGGTACTTACCTTTTAGCTTAGATCCTTTCTTCAGATTTCGTACAAATTGTGCCAATTTGGATTCCACATCAGAGTCATCACTACAGTCATTCCTTTCTTTCCCCTTCTTTGATTTTGAAGCCTTGAATGCTACATCTTTGGAGCTTGGGCCACCTTTTCTCATCTCATAGGCAGTGAGGATTCCATGGAGTTCATCCATCTTGAGAGTATCTAGATCCTTTATTTCTTCTATGGCGCTTATTTTGGAGTCAAATCTGTCTGGAAGAGATCTTAAGACCTTTTGAACAATGGTACTTTCTTCAATCTTTTCGTCCAATCCTTTAAGAGAGTTGACCACTTCAGCTACTCGAAGAAAGTATGATGAAATATTTTCTTCATCTTCCATTTTCAGACTTTCAAATTGCCTTCTATGAGTTTGAAGCTTTGACTTCTAGCTTTTGAGTCCCCATCGTATAAGCCAATTAGCTTATCCCACATTTCTTTGGCAGAGTTACAATTCATGACTTTTGTAAACTCAGAATCAGTGATTCCACTAGTGATGGAGTTCAAGGCTTTTGCATTTGCAATGTAGGCTTTCCTCTCGTCTTGATCTGTTGGAAGAGTGGGAGGAATTGGGTACTCATTTAGAATGAAATGCCAGACTTCAGGTCCAAGGGACATTAAATAGTAGGTCATTCTCTTTTTCCAGAAACCAAAATTGGTGCCGTCAAACAGAGGAGGTTTTCCTAACGCTTCATGATTTTTGATCATGACTACGAATCCTTCTTCAAGTTGTTAGGCTAATATGAAGAAGCCCGCTCTAATACCAGCTATTGGAAATACTGAGAGGGGGGGGGGGGGGGGTGAATCAGTATCTATTTTTTTAATTGTTCTTTTTATCACCAAAACATTTATATATGGAACACAGAAATAGATAGGTGGAATAAATGCTTTTATTAACACAAACAATGCAACTAAGTAGATACAATATATAAATGGTTGCAATCAGTTTCCAAGCACCAACTTGGACTTTTGTGAGGCTTCAACCTTCATATCAACAACTCTGTTTTGCCAAGGCAACAATCCTGGACTTAGGAGCACCAACTCCCAAGGATTCCAATCCTTTCAGTTTTGAGGCTCCAACCCTGCAGGCTCCAACCCTTTATGATCAACTGTTATAAACTGTTTTGTTGTAGTTCTCTGCTCCCAAGCCTGCTGAGCTTATGCTTCACTCTTGTTCTCCTGCTTCTCCTGCCTCTGCCTAAACTTCGGCTTTCTCTTGCTCTGATTATTCACACTAACTCACACTTTCCTTGTTTTTCCTGTTTTATGTATTCCTGATGCCTCTAACTGTTGGTTTCTGCTTTCCACTAGCTCTTCGGCTTCCTCAATGCTCGCTTCAGCTTCCTCCACGCTTGCTTGCCTCTTCGGCTTCCCGATTCTTCATGTCACTTTGGCTTCCTCTGCATTGGCTTGTCCTTTGGCTTCTCGGCTTTCGGCTTCCTCTGCCACGTCACCATCGCAGTCGCAATCGCCATCGTTTAGGCCTGTTGAACTATCGGAACCGTTATTTGTGCATTTTGGCCTTCAAACCCCACGCAATACAATTATTTGAAATACACAGGAATATATGGAAAAAAACCCGACTGAATTCTTAAGGCCGGACTTCAAATTCATTACACCTGCATCTATAACTTCATCATGTCCGTTGTGTAATCGCAATCGGAAGTCACAGCTTCCGAAGGTCCTGTATAAGTTGAGCCCATAACATCGTCGATGGCCGATGGCCCTGCTGGATGCGATATAGTATTAAGTTGTGTTACAATCGAACCATCGGGTCCACAGCATATATCACAATCGGCACTTTCAAAGTGGCAAGGCCTTAAGCACTTGCGATATGTCAGATGCAACATAGCATTAAGTCATATTGTAGTGTTTAAGTGGGTCTGCATGCTTTATCACAATCGGCGCTTCAATGTGGCATCCCGTTAAGACTTATGATATGATAATTCCAATGAGGCAGACACGATATGATATTAAATGGTTGTTAATACATCTGTTGGGTCCATAGTATATCGCATTCGGCAGTTTTCCCTTTAATTCTATTACAACCCTTGTATATTGGAAATATACACAAACACACAGGAACTTGCATTTTCTGCTTATACATAGCCTTGGCATGTTTATCGATGGTTACCTTTTTCTAGGTCAATCCTCCACCATAGATCCTACCATCCCATCCGACGGTTGATATTGCACCCGACCAACAAAGCTGCTTGGTGATCCTGCACCATAGATCAAAACCATATTTGATCCAACGCTTGACAACGATATCAGGTGAGCTACATGCATGAGGATTACCTGCCCAATAAGTCGGTTTCCTCTCTCCTTCTCTTGCCACGCGTCGTTCGATGAATGGTATCAGGTGATCAACCCTAAATACCACTTACAGCCTTCAGTTCGCCCGAAAACCACTACCACTATTACAAACCTGCCAGTTAGATGTTGAACGCAGATACGATGTCATATTGAGGATTGTTGCTATAACCTGTTCGGGTCCATGTTATTATATCACATCTATACATATGTATACTCCTAAACTCTTTGTACTCCTTCGTTATACTCTTGGCATATGAGATACTCCCGATAGTTCTTCCTTTGGCATATATTGCTCCTGATACTCCTGATATACCTCCAATAGCTCTATTTTTCTCCTCCGATTGCTCTATTTTGCCCCTCCGATAGGTCTGTTTGCTCCTCTGGTAGCTTTGTTTTGCCTCCTCTGGCTCCTCAAATATTGCCATATTGGCATCAATGATAATCTATGCCAACAGGGGGAACTGTCCAAGTTTGGGAACTAAGAAGGATAAAGCATAAGAGGACTCTTGGGATGATAGGTTGTCATAATATGAGATTAAAGACTCTTCAGTAAAAGTGACATAAGTTCCAGAGACAGGGTAATTGAAAGCTTGGTGAATTAACTGAGAGGTTACCTGGAAGACACTTTCTCCTAACTGATTCATCACAAAACATTGCTTAGGGTACATAGACAAGGCTAACCACTGAATGAATTCTGGGAACAAGTGGGTTTTTGGGACAAATGCTGCTAAGACACCTGACCTAACCATTGCCATAAATACAGGGGACTTCTTGTGATTCAAAATAATGTCTTGATATAGGGGGAGATGCTTAATTGTGCAGAAGGTATCAGAAATATCATGTTCAACGTCCATTAACGAGGTATGGATAATAGAGGATGAACTTACTTGTTTGGCCATGACGTCTGAAAATGATAGTTGCTGACTTGGAATGTTGAACTAGAGGTGAGAGTTTGTGTGTTGGAGCTGCTTGTAGCAAGAACAGGTGACTAATACAACAGGGTTTATTTCCCTTTTTTTTTTATAAATGAAAGCAAAATGGGGGGAAAAGCAACAAATTAATGACGTGATGGGGATGAGGTGACAGGGTACAATGAGTGAGCTGGACATAAATGAATGGGGGCGGAGGATGAAGTGGCGGACGTGAGGTGGAGCAGGATGATGAGGGGTGGCCCACTGCGGGGGTAGGGGGTGTACGGGATGTTGATCAAGGTCGAACCCCTGCAGCGATCACAGGCCATTGATCTCCATCAACCGTGCTGACGTCAAGGTCAACTGCGGGGGTTGAGCTATGAATTATAATCCGCGTTAATTGTTCCCCCACAGAGTGCTCAATTTATCTTCTTTGTCAATATTTGATTGCGCTTTGTGGAAATTCTCAGGCTTTAGTAGATGGGTCAGGCCCACCTTCTTAATGCCTTCAATGCCACTGTTAGTGTCATTTAAAATAATATTTCAAATTTTGTAAAATTTCCTTTGTTTTTTCAAAACTTATACATGATATTTCATTTTTTGGATTTTGAATAATATTAAAAACTAAAATGATAGAGTAAGCTACAACAGACACAAATTGGTCCTTTACAGATCCCTCAACCCAAAGTTGATGAAATTCCCAAGATCCCAAAGGGACCATTACGCCGTAATGCGGCTTCTAACAAAGTTTCCCATACATACATTATAGTAGATGACTTGGAGCAATCACCTACTGCCATGCCGACACTAGAAGTCCTCCATTCGTGCCTTTCCCAAAAGAAGGCTCTACTAACTACCTTGGGTGCAGTGGATCCTTCCGACGATCGTTTTATCATCTTCCCAGTTGATACATCAGAGCACTCCCCATTTCCTTAATATGTTTCTTTCCATATACCAATTAGAGTTCATAATTCCATCATGTCCAGATGCATTATTGATGAAGGTGCATCCACCTATGTGATGTCCGCTGCTGTTTGGAAACAACTCAAGCCACCTGAGTTGTCCCCCTCCACCATCACCCTACGTGCATGGGATGGGCACTCCCCCCAACCCCTTGGGATGTACCACAACTATCCAGTTACCCTTAACAGCAAGACTGTCCATGTCGATATCGAAGTCATCGATGCCCCTTTGGATTACAATATTCTCTTAGGTCATAGTTACACATACGCCATGTCAGTTGTCGCGTCTGCAGTGTTCCGTAAGATGTGATTCCCCCACGAAGGGAATATCATTACCATTGATCAGTTGACTTACTACAAGCCCGCATCTGTGACCTCCCCCGAGTCCATCATCTCGCCGATATCCGATAAACAGTCATCCACTCCTTGTACCAGTATCTGACCTAGAGTCTATAAAAATTCTTCATTGATAGGTGTTTTCCCTAGTCCTCCCCCTCCCATTTCTGAACCTACTTCCATGAGTGTTTTCATGTTACAAGCGTCACAGGTTACCCTTAAGCAGTCTGGTACACCTAATCAACAGCCAGCTCCCCAGCATCCTGATGTTCCTCTTCTAGTTGAACCCTCTGGACCCACTCCCCCAGGACCTCCTCCGTTTGTGGGTGCATCTCCTATGTTCCCTCCAAGAACTCTTCCTCCACGTCTCAACCATCCAAGAGCCATTCCTCCGGGACATTATCCTGTCGGCCAGATACCTTTCTTATTCCCCCCTCTGGGAATTTTTTCTATACCTATCATGGCTTTGTTGGTCCTTCCTAACATGACTCTTAGGATGCCAGTATGGTACATCGATCCCCCTACAAACACTCCACCTGGTCAGCCAAGACTGTATCACACTTTGACCCCAGTTCAACTAGTCCCCATGACCCTTGTCACTGCTTCAGTTCCATCACAACTTCAACGGGAACCATCGCCTATTGTGAAAGCATCTGCCCAGGGGGGCAAAGCTGAAAAGAAAGATTCGAAGGACAAGTCTCCCCAACCTCCTACAGCCCCTAAGGCCCCAAAGCTGACACCCTCGTGTGCTTTGTGTGATGTCGTTGGGCAGGCCACTAACAATTTCCTTGAGCTTCCTCAACTTAAACCATTGGTTCATGAAGCGTTCCCTAAGTTGAATATTCCATAAGTCCATGTTAACATACCGGCCCCACCTAAGAAACTCAAAACGCTTCGCACAAACCACCCTTGTGCCCTTTGTGATCTTCATGGTCACTATTCCCATTGTTGCCCGCATCTCGATGAAGTTTGCAATTGCCTTGGGGCGATTCATGAATACGAGGCCACTCATAGTGGAGCCTCTACTCCTCTATCGGTGGATTTTGGTACCACCTGTCAACCAGAACAGGGGAACTCTGGCCCTTCTATTTTGATCCCTCCCCCGATGTTGAGATGATGGACACCACAGGCCCCATTCTTTACCTATCATCATCCTTGAGTTCCTCACCGGAAAACCTTCATGAGGTTGTTGTGCGCATTTCTATCGAACCTGTTTCGACAGAATCTGAGGTCTCAACATCAGTAGACCCTCCGTCTACTCGTCCATCGTCTACCATTCAAGACGATGCATATGTGAACCTTATTTCTTAGGTTGATGCACCAGGTGATTCCACCGTGTCATGTAGTTAGTCTTCCTCCCGTCCGTCCATCTCCCAACCTGATGAGGACACCATGGAATCTATGTCTACCCTTGATTACCCCTACCCTTAAGTAAGGGGGCATTTCTTCATAGGATTTTGAAGGCCATTTCCTTCTTAATTCTCCCAATGCGCTCTACCTCCAGAAATGTTGCTCATAGCACATCCCTTTGATTTGCGTGTCTTTATTTCTGCTATAAATTTAGGTAGATCACATCATCTCATCTGTTGTCTTTTGCACCTTTCAAATGGATCCATCATCCACATTGTATATTGGCCATGCCGATGGTGCGAGTCGCTTCTCCTAGAATCTAGCCTCGGCAACCTTGGCCATTTTTACCCCCTTGAATACATTAGTCCTGTCAAACAGCATGTGCATTGGATTTTCCAGCAATAATCAAGCCGAATATGATGTAGTGATAGGTTTTTTAGTCGATGCCCTTGCTCACTGCATCCTTCATCTTCATGTTCGTTTAGATTCCTTGCTACCTGTCATGCAATTTGGTGTGTATCATGTGCATAACCAAGTCCTATTTAGAAAATATATATGAGTGAAGCTATTAGTACGTGAATTTGAAACCAATACATTCAATCATGTTCCTAGAGCCCAAAATCACTATGTAGATACCATTGCAAACAACATTTTAGATTGGCATTTATCACATGTATACCACAGAAGACAACCATAAAAAAAAATCAAACGGCAAACCATCATCGTCATATAAAATGCATAATCATAATATGTATCATACAAGTATTTAGAGCCCTTAGCTCTAAATTCATCCATTACATAGCATACTAGAGGGGCACATAGGCCCCTACATCTCATTATCATCCATTTGAGGATCTTGTGCTAAGTTGGGTCGGGATGCTTGGATCTCTTTTTCGAGCACTCGAAACACAATGGCGCTCCACAAACTCCTCCTGCTAGGGGGCATCATTCCCACCTTTTCATACCAAATCAGTATCCCATGCTTGGGGGCATGATGGTTTTCCCCTAGCCATCTTCTCAGTTAAGTCTTGGCCTAGATCCCACTAGATCTAGGTATGGTCGATTATCCTCCCATTCCTTGGATAATTTGTCCTATCGGCGTCTTCACCAAGCCATATGCACATTGCATATCATAGCTGCTTGATCCCATATCTTCAAATATTCTACTCTATGTCCACATAGTCCCCATGTTTGACTTAGTGGGTGAGAATGATTCTAGACCTCCTCTAGTAGTTCATTCTTGTTTTCCTCTTCCCTTAATTCTTCACTAGGAACCATCGTTCCAAGAAGCATTAAGGCCATATTTAGACAAGTAAGGCCACTTGCCTAAAAGTCGTAGATCCCGATTCCGATGGTCGGTTTGTCCGTTATGATCTCCACAAGGTTTAGGGCCTTCTCCTCCTCTCAAATTGGAGGGAAAAACACCCGTTTATAAGAAAACCCACAATGTTTCTATCACCCATTGTGACCAGACCATAGCTCAATTTGACGAATTGTCAACACTATTGGAAATATCTCACCGAGTTCTATAATGGGTCTTCCTCAGTTTTGGATGATTTGACACTTCACCAGGAAACCATTTTTCCATGAAAGGTCACTTCATCACCTCTCAAAATCGAATTTCGTCATAAAGTGACACTTGTACTTTGAGCTCCACCTCCTCTTAATACTTGTCGTACCATATGCCGACTTTCGTCATGAGTAACCATCATTTACTCATGCTTTCACGGTCCCCATTGAGCCTAGTCTGTGTAGCAGCGTCATCGAGTCACCCTTGTTCAGAGCATCCGCGATGAGTCACCCTTGCATTCTTGGAGTCTATTTCATGTCCCATCATATCATGTCACATTATTCCATCCATATTTGCATATCATTCATCCTGTGTTTCCCATTTTGGCCTCCATTCATACTGTCCCTATCCCCTCCGGAGTTGAGTCAGTTGCTGCCAGGTCAACCATGCACCTTATGCTCTGACAATGGTAGTCACCGGTTTGTCCCTCAGTCCCACTTTTTTCTCATTACCCCTGGTGTCAGTCCATTAGTCACATTATTATTTTCTGTCATGCTTTAGTTGAGGATCCTCACTGCCTCATCTATCACGGGCCCTATTCTGTCGACATCAGCTCATTTATTCCAGAAGAATGGCCTAGAGGGCAGTGTATCTTGGTTCTAGCTTCCATTCTTGTTCGGTGCCTTGGATTGAGCAGAGGGTCTCATTAATGCCCTTTGACTTGGTCGTTTCATGTTCATGATCCATACACTTGATGGTCCAATGATGCAGCAGATTGTACTAGTGATTCCCGGGTATGTGTGAGATGTTTCAGACCTCATGAGGTAGTGGCCCTTCAGGTAGCCCCCCACATGCCTGAATGAATACCTACTATGCTACAGCCTTAGATTCAATTCCACAGAGTTCATGGGTTCGATTCCTACCAATCGCAGTGTTCCTAGCATGCATGTCTCCTCCAAATGATCCATTCAGTTTTGCAGATCCCTTCCTTGTTCAACAGGGATTCTTTGGTTGTTCTATCCTCCCTCCCGCCCTTTTTTTAGGGAAGGGGCATTGTATCTCATGTACTCAAATATTATTGTATTCAGCCCTGGCTCACGTTTTTACCAGGTGCATTATGTATATGGGACACATTGTATTATTTTCTGGCCTTGTTATGCCAGCGTGTTGTGTACCATTCAACATGTGATTTATTACTCAGTTTCCTATTTTTGGGCGAACCACTATTTTTGTACTAAGTTATCTCGGCGGGTATGGGTATGCCTCTTCCGCCTCATTGAGGTTCGGTACCACAACAAAAAAGGAGACTTGCATTAGTCTCGCCCCCTCTGTCACTATCCTCTCTCAACTTCAGCTTCATTTTCTCTCTCTCTCTCTCTCTCTCCTCTCTCTCTCTCTCTCTTCCTTAACTCCCCTATTGTTCTAAGTGATTGTGTCTTTACAAACGTACTTCGTTCATACGTTTTTCTCCTAACACTCGTACGTTGTGGGGCAATCTGTTATCACCAAAAAATTGATCATCTAGCCTAATTTACTAGATGGATCGAAGTACACCATGTAAAGCCAATTTTACCATAGTAAAATTGCTTTCACTGTGAGAAATTACCTAATAAACCACCTTTATTAAGTAATTTATAGTTAAACCCATGAGAATAAGAAATATAAATATATATAATTTATTATTTGATTTCTTCTAAGAAAATTAATTTAACCATTGTTTTATTATTATTCCTTGTCAAATTTGACCCAATAATGAAAAATAAACAGATAAATCATTATTTATCTTCTTTTTCTCTAATAATTATTATTAATCACACTAATCAATTATTATTCTTTGTTAAATTTGACTAAATCCCTTAGGATTAATTAAATAAAATCTGTATTTGTTTATTGTTCCTTAACTAATTCATTGAGATAATAAATAAATCGTTTATTTATTTATTATTTCTAAAAAAATTTTAAATACGTTTTCCCTCCTAAACAAATAAAAAAATATATCAAGTGGTAATTCCAAGAATTGGATCAATAATTTTATTATTGTTCATTATTCGAGATAACTCAATATTTTGTTATAAATAGGAGTGTTTTTCATTCATTGTTCACTTTGATTATTTTCATTGTTGCAGTGGTGCAATACAAATCCATTGTAAAGAGCAGTGTTTGGGAAGTCGCCCCAAGACCAGCAAAAAAATCAGTTGTGCGTTCGTGGTGGATCTTCAACGTTAAGCATGCAACAGACGGAAGCATAAAGAATTATAAGGCCATATTTGTGGCCAAGGGATAATCTCAAGTTGAGGGAATTGACTATGAGGAGACCTTTTCTCATGTACCAAGGTAATCATCCATTAGATCAATTCTTGCACTGATTGCGCAGATGGGGTGGAAGATCCGCCAACTGGATGTAAAAACAACATTTCTAAATGGGGTTATTGAGGAGGAGGTTTACATAGATCAACCACAAGGTTTTGAGACATTTGATTGGGAGTCTCATGTGTGCAGACTCAAGTGAGCGTTGTACGGTCTCAAGCAAGCACCACATGCTTGGTACACCAAGATCGACAGCTATCTCACTGATCCAAATCGGATCCATAAACGACTGTCATAAGAACCCTAACTATATTGCGACAAAACAAATCCTTGAAGAATCCAAAACAGCAATCGAAAACACCCTGAACCAGTGGCCACGGCAGCCGGCGTGGAACGATGAGGACCTCGGTCAAAGCGCGCTGACCAAGGCCCATGGAGACTACGCAGGAGGTCGATGTAGCCCCTGGGAGCCCCGGAACGGGAAAAGGAGCTGATTTTCGATGCGTGAGCGCTAATCGCGCATTGATGGGCAAACAGGGCTGAAATGGTAGAGCCTTAAGCACTCGGTCGGATTGGGAGCCAGAGGACCGTGGGTGGAGAAATGAAAAGTGCCAATGTACGAAGGTGGGACCCACGACCTAGAAACTGGCAGTTTGATCGGGGCGCCCTTGAGCGGTAAGAGGTTTTGGAGGAGAGCAGAGTGATCCCACTCAGCGATCGACGTGTGGCAGCGGAGGTGAGAGAAAAATCTCCGTGATCACGCGTTATCAGTCGAGCAAGCTCGACGTGCGTACGATGTTGGATCTGGAGGATCCCAGATCGGACTGTTGAGATTGCGCCCGATAGACAGAAGCGGAATCGACATGGAATTAAGCCGCGATTTAAGGGGATTTAGAATCCATTAACCGCCACGGTGGAGAAAGAAACGAATCGATGAGCAGGCTGGCGCAGTTCTGATGGGGGACGCGTGGCTACTTCTTGAGCATTCATGCTGATGCCAAACAGGGAACTCCAAGCACACAGGTGGTAGGCGAATCGACGTAGGCAGGAGAGGAACCGAACAGCATGGAGATCGAATGGCTAAAGCCATGAACAGAGACAGTTGAACGGAGATTCAGAGAGAGAGTGAAGAGTCCAAGCGACCAAGAGAGACAGTGAACAGTGAACCCTGAGAGGAGGACTAAGCACAGAGAGCAGTAAAGCCAAGCAGAGGAGACAGAGGGCCGAGCTGACCACAGGCAGCATCGAGCACCAGAGAGCTTGAAGAATCAAGCCTTCCCATAGAGGAATCTGTCTGGATTGAGCACCATAGTTGGCTCTTTCCACTGTAGACCAAGGGTCACAGAGCTGGTAGGAAGAACAAGAGTTTGTGTACTCCGAGTGGCTTGGGGAATCCAAGAACCACCTTGCCAAGAAAAATCTGCTTCAGGCGAACTCACATTGAGTCCCTGTATTGTAATTTCTCTACTGAAAGACACAATAAAACAAGGCCACCACTGAAGCTGGACCGAGACGTAGCCCTGGAGAAATAGGGTGAACTCCTTATTAAAAAATGTTTATGTCTTTGTGTTGCTTACTGTATTTCTCTGCTGTCTTTCCATTTATTTTCTGTGTATTGGCAATCTGATCGATCTGTTGTTTCAATAACACAGAACACACACACCAGCACATGGGTATGTAATACCTTTTTTTTTAATAAATCTTCAACTAAGGTCACTCTTAGGGTGATTATCAGATCAAGTGGTATCAGAGCTCTAGGCTGTAAGGTTAGACAAGCTTGTGTTGGTTTAGTTGTGAATGCTCACTAGATCAAAGCTCAAATTAGGAGAAGGAGAGTTGGTGGAAACTAATCCTGAAATTGGGAGAGCCTATTCTCGGAATACAATGTCAGAAGAAGGTTCTATAGGGCCAGACTCTCATTTCATAGAAGGTTTCCTAGCTATAAAGTCTATGGTAGAAGAAATGTATAGAGACTTTAGAAAGCATAAGGGTGAAGATTCATCAAGCTCTAAGCAAGATAAAGAAGAAGATGAATCTCATTCCCATGACCACTCAAAAGGAAAGGGGAAAGAGGAAAGCTTCCCTACACCTCCTAGTAGCCCTGTGCATAATAAGAAGGCATCTTTGATTAAGTTAGATGTTAAATTTGATTTGCCTATATATGATGGAGAGCTAAATGCTGAAAAGTTGGACAACTGGATAAGACAAATCGATGTGTATTGCAGAGTACAAAATATAGACTCAGACAAGAGCAAGATTCAGCTGGCAATCCTTCGCCTAGGAGGCACTGCCTTGGTATGGTGGGAAGGCAGAACCCAAGCTTATATGAGGAAGCATGGTAAGACCATCTCTGTCTAGAGTGAATTTGTTACTGCAATCAAAAAGCAATTCTATCCATTGGCCTACATGCAACAAGCCATGATGAGTTGGCAAACTCTTCGATAGTTGAAAGGGCAAAGTGTACAAGGGTATACTCAAGAGTTCAGAAAGAGAGCATTGATGTTGGGTATTTCATTAGACTCACCAGAAACTCTTTTGAAGTACATTGGTGGTCTACATAGCTACATGAGGCATACCATCCTCATGTTTAATCCCACTAGTATAGATGAGGTATATGTACAAGCTACTCATCTAGAAGCTAGAGGAAAGAATGGAAATCCAGAAGTTGGGGGACCATCCCAACCCACTGTAAGCAAGAGCAAGGAGAAAAGAAAGTAGAAGTGGAAAGCAAGGAAGGCTAACACTGCAGAGAAAGGCAAAGCTTCATGCACTCACTATAAAAAGGAGGGGCATGATGATGAACACTGTTGGATTCTGCATCCAGAGCTGAGACCTAAGAAGTCCTAGGGAAAGAAGAAGAAGACTGTTGTAGCTATTCAGAAAGATTTGGGTTCAGACTCGGGAGATGAAACAATCATTGCAGCCACAGGTATAAAAGGTAAGAATTCTTAAGCATCTACTAGTAATTCTACTCAATCTGTCATTGATGAAGAACATGAGAGAAAAAGGCATGAGCTTTTCCATATTCGAGTTGTTTCCAAAAATCAAAAGATTGATACTTTGTTTGATAGTGGCTCACAAGTAAATCTGATTCTAAAGCAATTGTAAAGAAATTGGGATTAGCAACTACACCTCATAAGAAGCCATACCCATTAGGATGGTTGAATGATAAAGCACAACTACAAGTGACTAGACAGTGCAAGCTCAAGTTTTCTTTTGGGTCAGCATTTGTAGATGAGGTTGAGTTAGATGTAATTCCTTTGGATATATGTGGAATTGTTTTAGGAAGTCCTTGCTTGTATGGTAGAAAGGCTATTTTCTATAGAGCCGAGAACAAGTATCTACTTGTTAAAGATGGAATCGAATACTTTGTAAGAGCTCATAAGCTCAAGAATAATTAAACTCTCATAAACTCAGGACAGATGAAAAGAACGATAAATTCATGCAAACAGTTCTTACTAATGGTTGTAAAGGAAAAGAAAACTGATAAAACCAATGTATTTGAAGGTTGCAATTCTGATCAGCGAGCTGATATAGAAAATATTGTTTTAGAGTATGATGTCTTGTTTCAAGAACCTCAAGGTCTGCCACCCAAAAAGGGAATAGTACATGATATTATTTTGCAGCGAGATGTTCCTTTGCCTAACATTGGGATGTACAGGTTATCTGCTTTAGAGAATGCTGAAATCAAGAAGCAGGTGCAGGAGTTGCTCGAGAAAGGGTTCATCAGGCCTAGCACATCACCATTTGGGTCACCAATCGTTTTGGTGAGAAAGAAAGATGGCTCGTGGAGAATGTGCATTGATTATCGAGCACTGAATAAGATAACAATCAAAAATCGTTATCCCCTTCCTCACATAGATGATCTTTTAGATCAATTGAAGGAAGTTGTTTATTTCACCAGGCTGGATTTGCATAGTGGATACCATCAGGTCAGAGTTGCAAAGCAAGATGCATGGAAGACTGCTTTCAAAACAAAGCAGGGATTGTATGAATGGCTGGTTATGCCTTTTTGCTTAACCAATGCCCCTGCTACTTTCATGAGATTAATGAATGATGTACTCAGACCTTTTCTTGATGATTTTGTTATTGTGTATCTGGATGACATTCTGATTTTTAGTAAAACGTGGGAAGAACATTTAAAGCATGTTAAGCAGACATTAGATGTTTTGAAAAGAGAAAAAATTTATGTTAAACTCTCCAAATGTGAATTTGGAAAAACCTCTCTAAATTATTTGGGTCATATAGTAGGGGGAGGTGAATTGAAAATAGATCCCTCTAAAGTGGCAGTCATTGTAAACTGGCCTAAACCCAAGTCTACTACAGAAGTGAGAAGCTTCTTAGGAGCAGCACAGTATTGGAGGAAGTTCATTTCAAATTTTTCCTCAATTGCAGCTCCCTTACATGCTTTGACAGGATTGAACAAGGTGTTTCAGTGGGGAGGCAAACAGCAGAAAGCCTTCGACACCTTGAAAAAAAAATTAGTACAACACCTGTACTAGCACTGCCAGATCTACAAAGACCTTTTGAGATCCAAATTGATGCCAGTGACTATGCCATGGGAGCAGTGTTTACACAGCACGGTAAACCCATATGTTATCATTATGAGACTTTTAATCCTGCAGTAGTCAACTATCCTACATATGATAAAGAATTGTATGCATTAGTTCAGAGTGTGAAAAAGTGGAAACATTACTTAATGGACAAAGAAACAGTAATACATACTGATCATCAGCCACTTCAATATCTACCATCCCAAACTAAGTTGCAACAATCAAGACATTATAGATGGATGGGTTTTCTACAACAGTTTCATTTAGTCATCAGATATAAAAAAGGCATACATAACAAGGTTGCAGACATGTTATCTAGACCCATTATAAATGCATCTACCATACTTAAGCATAATTATGTGTTGCATGAAAGCTACATAGAATAGTATGCTCAGGACATGGACTTTAAAGATGTATATGCAACTTTGGGTCAAGGAAAAAGAGTAGAAGAATTGGACTATCATGTGAAGGACCAACTCTTATATCATTGTGGGAAACTCTGCATTCCACAAACTGAGAGAGAAAAGATAGGGAAGCACACACTTCTCTGATATCATGTCACTTTGGGGTAAGTAAAATAGTTGCACAGCTGCAAAGGTTCTGTTATTGGCCAAGAATGAGTGAGACAGTTTCTAGATATGTAAAGGGGTGTGCTATGTGTGCTAAAAGCAAGCCCAGCAACAGAAAACTAGGCTTGTACACTCCATTGCTAGTTCCTTCTCACGCTTGGGAAAGCATTTCCCTGGATTTTGTTGGAGGACTGCCTAAATCTAGGAAAGGTCATGATTATCTATATGTTATTGTGGATAGGTTCCGCAAAATGTGTATTTTGATACCATGTAGTAAACAGATTACAGCTGAAAAAACTGCAAAATTATTCTTTGAACATGTATGGGTTCATTTCGGATTACCCACTTCTATTATATCTGATCGAGACACCCGATTTGTGGGGAAGTTTTGGTCCAGTCTGTGGGAACTAATGGACACCAAATTAAAGAAAAGCACAGCTTTTCATCCACAAACAGATGGCCAGACAAAAGTAGTTAACAAGACAATGATCCAGTTACTGAGAGGATATTGCAGCAAACACCCTAAGCTTTGGGATGAACACTTGTGTTATGTGTAGCATGCTTACAATAGAGCCAAACACTCTTCTACCCAGAGATCTCCTTTTGAGACTTGCTTTGGTTTCATACCAAGGTCTCCCTTGGATTTTGTCTTTGGTAAAGATACCATGGTTGATGGACACAGTGATGTGGACATGGCAACTAGGTTCATTGAATAGATCCAGGCCAAGTATAAGGCTAGGCATGATAAGCATCGGATGGAGCATAGTTTTCAAGCTGGAGACCAAGTCTGGCTGTATATCAAAAAGGACAAGATGCAAGGTGAAGGCAAGAAGCTAAAACCTATCAGGTATGGACCCTTCAGGATACTTGAGAAGATTGGTGAAAATGCTTTTCACCTTGATCTGCCAGCTTACATGCACATCTACTCAGTCGTAAACGTAGATTGCTTGAGGTTGTTTGAACCTTCAATGATTGAGGACCCTGAAGAGAAGAGTCAATTACCTTCTATTGATGACCTGCTACCTGAATATCTTAATCAGTTGCAGGAAGACATAGTGCTGGACAGGAAGGTAAGGACGACGCGCAGTGGACAGGTGGAATACCTCAGGATTGGGCTTAAAGGTTCGAAGCCGAGCAGTGCGAAGTGGATTGATATTGGACAAGTGAGACAACAGTTTCCTCACTTAGTCGATGCTTGAAGAAAACCAACTTTTGGTGGTCCAAAAGCTTTTCAGTAGGGAGGTCGTGATCCAAATCGGATCCATAAACAACTGTCATAAGAACCCTGACTGTATCGGGACAAAACAAATCCTTGAAGAATCCAAAACAGCAATCGGAAACACCCTAAACCAGTGGCCATGGCAGCCGACGCGGAACGACGAGGACCTCGGTCAAAGTGCGCTGACCGAGGCCCATGGAGACTGCGCAGGAGGTCGATGTAGCCCCTGGGAGCCCCGGAACGGGAAAAGGAGCTAATTTTCGATGCGCGAACGATAATCGCGCATCGCTAGGCGAACAGGGCTGAAATGGTAGAGCCTTAAGCACTCGGTCACGTTGGGAGCCAGAGGACCGTGGGCGAAGAAACGAAAAGCGCCAATGTACAAAGGTGGGACCCACGACCTGGAAACCGGTGGTTTGATCGGGGCGCCCTTGAGCGGTAAGAGGTTTTGGAGGAGAGCGGAGCAATCCCACTCAGCGATCGACGCGTGGCAGCGGAGGTGAGAGAAAAACCGCCGTGATCGTGTGTTATCGGTCGAGCAAGTCAACTGCGCTCGACATGCGTACGACGTTGGATCTGGAGGAGCCCAGATCAGACGGCTGAGATTGTGCCCGATAGACAGAAGCAGAATCGACAGGGAATTAAGCCACGATTTAAGGGGATTTGGAATCCATTGACCGCCACGGTGGAGAAAGAAACGAATCGACGAGCAGGCTGGCGTAGTTCCGATGGGGACGCGTGGCTACTTCTCGAGCGTTCATGTTGACGCCGAACAGGGAACTCCAAGCACATAGGCAGTAGGCGAATCGACGTAGGCAGGAGAGGAACTGAACAGGCATGGAGATCGAATGGCTAAAGCCATGAACAGAGACAGTTGAACGGAGATTCAGAGAGAGAGCGAAGAGTCCAAGCGACCAAGAGAGACAGTGAACAGTGAACCCTGAGAGGAGGACTGAGCACAGAGAGCAGTAAAGCCAAGCAGAGGAGACAGAGGGCCGAGCTGACCACAGGCAGCATCGAGCACCAGAGAGCTTGAAGAATCAAGCCTTCCCATAGAGGAATCTGTCTGGATTGAGCACCATAGTTGGCTCTTTCCACTGTAGACCAAGGGTCACAGAGTTGGTAGGAAGAACAAGAGTCTGTGTACTCTGAGTGGCTTGGGGAATCCAAGAACCACCCTGCCAAGCAAAATCTGCTTCAGGCGAACTCACATTGAATCCATGTATTGTAATTTCTCTACTGGAAGACACAATAAAACAAGGCCACCACTGAAGCTAGACTGGAGACGTAGCCTTGGAGAAATAGGGTGAACTCCTTATTAAAAATTGTTTGTGTCTTTGTGTTGCTTTATTTATCTGTTGTCTTTCCATTTATTTTCTATGTATTGGAAATCTGATCGATCAGTTGTTTCAATAACACAGAACACACACACCAGCACATGGGTCTGTAATACCTTTTTGTTTAATAAATCTTCAATTGAGGTCACTCTTAGGGTGATTATCAGATCACTCACTAGTTTGGGCTTCACCAAAAGTGAAGCAGATGAAAACCTCTATCATATCTTGGTAGAGGGTAAATTTCTTATTATTGTCTCATATGTTGATGATTTAATTTTCACTGGTGATCAGCAGCTGATCATATTTTGCAAGGAGGACCTTGCAAGTGAATTTGAAATGAAGGACATGGGTCTCATGCACTACTTCCTCCGTCTTGAAGTATGGAAACGCGATGGGGAACTATTTGTGTCTCAAGGAAAATATGCAAATGAGATACTACAGAGATTTTGCATGGAGAGTTGTAAACCCATGGAGACACCTCTAGCAACCAACTGGAGGAAGGAGAATGCCACTTCAGGTGAAGAAGTGGATGCTACCATTTATCAGTAGCTAGTGGATTCATTGATGTATCTTGTGAACACACGACCAAATATGTGCTATGCAGTCAACCAGCTGAGCTAAGTTATGGTTAGGCCAACCAAATTATATTGGAAGGCAGCTAAGCATGTTTTACGGTACCTCAGAGACACTACCCAATTTGGACTATGATACAGACTGACAGAGGGAGTGAAGTTGTGTGGCTTCACAGATACAGATTGACCGAAAGAGTACATAAGGTGGAATTTTTAGTGTTGGGTCCACAGTGGTTTCCGAGTATAGCAAGAAGCAAAGATTTGTGGCACTCAGCTCGGCAGAAGAAAAATACATGACTATAAGTCAAGCAGCACATGAGGCGATCTCGATGAGAAAGATACTTGTGGAACTGTTTTGTCAGAAGATGGATCCAACTATGATCTATTATAATAATCAAAGTTGCATCAAGCTCTTTGAGAATCTTGTATTTCATGATTGATCCAAGCATATAGATATTTGGTATTACGATTTACGAGACTATGTGCAAAGGCAGATAATGTTGTGACAATACATTCTAACAAAGGAACAGGATGTTGACATATTGACAAAGACTTTGTCAAGAGGGAAGTTTGATTTCCACAACTAAAAGATAGGGGTGGTTGATAATCCCTTTCTTGCTGACAGGGAGTGTTGAAAAATGCAGCAAGAAATTCTCAATTTGATTTTTCTTTGGTCAAATTGAGAAAATTCGAATTTCCACATCAGCAAACAACTTAGATGCAATTAACTTGTGTGACATGGCTCTTGTCACTCGATTAGCTCAATAAATTTGAGTTAGAGGAGTTAGAGTTCAGTTAAGCATGTGTGCTTGCTAATTTGTAGCAATCAAGGTCAGTTATTTCAAATTGTTTTCAATTAAAATAGTTCTAACTATTGGAGGATCTAGTGGAAGGTCAATTGTGCAGTGGGACTTTATTTTAACTCAATGATCATCTAGTTAATTGATCAATCAACGCAAAATAGCTAGTGCATGCAAATAATTTGAGTTCCCCATTTGTGGTGGTGATTCCAAGGTAGTGTAACATCAGTTGTAGACTAGTCTTAAGTGTACAGGTGTTGCATGCAATCAGATGATCAACCTTGGGAATTGCATAAGCATTTTGGAGGAAATTCTTAAATAATAGGGGCCTAATTTCCTTAGGATTTTCGCAAGGAAATAAGGGCTCAATCAGAGGCGGAAATTGGCTAAATCTGTGTCAGAGCTTCTCAGTGAGCAGAGAGATAGGTTATTCACTTGCAGGTTGTGCTCAGTTGAGCAAAGCAATTATAATACATCTATATTCATCAGATTAATGCAAGCAGGCAAAGGGGTTTTAGCAGATTGCTTTCCCCTAGAAAAATATTGTGTGCATTTGTGTTATTTCTCATTGCATATTTGAGATTGATGTTCTAGATTGTGAACTGAATTCCACAGAGTAGTAGAGTAAGATTGTGTCTTGTGATTTAGCTTAAAATTTCATGAGCAGTTACAATTATACATCATAATTTCTACACTAGTTTATCACAAGATGGAACTGAGTTCTCAATTTGGAAACATTTACCAATGTTCACTTCTCTCCCTTTTTCCTCACGAAGAGTTTTTCTTTTATAGTGAGTCAACAATGTGATTAGATGAATCTAAACACATTCTTAATTAAGTTTGATTCAATCATTTCTTCCTTATCCTGGGATGTGATCATTGTTTGACCCTGTTAGCCCTTATCCATACACATTAGCAACCCTAGCCACTTTAACACCCTGTGGTTGTGTGTTTGGAGCACTTAACTCTTCATGCTAAGCCAACTGGAGTGTTGCAACTTTGTTAGTGCCCCGAGATATTGAAGGAGAAAAATATGACTTTTCATAGTGTTAATTTTGAGCAACAATGGTATGTTCTATGCTTTAGAGCAATTTTACTTCAATTTCTTTACTAGCCCAATATCAATATTCAGATTAGAAATGATAGTAAAATGCAGATAGAACATAAACATAAACGGTAAAAGATAATCCAATACAAGAGGACACAATATGTGGCACTAGCCAGGGACAAACCCCAATGTGGGGAATCCTTGATCAAATCTTCTTTTAGTCTTCAATAGTTCAGTAGAGAGAGATAGTAAAATTTACAAATCTGATAATATATAACAGCAGCAAAAGATCCCTAACCAGAAAATTCAACGTTGGTCAACAAACCAGATTTGACCCTCAAAAAATTGGTCAACTTCAGCCTCCAAACAGCAAGATAAAATAGCCCTCAAAATAGTGAAATTCAGCCCAGTCAAAGCCTAGACAAATATTCCCACCTGTGGTCAACCCTAGCTCCAGTCAATGTTGGTCAACACTTGGTCAAACTATCTAGAAATTCGGTCTCCTGAAATTTCGGCCTCCTAAAATTTCACTCTCCTGAAATTTCGGCCCCCTGAAATTTCGCTCTCCTGAAATTTTGAACGTGTGGAGAGAGGCCCTGAAATCCGTACCCAATTAATGAGGGGAGAGAGAGAGAGAGAAGTGTGAAGATGAGTGTGTCCAAATGAGGCTAAGTCACCTTCTATTTCTATGCAACGTTGAGGATAAATAGATGTGACTGTTGGGCTTCTGAGCCTAGATAAGTTTGTTGGCTAACCTTGAAAATTTGACCATAAGCAAAATAAATTCATAACTTCATTTGTACATGTCAGAATCAGATGATATTTAGATCAACCCTACACCTCTTGGAGAGAGGAATCCAACGAAAATATCAATTGTCATAAATAAGATGACCCATGTGGAGTTTGGCCCTAGTTGCCAATTTTAACACTCCCTCTCAACTAGGGATAACTCCATCTGCTAATCCATTTGCCAATCTGTACTATCTCTGCCATCAATGCACTATTCTGCTCTGCTAAACTATGGAGAAGACGTGATGGAGAATGTATCATACCATTCTCTACTGACCCGAAGTCAGTCACAATCAAAGGAGAGTGTGTCATACCACTCTTATTGATCCAAAGTCAGTTCCAATCAAAACAGAGTGTCTCATACCACTCTTACTGACCCAAAGTCAGTTCCAACTGATCCGAGATCAATATCGGTCATCTTAGCATAGAGAGTACGGTAGTACACGATATTTCCATTAGTAGTAATATGGTCCCTATCCTCATTTCCCTACTCATTGGCTAGATGAGAGGTACTTCCCATGAGTCTCAGACTGCATGGGTAGGATGTCTCAGCAAGAGAAGGATGAACCACTCATCCTGCCTACATGTCACCAAGGGGTATTGTAGGGAAAGGCTTAACCACTCACCCTGTACACAACAAACCACTAGCGGAAGGTTGAAGCACTCACCCTATGGTTGCTCATCGCTCCAAGAAGTACCCCAAAACCCCCGAAGCTCCTAGAGCTCAATGTCCATATCATATAGGACCCTCATAAGAGGGTCTCTCCATGACTCCAAGTCGTTCTCGGAAGGCCAAGAAGTTGACCTTCCCCATGGGCTTTATCAGAATATCGATGACCTGCTCATCAATCCCAATGTGATGGAGCCTTAGTGCTCCTCGTTGTACCATATCCTGGGTAAAGTGGCACCTGATATCTATATGCTTAGAGCAATCATGAAACATGGGATTCTCTTTGATAATCAGATCCCACTCTGGCTGTCACAGAGGATCGCGGTGGTATCCAGCACATGTCCAAACAACTCACTAAAGAGCTTCCTCAACCAGACAGCGTCACAAGAGGCCATACTAGCAGCTATGTATTCGCCCTCAACAGTGCTCAAGGCAACCGATTTTTGATTCCTGCTCATCCAGGATATCGATGCAGAACCCAAAGAAGAACAACATCCAAAAGTGCTCTTGCGATCCACCACACTGCCAGCCCAATCAGCATCAGAATAACCATGCCACCTCACATCTCCGGCAGTGTATTTTAGTCTATGAGTGATTGTGCCCCGAAGATATCTCAAAAGATTCTTGGCACCAATCCAATGTATATGATGTGGCTTAACCATATATTGGCTCAATGTGTTAATTGCAAAACATATGTCTGAACGGGAGTTCACCAATAACATGAGTGCTCCTATGAGTTGACAATACTCAAAAGAATTTCCCAATTCAAGTCCAACAGCACTACCACATAACTTCTTAAAGTTAAGTTCCATCGGAGTAGTCACAGGCTTGCAGTCCACCATCCCAAATATTTCCAATATCTTCACAACATATTTTCCTTGAGAGAGGAAAATTTCACCTGGCTTTTGCCAGACCTCCAACCCTAGGAAATAGTGCATCGGTCCTGTGGTCCTTCATCTCAAATTCAGAAGCCAACTCCCTCTTACATTTGTGAATGAGAAGGTTTGCACCTGTCAAAAAGAGGTTGTCCACATAAGGTACCAGAATGAAAGGTTTATCATTTTCAACCTTAAAGTAAAGGTTCGGATCAGCTTCACTTCTAGTGAATCCCAGCTTCATCAGATAGCTATCGATCCTCTCATACCAAGCCTAAGGTGCTTGCTTCAATCCATAAAGATCTTTCTTCAACCTGCATACATGAGATTCCCGATCATGAACCTCAAACCACTCAGGTTTTTCCACATAGACTTCCTCTTTGATTGAACCATGCAAGAAAGCGGTCTTGACATCCATCTGATATAGGTTCCATCCTTATGAGGTAGCAAGGGCTATGATCGAGCAGATGGTGGTGTATCGGGAAACATGTGCAAATATCTCATCGTAATCTACACCTTCCTTTTGAGAGAAGCCTCAAGCAACAAAGCGAGCCTTGAACTTTTCTGCACTTCCATCAACTCCATACTTGATTTTGTAGAGCTACTTAGAGGTGACAACTGATTTCTCCTAGGGTCTAGGGACCACATCCCACACATCATTCTTCATAATTGACTCGTATTCTTCATTCATAGCATCCTTCCATACTTGATGCTTCATGGATTCTTCGAACAATGAAGGCTCATTTTGAATGATAGTGCTCATGGCGGTCAAATATACTTGATACCTGTTCGGCTTCTTGCTTTCACGGAAAGTCCCCCTTGGTGCAATGTGTCTCTTGGCATATTCGAGAGTCTCCCTAAGCCATGAGGGTCTCCTTTTGGAAGAGGAGGATCAATAGGATCCATAGGATCCATAGGTTCATCAACATTAGGCATCGTTTCGTCTTCTTTTGCACCCTGATATCCAGTGTCAACTTCTTTGTCCTTCCTTAGTATATGAAGGTTGATGAGCTTCCTAAGGGCCATATCTTCGTCGAAGGTGACATCATGACTTATTTCAACTTCCTTTTGACTAGCCACATAAATTCTATATCCCTTATAATTTTCACTACAACCCACAAAGATTCCTTTCTTCCCAGATGCACCCAATTTGCTTCTTTTCTCTTTCAGCACATGAAAATATATGGGACTTTCAAATATTCTAAAATGAGAGACATTGGGTTTCTGACCAGTGAACATTTCTTCGGGAGTCTTGGAGTCCAATGCTTGATGAGGGCATCGGTTTTGAACATACACGGTATTTGCAGCTTCAACCCATAGGAACTTCGGAAGGCCTTGATCATGAAGCACGACATGAACTGCTTCTACAATAGAGTGATTCTTCCTTTCAGCCACACCATTCTACTCAGGAGTGTATGGCGTTGTAGTCTCCCTCTTAATGCCGACTTCTCTGCAATAATCTTCGAATTCATTGGATTCGTACTCTGTCCCATTATCAATCCTCAATATCTTGATTTTCTTCTTAGTGGTCCAAATGGATCCAAGAACACTCTCTAAGTCCTGAAATCTTCTAAAATCATGCCAAAGATCAAAAAAATTGCATGAGAAGAGCCCTTAGAATGGCGAAAAAACACTATCGGGAGGCCAAAAACACGTGAAAACAGTGAAAAACAGAGTATCGGAGGTTTGAACAAGTGAATGCACAATAGCCGTCAGATCTGGCCGATCAACGGTCTAGATCTGATCGGCGAATCGCAATCGGCAGTGGCAATCAGCAGATATCGACGCAAACTACATAACACTTGCAACGGCGACCGGCGGAGTCAACTAGGACCGTCGATCAAGCGCGCAGATCGACGGCCCATGTTGCATCGCAGGATCACTATCGAAGATTACAAGAGCGCTTACAATGGCCCGGGGTTATCGCGATGTGCGATTGCAATCAATCACATCGCAATATCGCAATTGGGGCTACACAGAGGAGCGGGCATATACACATACCCATCTGCGATCCAATTAACCGAACCCGATGGTTATATAAATATTATTTCATAAGATCTGAGATCAGCAGAAAAGGCATTTTTAATTATTTTGTGTATTTCGTTCATTAAATGAAATACAAGGGGTGAAGCATCAATGCGATAAGCCGGACCCGAAAGGGTTCCTTAAGGCTATTATATATTGTTTCAAGTCTGGGGGAAAGCCATTTTTACATGATTTTCGTGATTTTAACGTATTTTTAAAAATACACAGGAGCAAGGCCGAAGCAACTTGCGATAGCGATGAGGACGGACCCAATAGAGGAATAGACCAAATTTAAGGACTTTTGAACTCCGAAATAAGAAGTGTTATGGCGGAATTTAACAATTTTGCAGCGTTTCTCTATGTAAACAGAGAATGGTCGTTTCATGGATTTTAGGGGCCCAATGCACTCATCCGTTACGGAACAGGTGGACACCTCCCCTAAAGGCATTATTCCATGCTTTCTAACGCTAAGCAGGGGGATTCGAGCAGACAGAGGCCGAGAGACTGAAAGCCGAGACGCTGAAACGAACAGGCAGCGCAGTTTGGATTTAAAGCCATAGAAAACAGAAGACAGAGCAGGCAGTGCCGAGACAGAGCCAAGACAGAGACAGAGAGTGATTCAGAGCGTCTGTGTACTCAGAGAAAGCTTGAGAGGTTCAAGCAAACTCTCTCTGTTATATCTATTGTGTATTGAGTCTCAAATTGAGCTCATACTGTTGTAAAAACTATGCTTGAAGACATAATAGAGAGGCCACCACTGAACGCTGGACCAAGAGATGTAGCCCGGGAGTACTGGGTGAACTCCTCATTAAATTTGTTGTGTTATGTGTTGTCTATTATGTTTTTGTTTACTGCCTCATTTTCTGTGTATTTCGTAATATTATCAATCCATTTCATAAAATAACATAGACAAATCCATGCACATAAGTCTGTAATACCTTATTATTTGTCGTAGATCTCATTATCTAGATCAAGAGGTATCAGAGCTTTAGGTTGCTAAGGTTAGACAAGCTTGTCATGGATTGGTGAATGATAACTAGGTCAAAGCTCAAATTAGGAGAAGGAGAATAGGTTGAAGCTAATCCAGAAATTAGTAGAGTCTATCCTAGGAGGAAAATGGCAAAATAAAATCCCTTGGAATCAGACTCTCAGTTCATGGACAGTTTCATGACCATGAGAGCCATGGTAAAAGAAATGTATCGAGAATTCAAGAAAGGTTGAAGTGAAGATTCTTCCACCTCCAAACAAGACAAAGGAACAGAAGAATCTCTTCTAGATGGCCATTCTGAAGGCAAAGGGAAAGGAAAAGAGGCTCCTCTATCCACACCTCCTGATAGCCCTGAAAATAAAAAGAAGAAAACATCTTTGATTAAATTAGATGTTAAATTTGATTTGCCAATATATGATGGAGAATTAAATGCAGAGAAGCTAGATAACTGGATTAGACAGATTGATGTGTATTGCAGGGTGCAGAGCATTGATTCAGACAAGAGTAAAATTCAGCTGGCCAGCCTACGCCTTGGAGGAACTGCCTTGGTATGGTGGGAAGGCAGGACACAAGCTGACTTGAAGAAGCATGGTAAAATTCTTTCTGTCTGGAGTGAATTTGTTTCTGCAATTAAAAAAAAATTCTATCCACTAGCTTATATGCAGCAAGCTATGATGAGTTGGCAAACTCTTCGCCAATTAAAGGGGCAAAGTGTACAAAGCTACACCCAAGAATTTAGAAAAAGAGCTTTGATTCTAGGCATTTCTTTAGACTCACCTGAAACTTTGCTGAAGTATATAGGTGGTCTACACAGCTATTTGAGGCACACCATTCTCATGTTTAACCCTACTAGCATAGATGAGGTATCCATTCAGGCTACCCATATAGAGGCTAGAGGCAAGAATGTGAACCCAGAGATTGGGGGATCATCAAAACCCACTGCAAGCAAAAAAAGGAAAAGAGGAAGGCAAACATTGTACAGAAGGCCAGACCTTCATGCACTCATTACAAGAAGGATGGACATAATGATGAACATTGTTGGTCTTTGCATCCAGAGCTGAAACCCAAGAAGTTAGATGGCAAGAAGAAGAAGATTGTTGCTGCTATACAGAAAGATTTGGGGTCAGAATCAAGTGATGAAACAACAATCGCAACCACAAGTATAAAAGGTAAAAATTTTGAAGCATCTACTAGTAATTCTGCCCAAACTATTGATAGTGAAGAAAATGAGAGGAAAATACATGAGCTTTTTTATATTAGAGTTATTTCCAAGCATCAAAAGATTGATACTTTGTTTTATAGTGGCTCACAAGTAAACTTAATTTCTGAAGCAATTGTAAAGAAGATGGGATTACTAACCACACCCCACAAGAAGCCATATCCATTAGGTTGGGTATGTGATAAAGCAAAGCTACAAGTGACTAGACAATGTAAACTTAGGTTTGCCATTGGTTCAGCATTTGTATATGAGGTTGAGTTAGATGTAATTCCCTTGGATATATGTGGAATTGTTTTACGAAGTCCTTACTTGTATGATAGAAAAGCCATTTTCTATAGAGCTGAAAATAAGTATCAACCAACCAAAGATGGAATCGAATATATTGTAAGAGCTCATAAACTCAAGAATAATTATACTCTCATAAACTCAAGGTAGATGAAAAGAATTGTAAATTCATGCAAGCAAATTTTACTGATGGTTGTAAAGGAAAAGAAACCTGATAAAACCAATGTATTTGAAAGCTGTGATGCTAAACAGCAAGCTGATTTAGAAAAAGTTGTTTTAGAATATGATATCCTATTTCAAGAACCTAAAGGTCTGCCACCCAAAAGGGAAATTGTACATGATATTAATTTGCAGCAAGATGCTCCATTGCCTAACATCGGAATGTACAGGTTATCCGCTTTAGAGAATGCAGAAATCAAGAAGCAGGTACAAGAGCTGCTCGAGAAAGGGTTCATAAGACCAAGCACATCGCCATGTGGATCTCCAATCGTGTTGGTGAGGAAGAAATATGGTTTGTGGAGGATGTGCATTGATTATAGAGCGCTGAATAAAATAACAATCAAGAATCGTTATCCCCTTCCTCGCATTGATGATCTATTGGATCAGTTGAAAAAAGCTGATTACTTTTACAAGTTGGACTTGCATAGTGGTTACCATCAGGTTAGAGTAGCAGAGCAAGATGCATGGAATACTGCTTTCAAAACAAAGCAAGGGTTGTATGAATGGCTAGTTATGCCTTTTGTCTTAACTAATGCTCCTGCCACTTTCATGAGAGTTATGAATGATGTACTTATGCCTTTTATTGATGATTTTATAATTGTATATTTGGATGACATTCTTGTTTCAGTAAAACATGGGAAGAACATTTGAAGCATGTAAAGCAGACTCTAAATGTTCTGAAAAAAGAAAATCTCTATGTTAAATTATCAAAGTGTGAATTTGGCAAAACATCTTTAAATTATTTGAGTCATATTGTAGGGGGTGGTGAATTGAAAATAGATCCATCTAAGGTTGCAGTCATTGTAAATTAGCCTAAACCCAAGTCTGCTACAGAAGTTAGAAGCTTCCTAGGAGCAGCACAATATTGGAGAAAGTTTATTGCTAACTTTTCCTTAATTGTAGCTCCCTTACATGCTTTAACAGGATTGAACAAGGTGTTTCAGTGGGGAGGCAAATAGCAGAAAGCCTTCAACACCTTAAAAGAAAAAATTAGTACAGCACCAGTACTAGCATTGCCAAATCTTCAAAAACCATTTGAGATCGAAACAGATGCCAGTGACTATGCCATGGGAGCAATGTTGATGCAACATGGTAAACCCATATGCTACCATTCTGAGACTTTTAATTCTGCAGTAGTTAATTATCCTACATATGATAAAGAATTGTATGCATTAGTCCAGAGTGTGAAAAAGTGGAAACATTACTTAATGGGCAAAGAAACAATTATACATAATGATCATCAGCCACTTCAGTACATGCACTCACAAACTAAAATGCAGCAATCAAGACACTATAGGTGGATGGGTTTCCTACAGCAGTTTCATTTATTCATCAGATATAAAAAGGGCATACACAATAAAGTTGCAGATATGTCATCCAGACCAATCATAAATGCATCTATTATACTTAAGCATAATTCAATAATGCGTGAAAGCTACATTGAACAATATGCTCAAGATATAGACTTTAAAGATGTATATGCAGCTTTAAGTAATGGAAAAAAGGTAGAAGAATTAGACTACTACGTTAAGGACCAACTCTTGTATCATTTGGGAAAGCTATGCATTCCACAAACTGAAAGAGTCAACATAATTAGGTAAGCACATACTTCTCTGATATCAGGTCATTTTGGGATAAGTAAAACAGTTGCACAACTACAAAGATACTGCTATTGGCCAAAAATGCATGAAACAGTTTCTAGGTATGTAAGAGGGTGTACCATGTGTGCTAAAAGCAAGCCCAGCAATAGAAAACTAGGCTTCTACACTCCACTTCCAGTTCCTTCTCGTCCTTGGGAAAGCGTTTCCATGGAATTTGTTGGGGGATTGCCAAAACCTAGAAAGGGATGACTATTTATATGTTATTGTGGACAGGTTCAGCAAAATGTGTATTTTAATACCCTGTAACAAGCAGATTATAGCTGATCAAACAGCAAAGTTGTTCTTTCAGCATGTCTGGGGGCATTTTGGGTTACCCACTTCCATAGTATCTGATCGAGATTCCCAATTTGTTGGGAAGTTTTGGTCAAGTCTGTGGAAATTAATGGACACCAGACTGAAGAAGAGCACAGTCTTTCATCCACAAACAGATGGCCAAACAGAGGTAGTCAATAGGACAGTGATCCAGTTGCTCAGGGGTTATTGCAGCAAGCATCCCAAGCTTTAGGATGAACATTTATGTTATGTGCAACATGCTTACAACCATGTTACACATTCTTCTACACAGGGATCTCCTTTTGAGACCTGTTTTGGTTTTATACCAAGGTCTCCCTTCGATTTTGTCTTTGAAAAAGACATAGCAGTTGTTGGACACAGTGATGTGGACAAAGCAACCAAGTTCATTGAACAAATAAAAGAAATTCACCAGGAAGTGCAGGAATAGCTGGAAAAGAGCTAAGCCAAGTACAAGGCAAGGCATGATAAACATCGGGTGGAACACAGCTTCCAAGTTGGTGATCAAGTCTGGTTGTATATCAGCAAGGACAGAATGCAAAGTGAAGGAAAGAATCTAAAGCCAATAAGGTATGGACCTTTTAAAGTACTTGAGAAAATTGGTGAGAACGCTTTCCGCCTTGATCTACCAACATACATGCACATTTATTCAGTGGTAAATGCAAAAAACTTAACACTGTTTGAACCTTCATTAATTGAAGAACCCCGAAGAGCAAAGTCAATTGCCTTCCATTGATGATCTGTTGCCTGAATATCTCAACGAGCTACAGGAAGATACAATTCTGGACATGAAGGTGAGAACCATGCACAAAGGGGATGTTGAGTACCTTAGAATCGAGCTCAAAGTTTCAAAACCCAGCAGTGCAAAATGGATAGAGATTGGGCAAGTGGGGCAGTTGTATCCTGACTTGAGCGATGCTTGAAACCCAACTTTTGGTGGTCCAAAAGCCTTTTTCAGTGGGAAGGCGTGATCCAAATGGATCCAAAAACACTCTCTAAGTCTTGAAATCTTTTAAAATAATGCCAAAGATCAAAAAAATCGCATGAGAAGAGCCCTTGGAATGGCGGAAAAACACTATCGGGAGGCCAAAAACACGTGAAAACAGTGAAAAACAGAGTATCGGAGGTCTGAACAAGTAAATGCAATAAGCCGTTAGATCTGGCCGATCAATGGTCCAGATCTGATCGGCAAATCGCAATCGACAGTGACAATCAGCGAATATCGACGTAGACTACATAACACTTGCGACGGCGACCGGCAGAGTCAACTAGGACCGTCGATCTAGAAGCAAATCGACAGCCCATGTTGCATCGCAGGATCGCTATCGGAGATTACAAGAGCGCTTACAACGGCCCGGGGTTATCGCAATGTGCAATTGCAATCAATCGCATCGCGATATCGCAATCGGGGCTACACAGAGGAGCAGGCATATACACATACACATCTGCAATCCGATGAACCGGACTCGACGATTATATAAATATTATTTCATAAGATTTGAGATCCGCAGAAAAGGCATTTTTAATGTATTTTGCGTATTTCGTTCATTAAACGAAATACAAGGGGTGAAGCGTCGATGCGATAAGCCGGACCCGAAAGGGTTCCTTAAGGCTATTATATATTGTTTCAAGTCCAGGGGAAAGCCATTTTTATGTGATTTTCACAATTTTAACGTATTTTTAAAAATACACAAGTGCAAGGCCGAAGCGACTTGTGATAGCGATGAGGACGAACCCGATAGAGGAATAGACCAAATTTAAGGACTTTTGAAATCCGAAATAAGTAGTGTTTTGGCGGAATTTCACAATGTTGCAGCATTTCTTTGTGTAAACAACGAATGGCCATTTCATGGATTTCAGGGGCCCAATGCACTCATCTGTTATGGAACAGGTGGCCACCTCCCCTAAAGGCGTTATTCCATGCTTGCTAACGCTGAGCAAGGGGATTCGAGCAAACCAAGGCCGGGAGACTGAAAGCCGAGAAGCTTAAATGAACAGGCAGCACAGCTTGGCTTTAAAGCCATAGAAAACAGAACACAGAGCAGGCAGTGCCGAGACAAAGACAAGACAGAGACAGAGAGTGATTCAGAGAGTTTGTGTACTCAGAGAAAGCTTGAGAGGTTCAAGCAAACTCTTACTATTATATCTGTTGTGTATTGAGTCTTAAATTGAGCTCATATTGTTGTAAAAACTCTGCTTGAAGACATAATAGAGAGGCCACCACTGAAGGCTGGACCAGGAGATGTAGCCCAAGAGTATTGGGTGAACTCCTCATTAAATTTGTTGTGTTATGTGTTGTCTATTATGTTTTTTTTACTGCCTCATTGTCTGTGTATTTTGCAATCTTATCGATCCATTGCATAAAATAACATAGACAAATCCATGCACATAAGTTTGTAATAACTTATTATTTGTATTAGATCTCATTATCTAGATCACTTAGATAGGTTTTTTATCAAGGCTTTGAAGTGTCGGAACCAGGTGAACACTTATCCTTCTTCTTCAAGAAGTAGATCTAGGTCTTACAAGAATAATCATCTGTAAAGGTGAGATAATATAAGTATCATCCCAAAGAGTTTACAGGCATCATACCAGATATGTCGAAGTGGATCAATTGCAATATATATGTGGTCTTGCTATTTGAGGGGAATGGTCCCCTTATAAATTTTCTGTCGGCACATCCCGGACATACACCTTCATGCTCTACTTTGAACTCGGGCATACTTATCACCATCTGTCTCACATCGAATAGGGCCTTATAATGAAGATGGGAAAACCTCCAGTACCATAGTTCAAATTGTAGAGATGTGACGCAAGACATGGCTCTCAATGGACTTCCTCCAACTTGATACAAAGTGTCAACCCTGAACCCAAGAGTAAAAGCATCTTTAAAATTTCTTTTCCAAAGATGTACCTTTCTATCGATGAATGCCACCTTGAATCCTTTGTCCTCTGATCTATAATTGATCTAAGACAAACAATTAAGGTATTACAGACTCATGTGCATGGATGTGCCTATGTTATTTTATGCAACAGATCGATAAGATTGTGAAATACACAGGCACTGAAGTAGTTAGATAAAACATAACAGGTAAACATATAAACATAACAAATTTAATAAGGAGTTCACCAAATACCCATGGGCTATGTCTCCCGGTCCAGCCTTCAGTGGTGGCCTATCTATTATGTTTTAAAAGCAGAGTTTTAACAACAGCGAGCTCAATTTGAGTCTCACATACAAATATAAATCAGCAAGACTGTACTTGGATCCCCCAAGTCTCTGGAGTACACAGACTCTCTTTACTGATACTCGACCTCTATTGGTCACAGTAGTATGAGCCCAATCTGAGACTCATACATGACAGGCATATACAAAAGAGTTCGCTTGAACCTCTCAAGCCTTTTCTGGGTACACAGACTCTCTCACTCTCTTTGGCTTTGTCTTTAACTCTGGCTTGATGTTATCGTTACTTCTGTAGGTCAGCTCGGATTCTTCCCTCTGCTCTTAGATTTCTGCGTCTAACTAACTTTTTTCTCTCTCTGTTAGTTCGTGGCTTTAAAGCCAATCTGCTTTCTGACTGTTCGTTTCCGCTTCCCGGCTTTCTGGTTTCCCTGCCTTTGTCCGTCTGAATCCCTTTGTTCTGCGTAATCATCACTGTATAACGCCTCACAAGGAGGTGGCCACCTATTTCGTAACGAACTGAGTGTCAGTTCTCTTGGACGTTTTCAAAACAACCGTTTATTCCGTTAACTCCAAGAATGCCCGCAAAACACGACCTTTTGCCAACGCATTGTCCACCTCGGACTTCAAATCTTATACAACTCTGCCTGTTTACCTCGTCAAATCCGGTCACCCATCAGAACGCATCTCCGTCATTGATATGGAGCCTCCAGATCCAACGGTCATCGTCCATATCGGGCGGATAAGTAACATGACGTTTACCCGTCCGATGTGAGCGGTTTTCTCTCTCTTCCATCGGTCGTGTGACACCCCTTGTGTGGCATCAGGCGGAACTCGATTGAAACCTCTTACCGCTCGAAGCCCTTCTGATATTCTGCCGGTTTTTGTGGGACCCCGCTTCTGACAGAACGGCGTGATATCTGTTGCATTTTATAACTTTTCAGGTTCGGGCACTTGGGGCTTTTTTTTCTTTGAGGGGTTTGCCCGACGATATGCGATTAGCGACTACCCCCATTTCTTAAATTGACCTCTGGTTTTGTTAATTTGTGGCAGCACGCATTACCATGGGCTGACGCTCTGCGCGCTTGACCGAGGGACCTGTTGCTCCGTGTTGTTCACAAATTGCAACTGTTTCAAGGATATCTCTGATAAGCTTGATCTTTAAAAGACTTTGAAACTTTGGCATGATTTTTAAAAAGTTCATGAAAACTTAAAGAGTGTTCTAGGATCTAATTCGGATCACGGCCTTCCCACTGAAAAGGCTTTTGGACCACAAAAAGTTGGTTTTTAAGCATTAATCAAGTGAGGGTATAAATTCCTCGCTTGCCCAATTTCTATCTATCTTGCACTGCTTGGTTTTGAACCTTTGAGCCCAATCTTGAGGTACTCAACATCCCCTCTAAGTGTTGTTCTTACCTTCCTGTCCAGAACTATATCTTCCTGCAATTCATTGAGATATTCAGGCAACAGATCATCAATAGAAGGAAATTGACTCTGCTCTTCAGGATCTTCAATCAATGAAGGTTCAAATAATCTCAAGCTTTTTGCATTAACAACTGAATAGATGTGCATGTAAGCTAGCAAATCAAGGCGAAAATCATTCTCACCAATTTTCTCAAGTATTTTGAAAGGTCCATACCTTATTGGCTTCAGCTTCTTACCTTCACCTTGCATTTAGTCCTTGCTAATATACAGCTAGACTTGATCGCCAACTTGGAAACTATGCTCAATCCAATGCTTATCATGCCTTGCCTTGTACTTGGCTTGGCTCTTTTCCCGCTGTTCCTGTACTGCCTGGTGAATCTCTTGGATTTTTTCAATGAACTTGGTTGCCTTGTCCACATCACTACGTCCATCAACCACTATGTCTTTACGAAAGACAAAATCCAAGGGAGACCTTGGTGTGAAACAAAAACAGGTCTCAAAAGGAGATCTCTATGTAGAAGAACGTTTAGCTCGGTTGTAAGCATGTTGCACATAACACAAATGTTCATCCCAAAGCTTGGGATGCTTTCTGCAATATCCTATGATCAACTGGATCATTGTCCTGTTGACCACTTTTGTTTGGCCGTCTGTTTGCGGATAAAAAGTTGTGCTCTTCTTCAGTCTGGTGTCCATCAATTCCCACAGACTCGACCAAAATTTCCCAACAAATCGGGAATCTCGATCAGATATAATGGAAGCGAGTAATCCAAAATGAACCCATACATGCTGAAAGAACAACTTTGCAGTTTGTTCAGCTGTAATATGTTTGTTACAGCGTATTAAAATACACATTTTGTTTAACCTATCCACAACAACATATAAAAAGTCATGACCTTTTCTAGATTTAGGCAATCCCCCAACAAAATCCATGGAAACACTTTCCCAAGGGTGAGAAGGAACTGGTAATGGAGTGTACAAGCCTAGTTTTCTATTGTTGGGCTTGCTTTTAGCACACATGGTACATCCTCTTACATATCTAGAGATTGTTTCATGCATTTTTGGCCAATACAATATCTTTGCAGCTGTGCCACTGTTTTACTTACACCAAAGTGACCTGATATAGAGAAGTGTGTGCTTTTCGAATTATCTTTACTCTTTCAGTTTGTGGAATGCATAACTTTCCAAAATGATACAAGAGTTGGTCCTTAACATGATAATCCAATTCTTCTACTTGTTTGCCATGACTTAAAGTTGCATATACATCTTTAAAATCTATATCTTGAGCATATTGTTTAATTTAGGTTTCATGCAATACTGAATTATGCTTAAGTATAGTAGATGCATTTATGATTGGTCTGGACAACATATCTGCAACTTTATTGTGTATGCCTTTTTATATTTGATGACAAGATGAAACTATTGTAGAAAACCCATCCACCTATAGTGTCTTGATTGCCGCAACTTAGTTTGTGAGTGTAAATATTGAAGTGGTTGGTGATCAGTATGTATAACTGTTTCTTTGCCCATTAAATAATGTTTTCCACTTTTTCACACTCTGTACTATTGCATACAATTCTTTATCATATGTGGGATAATTAGCTACTACAGAATTAAATGTCTCAGAAAGATAACATATGGGTTTATCGTGCTGCATCAACACTGCTCCCATGGCATAGTCACTGGCATCCGTTTCAATCTCAAATGGTCTTTGAAGATCGGGCAGTGCTAGTGCTGGTGTTGTACTAATCTTTTCTTTCAAAGTGTCGAAGGCTTTCTGCAGTTTGCCTCCCCACTAAAACACCTTGTTCAATCTTGTTAAAGCATGTAAGGGCGCTGCAATCAAGGAAAAGTTAGAAATAAACTTTCTCCAATATTGTGCTGCTCCTAGGAAGCTTCTAACTTCTGTAGCAGATTTGGGTTTAGGCCAGTTTACAATGACTACAACCTTAGAGGAATCTATCTTCAATTCACCACCTCCTACAATATGACCCAAATAATTCAAAAATGTTTTGCCAAATTCACATTTTGAGAGCTTAACATAAAGATTTTCTCTTTTCAAAGCATCTAGAGTCTGTTTTACATGCTTCAAATGTTCTTCCCATGTTTTACTAAATATAGGAATGTCATCTAAATATACAATGACAAAATCATCAATAAAAGGTCTGAGTACATCATTCATTATTCTCATGAAAGTAGCAGGAGCATTAGTTAAGCCAAAAGGCATAACCATCGACTTATACAATCCCTGCTTTGTTTTGAAAGTAGTCTTCCATGCATCTTGCTCTGCAAATCTGACCTAATGGTAGCCACTATGCAAGTCCAATTTGGAAAAATAAATAGCTTCTTTCAACTGATCTAGTAGATCATCTATGTGAGGAAGGGGATGACGATTTTTTATCGTTATCTTATTCAGTGCTCGATAATCAATGCACATTCTCCATGAGCCGTCTTTCTTTCTCACCAAGACAATTGGAGACCCACATGGCGATGTGCTAGGTCTTATGAACCCTTTCTCGAGCAGCTCCTGTATCTTCTTCTTGATTTCTGCATTCTCTAAAGTGGACAACATTTTATACCTGTGGCTATGATTGTTGTTTCATCCCCTAAGTCTGACCCCAAATCTTTTTGAAGAGCTGCAACAGTGTTTTTTTTTTGCCATCGTACTTCTTAGGTCTCAACTCCAGATGCAGAATCCAGCAGTGTTCATCATCATGTCCATCCTTCTTGCAGTGAGTGCATGAAGATTTGGTCTTTTGTACAGTATTTGTCTTCCTCTTTTTCCATTTCTCTTTTCTCTTTTCCTTATTCTTGCTTGCAATGGGTTTGGATGATCCCCCAACTTCTGGGTTCAAATTCTTGCCTCTAGCCTCTAGATGTGTAGCCTGAACAGATACCTCATCTATGCTAGTGGGATTAAACATGAGAATGGTATGCTTTAAATAACTGTGTAGACCACCTATATACTTCAGCAAAGTTTCAGGTGAGTCTAAAGAAATTCCTAGAATCAAAGCTCTTTTCCTAAATTCTTGGGTGTAGCCTTGTACACTTTGCCCTTTTAATTGTCGAAGAGTTTGCCAACTCATCATGGCTTGCTTGCATGTAAGCTAGTAGATAGAACTGTTTTTTAACTGCAGAAACAAATTCACTCCATACCAATAAAAAAAAAAAAAAAATTGCGATGCTTCTTCATGTTAGCTTATGTCCTGCCTTCCCACCATACCAAGGCAGTGCCTCCAAGGCGTAGGCTGGCCAGCTGAATCTTACTCTTGTCTAAATCAATGCTCTGCACCCTGTAATATACATCAATGAGTCTAATCCAATTATCCAGCTTCTCTGCATTCAACTCTCCATCATATATCGGCAATTCAAATTTAACATCTAATTTAATTAAAGTTGTCGCCTTCTTTTTATTTTCAGGACTATCAGGGCGTGTGGAAAGTTTTTCTTCTTTCCCTTTGCCTTTAGAGTGGTCATTGAGGAGAGATTCCTCTGCTCCTTTATCTTGTTTGGAGTTTGATGAATCTTCATCTCTACCTTTCTTAAATTCTCTATACATTTCTTCTACCATGGCTCTCATGGTCAAGAAATTGTCCATGAACTGGGAGTCTGATTCCAAGGGACTTTCTTCTGACATTTTCCTCTTAGGATAGACTCTTCCAATTTCTGGGTTAGCTTCAACCAACTCTCCTTCTCCTAATTTAAGCTTTGATCTAGTTATCATTCAACAAAAAAAATCCAGCACAAGCTTGTCTAACCTTAGTAACCTAGAGCTCTGATACCACTTGATCTATAATTGATCTAAGACAAACAATTAAGGTATTACAGACTCATGTGCATGGATGTGCCCATGTTATTTTATGCAACGAATCGATAAGATTGTGAAATACACAGGCATTGAAGTAGTTAGAGAAAACATAACAGGTAAACATATAAACACAACAAGTTTAATAAGGAGTTCACCCAATACCCCTGGGCTACGTCTCCTAGTCCAGCCTTCAGTGGTGGCCTCTCTATTATGTTTTCAAAGCAGAATTTTTACAACAATGAGCTCAATTTGAGTCTCACATACAGATTTAAATCAGCAAGACTGTACTTGGATCCCCCAAGTCTTTGGAGTACACAGACTCTCTTCACTGATACTCGACCTCTATACTGAGACTCATACATGACAGGCATATACAGAAGAGTTCACTTGAACCTCTCAAGCCTTTTCTAGGGTACACAGACTCTCTGACTCTCTCTGGCTCTGTCTTTAACTCTGGCTCGATGTTGCCTTTACTTCTGTAGGTCAGCTCAGCTTCTTCCCTATGCTCTTAGCTTTTTGCATCTAACTAACTTTTTTCTCTCTCTGTCAATTCGTGGCTTTAAAGCCAATCTGCTTTTTGACTGTTTGTTTCCGCTTCTCGGCTTTCCGGTTTCCCTGCCTCTGTCCATCTGAATCCCTCTGTTCTGCATAATCATCATTGTATAACGCCTCACAGGGAGGTGGCCACCTATTTCGTAACGAACTAAGTGTTAGTTCTCTTTGATGTTTTCAAAAAGACCGTTTATTCCATTAACTCCAAGAATGCCCGTGAAACACGACCTTCTGCCAACGCATCGTCCACCTTAGACTTCAAATCTTATAAAACTCTGCCTGTTTACCTCATCAAAAACCGATCACCCATCGGAACGCATCTCCGCCGTTGATCTAGAGCCTCCAGATCCAATGGTCATCGTCCATATCGGGCGGATAAGTAACATGACGTTTACCCATCCGATGTGAGCGGTTTTCTCTCTCTTCCACCAGACGTGTGGCACCCATTGTGTGGCATCGGGCGGGACTCGGTTGAAACCACTTACCACTCGAAGCCCTTTTGATATTCTGTCGGTTTTTGTGGGATCCCGCTTCTGATGGAATCGGCGCGATATCCATTGCATTTTATAACTTTTCAGGTTCGGGCGCTCGAGGCTTTTCCTTCCTTGAGGGGTTTACCCGGCAATATGCGATTATCGCTAATCGCATATCAGAAACTACCCCCGTTTCTTAAATTGACCTCTGGTTTTGCTAATTTGTGGCAGCGCGTGTTACCATGAGCCGACGGTCTGTGCGCTTGACCGAGGGTCCTTATTGCTCCACGTTGTTCACAAATTGCAACTGTTTCGAGGATATCTCTGATAAGCCTGATCTTTATAAGACTTTGAAACTTTGGCATGATTTTTAAAGAGTTCATGAAAACTTAGAGAGTGTTCTAGGATCCAATTCGGATCATCCTCCGTGACTGAAATGGACACCAAGTTCTTCTTGAGATCAAGTACATATAGTACTTCTTGCAAATGAATAGTGTTACCTTGATTCAATTGAAGGGCAAAATTGCCTACTCCCTTCACAGGATAGGTGGCATCGTCTCCAAGGATGATCTCCAAGTTTGTCTCCTTTTCTATCAGATTAGAAAGGGCTTCCTTGTATCTGGTGAAGTCCCTTGAGGCACCACTATCAATTAGCGAATTTCTCAAAGTGTCCAAAGGAGAGGCAATGGAGAGGGCCAATATATGATAGTACTCTTTTTGCTTATTGTTAACAACATTTGATTCTTCGTACCTGGAGTTCTTTGATTTCTTGGAGGGTCGACCATTTCCTTGATGTCCTGCATTCCTTTTTCCTTTGCCATTGGACCTATCATTCCTTTGATCGTTGTTGTTGAAGTTGGCCCTAGAATGATTGTGATCGTCATCATGTGATGTGTCCCTTCTATTTGGACACTCCCTTGCATAGTGGCCAAACTTATTGCAAACAAAGCACCTGCCCTTCCTTCGTCCCTTAGATCCAAGATTTCCATGGAAATGACCTTTAGACCCTGCATTATTTCTCCTTTTGGCATGAGCAGATAATGCAGTGGGGTTGCTTTTATTAGAAGGCATTTGTTGCTCCACCATTCTTGTTTTTTCTTGAATGCATCTCGACATCAATTCTTCAAACCCTGGAATTCGATCATTATTGAGGACGATGGTTCTAAATTCATACCACTCAAGTGGGAATCCTCCAAGGGTAGTGAGAGTAAGTTCCCTGTTAGGAATGACTTCTCCAATCGAAAGTAGATCATTCTTGACCTCAGTAATCCTCAAGAAATAGAATTGAATATCCTCGTCCTTGCCCTTCTTAAAATCCTTCAACTTATTCTTGAGAAATAGAATTTGATTCGCATTACTAACCTTGAACATGTCGACCAACCTATCGTAGATCTCCTTGGAGGTCTTCAATTTTGAGATGTAGGCCACCAGATGCTTGTCAATGGAATCCTTGATAATCTTATTTGCTTTGACTTCAACCCTATTGTACTTGGTCTTCACAGCAGCTGGTGCATTTGAAAGAAGTTCAAGGATTTTACCCTACACATAGTCCATTACTTCTTTTTCTTCCAAAGTCAAATCAAGAGACATCTTCCATCCATGATAGTCAGACTTATCATGGAGCTTGTCTTCAGCCGGGAAGTAAGATGAGGAACCATTGAACCTTTTGTCCTTGTCCAAACGACTTTGGTCATTGCTCTTTCACTCTTGCTTGGGCTTTGTCTTCACCTCACCTATGATACCATGTTGATTTTAAGCAGCAATGGTATGTTCTATGCTCTAAAGCAATTTTACTTCAATTTCTTTATTAGCTTAGTATCAATATTCAAATTAGCAATGATAGTAAAATGCAGATAGAACATAAACATAAACAGTAAAAGACAAGCCAAGACAAGAGGACAACATGTGGCACTAGCCAAGGACAAACCCCAATGTGGAGAAACCCCTGTGCAAATCTTTTTTTAGTCTTTAATAGTTCAATGGAGATAATACAATTTACGAATCTAATAATTTATAACAACAAAGAGCCATAAAATTGCCTTGTAAAAGTATAGTAATTTCTAGTCAATCTAAACCGTTCATTAAGCAGATGATCTGACGGTAGAACTTATGTTTAGTTTAAGTTTTTTGCCGTAGAAGGCAACTCCTCTCTTCGTATGAGGGCATTGTATTGAGGTTGTGTAATAGGTGTGTATTCTCCGAGCGAGAAATAGAGAGGTGAGACTGTGAGAGAAAACAGAGGATATTACAGCGGATCTACTGTAGTTTGTGTCTCTTCATTTTGTTGGATAATAGAAAAGAAAGACTAGTTGTTCGAGGTGGACGTAGCCCAAACTGGGTGAACCACGTATATCTGTGTCTCTCTGGTTTTATGTGTTTTCTGTTTTTATATTTATACAATATTCTGTGTTCCATTGCTATGTAATATATAAATTTCTAACAAGGACAACTACCTAGTTAACAACGACCAAGCCAAACATTGATCCAAACCACCATCCATATGTCCAAGCATCTCCAAGGGCTAAGAGACCTATTTTTTTCATAACAAGTGAAAATACTTCTAAAATAACCCCAAAAAATAAAATAAAAAATAAAATGAATCTAAACAAATTTGTATTTGCTAAATATTTATGGGAGATAGATTAAATTTAAAATATATATATATAGATAGATTAAATTTTATATATATATATATATATATATATACTTATTACAACGGATCTACTATAGGTTGTGTCTCTTCATTTCGCTGGATAATAGAAAGGAAAGACTAGCTGTTCGGGGTGGACGTAGCCCAAACTGGGTGAACCACGTATATTTGTGTCTCTCTGCTTTTATGTGTTTTCTGTTTTTATATTTATGCAATATTCTATGTGTTCCATTGCTCTGTAATATATAATTTTCTAACAAGGACAACTACCTAGTTACCAAACCAAACATTGATCCAAACCACCATCCATATGTCCAATCATCTCCAAGGCTAAAAGACCTATTTTTCTCATAACAAAGTGAAAATACTTTTAGAATAACCCCAAAAAATAAAATGAATCTACACAAATTTGTATTTGCTAAATATTTATGGGAGATAGATTAAAAAAAAAAATTAATTAATTAATTAATTAATTAATTTTTATAATATTTTTACTTATAAGCATCATTACACATCTCACCTCATCGATATTAAATAGTTGTGTATGCAACGTATTCCCTATATCGTTCACACAAACATTATAGATCTCCCTAGTACCACATTGTATAATGCACATGCCTTCTCTCAATGTGATAAGAAATTGTCATTTACAAGTCGCTTTTCAATAAAGCAGGGATGAAATGATAAATAAAAAATTAATTGTAACTTATATTCACAATTTTTCTTATAAAATATTGTATGCTCATGAGGCATGCATCAATGTTTTGTCAAATATTACGTAAAAATGACTTTTTAAAATCACCCTTATTTTTAAAAATAAGGGATAGATTATAAATTGTAATTGAACATTTTATTTTGACTGATATTAGATTTATATTAAAATGGAAGGAATTTAAACAATTTCTTAAAATTACATTTGGAAAAGAGACCTGTAATACAATGGCAGAAATTTAAAATATTGGGTATACATTGCATTTCAGTAAGCCTGAACCTCAAAACCTCATTTAGCAAATTTCACCGAGTACATATCAATTTCAAAGATTAATCATAAAAATTACAATGTACAGTTATGACTTACAATCACCTTTGACCTGTTGGAAAGGTCAATGAGTTAGTGGAATTAAATCAGGGCTTCCATGGATTGGAAGCAAGAATTTTAAAACTCTTCTAGGATATGTCGTCAGCGAGCTGATTACTGATCATATCCACCAAGTTGTAGATGAAACTAATGGACAGGAGGGTATTAATAGAATCATCAGACGTAGGACATAGAAGCCACATAGGAACCTTTCAAATATTTTAAATGTTTAATAATGGCTGATCTCAGAGATGGGCAGAGAACTGAATCCATGAAACTCCCTGTGCAGTTGAGCTTGTCTGGTATTGACTTTTCAGTTGGTTCTTTTTCACTAGCAGCATCCAGAGCCACATTTAGACCATATGAAAGTGGTTCTGTCACAAAACTGTAAGCAGTGCACACAACTGTAAACTTCAATCCACTGACAACAGAGAATAACACGTATATTATTCAAGAAATTTGAAGTAATTGCCGCCACATACGAACAGAACATAAACTAATTAACATATTTAAATAAAATCTACGTCCCTACATTATAATGAGGGGCAAAAAAAAAAAAATTAAAAGAGGAAAAATATCGTTTAAAGAAATTGCCAATAGTGTGATTAACTACCAATCAGTCACGGTTCCAATAAGCTGCTATCAGCTTTCATAAAACAAATGTACAGTTTCTGCTTTATCCATGCTATTCCTGCTGTGCTGTTTGTATTTCGTGGATAAATTATACTACGAAGAACGTTAATTCAATCTTAAACATAAAAATCTCTCGCAGCACAACTGAAAGTCACGACAAGCATTTTTCCTAAAAGAAATACTTCTTATGTATTAACAAAATGCTAACTACCCTCAGTTTACATGACAGTGCTTTTGAAACCCATACAATGTCATAGTCTTTAACAAGTACTTTTGAAAGCTAAAGGTATCTTCTTCGCATTTGCACCCAAATGAACCCATGCCAAATGTGCCTCTTATAACTCCTTCAACCTCACTTAAACTCACTTAAACTACAACTGATAAAGGGGCTCTCAGCCTAATGACAAAAATCATTAATCTATCTCCAGTGACAGAAACATTAAAATATCCCCCATGATCCCAACCATTGAATAAGTCCTTTATTCTTTTCTATGTGAGTGTATAATAAACATAAATATATACAAACATATATAAATAAATAATAACTATATAATGAAAGAGTGTATAATAAACATAAATATATAAAAACATATATAAATAAATAATAACTATATAATGAAAAGAAGTGTATGTCCCAGAGTGAAAAAGGCACCCCCATTTAAGTATTTTTATGGGTCCTCATCTATAATTATTCATCTTGTCATATCCTATTATTATTCTCACACATTTATTCAATATAACATCCAAATGGATTTCTTTATAATCCAATTATTTTGAATACCGTGATTTAAATTCGATTAGTTCGTCACATTTCGGATCAAAGTGTGATCCTGGCCATTGGCCATTAGACCTTTGGTCAAAATTTTGTCACGCTTAACAACTTACCTATTGGCTTTGGACCACAACCACAGTTATTCAGAATTTCACTTATCCAATCTTTGACCACACCAAGGATTTCCAATAAAAGTTCAGAAAATTTTATTAAAGAAGACTCCCGATTGCCAAGAAAAAAATATTCAAGAAAAAAATAAATAAATATATTGGGGAAAACGAAAAGGATGAATTCCCATTGTCGTGCCTTAATTAGTGTACAGATTATCAGTAGTTACACTAAAATAAACCGTAGACAATCTTTTCTCAGAACATCGCAGGACTGCTGATTAAAACTATGTAAGAGACATAAGGATGCAGGGTGCAACGTGCCTCTGTCTAGGAGATTACAGCCCCATTGTAACCACAGACTGCCGGTTCCACAGTTTGCAAGGACAATCCCAACAGGACCTGTATCTCCACCAGCAGAGAATTCAATCAAGGAATCCACTCCAATTGACACAGATCGAAACCCTTATCCCACTGCCACTTTCTACTCGACAGTTATCCTTCCGAGCTAGCGGGCTGTTACGGTCGTCAGCCTTGATACATAACCATGCAACATTTATCTCGTGATAATCATATGTCGGTTATACTCCACGATGCTATTACCCGGGCCGATACTAAGAACGATAGGCAATATAATTCACAAATTTCCATTTGTGTGTTATCTGCACAAGGTGCCAACAGGGAGGAAGCGGTTGAATAATATACAATGATTACGTTGATAGAATGGTATATTTTGGAATTGGAATCAATATACAATAATTACGTTGATAGATTGGTATATTTTGGAATTGGAATCGATATACAATAATTACGTTGACAGATTGGTGATTGGTATATTTTGGAATTGGAATCGATCTTCCAGATTGAAGAGTGGAAATCCGTTCAATCATCCGTGTTCCCTTTTAATCTCCATCTTTCAATGTTAAATTTGCACGGGGTAAACACCGCAGGTGCAGAACAAACATTAAAATTTAAAATAATTAAACCCCCAAGAAGAAAGGAATAATGCTTTTCGAATCTTGATCACCCATCAGCGTTTGAATGCTGCACCTATAGTGGCTGCACTAATTTATTTTTATTTTTAGTTGATAGAAGTGTGAAAGGGTACTCGTGTGGGTAAAAAGTAGGTAAATAAGTGAATTTATTAATATCCAACTGATCACAAAAGTAGGTCAATGGGACTGAAGAAGAGTACAGTCAATATGACTACAACGTGGAAGTGCAAGCGCAATGCTAAAAAAACATATAGAGAGAAAGAAACCAATGGTAATGCTTTGTGACATGTATATAAGAGACTGTGGTATAACACAAAATGTATACAAGAGACCGTGGTATAATACAAAATACTCACTAGTCTACGTCACAATACAAGATAATAATTCCCTACTGAAAAGGAACGAGTGAGTGCAATGGTAACGTCTAGCAATGGAGCTAGAGATGTCAGGGCCTCCTAAGTCTAATGACGAATGGTAAGGATGGCAAACTGGATATCGGTTCGTTGTCAAAGTCCCCTGGGGCCAGTTGTGGATTTGACTGTATGATCCTTGGGGGGATGCCTGAGCAAGGGATACTCCTAGCATCCGAGGTCGAAAAGGAGAAACTCTGAATAGGTCTCTAGCCATACCTATGGAACTGGGAGGTGGTTGGATGTGTCAAGGGTGTCTTGCTTTGGAGCTATCTAGAGCTAGTCCCTCTGATACTCTCAGAACTTGTGAACCACTGTATGGTTCAACCTCCTCAAACTGGTCTTAATGGAATCTGTCGATCTCACTGAAAGGAAGGCTGAGAAGAGAGCCAAGATCTCACCCTTCTATTGTCTAGAGCATTCTAAACCTCTGCTTGTCACTTGTGGCCCAAATATAATGAATACACATGAAAGTATGAGGTGATTGTCCTAGCCATCCCAAGACAGGGCATGCTTTGTAGATGCTGAAATCTACGGTTGAAAATCTCCTTGATGAAGATTGTTAAGCATCGTTGGTCTTAGTACCAAAAGAAGGTAGAGATGGAGCCTCCCGAATCCCAATATAGACAATGATATTGTTTTCTGATCTCATAGTATAGGGGCAACCTAAAAAAGAGGTGTGTTTATTGTACTCAGATTTGTTGTTCAATAATAATAATAATAAAACCCTCATCTGTTGCACCAGTTTTCCAACACTAGGTTTTTTTGGGGACAATCGTCCAAAAATAATTGTCTCAATTTTATTGTGTACGAGAATTTTCTCAGTTTCCAATTTTTTTCCACATCGTATTTTATTTGTGAAAAATTGTAGTGTGATTTATTTGTTGTTTTCCGTAGCAAATAAACTGCATAATTTAATCAGTTAAAAGAACAAATTTCCAATCACTACAATTTAAAGAAAATTTCACATGGTATCAAAGCAATTTTGAAGACAGATCAGTCGCTCAATGACGAGGAGAAATTTTGCAGGGTCAGAGGTAATTTTGCAGCAACATTTCTAGGTCTACGCAAAAGGCCAGCGAGGAAGTTCAAATTGTTGGACAGGGGATCGATCATTGCAGTTGCAGAGTGTAGGAAAAGTCGATTTGTTTAGAAGCAATTCCAACAGGCAGTGGCATTACCGATAATCAGTTCCAGTGAGCAGAACTAAGAATTCGTTAAGTAGATTTAGGCACAGTTGATTAGCGACAGTTTTCCAATAACAAATCAGTGTCGGGTTGAAGACAAAAGCACACAAAATTACACTTTGGATGTCTTCAGTAAATTCTCAAGAATCCCTCAATATGGCCACAGACAGATTTGATAATTAGGGCGCTAGAGAATTGTCTTCCAGATTGGAGGACGAATTTGTTTGCTTAACTAGCTCAGCTTCACAAGGAATCTAGTACATAGACAATGGAGCATCAGCACACATGACGGGAGTTAGGGAATATTTCTCCAGCTAAAATGAGGAGAAAATGCACAACCAGAAAAATAATGGGAAAAAAGACAAAATGCACTCCAGCTGGGATAGGTACGATTGACATAGAAAGGGAGTCAAGAGCAAGCACCAATGTTACAGATGTATTGCATGTGCCAGGATTGGGTATGTACCTGATTTCAGTATCCCAGTTATAAGATAAGGGATATGATGTCCATTTTGTAGGGAAGGTGTTCATCAAACACCAAAACTGGAGGAAGGTGAAACAAATTGGGGTACGAAGCAACAAATTATACAAGTTGCAATTCGACTCTCCAATGGCACTAGTAAGCATTAGAAGTAACAGAGGGGAAGACCTGAATGAGTTATCGCATAGGAGGATGGGACATTTACATCATGGGGCACTTAGAATGCTCAAGGAGACAATAACAGGGGTTCCAAAATTAGGCACAGAAAATGACGATGTGTGCAAAGGGTGCGTGCATGGGAAATATGCTAAAGCAACATTTGCAAGAAGTGACAACCAATCAGATGGTGTGTTACAACTTATACATTCAGATATTTGTGGCCCTGTGTTCACTAAATCTCTCAAAAGATACGAGTACTTCGTTACCTTCATTGATGATCATTCTAGGAAAACCTGGATCTATTTCCTGAAGACCAAGGATGAAGTCTTCGATCGCTTCAAGGAGTTTAAGGCTCTAGTGGAGAATGCGACAGGGAAAAAGATTAAGGTGCTTCGCTCAGATAACGGAGGCAGGTACACAGATAGTGACTTGATGGTGAAGGAGGGCAACAAGAGGGAATGGGCAGCTCCATACAATCCACAGCAAAATGGGGTAGCAGAGCGAAAGAACAGATCTATAGTTGGGGCTGCAAAAACGATGTTATATGACCAAGATTTGCCTAGGTTACTATGGGTAGACGCATGTAATAAGGCAGTGTATATTCAAAACAAGGTTCCTCACATGGCGTTGGGGAAGATAACACTAGAAGAAGTCTTCTCAGGGACGAAGCCAGGAGTCAGTCACTTCAAGATTTTTGGTAGCATAGCTTATTGCCATGTAGCAGATGAGAAGCATACCAAGTTGGATCAAACTACAGAGACGGGTTATTTCGTTTGGTATAGCAAAACCTCCAAGGCATACAATATTTATGTTCTTAACAGCATGAAGATTATAGTGAGATGGGAAGTAAAGTTTATGGAGGTTAAAGCCTTCAAGAAGTCTCATGAGATGCAAACAGGTGATCAAAGTGAGCCAACAAAAGCTCCATTAGTTCAACAACAGGGGCAGCCACAGGGGTGGCCACTAAGACCACCGCAAGGCCAATCACAGGGATCTAGTACAGTAACCAGTACCATCATATCCTCAAGTGTTGGAGATCTAGTGAGTTCGTAGCAGACAGAGCAGTAAAGGCAAGACGAAGAGTTGGTTGATCCTCCCACCACTAGTGGTTGAACCAGCAAGGAAATTCGTTAGACATTGACAGATGCAGACGAGTTTTTTGGAGCTCCAAGGACAAACAAGAGAGAACGCTAACAACCAAACAGTTACCAAGCATTAGTGGCACAAGTTGAAGAACCTTCTAGCTATCAAGAGGTCGCACAACATCAAGTGTGGGTAGACGTCATGGTAGAGGAGTATAGTTCTATCATGACGAACGATGTTTGGGAGGTAGTGTCGAGCCCTGAGGGTAGGTCAATTGTGGGTTCTCAATGGATCTATAAGATCAAGTATGTTGCAGAGAGCAGCATGGAGAAGTACAAGGCTAGGTTCATGGCAAAGGGGTATGTACATAAAGAAGGAATAGACTATGAAGAGACCTTCACCCCAGTTGCCAAATACACTTCTATCTGTTCGATTATATCTTTAGCAACGCAAATGGGTTGGCAGATTCACCAAATGGACGTCAAGACAACTTTCCTAAACGAGGTCATAGAGGAGGTACATATAAAACAACCAAAGGGCTTTGAGACTCACGAGTGGGGCACACATGTGTGCAGGCTTAAGAAAGCTTTGTACAGGCTCAAGCATGCTCCAAAGGCATGGTATGGTCAGATTGACAGCTACTTGCAGCAAATGGGATTCGTCAAGAGCGACGTAGATCCCAACCTCTATTATTTGATGGTAAAGAATGAGCCACTCATCCTAGTATTGTATGTGGATGACCTCTTCTTGACAAGGTCATCAAGGCTCATAGAGGAATACAAGAGACCTGGCAACAGAGTTTGGCATCAAGGATTTGGGGTTGATGCATTACTTCCTTGGCTTGGAAGTGTCGAAGAAGGATGGGGATATCTTCCTTGGTCAAGGGAGATATGCTATAGAGATTCTGAAAAGATTCAGGATGCAAGACTATAGACCCATGACTATGCCTATGATCACACACTGGAGGAAGATAGATGCATCAAAAGACAAAGACGTTGCCCTCACTTTGTATAGACAGCTTATCAGTTCCCTCATGTATCTGGTCAACACTAGGCCAGAGATTTGTTTCGCAGTCAACACTGTCAATCAATTTATGGCGGGAGCGAAGAGAGTGCATTGAACATCAGCGAGGTACATTTTGATGTATTTGTGCGACATGGTCGAGTATGGATTGAGGTATAGTTGAGGTAATGATATCAGACTATGTGGATTCACAAATGCAGATAGGGCAGGTAGTTCAGTGGACAAGAAAATCACATCAAGGTGTTGCTTTAGCTTTGGATCAAGGGTTGTATCTTGGTGCAACAGGAAGTAGAAGTCAGCAACATTGAGCTCTGCAGAAGCAAAGTATATGGCAGCGAGCACAGCGACGTGTGAGGCTATATGGCTTCAGAAGCTACTAGTGAGCTTGTGCAGTCAGAGGATGGAGGCGACCAGTATCTACTATGATAATCAAAGTTGCATCAAGCTCTCCAAAAACCCAGTGTTTCATGATAGGTTGAAATACGTAGATATCTGAAATCACTTCATCAGAGATTGTGTGCAGTGTGGAGGAGGCCAGCTACAACATGTTCCCACAAAAGCGCAGGTTGCAGATATACTCACAAAAGCTTTATGGAAAGCTAAGTTCGTATATTTCAGAGAAAATATGGGTATAGTGGAGAACCCTTTTCAGTAGCAAAGACAGGATTCAAAGTTAGTTCTCAATTACATTAGTTGCAGCAGGATGAGCAGCAACATAGATGCCAAGAGTAGTTCAACTCGGAGTAGCAAATGAATCAGAGTTGTGGGCAATGACAGAATATAACAGTTGTCATACATCAGTAGTGTGTATGGGAAGAGATCTTATGAGACAAAGAGTATGGTAGAACACCTTCCTGGCTAAGAGGGAGTGTTACTTTTGTAGCATCGAACAAGTGTTCTAGTCTCAACTTTGGTCAGAGAAGCTAAGAAACACAAAATCTCCAAAACCCAGAAAACGTTTCTGATGAAAACACCTAAAGACAACTCAATTAAGTTAATTGATCAATAATTCAATTTTTCCTAAGTCTAACTTAGGAAAAGTGATTAATTAACAGAAATTAATTTAGAAGGGTGAGATTTCTCTAGAAACGCACATGGATCAACTCAGAAATGATCTTAGTCGTGGATGAGGACTTAATCATGGCTATTGGTGAGCCAATGAGAGATTTTAAGAAGAGGTTGATGGGGTTGGAGCACCACACACCAGAGTAGTGAGTTTCCATGGCAGATCGAGCTACCCAGTTGTAACGGTCGAGAAGGGAGAAGAGTTCGATCCAAAAGGAAGCAAAGGTGAGAGGGAGATCAGTGGTAGGATTACAAAGGAGTTTTCCAATGCCAAAAGAGTCAGCTAAGGGAGGTTGAAATTATCCACAGGAGGTTGTGCAGGAACTTGTGGAGAGCCTCAAAGGGGCAAATTGATTCAGCCTAGCAGGAGGTCAATTCAGTTGATGAGTGCCAAGAATTTCTTCCAGAGGGAAAGCAAATTTATCTCAAAGACAGAGGCAGTCAGATCCGGGCACACAGAGGTAGTTCCAAGCAGTGCAAAATTCAAACTGTGCAGGGCTTGCATAGAGGTTGACGAAGAGGCTGGGTTGGAGCTGATTGTGGGTTAAGATCAGGCCGAGATTGCTTACGAAGGAGGGTAAAATTCTCTCAATAATTTTGCCAATATTTTCCTTGGAGAGGATTGCCAATTTTGGCATCCATTTTATTGTACTCGAATTTGTTGTTGAAAACAATAACAAAACCCTCATTTGTTGCACCGATTTTCCCACATTGGGTTTTTCCAGGAACAATTGCCAAAAAATAATTGTCAATTTTGTTGTGTGTGCTAGAATATTCTCAATTTCCAGTTTATTTCTGCAATATATTTTATTTGTGAAAAATTGCACTGTGATTTATTCATTGTTTGTCGTAGCAAATAAACTGCACAAATTAATCAATTAGAAGAATAAAATTCCAATTGTTGCAATTTAAGAAAAATTTCACACAACTCCCTTACTTGTCCCCCAAGGCCCCAACTGAATGAAACCATCATTTGTTCCAAAGGGTGGGACTACCCTAGAGGAACTAAATCACGAATGATGGCTTTGAAATCTCAAATTACTGCACATTTCCCCCTTTGATGCAACCATGAATTGGTCCCGAGACAACTTGAGTTCATCCTGTAGAGATTTGGTGAGGTCAGCATCAAGGAATATCTCATATGTGGGTGGGAGCGATGTCAATCTTCTCTTGGCTTGGAAAGCTCTGAGTCAATTCTCTAACGACCGGAAACAAAGTAAGAGTGTAGAATTGGGGCCCATCTGTAATGTCCCCAATTTTTGGATTCGATTGTGGTAAGATTAGGACGGATTTCCAAAGTTTATGTCAACCAGGTCAGAGGAGCAAGATTATTTTATAGGTGGTCCCGGAGGGTTTTGAGGAGTTCTATGGGGACTGACTGGGATTGTTTGCCATTTTTCATCATCAAGATCAGTTTTGCACAATTCGATCCTTGTTCTACTGTATTTTGATGATTTCCGTCAAACAGAGTTATTAGCAGGCATATTTTAATTAATTACGCTTAAGGTGTTCTTTCGGGTTGATTACCTGGAGGAACACCTTAGTGTAATAGCTCGTTGGAATCGGGGCAAAAATACCTACAGGGTAGAATAATAAAAAGGGGCTTTGCATGGAGGTGAGTTAAGCATTTTCTAGAGTTAAAAGTGGCTTTAATTAGTTAATAAAAGTCACTTTATTAAATAAAGAAAGGAAAAGTGTTTTTATTATTTAATTGAAGGAAAAGGGAAAAACATTGGCAAATGTGGTGAACGAGCTATAAAAAGGGAAAATGAAGAGTCACTCCTCATTCTTGCATTTGCTCACTTGAGAAAAAGAAATTTGGAAAACTATTGAGGAAGAGTCTAGGGTTTTTGAAAACCCTCATTCTGGTTGATAGTTTTGGCGATTCAGTTATACACCCTAACTTGTTTGGGAGCGGTATCATTCAGATTTCATCATTGGGCTTCAATGTTTTCGAAGGAGAAGACGATAATGGCAGAGAGGACGTGAATACAAGGTGTTATCAGTTGATTTTATGAGCTTATCTCTAGCATTTCATATTCTCTATACAGGCAGATCTCTAAGCTGCATTTGGGTCCAAATTTCCTCTTTCAAATCAGGCTGTGGACTCTTTCCTTCTAGCTGACCGAGTTTCACCGACTGTTGAAGGGGCTGAGTATTTTATTTGAGGGAACCGAGTCACTGATGTGTAGAGGGACGAGTTCCTTTTCCTGTGCCTATTTGGGCTGCCAAAAGAATTGACTAAGGACATGTTTGGAAGGGCTGTTGTAACCTTCAGTTCAGACCAACATTTCTATTTAGACCGAATTTCTAGATTGGTCCTCTCAGCTGTTACCTTACAGCTTGACTGTTTGGAGGTTATTATTGCATAAAATATCAGAGGACGAGTTGTATGATCAGAGTTATTATTTCTGGATTGTATTTACTTTAAAAGACTGATTTCCATTGTTAAAGAGGCTGAGTTACAGACCCTTGAATGCTGACTACCTGGCTGGTCCATTGAGCTGCTATCCAACAGCCTGAGTGTTTGTAAAGCCTGCTGTCATTTGCTGCCATATATTTCTTAATATTGCTGTGGAAAATAATACCAGTGATATGTATGTCCTCTAAATTTAATATCAATTAGATACCAGTTGTTCTGAAGTATTTTATGGTGTTTATTTGGTATTGGGCACATTCTATTCGAATAAAACACTCAATAATTACACCTACAGCCATACTGTTTGTGCGAAGTCATTAGCGTTTATCATGGCATGTCTCATAATATTGTTGTAGCATGTTCTATCAATGAAATGCATCAATTAATGAGTTTAATAAAGGTATTATACAGCTGTTGAAGTATCATTTGGGCATTTGTTTGGCACTGTATACATTTACCAAAAAATAAAATTCAAGGAAAGTGCACCTACAACCATAGGCCTACAAACTGTTTGACGAAATGTCACCGAAACCAACCCAAGTAAAACTTAGAAATTTAACTGAATTTTGAGATATTCCAAAAGATGTATCTTACACCATACATGCCCGGTCAAGAGCGATGTCCTTCAGATCCAAAGTGTCATGAAGGAAAGAGGTGCCCAACTATAGGGGGTCAAAAGGAGCTACTAGAGGGGGCAGCCCACGTACCCTAAGATTAAGCTATTGACTTTGACAAAGGCATTCATCATTCAATTTTGTTTGTATTACACCTTCAATGAGTGGATGTGGTTGTTCACTTGCCCGGACAACTTCAACCCAAGAATTAAGTTTCTTCTGCTACATTTTTGTCTCCTGTTGAAGGAGGGCCTTTTGTGCTCTCATCTCATTTTGCAGATTTTTGATGCTTGAGATCTCTATTTGGAATGTGTGGGAGTCAATAATTGGTTGTTGCAAGTGTATGTTTTCCTGTTTTTTCATTTTTGAGACCAGCTGTTTGAGGTCAAATACTTTCGAATGGAGTTCTTTGCTTTTGTTCTCTAGGAGATCCATCATCCATAGCACATTTTTAATCTGGATGTCCAAAAGTAGAAATCTCGCTCCATGGCAATATCTGTAGCACTATAAACTCGGTCTTTGAGGGTGAACGGAGGGGAGCTTTCCATTACTCGACCTGACCTGGATGCTGAATTTGCAGAAGTTAAAATGGCCTCCTGGTGGTTGTTCTGTCCACTGCTTAGAAGTTAAAACCTCTTTTCAAATGTGCGAAGGAAAAGGAGACCGAGACTCTCCTAGTGAAGTGTAATAGCAGTGCGAAGGAGGAAGACGGTGAATGCCGAAGAGTGAAAGAGATAGTGACAAGTGTCTTGAAGAAGAATTGAATCAAGTATTTTGTCAAGGATCTTGGTATTAGAATAAAAGAATCTATAAGAAGAGATTGAAGGGTTTTCCTCTCAAGAGGAGAGGTTTTTCCCTAGGTTGGAGCCTACTTCTTGTGTACTTTTATTGTGTTGATCTCCTTGTTTTGGTAGCTGGTTGATGATTGAAGAATACACTATAATAATAAGAAGAAGAAGATAATTCTAAAAAGTAAAAAGACTTCTCAAGCACTTATCATTGTCAGAAGAATCATTAATGTCGCTTTGCCTTAGATTCTTCAACAATAGAAACGAATTAGGAGGCAGCAAGGGAAAGAACAAGGCGGATAGAGTTCATTTTGGCAACAAGAGAGAATGTTTCAGTATGGTCAATGCCTTCAACTTATGAAAAACCCTTAGCAACAAGGCGAGCTTTATGTTTATCAACTTTTCCATCTGGTCCAAACTTGGTTCTGTAAACCCATTTGCATCTAACAAGTTTTTGTCCCTTTGGAAGAGGAACAAGATCCCATGTATCATTTGCCAATAATGAACGATATCCTTCATTCATAGTTGCATCCCAATCTAGATGGCCTGAAGCTTCTGCAAAGGTGTCAGGATCATAAGTCGCTGAAGCTTGAGCCAGTAAAGAAGAGGCTCTATCGAACTGAGAACGTGTACGTCGCTGATCTGTAGGATCACCTGCAAGAGCACCCGCTACACCCCAAGTAGCATGGACCCATTTTGGAAGCTGAGCAGCTGAAGGAGGATCCCGAGAAGGTGGGGGAGGATTGTCATCCTCATTGTCATCAAATGCAGAAGAAATATTTTTAGAGATAGAAGGATAGAGAGAGGTGGCACATCCGCCGAACTAGGCTCGTAAGCCGATATATTTTCAGCAAACTTTACATCTCATTTAATGATAAGATTTTTGGACTTAGGTGGAAAAAGTTTGTATCCTTTGCCATCTTCAGAATATCCAACAAAAATACATTTTTCACTCTTAGGTTCTAAGGCATTATGTTTCTCATCTGGAATATGGGCCCATGTTTCACTTCCAAAAGCACGAAAGTGACTTACATCTGGTTTAATTGAGCTCCATGCTTCTTCTGGAGTGATATTCTTTAAAACCTTAGTAGGAGTGAGATTTACTATGTAATTTGCACAATTAATTGCTTCTGCCCAAAAATTAAGACTAAGTCCTTTAAATTGAAGCATACAATTAGCCATTACCTTTAAGGTGCCATTCTTCCTTTCAGCTACACCATTTTGTTGTGGAGGATATGGAACAGTATGTTGTATTTGAATTCCAGGGTCAGTGCAAAAGTTGATGAATTTGTTGATAACATATTCTCCGCCATTATCAAATCTTAAATTAAGAATTTGATGTTGAAATTGTTTCTCAACAAAGGCCTTAAAGGCCAAGAACATGTCAAAGACTTCACTCTTGAGTTTTAAGAAGTATACCCAAGTGCATCTAGAGAAATCATTGATGAAAGTTAAGAAATACTTGTAGCCAGAGAATGAAACAACTAGAAGTGGACAACATAAATCACTATGCACAAGTTGTAACGGGGTTGAGGCGTGCCAAGAGGCACGTTTTTCAAAACTATCCCAATGATGTTTTCCGAGTACACATCCTAAACAAAAACCATCTCTGCAAGATACCATAGGAAGAGTTGTCACCATATTTTCTTTACATAGATTTTGGAAGGAGGGATAGTTTAAGTGAGCAAATCGCTCATGCCAAAGTTTGCTCACTTCATCATTATGAGCAACAAATACTGAGGGAAGTGTTGATGACCCAAAGTTGTTAAACTTATACAACCTTGTAGAATCATTGGCAATTCCAGCAGCTAAAATCTGTTTAGGATCTCTTAGGTCCCTAATTACAACATCGTGAGGTGAAAATTCAAAGGTTTTACCTTCACCTGAATGAGTTATCTAATATATAGATAGAAGGTTGCAGGATAAGCTAGGAACACATAATACATCATTAAATTGGCCATTGTCTAGATGAATAGTTCCGGTCCCTACAACACTAAGAGATCTCTCATCACCAACATATATATTTTTGGTGTTACAATCATTTAAAGAAGAAAACATGGCTTTGTTTTTGGCCATGTGATAAGAAGCTCCAAAATCAATGAGCCACTCATGAGAATGAGAAGAAGAAGGTACATTTAGTGCATAACCAGACCGAGATGCTTGAAAACCACATGTAGAAAGTGTTATTCCTGAAGATGAAGTTGAAGAGTGCTCCAAATGGATGTTATGCTTCTTTATTGCTACTTCCAAGGCTTCCATCTTCTTAAAGCATTTGGATTCTAAGTGGCCATCTCGATTACAAAAGTTGTAATGTTTATCAGTGTTCTTCCCTTTGTTTTTATTTGCCTTATCATTTTGTTGAATTGATTTTTTATTTTGAGACTGAAAGTCCTTAGGACCCTTGGTTGGTTTAGGACCATTCTTTTTAGGATGTTGCTTCTTAGGATTCTTTAAACTTGGTTGCTGCTGGGTGGCTAAGGCTTTCTTAGAAGAGTTTCCAAGATTAAGAAGACCAAGATTTTTTCTATGTGTCGGAATATCCTAAGTTCTAACATCCCCCCTTAAGAACAACTTGGGATAGGATTCAAGGATGTACAAATATGACAAAATAGGAGAAGGAAGGAGGCATTAGAGCCTATTAAAACATGGCTATAAGGTGCACTTCCACAGGGTTCATTTTTCATTTTTTCAGTTGTCTATGATTTTGGCAGAGAAAACTTCCAGCATGGTTTGAGAGGGAAAACTTGTTCTCCAACTGGTGTTAATCTATATATAGATTTAAATCAAAAAATGAAAATATTTTTGGTTTCAAATCTTGCTAACTTTTGCCCTTTTCTTCCAATTTCCCGCTAATTACCCCCAATATTTTGTTCCCAATTCCAAACCTTTAAGCATTGCTATTGATTCACTAGAAATCTAGATAAAAGAGACTATGGGTAAGCTAAACAAGACAGGGCATCTTCTAAATTCCAAAACCAAATCCAGTATTCTCACCTTGCCTCAAAATTTTCCTGGTTTGCACCAACTGCTGCACAAATTCCGCTAATAACCCAGGGGGGAAGAAATCCCTCTTTAATCTCAACAGTATATGACACATTTGTGGATCCTACAGAAAAGCATTTCTCAGCACAATCAAGTGTTTGTTTCAACTTCAACAGGCTTTATGGATGGTTTACAAACTGCGTCTGCTCGATTCATTTGCTTGCAGCTAACCTGTGAAAGATGAAAGTTAAATACAGGCATGAGGCATCCGTCGTAGCTATTTAGTAAACACGGTCATACTCTTGAAGTAACAGGTACGATTACTCACTTCTGGCACATGAAGTGATGCATTCTGAAATGCCACTGGCGAATATAATAATGGAACATCAACACAAGCTACTGAGCTGAGAAATGACCTGTGAACATTTGTGATTCGGATCAAATTCACTCATACAAGTGTGATTATGTTTCAATACAAGAAGTAGGAAACCCACATGAAAAAGCAAATGGAAAAAGAGACCTGCCTGTGATTAAGCAAGAAATCATAGAGTCCATGTACATTTTCATTTCCAATAAATGCCAAAAGTGATTGAGAAGTATTGTCAATATCAGGCATGGAGTCAACAACTCGAGTCTGTATACACGTGTTCAAAACCAATTCAGCTTGAATGACTTCGTATAGAAATCTCTGAAGACTATAATTCCTTATAAGGCTAGAACAGAAAATTTGTGGTCAGAGGGATTTTAATAATTGAAGAAATAAAACCACTTTTCAGTCCATGAGAATAAAACACTAACCTGCCCAGGATTTATTTTCTCAAACTCGGATAACTCCTGCAAATCCTCTGTTGTAGCTTGCTCCACTTCCATGCTACAGAGAGGCATAGAGAAGCCTACATCCTGTATTGAAGGCATGAGCAATTTTATAATAACAGCCTATGAATGCTTACAAAAAAAAACCATGGTGCAAACAAGTCGTCAATAACATATGTTTCAAATGAGCAGACCGATGCATTACCAATATTAAGACATAGATAAATTCTAAACGGAACCTTGGACACATATAGAGGGTATCAAAATAGCTCACAGGTTTGGATTACCAACTATCAGTCAAGTTATGTCCTTAATTTTTCAAATTAAAGAGATTGAAATTTTACTGAGATAAGGACCAGAAGATTCAAAACGAAAACAAATGTCATCCAAACATGCAAGAGATGAAATTAGAGTCTCTTTTCATATCAAATCATCGATTCTAAGTTGTAGCTTACGATAAAGTTTGCACAATTTCAAATGTCTTGATAGATATTCGAAATGAATTTATTTCATAGGCTTTCAATAATGTGAAAACCAACAAGGAGGTCAATCCAGTATGTTCTTTGAAATCGATTGATCATATTTCCCGTCACGATACTGAATTAGTGCAAAACAGAACACTCAAATAAAGACATTAGCTCATACAAATACGCCTTATGATTTGCTATTCAAATAAGAAAGCAGGTTACAATAGAACTTTCTAAAATAAACTCTGAAATGCATAATCCATGCAAATGATTACATCCATACATCAGACTAAAATTTTACCAACTTATGGTTTGCATAAAATTCATTAAATATTAAACCAATGTAGTTTTAAAATCCAATTGAGACAATTCAAAAGGTAATTGTTAGCAGCAATTCTAGTCAGGAAATCATTCAATGCCTCTCTCTCTCTCTTTATATATATATATATATATATATATATATATATATATATATATATAGATATCCCAAGGTTAGTTGCTGCAACACCCTGCAAGTACATTTAGAAGCCATCAATGGTGTTAATGTGCATAATAAATGTGTTGTTTTTCCCAAAGTAATATCTGGATAATTACAAGCTTTCAACTTTTCAACTATACTTTCAAAAGGCTATTGGACAAAAAAAAATACACGACTTTGATGGTAAGATACTAAACACCTATTAATCTAGGATATAAAATTGGAACCATGCCAGTAATGCATTTTAATTAAAAATTGTTTTTTATTAACTTGCATTCATTTCATAATGTCAATTTATAATTTATTTTTTAATTTAAATCTCATTAACTACTTAACAATGGATAATGACATCACTTCATCAACAAATAAAAGTGCTTGCACGGTGTTGGTGCATCCTTTCAGTCAGAGCTAATAAAACCAAGGGGTTGGTGCCTCCTTCCAGGCTTTGCTAGAGAATCTTGGAAGTTGGTGGTTCTTGTTTGATAGATTTTGGAAGACATGATAGCATCGAACATGTGTTCTAGTCTCGATTTGTGTCTAAGAGGCTAAGGAACTGGAAATCTCCAAAACCCAAAAAAGGTTTCAAGAGAAAACACCTAGAAACCACTCAATTAAGTTAATTGATCAATAATTAAAAAATGTCTACGTTTAACTTAAGAAAATTGATTAATTAACAACAATTAATTGAGGAGATTGACTTATGCTCTAGAGACTTCTAGAAAATGACTTCGATCAAGTCTAAGATGATCTTAGCTATTGATCATGATTAGATCTTGGTCGTTGATGCTCCAGCAAGAGATTATAAGAGAAAGTCGATGGGATGGAGATAGACACACAGTTGCAAGAAAGACAGCAAGGCAGATTGAGCTACCCAGTGCGCAAAGATTCAACTAGGGAAAAGTTCTAGCCAGAGGGAAAGCATCGAAAAGAGGGAGCAGCAGAAAAATTCTTGGGGAGAATTTTCCAACATTTCTCCAGTGTTAGAGAGGTAAGAGAGAGGAGGTCATATTAACTGTAGAGAGGGCTCAAGAAGCCAAAAACCATAGTGCCAGTGCCGAAAGAGAGGTCATTTCAGTTGTCGAAGGTGGGGAGATCATCTAGGAGGCAGAGCTAGTCACTCCCAAAGGCAGAGGGAGGTTGGACGGCTGAGTTAGAGTTGAAGTGCAAACAATGCAAATTACCCAGCCAGGCAATGTGAATTACAGGCAAAGTGTGAGTTGTCGGAGAGGGTTCGAGCAAAGGCCACAGGGGCTAAGTTGATCTACAGAGGGAAAATTATTTCTTAGATATTTTGCCAGATATTTGTTGGAAGATTGCCAGTTTGGCATATATATATTGTACTCTCAAAATTTTGCTACATAATAAAATAAACCCTCATTTGTTGCACTGGTTTTCCTTTAGGGGGTTTTTCGAGGACTTTTCAGTCCAAAATAATGGTGTCAATTTTTTTGTGTTTGCATCTATTTCTCATTTCCTCATTTTACTTCTACAACATATTTATATTGTGAAGAATTGCAATGTGATTTATTCGTTAATTGTCACAAACAATTAAATTGACATCAATTAGGAGGATAAATTCCAGTTGTTGAAATTTCAAGGAAATTTTCACATTGTTGATGTAATCTCTGAGACATATATTAAAAGTGTTTTGCGGCTTTCTCCCATTTGGATTTCCATATAAAAATCTCATGTACTGTGTATGATGTTATGCTTTGTTGAATGGTATTGTTAATTGTTAATGTTTACATGATATGTTCAAAATGGTAAAAAGTGTCCAATATTGATTCACCAACCTCCCTCCATATTGGTGAATATTCCAACAATTCATATCAAATTGAGTTCCTTCAATTTTAACCTAACAACAAGAAGGCAAATCTCAAGAGAACAGAGGTGGGAAAGTCAAGGAAGCACGCATCCAAACGATCAAACGAAGTCTACAGCATTGTACTAGTTTTAGAATATGTTACAACTAATGAAGAGAAACAAGTTGGTCCAACTCCCTTTTTTGATTGAACAAAATATGAAATATGGGAATCCATAATGAAAGTCTATTTGAAAGCTCTTGGATATTATATATGGGATTATGTTACTTTTGGAAACACATCTACTGATGAATCAAGAAGGTACAATACAAAAGCAATGGATGTCATTCTAAGTGCTCTGCCAGATTCTGTGAAAACCAAAGTGGATCAATGCTCATCAGCCAAAAGGCTTTGGGAGAAGCTTTAAAATCTTTACTTATAGAAGCATGCAGATGAAGATGAAGATGATGATCATGATCATGAAGAAGAAGGAGAAGTGGACATAAGAACAAGGAAAAAATCATATACTCAAAAAAGAAGATCCCTCCTAGGACTTCAACTAGAGGAGGCAGAAAGGGAGAAGAAATTTTGAAAAGTCAGGTTTAGGACTATCAAGCAAAAGTTATTCAAAAGCTAAAAGAACTTGACGCAGCTCTAACTGAAATAAACATGCCTAATGAATGGCAAAAGGAGCAAATGCGGGATGCTAAAAAGAAGAATCATATCATTGATGAAAGGGAACAATAAATTGCTCGCTTAAAGATGAAGGCAAAAGAGGTAGAAAGAAGAGAAGGTACTTTGACAAGTGAAGCTCCATGCAACAAAAGCACAAGTTCCAAGCCCCCATAGAGCAAGGTTGAAGAGACGCCTGAAAGCAAAGTCATCATTCTTCAAAGGGAAAATCAATGTGAGAGATAGAAGGAAGATTGAAAGTGTTGTTGCTCCAAGGAGTTGAGCTGATGAATTCAAGTACAAAGATCTGCAAAGAATTGAACCTCCTCCAAGAAAGAATGTCTTCAGAAGATCAACTTCATCAAGGCAAACCATCTCATCCAAATACCCTAGTATATTTCCTATTTATTCTTTTTCATGTACAAATTTTGGGCATAAGGCTATGGATTGCAAAGTTTATGACAGGGATGATAATCAGGTCATTATCAAACCCCTAGAAGCAAGTTTACAAGAACAAAAGATAAATATTCAATTGGCATCATCAACAGAAAGTATAGGTTTAAAGAAGAAAACAAAAACAAGAATAACAAGTGAATGAAGAAATCGCAAAGGCCATGCTCACAAGATTTGTAAAGTTACAAGACCATACAAGTACCAAGGAAGATGTCAAGGTTGAGAATGATCTTGCAGCACAGCGAGTCCATATATCATTCTAAACAATCTAGCTTGGACACCCCCAATGTTGTGAATGTTGAAGAAGGGGAGTGTAAGTAGCAGCAACTACAAATTTGAAGATCTATCCTTCGAGCAATTGTTTTGGGAAAGTTGATTCACAGTGGTTTAATGACATATTCGTGGAATGTCTCATGTCAAATAGGTTGATTTATTCAGGTATAGTTCAATGGCTCATGATTACATGTATTGCAGCAAATTTGAAGTAGTCAGAATAGCGAAGTGACAGATTAATCAGTGTTACAGCAGTTTCATTGCACATGGACAAGGATGGATTTATGAGACATCTGAAAATTGAGATTAGTGAGAATTTCCCTTTCCCATGGATGTCAAAGTCGGGAGAGAAATCAAGAGAGGAAGATTAGAAGCATGGAGACATCGGGAGCAGTAATCGTAGGGGGAATATGAGTGTTGCTATCAATGACAAAGGGGGGGGTGGGGGGGGGGGGGGAAGATTGTTGAATGGTGTTGTCATTATGAACACTTTAACTTGAATGCTTTTAATATACATAAATGGATTACAGTAATTGGAAGTTCCAATGGACAAGAAGCCCCGGAAGTGAAGGAAGCTCAAAGCCTAGAAGCCCTAATGGTGTGATCAAGATGCCCTGCACTTGTTGAGATAAATGAATGGGTAGAGCAATGAATTTGCAAGCAAGAGCATCACAGGGTAATAGTACTCGTCATGTCGTTTCCTATGGTATAGGTCGTACGCCACGTGGTTCCTCACGGTTGAAGAGATATGCCCTCTCAAAGCTGAAGCCCTAAAGTCTAGTCATGGTGCCCCAAAATGGATGATGACACGATCCAAAACAATGGCATAAAAAATTAAATGAAAATATATTGGGCATTGATAAATTTTATTAGGTTCTAGTTGTTACAAAATGTTGACCAAGTCAACCCTCAAAAGGAGGTTTTTATTTTGAAATTGATTTTAAAACAAGTTATTCAGGTCGGCCCCGTCATGGGGGAATTTTTAAATTAAATCTGAAATTTTCTAAGGCAAGTTAGCCCTCCTTTTATGCTCCCCCCCCCCCCCCCCCCCCCCCCCCCGCCTTTTCAAGTACAAAAAAGGCAATTGTATACCCTCCAAGGTATTATTCTTGCAACATCTTTCACATAATTTGATCTATGATTTCGCGAGGCCAAGGGCGAAATTGATGATTTGGAACAAGGTCGAGTTTCTGAAGGGTTTTTCGTTTTAATTGTTTTACCCTTTGGGAAGTGATATGCAAGGTCAAGACCAAGTTTATAAGGCATAATCAAAGACCTAGTCTGAGGTAATTTGAGGTCGAGTAAGGGAAGAGCTCTCGACCAAATCAGTCTATGTCGGCCACAAAGATAAGGCCGAATTAGGCCTAAGCAAGTGGCAACATGAGGCAAAGTTTAGGGTGCAAGAAGGGCCGCAATAAGGCCAAATTTTGAACCTATTCTTGTTAGAAAATGTGAATTGGCAACTTATTATATCTTATTTTCTTTATCCTTGATACTTGCTTGTGAATCTTTAGTTATCTTCTTTATGTTCTTTAGTTAGATCTTTTCATCAAACAATATCAAGAAACAACAACAAAAGAGGACACATATGTAGGCTCTCAGCCAAGGAAAAACCCTTCCAAGGGGAAAACCTAAAAACTCTTCTGTTAGAATCTACTTCAAATGAGATACAATGACCCAATCCTAGACCAAGTCCTTCTCCCAGTACCAAGTTGACCCTTCCTCATGGCATTTCTTGCTTCTTCCTTACAACTTCGACCTACCAGCAACAACACAGCTACTTGATCTACAACTTCAACTTCCCAACTACAGTTATCCGAGCTGTAACTTCAACCCATCTACTTCGACCTAGCAACTTCGTAGAAACCCTATACAACCTCCTTCTGAGACCTACTTAGAGCAAGACAACTCTCTCAAGGTCAACGAGATCTAAACAAGGGTTTTCCCTCTTCTAGCTACAAATTGTGCAATTCGTCCTCTAGCAACTCGAACTTTCAATCTCGGCTTGTTTCTGCAACCCAAAAACCCTAGACTTTCGCACGTGTGAGAGAGATAGAGCCTAGAAACAACAAATTTTGTCCTCCCAACTTCTCCTAGAACTTCACTCTCCTTCTTTTGCCTTTCCCAACTATACATTGAACTTGTGTGAGTGTGTTTCTCCAAATGAAGTCGAAATACTCTTTATATAGCCTTCTCAAGGGGTCGAATTTCCTCCTTTAGGCCGGCTTGAGGGTCCCAAGGTTGACTTGCACTCTCGCAGATTCCAGGACTGTCTAGACTCAAGAATAATTTTTTTTTTCAAAATTACAAATTGCCCGAAAGGATCTTATAAACATGATGTTGATTCCTTTGACTCATGACAATAAATCCTAAGACCTAACAAATCCTAGAAGCATAAAGACGTGCTTTTACCTAAAAACCCATCAATAATAAGCATGAAACCCATGCTTTAATAATAATAATTTTCTTTTTCTTTTTCTTGTTTGTTACATAGGATACATATTGAAATGAGTACAACAATTATGAAGACCGAAACCAATTACATTTCTCAACATACTTGACCACAGGAAGGGCAAATTTTGGATTTGTTCTAGACCGTTGGAAAGGCCACTGTAAGGCTGAGTTTGGGCTTGATATAGCCACAAAAAAGGTGTTGTTGACGCCACATTCTAAGGTTTCTTTGAGCCACAAATCGAGCATGCTTGCGCCGCATCCAGAGGACAAAGTAAGGGTTGTTTAGGTCAGGTCAATCAACTGAGTGAGCAGTCGTTAAAAAGCAGATTAGGTCGTTATCTAAAGGCTAAGTTAAAAATGATGTTGAAGGCTAGGTAAGCCACACTCTTTAAGCAAAATTAAAGGACTAATTAAGGTTTTTTTTTAACACTTTTGAGGGTAGAGCTAAGGACAATCTCAAGACATATCAACGAGGCACATACATTGTCCAAAAGTATGTCCTCTACAATAGCATTGATGATCTGAGGGCATACAGAGATAAAAGATCGTTATTGTCACATGATGAAGTAAAGCACTTAAGTCCAATTATGATACATAAGACAAAAATGTATGTGTAATTTACTCCTAGTAAAATTTATTTGAAGTTGTGTTCACTCGGTGATGACAATAAGGGCAAAGGGACAAAGTGATTCTATTTTTGTTGTTGGCCTAAACTTGAGTATGTTTCCATGTGCTTACCAAATTTTTATCTAACAAGTGTGTTTATATTGTAGCAAAGTTGATCCCTCGTGATGACTACTTATTGTTGAAGCATCCTACAGGTACTATTGAAACCAGAAATTATCGACATTTAGTATTAATCTGTTGAATAGACATTAATAAGGTGTGACCATTTAGTATTGACAATGTGATAAGGTTGATAACATGGTGATTGTTTCTTTGTTGTATTGAACCTATTATGTTGTCTCGTGATTTGAGGGAGTGTAATTCCAGATCATCTAAGACTATTGCTACTTGTTCCATGTGATATCTAGAGTTTATATTGTAGAGAGCCTTCATTGATACCATGTTTGTATGTTCTTGTAAGCCGCTATGTATTTCCACGTATTTGTTGCTAAGGCAATCGTATTGTTTAGTAATCCAATGCTCGATAAGTGTAACAGAGATATATGTATGTTGGTTGAGATGATGAGAGTGGATTTGTTGCCACTAGAGTTGACCGTGACATGTATTGTTGAGTTTAATATGTATCGTTGAGTTATGTTATCAATTTGATTGTGTTGTATTCATATGTTGATCGATAGAGTGTCAAAGTAGATGTTGCTACTAAGGTTTTAAGCAAAAAATGGTTGTATTTCCGAGTTGATGATCATAGTAGGTATGTTGGTCGTTGCCAGAGTTCGAGATGCTACTAGGGTTTGACATGCTATTGATGAGCTATCACTTGATGTGTTGTTGAGTGATTTGTGTGGCAAAGAGGGATTGTATTGCAGTCTTTGGATAGTGATCAAGTGTCGAGCAACGTGTTTAGCTATTATAATATATTATATTATCTTAGGGGTGGCTGGGTGGTGCACTAAGGAGATTGAAGACTCCTTCAAGTTGGACCCTGAGAACATCTTCAATCTTCAAGGTGGTGCTAGGCGAGCAAGTTGGTGCTTGCAAGGTGTTGGTGCATCCTTTCAATCGAAGCTAATAAAACCAAGGGGTTGGTGCCTCCTAGTTGTTACTGGAGAATTTTGGAAATTTGTGCTTCATGTTGATTAATCTTTGAGACATATATTAAAAGTGTTCCTTGGTTTTCTCTCCTTTGGGTTTCCACATAAAAATCTCGTGTACCATGTATGATGTTATGCTTTGTCGAATGGTGTTATCAATTGTTAATGTCTACATTATATGTTTAAAATGGTAAAAAGTGTCCAATATTGTTTGACACCCCTCCCCTCTCTCTCTCTCTCTCACAATATTGGTGAATATTCCAAATCCTTCAACTGCAAAGCATGCTTCAAAAAACTAAGAAATGCAAATTCCCTTCTCTTGCTACATAGTAAACAACTGTTGGTCTCTAGTCTTTGACATGTATCATATACACTAGATTTTAGTTACAACTATAAATCAAAAGTGAGACATCAACGAGAGAACTAAGAGAATAATTATCTCAATCATTAAGAAAGTGCGTAACGATTAGAAGAAATAAAACAAGATCCATGCTATCCTTTTAAAATCAGCTTAGTGAGAGGTGAGAACAAATTTAGCAAACAAAATTCCTAGGATATAGGAATAGAAAGGGAATTATACTCTATGTGACAAAAAACTATTTGAATTTGGTTGTTGTTGATGTTAACCTAAGTAGCAACTAGAAGAAGCCTTGCTTTCATTAAGGAAATTGATTAGGAAGATCAGTATGGTCATCTCTGTTGAAATATGTAACTAGGTTCAGTGTTCATAATGACATATCTAATCGTGATTTTATGTATTTAATGTAAAAACAAAAATAAATTTATTATTGTCATTCTTGAGGCATGGGTTTCATGCTCAAGGAAAATTTATTTCTAGGTCAAGCACCCATTGAGTGTTTCTAGGGCTAGTCATTGAGTCTACAAGTCAATTGCGAAGAAATTTCAACCCCCACTCCGGTTATCAGTTTTCCTTGTCACTCCATGCATTTAGTTTTAAATCCAAGCATGATAAAAATTCTAAAATATGGAAATGATAATATTTTTCTAAAAACACAAATTTAGAGATTTTACAACTGCTAAAATTGCAGAAACAAAACACAACAAAATTATGACAGCCACACACAGAAAATAACACAATGACTTTTGGTCAATGTGACCCTGGAAAAACCCCCTACAATTCTTGGGGAAAACCAGTTTGAGAGCTCTTCTTTATTTCTGAAAATGCTTTTACAGAGAAACTGAAATACACAGTAAAAATTCCATCAACCACAAATTACAACTTATCTCGATTTCCGTGCTTGAACTCTACCCCGAAAATTGTGCCAAACAAACAGCCAAAATAGAAATTTTTACAGCAATATAACAGCATTAAATGCTATACGGCCAACCTCGAAAAATGTGCCCAAAACTTGTTGTCCCTCTTCCTCAATTTCTGTGCCTTTCTCCTGCTGTACTATTTTCCCTTGGGATGCGTGCCAATAAATGTTGTTGCCGAAATTCACTGAAATGTCTTCTTGTTGCTCTCCTTCACTTCCTCACTGCTCAGAAATTTTCTCCTTGCTCTCTCTTCTCTTTCTCTCAAATGCTCATGAAAGAATGAATGATCTTTTCCTCTTCTTTTCTCTTATTCTCTAAATGACCTTTTGGGTTACCCTAAGATCTAATGGCTGAGATTCATTTAAATCTAGGGATGAGAATAAATGTGCATTTAATTCTCACTTTCTATTTTTTAACTCAACCACTTAAATACAGACCCACTTAGCCTTTTATTTCCATAGTCACTTTTTCACTTTCTAATTCTTCATTCACTTTAATAAAGTCACCTTTAAATTAGAATATAACTTTACCACTTATAAAGTCACTTTTAAATTAAATTGACTTTACCACTTATAAAGTCACTTTAGGAGAAAAGTAAAAAAAATAAATTTGGACACTTTTCCCTAGGCCAAAGATCAAAGCCTTAGGGAACCACTTGTCCTCTGGTACCCAAATTTTAACAAATTGAGTCATTGTCATGTATGGAAAACCCTTACAGCCACGTTACATCTTGTAAAGAAAATTTATGTAAAGCCAAAAGTGTCAATTAGACCCTCCAAGACCTTGTCATCATCAAAAGAACAAGACTGCTTTCATGAGTGGAAATGTTAGCCTAAAGGCAGCTATTTGACCTAGAAAGAAGCCAATATATAAGAAGACTTCGACCTCATTTGAAGATCATCCAATCGGTTCTCAAGAAGTTCGATCTAAGAGGAGAAGAGGACGAAAAAGGAAGTTGAATACCTATCAAAGAAGGAGAAGGAGAAAGTGAAGTTTTGAGATTTTCTTTGGGCTAATATCCTTCACATGTGCGAGATAATTAGGGCATCTATTGCAATAGTTAAAGACCGAATTGCTTAAGTCAAGTTAGGGTTCCAAGAGTCGTACTTTGCAAACTGAGTTTCTTAGAATAAAGGATCAACTCAAGCGAAGAAGAAAAGACGAAGAAATCACTATTTTCTCCAAACGTTCAAGAGCTAGGGTTTCTACAAAAGAAATTGTTGGGGGTCCAAGTTGCAGAAGGAACTACTAGGGGTTGAAGTTGCAAAAGAAATTGTTGGAGGTCGAAGTTGCAGAAGTTGTTGAGGTCAAAGTTGTTGGAAGGAAAGCTCATCAAGGAGGAAGGATTGACTTGGTCTTTGAGAGGGCTTTGACAAGGGTCTCATGTCTTGGAATTCGTCAATTGAAGTTCTATAGGAAGAGAAGAATTATTGTGGGTTTTCCTCTCAAGAGGATAGGTTTTGGCCCTGGCTCATATCCTATATCTTGTGTCCTATTGCCCCATTGATCTTCAATGTTTGGTAGCTGTTTGATGATAGAAAACACTAATAATAATCAAGTGAAAGAAGAAGCTAATCAAGTAAAGTAAAAATACATCACAAGCAATTAACAAAGTACGAGAAATCACCTAATCTAGTTGCCCCTAGATTTCTTAAAATGGTATCTGAGTTAAGGTGACTACAACAAGATGGATAAGGCAGCTTGAATAAGGATACACGAGGGTCGAGCTCAAGGACTACCATCAAAAAGATCTAAGGAGAATCATAAGGATCATACCATCTAGAAGCAACATCAAGAAGAAAACCTCGAAGACTCTGCTTTCAAGAAAGACCCTATCTCCACTCAATCAAAAGAAGGACTACACATTTGAAGCAAGTCTCCATATTCTACATCCCAAGGAAGCAAGAAGAAGCATTTCCATCATCATCAAAGAAATCAAGGTGATCTCCCTTTCCTTGAATAAAGGATCACATCTCAAATATATTTGAACAAAGGCATCTCTAGAAGAAGAAGTATTGTCATCTTCAAACATCATCAATCATCATCAAAACAAGAAGGCATCAAGTTGAAGATATCATTATCAAAGGAGCATCTTCACTTGACAAGTAAGTATATTTATATCTATGCCTAAATCTACTATCAAAATGACTTAATTCTGCAAGGAAAGCAATAAATTGGTTGGGTCATCAAATTTCCTTGCATTGAAGGAGAGAACAAATTTGATCCTCGTAGAGAATGAAGTTGTAGAATATGTAAAGGTCTCTATCTCGAAGCCATCTCAAGAGCAAGCTCAACCATTATTAAAGTATATGAAGGGGGAAATAAGGGCTCAAAGAATTCTTATAGAATCAATCAATGATTCACTCATCCCTTACGTAGCAAAGATGGGGACATCAAAAGAAATCTATGAGAAGTTGGTGGAACTGCTTTCCGTAAGCACTACAGGAGAAGTGATATCTTTGAGAATTGAGCTATACAAGATGAAGGTATCAAAAGAAGAATGGATAGCCTCATACCTTATGAGGGTGTCGCAAATAAGAGATCAACTACAAGAGTTGGGGGAAATAATGTTCGATAAAGAAATGAACACCATTGTGCTCAATGCACTACCTGATGAATGGGGCAACTTTTTATCGAGTATTTATGGAAAGAAAGAAGCCACCCCACCATTCAGTGAACTTTGGTCATTATGTGTGATTGAAGAAATTAGGTTGAAAGAAAAAAGCGATGTTGGATCAATGAACAAGTTCAAGCATTTGCTGCCATGGCTAAGAAAAAAGGAAAGTTTGGAAAATTTGGTCCTTGAAAAAAAAAAAGATCAATTTGTCTAATATCCAATGTTACAGATGTTAGGAATATGGCCATTTCAAGAGATATTGTCCTAAACTTAAGAAGGACAACAAGAAGAGAAAAGAAAGAAATGAGGCCCATGTCACCGAAGAAGTGGAAGAACCTGAAGAGAAGAAATCAAAGGAGGAAGTGAAAGATCTCTGCTATGATTGAGATAATCTCCTTCACTTACTTCTTTTCAATTTTGTAAAACATAGTTATCATGATAAGAAGCATTGTAAGTATGACAAGATGCATCATATTAGAAGCATATGTTTGAAGCAAAAAAGAGCTCATGACATGATTATAAAAGCTTGAAAGAATAGCTGAAGTAGAAGTGTACATGGTTGAAAGCAATCAATATGATAGAAAGAAAGTAGCTCATGCTATCCTCATTGAAAGCATGAAAAAGGCAACTGAAGTGGAAGTATATATGATTGGAAGAAAGTCATCTAGCATGATAAAAGATAGAAAGAAAGAAATCATACATCATCATCATTAGGAAGGAGCATTTGCAGGATGAGGATAATCAAGATCTTGTATTGGAATCTTCATTAGAAGGTTCACCTCTACTTGGAAGAAGCAAATGTCTCGTTGATAGTCAACATTCCACCTTGTGTGGGATCATTGTTCAGAAGGATGATGGTATGGTGACAAAGGAGTGTATCATGTCAAGATGGTTGAAGTACTTTCAAGCAAGAAAAGGAAGTTGTTGAAGGAAGTCTAGATGACCAAAAGGAGAAAAGAGGTATGTATGTATTTGATAGACTAGGTCATGTCATCATATAGTTACAATTAGAAGGATTGAATGCTTTATCTCATGAACATTATCAAAAGAGAAGGACCTCTTCCTTTAGAAAGATGCATGAAGTCATATGCTTTGAACTAGTTCACATATCGATAAGATGAAATCAACATAATATGACCTCACATGGAATATGAGGCGGTTGACAAGATGAAGGAACTATGTATAGAAGTTCCTGGGGAACAATATGTGAAGAAAGGAAGAATAAATTGTGCAAGATAGTCACATAAGATAATATAAGTAATCAACATCTGATATCTAGAAGAATTAGCTATGACATCTCCATAAAGAAGATATAAAGACCTTAATAAAGCTTGTAAAGGAAGGATACCCCTAACATTGCAAGTCTTGGAGATTTGTCTATGAATGTGCAAGATGTTGATGTTGCAAGAAGCAGAGGTCATGATGAAAGGCTATCATAAAAGGTAACTTTGATTTGACATTCATTTTGATTTTTGAAATTATCTGGTTGGGTTGAAACAGGGCTACCGTAAGAGAGTTGTAGATGCCACCTACAACTAGTACTCATGGGAATGCATGGAAGATCCAAAAAGATACATGACTTGGAAGAGGTAGCTATATAAAGAAAAACCAGAAGTGGACTAGAAGATCACTTTCCAACGAAGAGAAGGATGACATGAATATTGGTTCAACCCTATGGTTCGTTGAAGGAAAGTGGTGGATGGTTGATGCCCTACGAAGAAGATCTAGAAGATGAAGGCTCCATAATGAAAAGGATGAAGTTCATGACATCAAAAGGAGGAGCCCTACTAGCAATTGATAGTACCATGATCTCCACCAAAGAGCAGATAGTTGTTGTCGGAAACAAGTCCCTAGTTAAGAGGGAGTGTGGTCAAGTCCCTGGTTAAGAGGGAGCTTGAGTATATTCCTTTGTAGGAATGAGTATATCCTCCCTAGTTAAGAGGGAGAGATAGACACATCATTCTTTCTTCGTGTTACGAAGAAAGAATGGAGAATTGGGTAAGCATCTGAGATTGATTATGAAATTCTTTGAGGATGTGGTAGGGCATCCAATAGGCAAGACTAGTCAAAGAGGAAATTCCTTAAGGATGTGTTATTCCAAGATAGGAATTGTCCTAAAAGGACATACTCTTTGAACACCCAAGTGGGATACGTGCCTTGAGAGACAATGATGATGGTGTCTATCAGCCATTGGTCTCGCCAACATTGTGCTATGATCTTGTGGCGAGATAGAGTTGTTAGTTAAGGCCTTGCTATGTGACAATGTTGGTTGGTATGATGAGATGCTTTGGAATAAGCTAAGAAAGTAGTTTATGAGATGGCTAACCAATCCGACTCTTCGTATGAGAATTCTTCAATATGACAATGTCTAAGTACCATGTATAGATTATGAATAACTCCCTAGTTAAGAGGGAGTGTTGAAATATGTAGCTAGTTTCGGTCTTCATAATAACATATGTAATCATCACTTTATGTATTTGATGTAAAGAGAAAAAATAATTTATTATTGTGATTCTTGAGGCATGGATTTCATGTTTAATGAAAATTTATTTATAGGTCAAGCACCCATTGAGTGCTTCTAGAGCTTGTCATTGAGTCTACAAGTCAATTGAGTCAATGTCATGTATGGAAGACCCTTTTGGGCATGTTACATCTTGTAAAGAGAATTTATGTAAATTCAAAAGCATCAAATAGACCCTCCAAGACCTTGTCATCATCAAAAGAACAAATCGGCCTAAAGGCAACAATTCGACCTAGAAAAAATTCTATATATAAGAAGACTTCAACCTCATTTGAAGATCATCCAATCAGTTCTCAAGAAGTTTGATCTAAGAGGAGAAGAGGACGAAAAAGGAAGTCGAATACCTATCAAAGAAGGAGAAGGAGAAAGTGAAGTTTTGGGATTGCCTTTGGGCTAATATCCTTCACACGTGCAAGATAATTAGGGCATCTATTGCAGCAGCTAAAGACCGAATTGCAAAAGTCAAGTTAGGGTTCCAAGTGTCATTCTTTGCAAGCCAAGTTTCTTAGAAGAAAGGATCAACTCAAGCAAAGAAGAAAAGAGGAAGAAATCACTATTTTCTCCATACATGCAAGAGCTAGGGCTTCTGCAAAAGAAACTGTTCGAGATCAAAGTTGCAGAAGAAACTATTGGGGGTCGAAGTTGCAAAAAAAATTGTTGGAGGTCAAAGTTGCAGAAGTTGTTGAGGTCAAAGTTGTTGGAAGGAAAGCTCATCAAGGACGAAGGATTGACCTGGTCTTGGAGGGGACTTTGACAAGGGTCATAGGTCTTGGAATTTGTCATTTGAATTTCTATAAGAAAAGAAGAATCCTTGGGGGTTTTCCTCTCAAGAGGAGAGGTTTTGGCCTTGGCTAACAGCCTATATATTGTGTCATATTGTCTCATTGATCTTCAATGTTTGATAATTGTTTAATAATACAAAACACTAATAATAATCAAGTGAATGAAGAAGTTAATCAAGTTAAGTAAAAATACATCACAAGCAGTTATCAAAGTAAGACAAATAACCTAATCTAGCTGCGCCTAGATTTGTCAACAAGCTCAAGACCATCTTCATTTAATTTTACTCGTTGTGTTGATTCCAATAGTAGGTGGCACGCTCCATGGCTCCTAACAGTTGAGGAGATATGCCTCGTCAAACTTGGAGCCCCATTTTGTGGTTAAGAAGCCCCAAAGGAGATCTTACAAACAGCTTATTGATTGGTTTATTTGTGACATTCTATTTCAAGAAAATTAAATAAAATTATGATGGGCCTATCTCAGTCACATTCGCTTGCAAAAGAAGAACTTATCAAGGGAAAAAGGATTATTAATTGAAAAATAAGTTGGCCTACAAAAGTAAGTTAATTTTGGCTCCAAAAATTTTCCAAATTTGAGTCTCAAATTTGAATTTTGGAGGGTCGGCTCCCTCCTCTTCATCAAGTCGGCCTATCCTCTCTTGATATCCCTTCAATCTATATAAATAGGGCTTGTTCACCCTCCATTTTGATCAACTTTAATGCATTCGATCTGACATATCTATCTGAGATTTCAGGCCTTGTGTAGTCACGAGAAACAAAAGTAGAGCAGGTTGAGTTTTGGAGACAGTTCTAGTTGTCAGTTTATGGATTTGGGGTAGTATTAGCCAGGTATTCTTGTCTCTAATGTGTCAGAGAGGCTAAGGAACACATGATCTCCAAAACCAACAAAAGGTTTCGAGAGAAAACACTTAGAAACCTCTCAATTAAATTAATTGATCAATAATTAAAAAGTTCCTAAGTCTAACTTAGGAAAAATGATTAATTAACAAGTATTAATTGAGGAAATCGATTTTTGCTCTAGAGACTTACAAAAAGTGACTTGATGAAGTCTAAAATGATCCGAGGAATCAATCATGATTAAATCTTGGTCATTGATGTTCTAGCGAGAGATTGTAAGAGCAAGTCGATGGCAAGGAGATAGACACAGTTTATAGTTGTGAAGCAAGGGAGCAATGCAATGCGAATTACCCAGTGCGTAGTATTCAACAAGCGAAGAATTTGAGCCAAATAGTAGCAAGGTTTCCAACACGAAGAATTTCCAAAGAAATTCTCACGTGGTTTTCCAGTTTCCAACGTCAGGGAAGGAAGGCCAAATTATCCAACAGGGAGGTTGAATTCTGTAGTGTGAGTTGCCCAATTTGCCAGTGCAAGTTGTTGGGAGAGGGATCAATTCAGTAACTAGTTCCTAGCTCAAGTCCCAGGAGGCCTAGCAAATTGTTTCGAGAGGCAGAGGCAAGATGACTTGGCAAGAGATGTTTCTAGGGCAATGCAAAAGTCGCAGAGGTTGCAATGCACATTTCTACCCAGTGGTGTGAGTATCAAGGAGAGTGTGAGTCACCAAGGAGAGGCCCAATTGATTTGCTGAGAGGGAGAAGGATTCTCCCAATATTTTTTAAATGAGAAAAAAATGTTGGAGCTGAGCAAAAGGGCCAAAAGTTATAATTCTCCATTTTGCTGCATAATAAAATTTTAAATAAACCCTCATTTTTTGCAACGTTTTCCCTTCGGCATATTTTTGGGATCATTTAATCCAAAATAATCGTGTCAAATTTTTTTATGTGTCCATCTATTTCTCAGTTCCTTATTTTACATTCGTGACATATTTTGTTTTTGAAGAATACATCAGTGAGTTATTTGCTATTTGTCATCAACAAATAAATTCTATTCATAGGAGAATAATTTCCAGTTGGTGCATTTAAGGAAATTTCACATGGTATCATTGCATTGTTGATCATATCAGACGCTCAGAAGCAAAGGAAGCAAGATTGTGTAGTTTCAAAGGGAGATCTAAGCACAATTATTCCAAATCTACGGAGGACAATCTAGTGGTGCGAATTGCAAAGGCAAGAAATTTAGTTTCCAGATCTAGTTCGGAGGAAAAGTGTGAATTGCCTCAAAGCACAGTTTGCAAGTAGTGTGGTTGTCAAGAAACAATTCTGATGAGCATATCAGTTGATTCACAGGGTACATATGGGTGCAGAAGATTTGGAGCGAGAGTTGTAGTTTATTATTTTCTTATTGGTTCTTCGTTGTGCTATTGTATTTCTTTTGAGGCCATTCAACCCTTTTGAGGTAGATCTAAGAATTTACTTAAGCAATTTCGTGTGTTACTACAGTTGATCTTAGGCTACTGTAGGTTTATCTGAGGAATACATTTGAGGATCTCTATGGAGTTTTTCGGCCTGCTCTGAGGCCTAATTCGAATCATCCCTGAGGCCAAAGTCCTAAGTCTTTTGAAGTTGATCTGACTGCCATAAACAGTCATATTTTAGGACATCTTCACTATTTTCTTAGGCGGATTTGGGAGTCTTTTTTGTGGTAATTTCTGGACATATTTGCACAATTCTGAAGAGCCTTTTTGTTCATGATTTTGAGACCTATTTCAAGCATTTTTTGAGGCAAACTTGGTTGGTGATCCTAAGCTCTAATCCAAGTTTATACAGAGGCTAGAATTCCTATGGTGGATTGATTAAGGATCATATCTGGAATTGATTTCCATTCTCTACTGTGAGGATTTGAGCTTACTCTGAGGTATGTTTCCCCGAAGGTCCTTCACTAGATAAACATTGCTCTTCTGTGGTTTATTTCACATTGTTGAAAAGGGTTTGTCCTTGACATTTGCGCAACTATTCTGAGGCGTCTCGAGCCTCTTCATCTATGCCTTCTAGGCCTTAAGACAAGAAGTTTTGGTTGCCCTAGTAAAGGGTTTCGAGGCCCATCTAGGGCTCGTTTTTAGGTCTATCCTATAAAGCTCTTTGAGGACTAATTGGCGTAGATTTGTGGGATTTTTTCTAAGGCATATTGTGATAAGGCAAGCAGATTTGTCTGAGCCCTATTTTGAACCACTTCTGAGATCTTTTGTTGGAGTTTATAAGCCCTACGATATTACCTTCAAGGGAAAATAATGTAGACTATCTAAGCACAACTCTCGAATCCACTAAGAACAATATTTTGAAGTATTTTGATGTGCTATTGTTTGCAATTAAAAGGCACATCTAGAAGCATATCATTGAATCTTTTTGGCCCTCCTTTGAAGACGTCACATGAGGCATTGTTATAAAAGAATGTGGAAAGATCCTCGCACTGTATATGACCTCTCTTTATGATGCATCTTCAGTCCTTGTTTAAGGCAACTTTAGGGCCTATCTAGCTAAAGGAGTGATGACACCGATTGGCTGAGAAGGTTATATCAACAGCCAATTCATTTGAGTATAGTTGACTAATTCCAGTAGCAGAGTAAGAAGAGCATCACAAGGAAGAAAGGTTGTACAATCTTCAGCAGACCTCAAGGCATCTTCAGGGACTATAAGAGAACACATTATATCAGCAGACTTGAGGTATGAAACATGTTATGTAATTGTTGAAGTGAATGTGATCGATTCAAGATATTGACTGTTGCAATCACAAAGGTGAAGGTTGTCGATTTTGAGATGCAATTCTGAGGTTTTGAAGGGTCAAGGAAGTTTGGCTCACCATTGCACTTTTGAAGCTTACATCAACATTCCAGAGGGTTTACCTTGTAAAATTCCCTTGCAAATACATGATGATTGATTCAACAAGTGTGTAGTTAAGTTGTCTTGTTGGCATGCCACTAATCAAAGATTGTGTTGAATATATAGTGTAAGTCTACTACTGCCATTATCATATTTCATTGTTAGGATTTAATTAAGTATTGAGCGGTAGATGTATTTTAGTATCATAGATAGTTAGATTGTTGTCAAGAAGCTGCTAGGGTTTTATTCATATGTTGTTGACCATTGCTAATGAGAATATTGTTGAGCAAGGTTGTTGCCTAGGATTTGATACTGGAGTTGAGCATAATTGTCATTGAATGTGTGTGTTGAACAGAGAAAGCTATTGAGCAGGATTGATCTTAAAACTCTCGGTTGGAGTGGGATTTATTGTTAGGGTTTGATATTTCTAGTGACCAGAGAGAGATGGTTGATATTTTTATCTTGATATTAAGCACAGGTGGATCTAGTTTGAAAATGAGATGAAATTGTGGTACATTATGGTAAATTGAAGGTCGGAGCCTTCAGGGCAACTGGTGGCTTGCTGAGTAGAGTGGCAAGGTAGTGCAAGGTAGAGATTGGAATCTCCTTGAGGTTGGATCTTGAGAACACTTCAGGAAGGTACAATGGCAAGAGGGCAAGTTGGAGCGTGTGCAAGGTGGTGGAGTATCCTTTCAATCGGAGCTGATTAAATCAGGGTGTTGGAATTTTTCCGACAGGATTTCGTAAATCAAGGTGTTCGAGCGTCCTTCCACTAGGAGCTGGTAAAACCAGAGAGTTGGAGTCAGTAAATCAGGGCATTGGAGTGTCCTTCCACTTGGAGCTAGTAAACCAAGGTGTTGAAGCATCCATTCAGTTGGAGTTGATAAATCAAGGAGTTCGAGCCTCTTTCCATCATTGGAGCGTCCCTCCAATCGGAGCTAGTAAACAGGGCATTGGAGAGTCCTACCAATTGGAGATGGTAAACCAAGGTGTTGAAGCATCCTTTCAGATGGAGTTGATAAATCAGGGGTTTGGAGCCTCCTTCAAGTAGTTGTTGGAGAACCTTGGAAGTTGGAGCTTCTTGTTGATGTAATCATTAAAGACCTATATTAAAAGTCTTTGGTGATTTTTCTCCTGGAAGGGTTTCTGTTGGAAAAAAGTAACTAAGTTCGGTCTTCAATAATGTACTTGAGTCATTTGTAATGTACTTGTCGAAAGAATAAAGAAAAGAACTTTTATTATTGTAACAATGACTTATTAAAGCATGGGTTTCATGCTTGGTTCATCATTATATTAGTCAAAGTCCCCATTGTGGACTCCTAGGATTAATATTGAATTTATAGAGTCATTGTACATTCGAAGAGACCCTTCTTGGGCTTTCAGATCATTTAAAAAGGTTTTGTATCAATCAATTATGAATTATGTGTCCTCCACATCATGTCGCCCTAAGGAAGATCAAGTCGGCCTAAAGACCCCCATTCGACCCACAAGAAGCCTATATATTGAGGGAGGTTGAAGTCATTTGGAACTCTCACTCTCTCAAGCAATTCAATATCTCTAGAAGAGTTAGGAAGTGCGAAGTTTGTTTCCGGAAGGAGGAAAGAAGTGCAATTTTGGAGGAGTCTCTAGAGAAGAGTAAAATCGAACTTTTGGTGCATCTCTCTCTTTGTTTCGTGGTCTAGTTTAGGAGATCAAAGTCTCCTAGGGTTTTGCTGCTGTCGAAAGCTACAAGTTGCTGGGAACTATTGCGTAGTCGAAGTTGTTGGAAGTGGTCGAAGATCTTGGAGGCTAACAGGGTGTGGAGGGAAACTCTAGTCTTGGTCTAGGGTGAAGTGTCTCAAAGAATACTATTGAAAGGAAGAATTACTTTGATTGGGTTTTCCCCCGAGGGAGGTTTTGCCCTGGCATGTGCCTATATCTTGTGTCTCTTGTTTTGTGATCTTCATGTATATATAATTGTTTGATGAAACAAAAAGATAATAAAGAAGTAAAAGAAGCCAACACACTCACAAGAGAAGTTGAAGATCACTTTGTTGGCATGGATTCTCCCTCTATGGTGAACCTCATAAGATTCGGTTTCAACTTTGTTGGAAGATGGGTCAAGAAGATCATCTACTACCTATTCAACAAAGTCAAGAGTCATGGATTCTTAATTGCCCTTACAAGATCTCTTATTGATGATAATGCATGGATCATTGATAGTGGAGCATCGAGACATATGACAGGTGAAAATAGGCAACTACACACACTATCAAAGGAGTCATCCTCCCATGCAGCAGAATTGGGTGACAACAAAAGCTATGTTGTTAGAGGCTTGGGATCTACATCATTAAAGCTGGACAATGGATCGAAGCTGCATCTCAACAACATTATCTATGTTCCAGGTTTGAAAAAGAATTTACTTCCTATTTCTTGTTTAGAAGATAAAGGGGAAAGGATTGCTCTTGTTGATGGAAAAGTATTGGTTTGGGTAAAAAACTCTAGTATTGACAAAGCTACGATTATTGAAGTTCGTGAAGGAAGTCTTTAACAGGTTATCACTCCATCTCCTCAAGCTCTTGTTCATATGGAAATAAGTCCCATTGAACTATGGAATCGAAGGTATGGCCATCTTCATTATAGGGTCATCCCTACTCTTAGTCAATTGGTTAATGGTATTCCTGATAAGAAGTTAGACCATGAAAGTGTGTGCAAGGGAGTGTGTGCAAGGGATGTTCTTTGGGGAAGCATACTAGAAAGCCATTTCATCCTAGTGAATCTAGATCTAAAGAAATATTAGATCTCATCCATTCTGATGTGTGCGAGCCGATGTCCAACAAGACACTTGGAGGTCATCTCTACTATGTAACATTCATTGATAACCATTCAAAGAAGACATGGCTTTACCTACTCAAAATTAAAGATGAAGTATTTGATAAGTTGAAGGAGTTTAGAGCTGAGGTGGAAACCCTAACCAAAAAGAAGATAAAGTCTCTAAGGTCTGACAATGGTGGGGAATACACCTCTAAAGAGTTAATTGCATATTGTAAGGATGCAGGTATTAAGAGGGAGCTCATTGTTCCCTACTATCCTGAACAAAATGGATTGGCCGAAAGAAAGAATAGGTCAATTGAAGAAGGCATTAGAACTATGCTCCTTGATCAAGATCTATCGAAGTTCTTATGGGGTGAAGCAGCGATGAATGTCGTGTATGTTCAAAATAGAAGTCCTCATAAGAGTCTTGATAATACTACACCCAAAGAAGTATTCACAGGAAAGAAGCCGAGTGTGGATCATTTCCGCATATTTGGAAGTCCAGCATATGTCCATGTTCCGAAGGACAAGCAAAAGAAGTTGGACTCGACAAGCATCAAGGGAATATTCGTTGGTTATAGTCTTTCCTCAAAAGCTTATAGAATCTACATAAAGGAGGGAAGATACATTGAAGTAGCAAGGGATGTCATATTTGATGAGAATCAAGCTTACAAGATATCAAGGGATATTCCTATTGATTTTGATGACGAAGAAATTCCCGTATTTAAAGAAGATGAATTTCATGAAAACTCTATTGCAAATGATGAAGAAGAGGGACCAAGTGAGCCTATTCAATCAGTGGTTATCCCAACCATATGGAAGAGGCCATATTGGTTGAGAGCTACATTAGAAGATGTTGAAGGACATGAAGCTGCAAACGAGTCCTCTAGGGAATGTAAGAAACCAAAAAGGTATTCTGGTTACGTTACATATATGACAAAGTTGATTGAAGTCGAGCTATCTACATTCCAAGAGGCTGAGCATGAAGAGGTTTGGAAGAAAGCTATGCAGGAAGAATATCAATCCATCATGAAGAATGAGGTTTGGGGAATATTTCCTAGACCTAGTGACAAATCGGTTGTCACATCGAAGTGGATCTATAAGATCAAACATGTTGTTGACGGAAGTATAGACAAGTACAAAGCAAGGTTTGTTGCAAGGGATTTCTCTCAAAAGGAAGGCATTGACTATGAAGAAACATTTGCACCTACTGCAGGGTACACTACCATTAGATCGTTCATTTCACTGGCCGCTACAATGGGGTGGAATATCCATCACATGGATGTTAACACCGCATTTCTAAAGGGGACCATTGATGAGGAAGTGTACATCGAACAACCTAAAGTATTTGAAGTGAATAGCAAGGACTCTCATGTTTGCAAACTCAAGAAGGCTCTATATGGCTTGAAGCAAGCACCAAGGGCATGGTATGCAAGAATGGATGCATATCTTCTCAGGATTGGGTTCGTGAAGAGTATTGTTGATCTGAATCTATATATCAAGGTCATGAATAATGAGCCAGTCATTATTCTACTATATGTGGATGATCTATTCATCACCGGTGTAGAACGAAGGATTCAAGAATGCAAGAAAATGTTGGCAATTGAATTTGAGATGAAGGATCTAGGACTGATGCATTACTACCTAGGTCTAGAAGTATGACAGAGACTTGGGGAGATATATTTGGGGCAAGGAAAGTACATCATCAAGTTATTGCAAAAATTTGGGATGATGGAATCCAATCTGATGGTTACTCCTATGATCACCAACCTCAAGAAGTTAAGAAGCTCCAACTCAAGTCTCATGGATACTACCTCATATCGTCAGTTGTTGGGTTCCCTGATCTATCTGGTAAATACTAGGCCAGATATATGTTTTGCAGTGAACATTCTTAGCAAGTTTCAGTTGGAGCCTTGTCATGATCATTGGATAGCTGCCAAACATATATTGAGGTATCTTCGTGGCACTATACATCACTGCCTAAAGTATGATAGTAAGGAAGTCAAGCTAATTGGCTTCACAGACTCTGATTGGGGTGGCAGTGAGACCGATGGAAGGAGCACTACCGGAGGATGCTTTAGTCTGGGAGTTGTTATGATCTCATGGATGAGTAGGAAGCAAGATCTCGTTGCATTTAGTAGTGTCGAGGCAAAATATGTGGTTGCATGTGAAGTAGGAAAAGGAGTTGTTTGGTTAAGGATGCTTCTAACCAATGTTGCAAGAAGCGCCCCCGCCCCCCCCCCGGTTCCAAGCCCGGAAGCGCGTCCCATGCGGATGCGTCTAGGAAGCTTCCCCAGAAGCGCACTTCCGCCTGATTTTGCCGCTTCCTGGAATTTTCCGAAGCGCGATTCCGGACCTCCGAAGCGCGCTTCGTACGGCACTTCAAGCGTATGAAGCGTGGTGCTTCGGAGGGAGAAGCTCACGCTTCTTGTACGCTTCCAAAAAAGCGTTGCACGAATGATGAAATTCGGTTTTTTTTTAATTTTTTTTATAATTTTCGTTGACTTGGCATAAAGGGGGTGGGTTAGGGTGAGGTTAGGGTGAGGAATGAAGGGAATAAAGCCCCCATTCATTCCTCATTTGCTCACTTTGAGTTTATGAGAGTAGGAGAAGAGAAGAGAGGAGAGGAGAGGAGAAGAGAGGAGAGCAAGGAGGAGGAGCTTGGAGAAAGAGCTTGGAGGACTTCATCTACAAGAGCTAAAGAGGTAAGTTCAAACCCCAAACTCCCTTATTTTTTTGACATTTTTTTTGTATTTTTCTCCTCCCTCTCCTACTCTTTCCCATTGTTTCTACTTGCTCCTTTACCTGCAGGTTGTCCACCACCTATATCCATATTCCAAGATGGTGTTCTTTTGGCTTCTATGTATCATTCCACTCTTGGTTTTAATGATGGCAAGAGGGAGTAGGAATAGAATGGAAGAAACACAAGAGGACAGTGGTACCAATATGAGTGACCCAATGTATGATGAGGAGGAAGGGTTTGAAGAGGAAGGGGATGAACCTGAAGGGGAAACTGAAACACTAGATGGGAAAGCTGCATTAACACCCTTGTGGAACTATGTGACCAAACTTGATTGGGGAAAGGGTGGTGGAACTTACAAATTTGTGTGCCCTCATGGTTGTCATGGAGGAAAACCATATTGTGGTTCATATACCCGTGTGAGTAGGCATCTTTGTGGGGTGCTGGACAGTGATGAAAAAAAAGGGTCCTGTGGGGGTACAAATTTGCCCAAACATTTCATCTGAAGAAAGAAGAAAATACATCCAAATAGAGGAGGCTGCACAACAAAAAAACAAGAAACAAAAAACTCATTATGAATCAAGTGCAACCTCTAAATTTGGTAGCTCATCTCCTCATGGTACATCTGCAAGCTCTGGAGGTACAAGAACAATAGGGGATTTCCTTAATGTTGCTGGGAGGGATGATGTGGATGGAAAGATAGTCTGTTTTCTTTGTGCTTGCGGTGTACCATTCAATGTGCTTCACTCTCCCTATTGGCATGAAATGGTAAAGGCCATCAATGAAGCCCCAAAAGGATACAAGGCCCCCAACTATGAGAAAGCTAGAACAGTATTATTAGAAAGAGAAAAAGCTAAGGTTCAAAGAGCTTTGACACGTTTTACAAATTAGTGGGTAGATTCTGGGGTATCCATTGTATCAGATGGGTTGACAAATACTAGAAACCAACATTTGATAAATGTTCTTGGTGTTTCTTCTAGTGGTGCAGTATTTATTACATGTCATGACTCCTCCTCCATCACTGCATCTACACAAAACATTGCAGATCTTCTATTGAAATCAATCAAAGATGTTGGTCTGAATAATGTGGTTCAAGTGATCACAGATAATGCAGCAAATTGTAAGGCAGCAGGAAAAATTATTGAGCGTACTTATCCACACATCTTTTGGTCCAGGTGCCTGGTTCACACATTGAACCTTTTGATGCATGATATTGTGAAGAACAAAGAATGTGGGTGGATTACTGAGCGTTACAAGAGAGGGAAGCAACTCATTAAATTCATCGCAGGGCATACAAGGGTAAACTACTTCTATGGCACTTACTCCAAGTTGCAGTTGCTTAAACTTGCAAAGACAAGATTTGCTAGTTATTACCTCACCTTTAGGCGGCTAGTGAAGGTGAGACAAGCTTTAACTAATCTGGTGTGTGCTGAATCATGGGATGAAATTAACAATGACATAGATGGTGCTAATGCAGTCAAGGGCACTGTTCTTGACAGTTACTTTTGGTCACAGGATAAATATGTTTTGCAATTCACCAATCCAATTTATTACATGATCAAGTTTGGAGATTCAGATCGACCAGTAATTGGGGAGGTGTATGAGCAAATGGATAGCATGTTGGGGCAAATTAAAGACATTGTTGAGCCTAGAGATACCACCTTGTACAATTATATTCGTGCAGAGGTGGAAAACCGATGGAAAATGCTAAATGTTCCATTGCATGCATTACCATATCTTTTGACACCTAAATACTATCATCCATCATGGCTTTCAACACCAGCACCTAGGGGGGGAATCAAGAGAAAACCACACCAAGATCAAGAGGTTCACAAAAAATATATGGCTGCATTGAGTAAATTAATCCCCGATGAGGAGGAGGCTACATTGGTACGAAGACAGTTGAGCAACTATACGCTTAACACTGGTCCATTTGAAAGCATGCGTGCAATTAGAGATCAAGAGACTTTTTCTTCTCTTGAGTGGGGGAACATGCATGGAGGGGGTACTCCACTTCTACAGACTTTGGCATTGTGGGTGCTATCACAGGTGGTAAACACTTCTTCTGCAGAGAGATGTTGGAGCTCTTATTCTTTCATCCACAGTGTTAAAAGGAACAGGTTGAGTTTAGACCGGGCAGAGAGCTTGGTTTATGTTCATTACAGCTTGCGATTGTTGTCCCATTACTGTGAAGATGCAAAGTCTAATAAAGACCTGTTGATTTGGGACAAGAATCCAGAGGAGCCCAATTTAGAGGATGGAGTGTTGCGATTAGAGCAATTAGAGGATGCTCTTATCCAGGTATGTCCATTGTGGTATGAATTTTGCAATTTTTCCTTATAAAGCATTTCTCTAATTCATGTTTTTAATTTTTTTGTTAACTAGTGTTTCTTTTTTTTTGCATGAATTTTTTGAGCGATTCCAGGATGATGATGATCGTGTTGATATGCCACCCCCACCCCCATCTGGTCCCTTGGTTCCTCGGTTCCATGGTTCAACACCAACAGCAGGGGGTTCTTCTTCATCAGTTTCAGTGCCACTGCCATAACTTCCACAGGCACCATCTTCTTCATTGCCACCACGTGGAGGCCCGCCGCCACGTTCTCTTCATGGATGAAGGAGGAGAGATTAGTAGATATATTCACAATCTACTATTTTTGTCATAGATTACTCATTAGACTTGTAGGCTTGTGAATTTGAATTTTGAACCTTTTTTGTCTTGGCGGTGACCAAGTGACATATTTTGTAAACCATTATTATTCGAATTTTGGACATGACAAATGTTGACAGTTGCTCACTTGCTAGATAAATCATAATATGCTCTATGTTTTATGTTTTATAATATGCTTAAATGTTTTAAGTTTTATAATATGCTTACAAATTTGATGTATGTTTGTAATAGCTAGAATATAGATGGTTGTTGTACATACTAGTAACTACAATGGAATCATGGATGCCATATCTATCTTGATTTACACAAAAATATGCATGTTTTCATGTCTTCTACAATTAATTTGGTATTTGGGATGTTTGTTTTGAGTATAAATGCAAAAAAAATATATAAATATATATATAGCAGACGCTTCGCTTCCTAGATTGTTGGAAAATGACGCTTCTGTGTCCCTGCTTCCAAAAAACGTCCTCGCTTCGTGCAACATTGCTTATGACAAACTTGTTCGAAAGGTCTCTGGGTCCTACAGTGATTAACTGTGATAATCAAAGTTGTATCAAGATGTTTGGAGATCCCGTGTTTCATTCCAGGACAAAACATAGAAATAATAAGTTCCACTTTATTAGGAACTTGGTGCATGTTGGGTTCGTAAAGTTAGAATATGTTCCAACAGACGAACAAGTAGTAGATATTCTAACAAAGGCTCTTCCTAATAAGAAGTTTGGATATCTAAGGAACCTGTTGGGTTTGGTAGATATTGGTGATTGTATTGATGATAAAGGAATCGAAGAGATTTATTGAGGCTTTGCGAGTGAAGCATTACCTGGGGAGACATTAGGCTGGCACTATGTGTTGATGTCAGGAATCCCGGAATTGAAAAGGTGGTGTTGTTTATTGAGCTCAGTTTTGGATACACACCTGGATGTTTGGGTTGGTGGTTAGCAAGTAAGCCTGATCGTACCTAGAGGGGTTGAAAGCTTGAGCCACCTTAGTCCCACTTGGATAAATTGCCCTAGTCAGGAATCTAGTCCATGGCATTGCGGTGCCTAAATTGTTGAGTGACTGATTGGATAGATTACCCTGGTCAGGAATCTAGTCCATGGCATTGCAGTGCCTAAATTGTTGACTGACTGACTGGATAGACTGCCCTGGTCAGGAATCTAGTCCATGGTATTGCGATACCTAAACTGTTGAGTGACTGGTTGGATAGATTACCCTAGTCAAGAATCTAGTCCATGGCATTGTGGTGCCTAAAGGTTCTTCATGTTTTCATATAGTTTGAGATCTTCCATTGTATTTGTACATTATGAATACCTCCCTAGTTAAAAGGGAGTGTGTGAAAATTCTATCACTGCAACAACTGATTTATTTTTCCTACTTATTTCTCGATAAGTTATTTATGAAAATCCTTCAGTCAACATTAAAATAAATTATGTTGCAGATATCACATCATAATACAAAAACTAACACATCGACACAGATATTTTGGACAATCAGTCCCAAGAAAAACCCAATGTGCGAAAACGGGTGCAGCAAGGGATGATTTTATTATTCAGCAATTTTTCAGTACAAGAAGGTGCCAAACTGGCTTACCCAACAAAGATAAAATTCTTCAGCACTTCCCCCAGTCTCAGCGTCAGCCTGGCTGACCTCTGCATAGCTTCCAGACCCTCTGCATCAGCCCCTGCCTCTCTGCATCAGCACTGGGCCTCTCTGCGTCTCCCACACAGGCCCTCCAAGGACTACACAGTTTGCATCCTCTGCGTCTGCCTCTCCAACCTCTGTGTTGTTCCCCTGGTGCTGTTCCCGACTCTCTGTTCAGTACTTGCTGCCTCCTGCTGCTCTCCAGGCCACTAGTTCGAATTTCTCAGCTAACCCCACTCCAGAAATCGAACTGACTGGCCTCCCTCTGACCCTCAAGCCTCTTCTTATACTTTTCCTTTTGGTCCTTCAACGGCCGAGATTAAATCTCTAATCAACGGCTAAGATAGGATTTGGCTTGATCCATGACTTTTGGAACCTTCTAACCCAGTTTTATATTAATACTCATTAATATTTTATTTTTCCTAACTTTAAACTTAGGAACTCCATTAAAAATATTAATTATTTTAATATCTCCCAAACCGGTAAGAATCTGCGCAAATCATTTCTGGGTCTTGGAGATCTCATTTGCTTTAGCCTCTCCACCCCAAATCAACAAAGTGTTGGAAAAAAGTAACTAAGTTCGATCTGCAATAATGTACTTGAGTCATTATGTAATGTACTTGTCAAAAGAATAAAGAAAATAAATTTTATTATGGTAACAAAGACTTATTAAAGCATGGGTTTCATGCTTGGGTCATCATTATATTAGTCAAAGTCCCCATTGTGGACTCCTAGAATTAATATTGAGTTTATGGAGTCATTGTACATTCGAAGAGACCCTTCTTGGGCTTTCGGATCATGTAAAAAGGTTTTTTATCAAGTCCAATATGAATTATGTGTCCTCCACATCATGTCGGCCTATGGAAGATCAAGTCAGCCTAAAGACCCCCATTTGACCCACAAGAAGCCTATATATTGAAGGAGGTCGAAGTCGTTTGGAGCTCTCGCTCTCTCAATCAATTTGATATCTCTAGAAGAGGAAGGAATTGCAAAGTCTACTGTCGGAAGGAGGAAAGAAGTGTGAGTTTGGGGGAGTCTCTAGAGAAGAGAAAAAATGAACTTTTGGTGCCTCTCTCTCTCTTTCTTTCGTGGTCTGGTTTAGGAGATCAAAGTCTCCTAGGGTTTTGGTGTTGCTGTAAGTTGCATGTTGCTGGGAATTGCTGCCTAGTCGAAGTTGCTAGAAGGGGTCGAAGATCTTGGAAGCTGACATGGTGTGGAGGGAAAGTTTGGTCTTAGTCTAGGATGAAGAGTCTCAAAGAATACTATTGAAAGGAAGAATTACTTTGATTGGGTTATCCCCTCGAGGGGGGTTTTTCCCTGGCATGTGCCTATATCTTGTGTCTCTTATTTTGTGATCTTCATGTATGTATAATTGCTTGATGAAAGATAAAGATAATAAAGAAGTAAAAGAAGCCAACACACTCACAAGTAATTATCAAGAAAGGAGAATCAAACCCTAATATAATACCTTTGATTTTCCAACAGTTTCCACCTAAAAATATCATCTACTGTCTTTGATGTTGTGCATTGTTGAATAGTGTTGCTAATTCATGTTTTGATCTAATGCTAATGTTAATTAATGCTCTGTGAAGTTAAAATTCACTAATTGAAGTGAAATATTGATTCACCCGCTCTCAATTTTTTCCAACAAAATCAACTCCCTGAATCTCCACATTGTCTACCAACAACAATAAAAGTTAATATGGCAATAGCCAATGCATAGAACTTGGAAAATTTTCTTGCATAACAAAATGGTGAAAACGAGGCATCAATGCCATAAAAGCAAAGGAAAATTTAAAATTAAATTCAACAAAATTCAAATATTATAAAATTAGCGCCACATACTTTGCACAATAAATCAACAATGTTATTCTCTAGTGAACTACATTGATGGCACTTCAACTATTGACCCCTTGTACTGACAACGAGTTCATGATAGGAAGGCCCTCTCCGCAGTAAAATATGTTTATCCCTCTGCTAAGTGACAAACACAAAACCAACATGTCATTTTACATGTAGATTGTTCTTTGTACATCAATAAGAAAGTCTTTCACAATTTACTTTGTTTCTATTGTCAATATCATATTAAAATATAGCTTTCATCAAAATTCAAATCTAATAAAATTACTGCCACATACTTTGCACAACAACTCAAAAATTTTATGCAAAAGTGAACTATGTCGATGGCACTCTAAGTATTGGCAACTAGTTCACGATATCAATACCCTCTCCACATTAAAATATGTCTTACCCTATCTATTAAAAATTGAATAGATGGATCATATCTGCTAGGTGATAAACACACAAATAACATGTCATTTCACTGCCTCTTTCCAACCATCTACGTCTACTATTGGTCAAAAAAAGCACATAATCTCTTAAAACAAGTGACATCTTTGACAAACATCAACGACAATACAACATGCACTAACAATTTTACAAACAAATTGTTCTTTGTACATCTATAAGAATGTCTTTCACAGCAAATGCACCTAGTGTATCCTCTTTATTATTGACCTTCAACCACACTAATGTTGAATAATAAAACAAATGCTAAAACATTGTATTCGAAAAGGCCCTTACATGCTTCTTTAGAAAAGCTCGAAGCCCACGAGTGGATCTTGTGAGATATGCAGCACATATATTCTCCATTTTCGCATTTAAACTACCTCCCACAAACATGACTATAAATTGTTGAGTGCAAACTGCATAATTTCCAACATAAATCACTCAGATTCTAAGCAAGACAGTAAAAATTTTAATTAGATGCTAAGAATAAGACAAATCACAAATAATAACCTGAAAACAACATATTGAATTCTTGGACAAAAATGTTGATGCAGAAGAATATACTTACAATAAAAGATATCACACGTCTTTTTCCTAAACATGTAATATATGGAACGAAATGAATCTTCCCAAGCTGATTGTCGTTTTGATAGGAACTCACTCTCTATAAACATAACACGTGCATTTTAGCTCCCTTAAACTAGGTCATTGACCTCACAAATGAAAATTATTGTTTCAAGCAATGGAATTGTTAATCTTGCAGAATCAGGAATCATACCTGCAACACTGCCACGAGCAGCAGATAATGCCATAGTAGAAATAAGAGATGATGGTAACATAGATTGTGGGTACACCCACGAGTGCAATGCTTTCCAAAAGGAAATCTCCTTCTGTTGGGAGAACTGCGAACAAGAATTGTAGTTTGCATGTACTTTATCATGTGAACAATCAAACCGAAACATGAATTCTTTCATCCCCATGTACTTACTAGTATTATTCAACATATGGCACCTACAAAACAATCAATGATATTGGTTTATTATATAACTTTCAAGTATAGGCTGCAAATATTTGACCTCAACAGTTAAATGCAAATTCAAGGCTCAAAAAATTTTCTACGGATGAAAGCATTGACATATATGTATTACAAAACGTAAAACATCCAACATTCATGAAGAAAATGCAAACATATGTCCATCCAAAGTAATGCTTTCTGGCATAATCTCTGAACGAAAAATCCCAGCACTTTCAAAGAGAGGTCTTGTTTTACCAAAGACTTACTTACCTAAGACTCCCACCTAGTGAGCAACCATTCAATATTCATGTTTTCCAAAAAATACATATCTCCCAATAGCATTATGCTTCAAAGCATTCTTAAGGATCATTTTGTATTCTTTTACTATAAAGAGAAGGAAAATAAATTATCCCCAAATATGTTGATCCACCCCACTGACTAAGGAAGCAAATAAAGAACACACAAAAATGATGAGTAAACGAGACATTGGATAAGATTTCTTTTGCCACAAAAGGGCAGCCAGGTTGGTGAAAGCAAGGTAGTGTTACAACTCCCACTGGGGTTTGATTCCCTAAAACAACTTATCGATAACTCATGCAAAGGGGCATTGATTATGGTTAATTCAACTCAAGTCTTCCATGCGAAGGATTGAGTACATGAAAGTCGACCTCTTGAAAGGTGGTTAATGGCTACACTTCATCACAAGAAGCTTTCTCAAGTTTCAATACATAAGATCGGAGATTTTATAGATCATGACAGGTGCTAATAGGGAAACTAACATGATGGGTCCTATTTCCATGGACATTCCAAAACTATTGAAGACATATTAATACAATCAATTCAAGAACAAAAGAGAAAAATGCTCAAGATGAAGGGGCTGAACATTGTCACTTTTTAGAGAAGCTCCACGGAAGGGTTCTCTAAATATGAGAAATACAAACAAAGAACTAAGACAAATATCTCAAAAATAATCAAGCAGTTTGGGTAATAGAGATTAATCAATGAGGAAGGGAGGAAATGAGTATGTAGAACACAAAGATAGGTAACCTACATGGAAGGGTAGGGTAGTTCCAAGAGATGATAAAGATTTTTAGAGAAGGGGAATCAAAAGACAAAAAGACCTCATTGTAGTAAGGGGGAGCATAACAATTGTGACATGTGAGAATTTGAAGCAAGACACATGTCAACACTTAGGAGATGGAACAACAAGGCAAAGATGTGAAAACAAGTAGGAGAAGCTCAAAGGATGCTATCACATAAGAAAATACATTGTTACAAAGGATCTCGTGTTGAAATTGGATAGCATCGTGAGGTACTCTCACATGCCTTTGGTGCTAGGCTTGTGAGAGGGAAACACTCATAAAGTGTGGGATTTACACCCAAGTTGTGGTCTTTGTGTTGAAGAATGTAACTAGCGTAAGTCTTCATAATTTTATTTGAGTCATGTAAATATATTTGTCAAAAAGAAAGACAAAGGAAATTTATTTATAAAAGAAAAATCATTTATTAGCATGGTTTTCATGCTCTTATTATTTCATTTCTAGGTCAAAGCCTCCATTGTAGACTTCTAGGATTTACGTCATGAGTCCTAGTCCATGTCATCATTTAATAGACCTTTCCTAGGCTTTGTAGATTAAGAAAGAAATTTATTTTTGTATAAAATGTGTAAGTTATGCCTCCACCAAGTCGGCCTCAAAGAAGACAAGTCAGCCTCATTAAAGACATTCGACCACCTATAAGGACTATAAAAAAGCAGCTTCTCAACCTCATTTAGAAGATCAATCAAGCAAGTTTGATCTAAAGTTGTTGGAGAAGAATAGAAGAGCAAAATACCTAAGAAGAAGGAGAAAACCCCTAGCATAGAAAAAGGAGACATTTGTCAAGCAAAAGGAAGCCGAATTTCTCTCTCTTATGCCACACATACATGAGTTTTTGTGTTGCTGAAGGAAGGCTGAAATTTCAGAGCTGTAGTACGACCGAAATTATGAGTTGTAGTTGGATTGAAGCAGTTGAACTAGAAGTGACTATTGAAGTTTGGTTAATCATTTGGAAGGCTAACTTGGTGGAGAGAGGAAGGTCTTTTCTGGTCTAAGGTCTTAGATTGCGTCAATTTGATCTGAATCTACTACTGGAAGAGTTTGACTGGGTTTTCCTCTTCTTAGGGGTTTTAGCCCTAGTTGAGCGCTTATATCTGGTGTTCATGTTTTGATTTGATGATTGCTTGATGAAAAGAAGATAAAGAAGAATATAAAGAAAGTTAATAAGAATTCAAGAATATCACAAGTAATTGTCAAGACAATAAAATATTTTTGCCTTTCTGATTTTCTAACATGGTATCAGAGCTAAGGTGAAAGAAGAGAAGGAAAAAGGCAGCTTGAAGATCAATTGAAAGTAGGATCAAAGGAAGATCATAAGGAGAAGGAACATAAAAGAAGAGCAAGGTCTACTATCTATATTAAGTAAAGGAGACATTGTAAAATCTATTGCAACTTCAATGAAGATGAAAAACAAGCTAGAAGGAGCCACCAACTATAGAGCATGGAAGAAGAGGATAGATCTCATCCTTGCAAAACACAAAGTATTGGATTTTGTACTAGGAAAAGTCAAGGAACCAACAAATGATGCAAGGAAGGAAAAGTAAAAGGAGACTGACATCTTGGCCATGAATCTAATTGTACATGGAGTAAAGGACAATCTAAACCCTTATATATCCAACATAGATATTGCAGAAGGGTGTATGAAGCTCTCTCCAAATTATTCACTATCAAAAATATTGGTCAAGTAGCTAGTCTCAAGAATGAACTAAGAACAATAAAGATGACATTGTATCTTCTTATTTTGTAAGGATTTCCCGAATAAGAGATGAGCTTCAAGCTATTGATGAAGTCATACCAAATAAATAAATTGTGATTGTTGCACTACTAGGTCTACCAAAATCATGGAGCTCTTTTGCATCAGGTATTAGCAGTTGGAAAGATACACCATCCTTTGAAGAAATGTGGAATGCATGCAGTCAAGAAGAAGCTCGCATCTCATTAGTAAGTGACAAGAAGGAAGATGAAGAGAACAACACCTCCAATGCATATTCTTCCCACTACAAGAAAAAGGGAGGACACAAGAAGTTTAAAGGACCAAAGAAAAAGGTTGACCTATCCAAAACTAAATGTTACAATTGTCATAAGATGGGACACTACAAGAACCACTGTCCTAAAAATCCAAGGAACAAGAAGAGAGAAAGAGAACATGCAACAATTTTTTATGAAGCTCCACACAAGAAGAAAAAAGTTGAAGAATCCGAAGTCAAATACTTATTTTCTTAAGTCTTTTAGGGATATTATGCCTTGCATATCCTTCTACTTATAACATAGATTATTACTTTAGGTTTTGTAATGTTTTATTTTATGTTTTGATTTCTAGAGTTTATAACCCTAATGTTTCTTGTTAAGAATACTTGAATTTTTTTTTATAAGTTGTAGGTATCCCTCAAAGAGATTAACAAGGAGTCACCACCATTTTTCAAAAGGTAAGTATTCTATTCTTTGTTTCCTCTTTCATATTTGATTTCCTCCATTCATCTAGATTTGTTTGTATTGCATACTCACAAATCCTTTCTTTGTATTTTCCTAATAGGAAAGCTTGCAAGAATACACAAGGATTATGAAGGAAGCTTCAAGGAAAGATTTGTATCATGAAAATAAGCTTGTTGCTAAAGAAACTCTACAAGGTTTGTTAAAGAACAACTCAAGGTATGTTTTAGACTACAAGTTCTTTTGCAAAATCTTCTTCATACAAGAAGGTATGATCATTCTTCTTTTGAAATTTGTTTTATATTACTAACTCTCTCATGTCTAGGGTTTTGAATCATCAAAATTCTTGTTTAAGGTGATTAATATTTAGAATAAATCTACCTGTCATATGCTTTATGTTTTGTTTACTTTAGTAAAACCCTAACCTTTAGGGTTCGCTACAAAACCGTACCCTTTTGATGCTTAGGGTATGTTGACAATAATGATGAAACCCTAATCCTCTTAGGGTTTGTTGATTAAATCTAGAACATATGATAAAATCCTACTCTCTTGAGGTTTAGGATTTTGGTAATGTTATGGTAAAACCCTAGCCTTTAAGGATTTGTTATTGATGTCTAGGATATATGATGAAACCCTAGATTTATGGGGTTTGATGAATTAGGGTTTGTGACAAAACCCTTGCAATAAGTAAATATAAAATCCTAGGAATGAAACCCTAGGTGTATAAGCTTCTATATGCCTAAAACTCTTGTTTGGTCAAGTTATCTAACAATAAAGTTTTATATATAAACCCTAGTAAAGATTGAAATTAGATTCTAAGGTGTGATCATGAAAACCCTAGAAGTATAAAGTTTTCGCTATGATTAAAATACTAACTTGATGTCTATGATTTAGTTTTTATCTAGGGTTTCTGATGAAACCCTAGCAAATGTTGTTGCAAGAAGTCTAATGTATGTAACTCTTGATTGATTATAAAACCTAACTAGATTTAGATTTTGATATCTAAAGTTTTATCTCTTGTAACCCTAGATGCTCCTATTATGACATGCTAACTTATGTTCAACGTCATGCTCTTGTACATATATATTTGAAATTGGTTGTACTTGTTGTTGAAGGTTTGCAGATACATAGTCTTCAAGATGTTAAATACGCTTACCTACTTAATGACGACTTGATGATGGTAGTAAGTATGATGGAAATAGGGATCTGTGAGAATATTGGTAACATTGATGTATACATTATTGATGACTTTGTTGAGTAAGGATAGAAGAAATAATGTTTCGAAGGTTGTAATGTGAAAGAAAGAGCCTATGTGGTTGAGTCTTTGATGGACTTGTCCCCTAACAAAGAAGAAGCATAGATAAAGAAGGTGCATTTCTCCCCAATTAAGAGGGAGGGCATATCGTGACAGTTATATTGAAGACCTTGAAGAAAGAATGAGAGCAAAGAATGGATAAAACACTACAGTTGGATGTTCTTGATTCATGAAGTTGCAAGCAAAGACTTGGTTGTGTTGAGAAGTGTTGAAATTGAGTTTGTTGTTGTTGAAGAAGAAGAAAGCCTCCAACAAGATGTAATATGATGATGATCTAAGCAGCATCAGAATAATTGATCTCGATGGTTTGTGTTAAACATGTATATATATTGAAATTTTATTACTAATTGGGGTTGTGATTGTGCAGGATCTCTCCATAATAAGGTTAAACATTCTGGAAGCATTCTTGAACTGGTGGATATATCTTAGTTTATAGGGAGAGATGTAGCATCTTGGAGCAACAAGAAGCTTGGGAGGACATCTGGCCAGCCTATGATGATGTCTAGATCCCAAAGTAGGGAGGCTGTCATTGGTCTTGTGGAGCACTGACCTTCGATATGATATTTAGATCATTGGGTTGGTGTTAGAGCTGAAGCGTGATGGCACCTATAGTGGCTAAAGCTTGGAACATACCTTAGTCCCACTCGGTTAGATACCTTGGTCAAGTATCTACTCTGTAGCACTGCGTGTGTTGAGACTCCTTGTAGAACATATCATTTTGTGATCATCCATGTACTTATGCATATATGTAATTATGAATAGTACAAGTGTTATAAGGACTGAACAAGACCGATAGGTTCAAACCGGTCCAACCGTTTTGAGGCAAAAATAGGTTCAAACCGATCCAACCGTTTTGAGGCAAGGACGGGTTCAAACCGATGACTTGAACCATTTTTATCTGGTTCGTTGCAGTAAAGTCATGTAAAACGCAACAAGTGGGGCATATTTTGCTTTTTTCCTTTTAATGTTTGTCGTAGTTGGGCACTAGCTCAAAATAGGTGCCTAATATTCAAGCATATGGCCCTACTATTGATATGCATTTCATGGTAATGTTAAATTCTTAAAGTAAAAGCAATATTTTGCTTTATATTTCATAGAATGTCACTTTTACTTAAATTTTTAACATTACCAAGAAATGACTCAGGATGTTTGAGACTGGCTTTGACCTCATTGGATTTCATATGGAGAAAGTAGAATTTTAGATCTCACTCAAAATTTAGCAGACTTAACAGTTTTTCATGATTTCAGGATTGGGGGATTGCAACGCTACATTGGATTTTCACATGTACGAGGGTATGGAACTAGTACTTAATCAAGAGCACCAAGCTCTCTATGTACCTTGATGTTAGTGGCATTGGTTGTTTGAATTCATCTATCATGATCCTACTGGAATAAAAAAACAAAACAAAAATTATATATCTATATATATATATATATACTCATCACTCAAACAAAATATTGACTTGACATGGTATGATTTTTCTATCTTATTTTAATGCTTAGAGGGTGATATTGATGACGCAGATCCCAATATAGGCAATGCTTTTGATGATATAGAGGTATTTGTTGTAGCATAATTTTTTTTATATGCTAGAGGCCATGTGGTGTCTGTTTGCTGATGTATTTTCAGTTTAGAGATGGATTGCACTCGGTGTTATTTTGGTTCTGTGCACCCTTACACCCTTACATGTTGCACATGAATATATATGTTTTTTCTTTAAAACTTCAACATTTTAAGTGTTTTTTGTTGATCGGTTTTTTGGTCCGATTTTCGTACAATTCTAATCGGCTCTCGATCTGGGGGCTCTACTTGTTCAATAATCGGTCTAGTTCTGATAACTATGATGAATACCTCCCTAGTTAAGAGGAAGTGTTGATGAATCTAACTACTGTTAGTCTTCATAATTGTATTTGAGTCATGATGTAAATATATTTGTCAAAAAGAAAGAAAAAGGAAATTTATTTATAAAAGAAAAATCATTTATTAGCATGAGTTTCATGCTCTTATTATTTTATTTCTAGGTCAAAGCCTCCATTGTAGGCTTTTAAGGTTTATGCCATGAGTCCTAGTCCATGTCATCATTTAAGAGGCCCTTCTTGGGCTTTTTACATCAAGAAAGAAATTTATTTTTGTATAAAATGTGCCATTTATGCCTCCTCCACCAAGTCAACCTCAAAGAGGACAAGTTGGCCTCATTAAGGACATTCGACCACCCAGAAAGACTATAAATAAGTAGTTACTCGACCTCATTTAGAAGATCAATCAAGCAAGTTCAATCTAAAGTTGTTGGAGAAGAATAGAAGAGCAAAATACCTAAGGAGGAGTAAAACCCTAGCGAAGAAAAAGGAGACACTTGTCAAGCAAAAAGAAGTTGAAATTCTCTCTCTTCTGCCACACGTGTGAGTTTTTGGGTTGCTGAAGGCTGAAATTTCAAATATGCAATAGGGCTGAAATTCTAGGAGCTAGAGGGCCGAAATTTTGAGTTGTAGCTAGGTTGAAGCAGTTGAACTAGAAGAGACTACTAAAGTTTGGTTAATCATTTGGAAAGTTGACTTGGTGGAGAGAGGAAGGACTTTTTGTCTAGTTTAAGGTCTTGGATCGTCTCAATTTGATCTGAATCTATCAGTGGAAGAGTTTGACTACGTTTTCCCCTTCTTAGGGGTTTTAGCCCTTGTTGAGCGCCTATATCTGGTGTCATTGGTCTTCGTGCTTTGATTTGATTATTGCTTTCTGAAAAGAAGATAAAAGAACAATATAAAGAAAGTTAATAAGAATTCAAGAATATCACAAGTAATTGTCAAGACGAGAAAATATTTCTACATTTCTGATTTTCTAACACTTTGTACCCAAAGTGATGGGACTTTGTGACTAGGGAGAGCATTTAATGTTCTAATTTAATGTTGAGTTTGATGTTGGGGGTTTCATGAAAAGCGAAGGGGCTTCCAAAGGGACCTTCGGTCAAGTAGAAATTAAGAGGCATGTTACTACAAAATCTAGCTAGCCTTGGGAAGGGAAACCCTACAAGACAAGAGCTAGACAAAGAGCTAACAATGGGGTAGACGCCCAATGTAACCTCAACTAAATCCCCCTGCTCTTTACAAACTTTCACCCATGGGAGGAGTCTCAGTAGGAGGCAGATCACTTAAAATAGATATGTCAGGTATAAGGCACAAAATGATCAAGCTAGAGCTCATTCAACAGAGAGGCTCAATAATGGTTCAAGGCTTCAAGGAAGCAAAACGCTCTCTAGGAAAAGCCCTGGAAATCCATGTTCAAGACCTAGGGTTTTGAGTTTTTTTATGGTGATAGGCATTCAGAAGGTCAAGACCAAAGAGAGGGATTCTTGCAAAGATAATCAACTATTTCAAGGCTCATGAAACCCTCAAGAAATTCCTCAAGTTGAAGGAGAAAAATCTAGGGTTTCCCTCTTAGGGCACTGCCTAAGGCAAGAGATTTTATGGATGAAATTTGAGTCGATGCCCACCAAAATGATAGGTAATGTAGTCAAGACCTACCTCTTGATGTTTAGACTCTCAATACACCAAAAAGCATCCTTCCTATAATTTCGCTCCAAGCCCTAGTTTTTCTCTCTAGCCTTAAAAGGATTGATTTTAAGGAGAGATGTTTATGGAGAAAATTTTGAGATGAACACCAAAGACTTCTACTAGTGCCTTGTCCTTTGGGCATATGGAGTCAAGGATGCTTACGATAAGCCTAATCTATTGCTAATGACACTGAAATCCGATGCCCTGGGTATCAAAATTCCAACTTCTACCCACTCAATGATAAATGGAGTTTGAATCAACATGTTACATCTTGGTTCTTGGATTCAACAATTCTTCATTCCTATTTTGGGTTACACCCCAACAGTCAGTACTTATCAAGGGCATGGCTTGGTTTCATTTTTCGACCCAAGGAAGATGAAAAAAAAGTGTCGCAACAATAACTTTGTACCATAGTTTCTTGGTTTGAAGCCCTGTCATCTTCTATTCAATGTGATTTCTATCCATGATTCTAGCATGCCTATATAGGTTACAATTGCCAAATCTTCCACTAGAGCTACGGAATGAGAATGGGTTTAAGGCTATTGAGGACTCAATTGGGTCATATATTACGAGAGATTCCAAGTTCGTGGAGAATCATATTCGTACTCTAGCTCGGATCCCGGTTGACATAGACACCATTCAAGGATTATATGAATCCCTCCAGATTATAAACAATAATCATTCTTATTCTCAGACTTTGGTTCATCTAGATGTCATGTTTCATTGTTAAAGATGTCACATGGTGAGACATATTTTAACAAAATACCCTCGTCCTTGCTCTCCTTATCATTGAGAGGTGAAAATTCTTCACAAGGTTGATATCCATATGGAAATTAGGGAGGGACGCAAGGCTGGTAATGCTCACATGATATTTGTGGCTTTTCTGGTAATGATCTAGGCAAGTGAACGGCTCATCCTCCTAAAACCTAGCATGCAATCGAGTTGCAGCAATCTAAAGGTGATAACAATTCCCTAATGGTCTCCACCCCTCAATCCAACAAAGGTATTATTATTAGTGATTTTTTGGTGGCTTTCGCTATGAACATGTCGAAGGGAGAGCAAGTAAAGGACAAGCAGATAACTTAAATATTTCATCTTCTTAATGGGTCTTCCTAAAATGCATATGGGATGCTCATGCGAGCACGACAATGGTTTCGAGTAAGAGTATTTCTTCCACTACTTCTTTTCCTCCTAGTCCTTTTTGTGGTATGGATACTCTCCCCTCTTCTTCTATGTATTTTCCCTCTCTTTGCCATGTGGACACATTTGTTGGTGTTTCTTCGACTCCTTATGGAGTCCCATTGGTTACTTATGGGATCGCCCTCCCATTCCCTTATACCTCCAACTCTTCTACAGTGAGAGGGAGAGACCCATATTTCCTTCATCCGCGTTCAAAACCTTTGATGTTGGGGGGCTTGGGGTTGGATAATCCCACGAATAGGGGTCACACAAAGGTTAAGTGTGAATCAGTGATTTGTAAAGCTCAAGAGATGGCATCAAGAGAGATTAATCAAGGGCGACAATGCCTCTTATCTAGGATTCTTAGAGCAAAGCAAAGCAAACCTCGTTGGGAGTTCTCCAATGAAAATTATGTCCATGAATATCAGAGTTGCAAGACAAACCCAAGATTTTAGCTGTCAATCATATGAGACAAATCAACACTCCTTAAATGATTCTGCTACAAGAAATGATGGGGTGTGCGAGCACTATCATTAAGATGTTGAGTAAATCTCTCAAGGGTTGGAATTGTGTGGGGTTGGATTTTGTTGGTACATAGGGGGCTAATATCACTGGATATCGAGACTCGCTAACTTTGTCTCATTCTTTTGCACTTACATCTTGGATGGTCATGGTTGTGCACAATCATGAATTGGATATGGACTTCCAAGTACTTAATATTGATGGGCCTTGTGAGAATAAGAAGAATTTCTAGAATTGTATCTACTCCCTCAATTGTCTTTGGGTGGAAAATCTTATTGTGGGCGGTGACCTTAAACGCTCGATATGCCAATCAAAGATTTGGGGACTCTATGCATGAGTGATTAGACTCTCAAATTTTTATATCAATCAATTTTAGCATGTCGAATGGGCTGATTTAGTGCAGATTGATCTAGCCCTCACTTGGACCAATAACAAGGTTGGGGATGTTGTTGTTTCCAAGTGGCTAGATTGGTTCTTAGCAAACAAGGAATTGTTTATTCATATTGATCTATACAAATCATGGATCAAAAAGGTTCAAATTTCAGATCATTTTCAAATCTACATGGAGATCAACAAGGGGAGCTTGAATGTTGCTATCCCTTTTAAATATAATCCCTATTGGGGGGAAGACGAAGACTCTTCAAACTTGGTTTTAGAGAATAGAGTCCCCTTCAATCCAAATTCTAATGTTCACCCATGTGCTCAAATTGCTCATAATTCAAAAACCTCCCAAAAAAAGATAACAATGTGGGCTAGAAATAAAAGTATTCAAAGCACGGATTATTTGATGACAAGATGGCACAACTTTGTCTCCTTGAGAAGTACAGAATGAAATGCCTCCCAGATGAGGGAAGGGGGTGGAGAGTAAAGAGTCAAGCTTTGTGGCTGGAGGTAAGAGATTGAAACATGAAATTCCTTCACAATTTTGCAAATCATAGGAGGATCTATATTACCATTTGGGATTTGACAGATGAACTTGGGAATAAGATCAAGGGTTTCAATTATCTATATTCAATGGAGATCAAATAATTTGAGAACCTCTTTAAGGCTCCCCCCATGAAGACATTGATTCAATATTCAGGGTTTTGAAATCTTTTTCAAGATTTGTTTAGGTCAATGATAATGAGGAACTATTTCAACCAATGTTGCAAAAATTGCGATCAAGATAAAAATGGCGGTCCGAAACAAAACAAAACAAAACAAAATCATAAAAATCAAGAAAAAAAATGATAAAAATTAGCAAAACATTGGCAAAATTTTAAAAAATAATAATAATAAAACAAAACAAAACAAAAAAAACATTTTCTCAAATTTTTTATTAGTGATTTTTTCATGAATTTTGACAATTTTTATGATTCTTTGGCATTTTTTACGATTTTATCGCGATTTTTTCATCTGCAAAAAAATCTTGGTGATTTCTTCACAATTTTTTGGTAATTTTTACGATTTTATCGTGATTTTTTCATTTTAGAGAAAATTGCCAATAACATCAACCGATTAAATCGCCACGCAAAAAAATCATGATTTTTTTAGAAAAATCGTGATTTTTGGAGAAAAAAATCGTGATTTTTGAAAAAAAAAAAAAAAAAAAAAAAAAAAAAAAAAAAAAAAAAAAAAAAAAAACCGTATTTTTGGAGAGAGAGAGAGAGAATAAATTAATTAATTAATTAAAAAAAACCGTGATTTTTGAAAAAAAAAATGATTTAAAAAAAAAATCCGTGATTTTTGAAAAAAAAAATCCGTGATTTTTGAAAAAAAAATTGTGATTTTTGAAAAAAAAATCCATGATTTTTGACAATAAAAATTGTTATTTTTGGAAACAAAATCCGTGATTTTCGAAAAAAAAAAAATCATGATTTTCGCAACTATGATTTCAACCAGTGGCAACATAGGAACTACTTGATATTCTTAAATCTTTCCAAAAGGGTGACAACCCTAGTCGAAATGGGTAGACAACAAAATTCTTTATGGATTTCTTTGATATCATCAAGGTTGATCTCAAATTCTTGGGACAATGCCAAAAAAATTCAACTCTACCTTTATAGCACTTATCCCTAAATCGAATTGTCCTAGAAATTTCAATGGTTGTCGATCTATCTCATTATGCAACTATATCTACAAGATTGTGGTAAAAATCATTTCTCCTAGGATCAAACCCTTACGAAGGCAATTTCGAATGAATAATTTGGGTTTCTCAAAGGTGGAATGGTTCATGAGCTACGAGATCTACTCAAGAAAGGCTTCATTTTATCAAAACTACTGGTAAGGTTATTGCTTGTTTGAAACTGGACCTATCAAAAGCGTATGATAGAGTTTCATGGTGTTTCATAAAATTATTGTTACTTCATGTCGATTTTGATTTGTTCATTGTAAGTTGGATCATGGGATGCATATTGTCTTCCTCCTTCACGGTTCTAGTTAATGGTATTGTCTCTACATTCTTTAAACCTACTAAAGAAATTTGACAAGGTTGTCCTCTCTCACCTTATCTTTTCTTGTTGATTCGAAAACGGCTTCGGTATTGATTATTAAAGCTAGAAAAAGTCATCACATTCAGGCGATCTTGTTGGGTCCAAACATTAATATTACACATCTACTATTTGTGGATGATGTGCCATTATTTCGTTGTTGTCATATTGATGAAGGTAAGAAATTTAAGTCAAATATTTAGTCTTTCTATAATGCCACAAGTTTGATGATAAATCTAGAAAATCAGCTATATATTTTCCAAATAATGTGGAGGATTCTATGGAGCAAATGTCAAATATTCTAAAGTCTTAGCCTTTTGCTCTTAATGAAGGTTTCAAATATCTTGGATTCAATATTAAACCAAATAAGTATGGTATTGCTGACTAAAAATTTGTAACAATCCAAAGTTGAAAACCAAATATATTTCAAGTGTAATAAATGCCCATCTCAATCGGGACGATTTGTTCTCATGAAATCAATTTTGAAGGCTATTCTAATGTATTACCAAGAGCATTCTAAATCGCATTTTGAGCATAGATTTCAATTATTTATGGAAGGGTTTTGTCAAATACTTGGGGTCACATTTGGTATGTTGGTCGAGGATGGTCCTCCCTAAGGAATACAAGTGATGGAGCTTAAAGAAAATAGTAGAGTTTGGAAATTCTTTCGCAAGTAAATCCCTTAGGGTTTTTTCTCAACTGAGAAAGTTCATGGAGGAAAAATTCTTATTGCTAAATACATTTCGACTGGTTCTGTGTGGGCCTTGATCCGTTCACCAAACAAATCAACTACTAATTCTTATAATCGACAAAAATCCCTCTCTTGTGCCTTTTTAATGGTCGGTAAGCATCTAGCCTAGAAGATTAGAGATGGCACTCAACTCTATATTGGTAAAGATGCTATAGCGAGTTGCAACACCGATGTTTTTCGGCCTAATGAACTAGTTGGTCTCCTTCAAGAGAAAGAGTGTTGTACACTAAATAAAATCGTGAAGGGGTCCGAGGGGGGCCTCTATAGCCTAGAAAAAAGGTTGGGCCTTGATGGATGATCTAGGCCTTAATTGTTTATGGGTCGATCGCTTGAATCAATTTATTGCACAAATTGCTCATGCTCGCATTTGAATTGGTGATAGGGACTATGAATTGCTATGGTCTTACAATGCTACTAGAGGTCAATATTTTGCAAAGATTGGATATCTATCCCTCTTGGAAATAGATCATAATGCCATTGCACAATGGGTAAAGGAACTCCACTTAAGAATATCCTCCTTTTCTAGGTAATTCTCAACTATTGGATATTAACTTGGGACAAAATTCTTAAACGAGGTTTTTCCAATCTTGTTATTTGCTTGTTTTGTCAAAATGTCGTGGAAGATTGTTGCCACTTATTTGTTCAATGCAAATTCACTAAACAAGTGTGGCACGCAATCGAACTATAGGTTAGTGTTTCAAGTCCATGGGATCATTCCACTGACGAAGATTGTTTCTAGTCTTTCTATGATAATATAGCACTAAAAAAAAATTCAAGCCCTTCCTCAAGTTATCCCTTAGGGTATTTAGATTGCTCGCAATAAAAGCATATTCAAAAATAAGGCCACCCCTCTTGAGTTTTATCTCATTTTTCTGATCTATTTTAGCTATCCTTTCCAAAGGGTCGATGTATTCCAATCAACCCTATCATCAATCATTTTAGTCTATAGGGATACTTCGATGGAGCCAATGAGGAAGCTGGGCAAAGTTGTGATTTGGATTTTTGTTTATTTCAGATTGTCTACATTTTCATGGGAAGGAAAATATTGGGGTTCAATCCAATAATTTGAGAGAATTTTATGCTCCGTTTGCACTTTTAAAATTGGTTAATTCAAGGGATGTTTGAAGACTTCAAGGTTTTGGCAATTCACAACTAGTTATTCAATGGATACAGGATAAGACTAAGATTAGCAATTTTTTCTAGTTCACATTACAAAGTAGTTGAAGGAGATAGTTAGGTTGTTTCTGGAGATTTCCTTCACCCATATTTTTCACAGAAACAACATTCAACTCAATTCTCTTTTGAAAGTGGGTATACTTCTTCCTTGTCACTTTGATATCATTGAGGAAATTACGAACAATGCCCTTATTTTTCATTATAATGTCTCTTTTTTTAAATGGAGCCTGTTACCACAAAAGCTAGCAAGCCTTTGTGAGGAAAACCCTACAAGACAAGAGCTAGACAAAGTGCTAACAATGGGGTAGGGGCTCAATGTAGCCTCAACCAAAAGCCCCTACTCTTTATAGACTTTCACTGATGGGAGGAGTCCTGATATGATAAGATCACCTTATGAATGGTATTCTAAGGTTAGAATATAAGTTGATAGGCTAGAATCTGTTGAATTTTAAAGTACCTTCAACAAGTGGTTTCCCATGGGTTTAGTCTCTACCTAGGGTAAAGTGTCCAAAATAATTATTTTCTTAAGTGTGACTTTACAAAGTGAAAGTGACTTTATAAGTGGTAAAGTCAATGTTAAATTATAAAGTGAAAAGTGACTTTAGACATAAAGTACAACGTGGGTACTATATTTAATGGGTGAGTTAAAAAAATAGAAAGTGAGAATTAAATGCACATTTATTTTCATCCCTTGATCTAAATGAATATGAGCTATTAGATCTTAGGGTTGCCCAAAAGTCATTTAAGGAAACAAAAGGGGGAAAAGAAAAGAGAGACTGCATTCATTCTTCATGAGCAAATTAGAGAAAGGAGGCCGAGCGCTGGAGAAAGCCACCAACTCATACAACCTTCAACAAGTACCAAGCTCATACAACCTTCAAGAAAGCCCCCAAGGTGAGGAAGAATAATTAGGGTTTCCCTCTTAGAGCAACACCTAGGGCAAGAGATTTTATGGAGGAGACTTCAGTGGATGCCCACCAAATTTTGAAGTCAAGTGGCCAAGATCCTCCACTTGATGTTTAAGCTCTCAAGTTCCAACAAAACCTCTCCAAAAGGATTTCTCTCTAAGCCTTCATTAGACATGTTATCCTCAAGAGGGCTGAAATTTTAAGAGGAAATTTTATGGATGAAAAGGGAGAGTGATCACCGAGGACTTGGATTAGTGTCTTGTCCTTTGGGTATATGGATTCAAGGAGGCTCAATATAAGCTAAATCGTTTCCAAGTGTTCGAAAAATTAGATTAGGACAGCATTTTAATTAATCTTTTCCTTCCATGACATTTACTTGTGACATTATTGTTCTTCTCCTAGACTATAATTATGTTTTTTATCATCAAATAAATGCCATAAACATTGAAGATCACAAGCACACCATATGTAGGCTTCAAAGTCAAGGCGAAACCCCTCCAAGGGGAAAACCCATCAAAACTTCTTATAAAATCAATTAAAAGGAGACTTCCAAGACCCAAAACAAGACCTCTAGCCCCCATCAAGACACATGTTAACCAACGGGCCAAACATGTCTTCTCCGCTTCCATAGATGAATTACAAAAGCTTCCTGCAACTTCAAATCTGTGGAAACCCCAACAAGACCTAGAGACCTTGCACATTCCAAAGACTTCAAGGCAAACTGCTCCTTCACATGGCTTTTCTAGCCTTCTTCGCATGCCTTTTTAATCACAGATAATCTCTTAAAGAAGTGTGCATATCTATCTTCTAAGGAAGGACGAAATCCCTCCTTATATAGCCTTTCAAGCCGACATATGTTGGTTGGCCGACTTGGTCTTTAGGAGTATCTAGACACTTCTAAATACAATAATATTTTTCTTTCTTTGATACAAGTGCCCAAAGGGGTCTTCTACATAATAACAATGACCATGACTCATGACAAAAACCTAGAAGCATACAAGGAATGCTTTGACCTAGGGTCCAATGACCCAAGCATGAAACCCATGCTTCATAAATAAATTTTCTTTTACTTTTTCTTTCTTCTTTTTGATCAATACATAATAATTACATCGTGAAATGAGTCCAAATGACAATTATGAAGGCCGAAACTAGTTACTTTCTCCAACACTCCCTCTTAACTAGGGAGGTATTCATAATTGTCCAAAAGGTACAACAACAGTACTCCCTCTGATAAGTTCTCATAAGAAGAGTCGGATCACTCCCTTTGACAGTAGTCTCAAGCATGAAACCCATGCTTCATAAATAAATTTCCTTTTACTTTTTCTTTCTTCTTTTTGATCAATACATAATAATTACATCATGACATGAGTCCAAATGACAATTATGAAGACCGAAACTAGTTACTTTCTCCAACACTCCCTCTTAACTAGGGAGGTATTCATAATTGTCCAAAAGGTACAACGACAGTACTCCCTTTGATAAGTTCTCATAAGAAGAGTCGGATTGATAAGCCATTTGTAAGCATCAACATCATGATCAACCAGCATTGTCTATGAGGCCTAACTAGACAAGCTCTACTTCATTCAAGAGCATTATGCCGGGAAATTTTACGTGTGATACCGCACTACCTCTACAAGGCACATACCCCATCTGGATGTCTACAAAGTATGTTCTTTTACGACTATTCTTATCTCAGATCTTTGGCCTTGAATCCTCAAATAATATCGGTCCTCTTTGCTCACTTTTATCCTGGATACCTATCACATCCTCAAAGAGTATCGGTTCCTTCCCTTTTTTGGATGTTCTATCCTCACGGAAAGCACAAATGCTTATCCAATCCTCTATCATTCTCTCTCCAAGGCCTTCACTTAGACTTATGATTGTTAGTCCTGGTCAAGTGCTTGACACATGAAATAGGGAATGCATATGTGATTTCCAACATCACTGCCTCACAACCAGAGAGGATATCCCTATGTTGCATGAGTTTCTAGAACGTCGGAACGTTGGGAACTTGGGTACGGGTGTCAGGAACGGCTAGAGGTTTCCCCAAAATTTACAGGAAACGGCTAATCGGGAGCGGTAATATTATATAATAAAAAAATTAAAAATATAAAAATATATATATAGATTTTTTTTAATTATATAATTTATATAATAATTAAAATTAATATTGAATCAAAATATTCAAATATTAAAATCAATTTAAATATATAAATAATAAATATATCATCTCTCTTATATATAAATATATTCTTTGGGTGTCTCTCTCCCTGAGTCTCTCCCTTTTATATATATAAAATATTAAAATATCAAGTTCATTATGACACATGACGAGTCTTTGAAACAATCTGGCTTAAAAATACAAAAGAACAGTTTTACATATGTTTCTCTAGTTATTCTTAAGAGAAAAAGTAAAGCAACTCTAATGTTTAAGCATTGACTGCCACATATAATTTGCACACACAATCTTCTGCGATATATATACATAAACAACAAAATAAATACTCATCAGCATGACATCCTAGATATCGCCCTTACATCGAGGTGCCACACGCTTCTTTAACCCATCAAGAGATTGCTCCAATTTCTCAATTAAGGATATTGGTGTTAAGGATGTCTTTGGCCTTTCTTCCTGCGAAGATTTCAACTTAGGCTCATGTTTTGTGGGCAGTTCAGCGTATTTCTCTACAGACTTTGTATTCCCCAACCCCAGGGAACACCGAAACTCCAAAAAAAATAGTCTTCAAAGCTCCCGGAACTTTCCCAAGCTCCTATTGCAGCTCCCACTGAAAAGGGAACGTTCCCATACAGTTCCAAAGCTCCCGGGAGCGCGGGAACCATTGGAACAGGTTTCCAACTCTTGGGAGCGATTCCCGTGTAACATAGGGATATCCCTATTCTCCTTTTAACTTCATAATAGATCCTTGCTCCTATACAAGGAGACTCCTTCACTCCTCAAATCTAGAGGAAATTCTTGACTTCCTGTCTAATTGGGAAGCCATATCCACAAGCTTTCTAGCTTGTCTTCATAAGAGTATCAGCTATCAATTCTTCATAGTTGTTTGGCTCCCTCTTTTTTCCGCTTCTCATCGTATCGAGACTACTTTCTATCGAGGTATCATGGAGCCATCTTCTTCAATCTTGTGACAGGTTCCAAGTCATCCATCTTGCACATCACTTTCGTCTTGTCTTTATCAATGAAGGTATTCTATTGAGCCTTGCCAAAACTTCAAGTTGATCATAGCTTCCTCGTGAAAATGATCTTCCTTCTTATAGTACAAACTTTCACCTTCAGGTTATCTTCTCACACTGCTACCTCTAATCCCGAGATGAGTACATCTTGTCTTCATAGTTGCCAAGTACCACATGTTGAGTTTTCCCTCAACATTTTTCATACAATCGATCTTTCCTCAACTATCATTATGTACATTTGCAACATCCTTCCAAGTCGCGAAACAATATGTTAACCAAATAACCAATAGTAGATATAAACATCAGACTTACCTCATCATGGCAACCTTCTCGACAAAGCATCAACATCTTCATGGTCCATCTCCACACTAATCTCTCTTTATGCATCAAAGTTCCCAAGGATCCAACTTGATTACCAAGTTACCATTTTCCTTCAGAGATTATGTTAGATGTTGAACATACAAGTTCTAACGATAAAGTCTCAATATTCTATCCTTTCTAGAGTAAGCCAAGTTCATCATTCTAGGCATCATATTATTTATGACTAACTTTCCTTGCAGGATTTATGTAATTCCTACCCAAAATTTATTTCCATGTATGCATTCCAATGCTTCCACATAATCATCTAGCTATTATACCTTAGTGTTGAGAAATCTAGGGCATCATGTATTTTAGATTCTTTAGCTTGATTTCTCTTATACTTTGACATTTTCCTATGATTAGTTCTTTCAAAATATTATATTATTTTCATCAAGACAAATGCCAAACAATGAAGATCACGAACACAACAAGGAACACAAGATGTAGGCATAAGGCCAAGGCAAAACTCCTATGAAGGGGAAAACCCAATCAAACTCTTTCTCTAGTTGATTCAAATCAAGTTGAGACACTCTTGACCTTTTGACCAGACATAGACTCACTCCATCCACCAAGTCAGCCCTTAACACAAATAGTCATCTAGATTCTTGCCTTCTTTTTTCCTGCAACTCAATCTCTTATTTTCGGCCCCTGTAACCAACTTCAAGATCACACGTGTGACAAAGAAACATCAAAATTTTGGTTCTCCATAGCTTGATAGACTTCCCTTCTTCTTCGCTTGAATTGGCTCTCCTTTTTCTAGGTCTTCGCATTACTTTCCTTAATTCAAAGTGCAGATCGAATATGTGGTTGGTAGTGTATCACAATAGGTTGAGTTGCTTGTGTATATATAGTAGAATGAGGCTCTTTTGAGGCCAACTTGTAGGAGAGGTAGGCCGACATATAGGAGAGGGAGTTGAATTGGTGGAGTAGTCCTTTTTGACATGAAAATATTTTTTCTTCTTTGACTTAAGGTGCCCATGAAGGGTCTTTTACATCATAACTATGACCTTGACTCAAGATATAAACCCTAGAGCATACAATGGGTGCTTTGACCTATTAAGCATGAAGCCCATGCTTTAATAAGTCAATCTCTCTTTAATAAAAAATTATTTTTCTATTCTTTTGACAAATACATTACATCATGACTCAAATACAATTATGAAGACCGACACTAGTTACATTCTTCAACACTTGGAAGAAATAGTATCTCATACTCAAATAGAAACAAATCTCTTTCCTTATGAGATTGTAGCCTGACTAACTGCATTCCATCATCCTTCAGGAGAATTGTCATAATGCTCCTTCCAAGAACCTCCAAAGTGATCGTTCTTATAGGATCTTGAAGATCCACCTTAGCAAAAATGACAACCTCTAACATAATCTTAGACAAAGAGAGGATGAACTTTATGCAAGTTTTGGTTTCAAACTCTATTTGAAAGACTAGATGATACTTATAAAGCAAATCAACTAGGTAGACTCTGAATAAACTACTATCACATGATGCCATACTAAATCAAAAATAATAATGCATGCTTACTCCTTTAATGAACTTGATAGCATTAGCTCCTTCAAGGTCCTCACAATTCCCTCTTTCCATCATGCTCATTAAAGCACAAGATTTGCTTTGTCAGTCCATCCTTCTCATTTTGCTTCCTGACCAAGCAAAATACGAGTACAATAGCATGATAATGACCTAGGGTTTCATGATTTTCATAGAGGGTATTCTCCTAAGATTCTTAGACATAAACCCTAAATTCCTTTGATATTTCTTGTAGAAACATTAGCCCTAGGGTTTTGATGTCATATCCTAGATTTCAATTCCACCCTCGCTCAATATTACCATATACCCTAAGTTATCTACAAACCCTAAAAGTCAAGAGTTAGGGATTCTATGAGAGAACAAATAGATTAGGGTTAGGATTTTCACATGATTAGGGTTTCCAAGTACCATCTAAGGTTTACAATGCTAGATACCAACAACCATCAACAAGATGAAGTTCACAAACCCTAAAAACATGTAACAAAACTCTAATATATATACCATGTTAGACAATTTTGCATACCTTATAAACAAGGACTACATCCATTTGACATCCATGATTACCAAAAGCTTGCAACAAAGCCATCTCAACTTACTAAGTTCAAGAGTGACACTTAAAGATGCTAATACATGTTGCTTCCATCTAAGTTTGCCTTCCAATGCCATACAAGAACATTCTTTCCACGAGACAAACTATTTCTTTAAGCTTCAAACAATTCAATGGCGTTTCCTTATTCTTTAACAACAAGTCTGATACCTATTTTGAGACACCTCTGGCCTTCCTTTTACTACAAATTCGGTCTAGGGCTTCCAATAGTCTGAAAAAATGGGTCTAATATTCCTGCAAAGAGTCTTCTTCAAGATACCACTCTTGATTGTTAGTAAGGCTACTTCTAGCCTTGGATTTCTTTAAGATCAAACTCGGTACTTTTGAAGCTTCTTCCTTAAACCTTTTCCCTCAAACTAGGGCTTACTACTTTTACTGTACATATTTTAAGAATAGGCCTGTAAAAATTTTCGTACAAGTCGGCCTAGTTCCTCTAGTAGGTGTCTTTCCTTACTGGCTATTATGACTATTTCTAGCCTTTTGATCTCACAAAAGAAGTGATTACAGTACTTCTTCTCTTGCAGGATATTTGTCCTTTCTTACAAGACCCTCAGCCTAGACTAGCCCTCTTATTCCCATACGCTGCTATTGTAGAGGAGTTATAGTCCAAGTCTAAGCCATACGGCCTTTTCCAACCTGAAGTATAAGGGTGTGTATCCTTATGCAATCTATGGCGCAAGGTTGTGGCTCATTATAGGTTGCCCTAGACAAAGTTTTTGATCTTTGTGGTACTTCAAACCCATACAATGATCAGCTTTAGACTTTATGAATCCATTCGGCCTTCTTGGTCTCATGAATAGCATTGAACAGGACTTCGAATTTCTTTTTAATTACACAAAAAAACCTAGGCCTCTTGGATCTTTGAGAAGAATAAGTTGAGAGCCTTTCAGTCAATATAGATACCTTAGAGATATTCAAGACTTCAGACCACTAAAAAATGCTTCTTGGTCACACCAAGTCTTTGACCTTCTTGGTGTAGGACTGTGGTCATACAACAAAGATATTCCTTCCTCCAATCCGCACTTGATTGGATTCAAATGACACTCTTGTAGCTTCAATTTGGATTTGGTCTTTGAGCAAAGAAGGATGGCGAAAAATAGGCATGATCTAGGCCTTAATCAACCCAGAATTTTAGAGATCTTACCTTAGACCCTCCTTGGAAAACAGAGACCTTCCAACTACCAAAAATACTGACCTTAGCTCTGATACCATGTTGGAAAAATTAGATTACAACAGCATTTTAATTAATCTTTTCCTTCCATGACATTTACTTCTGACATTATTGTTCCTCTTCTTGATTATAATTATGTTCTTTATCATCAAATAAATGCTATAAACAGTGAAGATCACAAGAACACCAGATGTAGGCTTCAAAGCCAAGGCAAAACCCCTTCAAGGGGAAAACTCACAAGAACTTCTTCTTATAAAATCAATTCAAAGGAGACTTCCAAGACCCAAAACAAGACCTCTAGCCCCCATCAAGACACAAGTTAACCAACTAGTCCAATGAGCCTTCTCCACTTCCATGATGAACTACAAAAGCTTCCTAAAACTTTGACTCTGTGGAAACCTAACAGGACCTAGAGACCTTGCACATTCCAAAGACTTCAAGGTAGATTGCTCCTTCACTCGGCTCTTCCAGCCTTCTTCGCATGCCTTTCTAGCTGCAAATCATCTTCAAAAGAAGTGCGCAAATCTATCCTCAAGAGAGGACTCAAGACGAAGTCCCTCCTTATATAGCCTTTCCAAGAGGCTCTTTACGCCCTCTCTAGGCCACCATATGCTGGTTGGCCAACTTGGTCTTTAAGAATATCTAGACACTTTTAAAATACAATAATACATTTCTTTTTTCTTTGATATAAGTGCTCAAAGGGGTCTTTTACATAATAACAATGACCGTGACTCATGACAAAAACCTAGAAGCATACAATGGATGCTTTGACCTAGGGACCAATGACCCAAGCATGAAGCCCATGCTTCATAAATAAATTTTCTTTTACATTTTTTTCCTTGTTTTTTATCAATACATAATAATTACATCATGACATGAGTCCAGATGACAATTATGAATACTAAAACTAGTTACATTCTACAACACTAAGGAGGCTAAAAATCGATGCCCTAGGTATCAACTTCTGGCATTTACCCACTCAATGATAAATGGAGTTTGATGGGGAGTTATAATGATTCCTCCAAAAAGAACATTCATTACATGTTATACAATGAGCAACATATGCAACTCTCAACTAGATAGCTTTATAAAATAAAAAAATTCAACAATTAGGGCACAAATAAGCATAATCTAGAAGCAACAATTCCATACATTAGACAATTTTAAAATGAAAATTTTCAACAATAGCCACTTACAAGATAACAAACAGTATATCCATCCATTCACCAAAGAAATAGCTCCAAAGGCAATCCAAAATAGCTTCCACACATCAAAATGCATCTACGAGACTCCAATAGCCAAAATGAAACAAGTGTGAGTTCCTTCAAGAGGTTTGAATTCTCCAAGTGATGATGATGAGAGAATGAAATGATCTCCATCCAATTTATACATGCCTATTGATCTCTAATATATGCCTAAAGCCCCTCAAGTCATAAAATAGTGGGCTAGAACTAGGTGAGGTTATAAGCCAACCTCATAGCCATTATAAAACATAACAGTTAACCCACAAAAGACCCTGAAATGTTGACATCATGCATGCTTAGGCTCTTCTAAGGCATCTTGTGCCATAATGAGTGTAGAGGGCTCCATAAATCATGATCTAGGGGTTGGCCACTAAATCTTCATGTAAACCATCATGGGACCCCAATTTTGTTAGGGTCACAAAATGGGTCTCATGGGTTTACCGGTGATAAAATAGCTTGTTCTGCTCCAACATTTAGGGCTTTGAGAATGGCGTTAGCCCTCCCATGTCTCAAGGGCGAGAAAAACCTCATATAGGCCTCGAATCAGCTGCCAAACCATGTGCTCACTATTAAGCCAGCCGGGGCAACCTGGTCCAAGTGCATAATCTCATGAATAATGTGGGGTAGAATGCAACATGTTGGGGGTGCTTTAGGTGCCCATGGAGTGGAATGATGCTCTGCAAGTCCCATGGCTCTCAACAGTTCACCTATAGGGTGTCATAATGCTCCTCTAGTGGACTTGGGCCGCAGTTAAGTTGCCCAAACCATGATGAGAATGTTGATTTGGGGTAGCATCGTATGTGCTCTAGTCACGAAAATTGGTGAAAAGGCTAAGGCACATGAGATCTCCAATACCTAGAAAGGGTTTGGGCAGATTCTAAATAGTTTGGGAGATATTAAAATAATTAATATTTTTAATGGAGTCCCTAAGTCTAAACTTAAGGAAAATAAAATATTAATGTGAATTAATATAAAATTGTGTTAGAATGGTCCAAAAGTCATGGATCAAGCCAGATCTGATTTTAATCGTTGATTAGGGACTTAATCTCTGTCGTTGATTTGTCAACGAGAAAAGTATAAGAGGAGGCTTGAGGGTCACTTGGAGAACACACCAAGAGATCAAAATTTCCACTTTCTGGGGCTGGGTTTGCTGAGAAAGTTGAAAGAGTGATCAAAGTTGCAATTGAGGGGCAGTGAATATAGAAGCAAAGAGGTAGAGATAGCACCAGGAGGATCAGCGCAGTAGCCGGAGAGAGGGACGCAGAAGCAGTCAAGGGTTCATGCAGAGCCAACTAGGGCTCACACAGAGCCAGCAAGAGCTGCCCAGTGCCTCAGAGGGCCAGCGTGGGTGACACAAAGGGCCAAAGGACTAACGCAGTGCCGCAGAGGCTGACGCGGGCAAAGACAGAGTGACAATGGGCTAACGCTAGGCCAGAGAGAGGTTGACGTAGTCCCTAGAGGCTGACGCTTGGGTTTTGTGGGGCAAATTGGAGCTGTGGAGCTGTCGAAGTGTTTATCTCGAGTTTCAACCATAATATCTGCTTCCGAGTAGAGAGGTACTACTGCAGAGATTTTTCTCTGTTGGGTGAGCCGGATTTGGCACCCATATTGTATTCTGAAATTGCTTAATAAATTAAACCCTCAGATAGCTACACCGATTTTCCAGCATTGGGTTTTTCCGGGGACATTAGTCCAAAAACAATGGTGTCACTTGTGTGCTTGTTTCTATTTCCTTCAGTTGATGATCTGTAATGAGTTGAGCATGTACTTGTATTTAATTCCAATATTTACATGATAAATAACTTGTTAATTAACAGAACAAGTAGGTAGGAATAAATCAGTAAAGTGCATGAAGGGTTTCTAATGTGTCAGACTTAGAAATTCCAACATGGTCTCAAAGGAAGAAGAGTAAGGGAGAGACCTCTAAGATCAAGGTTGCGCCAACAAGGGCAAAGAAGGAAGTGGAGACAGACGATGACTGTGCCATGAGTGCACACACGCCACTTGAGCGGAAGTGGGGAGACATCGAGCTGTAGTCAGACAGACTACAGGCAATGAGGGGCAGGATCCTTGAGGTACCCAACCTCTCAGATTATACCTGGCTACGGGAGCCCCGAAGAGGAGTAGCAGTGTTGGTGGATGTCAGTAGAGACGGATGAAGATGGAGAGAGAGAGGGAGCTACAATGCAAGATTTCCAGGACGGGGTGAGGCAACAGTGCGAGAAGCACAGGAGTGTTGCACCAGTGCAGGATGGCACAAAGAGGTGTGCAACAGTGCGAAATGCACAGAGTTGTTGCAACAGCGCAGAGGTCAGAGAGGGAGCACTTGTCAGTGACAGAGGGAGCTTCAGCATCAGGAGTGTTTCTAGCCTGACGAAGATGTCAGAGTTGGGAGATCAATTAATTACTTCTCAATAATTGGGTTGCAATGCAACAGTTAGCAGTGGTAGTGCTATGGCCAACACGATGCAACATGATGAGAGGGGTTCCACTGCAGATGCAGCAATGGCAGTGGCAGGGCCATGGGCAACAGCACGGATGTAGAGGGAGTTGCAGTATGGATGCAGCAATGGTAGTGGCAGGGCCACGAGTAGCAGTACAGGATGCAACAATGCAGAGGATGTTGGGCAGCAAGCCTAGCATCAGCACAGGTACCGATGTCGGATGATCAGAGTAATACTCAGTGAGGAGTATTGCTAGAGCACAGTCTTGGCTAAGAGGGAGTGTTGATTTGGGGTAGCATCAGACGTGCTCTAGCCACAAAAATTGGTGAAGAGGCTAAGGCACGTCAGATCTCCAATACCCAAAAAGGGTTTGGGCAAATTCTAAACAGTTTGGGAGATATTAAAATAATTAATATTTTTAATGGAGTCCCTAAATCTAAACTTAGGGGAAATAAAATATTAATGTGAATTAATATAAAACTGTGTTAGAATGGTCCAAAAGTCATGGATCAAGCTAGATCTAATCTTAGCCGTTGATTAAGGACTTAATCTCGGCCGTTGATTTGTCAACGAGAAAAGTATAAGGGGAGGCTAAGGGTCACTTGGAGAACACACCAAGAGATCAAGATTTCCACTTTCTGGGGCTAGGTTTGCTGAGAAAGTTGAGAGAGTGATCAAAGTTGCAGTCGAGGGGCAGTGAATACAGAAGCAGAGAGGCAGAGATAGCACCAAGAGGATCAGCGCAGTAGCCGGAGAGAGGGACGTAGAAGCAGCCAAGGGTTCACGCAGAGCCAGCCAGGGCTCACGCAAAGCTAGCCAGGAGCTGCCCAGTGCCTCAAAGGGCCAGCGTGGGTGACCCAGAGGGCCAGAGGACTGACGCAGTGCCGCAAAGGCTGACGCGGGCCAAGACAGAGTGACGATGGGCTAACACTGGGCCAGAGAGAGGTTGACGCAGTCCCTGGAAGCTGATGCTTGCGTTTCATGGGGCAAATTGGAGCTGTGGAGCTACTGAAGTGTTTATCCCAAGTTTCAGCCATAATATCTGCTTCCGAGTAGAGAGGTACTATTGCCGAGATTTTTCTCTGTTGGGTGAGCCGGATTTGGCACCCAAATTGTATTCTGAAACTGCTTAATAAATCAAACCCTCAGATAGTTGCACCAGTTTTCCCGCATTGGGTTTTTCCGGGGACATTAGTCCAAAAACAACGGTGTCACTTGTGTGCTTGTTTCTATTTCCTTCAGTTGATGATCTGTAATGAGTTGAGCATGTACTTGTATTTATTTCCAGTATTTACATGGTAAATAACTCGTTAATTAACAAAACAAGTAGTAGGAATAAATCAGTAAAGTGCATGAAGGGTTTCTAATGTGTCAGACTTAGAAATTCCAACAGAGAACCACTTGCCAATCATACACAAAGTCCAATGTTGCATCTTCACCATTGGGTTCAATAATCATTAGTGCATCTAAGTGAACCAAGCTTGTTAGTCATGGGAAAACTAACACTTCATATGAGGTTTCCCTTCCAAATTTAGGGCTTTGATCGTGTAATAGTATTTCCTCCCTAGGTAGGAGTGGCTAATAAACGATCCTATTAGGTGTTCCAGCCCCTAAGGGGAAAAACAGGTCCCAGGTACATCAATCAATTGGTGGCATGTGAATAATGATGGAATAGAAAGGGGATAAAGGGGCTCAAGGCCAAATGCCATTGTTTCAAGGGTAGCAATAATGAGAAAGTCCACATTATGGGCATACAAGTGTGAGGAGGGACCAATCGTGGATGCATGAGTTACGCTAGCCTTTGTTTTTCCACCCCTCTTACTTCCTTTTTCCTTTTCTTGTTTTTTCTTTGTATTATGCTCGAAGTTCTAGGGAATGAGAGCATGTTGTGTATGATGAATAGCAGTGGTTACCCCCCTAAAGGTGGGGTAGTTCATCGCCCACCAAGGATTGGGACGTGTAAGGATTCCTTTTAATGATGTAATAGGGCAACATTAGCCCCATGAACTGGGTGATGGCCACAATGATAAGGGGTAGAGCTCCATAGTTTTAAAAACTGGAACCGGTGATCAAACCGATCCACGTAATTAATTGGGTTTCAAACCGGAACTGGTTGAACCAGGACTGGTCAGATCTCAATAAACTGATTTTTTAGAAAAATACATGTAATAATTAATTTTTAATGAAAAAAAAAAACTATTTTTAGGATTTAAAACCATGATTCCAAACCAATAGAGACCAAATATGCAAAGTTTGCTCATCTATATACCATGTAAAGGTGAATATCTCAAAATGGCACCAGGTGCAATACATATCATCAACAAAATACATAAGCAATGAGGCTCTAAATGGCCTATAAAGTCCAAAACCAATGCTACAAGCTATGGGGCCATTGGCATACTACAAGACTACAAGTCTACTGGTACATATCAGTGATCAATATTAGTTGCGTATCAGTGATCAAATTCATCACCATTACTAGACACAAGATCATCAACAGGAGCTACATAAACATCATCTAGATCAGAGTCTGAGTATGCCTCAGCCTCATCTGCAGCCTAAGTTGTAGCACTGGCACCAATAACAATAGAAGTGGACCTAATGGAAACACAAGTTGGTCGAGTTGCACGACTAGTGCCTTCCAATGGTTTTTTGCATTTGCTTGATGTGGCTTCTAATTATGTTTTTGATGGCACTACCAAATATGCTTCATCCCCCCCTGATGCCATGTCAATATCAAAATTAGCATCAAACTTAGGATCTTCAATCTGCTCCAACCATTCTGGTGTTGGATCAATATCGTCGAACACAATGGGATCTAGATTAGGTCTTTTGTTCGTCATTTGGTTGCGCCTTAGTCGAAGGTTGTATTGCACGAAGACAAGATCATTTAACGATTTTTGTTCCAAACGGTTTCTCTTCTTTGTTATATGTGTTCTATGCTATTAAATTTATCTTATGTTTTCCATTTTTCTTAGCTGCAATTTTTTTTTACAGGCAAATTTCTTTGCAAATTTCAATTATTTCTAGTCACCATGGCTCCAAAAGCCAAGGACACTGCATGGGCGCATTGTGATTTGATTGATGGAAAAATTATATGCAAATTTTGCAATAAATTTATTGGAGGTAGGGTATTCCCACCTGCTAATATAATGTCCCAGCGATCTTTTGCATTTTATGATTTTATTTCCTTTGTTTCTTGCTTGTGGCCATGATATGATTTTACTTTTCTATTAGTTGCATCAACCTCCGGGACAATGTTTCGAAGCCCGACCTAGATATGTGGACAAGGGGAAGGGTTATGCTAACACCCTATGGACCGAATGGTCATGTGGACCTAGAAAGGGGAGATAATGAATAGGGCTCACAATGTGCAGAGGGAAGTGATAAATATGAAATGGGAAAACAGGACCGCACTATCAAAATAAGGGTTTCCCAAGTAGTGCCCTTCTTGAAGCCATGGGCCAATAGGGGAGGTCCCGCTAGACTAGGATTAAAGATTAGGTGGGGGAACAAAACCTTGGTCAAAATCCTTTCATTTTCCAAGTCACCCTATACTCCTTGCCAAATGCCCCAATGGAAAAGCAAGCATAAGCTCTCGATTGCACAATGAATAACATACCTTTTGGGTCGAATTGCCCACCTTCTAACATGAGCTCTTGACAAATGGGCAAGGAAACATATGACTGATGCAAGTGGCAAAGATAAAGTTGCACATCACATCGACTACAAGGTGGCTATCAGAGGTTGTTGGTTGTCGACTGGAAGTAAATGATTAGGAGAAAAGTTCTCTTAGGGGTACCCACTTTTGGTGGGTAACAAAGCCCTCTATGTAATTTTGTCACAATGATTTTCCTTCAATTTTTTCTTGGACATGTATGGTAGTTTCAGTCACTTATTGTGATGTATGGCTCTCTTTTTGAGCTACTCTCAAGTGGTCAAACAATCTTTGAGAGAATTCCACAATTGTGGGTTTTTTATACGATCAATCCTTCTTTGGGATATACCTCCAATTTTGTACTAAAATACAATGTGAACAATATATGGAAAATGATTAGCAATACCCACTTCGAAAAAAAACTAGTTTTTTAATTTGTTAGTTATAAAAAGGTAAGAAAAGATGAGTAGAAACATTATTAATCTGAAACTCCTCAACAGAAGGGCTTAATCTGTCAATTATCCCATTGGTTATGGCCCCTTTCCCTCCCTACATTGAAAATTCATTTCCTTGTCCATTGCCCATTGAACTTGAACCACCTTAAAAGAACTAATAAGCTTATAGGTAAAAATTAAAATGAGTCAACAAAAGTTTAGCATCCTCACTGCTACTGTATCTAGCAGGTGAGCCATGTTGTATCCATTCAACATGTTTTAAAAGTTTTAAGGCCAGATGTGAGAACTTAGAGTTCAGGCAGTGATAGATATAAGGCTATGAGAGATGGAGAAGAAATGGCCTCTAGACAAGATAATATAATAATCTTGGATGATAATTTATGTCAACTAATTAGCATTTCAGTCCATAAATAATTGTCACAGCTTTGTTTATAGGATACTTTACTCACAGATAATGATCTAAATACAATTTTGCCTTCAACATCCACTATCAAGAAATAACCATGACTGGTGCATCACCAAAAATAGAAAATAATGAGGCAAAAGACGAAGATATTATATTACTGGTGACTTCAAGGCAGGGTAACCTCCAAATGAGTTCATCTAAATCAAAATGTAACCTTTGTACATATTATGCCTTATCTAAAGAATGAGAGGAAGAGAAGAAGAACATGGTGAATATGGGCTATATGGTGTAGCTATTACAGATCATGTTAAAAAGAGAAGATAAAGAAAGAGATAGATAAGGAGAAAAAGAGAGCAATAGTGCAGGTAGATACATAACAATAATTGCCTAATTGTCTATTTTGCAATGATCACAAAGCATAGGAAATTTAACCACCTCGTAACTAGGTATTTACTTGACTTTTATTTTGTAAATACTAAGAACATGAAACCCCAAACTTTGAATAAGAATTTAAAAACTACCTACCAGTTAAGTGAAGAGGAAGAAATTAGGCGCATATTAACTTTCAAGCTCAAATCCAAAGGTACTCTATCTCCAGCTATTGGCAAATCATGTCCAAAACTGTTAGCATGCAAGGATGATCCTAAATTTCCCAATAAACCTGGAGAGTCATGAGGTTGAGTGACAACAGTTGAGGCCTTATTATTTGCCAATCCCTTAAATGCCTTGGCCTGCAGTCAAACATTCATTTTAGCATTACTAAAAACACATTCCAAAAATTTGAACATATTTCCACTTCTAAAAAAATCACATATATCTTAACTTGTCAATATTAATGATAGTGACTAGAAGATACCATATCAACAGTCGTTCTTGAAGACAAAGCAGTAGAACTCGAAGAAAGCTCAGCAACATTACGAAAGTTGTTATATTCTTGACACTCAGCCTTTAGTTCAACGTTCTTATTTGTATATGCACTATTTATGGAGGTATCTGGATTACCAGATGAAGTGTGATTTCCATTCCTTCTCCTGGCATTCCTCGAAAATTATAAGCTTCACTAAGCCATGCTTACAAAGTATTGAGGACAAAAACTTTTATGATATTTCATTAGAAACAAATGTTACCACCTACCAAATAAATTTTGATGAAAGCTTCACATCAGATGGTGTTGAACCTTGGTTGGTCTCTTTTATCTGTTTCTGAAACAAAGGAGCATCCTATGACACGAAACAGTGCAAAAGTACATCTTCATATATCTTGATAACTAAAATAAAACAGTTTTAAATGATGAAATAAAGTATTATTCAACCTTACACAGAATATTAAAATCAATATGAGATTGATCCAAATATGTCAGGACTCAGAATAGAACCTTAAACTTGTCTTTAGAGCTAAGTATTTTAAGCCTATCACCAGGCTTTGTAACAGGATAAATATCAGCAACACGAGTATCGATGTATCTGGGCAGCTTGGGCAACTCAACTTTCTTAGGCCCAGAAACCATTGCATCATTGGACCTGCATAATCAAAAAGTAAACACTTAATCCACAAAAGATGCAAACCTCCTTGAACAAAAATAGGGGAAAAATAGTATACTTCTCTCCAGCAAGTAGAGAACCAGATGCTTCATTCGATATCATACGCAAACGTTTAAACTGTTCTCCCTGCAAGGAACGACATGAATGTTGGTGAACATTGCCCAGATTACTAAGATATCAATATGACAACCCAGCATGAAACTATATCTGATACAAAATGACAAATCTCAAAATACCAAAGAGTATGGTTGAAATATTAATAAATACAAGAATATCGTAGAAAAACACAAAATAGAAACCAAACCTTGAAGTTGAGAATTTGGATGTGATAATGAGATAAAGTTAATCAATGAATGATGTGTCTATGGCTGAAAAAACTAAGAGAAAAAAATACCAATGTCACATTTATTGTTATCGGCAACTTATCACCAGCGGTCCAAAATTTAAATTATCAGCAATATCAGGGAAATTATCGAGAAACTTTAAAGAATACAACAATAATCATTTTTTCTCAAATTTTTAACTTTTAAAACAACATCAACATCAAACAAACACATTGCTACATAAATATGAAGATAAAATTGATATATAAGATGTATAAGATGTCAAGTGATACATCAGACATCATATTGAAATATAATATTTGTCACGAGTCATAAGATCTAATAGAATGATACAAAATCATATCAGAACTAAAATAAATGTATCTCATGAGATGAATCATGGCAATAAAAACAACGGATTCCCCGTGTTTGCTTGATGGAAAATGATCACAGCATCCTCAACAATGTTATCAGAACAGGACCAGGTCAACCAAAAAATACATAAAATATTTAAATTTTGAAAAGAATATATAATTCATTTTCATCCATATGAATCCAAATTATTATACACAAATACGTAAAAAATTTCATGTATATAGCAAGGATGCATATAACCAAAATATCATCAAAGTGCAATCCATCTCTGAATCAAAATAGATCAATAGAGAGGCTCTAAATGGCCTCCGAAATCCGAAAAAATAAAAATCTTGCTACAACAAATAATTACACAACATCAAAATCATTGCCTATATTGGGATCCGCTTCATCAAGATCACCCTCTAAGCATTAAAATAAGATAGAAAAAGCTTAACATCCTAATCAATGATTTTGCTTGAATGAATTGTACATTTTACTAGGGTCATGAATAATGGAGAGAATTGTACATTTTTACTAGGGTCATGGAGGAACTCAACAGTCAATGCCACCAACATCGAGGTACATAGAGGGCTTGGTGATTTTGATTCAATGTTAGTTCCATACCCTCATACATCACTGAATGTAGTAGAAGCAATCCAATTCCGCAAATATTGAAATCCTAAATATTGTTAAGTTTGTTGGATTTTGAGTGGGATCTAAAATTATACTTTCTCCATATAAAATCCAATGAGATCGGAACCACTCTCAAACATTTTGAGTCAATTAAAGGTAACATTAAAAATTTAAAGGTGAAAATGAAAGATAAAAGAAGATATCACTTTTACTTTAAGAATTTAATATTAACATTAACTACTACGGTATATATCTCATGAAATGAATCATGGGAAATGAAAACAATGGATTTCCCCTTGGTTTGCTTCATGGAAATAGTCAAGGTTTCCTCACAGCTCAATCCCCTAACTCACTTTTAAAAAATTAGGGTCAAAAGAAAAGAATGGTAATAAGTTGAAATTGACAGAGACAATGTGATAATTTCAAAATTATTGCAATAATTACTTAAATTATTGAGCTCAATTGAAATTAGCGTGATATTTCCAGAAGGGCAAAGTATCACGATAATTATTGTAGATATTATCGTTAAGGTTGGTTTTGGCAATATTATTGTGATAATTCTGATAATATCGCGATAAGTGCAACACTAAGAAACAATGTTGTTAAAAGCGCGATCGGGATTAAATCGGCGCGGGGAACGAATCGGAAAAAATCGGAAAAATCGGGAAAAAATCGGAAAAAAGCGGGAAAAAATCATTTGGTACAAAAATATTCATTTTTTTTCAATTTTTTTAATATCTAAACCATCTACAACATAAAATAAATACATTGACACATAAATATGATAAAAAAACTAATATATAAGATGTTTAATATCATTTCTAGCGCTAAAATCACACATAACATTGAATCATGTCCTGAATAGTAAGTCCCAACTCAGCCTCAAAATATCAACAAAAAATATGATAATGTATCTCATCATGTCATAATGTCATATACAATAAAATGAAAGTCTAATCCTATTGATTTCCTCTGCCCCTCTTGCGAGAAAATGCCACAGCTTTCCCTTTCCCTCTAGATGTAGATGCTGGTGCCCGTGCAGGTGGAAATGGCAGTGGAGTCTGATGTGATCTAGACGTTGAAGAACTAGAAGTAGGAGCTATAGGAGGTAGACCACGTCCTCTACTGGTGGCAGGGGTAGCCCGGGCAGGTGGTGTCACCTGGAAACATTACAATCTCCCAATCCTGAAATCCTGAAAAACTGATAAGTCTGCTGGATTTTAAATGAAATCTAAAATTCTACTTTCTCCATATGAAATCCAATGAGGCTGGAACCACTCTCAAACATCCTGAGTCATTTCATGGTAATGTTAAAAATTTAAGTAAAAAGATGAAAATGAAGATTAAGGAGAATGTCACTTTTACTTTAAGAATTTAACATTACCATGAATAGCATATCCATACTAGGGCCTAGACTTGATCATTAAGCTACCCCACTCAAAAATTATTTGTTTCTTTCAAAAAACATTGCATGAAAAAACCCAAAAAAAGTTATAAAACTATGCTGTCCTGAGCCCCCACGATTTTTTCGTTAAAAATCGCGCTTTTTTCGAAAAAATCGCGATTTTTTGAAAAAAGCGCGATTTTTTCAGTAAAAATCGACAAAAAAAAAGTAGGCGATTTTTTCGTATAAAAATCGCGATTTGATCGGCAAGCTGAAAAAATCGCGATTTTTTCATTAAATCGCGATTTTAACAACACTGCTAAGAAATACCAATCACATCATCATTAATAGAGACATTGGGTATGTCATGAACTACTTGTTTAACTAAGTGTCTATGTATTTCATGTGCATATGGTCAGCGGAAATGGAGGCATGTTGAACAGTAACAACAATGTTGCCTTCACTCGTGATGCTAATTCAAGATGGGGGCCCTCTTTGTACACATAGAGGTCCTTGGTACATTATGATTTGGGAACATAGTCGTTCAACAAACAATTAGGACTTGCAAACTATAATGTCCTCTTCTAATTAATAGCCCAAGGGAGGGCGAAGTAGCCTATCCAACCTTAGTATGCTAATCATTTGTAAAGGGGGAAACCCATTATTCAATGTTATTGGAGTAACATTGGGTAAATTGGAGTAAATGGAGGAAAACTTGCGAAAGAAGCCAAATTTGGGGCAAAATGGAGGGAAAGTTGTTAGACCTTCAAATTAAAATTAGGAGAAGAGACCCCAAAAGGAATCTATAAATAAGAGAGAGGAGAATCATTTTTTCTCATGATGGATTGTTGATGTCTCTGATTTGTGAGTTCAGGCTATTGAGGGTTTTAAGACCCCTTTCTTTTTTATTGGTTTTGGTGGTAAAAAATTCCACTCTAGCCAATCCCTTCTCTCTATTATGTTTGGCATAATTTTCCAAAGCACTTTCCATCTGATTTTGGCAAGCAAGGGAGGATTTATGTGGATTAATTGCGTTAAGCAGCAATTTTGTGGTGTCGAGATCTGTTTAAGGCAATTTCAAGGCAGCAAATGACAAAACCCTTATCTAGGCAACAAGCAACCCATTCTATAGCAACATGAGCCTGTTCGGGCAATAACAAGGGTAGCAAGGTGTTGATTTGCGTAGCTTGGGAGGGACTCCACAAGCCTAGGTGCTAGGTTTGTGAGAAGTTGTCCCACAAAAGGGTTTTATGGGCGAAGTACCCAAGCGATGGGGTTTTGCACCCACGGTGTGGGCGCAAAACCAAGTGAAGAAATTATTGTTTATTCATTGTTGCAAGTGGAGCACCCTTAAAGGAGCTAAGGGGGCCTAAGGCAACCATGAAGAGTCTTGATCAAATGGAAGAAAACCCTTGTCTAATGTTAGTTGGGGTTATTGTCAAAAAGTCAAGTTGGCTAGGCTTAAAGTGACACCCATTGAGGATTAGATGTTGCCCTCATAGGAAACTATAAGAAGGCGAGGAAAGCTCATTTGATCTATCCACAAGTGCATCTCATCATAAAAGATAAGCACAACACCGTAGATCTCTAAGAGGAGCCGAATTTGCAAGGCAAGGACGAGTTTGGTGAAGTTTGGTTGACCGAGTTTAGTAGATTTGTTCATGGTTTGTTCTGGGCACAAATTCTATTGCGGTTTTCTGTAACATTCTTTATGACAGTCGAGCTCTTTCAGTGATTGAAGAAGGGGGGTCGATACCCCCCCGTCTGAAGTGGGAAGGGAGGCCTAGTTGAGGCCTTGTTTCTCTCAAAGATCGGCAAAGGTCTTCTGGTTGTATGGGAGCATGTTATAGTGGTTAAAGGGTTGAACAAAGGACTAAGGTAACCCTAGTTTAAAGGGCTACATAGGTCTGTAGATGAGGCCAAGAATTTCAATCAAAGATGTGTCCAAGGCCGAGGATCCTTGAGAAGCTAAGCCGAGTTCTCAAGCAAGTAAGGTGTTGTCTTATGTTGATGATTTGTTATCTGTGGAAGAGGTATGTTCAAGGGTTTGAATAGTAGTTTGAAGCCCTAGTTTAGCGATGTTTAGTCACCCATGGTTTTGTCCTAAATGGTTGTCCAAGGAGCCATGATAGTCCGCTTTGATTTTGTGCTCCATTGAGAGAGGTTGAGACCTTGATGGGTGTGACAAGAAGTTTGTCTTGTCACTATAAATAGGGCAATATATCTATATGATCAGCGCTAGTACAGGAGTTTAGGAAGGGCCAAAGAGTGTCTCCTAGTATGGAGAAAGTGATGTGCAGGACAGATGTGATGCGGTTGTACTAAAGTAAAGAAGTTTGGAGTGTTTGAGGTCTATTCATGGTGTTGGTGAACAACAGTTTAGTAGCCCTGAGATACAATTGATCTATTGTTGTGTGTGCTGCTAGGAAAAGTCCCAAAGAGCTGATCTTTTGAAGCATAAGTCAACTAATGGGCAGATTACATTTGTGCCCTAGATCAATAAATGTTGGTGTCATTTCAGTGTTTTAGTGATAAGAGGGTTGATTGTGCAAGCCCTAGGTTTATCATTCTTTGAGCAACCAAGAGACAGCAAGGGGGAAATATTGTGTGCCCTAGTTCAATGGGTTGTAGATTGTTAAAATTGGCAACTAGAGCCAATCTCCATGTAGGTCATCTTATTTATGGCAGCTGATATTTTTCTTGGATCCCTCTCATCGAGAGGTGTAGGATTGATCTAAAGATCATCCAATTCTGATAAGTATTCATGGAGTTATGAATTTATTTGTGTTATAAGACAATTCGTCAAGGTCGGCCAGCAACCAAATAAACCCCTCATGTGCTCAACATTTTAGTATAAAAGGAGATGACTTGAGAGTCATTTTACACACAACTTCTCTCTTGATTTCTCTCCACTTGTCTTGGGTTTTAGTGTGAGAGGAATCTAGGAGGAAGAAGCCTTAACATTGCCCTATGGAGAAGCCCTAACGCTGCCCTATGAAGAAGCCCTAACGTTGCCCTATGGAGAAGAGCTAAAGCTGCCCTATGGAGAAGCCCTAACGTTGCCCTATGAAGAAGCCCTAACGCTGCCCTATGAAGAAGCCCTAAACATTGGTCCATCCTGCCCTAGCCGCAGGTCCATGATGCCCTAGCCATAGGCCACTTCAAGTGACCGAATTGTTGGATGGAGGGCCAAGGATTTAGGGCCAAGAGGGCAAGCTACAAGGCCGAGTAGATGAGGAACTAAACACTGGAAATTAAGTGACTGTTTGGGCACGTTGAGGAGACCGAAAGCTACAGCAAGCATGGCGTTGCAAAATTGGGACAGCAGCATGATACAACAATGCAAATTGGGGCAGCAAGCATGGTACAGCAATGCAAATTGGGACAACAAGCATGGTGTTGCAAAATTGGGACAGCAACATGGTACAACAATGCAAATTGGGACAGCAACCATGGTGCTGCAAATTGGGACAACAAGCATGGTACAACAATGCTTCAATGGGACAGCAACAAACATGGTGCTGCTAGGGACAGCAGCAAGGCATGGAGCTGCAATAACAATTGGGACAGCAGCGAGACATGGCGGTGCAACAGCAATTGTGACAACAGCAAGACATAGTGTTGCAATAGCACTTGGGATAGTAGTATGGTAAGCAAGGCACAGCAAGCACATGGTGGCAAAACAAGGTGCAACAATGGCACATGATGGTACATGATATGGTACAGTGATGGGTATTGTCATGATTGATGAAGCATGATAAGATGCAGCATTTTGATGATGGGTGCAGCATGGTGCAGCACGGTGAGGTGCAGCATGATGACGAGATGCAGCACGATGATAGGTGAAGGTGTCACCTTGGAGAATCAGTTGAAGCAACATGTCTTCAACTGATCTCATGTATCATCTTCTTAGAGATGATCTATGCTCTTATCTAAATAAGTCATAGTGTTGACTTCTGTTGTAAATGTACTCTCTCTCTCTCTCTGTGCGCTGAACTATTGAAGAACATATAAGAAGAATTGATCAAGGGTTTCCCCACATTGGGGTTTGTCCCTGGCTAGCACCACATCTTATGTCCTCTTGTCTTGGCTTGTCTTCTACAATTTATGTTTATGTTCTATCTGCAGTTTACTTTAATGCTAATGTGATTGCTAATCTGGGAAAGATATTGAGCTAACTGTGAAAATTGAAATAAATTGCTCTAAGCATAGAACATACCTAAAATTAACATGGTATCAGAGCTGAGGTGAAGACAAAGCCCAAGCAAGAGTGAAAGAGAAATCACTGAAGACAGTTGGGAAAGAACAAAAGGATCAGTGGATTCCTCATCCCTCTTCAAATTCACCGAGGGTGAAATCGAAGCAAGAGAACATTATCAGAATGGCGCAACAGAAGCTTCTGATGGCCTACCCAAATATCACTTCAATGGGAAGTTCGGATCTAAGGGTGAAAGGAAAGGCAGATGCCTTGGTTGCAATAAGTTCAACCATTATACGAAGTAGTGTCCGAATGGCAGGGACACATCAATTGATGGTGATAACAATCATTCCAAAGACATGATCAAAGGAATGACAAGTAATGCAGGTAACAGCTGAATCTTCAAAGAAAGCAAGGAACCCCAGGTATGAAGAATCAAATGTTGTTTTTGATAAGATAAAGAAGCGTTATCTTGTATTGGCCATCTCCTTCAGATTCTTTGGGAATCTAGCTTATTGATTGTAGTGCTCCAAAGCACTTCAACGGATAGAAGGGTGCTCTTTCTAATTTGTTAGAGATGGAAACAATCATGGGATTATACTTGGAGCCAATGCCACCTATCCCGGAAAGGGTGTAGGAAATGTTACCCCTCAATTGAACGAGGGTAACTCGATTCATTTACAAAATCTCTTTTATGTACCTGATCGCAAGAAGAACCTGGTGTCCATTTCGGCAATGGAAGTCAAAGGTTTCAAGGTGGCATTCATCGATGGAAAGGTACGTGTTTGAAAATAGAATTTTCAAAGATGCTTTTACTCGTGGGTTCAAGATTGGCAATTTGTACCAAGTTGCAGGATGGTCCATTGGGGACCATGTCAGTTGACACATCTCATCTATAGCACCAGAGGTCTATTATGGGGCCCTACCCGATGTGAGTCAGATGGTAACAGGGATGCCTGAATTCAAGAAGAGCATGAAGGTACATGTCTGAGATGTACCAAAGGAAAATCTTACAAGGGGACCATTTCCCTCATGTAGCAAGTCCACAAGTTTGGAACAACACAAGGGGTTTGAGATTCATGATTGGGAATCTCATGTGTGCAAGTGGAAGAAAGCCCTCTATGGCTTGAAGCAAAACACCCCAGGCTTAGTATGAGAGGATTGATAGCTGTCAGATGAAGTTGAGATTCACTAAGAGTGAAATCAATCCAAACCATTGTTTGAAGGTTGCAGATAATAGACCTCTCATACCGGCACCTTCTAAGAACGACCTATCTCTGATAGGTGCAGACCCTCTCACTTGCAGAAGTAAGAGGGAATTGGATTCCGAATGTGGAATGGTAAACTGCAAGTCCGTGACTACCTCGAGGATCTTAACTTTTAGAAGTTATATGCTGATGATGCCGGATCAAAGTGGGGAAATGCCTCTGAGTTTCACAAACTCATTTGCATTGATGTTCTTGGTGAATTTTCGTCCGGATATTTGTTTTGCGGTTAGCATGGTGAGCTCATATTTGGTTGAGCCTCACTGGATTGGTGTCAAGAATCTTCAGAGATATCTTCGTGGCACTATCTCTCATGGATTGAGATACACTGCCGAAAAGATGAAACTGCATGATTATTCGAATGCTGACTGCGCGGACAGTGTGGAGGATTGCTAGAGCACTTCTTAGTGCTGGTTCTCTTTGGATTCTACTTCGATATCATGGATGAGCAAGAACCAGAAGTCGATTGCTATAAGCACCACCGAGACCGAATACATAGCTACAAGTATGATCTCGTGTGAAGCTGCTTGGTTGCGAAAGCTCTTAAGTGAGTTGTTTGTACACATGATGAATACCACTGTGATTCTCTATGACAACCAGAAGGGGGATTCAATTATTGAGGAATCCCGTATTCGATGATTGCTCCAGCAAATAGACATCTAATACTGCCTTATCTGGGATATGGTAAGTCGATGAGCAAGGAGGCTCCATCGCATTGAGACTGATGTACAGGTCGTAGACATTTTGTCAAAGCCCAGTGGAAAGGTCAAATCTGTGACTTTCCCGAACGACTTGGAGTCATTGAGAGACCTTCTTATAAGGGTCCTGCATGTTGCATACATTGAGCTCTAAGAGCTTTGGGGGGCTTGGGGTACTTACTTGGAGCAACATACGACCACAAGGTGACTCACCCTCCCCTGGTGGTGCACTATGTACAAGATGACAGGTTCAACCTTCCCATGTGATACCCCGTGGCGACTGTGGAATAGGATGATTAGTTCTCCTATGGGTCGGGATGATTAGTTCTCTCGTGGCAACTGTGAAACAGGATGATTAGTTCTCCTATGGGCCCGAATGATTAGTTCTCCCATGGCAACTGTGAAACAGGATGATTAGTTCTCCTGTGGGCCGGGACAATTAGTTCACCCGTGGCGACTGTGGGGCAGGATGATTCATTCTCCTATGGACAGTATGATTAGTTCTCCTGTCGAGGCATCCTACCCATGCAGTCTGGGGCTCATGGGAAGTACCTCTCATCTAATCAATGAACAAGGAAATGGGGTTAGGGACCATAGTAGTACTATTGATGGACGCATCGTTGTATCTACCATACTCCTTATGCTAGGATGACCTCCATTGATTTGGGATCAATGAAACTGATATGAGATCAGTATGAGTGGTTTGAGACACTCTCTTGTGATATTGATCTAAGATCAATAAAACTGGCTTCGGATCAGTAAGAGTGGTATGACACACTCTCTTCATATGAAACTGACTTTGGGTCAGTAGAGAATGGTATGAGGCATTCTCGATCAATTCTTCTTCTTCATGGTTCAGCAAAGCAGAACTTAGCAAAGCCCAACAGAGCAGAGCAAAGCAGTGTTGGGCACTAATGGCAGAGCTAGTACAGTCAGACATATGGATCAACGGATGGAGTCCTCCCTAGTTGAGAGGGAGTGTTAAAATTGGCAACTAGGTCCAAACTCCATGTGGGTCATCTTATTTATGGCAACTAATATTTTTCTTGGATCCCTCTCATCGAGAGGTGTAGGATTGATCTAAAGATCATCTAATTCCAATAAGTATTCATGGAGTTATGAATTTATTTGTGTTATAAGACAATTCGTCAAGGTCGGCCAGCAACCAAATAAACCCCTCATGTGCTCAACATTTTAGTATAAAAGGAGATGACTTGAGAGTCATTTTACACACAACTTCTCTCTTGATTTCTCTCCACTTGTCTTGCGTTTTAGTGTGAGAGAAATCTAGGAGGAAGAAGCCCTAACGCTGCACTATGAAGAAGCCCTAATGCTCTCCTATGGAGAAGAGCTAACGCTGCCCTATGAAGAAGCCCTAACGTTGCCCTATGGAGAAGCCCTTAACATTGGTCTATCCTGCCCTAGCCACAAGTCCATGATGCCCTAGCCGTAGGCCACTTCAAGTGACCGAATTGTTAGATGGAGGGCCAAGGATTTAGGGTCGAGAGGGCAAGCTGCAAGGCCGAGTAGATGAGGAACTAAACACTGGAAATTAAGTGATTGTTTGGGCACGTTGAGGAGACCAAAAGCTACAGCAAGCATGGTACAACAATGCAAATTGGGATAGCAAGCATGGTGCTGCAAATTGGGACAGCAAGCATGGTACAACAATGCAAATTGGGACAACAAGCATGGTACAGCAATGCAAATTGGGACAGCAAACATGGTGCTACAAATTTGGGACAGCAACATGGTACAACAATGCAAATTGGGACAGCAAGCATGGCGTTGCAAATTGGGACAACAAGCATGGTACAACAATGCTTCAATGGGACAGCAACAAACATGGTGCTGCAAGGGGCAGCAGCAAGACATTGTGTTGCAATAACAATTGGGACAACAAGAAGACATGGAGCTGCAATAACAATTGGGACAGCAGCAAGACATAGTGTTGCAATAGTAATTGGGACAGCAGTATGGTAAGCAAGGTGCAGCAAGCACATGGTGGCAAAACAAGGTGCAACAATCGCACATGATGGTACATGATATGGTACAGTGATGGGTATTGTCATGATTGAAGAAGCATGATAAGATGCAGCATTTTGATGATGGGTGCAGCATGGTGCAGCATGATGACGAGATGCAGCACGATGATAGGTGAAGGAGTCACCTTGGAGAATCAGTTGAAGCATAGAACATACCTAAAATTAACACAGATGGACAACATCAGCGAGATGAGAGCAAATTGTTGAGCCCTAAGTTTTGTCACCCTTGGAGTAGAAAGGAGATGGATAGTGGGCAAATTAGAAAGACCTCATGTATAGTGATCCATGGAGCAGTGAAGGGATTGTTAGGAGGTAGATTTGTGGAACCCTAGTTCAAGGATTTCATGGTTGGGAAATCACAGATAAGAGGGTATACTTGAAGTCCCTAAGAGCAGAGACAATGGAGCAGCCCTGTCAATGCTCGTGGGCAGACCAGTGAACCTATGTTCAGTCATCTTGGAGCATCCAAGAGAGGTTGATAGTGGCAGATTGAGGAGCTAGAGATGCAAGCATTCTGAAGAACCAGAAGGTGCAGTGATCATCAGATGGGGAGGCAAAGTATATGCCATATATGTTCAAGGTACTTGGATTGAAAGGACAAGCCCTAGTTCTGTCCTTGTATCAGGGTTGTATGTAAAGGCCATGATCCCTAGTACAGGAGCCCTAAGACTATTGTATTAACGTTTGTAATATAACAAGTAGTGGGTTAAAAGTTAAAAATTGTCACACACACTAGTTGATTCACTAATGTATGTTATTCCGCTGTGCAAAGTGGTGGTGCTGACTCTTGAGGTATTTCAATGTGTTTATGATCGTGATTTTAGACATAGACTTGTAGCTGAAGTGTTGTGAAAAAAATTAGCACAGGGTTACAGACAGTCCTGAAAACCCAAAATCCAAGACACTTGTTTAATCTGAGGACATTTCCCTACAACAGGGTTATGAATAAAATATATTAAATATACATAATGATGATAATTGTAATAATGATTAATTAATTAGTAATTAGTGTTGAAGAGGCATGTCTAAATGGGACATGACTTTCCATGAAAAAGCACCTGCCTATTATGTAAGCAGGCCCCTCACTCTCATTTGAATCAACATTCTCATTCATACATTTAATATATATTCTTGTGAGCTCAATGGCAATCCACATATTCCAGGTCTTTTGGAATATTTAACTTGAAGTACAAACTTTGTTTGTTCCATTTGGTATCAGGGCCACGTTGGTTGATCCCGACCTTTGGCCATCAACTCGTCGTCAACTTGATTATCGTCGTAATCGAAATGTTTCTCTATATAGTGGAAGATTCTCCATTTATCGCCAAGCCTTTGGCCATTTAAAAATAATAATAACAATTAAAAAAAAAAAGAGATTATATCAAATAAAAAGAATATATTAAAAATATATATATAGATAGATAGATAGATAGATATAAAGGGAAGAAAAAAAAAGATTCAAAAAAAATGGAAGAAGAAAAAAAAAGATTCAAAAAAAATGGAAGAAGAAAAAAAATAAACAAATAAATAAATTATAAATGAAATTATTAAAAAAAATCATTTAAAAAACTAATAAAGATATATAAAACACACACACACACACAATTATACAAATTAAGAAAAAAAGGGGGTTATTTACAAACCCTAAGTTCTTTGACGAACACAAAATAATTAATATTCGACGAACAAATGGAGTCCAATTCAAAAATGATGAAGGAAGTCAAGATGAGTTCCACACAACAATCATTATTTTGGACTAAATGTTTGTTTCGTATAACATACATTGACTATCCTTGGATTCATAAAAATTGTGAATTGTGTTGTCCAACATGTGGAACATTACTTAATGCAAAAGAATGTCAAGATTATGCACTGATGCAAATGACATAACGAGACAAAAAACTTGCAAAACTGGAACAAAAATTAACAAAGAAAGTAAAAAAAAAAAAGACGAGGAAATTTTGCGTCTAAGGGACCATAGCAAAAAAAATACTTGTGAAGGTCAAGAAGTCCAAGGAACGAAAATATTAAAAATAATAAAAATAAATAAATAAATAATATATATATATATAAGAAAAAGAAAAGGGACATGTCGAAAAGAAATTCAACGAGATTCTATCAAAGAATGAAGAAGAAAATTTGCGCTTAAAAGACCTGAACCAAAGGTTATTGGAACAAATCAAAGATCTAAAAGATGAGAAGCTTAAAAGTCAAAACATTGAAAATAAGGTTGATGAATCAGAAACCAAAGAACTCTTACGTCTGAGAAACCATAATCAAAGTCTACTCACTCAAATTAAGAAACTTAAGGATGATAAGCAATCATTAAAAAACAAGTTAGAAGAATTACTCACGAAAGAAGTATCAAAGTCTTTAGACGTAACAGTCCAAGTTGAAGAAAAGGAAACAAACACAGATCCCATTAATCTCACAATTCAGACAAATCCAAACCCAACTGAAGTAAGGACGTACTCAGAAGTTGCAATTCAAACGATGAAAAACCCAAGTGAAGATTTTGTAACCAACTTGATGACATCAGAACCTGAAGTAAGTCTCAATCTTGCCACACACATGATAAGGGAAAGACAAACTCCTTATCTACATCCGAATTGCAGCAGCAAACATTCCAATCAGTTTGCATATTTGTATCTCTCAAAACAAAAACAACAAACTTATGTTCAGAAGGATACTGAAGTGCACACAATTCAGTGCAGTGATAACGATTCATCACAAGTTTCTAGTAATCAAAAGATTCCACAAAAGATTAATTTAGGATGGTTAGATCCTTTCTCCATGCGACAATTTTATATATCACTCCAAGGATCATATCAACTTGTATCAATGAAGATGACAGTTCTGAGACGAGAAGACATTCGAAACAGAAAAAGAGATCAAGCCTTTTCATCAACAAGCTTTGAGGACAAAGCTTTTTGAAGAGGAAGGCAATGTTATGAATAAAATATATTAAATATAAATAATGATGATAATTGTAATAATGATTAGTTAATTAGTAATTAGTGTTGAAGAGGCATGTCTAAATGGGACATGACTTTCCATGAAGAGACACCTGCCTAGTATATAAGCAAGTCTCACTCTCATTTGTATCAACATTCTCATTCATACATTTACTATATATTCTTGTATCCTCAATGGAGATATACATATTCCAAGTCTTTTGGAATATTTAACTTGAAGTATGAACTTTGTTGTTCCAAACAGAAAGGCTATTTAAGGATAAAATTTGGACAACAAAGTTCCCTAAGCCCCTGTTCTAACACAATAGCCCTCTTGGAGTGATTTTCTGTGGTAAAACAAGGTTATCCAAGGCAACGAAACTCTACCTAAAGCAGCATACTATCTTGTCATAGCAACGTGGTCCATCTAGAGTTGGCCTGAGAAGCGAAGAGCTTATCTTGTGAGTGTGGACCCTGGTCTGAGTGTTGTTTAGGGTAGTGACTCATCCATAGGTCATATTGAGAGACAGTTTGTGGCAACAAAGTGAAGTTGGGGTTCGAAAAAGGTAGTCTGAGCAAGCAGCGTCCACCCTAGGATAGCATCAAGGTCATTAGGGCTCCCTGATGGCAACAGGACAGCAAGACAACGCAGTTGTGGAGGCAGAGTAAGCAGTAATGGAGAATTTGTATGTTGATTAGTTCTTACTTATAGGGTAATTACTGTTGTTCTTGTTACTAAATTGTTAAGTGATGTACAACAGACCCTCTTGGTGTAACAGCCGTAGAGGTGAATCTGTTGAAACAGTAATTAGATATGTACTGTTGGTATTGTTTGTAGAGAGCTAGGTTAATTCTACCCTAGAGTTTCTTATGCAATAGGGTCTCATAACAGAATTTCCTTTCAAGAGATAATTAATTCAAATACAAGTCATTAGGAACTCCAACTTCTCTATCAATGAACAAAACAGTGTAGAAAACCTCCTTGAGTCAATGAATACAATAAATCCACAGCAAAGGATAACAAATTCATGCAATAACGCCAAGCAATAATATAATTATTTATTCACCAACAATTCGTTGTATATTCACGTGCATAATTTAGCCAACTACGAAATTCAATCAACAGTGTTAAGGGTTCAATATCCTATGACTAGTTTCAGTCTCCACAAATTACAACTACTAAACTGTCAACAGATATCACACTTTAATATTTCTCAAACCCTATCAACAAACGCGAAGAGTCTTCAGTAAAAATCATTTGTCTGGTTAGATTGACGAACTTCTTCAGCAAGGGAGGAACACCTGGTCTCAAAAAATTCCTACATTAGATTTGCAGGGTATTCAACCCTTTCCTCAACCATGTAAACTCGTCACGTAAAAACGGTTTGACCATGCACCCGATCTTCAACTACACTCCTTTTTTTCAAACTTCAATTGACGCTTGGATGACACTCTATACGTCAATTTTAGATGGCCCGATCTTCGGTCACAAAGAGTTTTGAAGTTAGATGACTTTTAGTAAGCCACGCACCGAGCTTCAATTGATATTCAGAGAACCACGTCGAATCTTTGGATCGTGCCTCCTCTTACTACAACTGTTTGATTCTGTTCAGGTCATGATTCTCACACTTTCTCAAGGCGTTCTCCTATCTCGTTAGAGGCTCGTACTTAGTTTCCTGGCTACACATCTGTGGAATAACACAGGAGTTGCAAATTTTTGTGTGTGTCTGGGTATTTGGTCAACTCACAATTCCAGGGATCCTGCTCTGCTCCAACATAAATAATTTGAACCCTGCCTCAGATAATAAACCACTCAGCTCTTCAAATCCCTTGTGGTTCGGCTTCTACGTGACACTTCGGACTTATTCCAAAATTTGTGGATTGAAACAACCTATCCCAAGAATCTTCTCGCACAAGATTACACCAGAAAATTGCCCTTTGCCTTAGAGGGTCGGGGTTCTTGCCTTAGGCATGTGCTTCAGCCTTCGATCTTGTTGGTTACAGACTGCCTCAGATAGTTTTGCGAGCCTCAGTCTCAAGTCTAGATGTTTTGACTGTCTCAATAAATAGCATTCTCGCCCAAATAACTCAAGGCCCTATTTCAGATGAGTTCTCACAAGGATTTTGTTCCAATGACTTCGGTCCCCACCTCAAAAAAATAGTTCAATGTTAGGATAGTTTATCACAACTTTGCCCAGAACTACTTTGATGCTCCTTAAGAAAGGAATCCATTTGCTAACACAATATAAGAAAGATAAAAGGGAGTTTGTCAACTAGGGTGGAATCTTTCACCACAAATTGGTAGGAAAAAGAGTCTTAAAATCCTCAGAGCCTCAGGCTCAAAAAAAACAAAGGAAAAATGAGCCAATCATCCAAATGAATTCCACCCTCAAAGCCTTAGGCTCGAAAAAAACAAAGGAAAAATGAGTCTTAAAATCCTCAAAGCCTTAGGCTCAAAAAAACAAAGGAAAAATGAGCCAATAAAATGATGATCCAGATGAATTCAACCCTCTTGTATTTATAAATTTCCATGACGGGATAAATTCACTTCAAACCCCAACTTTGGGTTTCTTTGCCCAACGACCCCAAAACTTGCGCAGACATTGGGTATTTTGAGGTTTTCCCCTTTATCAATGACTATAGCCTACAAGGATCAATACGCTACTTTGCCTCTTGGACAATTAATTTCTCGAGAACATTACATAGTTCAAGATCATCTAATTTCTTACATTGTTATGTAATCACTGTAATCTTTGTTAATTGGAAAGGAATGTTGCGATATTGGTACTATATTGTCTCATGCCCCAATGACTCTAACGAAAAAAATTTCCCAAGGGACATTACACTAACAAGGAATCAACTTGGTTTTTTGGATTTCAACTAAGTGCACTTGCGATCAACGAGATGGAAGCATGATGCATAGTATACAATAATGTTGGCTTCACTCGTGATATTAATTCGAGATGGGGGGATTCTTTGTACAGATAGAGTCCTTGGTACATTATGCTTTGGGAACACAACCGTCCAGCCAACAATTAGGACTTGCTAACAAGTAAATAAGTTATTCTTCTGGTTATCCTTGTATACCAGTGACCCACTGAAGATGTTTCCAAGCAATTGATCTATTATGGCTATAACACTTAAAATGTTTGGGACTCTAGCAAATCATATGGTCTCTAATATTTATGTTGGTTTCAAATAAATGCTAGTTCTCTACTGCAATTTTTTACTACGAAGAATATTAGTCATAATGACAATATCTTTAGCTTCAACTCTTAGACAATGTACTTTCTAGTATCAACAAGTAGGCTAATTTCGTTTAATTGTTTTACTTTTAAGATTGAATTCCCATGGAAAGAAAAACTTTTCAGCCAATCTTGCATAAACTCCCTTCATAAAGAATTCTATGAATGAAATGATATCCACGCTTCCTCTTGTTTCTCTAAGTTCCTAGGGGTTTTTCCAGGGGCGTTTTGTAAGTTGTTCCATTATTAGTTTGGTTCCATTCTAAACTATTTGCGTTGTGCTCCAGAAGGCTTATGGGTGTAATCAAAGAAAGGCAAACTAATGTCAATTATAGCAAACTGGCAATATCTTCATTGTTAAAGGGCCGAGTAGGTTGGGATTATAGATGAAGAACCGGTCATATTTTGACGAGATTTCATGATAGGACTTCAATTTGAGTTTTTTAAAACACGGCTTTACATATCGCCATCATGATCACTTTAACGAATCATGTTTACGTGCCTTTTTGTCAGTTATAAGGAAAGAGGATGTAGAATGACTACTAAATTGAGAAGGGGGCGGTCATTTTCGAAAAGTTGCGTTAATACAAGTCCTCAAGAATTGGATCATATTTTTGTTTCGAGAGGAATGTAGTTGATGGTTATTTGCTATGCATATTGAAGAAAAGGAGGTGGAACACTCTAGTCAGTTGCATTTGAAACAAAAGGGTTCTGTTTATGAAGAAGAGGATATGGAAGACTAAAATCAGTTGCATTGCCACAAAAAGGATCTGTAGGGGGATGTCAACGAAATGAAGATGAGGGTAGAGCAGTATAAACAGAGATATAACTAGAAATTGCCCCAAAAGGTGCAAAAAGAGGCCGATAGGTTTTTTAAATTGGAAAAATGATATGAAAATTAGAAAAATGGTATGAGAAATATATAATTTCTAGAGCTCAAACTAAAAACACTAATTTGATATACTTCTAACAAAATACTAAAAATAGAGACTTGGAAACCACCATTTAAATTCAATTAAAATGATTGGATTATATTATTAATTTATATTTTTTTTCTAAAAATTAATTAAAATGTATTTACATTGTATTTTAATTTACATATGAATGAGAAGTGGTGCTATTTTAATTTCATATATAATCCAAATTAAAATACAAAATAATGAAATTTTGTAACGAAGATTAACTCCATATAAATATAAATTCTTAATAAAAATATATACTCGTTATATTTAAAAAAATACACATGTCATTCATAAAATTTATAATTTAGTAATGCATAACTTCATAAATAACTTAACTATTTATAAAAGAAAAATTCAAATCGAAAGATACTCTCTCCATATATCTAGATATAAATATAAACATTAATCGAACTTGTGTATGATTCTATTATTCGAGAAGATCAAAACCGAGAAACATATCAAAAACCTTAACCTTGATAGGGACAATGTGAGATTGTTTTAATTTTAATTGCTTTATGAGCAGTCGGCCAATGTTTATTCCAAATGATTTTAATTTGAACGAATGAGTATTTATTGTTTTAATTTTAATTGCTTTTATGAGCAGTCGGCCAATGTTTATTCCAAATGGTTTTAATTTGAACGAATGAGTATTTATCTATCTCTGATTTCACACACATTGTATTTGTCATTCCCTTCACATTTGTTTTACAGTTTCTGAAATTGTGATTAGAAGTATAGAGTTAAAACTTTGAAGAAGTACATTTCTAATTCACAATAGTGCTAACAAAAGTACATTTCTAATTCACAATGGTGTTAACAAAAGTAATTGTCACAGGCATGCGAATTAGAACATACATTAGCAAAACTGGCATGGTCAAATTTGACATAGTGTTTCAGAAGTCAATTGCTATCATTGCAAAAAAAACAATAATTTCTTGCTCTTTGGTTCCATGAAGTTCCTAGTAACATTAGCTAAAACCACAAATAATTGACATGCTACCTAGAACTCGAATATGAAGTTAACTTTTACCAAATACAACTCGAAGCTCACTGAATACCTTAAAGTGTCACTCTTATAATAAATAAAAAAAATCATTTCAATCACTGGTATCCAAATAATGGTTTCCTAAGTATTAATTGAAAACACAAGTGTGTTTTCTGCATAATGCCCTAGCAACTACAATAGAGCCCAACACTAACAAATATTCTATTTCTGAGAAATTTTCATATAATTAATAACTATTTGAAAAAGACTCTTATCTAATTTGAAAAAGAATCTTAGATCAAGCTGCTATGTTATGAAATTTTTTAGGAATACCGTGTCAACGGTTAAAAAACTGCGGCTTCAAACTAGTGAATTTGTGTTGCCATAACTGTTCTTATCCCGTTTTCCACATTCCCTTTTTCCAGTCAATCTTCTAGGATCTCTTTAATCTGGTTACGACTCCCTAGGAGGCTGTGCTTCTCTGTACTTTGGTGATTGGCAATGATTACCTGAGGACTTTGGATGTATTATGTGATGGATGGCTGAGATTCACTGCACTCAATGCCTAGTTTGCTATTGGGCATTGTTGAAATTTTACACGATGGCTCAAAAACTTGAAGTGCAATTCATTTCACAATATTACATGTATATGTATGACATTCCCTTTGAGCCATCGCGTAAAATTTCAACAATGCCCAATAGCAAACTAAGCATTGAGTGCAGTGAATTTCTGTGTATATGTATGCACAGTTTTTTTTTTACTCATGTTATCTTATAGAAATATATATTCTATTATATATATACGCATCTCTTTGGTGGACTTTACGTCAATGTTGCAAGCAACAATCACTCAAAACATTCATATAGCTGTGATATTTCAACAGAGCTATTGGGGTTGGGTCAATATGTTGATAGCGTCTGGTGAATGATCTCAGCACCACTTGCTCACTCTTAGTCCAAATTTGCATTATCATAGATATCAAACCCCCAAATTTGTAACTCCAGAGAGTCCAATTTCTCGGCCAAACAGAACATGGCATAATTGACAGTGCAGGGCTGCGATTGAAATCAACACTGTTGTTGCTTCTGCTCATTACCATTGGCGTATCAATGCACTCTGTATAGTTAGTGTAGCAATCAACAAGCAAGGAGTTGATAGCTTGTTTTCCTGTACAGTTTTCAAGTGATAGCAATCAACAAGCAAGGAGTCAATAGCTTAGTCCAAATTTACATTATCATGGATATCAAACCCTCAAATTTGTAACTCCAAAGAGTCCAATTTCTCGGCCAAACAGAGCATGGCATAATTGACGGTGCAGGACTGCGATTGAAATCAACACTACTATTGCTTCTGCTCATTACCATTGGCATATCAATGCACTCTACATAGTCAGCGTAGCAATCAAAAAGCAAGGAGTCGACAACTTGTTTTCCTGTACAGTTTTCAAGTGAAGGTACATTTGGGTCCACTTTACATTGGTAGAGTGATTGCCCCAAATGAAATTAGAAACCTATTCATAAATTTATTTAGACTGAATTGTTTTCATTTATGCTCGAACAAGAGTAAGTTTGATTAAATTCCATTGAATTTGCCAAATTGTGAAGTAGGTTGCAGTCTACTTCAACCAAGTTGCTAGAATTTACTTCAACTTATTCTGACAAAAACTAGCTAAATATAATCTGGAAATATTGAACAATGGGAAATACACCTTATTATTTTCGCAAAGACAACCCATATTAAAAAACTTGTACCATAATATAAGCCTGCAATGCAAAAGTTGGAGGATGACAGCCTTTTTAAACCTTAAGAAGGCTGAGTTCAACACTTCAAGCAGACAACATCAACTTGCTCCTTAACACATCCACTTTGCTGCTTGGAGGTTAGACAGTCTCTTCATGGAAACATACATATGTTCTGTACAAGAACATATCTGCCAAACTGAATGGAGTTGTCTGTATGAGAGAAAAAAAGATACTGCTCTCACCTTCTAACAAAAATGACAAGAGGATGGAACTAGCTCATCGAAAGATGATTAATATGATGTATCTGACAAAAATCATGAAAAAAATGTTTCCACTTACATGAGGAAAAAGGAAGTCAAGTGTATTCGTTCATTAAATCTGATGCTAAAGGGACTCTACAAAAGTAAATCACTACCAAAAAGGAATGACTTTGTGCAATACAATATCCTCAGTTGTTGCTAAGGCAAAAATATATTAAACTTTAAAGCACTAGTTGAAAGAAAGAGCACGGAATCTGAAGATTTTTGAAACTAAATTCTGTCTTTTTATTACCCAACAATGCATATTTATAATACAAAAGGATGACAAAAGTAGGGACTGGAGATGAAATTTGATCATCAGGTATTGATCAATCTAGCCTTAAATAAATGGAACTTATTGAATACAGTTTTATTCACATAAGAAGCAGTATGATAACTCGATGTACCAACAGTAGACAAAAGAATCTTTAGCGCTGATCTTTAATTTTACTTATTCTTATTAAATGTTATCAATTATAAATTTGACAAAGTACTTTCATTCCAAAAAGTATTTGGGAAGTGTGGGGGAGTGGTTGTGAGGCATCTATGTTGGAACTTTTCTGTTAGCAAATTTGGTTGGGATTTGGTTCATGCCCGATTTGGAGTTGGAAACTGAATGATCAACATATGGCTGAAATCCCTTGCTTTCAGGAGGGAAATGAATTTTGTTTTCGAATGATTTATGGGTTTTGGAATCTACATCTTGGACCAAAATTGAAAAATTTCTTATAGTTTATGACAGAGTAACTAATAGGTTACATCCAAAACTTCATTCCTTCAGAAGAGCAATATAAGATGAACATTCTGCTGCAGGGACCTAGCTGGAGAGATTGGGTGTGGTCATTTGGTAAGGCTCTTTATTTTTATGATACCAGGAGGATTTATCGTCTGCTTTGCAAGAAGTTGCACTTAGCCCCTACTTTGAATCCTAGATGGCCTTTGATGGATCCTGAAAAGAGATGAATTGAAAGATTGCATAGTGTGTGGACCCTCAAAATCTCCGTTAAGCTCAGAGTCTTTGGCTGGTTCATTATTTATCAAGGTTGTCAACAAAGGTTCACCTAGCCAAAAGTGGATTCACAGATAACAGGTGCTTAGTGTGTGGGAAGGAGGAGAACCTCAACCATATTATGTGGAACTCCAAATTTACGCTAGATTGTTGGCATTAAGTTCGATGGAACAGGAGGTGGTAGTGTGTATGAGTTATTTTCTGTAGGAGTAGTCACTGTCTCCAGATGCGTGCCGGTGGTATGCACAGACTCCGCAAGTTGGCTTGAAGGGAGCTCCAACTTCACACCTGGTAAGGGTATAGGAGGAGAGAGATTGCCAATGAAAAGGGCATGGCTGCCAATCATCAAACCCCCAAGTTTGATAGATTATGGTTGGAATTCCTGTTGCTCAAATTAGGATCATAAGGAAAACCATTTGCCGCAAACCCATCCAATCTTGGAGGCTGAGCATATGGCAATCGCCGAGCAGTCTTGAAGCACCGTTCCCCTATGCTCTTTAATGGGGTGTCATCGACAAACTGACCAAAAGGGGAGATCCCTCCTCCTCCTACACCAAAGGGCATCATCCTCTCGCTATCCCGAATCCGCTTTGCACGCTGAATTGGGTTTACCATACGGTAACTCTGTGACAATCCCAGTGCCTGATTCAGAATCAAACTCGTGGAAACCTCTGTCAAGCCAGGAACGAAGTGTATGTCAATGCATGCTGGCTAGGTTTCAGGCTATCAAAGGTGACATTAGGAATCCCCAGTTTTGCAGAGCGAGACAGGAACTCATGATAATTATGACTATGATTATGCTTGGGATGTTGAAGCATCTGCACCGTTGATGGGCTGCTGATTTTGTTGATTGCTGCTAATTGCTTTAGAGGCAGATCGGGCGGGTAAAGAGGTAATCCCTGTCTCTGCCTTATCATGATCCGTGTGTTCCAGTGATTCTTAATTTCGTTATCAGTCCGCCCAGGCAGCTGAACCCAAAATTAAAAGCATAAGAATACATGACCCTAAATTTATTGATTTGATTTATTTTCAGCATTCAAAGGGAACCAAACACAGGTCATCCCAACATATATACCACTGGTAAAATGAGTCACAAAGTCATATATGGCCTCAACTAACAAATGGGTTTTCATCAGAGATCTTTTGTTTTAATCAGAAAGAAACGTAAAAGCAAACCAACAAAGGAAAAAGTAACAATAGGTACCACCTGAGCAGCCATGCGAGCCCATTTGTTTCCGAGCTTGGCGACCTCGGGCAGTTCCTACTGCCATTTATTCAGAGAGTCGTTGTCCATGAGATCGTAAACCAGGAGCCTCTGGCGGGCATTGTTTTTCCCTCTCGGGCATTGTTCTTCCCTCTCCTTGAAGAGTTGCAGAGTGAGCGAGAGACCTATTCAGAATGCTTGAAATTGGAGTAAAATCAGAGGACGAACAGGTGGTGAGGGTGAGTAAAATCAGAGGACGGAACAGGTGGTGAGGGTGCCAGGCTACAAAACCTCTGCTGAATGTTTATATGAGATTTCTGAGTTTTTCTCGCAGCAATTCTGGCATTCTGGTGTCCTCCATGTTCAGTGACATAAACTCCACTAAAAATTTAAACGGACTCTCCTTAAAATAGTGCGCACAGATGTCAAGTGGAAAGCAGAAAGGTGGCCTAAAAATCTGTGCACAGATGTCAAACGCACATGAAAAGTGTAGACGGTCGAACTGATTCAAAAGAAGGCCTATCGGCCTAAAAATGCCATCGCAATGATCAATGAGATGCTTAAGATGTTAACTTAATTTTCAATAGAGGGTTTCTAATGTCAGAATCGGTGACGCCCATTTTATATGGGAGCCATGGCTTGACAAATTAGGCACAGGGTTACAGATTTGGTTGCGTCATTCTGCTAAAAGGGTTAACACAAATTTAAGAGATGGATAGATTTTAGTAATTTTTATTCTGGACTGGACAGCTCCATATCTTCACCAACCAATTGATATAAAATACTCGCAAACCAGATTTAAAACAAGATTTGTACTACAGGTGCAGGCAATAGGCAAAAGATTGACAGGACTTGAAGATTTACCTCTTCTTGCGTTCTGTCTCGTTTGACGACCAGCATAGTGTCAAAATACGCTGCAATATAACAGAAGTAAGGCACTGCCCTAAACTGGGAAAAAAACCCCTCTGCGAATCAGATCAGACACCTATACGCTCGCTACTGTTCTTAAATATGCCATGGTACAACCATTCGAATAGGACAGACTGAGACGCCGTTGTGAGAAGCCGAAGGGTTTCGGCTCGGCTAAAAAAATCGCATATATCACTCTGCTCTTGTTCAGTTCAGCTCGGTCGACTCTCGACAGTAACGCAATCGAAAGTCGTTTTCACTTGGCAAAAATTTGATTTTGAAAATTGGAACATGTTTCCCTCTCCTCGTCATTTGAATTTTGAAAAAGTGATGTGTTAAATGTTAGATGGCGTAAGATGGGTGTGGTCATGTTAGATTGCGGGTTTAAGAAGTTAAATTAGTTTAAATGATAATTAATAAAGTAATTTATTTTTAAACCGGTATAATATGTTGCTTGAGTACTTGGTAATTGATAATTTTAAATCATAATGATAATTTTATGGATAATTATATATTTTAATATAATATTAAAAAAAATTCATTAATAAAAAAAAAATTCATATTTTTTTTTTGTGAAATTATAATTTTTTTATCTATAATTGCATTCAGAATTTATATCAAATTATATATATAATCACTATAATATAAACAGAAGCTTTGAGGGTTACCTCAATTGGTCATGTCTATATGATACTTTTGTTGTTGAGAGGTCACACGTTCAAATCTCTCGCCACTCTCGAGGTCAGGGTGTGTGGTTGAACCAACAAGAAATGATCCCTTTGGGTGGATTTACCGAGTATAAATATTTCATTGATGTAGTGGTCACCAATCTCTAGGGTTCATGAACCACATAGAAAGAAAGAAAAAAAAACTATAATATAATTATAATCAAATTAACTAAATTAAATATGTGTATTTTTAACTAACTCATTGTGTGTGTGTGTGTGTGTTATATACGGCTCTCCAACTATGGCATAAGCAGGGGACAATTGAAATGGAGCGACAATTGATTGTCAACAGGGGATACAGGAAGGGCGGTGGAATCAGTGAGGCAAACAATGGAGGATAGACTCAACGTGGCAAACAGCAAACTTGATGCATGAATAAGGGTGATGGACTCAACATGGCAGACAACAAATGATGGACTCAACGTGGCAAACAATAGACAATGAACTCAATGTAATAGATAGGCACAAGCTGGATTTTGTGCAATCGAAGGAAGTTGGCAGCGAACTGTGCAAGTTAATAAGAATTTGTGGTGCGGGGGAAGATACAATAATGCAAGGGGCAAGTAGTACGCAGAACCTACTCTATTACCAACATAACGAGCAAATATATACACAAATGTATAAATATATAAATTATTAATGAAATTGAAAAATATATAATGAATTAAAATGAAGGCCCCCTATATAAATACTAGGTGTGTGTCTAGTTTACATGAAGAGGCGTGTCCCTTAAAATAGGTTACGTCACTCTATCTCCTTAATTAATTTGCTTGTTACAAGCAAGGATGACTTTTGATCAACCAAAACTCTCATTCCTTCCTCGTTCCTTAATGCCAAGAGTTAAAGATTCTCATCCCACTTGGTAGCTTGCTATATTTCCATGTGTTATAGATGTCTTTCTCATATTGAACAAGGGTCATTATAATTCATTGAAGGATAAATTTTCATCTACCACCCACGAGCAAATCCTTGTATATTACTTTACCTCGTGTGTACTTTATGAACACAATTTTCTCACTTTAAGTCTTCCTGTTTCTCTTGAAATCTCTGGTACAAGTGATGACATGCATGAAGATAGCGCATATTAATTCCAATGGGGAAGGTGCGTTTACCATCATGGATTGAAGCAGTGTTTGGAAATGGGCCCCCCTCCCTCGTAGGGAACAAGCCTTCCATCAAACATTCCTCATGTTAGTTCAACTGAAGTTAAATCTTTCGTTTGTGGGAGTTGGTTTCATGAAGATCAGTATGATTTGGAAGTTAGATTCTCCTTGGTCTCATAAAAGTGAAAAACTTATCTCCTCAATGAAATTGCATTTGGAATTATTGTTCTCTTTGTGTAAATATATGTAAGTTTGCAATTGTCATTTTCTCATTAAATTGTTGCTCTGTCGTTGCGTCCCCCCTCTTGCCTACTTGGGAGGTTTGTCCTTCTTTAGGAGTCGTAGTCCTAGTATTTCTCAAAATTGCTTCCCAATGTTTGTGTAATCCTCCTTAAAATGCAGGAAGGCATGGAGGAAATTATAGAGGATATTCTAAGCCTCAAGTTTCGCTCTAATCAGTTGGCATCCTCCTTGACTGTAGTGATGGAGCAAGTCATGTTAAAACGGCTCAATTGAATAGGTTGGAGGATGAATTGCAAGCTATGAGATTTCAAATGGAAGCAAAGTGACTCCAAATAGTTTTGAAGAATCAAAAATCAACTCAATCAATGAATTCATTGTTCATGGACAACATAGGCCTTCTAGATCTCAGTGAGGATGTTACTGAAGCAAAGGACCTATACTATGTCGCTAAAGACCCCGTTATTTAACAAAATTTTATGGAGTGTAAATTTTGCTTATATTTGGGCTCCTTCTAAAAGCTTTAATCTTACATATGTTATGCCAAGTGATTTTGGTTTATAGGTAAAATTTTGTCAATTGCTAACTTAGTCTAAATTTGCAAAGACCATTGAGACTATGTTTTAGTGGTTGCAACACCCTCCAAAATTTTGTTATCTCAAGTGTTGCACTTATCGCTCGCACCCTTTGGTCAATCACACTGAGCATATGTTGTCTCATTGGTTCGAGGTGTCTTGTCGTCAAGTTGTTGAGTGTGTGTTCGCAAGGTCATGTATACACGAGTTCACTCGCTCACACACTTAACCGTTTTGCCGAAGATCTTCCGATTGGACCACCCTCCATCAGTTGAACCTCCACAGAGCTGCACTAAGCAATCTCAACCCTTAGTGACCAATCATTGTTGCCCAGAATTGCACAGAGCTTGAGGCTGCCTCCTAGGCAATCTGCACTACGCAATCCTGGAATTGACCTGGCTGACTGTCACCCAGAATAGTGCAAACGTTTCCCAAGAATTTGTCTCAATATGCGTTGCCTGCAATCCTATCCATTAAGCCTCTCGCTAGTCAACTGGAGAATTTGACTAGGAAATCACCCTGGGCTTCACTCCTCCCAAAAATTGCATGAAGTTATCAGCCTGCCTGCCTTCACTAACTGAAGAAATTGCGTAGACAAGAGGGACAGGCACCCGCTTCCTGTCACTGCACTATCTCTGAAAATTGCATAGTTTTGTCAGTCAGTCCCCCTACCAGCCGGCCTGCTGCTCCTCCTAAAAATTGCGCAGTTTTCTTGGACTGTCCACCAGCTGCTCGACACCTCGCTCAACCCAAAAACTGCGCAGACATGTCCTTCATGATTGCCTCCTAGTTCTATGTAGTTTTGGCCAGCAAGCTCCTGCAGCCAGCTCCTGACCTCCTCTGAAAATTTGCACAGTTTTCACTACTAGTGCCTCCTGTTGCCCGCATTGCCTTCCCTAGAAAAATTGCACAGTTCTACCTCCCAACTTAGCCAAATCCCGCAAATGTCATTGTTGTCCCAAACTGCTCAACCCAACCTCTCAGTGACCTCTGCGCAGTTTTTCCCGACAGTGCCCCGAAGCCTCGCATCCCAACTTGAAATGTGCTTTGCACAGTTTCAGAGCCTTTATACTCTCTCCCAGTCACCTGCACCCGAAAGCGAAAAGATGATGCATCATGGTAGACTAGGGATTTCTGGATTTTTTGTCGTCTCGTCATGAGTGATTGCAGAGACAGGTACATGGATGAGACATGGCGCGACGACGAACAAGATGAACAAGGAATGCATGCTAAGAAACTTGTTCGTGAAGGGATGAACACATGAAGCATGCCAAGTACCAATGAAGGGGATACATGTACATGCAACATCAAGCGAACACCAAGACCATCGAAGACTCTACACACCTTGTCATGCGGAGGTGAAGCTATGATACACCAAGTGCACACTCATCATTTAGCAGCACTGCAGCTCGACGTGGACACCACAATCAGCTTGAACATACCAGCACTATCATGTCGAGTCATATAATGAGTCCTCTCAACCACATCACTATTGTGGGCCATATCGTTGTAATCAATGTAATGTAACGTGGAAGTCCAAGAGACCCACATACGAAGTTGAAGAGTCATGTAAGTCAAACAGTCACGAGGGAAGTCAAAGTGTCACAAGGGTCAAGTTCACCCTTGGCTATATATACCCTTCAATTGTACATGCAATGGAATTTTCACCTTGGCTCCTCCCACATAGCCTTGAGAGTCTATAATCTTTTCTTTGAGGAGAAAGTAGTGGCTCCAACGCCCCATTATCAGGGTTAGTGATGTATGGTGTACAGATGTGTCTTGGAACTTTCGCTTAATTTAGAAGCTCGTTAACAAGCCAACATGTTTTCACACATGTATTGTATTAGTTTGTAAGACTATTCTTTGGACACTTGCAATGCATGTGGTTTTAACCTGTACTAGATAGTCGAATTATTTCAGTTGTTTTACTGCATATATAGTTGAAAATGTGTTGTATCAGTTGTTAACGTTGTCTCACCCGTGTGGACTACTCCGTCGGACACTCGACAAACTCATTCTTGTAAACTTGTTATAACGACCGTCGCACTCGTGTGGACTACTCCGCTGGGTGTTGTACATGTTATCTGTTCACCTTTGTGTTTGTGACTGTCACATCTGTGTGGACTACTCCTCCAGAAGTTGCACAGATCTTGTCGTGTTGTTTGTCTCTAACAGAGTTGGGACTATTCCCTTTCGACTTGAGACTCGCTTTCACCCTCTCCCTTTGCAGTGAAAGAACTTTGACACAAGTGACATTAAGCACTCACCAAGCACACGAACCTCATTGTTTGAAGACTAAGTATACCACTCTCATGTGTTGACAAGCAAGAGCTAAGGCATATATTTAAGATAATGGCAATCGGGCCATCATACCAGATGGGACTCCTACACCAAACAGTGTGAGGTCTAGTTGGGACTTCATACTGGGGAGATCCCCTAAATGTTGGCGGATCCAACACCGTCAACATTTATGGCGCTAGAAGGAGGACCAGATGACAAGTTGAGCCCGTTGCATCTGGTTTGAATCTCTTACCAAATGGATCATACACAAATCGTGCTCCCGGGTGTTTCTCTCATTTCTCCCCTAATCATCTATCACTCCTCGATGAACTTCTCGATCACTTGTCCTTGTTAAAGTTTGACGGTGAGGACATAATGTCTGTAACCAAGCACAATTACGATTTTCTTCATTTCTGTGAATCCAATGAAATCGATAGTGAGGAGCTTATTTGTGTACTTTTCTTCCTCGCCCTTAAAAGTCATGATAATCAGCGTTGCCATACCCTGCCACCTACTTCCATCCATTCCCTTCTCACTCTCCTCAAGGAGCTCCATCAAGCATTCAATAAGTATAACGACCAAGATGTCTATGAAAGAATCTCTTGTTTAAGAATGAAGCTTGGCGAATCAGTTGAGGACTTTTCTACCTGCTTTCTTCACCTCTATCACGAAATTTCAGAACAATTTTTGGACCTTGACTTCGTGAGCCAAGAGTTGCAACGATTGGTTCATGTTTCTTGACACGGTGAACCTCCTGATTTCCCTTCTTCCTCTACTCTTATGGATCATGAGGCTCCTTAGTTTGCAGAGGAGGAGCCCAACACCCCGTTTGTTCCTTGTCCTCCTTTCTTTCCGGTCTCGAAGAGGGTGCCCCCTCATAGTGGTCTCAAAGCTGAGAAATCTGCACAGAGGGTGCCCCCTCTCAGTGCCCGCAAAGTTGAGAAATTTGCACTACATGTTCCCAACCCATCTTCTCAGTCGTCTCCCGCTCCAATGGAGGAACTTCCAAAATGGCTCAGAAAGTCTATGGCGAAGACTTATTCCTCCATTCCACATGAGGAAATCACCATTCATATCTCAAGTCTTGAGTTTGATCTACATCTCTACCATCCTCCGTCATCTACAAGCCATGCCTCCTTGTACCATGACTTGCTTGATCAATCCACTTCACAAGCTAGTTGTGCGCATTCTCTTGACTCTCAAGCTGCTGGCTCAAATTGCGGTCATGTGCAAGGCAGTCTCATTAAATAGGCAGAGAAGCAGAAAGACAAAGACACAATCAATTCCTCTTCTATGTTTCAAAATGGTTCACATCAAGACAATGATCTTCCATTCTTGGTCGATTCTCAATCCTCTAATCTTGGTGAAACATCATGCACAATTAATTATTTCGATCAACCTCTAGTCTTGGGCTGTCATCACTCCCATGCTTCCGTATGTGGTGATGTGTTATGAAACCAGCTCAAGAAAAGATAGAAAAGAAAGATCAACGCCTTAGAATTCAGCCTCTTCGAGGGGGCAACCTCCTTTACATTACATAAATGAACAATTCTTGGATGATACAAATGAAAATACCTCCTTTCTATATATAGGAGTCTAAGTGGTCCCAATACAATCAGAGCCTACATAACAATAATATTGTAGGGCACAACAATAACAATAGTGGGCTTCTATGTGGCACAATAGTAACAATATGGGCACTACATGGGTACATCAATATAAATAAGGGGTATAACTACAATAGTAATGGGGTAATCACTAGTATTATAGGGACCCAACATGCCCCTCTCCTTCAAAAAAGTGTTGTCCTCAACGCTTGAGTAGTTCAGGATACTTCTGCATAAAATTCTCGTCCTCCCATGTGGAATCTTCAGCGGATAAGTTCTTCCACTTGATAAGGTACTCTGAAATTGATCGATTTCGTAGCTGTCGAGTTCTTGTTTCTATAACTGCTTCCGGTTCCAATATAATTTTTCCTTCTTCGTCAAGTTCTGGCAATATCGTTTGAACTGGGAGCTTGTCGCCTATAACCTTCTTTAAGCATGAAACATGGAAAACTGGGTGCAATCGAGAAGCTGCAGGAAGCTCCAATTTGTATGCCATAGTACCAATCTTTTGCAACACCTTGTACGGACCATAATACTTTGGTGATAATTTATTATCCTTCTTAGCTTGCTTGAGGGACATTTGCTTATATGGTTGTAGCCGTAGGAATACCCAATCACCTACATTAAAACTTCTTTCACTGCGATGTTGATCTGCCTGTTGTTTCATTCTATTCTGTGCCAACACAAGGTTATCCTTTAAGAGTTGGAGGACTTGTTGTTGATGTTCGATGTGATGTTCCACTGCCTGAACCTTAGAATTTTCTCTTAAATATGATGTGATGGATGGTGGTTGATACCCATAAAGTGCCATAAATGGGGTCATTTTTGTTGCTGTATGAAAGGAAGTGTTATACCACCATTCAGCCAGAGGCAACCATTTGACCCATTGTGTCTGTTTATCAGATACAAAGCAACGAAGGTATCCTTCCAAACATTTGTTTACTATCTCAGTTTGCCCATCAGATTGAGGATGATAAGATGAGCTATGAGCTAACTGAGTACCAAGACAAGAAAATAATTCTGTCCAAAAATTTCCAGTGAAAATGGGATCTTTGTCACTTACAATAATCTTTGGGTTTCCATGTAGCTTTTGAACTGTTTCCATAAATGCAGTAGAAACTGTACTGGCTTTAAATGGATGTGATAATGCACAAAAGTGTGCATACTTCGTAAGTCTGTCAACTACCACCATGATGACACTCTTTCCCTCAGACTTGGGTAAACCTGTGATAAAATCCATTGAAACCTCCTCCCAACGTTGGCTTGGAATGGATAAAGGTTGTAATAGACCCGGTGTCTTAATTGTTTCAACTTTATTTTGCTGGCAAACCAAACATTTCGCCACAAACTTTTGAATATCTGATTTAAGGCCATCCCAAAAAAATTCCTTCTTAACCCTGTGGTAAGTTTTTAAAAATCCTGAGTGCCCTCCTAAGGGAGAAGTGTGCAATTCCATAAGAATCTTTTGTTTTAGCTGGGAATTCTTACATAGGTATAAGCGATCTTTGTACCATAGCGAATCATTTTTCCAGCTAAATGTATCAGAAGTACTGGAATCTTGTTGTAGCTTTTGAATAAGTGCCCACACTTCTTCGTCGTTCTTCCATTCCTCTCTTGCTTCGTTTATCCAATCTGGTTGGATAATAGAAATGGCACACAACAATGCTTCCACATCCTCATCCTTTCTTGAGAGTGCATCTGGCACCACATTTTGCTTCCCTTTTTTGTAGATGATTTCAAAGTCATAACCCAACATCTTTGTGACCCACTTTTGTTGCTCTTCAGAGGATAATCTTTGTTCTAAAAAGTATTTAAGGCTATCATGATCCGTTTTTACCTTGAAGTGTCTTCCCATTAGGTAGGGTCGCCATTTCTTAAGTGGATGGAGTATTGCCAACATTTCCTTCTCATAAATAGCTTTTCTTAAAAACTTTCCCTTGATTGGACGACTTTCAAAAGCAATGGGTCTTTCATCTTGCATTAGAACAGCACCAATTCCATTTCCTGAAGCATCACATTCCACAATAAAGGTTTTTGTGAAGTCCGGCGTAGCTAAGACCGGTGCTTGGCACATTGCCTCTTTAAGATGTTCAAAGGCCTTTGTTGCTTCCGAATTCCATGAAAATGAATCTTTCTTCAATAATGTTGTTAGAGGTGCAGCTATTCTCCCATAATTCTTAACAAACTTAGGATAATACCCTGTCAACCCAAGAAATCCTCGCAGATGCTTTATGGATGTGGGGATTTTCCATTCCTTAATGGCTTTAATTTTGCTAGGGTCTACCTTAACTCCTTCATGAGATGCAATATGACCCAAATATTCCACCTCCTGGACTCCAAAGAAACATTTGGATCTTTTTGCATATAATTGTTTCTCCTCCAATAGTTGTAACACCCTGTCAACATGTTCAACATGATCCTTCCAAGACTTGCTGTAGATTAGTATATCATCAAAAAATACTAACACAAATTTTCTAAGGAATGGTTTGAAAATTGAATTCATCAAACCTTGAAATGTTGAAGGTGCATTGGTAAGGCCAAAAGGCATGACCAGAAATTCATAATGACCCTCATGAGTTCTAAATGCTGTTTTCGGAATGTCTTCGACCTTCATTCTAATTTGATGATATCCCGAACGAAGATCCAACTTGGTGAAGTAAATTGATCCATGCAATTCATCCAGTAATTCATCAATAACAGGAATGGGGAACTTATCTTTAATAGTGAGCTTGTTGAGCTCCCTATAATCTGGACACATGCGCCATGATCCATCCTTCTTGTGCACCAATACTACTGGAGTTGAGAAAGAACTTTGACTCAGTTGAATTATACCAGCCTCTAACATTTCTGCAACCATACATTCAATTTCACTTTTTTGGACATATGGATATCTGTACAGCCTGATGTTTGGAGGAACACTTCCTGGAATCAGATGAATAGCATGATCATGATCACGCATAGGTGGGAGACCTTTGGGAGTATCAAATACCTTGGAATGATTGTCCAGGACTTTTTGGAGATCTCGAGAAATAGATGATTCCAATGTGGAAACATCTAGTGAACATAATTGTGCAATTACACCTCTTTGCTCCTTTTTTAGAAGCTTTGTCATTCCATTAGAGCTGATTATCTTTCCTGGTTTCCCTGCAATACCCCTTAATTCAACTTCCTTTCCTTCCACAGAAAATTTCATGAAAAGTTCTTGAAAATTAAAAGCTATTGTACCCAAGGATTGTAGCCATTGGACTCCTAGTACAACATCAGCACCTCCCATTGGAATGGAAAGCATTGGGCTAGTCAATACATATTCTCCCATGGATAGCTTGATATTATGGCACTTTCCAGAACAATTTATTGTTCCTCCATTTGCAATCATCACTTGACACTCTGGAGCTGGATATAGGAAGCAATTCAATTCTTTTGCTACCCTACAATGAATAAAATTGTGGGTGCTTCCTGAATCAATCAACACTATTACCTTTTTCTTCTTGATTTGTCCTTCTATCTTGATGGTTTGAGGAGTGGTAATTCCCGCCAATGCATTACAAGATATGGTTGGATTTATTTGTTCTTCATCTAGGATTTGTTCCTGGAATATATCCTCTTCTTTTGACCTTTCTTGCTCATTTTCTTCTTCCTCTTCACAATCTATGTAGAATAATTTCTTCTCAGCACATTTATGACCTTTTGTGTATTTGCTATCACAATTGTAACAAAGCCCTTTTGCTCTTTTTTCTTCCAATTGTTGTGGTGTCAACCTTGTAGGTTGTGGAAGACTATGGGCAACAACACTTCCTTCTTTATAGTTGTGAATGGTATGCTTCCTAGTTGCCATAATTTTGCTTTCCATTTTTCTTGCTAACCTGAATGCCTTCTCTAATGAATCAGGTTCCCAAAGGCGCACATCATGTTGGATATTATCCTTTAAAGACCCTATGAACACATCAATCCTATGATCTTCTGGAATATCTTTTACCCTTATGTTCAATTTTTGGAACTCCTCAATGTGCTCCATTATTGAACCCTTTTGTTTGAGACTTATCAATTGGCTAAAAAAAGTGTTGCTTTTTGTATCCTCATAATGTGCTATTAATTCTTCCGTAAAAATGGCCCAAGTGATAAATGGTTTACGAGAACAAAGCCATTGATACCATACAAACTGATTTGGTTCCAAATATAAAGTTGCCATACGTAACTTTTGTGTGTTTTGCACATTATTGAGATCGAAAAATTGCTCCATCTGTAATATCCATGTGGCGGGATCCTTGCCGTCAAACTTCCTCATATCGATTTTTGGAACATGGTGAGTCTTTGATCCAACATTAGAGTCTATGGAATCATGATTAACATTTCTTTTGTCCTCATCATGAGTTTCCTTTACTACCTTTTCACCATTAGTGACCCTTTCTTGTAGCAACTTCTTCAATTCTTCCATGTTTGTATTCAAATCTATCTTCAAATTTGCCAACGAATCCTCCATCTTAGCTTCCATGCCCTTTATCTTAGATTCCACGCCATTTACCTTAGATTCCACGCCACTTATCTTAGCTTCTGTTAGCTTTTGTGAGCGTGACCTTTGTTGCACTTGTTCTTGTAATTTTGATATATCATGTAGCATTTCTTCCTCTTCTTCATGAGTCATGCTAGAGCTTTCAGGTTCCTTACTAGGTGTTTGCATTTTCTTTCCTCGGGGCATCAGTTACCGATAATAATGCTTTACTATGCCCTTTGAATTCCGTTAAACCAAGCTTACACAAAAATTAAAAAAAAAACTACACACCTTTTTTCACTTTATAGAAGCCTGATATTGAATCTGATGTATCTCTGTAATTTCGGATCATCCAATTCTGAAATTGCTACCTGTAGTAGCCTTCTGCGTCCTCTTTCCAATGCCACAAGTCTGAGCCAAATTGGATTCTCCAAGGAAGAGTTATGTGAAATCTCCCACGGTGACTTGCTTTTAGACTAGTTCAGTAGAGCGAAGTTGTACGACGTGCCACGAGTCACTGTTTTGACCTTTGGATCTGAAAAACACCCACAAGAAACTACAGTCCGTCCTCTTTCTGTACCTTCTTACGAAACTTCAATCCGATTCTCAGAAAGAAAGTTATGACGCTTTTCCCCAGGTCACCTGTTTTGAATGTAATTCAGGAGTCATCAAAAAGACCAACTTCCTGAGATCATATCTCCGAAAATATCGCGCGAACAGCTCTGAAATTCGGACCCAAGGTTCAGCGCGATGTCTTCTCAAATGGGTTTTTTTTTGCAACTTCTGAAACGTCACAGAAAAAAAGTTATAGCGAAAATGCCACGATGACCTGTTTGGAGCAGCGAAACCCTAGAATCCAAACCTCTGATACCAAATGTTATGAAACCAGCTCAAGAAAAGATAGAAAAGAAAGATCAACGCCTTAGAATTCAGCCTCTTCGAGGGGGCAACCTCCTTTACATTACATAAATGAACAATTCTTGGATGATACAAATGAAAATACCTCCTTTCTATATATAGGAGTCTAAGTGGTCCCAATACAATCAGAGCCTACATAACAATAATATTGTAGGGCACAACAATAACAATAGTGGGCTTCTATGTGGCACTATAGTAACAATATGGGCACTACATGGGTACATCAATATAAATAAGGGGTATAACTACAATAGTAATGGGGTAATCACTAGTATTATAGGGACCCAACATGATGAATGCCCAAACACATCATGTGATCTATTGTTCTCTCATGTACACTATAACTCAAAACTGGAATTTGCACCGGTCAAATTAAACATCCATATCGAAACTTCCTCTTCACCCCACTTGCCCATGTCTCCTACCATCCAAGTGCATCGACATGCGTCAGAGATACTTTGCATTCTCTTGTTTCTTCATCCAATGAGTTATCTCCTCGATCGACACAAGGCAGTGAGGTTGTCCATGATGAAAACAGAGTCAAAGCATAGGACTCTTCCCACTCGTCATCATCTTGTATGTTGCATGAAGACAACTCATCAAGTCAGGTTGCTGAAGCTAAAAAGTTTGATGAACCCTGTGACAGAGATGGTTTCCATCTCAAGACCAGTTTTGAAATCAACAACAATAGCCATCCTCAAGCCATGCATGATCTAGTTCACATCTCAAAAATCCATTTTTCATTTTTGGAAAGTTCTTAGACGTGCCAGGGAGTCGAGGCACTTCAACGTCTGTTGATGGTTATGTCTGGACCTCGCGACTTTGGTATGCCCCTCGAACCGAATCAAATATGGTTTCTCATGCGCAATCCATCTATCTGCATGGTTGCACTCGACCTGGATCCCCTTGTAAAAATGTTTACTATTCCGGGTGTGATATTTCAAAATTTTAAATTTTACCATGAGTTTGTTATAGTGTGTCCGTCTTCATGCACTTCTCTTACATCCAATTTGGGTTGGGAGTGTCCGTCTCTCATGTAATCATGTAACTGTGAAGTTGATCATCTTAAAGACTATCTTTGTCTAGAATCATACCTATTGGATGTTCTCTCTCGTGATAAGCTCCTTGGTCTTCTTGCGATTCTTGCACATCAAATCTGCCTGCTCATCACACCAGAAATCTCCCTGTGTGATTACGAACACACAAGCTATCACGCAGATCAAGTTCCTCTCATTTCACCACACCCCAACTAACTTCATACATTCATAGTGCTGGCATCCTTTTTACATTTATGTGATGACCTTGATGCCTACGCGATTTTTCACCAGTTGCAGGTGGGTGTTCTGTCATATATAGTGCACAACAAACTTGGTTCCATCATTCAGAGAGATCGCAAGATTATTCAAAAATTTTCTTTGTTCATGTCAAACTGAAATCTGGCATCTCGACCAACTAGTTTGATCTTTCTTCTATCTTGGGTGACTGTCATGCAGTTTATCATTTTCCCAACAGTACATCCAATGACAGTCGCTTCACGCATTATGATCTTCACCGTGTAACATCTTTCTCCTTAGACTTCTGTTAAGCAGGTGAGGCACTCCAGCCTACGCTAATGGCTATGGCAAGTCCTCACTATCTTGATATGACCGCCGAGAATAATCACATCTATCTATCTATACCAGATTCCCATCGTGATCCCCTCTCTCGAATTAGGAATCCATCTTTTCAAAGATCACGAGTCTTTCAAAACAGGCATCACGAATTTTATGATCCAATCGTTGAATGGCTAGAAAAATCTTACTTGGCGAGTCGTGTTGTAGGTAACAAGCTTCAGTCCTTCCTTGCACTTGCTAAGAAACTTGGTGCAGATGAACACACACTCGCAAGAGGCTTCCGAGGTTTGTTGAAAAATGGTAGTCATCGAAGAGGTAAGCATGTGTGTTGGGTGGTTGTGACACATCTTTCTGCCCACAGGCAAGACCTTCTCTCTCGTGTGCAAGATTGTCAAGTTTTTGTATTTTCTGTTGCACATTATTTTTTATATGTTTTAATCGCTTGTATCTTTGTGGTTGCAGGTCAGGTACACCTATGGTGGCTTCACTGGAAATTTCATTTCACGTAACCCCGACTGTTTAGTGTAGGAGTAGGAGTAGTGTTTTCTTTCTTTCTTTTCTTTGCTTTCTAGTTTGCATGTTTGTTTGCTTGCTGACTTGGTTTGGTTTGTTTGTTTGATCGCTTTGTTGCTTGTTGTGTTTTCGCTTTGCTTTGCTATTTTTGCTTCGTTTTGTTTTGTTTGCTTAATATCACGTTATTTTTTGTTTTGCTAATAAGTGTCGCCCTCTACTAAGTTCTAGCTTTTGAATGAGTATGTGGCTGAGATCCAAGGAATCTTGTGACACTGCAGCACTTGGCTAGTCCTGTGTCCATCTTCTCTGTGCTTGGTTATAAACTTTCGGCCAATGAAGTCTTGATGGAAAATATGAGTCGTCTGCAAGGGAAGATCTGGTCCAACCATGAACTTGGGTCCACACTAGGAAACCCCATGCCTATACTCAGCCTTCTGCTCCGTGTGTTCTAGCTCATCCAACCAGTAGAAGCAAAGAAGGGGAAAATCTAAATGAGCAAATCTAAATCAGAGGTCTTACATGCTTCTCTTAAGGAACAACCTCTTCTGCTCTCAATAAGTAGGGATCCCTATTCCGCCCCAAAAATAAATAAGTGCCTATGCACATGTCCTCTTTTCAAAAAATACAAAGGCGAGAGAAGAGAAAGGCTCCCTACATAGAGAGGTGAAGCATGCAACTCCACCGGGGTGCTGACTCGAAACATTGTGATCAAGCTGAAACTTGTTGTTATGTTTCACTGAGTTGGAAAAAGGTGAACCATGTCTGTCCATGGGGTAAGTAGAAAAAACGAAGCAACCCGCACAATGATTCAATACTCCATGATAGACCAAGGCCCTGTGTTGTCAATGGACCGAAACAGAGAAGCTGGTATTCAACCAGTGTGTCACCAAGTGTTGTAGCAGCTGCAACACCCTCCAAAATTTTGGCCTGCATCCAATTTCAAAGCCTTCCTTGGTTTTTCCTTGATGATTGCAAACACTTGGGCTCATCCCATGAGCTTGTGTCGAGTCTTTACACCCTCTTTGCTTGACCATTCATCGGTCGTCTTTTAGCATGTTGGTTGCAATGTCATGCTTACAGTCTTGTTCTGGCTATGTTCAAGGTCTGTCTTTGTGTGTACAAGTTGTGTTCGTTATGTAAGCATCTGTCGCACTCACACACAAAGTTGTATGCAATGTCACGCAAGTGTCGTCACAGTCATTCAACGATCTATCTCAAGTGTTGCACTTGTCGCTCGCACCCTTTGGTCAGTCACACTGAGCATATGTTGTCTTGTTGGTTCAAGGTGTCTTGTCGTCAAGTCATGTTGAGTGTGTGTTCGCAAGGTCATGTATACACGAGTTCACTCGCTCACACACACAACCATTTTGCCGAAGATTTGTCGACCGAACTACCCCCCATTAGTTGAACCTCCACAGAGCTGCACTATGCAGTCTCAACCCTTAGTGACCAAGCATTGTTGCCCAGAATTGCGCAGAGCTTTAGGTTGCCTCCCAGGAAGTTTTCATTGTGCAATCCTGGAATCGACCTGGTTGATTGTCACCCAAAACAACGCAAAAGTTTCCCAAGAAGTTGTCTCAATCTTCGCTACCCGCAAGCCTATCCATCAAGCCTCCCACTGGTCAATCGTAGAATTTGACTGGGAAATCAACTTGGGCTTCACTCCTCCCAAAAATTATGTAGAAGTTGTCAGCATTCCTGCCTACATTGACTGAAGAAATTGTGCAGATAAGAGGGACATGCACTCACTACCTATCACTACACTGTCTCTAAAAATTGCACAATTTTTTTAATCAGTCCCCTTGACAGCCAACATGTTGCTCCTCCTAAAAATTGCCCAGTTTTCTTGGACTGTCCACCAGCTGCCCGACACCCTGCTCAACCGGGAAACTTCATAGACATGTCCTTCATGACTGCTTCCCAGTTCTGCGTAGTTTTGGCTAGCAAGCTCCCACAACTCACTCCCAGCCTCCTCTCAAAATCTGCGTAGTTTTCACAACCAGTGCCTCCTGCTGCCCGCACTGTCTTCAGAGGAAAAATTGCGCAGTTCTACCTCCCAGCTGAGCCAGATCCCGCAGATGTCACTGTTATCTTGGACTTCTCAACCCAGCCTTTCATTGACCTCTGCATAGTTTTTCCCAACAGTGCCCCAGAGCCCGCATCCTGGCCTGAAATGTGCTTTGCGCAGTTTCAGAGCCTTTATACTCTCTGCCGATCACCTGCACCCGAAAGTGAAAGATGATGCATCATGGTAGACTAGGTGATTTCTGGATTTTATGTCGTCTCGTCATGAGTGATTGTAGAGACAGGTACATGGATGAGACATGGCACGACGACGAACGAGATGAATAAGGAGTGCATGCTAAAAGACTTGTTCGAGAAGGGATGAACACATGAAGCATACCGAGTACCAGCAAAGCAGATACATGTACACGCAACATCAAGCGAACACCAAGACCATCGAAGACTCCGCACACCTTGTCATGCGGAGGTGAAGCTATGACACACCAAGAGCACACTCATCATTCAGCAGCACTGCAGCTCGACGTGGACACCACCATCAACATGAACATACCAGCACTGTCATGTCGAGTCATGTCATGAGTCGTCTCGGCCACATCACTACTGTGGGCCATATTGTTGTAATCAATGTAATGTAATGTGGAAGTCCAAGAGACCCACATACGAAGTTGAAGAGTCATGTCAGTTGAAGAGTCATGTAAGTCAAACAGTGATGAGGGAAGTCAAAGAGTCACAAGGGTCAAGTTCACCCTTGGCTATATATACCCCTCATTTGTACATGCAAAGAAATTTTCACCTTGGCTCCTCCCACATAGCCTTGAGATTTTGTAATCTTTTCTTTGAGGGATCAGTGGCTCTAACGCCCTGCTATCGGGGTTAGTGATGTATGGTGTATGGATGTGTCTTGGAACTTTCGCTTAATTCATAAGCATGTTAACAGGACAATACGTTTTCATACATGTATTGTATTCGTTTGTAAGACTATTCTTTGGACACTTGTAATGCATGTGGTTTTAACCTGTACTAAGATAGTTGAACTATTTCAGTTGTTTTAGTGCATACGCTGTTGGAAATGTGTTGTATCAGTTGTTAACTTCGTCTTGCCCCTGTGGAATACTTCGCTGGGTATTGTACGTGTTATCCATTCATCTTTGTGTTTGTGACTGTCGCATCCGTGTGGACTACTCTGCTGGAAGTTACGTAGATCCTGTTGCGTTGTGTGTTTCTAACATAGTTAAGACTATTCCCTTTCTACTCGAGACTCACTTCTACCCTCTACCTCTGCAATGAAAGAACTTTAACACAAGAGCCACTAAGCACTCACCAAGCACACAAACGTTGTTGTTTGAAGACTAAGTGTACCACTCTCATATGTTGACAAGCAAGAGCTAAGGCATATCTTTATGATAATGGAAATCAGGCCATGATATCGGATGGGACTCCTACACCAAACGGTGTGAGATCTAGTTGGGACTTCATACCGGGGAGATCCCTTGAATGTTGGCGAATCCAACACCGCTAATAGACTAGTAGGCCAAATTTAGCACTTATGATATAATATTATTGCATGTCTCATGTAGAATTCTAATACAAATTTCTCGGTTATGGTTTAAAAAAAATGGTTAAGTTTGATTACTGGTGTAGTGTAACTAATAGATGTTTGGCTTTTTTATCGTAATTCGACAATTCAAATTTAGGCGAGGCTGTGATTTATTATTATTTAAAATGAGTTTTTAAATACATAAATAGATTTAGTGCCCAAAAAAATCCCTAGGGCACTCAGATTTTGTAGATTACACAAATCACACTTATGATTATAAAAAATCTCTATTGAATTTCGAGTTAAATTGATTGGAAAATATGTCTCCAAAAGGGTCAAAAATCTATCAATTAGACTATGCTAAATTTTAATATAATATTAATTTCAATAAGTATAAATATTATATAGTGAAAATTCGTAAAGTAAATTTACAAAGTTTTTTTCCCCTTCTTTGTGATAAGTATGATAGATCATTAATCACAAGGGTTAATTCAAGTATTCATGAGTTAAGAGATCTATCTCCTAAATCTGGGGAGGTCATGGGTTTGACTCTTTTGATCCCCCAAGGTTATGTGCTTAGAACTTAGACATTGATATTCCACCATGTTTTCCACCCGTTAACAACAATAAAGTTTCTAAGGGTTTCTTATCTATGTGTGCACACACACAGACACACACACAAGTTTTATATTCAGGTTAGACACCAAGTTGGTATATCAGCCCCTTTGTTTGTGGGATAAGAGACTCGCCTCCACACAATAATTTGATTGTTAAAATTTACAAAGGTGTAGTCTCCTCATGGGATGATCTAGTGGTTGGCACAATGGGATGTTATCCCCTGCACCTGGTCTCAAATCTCACATTGGGACATATTTGGCCGTTGTGACAAGCATTAAGTAGTAGGCTCCACCAATGTCGTGGAGTCTCAGCTCTTGGTAAATCATAAATTCCTGGTATATTTGACTCATTGGTTGTTGGATATACTCTTGGTGTTATAGTGGTAGTCGTTAGGGTTGATCTTGGGCCTCATCCAAATTACTCCAACGAGTTATGAATTCACTATGGTAAAAAAGAAAAGGTTTACAATAGGTGTGTCCCATGGGTTTAGTTTGACTGGTTGAGAAAACAATTTGTTGCCCTCTCCAGCTTGTTTCAATTCTTGTAGAGGTATATGTTGGCTCGTTGTAATAAGGCTCGAAGAGTAGACACTCCCTAGGATAGAGTTGACTTAGGTGGGGTAGGGACGTCTTAGATCTTGCTAAATCATAAGTTATTGGTACATTTGGTTTGCAGGATGTTGAATATGCTTTTGGTATTATAATAACAACCAAGAAATTTAATCATCCAAATTACTCCAAAAAATTACCGCTTCACTATAATAATAATACAAAATAAAAAATAAAAAAATAAAAAAATAAAATTGTAAAGGTGTACATATTTTCTAAATTTGAACATATAACCTTCTAAAATAGATACACGTTCGAAATTTGACCCGATACTCTTAAAAAAAAAGACACATATTCATAATCATTAACCTTTTATTCAAATTATATATATAAACTTTTACTTGATAAAAAAATTAATTTTAAAAATTTTAATTTTAAATTTTAAATCAATAATTGTGGTTAAGTGACTTGAGATCTTTCCCAACATGGTTTTGGCTCAAATTCCATAAATCCAATTTTCATAATTTCAACAATAAAGTTCGTCAACTAAAGACTAACAAAACCACATTAATAAATGCGGTTGATACAAGCCGATAGGAGTATATCAATCAAATGCACAACCACATTAACCACATTAGTAAATGTGGTTGAAAATCTCCATAGACATTAATGATGTAGATCTCATATTAATCTTACTATTATTAATAACTATTTAATAATACAAATAATAACAATATTAAAAAAACTATTATAATAAAAATATCATCGTTATTATTATTATTATAATTAATAATAGTTATTAATTTATATTAAATATTGTTAGTCATATTAAACATTATATATTATTAATTATTATTATAATCATTTTAAGATAATTATTGTTACCACTAATTAATTAATATTATTATTAAATAATATTATCTTTTAAATATAATATCATTAATAATGATATAATATAATAACATTAGTAATAAATATAAGGGTTTATATTCTTAGGTTTAATATTATTAAACAAGTTATATAGTAGCGAGTACCTGCCGTCTAGTTAAAATATAGCTAGATTAAAGTTAAAAAACTATGAAGGTTTGGCAAAATTGAAGCCTGTATAAATGCATGCAGAAACCCCAAACAAAACTAGAAGAAAAATAAGTAAAATTAAAAAAACAAAGATATTAGAAAGAAAAAAATGACTATAATTAATTATACAAAGTCAAAATCTATAAAGATTTCTTATATTTTTTAAAGATTAGAAATAAATATATAGGAATATTATTTTATAACTTTAAAAAGAACCTTTCACAAGTCATGGTCAATAAAAAAAATTCTCATTTGATGACCACCATGCAGAACTTTCTCATATAAAGTTAAAGAATTTTACATTCATTTTGAACTCTTTTTTAATGAATGATTTGGAAAAAGTTATGCAATTTGTAAATTTTAAATATTTTGATAATACACTGTTAATTATTTTCCTTTATAAATATACCCATTTTATGAATTTTCTTTTAAATACAAATTTTGATTTTTTTTCATAAAATTTAAATTACCTAGAACACCAATAAAGTTTGTTCAAAGTTGGACTACACTAATATGCTTTGTTTATTGTTATCTTAATCTTTTATATTGATATGGTCCCACATAGATGAAGTAGTTTATAAATGAATTTTAATGTTATTGTCCATTTCTATGGACTACACTTATGTGCTTAGTTTATTATTATCTTAAACCTTTATATTACTATGGTCCAACATAGATGAAGTAGTTCATAAATGAATCTTAATGTTATTGTCCATTTCTATCTATGTTATGCTTTACATAGAGTTTGCTTGCAACCTTTAATTTAATATCAATTTAATTTTTGGACTTTGATTATTGTCCAACATAATCATCTTTTTTTATGAATTGAAAAGTTTAACATATTAATAAAAAATTAATATTTCTTTTATAATTGTTCATTTGTCCGTGACTTTTATCTTGACTCACAATTTTTTACTGAACTAATAGTCCACTTTGGCCCATGGCCCATGAGTGCCTCATTTCTCTACTCACATGCACACATTATTATTGTTTAATTATTTCTTAGAGAATATTTTTTTTTACATAAGCACAAACCACATTTATGAGCACTCTATTCTCGTGACATAGAAAACTTTTTTGTAAAATATGCATAACGCAACTTACAATTTAATAAAAAACCCTTAGAGAACAATAAAATGTAATAGTTATAATAAGTTTTTATCAGTAATGATTTTATCTTTTCTTTTATCTTTTTCTTTTTTTTTTGAGGTGGATACAATATTTACATATGATTACGTTGTTAATACAGGGGAACTTAAACTTTGAACCTCAGGGAATCAAAGTCCTCACCCACAGGGCCATTGTCATGCCTCATCTAGGGAACAAACCAAAGTCCTCACTCATAGGGTCATCGTCATGCCTCATCTAGGCAACAATGATTTTATTGTAATTTTGTTATGAAATAATATTTAAACCAAATGATTTTATTGTTAATTTTATTTTACAAATTAATATTAGAAAAACACTCCAAAAATCTTATTTTCCAAATAGACATGACATATTCCATGCAAAGTTTGTTAGTTTTAGTTGTCAAATACTTGCTTAAGCAAGAATGCAATATCTTCTTTATGGGTGGGAAGCATATGTGTTGAAAACTAATTTTGGTGAGAAAAATATATATTTTGAATTTAATTATTTTTATTGAAAATTTTGTTTTGCAATTTAATATAGGAGATGTTGTCACATTAATGTTACATACACACACACATATATATATATATATATATATAATAAAAGTATAAATTTGTTTATGTGTACATGTATTAACATGATTTATCTGGTATAGCATGATCATATGAGGAAGATTTCTTCATATTTATTAACACGGGAGACTAGAATATTGATAGATACCATTTCCATGGAAATCTAAAATCATGGGATTCTAGGTTATGTAGATAAAAAAATGAAATGTTTTCATTTTTTTGGCTTTATATTTATGTAATTAAAAGTAACCAATAAAATTTAAAAAATGAAATATGAAAAATATTATAATGTATTTCTTACATGTAATTTAAGGAAAAAACAAATACAAATGTGAATGGTTTAACATGGAAAGAACATTATAACAATTACACCCGAGATGTAATCTAGAATTGTGAGACATCAAATCTCTTTGTAAATAGTCAAATTTTGAATACAAAAATATATTTACACCACCAAAATTTTGATTTCTTTTAATGATCCAAATTTAAATAAATCTAAATTATTATTTATAAAATTTGCAAGTTGATAAAGTAATTTATATTTTATATAAACCTTATACTATAAAAATAATTTTCATCATTTTATATAATATATACGAATTTGGCATATTTATAAATAAATTTATAAAATACAAATTTTATAGAACTTACATCCAGCCACAGTCACGTAAAACTTGCATCAAAATAAATTTAGGAATTAAAATATTTTGTACATATAAGATTCACCTACTCCAATTTTTATCATACTTGACCATTGTCTCAGGTGTCCTCATTTTAAAAGTAATTAAAACATTATAGAATTGTGAGACATCAAAATCTCTTTGTAAATAGTCAAATTGTGAATACAAAAATATATTTACACCACCAAAATTTTGATTTCTTTTAATAATCTAAATTAAAATAAATCTAAATCAATATTTATAAAATTTGCAAGTTGATAAAATATTTTATATTTTATATAAACCTTATACTATAAAAATAATTTTTATCATTTTATATAATATATATGAATTTGGCATATTTATAAATAAATTTATAAAATATAAATCTTATAGAAACTACATCCAGCCACATAGAACTTGCATCAAAATAAATTTAGGAATTAAAATATTTTGTACATATAAGATTCACCTACTCCAATTTTTATCATACTTGAACATTGTCTCAGGTGTCCTCATTTTGCCAGGTCACATTTCACGTTTCCTCCAATTCCATGTTAGGCCCCTATACTACTAGTGGAACCCCTTATTGTTATTAGTACAACCCACTTATCATATTGATGTACCCATGTAGTGCCCATATTGTTACTATTGTGCCCCATAGAAGCCCACCATTGTTATTATTGTGCCCTTACATTATTATTGTTAAGTCGGCTCTGATTATGTTATGACCCCTTAGACTCCTATATATAGAAAGGAGGTCTTTTCATTTGTATCATCCAAGAAATGTTCATTTATGTAATGTAAAGGAGGTTGCCCCCTCGAAGAGGCTGAATTCTAAGGCGTTGATCTATCTTTTCTATCTTTTTCTTGAGCTGGTTTCATAACATTTGGTATCAGAGCTTTGGATTCTATGGTTTCGCTACTCCAAATAGGTCATCGTGGCATTTTCGCTATAACTTTTTTTCTGCGACGTTTCAGAAGCTAAAAAAAAACCCATTTGAGAAGAAATCGCGTTGAATCTCGGATTCAAATTTCAAATCTTTTCGCACTATATTTGCGGAGATATGACCTGAGGAAGTTGGTCTTTCTGCAGACTCCTGAATTACATTCCAAACAGGTGACCTGGGGAAAATCGTCATAACTTTCTCTCTGAGCATCGGATTGAAATTTCGTAAGAAGGTACAGAAAGATGATAGACTGTAGTTTCTTGTCTATATTTTGTAGAGCCAAAGGTCGAAACAGTGACACGTGGAACTTCATACAAGTTCACTCTTCTAGAAAGGTCTATAATCAGGTCATCTTGGGAGATTGTCCATAACTCTTTCTTGGAGAATCCAATTTGGATCAGACTGGTGGCATTGGAAAGAGGACACAAAGGGCTACTATAAGTCACAAGTTTAGAACTTAAAGATCCGAAAGTACAGATTTACAGTCGTTTCAAGATCGAGCTCCTAAAATCAAGAAAAAGCAAGATGAGGAAGTTTGAAGGCAAGGATCCGGTAAATTGGATACTTCAGATGGAGCAATATTTTGATCTACATGGTGTACCACTGTTACAAAAGGTATGTAATGCATCTTCATATTTAGAACCGGATCAATTTTTATGGTATGAAGGGCTTTGTTCTCGTAAAAAACTTGTTATGTGGTCAATTTTCACGGAGGAAACATTATGAGGATACAAAGAGCAACACCTTCTTTAAAGCAACACCACAACAATTGGAAAGAGTAAAAGGGCTTTGTGACATAGTGGAAAGCAAAATTATGGAAACCAGGAAGCATACCCCTCACAACTATAAAGATGGAAGTGTTGTTTCTCCTAGCCTTCCACAACCTACAAGGGTTACACCACAACAATTGGAAAAAAAAAAAGAGAAAAAGGGCTTTGTTACAATTGTGATAGCAAATGCACTAAAGGTCATAAGTGTGCCGAGAAGAAATTATTTTAAATAGAATATGAAGAGGAGGAAGACAAGGATCAAGAGACATCAAAAGAATAAGATATACGCCAAGACCCCACCCCAGAGAAAGAAGAAATGAATCAGACGATATCTTGTAAAGCATTGGCAAGAATTACCACTCCTCAAACTCTCAAGATAGAAGGACATATCAAAAAGAAAAAGGTGCAAGAAGTGAAAGATCACATCGAGAAAGAAGAAATGAATCCAACCATATCTTGTAATTCATTGGTCGAAATTACCACTCCTCAAACTATCAATATAGAAGGACATATCAAGAAGAAAAATGTTCAAGAAGTGAAAGATCACATCGAGCATCAAGAAATGAATCCTACCATATCTTGTAAAGGATTGGAAGAAATTACCACTCCTCAAACTCTAGAGATAGAAGGACATATCAAGAAGAAAAAGGTTCAAGCAGTGAAAGATCACATCGAGCATCAACAACAAGTTCTCCAACTTTTAAAGGATAATGCCACTTCGGTGCAAAATCAAACAAAAAACAGGTAGATCAACATTGTAGTGAAAAATGTTTTGATGTAGGTGATTGGGTATTTTTACTGCTACATCTCAAGCAAGCTATTTATGAGAAGGAAATGTTGGCAATACTACATGCACTTAAAAAATGGCAACCTTACCAAATGGGAAGACTCTTCAAGAATGAGGATGTGGAAGCATTGTTTTGTGCTATTTCTATTATCCAACCAGATTGAATAAACGAAGCAAGGGATGAATGGAAGAAGGATGAAGAAGTATGGCCACTTATTCAAAAGTTGCAAAAGATACCAATTAAAACAATATTGCTAGAAATTGAAGAGGAAGGAAAAATCATATTGGAACCTAGAGCAGTCACAGAAACAAGAACCTGACAGCTACGAAATCGATCAATTTCAGAGTATCTCATCAAGTGGAAGAACTTACCCGCTGAATATTCCACATGGGAGGACAAGAATTTTATACAAAAGCATCAAGAACTACTCAAGCGTTGAGGACAAAACTTTTTGAAGGAGAGGGGCATGTTAGGCCCCTATACTACTAGTGGAACCCCTTATTGTTATTAGTACAACCCACTTATCATATTGATGTACCCATGTAGTGCCCATATTGTTACTATTGTGCCCCATAGAAGCCCAACATTGTTATTATTGTGCCCTTACATTATTATTGTTATGTCGGCTCTGATTATGTTATGACCCCTTAGACTCCTATATATAGAAAGGAGGTCTTTTCATTTGTATCATTCAAGAATTGTTCATTTATGTAATGTAAAGGAGGTTGCCCCCTCGAAGAGGCTGAATTCTAAGGCGTTGATCTATCTTTTCTATCTTTTTCTTGAGTTGGTTTCATAACATTCCATCACTGCAACGACAAACGTACTTAGTAGAAGACAGAATAAATGTGTCATATCATTCAATAAAAAAGTGAAATCATTTACTCTCATGTATCTAAATATAAAGGTAGATTCACTTATTCTTAAATATCTAAATACACTCTTGTCCATTATAATTAATTAAATTTTACATCAAATTTTACATCAGTAATTAATGATACAATATATTGAAATCAATTTATAATAATGAAATACATAAAAAATAATGATATGTAATAGATTAAACATTTCAATCAATAACATTTGAGATAAAAAGATTTAGATTTTATTTAAAATTAATAAATTTCATTTCATAATATTAAACTTTAAATAAATTCTAAAATTTTCTAGTTCATCAAAAAAAATTCACACAATATATAATACTTACAACAAATTCAATCTGAACAATGAATTGATTAGATTTGAGAATTTTTTATGTGTCAAAGTTGGACAACGGTATTTGTGACGTTCTGACAAGGGTGGTCGAAAATGGGCCAATTTACTTCGCAATATTGCAACTCCTATAAATCATTATTCAATTCTGTGACCCAATTAAACAAACTAATTATTAAATGTTATCTTGCAATATCTTTGACCTCAGGTAGGTTGTCGTATGTGGTTGAGATGAAATAAATACTTCCCTGTCATGGCATCTAAGGATACCAACAAAGCCCGATTCTTTTGAGAAGGGTTAAACTATTTCACAATTTAAAAATACCTCACAAGTCTCAAAGAATTAAAAACTCAATTTAGTATTTGTCCATGATTAGCATCTAACCTCCAAATTACTATTGATTATTCACTTATATTATTCGAGATATGTACCTATGTATATCAATACATAGGGGAGTAATAAGGTTTTTGGCAAAGGGTGTATGACTTATCAATGTTACGTTATAGGATTAGGATTAGGTTTGTTTGATAGTTATTTATTATTATATTATGATAATAGATCTAATATACCTCATGAATAATTTAAAAAAAATAATAATAATGTTTTGTTTTTAAAATATGGGTAAGGAAAACTTATTTTTGATGGAATGAACCATTTATTTATAATTCTCAGTTATTTGATAAGGTTGAGGATAGAGTCTTGAGTGTTAGTTTAATTGGTTGAGTTTATGTTGTTAAAGTATCTAGCTAATGGTGTTGGAAAATGTAACTATGTTTGGTCTTCATTAATATACTTGTCAAAATAATAAAGAAAACAATTTTTATTATTGTAACAATGACTTATTAAAGCATGGGTTTCATGCTTGGGTCATCATAATATTAGTCAAAGTCCCCATTGTGGACTCCTAGTATTAATATTGAGTTTATAGAGTCATTGTCAATTCAAAGAGGCCCTTCTTGAGCTTTTGAAACATGTAAAAATATTTAGTATTGAGTCAAATATGATTTATGTATCCTCCACATCAAGCCAGCCTAAGAGCGATCAAGTCAGCCTAAGGATCCTAATTTGACTTACAAGAAGCCTATAAGTACAAGAAAGTCGAAGTCATTTGGTGTATCATCTCTCAAGCTAGTTCGATATCTCAAAAGTAGTCGGAGAAGTGCGAAGTCTGTTGTCAGGAAGCTGAACGAAGTGTGAGTTTGAGGAAGTCTAAGGAGAGGAAGAAAATCGAGTTTTTGTGTGTGTGTCTCTCTGTTTTGGGCCCTGTATTGGGAGATTGAAGTCTCCTAAGTTTCGTTGTTGCGGAAGTTGTTGCCTAGTCGAAGTTGCTGGAAGGGGTCGAAGATCTAGAAGGTTGACTTTGTGTGGAGGGAAGGTTTGGTCTTGGTCTAGGGTGAAGAGTCTCAAAGAATACTATTGAAAGGAAGAATTATCTTGACTGGGTTTTCCCCTAGAGGGGGGTTTTGCCCTGGCATTGTGCCTTTATCTTGTATCTCTTGTTTTGCGATCTTCATACACACATAATGTGGTAATTACTTGATGAGAGATAAGATAATAAAGAAGTAAAAGAAGTCAATACACTCACAAGTAATTATCAATAAAGGATAATCAAACCCTAATATAACTACTTTGATTTTCCAACATGGTATCGGAGCTAAGGTCAGGAAAAGTTGAAGATCACTTTGTTGGCATGGATTCTCCCTATATGATGAACTACATAAGGATGGGTTTCAACACTATTGGAAGTTGGATCAAGAAGGTCATCTACTACTAGTTCAACAAGGTCAAGAGTTAAGGATTCTTGGCTGCTCTTACAGGTTCTCTTACTGATAACAGTGCATGGGTCATTGATAGTGGAGAATTGATACACATGACAAGTGAAAGTAAAAAACTTCATACACTATCAAAGGAGCCATCCTCTCATGCAGTGGAATTGGGTGACAACAAAATATATGTTGTTAGAGGCCTGGGATCAACATTGTTGAAGTTGGATAATGGGTTGAAGTTGCATCTCAACAACATTCTACATGTTCCAGGTTTGAAAAAGAATTTACTTTCTATTTCTTATTTAGAAGATAAAGGGGAAAGACTTGCTTTTTCGGATGGAAAAGTATTGGTTCGGAGAAAATACTCTAGTATTGATAAAGCTAGGGTTATTGGGTTCGTGAAGGAAGTCTTTATAGAGTCATCACACCACCTCCTCAATCTCTGGTCCATATGGAAATAAGTCCCATTGAGCTATGGCATACGAGGTATGGCCATCTACATTATAAGGGCATCCCTGCTCTTAGTCAACTGGTTCATGGTATTCCTAATATGAAGTTAGATCATGAAGGTGTGTGTAAGGGATGGTCTTTGGGAAAACATACAAGAAAGCCATTTCATAACAATGAAACTAGGTATAAAGAGATATTAGACCTCATCCATTCTGATATGTGTGGGCCCATGTCTGACAAATCACTTGGGGGTCATCTCTACTGTGTGACATTCATTGATGACCATTTTAGAAAGACACGACTCTACCTCCTCAAGGCAAAAGATGAAGTATTTGATAAGTTCAAGGAGTTTAGGGATGAAGTGGAAACCCTAACTGAAAGAAAGATAAAAACTTAGAGGTCTGACAATGGTAGGGAATACACTTCTAAGGAATTTATTGCATATTGTAAGGAAGCAGGTATTAAGAGGGAGCTAATTGTTCCCTATTATCCCGAACAAAATGGATTAGTCGAAAGGTAGAATAGGTCAATTAAAGAAGGCATTCGAACTATGCTCCTTTATCAAGATCCACTAAAGTTCTTATGAGTAGAAGCAGTGATGACTATCGTATACATTCAAGATAGAAGTCATCATAAGGGTCTTGATAATACAACACCCGAAGAAGTATCCATAGGAAAGAAGCCAAGTGTGGATCACCTCTGAATCTTTGGAAGTCCAACATATATCCATGTTCCGAAAGACAAGTGCAAGAAGTTGGACTCTACTAGTATCATGGGAATATTCGTTGGTTACTGTCTTTCCTCAAAAGCATATAGAATCTACATAAAGGAAGGAAGACACATTGAAGTAAGCAGGGATGTCATATTCGATGAAAATCAAGCATACAAGAAATTAAAGGAAGCGCAAGAAGTTGGACTCTACTAGTATCAAGGGAATATTCGTTGGTTACAATCTTTTCTCAAAAGCATACAAAATCTACATAAAGGAAGGAAGACACATTGAAGTAAGTAGGGATGTCATATTCGATGAAAATCAAGCATACAAGAAATCAAAGGATATTCCTATTGATTTTGATGACGAAGAAGTTCCCATATTCGAAGAAGAAGAAGTTCATCATGAAAACTCTACTACAAATCTCGAAGAAGAAGGGTCGAGTGAGCTTATTCAATTGATAGTGATCCCAACCACAAGGAAGAGGCCAAAATGGTTGAAAGTTACATTAGAAGATGTTGAAGGACATGAAGCTACGAAAGGTTCCTTTAGGGAAAGTAAGAAACCAGAGGGATATTCTGGCTATGCTACATATATGACAAAGTTTATTGAAGTCGAACCATCTACATTCAAAGAAGTTACACATGAAGAGGTTTGGAAGAAAGCAATGTGGGAAGAATATCAATCCATCATGAAGAATGGGGTTTGGGAAATTGTTCCTAGACCTAGTGACAAATCGATTATCACATCTAAGTAGATCTATAAGATCAAACATGTTGTTGATGGAAGTATAGACAAGTACACGACAAAATTTGTTGCAAGGGGTTTCTCTCAAAACGAAGGCATTGATTATGAAGAAACCTTTGCACCTACAACAAGGTACACTACCATTAGATCGTTGGTTTCATTGGTTGTTATAATGGGGTGGAATATCCATCAAATGGATGTCAAGACCATGTTTCTGAATGGGACCATTGACGAGGAAGTGTACATCAAACAACCTGAGGGCTTTGAAGTGAATAACATAGACTCTCATGTTTGCAGACTTAAGAAAGACCTATATGGTTTGAAGCAAGCACCTATGGCATGATGTGCAAGGATGGATGCATATCTACTTAGAATTGGGTTCATGAAGAGTTATGCTGATCCAAATCTCTACATCAAGGTCGTGAATAATGAGCCCATCATTATTCTACTATCTGTGGATGATCTATTCATCACAAGTGTAGAGTGAAGCATTCAAGAAGATGTTGGCAGCTGAATTTGAAATGAAGGATCTAGGATTGATGCATTATTACCTAGGTCTAGAGGTATGGTAGAGACCTAGGGAGATATATTTGGGGCAAGGAAAGTACATCATCAAGTTATTGCGGAAATCCAGGATGATGGGTTCCAAGCCGATGACTACTCCTATGATCACCAACCTTGAGAAGTTGAGGGGCTCTGACTCTAGTCTCGTGGATTCTACGTCATATTGACAGTTGGTGGGTTCCCTGATGTATTTGGTAAATACTAGGCCAAATATATGTTTTACAGTGAACATTCTTAGTCATTTTCAGTTGGAGCCTCGTCACGATCACTGGATAGCTGCCAAACATATATTGAGGTATCTTCGTGGCGCTATACATCACTGCCTAAAGTATGATATTAAGGAAGTCAAGCTAGTTGGTTTCACAGACTCTAATTGGCATGGCAGTGAGACTAATGGAAGGAACACTATTGGAGGATGCTTTAGTCTGGGAGCTGTTATGATCTCATGGATGAGTAGGAAGTAAGATCTCGTTGCATTGAGTAGTTTCGAGGCATAATATGTAGCTGCATGTGAAGTAGGAAAAGTGGTTGTTTGGTTAAGGATGCTTATGATAGATTTGTTCGAGAAGTCTCTAGTTCCTACTATGATTAATTGAGACAATCAAATTTGTATCAAGATGTATGGAGATCCCGTGTTTCATTCAAGGATGAAACATATCAATAATAAGTTCCACTTTATTAGGAACTTGGTGTAGGATGGGATCATGAAGTTGGAGTATGTGTCGACGGATGAATAGGTAGCAGACATACTGACAAAGGCTATTCATAATAAGAAGTTTGAATATCTAAGGAACCTGTTTGGTTTGGTAGATATTGTTGAGTGTATTGATAATAAGAGTGTGGAAGCGAATTGTTGAGGCTTTGTGAGTGAAGCATTACCTAGGAAGGCATATGGCCAACACTTTTTGTTGATGTATGGATCCCAAAGTTGGAAAGGTGGCATTGGTATTGAGCTCTTTTTTTTATACACACCTAGAATTTGGGTTGGTGGTTAGCAAGTAAGCCTAATGGTACCTAGAGAGGTTGAAAGCTTGAGTCCACCTTATTCCCACTTGGATAGATTCCCTTGGTTAAGAATCTAGTCCATAGCATTGCGGTGCCTAAATTGTTGAGAGACCAATGGATAAATTGCTCTGGTCAGGAATCTAATATGTGGCATTGCGGTGCATAAATTGTTGAGAGACCAATGGATAGATTTCCTTGGTCAAGAATATAGTCCATGGCTTTGTGGTGCATAAAGTTCTTCATGGTTCATATAGTTTGAGATCTTCCATTGTATTTGTACATCATGAATACCTCCCTAATTAAGAGGGAGTGTAGGAAAATTTAACTATGTTTGGTCTTCATTAATGTACTTCAGTCATCATGTAATGTACTTGTCAAAAAAATAAAGAAAATATTTTTTATTATTGTAATAAAGACTTATTAAAGCACGGGGTTAATGATTGGGTCATCATTATATTAGTCAAAGTCCCCATTGTGGACTCCTAGGATTAATATTGAGTTTATAGAGTCATTGTACATTCAAAGAGACCCTTCTTGGGCTTTTGAATCATGTAAAAAGGTTTAGTATTGAGTCAAATATGATTTATGTATCCTCTACATCAAGTCGGCCTTAGGACCCTAATTTGACCCATGAGAAGCCTATAAGTACAAGCTAGTTGAAGTCATTTGGTGCATCATCTCTCAAGCTAGTTCGATATCTCAAAAGTAGTTGGAGAAGTGCGAAGTCTGTTGCCGGGAAGCTGAAAGAAGTGCGAGTTTGGGGAAGTCTAAGGAAAGGAAGAAAAACAAGTTTTTGGTGTCTCTCTCTCTTTGTTTCGTGCTCTAGATTGGGAGATTGAAGTCTCCTAAGTTTTGTTGTTGCCGAAAACTGCTCCCTAGTGAAAGTTGCTGGAAGGGGTCAAAGATCTAGAAGACTGACTTGGTGTGGAGGGAAGGTCTGGTGTTGGTCTAGGGTGAAGAGTCTCAAAGAATACTATTGAAAGGAATAATTATCTTGACTAGGTTTTCCCCTCGAGGGGGGTTTTGCCCTGGAATAGTGCCTATATCTTATGTCTCTTGTTTTGTGATCTTCATACGCACATAATATGTAATTGCTTGATGAAAGATAAGATAATAAAGAAGTACAAGAAGCCAACACACTCACAAGTAATTATCAAGAAAGGAGAATAAAACCCTAATATAACTACTTTGATTTTCCAACAAATGGAAGGTCATGGGGTCAATTCTCCTTGACACCCTCGGAGTTAGGCTTTGCTAGTTTGGCTGACAGGATGTGATCCCTTCGGTTTGATCTACCTAGATTTTCCTCGAAAATGAATAAGTATATATATATATATATATATATATATATATATATATATATATATATATATCTATTTATTTATTTATTTTGAGGATATAGGATAATATAATATTCAAAGCTTTGAACATAAAAAAATGGATCAATCTAACATAAATGGGTTATTTATAAAATTCTATAGTATTAAGAGTTTAGGTTTGATCCTTTTTTAATGTTGATTTAAAGATGTATTAATGTTCGAGTTCCCTGATATGTAAGAGCAATGTTAACATTTATATGTTGATTCTGGTGTGTTACATTTTTTGTAATTAGGGTGTTGATTTGGTAGCCTAATAATTTGATCCTCTTTAATAGTTGGATTGAACTCTTGGTGATATAGTTGAGTCCTCGTGTTGTTATTATATATTTTTTTTATTCAGGTTGCTTCAAACGATTTTATCAATGGTTGTTGGTGGAACTTCGACCATCACTAAATCTGTGATCATTGAATTGTTTCTTTAACTCAATTTCTTAAAGCTCTCCCATTGGTGGAATTTTATTAGTGATAATACTCATTTTTCAGTTCTCATCCCTTTTGTTGAGGTTGTTTTATCTACAATCTCAACTTCTAAAAAAAATTCTCAATTCATTCACATCCATGGATGTCCCTTTCTCTACTTTCAAGATCAATATCCTCATGTTTTATTTATTTTTTACTTCCATAAGTAAGATTTAACTATGATTCTTCAAGCGATTAGTTACTTTGTCTTTATCCAACAAGATCTTATCGAGTTTTTTCTTAGCGTCGTGCATTTCTTGTGATTCTCGTTCACATTGAATTGCAACATCTTGTAAAATCAATGCTTGGTTTTTTACGTGGAAGTCATAATTTCCTTTATTTGAAACTTATAGTTGTTTTTTGATGTATTTTGTCTTATCAACTTATTTTTTCTCTAGAAATCAACCCTATTTTTTATGAGGAAGTTAAATTGTGGCTATGTATTATTGAAAAAACATTGTAATCAAAAGAGAGGAGATTGTGAGAGAGAGAAGAGGAGGTTGTAGTGGATGTGTTGCAGGTTGTATCCCTTCAATTCATTGGATGGAATAAAGGAAGGACTGGCTATTTTTCTATGGATGTAGGCCAAATTGGGTGAAACACATATATTTGTGTCTCCTTTGTATTGTTTCATTTTATGTTTATTTCCACATTCATTTTGATTTTTAGTGCTCTGTGATTTTATTTCGAACAATTGGTATCACAGGCAAAGATTTATTTGACCGGTAAAACTCACAAGAAAGGAGGTTCCTGGTTTTAGTGGGAGCAATGGTAGAAGAAGGTTTCAAGGTCGAGAAGTTTAGTGGCCAAAACTACCAGCAATGGAGATGCAAATGGAAGAATATATATATTAGGAAAAAAAATTACCATAAGGTGGAATAGTAAAGAAGCTAATGACCATGAAATACAAAGAATGAGATATTCTTGACAAAAGAGCATTAGGAACAATACCACTATGCCTAGCAACATTGGCGGCTTTCAATATTTTGAAAGAAAAGACAATGGAAAGTTTGGTGATGACATTGGATAAATTGTACAAAAAAACCCTTAGCTACCAAAAATATATTTCTTAGTAAGTATTTATTGAATATGAAGATGTTGGAAGGTGGGTATGTTGCTAATTATTTAAATGAATTTAATATGGTCACCACTCAAATAATTTTTGTAGGAATAAACTTTGATGATGAGGTTAGGTCTCTTTCGAATTTGTGCTCATTTCCAAAAGGCTAGAATGGTTTATTCATGGTTGTGAGTAATTTTATCTTTGTTTCAAACACTTTAAAGTTTGATGGTGTTATCCTTAGCGAGGAAATGCAATAAAAAAGCATAGGTGAGATGTCATGTAATGCCTTGACTATGGAGAACATGAGAAGTCAAAGGGAGGGAGGAAAGAGCCTAGGGAATCATGAAAATTCTAAGAAGAGTGTATCAAAATCTAAAGGGAGGTTGGAATGTTGGCATTGTGGGAAGAAAGAGCACAAGAAGAAATATTGTTGATCTTTGAAAGAGAAAAAAGAGATGGACAATAGGAGAATAATAAGGAAGGCAATGTGGTACAAGATGCTTTCCTCCTTTCAATAGATAACATTGTTGATTATTGGATGATAGACTCAGGGGCTTTATTTCATGCCACACCCCATAAGAAATATTTTCAAGATTATGTTCAAGGTGATTTTGGATAGGTTTATTTGGATGATGATGAACCATGTAAAATTGTGGGAAAGGGTAAGATATGGATAAAATTATAGAATGGAAACCAATGGTTGTTGAAAGAGGCAATGCATGTTTCTAATTTAATAAGAAATCTAATTTCAGTATGGTAGTTAAGAACTAAAGGTTGTAGAATTACATTTATAGGAAATTCATGGAAGGTCACTAAAGGATCTATGATAATAGCAAAAGGAGAGAAGGTGAGTACATTGTATTTATGCACTAGTAATGCTAACCTTTCTATTTCTTTAGCTGTTACATGAGAATATTATACAATATTGTGACATTAAAAGCTCAAACACACGAGTGAGAAGGGAATGCAGATTCTCCACTAAAGAGAATTATTGCCACATTTGAAGAAGGTTGATTTAGACTTTTGTGAGCATTGGGTCCATGGAAAACATAAAAGAATTAGTTTTCTAAAAGTTGGAAAGGAAAAGAAGAGTGAAAATTTATATCTCAAGCATACAAATGTATAGGGACTGGCTTGGGTATCATCTCTTGGTGGCTCTTATGATTATATTACTTTTATTTATTATGTAACTAGGAAAACATGGGTTTATTACATTAGAAAAAAATCTCATGTCTTTGATACTTTCAAGAAACGAAAACTTTTGCTTGAGAATGAGGCATAAATAAGTTGAAGTGTTTTAGATTAGATAATGGAGTAAAATATCCCAATGGGGAGTTTGATATTTACTATTCATACCATGGAATTCATAGAGAGAAGATACTTCTAAGAACACCTCAATAAAATGATGTGTCATAAAGGACAAATAGGACAATTGTGGAGTGCACAAGGGGTTTGAGATTGCATGCATAATTTCTCCTATAATTTTGGATGGATTGTGTTGATATTGTTGTTTAATCAATAAAGAGAAGGCCTTCGATTTCCTTGGATAGTGGTATTCCAAAGGAGGCATGAACAGGTAAAAAGGTAAACTACTAATTTCTAAAGACTTTTGGTTGTGAAGCATTTGTCCATATTGATGGAGAAAATAAAAGAAAGCTTGAGGGAAAATCCAATAAGTGTACCTTTATGATATTGAGTTAATAATTTTGGGTATCACTTAAGGGATTATGAAAATCATAAAACCACTAGTAGAGATGCGGTATTCAGTGAGAAGATCATGTACAAAGGTCAATTATAGAAAAAGAAATAGTAAAATAAAAACATAGAATACATAATGCTTAATGTAATCACAAAAAAATGAATTCCAAAGGTGCCAGAAAATCAAAATGTTCAATAACAACAACAACAATAGGTCACAGGGTCAATTCTCCCCAAAGCCCTTGGGGTTAGGCCTAGCTATTGGCCGCGGGGCTTGATACCCTTGATCAAGCTCAAATATTTATGTGGACATAGTGGCCACCTAGTGACCGCGGGTGTCCGTGAACCACCAGGAAAAAAGAAAACAACAACAATAGGTACCTCACACTCGTACAAGTATCGTTAGAAGGTCAACCAGGTTAAGTAGACCCCTTGAAGGATAATCTCCTTTGTTTTATTATGTATTGTTGACTGATTCTAGTGAACCAGAAAGACATGAAGAAGTAATGCATGTAGAAACTAGGTTGAAGGAAGAGGACAGAGGAAAAAAGAAGTATAAGGCCAAAATTATTGTAAAAAGGCTTGCACATAAGAAATATATATATTTTGATGAAATATTTTCTCCTATTGTCAAAATGACTTCAATTAGAACTATTTTGAGTTTAGTGACAGTAGAAGAATTACATCTTGAGTAGGTGGATTTAAAGACAACTTTTCTCCATGGGGAATCAGAGAAATATATTTATATGTAATAGCCACAAGGATACGAGGTCAAAGTGAAGGAATCCTTAGTATGCAAACTAAAGAAAAGTTTGTATGGTTTAGAACAAGCTCCAAGGCAGTGGTATTTGAAATTTGATAGTTTTATGACAAAACAAGGATATAATAGATGTCAGTCCAACCACTATGCTTATTTTAATAAACTATACAATGATAGCTATATTATATTTTTATTGTTGTAAATGACATGTTTGTTGTGGGTCTAACATGCACAATATAAATCCACTCAAAAGAAAACTAGCTAATTCATTGCCATGAAGGATTTGGGTGATGCAAAGCAAACCCTTAGGGTGAGAATACAAGAGATAAGAAAATCATAAATTAACATTGTCTCATAGTGAGTACATAGAAAAGGTGTTGGAAATATTTAAAATGAAAGATTTTAAACTAGATAATACACCTTTGTCTAGCCATTTCAATGTATGCAATGGTGTGCACAAGGCAAGATATTGCACATGCAGTGGGATTTGTGAGCAGGTATATGAACAATCTAGGTAGAGAGAATTGGAAGACACTAAGGTTCATTCTTAGGTATTTGAGAGATACTACTACTCATGAGTTATGCTTTGGATGTTCAAACATTGTTTTGCAGAGATATGTTGACTCATATATGGTAGGTGATATAGATAGCAAAAGGAGCACCGCATGGTATGTTTGTATTGTAAGTGGAACAACAATAAGTTGGATTTCAAAATTGCAAAGGGTTTTCCACTTTCAACAACATAAGAAAAGTATGTTGTTTCTACGAAGGCTAGTAAAGAGATGATTTGGTTGCACGGGTTCATGGAGGAACTAGGAAAGAAGCAGGAGAATAGTAGGTTGTGTAGTGATAGCAAGAATGTCATTCATCTTTCAAAAAACATAGCCTTTCATTCTAAGACTAAGCATATATAACTCAGGTACCACTTCATATGATTAATTTTGGAAGCGGGGCAGTTGAAATTGAAAAAGATACATGATATTCAAAACCTTGCGAACACGTTAAAAAAGCTAATAACCAAGGCGAAACTGAGTTTCTACTTAGTTTCAATTGGTCTTGAAGCATGATGTTGAGGATGACGAAATAACCAGGTTCAAGTTTGAAGCACTGTCTAATAGGTACAGTGGTAGTAGAATTGTCGTAATCAGTCCCCAAGTGGGAGATTTTTTGTTGTGGAGTTTGATTATCTTCTTGATTCAAGGTCATATTTTTGCTATGTCTGAACCCCATTATTAATTGGGGGTGTAGCGAGGTTTTCCCACATATCATTATTGCTAAGGAATTTGGTGAGGGGAGATAACAATTCTTTGGAGCCCCTATAGTGGGTGTTCAAGGGCAGCAAAGAGAAGCTTTTGGAAAAATTACCTTGGAAAATATTGTAATTTCATAGTTAATCTAGACCATTCATCACCAAGTCACATATTTAACAATAGATGTTATGTTAGGGTTTTCTGCCCAAAAGGAAACCTTCTTTTTATGAGGGAATTGTATTGTGACTATGATGCAGGTGCATCTAATCTAGGTTTGAATGTTTAATAAATGAGTTAGTTTTCTAAGTTAGGCTTTAATTATTTAATGTATTTCCTATAGTTTTAGGAGAGAATGAGAATCACTGTAAATAGGAGAAGGTTCAAGAGTATTCTGGAAGAGTTGAGAGATTTGAGGGTCAGTTAGCTATTATCTAGGGATAAGGGATTAGGTGAGAGTTTTATAGATCATAAGAGATATTGTGGGAGTTTTTTCAGGATCTAGAACCTACTTTGGGTTTAGATCCACTTGTATAAATCTAGGTGAGCCCATGATGCATGTACGTAGGTGCCAGAGTGAGGAATGAGTGGTGGATGATTAGGCCAATAGTTCTCTTATAAATATTTTATTTATTAATGAATTATTTCTTAGATTTTATGTGCATACCCATTGTGTGGATTTCAGTTTTATGTTATGTGTGAATTTTTAAGTTTCAAGCCCTCTAGCCTGTGCCATCATTTTTGGTATCAGAGCCTCGCATTTGTGCCTCGCATTTGTGAGAACATTGTGTGAAGTAATTGTTCAGCAACGATGTGTGCAAATATGCATGCTTAGAAGAGAAGAGTTGTGTATAATGCAGACTTGTGGAAGAATTTGCCTCCCATGTGTGAGAACATTGTGTGAAGTAATTGTTCAGCAACGATGTGTGCAAATATGCATGCTTAGAAGAGAAGAGTTGTGTATAATGCAGACTTGTGGAAGAATTTGGACCCGGTTGTTGCAGTTGAAAGTTGAGTGCACTCATAAAGCCATCCATATTCCAAGTTCCTCGCTACCTTTTCTTTCATGAACCTGGAAGAGGCAGATCTTGGTGTAATAAAAGCGGTAAGAAATATAAATACGGTTTTCTCTACAGGTAGATTGTCCGCAGCAGAAGATGATAAGGACAACGGGTGTAATTTGTCAATTGGAACTGCAACTTGTTATCCTAATAGGGATGGAACACTGTGAGGAGAGCTTGAGGAGGTCTTGAATGTGGGATTTATCGACTGAATCCAATCCAGATTTGCAAGTCCTGCCTTACTGACAGAAGAGCATTCAAATTTGCAGCCAAGGACTATGTGGCTCAATAGAATTGTAAAATCCTCGCAGGCTTCCAGATGCTTGGACTATTCATTTAGCACAAAGCAGGTAATTGTCATCCATTCTATTCGATGGGATTCTGCCGCGTGATCCATTCTTCTCGGTTGTGATTATTGAGATGGAGTGAGTTGATCTGATCTGTGCCCTGTGCCTCCACACTTTGCTGTTGTTAACCGTTGGCGGCGGCGTTTTTAATTCCTGTGTTTTAATACGTGGTTTTGTTGTGTGGATAAAAGTGTGGACATATCTTTGTGTGGAGTGACTTGTTGCGTGGAGCTGTGCCGAGGAAAGTGCAAAGGTGTTGTGCTGTGTGGAGAAGTTGAGAAGCCTTCAGAGGTTTGTCTCTATGAAGGTCTGGTGGAGCTGACATAAAAAAAAGGTGTTGTGTATGTCCTGCTGCAGTCAGCTGGTCTACTATTGTGGTGTCATTGATTGCGGGACATCGTGTTTTTAATAGGCCCTGGAATATGTTGTTAATCGTAAAGACCACTGAAAATGATGTTTAAGGAAACGTATATTTGTGGTATCCCGTGGAGTTTGTAGTTGCATTGAGATTAAACTAGTCCACACTGTGCATAAACTTTGTTAAAGGCCTCAGCTAGAAAGGAGATCAAGCTTCCAACAATTTGGTGAAGGGTATTGAATTTAATAACGTCTATAAATAAATAAGAAATGCAAATTGGTATGTCACATGTCAAAGTTTTCTAACCTATTTTTTTACATGTGACATATAAACACAATTATCTAAAATTCTCCACATTATGTAAACGTATGAAAATTGGGTTGTATGAGAAAGAATTAACGAGACTTAATGGAAGCTATGGTAAAGTTAATAATGAGTGCTTGAGTGGAATAACATTAAGGTGAGGTGATATTTTATATGTTTGAGAGAGTTAATAGAATGTCCTAGTTTGATAAAGTAGAATAATTCAGTCATATCTGTGTTTATGGTGTTAAGGTTAAAAGTCCATGTTAGGTAAATAATTACAATATCAATGTATTAAGGGTGGATGTCAAAGGTCAATGAAGAAATTTGTAAATTGTATAGTTGGAGTCAAGTCATGAATGAATTAAAGTTAGAGTCAAAGTCCACCATTAATTATTGTAATTATTATAATGAAGTCTGCATTTTCAATTGTACCCGACACTCAAGGTCCATTGTTGTAAAGAGTTGATGCGAAATTAGAAGTCTGGAGTTAAAGAGTCATAAGTCAAGTCAAAAGTGTGTTTAATCTCGAGTCATTGAATGTAATGGGTGCATGACCGGTAGAGCTCGATACTCAAAAGTCTGGTCAATCTTCTTTGTAGTTATTTGCAGCAAAGAAAGCAGAGTACAAAAAAGCTTTTGCAAGGGAAGAAGGAGATGAAGATGACTATGGATATTCATTTGCAGAATTCAAAGAAAATCCACAGTGATTCCATAGTAGTTGGCGTAAGTGATGAAGAGTTCAAGAAAGAGATTGTTGAGTTGAAGGCATGACTTGATGTATTGATAGAGCTACTACAAAATCAAAAACATGGATGGATAATAAAGAATACAACTAGATGGCATATTAATCAATTGATTGCAAGAAGATAGAAGCACAAGTTGAAATTTTTGTTAAGGCAAGAGGAGAAACTCCAGATAACTGAGATGAATGTATGCATTTGTGAACCAGAACAAGGACCGATGCTTCGTGAGGACGATGATGATGCTGAAATGAAATCTGTTGATACGAACATGGATTTGATTCCCACATATGGCGCTACAAGTTCTTTAGAAGATTCACATAGGATGACTAAATCTTTGATGGAAGGTAACAATTATGTTGGTTTCAAATTTGATAATTGGTGCGTGGATGCAGGATGTGTTGTATATGATGGACATGACATTAATTTTGTTCCATGTAGGGATGAAGACCAATATTTTGAACTGAAAGTGACCATAAAATGCTAATTAAATGTGAGGAAGAATTACAATTGCTAGAAAAGATGTTGATGGACCTTGAATCCAATCAAGTTGCAAATAAAGAAGAGAAATGTTCAAGAAGAAAAAATATGGGACTTGAGATAAAATATAATTTTCAATTTAATGTTAAAGATGATAAATTGATTTTCCAAACTAGTAGCAGTAAAATTCAATCATAAACTAAATTGGATTATGAGATTAAAGAATTAAGAAAACTGATGTAAAAATTGCATAAACCAAGATATTGCAAGATAAGGCAGAAAGACAACAACATGATGCATTTGACTGCTCAAGTATACATCAACAAAGAAGGAGGAGAATTACAACATAAAGTTTGGAAGCTTGGAAGACCAAAAAAGACAATAACAGAATGGCAACAATATGACAAAGCAGTTGATCAACGACAAACTAAAGTTTTGGATTGAGGAGGAGTTTATCCAACTTATAAAACATATGGTCTGCAGACCATGATTTTATTTTACCTAGGGAGTATGATGCAGGTGCATCTAACCCAGGGTTGAATGTTTACTAAAGGAGTTAGTTTCCTAAGTTATGATTTAATTATTTAATATATTTCCTATAGTTTTAGGAGAAAATGGGAATTATTGTAAATAGGAGAAGGTTTGAGAGTATTTTGGAAGAGTTGAGAGATTTGAGGGTTAGTTAGACATTATCTAGGGATAAGGGATTAGGTGAGAGTTTTTATGGATCATGAGAGATATTGTGGGAATTTGTTTAGGATCTAGAACCTACTCTGGGTTTAGATCCACTTGTATAAATCTAGGTGAGCCCATGAGGCATGTAAGTAGGTGTGAGAGCGAGGAATCAAAGGGCAATGATTAGGCCAATAGTTCTCTTGTAAATATTTTATTTATTAATGAATTATTTCTCAGATTTTATGTGCATATCCATTGTGCGTATTTCAGTTTTATGTTATGTGTGAATTTTTAAGTTGTAGGCCCTCTAGTCTATGCCATCAGGCTATGTATTATCGAGAGAGCATTGTAATGGAGAGAGAGTAGATTGTGAGAAAGAGAAGAGGAGGTTGCAGTGGATGTGTTGCATGTTGTATCTCTTCATTTTTTTGGATGGAATAGAAGGAATGAATTATTATTTCTCCGTCGACGTAGACCAAATTGGGTGACACATATATATTGGTGTCTCCTTCATACTTTTTTCACCCTTGGAAAAATAGTAATTTTATTCATGAGACAAAATTACATGTTGTAGATGCTAAAAAGCATATGCATATGATATGTTCTTGTTTTCATGGAAAACATTAAAAAAAAAGTACAACTAACCTATTCTTTTCTCCCTTTCTTTTTTTCCACTTTTTGCCAACCTCTAGTGTTGGGAGTGGATGTTACAATGGCCAGATAATTTTCATTTATATTTATCGAAAATTCTTTGTCAGAGTCAGATCCTTCTGATCCATGAGTTCGTTTGCTGCCACTTACTTCCATTCCTATTAGTTGGGGTTCTTGTTGCTGCACAGGGTTGCTGGGCCACAAGTTGTAGGGGTTGGTGGGATCTTTCTCCTCCTTTGTTGTGTTGTTCTGGACCTTTTGAACATCCATTTCTGCTTTATTTTCTGTTGTTTCTACTTTTCCTGCCACTTCTTCCAAGGGGTCTATATATTGCCAGCCATTTGGCTTTTTCTATTGCTTGTTCCATTTGGGTTTTTTTTTTCCCTTGTGGATAGGCACTATGGAGGTGTCCTGTTTGTAAGCATCCACGAAATCAAAAAGTTGTATTTTCATAATCTAATGGTTGAGTCCACTGTGTATTATTGAAATTCAATGTAATGCAGTATGGTAGTCCCTGATTAAGATCTACTTCAACGCATATCCTGGCAAATGTAAATATTCCCCTTGTAAGTCTGTCCTCGTCAGCCTTTAGGAACTTCCCCAGGGAGTTCCCTATGGCTATTAAAACATTATGATGCCAGAAGTGTAATGGGAGGTTGTGTAGCCTGACCTAAACTGGCATTTTTGATACTACCATTGTGTTGGTGTCGAATTTTGGGAACCAAGGGGTCATGAAGAGTCCTGCATTTCCCCAGAACGATGGTCCCTTATTGAGGATATGTTCCTTTTCTTGTATTGTTGTGAATCTGACTATAAAAAACCCCTTACGGCATAAGTATATTTCACAATTTTGTGACCATGCAGTAAATATCCATTGATGCAAAACATCAGATTTTGGCTAGAAACCATTAAATCTGCATATAACTGCTTTGGAATAGAGATTTGTGTACAAATCCTTTACCTCAGGCATTGAGATGGTAAGAGTAGGAGTCTCAGATTTTTGTTCCACGATGTAGGGCCCTAGTAGCTCAAGCATTGTTGTTGGTTTGGTTTGTGCTTTTTCCTTACCTTTGACTACATCTTTAAAAGATCCAGTGCTCTTTGAGCTGGTTCCAGAGCATCCGCCCCGCAGACGCAGGTTGATTATGATGATCGAGTTTGTGGTAATGCCATAATCCTGAAGTGTGTGGTTATCCTGTAGACTGTGTCCTGAGTAGATCAAATTTTGTTTGCATGCTGGTATACCGAGGTGAGTTTGGATTAGATACCTTAAGTCTTGGATCCTCTTCCCCTTCCAGATCCTCCAGCAAACATGCCTGCCTTCCAGCGTTTTGATGAAAATTTGTATCAAGTCCGCTTCAGTAGTGTGTAGGTCTGTCTGTGTATGGACTCGATCTGTTGCCAATGCACCCAACTCTGACGGATCTGTACATATCGGTGCTCTTTCTGGTTCTTGCTTTGCTAGATCTGGGCTATCTGTTGGATATGTGCATATCAGTGCTCTATTTGGTTCTTGCTTTGGCATATCTGGGATAGCGTGCCTGGCGTTGCCCTTTGTCAGATGCCCGCCTGCGAATTCCAGGAGACCTCCCGGATAGGGCTCTGCCCATCCCAGTGCTGTGTCTATGCAAATCTTATCATCAGTGAGATCCTGTTCACGGTTTGGCAACCAATCTGGCTCTCTATTACGCATGGTTGTTGTCGTATCAGTAATGGGAAGGGACTCCGTGGGACATAGGGTGATAGTTCTGAATACAAAGTGCCCAAACGAATACCCCATGCACACTTCTGCGCTGCCCAGTCCACCAAAAAGGATTTTCCTTTACCCTTTGTCTTAGAGCTGATGAACCGGTAGAGGACAGCAAGAAGACGATTGCAGTCGAACGGATCTGGCCAATACATGGGCCGATCTATCATTTGGCTGCCCATATTAAAGATCCCCTGTTCTGATCTATAAAAATCGCCTTGTTTCAGAAAGGGAGAGGTCGTCCATGTCCATTGTGGAAGTCGATCTGCCTCTGGGGGTTTGTGCTCTGGTTCACGATGCAGCCAGCCAATTGCCTGCTTTGTTAAGTCATCATGCACCTCTTCTGGCATCGTGCAAACTGCATTGATGCTGAGATCAATGGTCAGTAGAGCAACATCGGTGCTAAAAACATTCTTAGGAACCCTATCAATGCTTAGATCTCCAGGTTTTTGTGTTCGCCGCGCCGTCTTCATTGATACTACCCAGACCCAAAATCCATCTGAGAAAGGCCTGTGGGTGCTTTGAAGGGCTTCTTCTGGAATAGTGCTAACCCAATACAAATGGTCAGTTGAAAAAATAGATCTTCCACCTCTCTTGATCTCTTTTGGGGGTTCGATGAGGCCTTTCATTCGTTTCCGAGGAGAGATCCGAAGGAGCGAGCCTATCCCGGCCGCCAGGATATATAGGAGTGGACTTTGGCTGTAGGTAAGGTTGCAGAGGGTTGCAGTGTTGAGATTGACCAGTGTGATGGCGCCCAAATAGACTTCAGAGAGATGAAAAACCCTAGCTTCGTGCGCCATCAGGAAAATGATCTATTTCCTGTCTCCTTCATACTATTTCATGTTTTGTTTTATTTTCAAATTCTTTTTGATTTTTGTTGCTCTGTGATTTTATTCCTAACAATTCTTCCCATTGCTATTGGTAAGCCATTAGAATTGACATTTCTAAATTTTTGTAGATGTTGACGAATTCTTTTATAGCCTCTCATTGGACTTAGATCATTACTTCTCTAATTTGGAAATTGGACATGTTTTTCTTATGGTCTTGAAAGATGTTTGTGTAGGGGTTGGCCTCGGGTTATACCCATAAGGGTGAAATTAACTTCTCAATTTTATACGGTTCCATTTCATGAGACGTTTTGAGTTCATTTTCCAAGATAGATTGAAAAGCTCTAAAGTTGATATCCCCAACATAATGTTTTAAATTCAATATGATGTTAATTGGCATCAAATAATTGTGCATAAATAATTCACACAATAAATTCCTTCTTTTAAGAATACTGGAAAAATATAATGAAATAAAACACCCTGCTATAGGTTACTTATCTATGACCAAATTTAAAGGTAAATGTTTAATTTAAAAGCTTTCCCATTTTTCTTTTAAATATAAGGTATTATCAATGATGATGGGTGATATAGTACCAATTATGTAGCTAATTCCTTGATTTTATTGAAATTTAGTTTAACTCCTCAATTTCTTCACAGGTTTCTTTAATTTCTACTTAATATTCATGTTTCATAGCTACAATTTGTTTACCCAACTCTTCATTATCTTCTTGTAATCCCCAAATAGTCTCCATTTCGTTGTTGTAGAATTCGAATACTTTCTCTTTCTCCATGTTGATTTTCTTATGTAATGTTTCCACAAGGACATACTCTTTTGGATTGAAGGATGTATATAAAATTTTCCAAGTATCATACTCAAGATTAAGCCATTTCACTTGCTCTCTTAACTTGTCTAACTCACCCTTTAAATTAGAATGAGATTTCGAAGTCACTTGAGTTGATTGTGGTTGCTTACTTATTTATTTAGTAACCATTAGTTGTTCTCCTTCCTTAGGGTCATCAAATTGTATGGGAATTGTAGATGGCCTAACCTCCAAACTATGATTGCTTAAAGACTTAGTAGTATCTCTTCTTCATTTTACCCTTCGGCCTAGTGGTTCTTGTGTGTCACTAGGTTCTTCTTACTGTTGTTGGTGAAGAATTTGAGCTCCTGGTTCATCTTCAAATACTGGAGCAACCAATTTCTCTACAAATTCACTCCAATTTAACATAGGACATTGTTGCATGAATGCATATTTAATTAGTAGATAAATTGTAACAACCCCAGGTTGAAGTTTCATGTAATGAAGGAAAATAAAGGAAAAATAAGACCAAGGTCACATGACACATATTCCAAGTTTAATGTTGGGAAAGCACTATAATGGGCATCACTTTTGGTTTAATAATGGCTATGGGAATTAACAAAGGCATTGGGAAAGGCAAAGAGGCAATAATTGGCATTTATTTATGAAAAAAAGGAAAATAGGAGAAAGGGATGGTGAAGGAACACAAATTTGCATGCAAAAGGAAATTAGAGGAAAAATGAGGGAAAGTGAAGAAAAATACGACATCTATAATAAAAAGGCACTAGAGAAACAATTCACAACTTTTGTCAGTGGAGTTTTGGTCAGTTCAGTTTGGCTTTCTCCTTTCATTATCTCTCTCACACACTCTTACACACTTTGAGTATCCTTCGAGCATTTTGGCACTCATTTGGATTTACAAAAAGGAATGTTAAGGAAATCAAACAAAAGGAAAGAGAAGGTTGGATCAACAACTTCAATAGTAGGGTTTTGCAAGTAACATGTATGCATAGTACATGCATTTGTTTATTTGGTTTATTTGTTGTCATTGACATGGGTTTTTACTGGTTTGACAGTGGTTTTATCCTTGCCTTGCCATTTTCTTGATAACCATGGTGTGATGGGATTCATTCTCGGTTGAGATTTGGATTGCCGAAAGGTTTTGGAACTCGGTAAGGTGGTCTCAGGAAAATTCCCAAGAGTTGGTGGGGGAGATGGTTTTCTCCGGGAAGCACTCAACAGGTGGGTGAAGACAAGAAAATTCCTCAAGGTACGGTGAAGAAATTTTGAGGCATCAAAGCTTGGTTTGGTTTTGTAATCTTTGGATCGATTTAGGTGAGATCAAGGTAGCTTGAGGGTGGAGGTGGTTTAACCTTTGCGTTCCCTAGTTGTTATGTCTTGGTTTATCTCATGAGATTCCACATTTATGTTTGGAATATGGAACGAGGGTGATTGGTTGAAAGAAAGATTTGGTTCAACCCAATATATAGTCAGGTGGTATGCAAAAGTCCCTAACTTGGTTGGTTTTTTCATATGTTAATAAGAGTTATTTTCCTATCTTGATCTATGAACACTTGTACTTGTTATTGTGTTGATTTTATGGTTGATTTGTCATGGTTAATATTCTGGTTATAAGCATGGTTCTATGATGTGCTCTAGTTATTTCTCGTGTTCATGATTTGATAAGTATTGTAATGGTTGATGAATGCATGGGATAACAAGTTTTGTTGCAACTATTTGAGAGGGCATTAGACCTTCTTGGTGATTCCCATATGAATTTCAAAGATTTAAGATCATATCTGCATTCATGACCTGTAACTCATATGTTTACCATATGTTTGACGAAATGTATAATATGTACTAGGCAGTCTAGGTCAAGTTCTTGCTTCAAGTTTGAATGTTTGGCATTGTTGTCATGTTAATTATGATTATGGGAAGTTATAGGCAGTTTTGGGCAGTGGTTTGGAGGCTAGCCTAAAAAATTGGTTCAAATCTCGGAATCGTTGGCACAAAACTAGGGGATTTAGGTCATAATCGTATGGAAGCATGCTTGTATGTGTGGTTGGGGCCTCATAACCACACTCTTGCCTTGTTGTTCATGCGGTTGGGGTGTAAGGTCAATGAAAAAGGGTCCTAGCTTAAGGATTGATCACTTGACGTGGTTATTCAACTCATGAGTTGAATAAGGGTTCAATTTGTAGGCCCAACTTCCTTAACTAGAACTTGGAGGTTGAGTCATGTCATAATAGCACTCAGCCTCACATTTACCCTAAGAGATTGTAAAAGCAGGTAAATGTCGGGAGGGGTGGTTACAAGGTGGTATCGGAGCTTCTAGGTTCAAACACTGGGATTGGATGGGCTAGATGTGAATGTTATGCATGCATTGCAGTGGCTATGGTTGTCATGTATATAGTCTGTGTGTGTATGTCGTGCTAATATGGACTGATTTGTGTAGATGAGATAGCCTCCCCTGAACTTCACTAAGGTATGTTTTGTTATGTTTATATTTGATTTATTTGACATGGTGTGTTTGCAGGAAGAAGAAGATCAGAGATGACGAGAAAAATGGTGGATTAAAGGTCACATGACTCTCCTTATAGAGCAGTTGAGAAACAAGGAGATAAGTACTCTCTTGATATATCAAAGACACTAAGAAGCTTGCAGGTAGAAATTATAAGTTGCAAGTCAGATAATGACAGGATAATTCAATCACAGGAAAGGTTTTCTACATATCAAGAAAAAAAAGCCTAGGTTAATGTAGTGATCCTTCAGAGCTTATCATATTTGCAGAGATAAGGACAACCACGGACTAATCATGGATAAGAGGAAAGGACTAATGGGGCATATGGTAGTAGGTCTCGATTAGGATACAAGTTGGACAAGGATGACGCAGTCATAGGTCGTAGATGGTTGGATACACCTGACATGAAAGGCAGTGCTTATAGGTTTTATTCTATATCTAGTTTAGATAGACATCACTATCATCACCGCCACCATCCTCATAGTAGCAGTGAGAAGCGGTACTTTCCAGATGAGTTTAATAAAGCCAACCCTCCTACATTTAATGGAGAGATGAAGAAACTAGAAGAAGCAGAAGCATGACTACTTGGGATGAAGAAGTTCTTTGAATTACATGATTATACAGAGAATATGAAGGCCAAGATAGTTATTCTCAGTCTCAAAAGAAAAGTAGATATCTAGCGGGAAGACGTTAAATGTGTTAAAGCTCCGGAAGCTAGAGCAAAAGCTTTTTACTCATATTTTCTGAGATAAATCTTTTGTCTCTAGCTATCTAGGATCCTATTTTTATACCAACTCATTTAAGTATAGGTCTCTAGATATTTGATAGGCCAAGATAGTTATTCTTAGTCTCAAAGGAAAAGTAGATATCTGGTGGGAAGACATTAAGTGTGTCAGAGGCATCAAGGTAGAAGCATTGAGTTGGAATGAGTTTGAAAGACTTTTCCAAATAAGTACTTGTCTTAGAGATATTAGGATGGAAAGGCTAAGGAATTATATGAGATGAAGATGGGATCTATGACAGATGAAGACTACGTGACTAATTTTTTGGAGCCGTTGAGCTATGTTCTTAGCTCAAGGATGAGAAGACGAGGGTCCAAATATTCATTAGTGGATTTCCTTTAGCATTCAAGGCTCAGATTGAGTATGATGAGCCTCGGTCATTAGAGGAAGTTGTCAGGAAAATGAAGCATTTTTATGAGCAGTCGAAGCATAAGTCTGAGCCTAAGTGTGATTGGAAAGGGAATGAGAATGCTAAAGTAAAATGGCCTCCAAAGCAGGAAAGACCTCATGGTGCAGGTGGGAAAGAAAATGTGGCTCCTTACAAGAAGTTTAATGCAGATGAGAAGGGACATTGATGTAGAAGCATCCAAATTTCTAGGTCAAAAGTGTATTTTGACTAAAGTAGGGGCCTTTTTAATTGATTGTATTATTCATTAGATGCATTTCCCATTGATTTTACAAAAACTCACACTACAACAGAATAGGGAAATAGTTCCTAAAATTGAGTTGAAATTTAGTGTTTTTCAGTTCACAGATTGGACACCGTTCTTGGTGATAAAATGGGCACGACCAGATATGTTTGTACTAGTGCCAGATTTTGCGTCATAAATTTCTCTAGGATCAACATCAGAAATAGCGTCAGAATGATAGTGCCTTAAATAATGCCCCAAAATTTTCCTGGAGTTGTGCTGAAAGTTCCACCGGAAATAACTAGGAATAACTCTTAGAATAACACCATTTTAGCATTGGAAATAGCTTCAGGACTTGATTCCAATTTGGCTCATGTTTTGGCTTCTAGTTTAATGTCCAATTTTTCTCCTGGTTTGGCTTCTAGTTTAATGTCCAATTTTTCTCATGGTTTGGCTTCTAGTTTAATGTCCAAATTTGCTTCGTGTTTTACTTCCAATTTTGCTTCTATTGTGGCTTCCAATTTTTCTTCCAGTGTGGATTCCAATTTTGCTTCTAGTATGGCTTCCAATTTTGCTTCCAGTGTGACTTCCAATTTTTCTTCTAGTGTGACTTCCAATTTTTCTTCTAGTGTGGCTTCCAATTTTACTTCTAGTGTGGCTTCTAATTTTGCTTCCAGTTTTGCTTCTAGGTTGGCTTCCAATTTTGCATCCTGTTTTGCTTCTAGTGTGGCTTTCAATTTTGCTTCCAATTGTTCTTCCAGTTTTTCTTCTAGTGTGGCTTCCAATTTTCTTCCATTGTGGTTGTTGTTGTTGTTGTTGTTTTTTTTTTAAATTCCAATCGTATGAAATAACGCTAGGTTTAGTGCCAAGTTTAGAGCTAGGATATGCGTCCAGTTTGGTTTCTAATTTGGCTTCCAGTTTTTCTTCTTGTTTTGCTTCTAGTGTGGCTTCCAATTTTGCTTCCAATTCAGATTCCATTGTTGCTTCTTTGTTTGCTTCTAAAAAATGATTTTGTTTTGCATACATTTAAATTAAAACGTTTTATTTCAATTTAATTGGTTAAATATACCATGTCTCTTAAATAAGTTATATGATTATACATCATATGAATGTATTTAAAATATTTTATAGGATAACATTTATAAATATTTTTAAGGGAAAAATACATCCATAGAAATTAACAACATCATTATAATTATTAAATTTCCATAAAAATAGAATCTACAACATTCAATAATATAAAATAACAATATAATTATTCTAACATGATCATCATCTATAATTAAAACAAGTGAATCAAATATCTATAATTTAAGTGAATTTGACAACATTCATCATGAGCAGTAAATCAAAACCATCGTAGGTAATAAATACGCATCCAAATCATCAACCACTTTCAACATATAATAATTGACGAGTCAATATTGACAAGATCATCATCATATATGGCTTTGTATACTCTCTCATTACGATTCAAAAATGTATCAAATTGAATCATTGCAAGGACCCAAATAGAAGACCAACTCTACAAAGAATCCAATTGATCATGGATAAATTTAAAATTTTGGAGTTCTATCATATCAAGAGCGAGAAACAAACTTTAGCGAACAATCAAGTCAACAAAGGCATCAATTTGGTTCAAGGCAAGTTGAGGGAGGAGGGCACATAACAACTATATGTCACATACCATGATTGCTCATAACTCGAGATTATTAAGGGTAATTAAGGAGGATAATCTAAGTGACCAAGGTTGCATAAATTTGGTAGTCATTTCACGATACAAAATCTCATCAGTGATTGCTCTAGCAAAATCACATGCCATTGATACAATAGATGGTTAAACACGAGGATTAATGCTAAGCATGCGACCAGGTGGGATGTTGTCAACAAAGGATTTGATATTTCTATGGCCGAGGAAGAACGTCTCAGTTCAACCATGTGTGTTTATTTGACCTCGATGACAACGGTGAATATGATATGGCAATTGGTGAGGGAGGGGTTCTCCCTCCGATGTTTCCTAGTTAGCAGAAGTTAGAGTAGGAGTAGGGGCAGCAAGGAGCAACATAACCATTCCAACAAGAGGAAGCGGAAAAGGCTGCTATGGAGGAAATCATGCAGAATAATGTGGAGAGAGTTAGGTAGTTACTTTCATAGTAAGAGCTAGGTAGATTATGTTATGTAGGTATCTAAGTATTAATGGGGTATTTTGGAGAAATTACAAGAAGAATGATGTAGTAAATTTGGAAAAAACATTATTGCATACCCAAATTTATTGGTGAGAGCAATTTTGGAGGATTAGAAATTTTGATGCTTTTGAATGTAATGGCATTGGTTAAATTATGATTGGATTAATAGAAATATACCCATTCCTTAAAAAAAATAAAATGTGAAAATGATGCATGTCCAAGAGTTGACATAAGTCAAAATGATACATCATGTACAAATGATATAAATAAAAATGATGAATTATGTAAGACAAAATGATACAAGTCAACATGATACGTCATGTTTAAATGATATAATGATATAATTATAAATGATACAACTCAATAATACGATATAGGAGGCCGTGAAAATGCTAAATATGACAGTAACCCTAAAAATTGACATCATAACAATATATCAAAAATGATCCAGGATGTAGTCTATATGATCATGAATGTCACTAGATGCTACCAACAGCTGCCTCATGATCATTATCATCATCATATTTTCTATCGACATCAGCCTTGTTGTCATTTATATATGTGTCATGATGAGCATCATATGCCATCTTAGCATCAAAGCTGACGTGATCTATATCTATGTGATGAGGATCATTCAAATCTTTTGGAAGATCCTTGTTCTGCAAAAAAAAACAGCTAGAAAAAAACTGTTATTTATTTCATGCAATAATTAGTTTTTTTGTTATATATCTAATATTACAGCATATGAAAAGAAACAATAATCATATTATAGCATATCAATGTGCACATACGATAATAAAAATTCAAATAAGTTACAACTAAGATGTTGTAATAGCGGATGTTATAACATCGGATGTTGTAACAACAAGCCATTTCATCTTGTTTGTTAGAGCTTAAAAGTGGACAGTCAAAGAGGTGTTTATGCCACCAAACATTACACCAACACTTAGGGGATCAAGAAAACAAATTGAGAAGCACAAACATAGGTAACAACTGATTGAGAAGTAGATGTTGTAATAGTGAATGTTGTAACACCAGATGTTGTAACTGTTGTAGCATTTTTTGGTTTTGATAAGTTAGAATCAATTAGTCAAAAAATGAAAATATTTTTCAAAAAATGTTAAGTTAGGATATGGGCAAAAGATATTGAATAAAAATGTTAGGAAATATTTGATATATATGTCCATATCAAAGAAAATGTTAGAATAGATGCCCTAAAGAATAAAGGCAAAAATAAAATGTTAGGTTAGAAAGAAAAGCAAAAAGCAATAAACTCTGAAAGTGTGCAAGTCCAAGTGCCACTACTTTTTACTTCATTATGCAAATAATGGTTGTGTGCAACTTGTCATAAATGCCACAATCCATTATAGTCAAATAGTTTAATCTTGACTAGTTCGTGCTTTAAATTTCATGTTTATAGTTAGAGAATAAATATCTAGCCAAAATGTTTAATCTTGGTAGATCAGTAGTTAGGTAGAGAATAATAAGGAGCTCATTAGTTTAATCTGAGCCCTTGGATGTTATAAGGTTAGAATTAGATAGTTTACTTTTCAAAAGAAAAAGGAAAGAAAAGGGTCTGCTAGCCTAAATGCACCCAATTAAGTGAAGTAAAACATGTTAGGGTAAGTAAATGAGTAGGTAGAAGAAAAGTTGCAGAAGTACATTTACCATGCTTGATCATGTGTTTCAGTGTGCAAGAGCAGTTATCAAAGTGAAAGGATGTTCACTAGCTCATTTGATTAACTTCCCCTCATTTCACTTCATTCCCCACTACATACTTACTAATTTCCCATCATCCCATCATTTCCTTATGAAAATCCCCTTTTCCCTTCATTTTCACCCTTTCCCTTGGTTTCACACATTTCCCTAGCAATTTACCCTCTAAACTCATCCCCTACATAAAAACCCCTTTTCCCTAGTGTGAAACTCATTTTCCCATTGAAAAAGTCACTTTCCCCTTGTAATTCTCATAAAAACCCATTTCAACCCATAAAGCCTTTTTAGCCTAAGTCTTGGCTTACCCCCGCTTTATTTAACTTAACTGCGCAATTCATGTTTTTCCCGACCAAACCCATTTAACACACCCCCTTGGTGTGGTTAAATAAACCCTGCCATAGTTAAAATTCCAGTCCCACTCCATTAACCCATCACGATATGTTTAACCTGCACTTTATTCATAAAATAATTACAAATCCTTTGTAATTAATCCCTGTGCTCCACTAATCTCCAGACCTGTCCCCTCCGTGCATCTCGACTGCACGATAGCTCTCCGATCATCCGCTCCCAGATCCAACCACTCATAGCCATATCGCGCGCTCGCGATCTCCGAACTTTAAAGGTCCGAGAGCACGTGAGATTCATGGTTTTGCTCGGGCCCCTTGTGGTTACATGTCATTTCCTTGTTAACTTGTGTGCCCTTGGGAAAAAACCGCCCCACGGACAAAAGTGGTGCGATGAGCCTCCAAAACCGCTCCCCGCATACGACAAAACCATCCACTGTTCACTTTGCGCCAAATTTTAAAAAGTTAACCGTTTACCCGTTTAAATGTTAAAACCCCCACTTTCGCTCCTTTCGCCCGTTCACACAGTTAAACTTGTATAACCCTCTTGCACCACCCTAAGCCTCTGCAACCAATTCAACCACTGTTTACCTCCCGAAAGCGCTCCAGACTCCATGCACAGACCTTTCAACTTAAAAGAAGCCATTGTGGCCCTCCTTGTCAACCTTTGTTTTTCATAAACAAATTGTTGTATTTTGCAGGTGATCAGCAGAAGACCAAGGGACTGGATAAACGGTTTTTATACCAGTTTGAAACCTGTTTACTCCAAGATTCTCAGGAAATCTGTTCAAAGGGCTTCATTTATCAGAAGTTTGTGTACAAACAGAAGGTCAAGTTTAAACCAGAGACAGATCAGAAAGGAGTCATTTATACAGAAAGAAGTCATTATACACAGAGCAACTTACATAGGAAAAGACAAACAAATGATCAATATCCAAACTATCTGATGCTAGGACATGTGAAAACTAAATGATTTACTGTGGAAATACACAGTAAAAACTTGAAATGTACAGTAAAAGTAAAAAGGCACAGTGAAAGATATTGACAGGTCATAAGGTCAAAGAGTATCAGATTAAAGTGTATTAGATGAAAGATCATAAGTGAAAATGACATCTAGCGTGAAGATCAAATCACCAAGTAGCTTAAAGGGCAAAATATCAAAGACAAAAGCCAGTAGAACCTAAATAACAGGGACAACAAGTAACAGTTCAATAGCTATCTCTATCTTCTTGTATGAAGATATTTCCTTTTCCTAGAATAAATCCTAAAACAGTTTAGGATATTTTCTTAAGTTCTACTATTGTATAAATAACTCTCTTCTCGAGTTATCACTGGTTCACATTTTGAATCAAGTTCAAGGTTCACATTTTAAACCAAGTTCATTGTTCACTGTTGAGCCAGGTCGACCATTGAATGAGAGTTTTCACCCTTGAAGAAGCATTTGTATACACTTTATGTACTAGCTTTTCTGGACCCTTAATACAAATGTAGAGGATTCTGAATTCAGTTTTACACAGTTTGTGTTTCATGTAAGTTTTCTAGTGTTACACTCATTATGTTTTTCTTTATATTCTTATGTCTTACAGAGATACCTAGGTAGGAATAATTGTGTCTCAATTTACTCCTATAAGATTTTGAAGTGATAATCATTAAAGAGAATGGATTAATGAACTGTCTCTTTAATTAGTTCCCTCTAAATCAATAAATCATTAGTATCTTGTTGTAAGCATAAGCATATTAGCTTGAACCTTCTGAACATCGGTCAGAGATTTTCATACTTATGATTATTCAATTATCTGTCTGAAAATTGTGATAATCATATTAATTTTTGTTTCAACTCACCACTATTCAAGCTATTTCACGGTGTAAAGTTTTATAGCATCCCTCTACTTTGGGATTAATATTACTCAAAAGGTTAAACATTAAAGTGTTACATCTGTTTTATTCATTGGTCTTCCAAACTTAAACAAAAACCCCTAAAGCAATTATCTTAGATGCTCTGGCATTGATAGCTGACCACTATTATCTCAAAGGTACAACATTAGTCTGGCGCCGCTGCTGGGGAATCGAATTCCATTAAGTTTTCCTGGGACAACAATATTCATTCTATTCCTTTAAGGTGATTAAAGGTCTAGATAGGTTAAAATCTTTCACCTCGCGACTCCACTAGCCCAAACTGGCACCTTTTAAGCACACCAGATCTCATTCAGAATCTGACATAGTTAATCCTCTATCAAACCTTGAAAAACTTCTAAGAAATGCCAGATCTAAAAGGACACATCAACCTTCTTCTTCTTCTTCTTCTACTTTGTACTCTGAAGATTTAGAATCATTTGACCCTTTTAGTAATATTCCATCTGATCCTGATAGGACACAAATACCTCCTAGGATTTTGGAACTGCTAAATAGGGGATTTGATTTAGGTTCAACTTTCCTAATTCATTGTTATGGAACACACCAAAAACCTCCTCTACTGCCAGGATCACCTAAAACTGAATCTGACTTGGGTGTTCACTTACTTGAATACAAACTCACAGATTTCATATCCCCTACCACTTATTCATTTCCTTCCACTTCTGAATGACCTGAAGCATCTACTTCTGAACAACCTGAAGAGACCATCTCTGTATACACAAACCCACTATTTGAAACAAAAGAGGGTATTCATTCAGAGGTCCCAAAGTTAGTTCTAAAGACTCCTTTAAAGGTATTCAGGAGACCTCTTCCTTCTTCACCTCCACATAATCACACACCCCCTCAATCACCTACATCTTCCTCTTTTTCATCTTCTTCTTCTTCATCCATACAAACACCTCATACACCACCTTCTACTATGGCATTCCAACCTATTGTATAGGCTAGATATGCGGCTTTAGTCTTACCTGCTAACCTAGATGCATTCCCAGCTGGTTACTTGAAATATCTTCCTAGGTATAATGGAGAAATGGTCCTACAATTGAAAACCATCTTCAAGCCTTTCTAGACTTTGCAAACAACATGAATATCGAACAAGAAAATGTTTACATGAGGTTGTTTGTATAGTCACTTGAAGGAAATGTAAGAATTTGGTTTAGGAAGTTACATGTAAATTCCATTAGAAATTGGGAAGAGCTCACAAACATATTTAAAAACCAATGGGGTATAAAGAAATATTCTCTTTACTTTCAAATTGAATTTGAAGAGCTTAAACGAAATTTTGGTGAACCTGTATCAGATTTCATCAAAAGATTCAACAAACTTTATCATAAGATGCCCCGTGATTGTAAACCCCCTATAGCAGCAGCTAAGTCTAGGTTTTCTAAAGCCTTTGACGATGATTTTCTGTAATGCTTAGAGAGAGAACTTCAAGAACTCTTGAAGACATGAAAACAAATGCTATAGAGGTAGCCAATATGGCTGCTTCAACTTCCTTGAAAGCTAAAGAGGAAAAGGCCCAAAAAAAACTCAAATCTATTCAAGAAGCCTCTAGTTCCTCTAGTTCTTCTAAGACTAAAACTGAAGATTCTAAAATAGATGAAATAACTTCTCTTCTCAGAAATCTATCCAATAGAATTTCCAATATTGAGACTCAACCTACGATAGTTCAACAAACAATTACTAGACCCCAAAATCCAATTCAAGGTCAATATAAAAGGAATCCACAGTTACAAATTCTTTAGAGACCTAGTAATGATCAACAGGGTCATACTCCTTTACTGATAGATGACCAACAACCTGATGAAAATACTATGACTATTACTAAAGATATCAATAACATGGATACTTATTCTGATCGAACAGTGATCATTCCTCTCTCACAACAAAATCAGGTTCAACAAGATCAAGATTCCTCACAGGTTTCAAAATACCATGCCTTCTCTGAATTTTTAATTGTAGAGCTAAACAAGAAATATGATCTTAGGCCTAGACCAGGCCTCGGAAGACCTCCTAAGGAGACTCCAATAATTGAATCTCGTACCAAGGCTGTTGAAACTCAAACAACTGTTATTCGACCATTAAATCAGTTAACTGATATCGCTCAAAATGATAAAAATGCTTTGACTACATTTAATGTTGAAAAAGACTTAGAAAGAGTTAAAATCCCAATTCCACTTTCAAAACTTTCCAAAAACCTTGGGTATAAAAATCAAGTCTCCAAATGGATACAAAACACCTCGATTGATGCTGAAAGTGATATCATTAGTCTGCAAGATGAGAAACCAGCAGTTGTCTTTGGTCCTAGCTCAGATATGATAGATGAGATAATGCCTCCTTTCTATGTAGCTCTTAAGACAAATGACTCCATGTTGTATAATTGTATGCTTGATTCTGGAGCATCACATAACATCATGCCAAAAATGATCATGGACCATTTGAAACTTGACATAACTAGATCCTATAATGACTTGTACACCTTTGATTCTAAAAAGGTGCCCGGCTTAGGATTGATTAAGGATTTAGTAGTCACTCTTGCCCAAATTCCTGTGAAAAGTGTAGTACTTGATATTGTTGTCACAAATATCCCTCCCAAATTTGGAATGCTCCTTTCTAGGTCTTTCTGTGCGAAATTAGGGGGAACTCTGCAGATGGATATGTCTTATCCCACTATTCCAGTTTATGGGGGGGAACAAATAAGGCTATATAGGGAGGTAAGATTTGTGCACATTGTTTGCAAAAATGACCAGCCAAGGAACCATCCCATTTATGAAATTGATCAAGATGTTGGTTGCTTTCAACTCTTTTCAAACAAAAAACATGAAACTCAAGTTAAAATAGAAGATGTAGTCGAAAGTTATGTACCAAATCAAATTGATGTATGGAAACTATTTTTTGATGGTTCTTGTACAAAAGACGGGGCAGGAGCGGGAGTAGTTTTAATTTCACCAGAAAAAGAAAATATCACCCAATCATGTAAACTCGACTTCGAAGTTACAAATAATGTGGCCGAATATGAAGCTTTCTTTTTAGGACTGCAATTAGCCAAAAGCTTAAAGGTTCAAAACTTTAGTGTTTTCACTGATTCTGAACTTATTTTCAAACAAGTAAGAAATCTTTGCCAAACTAAGCATCCTAGACTTAGGTCTTATAGAAATGAATTTTGGGATTCGGTTGAAAATTTCTTTGATGCTTTTAATTTGACTTATATTCCAAGAGATCAGAATATTCATGCATATTCCTTAGTTGTTTTTGCTAGTGCATTTAAAATTCCCGATCAGACCAATGTACTCTATCAAATACAAGTCAAATATAGACCATCCATCCCAGACAATCTAAAACACTGGTAGATATTTGAAGATGATGAACAGTTGAAATCTTTTCTGTAGGTTATAGATGATTTTTCAGTTCTTCAAATTGACGAAGATAGAACAGAAACAAATGAAAATGATACTTCAAATTTTAATTCAAAAGTTGTTGATCATGATATTATTCAATTATCTAACAATTTCATTCCCAAAGGCCTCATTCCTTTAGAAAAATTGTTTGACCAAAATGACGTCCTTAGAAACCCTCAGTCAATTTCTTCACAAGATGACATAGAAGAAATTAATATTGGAACAAATGATGATATCAAAACCCACTCTTTGAAACAAAAGAGGGTATTCATTCAGAGGTCCCAAAGTTAGTTCTAAAGACTCCTTTAAAGGTATTCAGGAGACCTCTTCCTTCTTCACCTCCACATAATCACACACCCCGTCAATCACCTACCTCTTCCTCTTTTTCGTCTTCTTCTTCTTCATCCATACAAACACCTCATACACCACCTTCTACTATGTGATTCCAACCTATTGTATAGGCTAGATATGCAACTTTAGTCTTACCTACTAACCTAGATGCATTCCCAGCTGGTTACTTGAAATATCTTCCTAGGTATAATGGAGAAATGGTCCTACAGTTGAAAACCATCTTCAAGCCTTTCTAGACTTTGCAAACAACACGAATATCGGACAAGAAAATGTTTACATGAGGTTGTTTGTATAGTCAGTTGAAGGAAATGTAAGAATATGGTTTAGAAGGTTACCTGTAAATTCCATTAGAAATTGGGAAGAGCTCACAAACATATTTAAAAACCAATGGGGCATAAAGAAAGATTCTCTTCTAACTGAATTTGAAGAGCTTAAACGAAATTTTGGTGAACCTGTATCAGATTTCATCAAAAGATTCAACAAACTTTATCATAAGATGCCCCTTGATTGTAAAGCCCCTGTAGCAGCAGCTATGTCTAGGTTTTCTAAAGCCTTTGACGATGATTTTCTGTAATGCTTAGAGAGAGAACTTCAAGAACTCTTGAAGACATTAAAGCAAATGCTATAGAGGTGGAAGCCAATAGGGCTGCTTCAACTTCCTTGAAAGCTAAAGAGGAAAAGGCCCAAAGAAAAATCAAATCTATCCAAGAAGCCTCTAGTTCCTCTAGTTCTTCTAAGACTAAAACTAAAGATTCTAAAATAGATGAAATAACTTCTCTTCTCAGAAATCTATCCAATAAAATTTCCAAGATTGAGACTCAACCTAGGATAGTTCAACAAACAATTACTAGACCCCAAAATCAAAATCAAGGTCAGTATAAAAGGAATCCACAATTACAAATTCTTTAGAGACCTAGTAATGATCAACAGGTTCCTACTCCTTTACTGATAGATGACCAGCAACCTGATGAAAATATTATGACTATTACTGAAGATATCAATAACATGGATACTTCTTCTGATCGAACAATGATCATTCCTCTCTCACAACAAAATCAGGTTCAACAAGATCAAGATTCCTCATAGGTTTCAAAATACCATGCCTTCTCTGAATTTTTAATTGCAAAGCTGAGCAAGAGATATGATCTTAGGCCTAGACCAGGCCTTGGAAGACCTCCTAAGGAGACTCCAATAATTGAACCTCGTACCAAAGTTGTTGAAACTCAAACAACTGTTATTCGACCATTAAATCAGTCAATTGATATCACTCAAAAAGATAAAAATGCTTTGACTACATTTGATGTTGAAAAAGAGTTAGAAAGAGTTAAAATCCCAATTCCACTTTCAAAACTTTCCAAAAACCCTGGGTATAAAAGTCAAGTCTCCAAATGGATACAAAACACCTCGGTTGATGCTGAAAGTGATATCGTTAGTCTGCAAGATGAAAACCATCAGTTGTCTTTGGTCCTAGCTCAGATATGATAGATGAGATAATGCCTCCTTTATATGTAGCTCTTAAGACAAATGACTCCATGTTGTATAATTGTATGCTTGATTCTGGAGCATCACATAACATCATGCCAGAAACGATCATGGACCATTTGAAACTTGACATAACTAGATCCTATAATGACTTGTACACCTTTGATTCTAAAAGGGTGCCCGACTTAGGATTGATTAAGGATTTAGTAGTCACCCTTGCCCAAATTCTTGTGAAAAGTGTAGTACTTGATATTGTTGTCACAAATATCCCTCCAAAATTTGGAATGCTCCTTTCTAGGTCTTGCTGTGCCAAATTAGGGGGAACTCTGCAGATGGATATGTCTTATCCCACTATTCCAGTTTATGGGGGAGAACAACTAAGGTTATATAGGGAGGTAAGATTTGTGCACACTGTTTGCAACACTGACCAGCCAAGGAACCATCCCATTTATGCAATTGATCAGGATGTTGGTTGATTTCAACTCTCTTCAAACCAAAAACATGAAACTCAAGTTAAAATAGAAGATGTAGTCGAAAATTCTGTACCAAATCAAACTGATGTATGGAAACTATTTTTTTATGGTTCTTGTACAAAATATGGGGCAGGAGCGGGAGTAGTTTTAATTTCACCAGAAAAAGAAAATATCACCCAATCATGTAAACTCGACTTCGAAGTTACAAATAATGTGGCCGAATATGAAGCTTTCTTTTTAGGACTGCAATTAGCCAAAAGCTTAAAGGTTCAAAACTTAAGTGTTTTCACTGATTCTGAACTTATTGTCAAACAAGTAAGAAATATTTTCCAAACTAAGCATCCTAGACTTAGGCCTTATAGAAATGAAGTTTGGGATTCGGTTGAAAATTTCTTTGATGCTTTTTAATTGACTTATATTCCAAGAGATCAAATATTCATGCAGATTCCTTAGTTGTTTCTGCTAGTGCATTTAAAATTCCCGATCAGACCAATGTACTCTATCAAATACAAGTCAAATATAGACCATCCATCCCAGACAATCTAAAACACTGGTAGATATTTGAAGATGATGAACAGTTGAAATCTTTTATGTAGGTTATAGATGATTTTTTAGTTCTTCAAATTGACAAAGATAGAACAGAAACAAATGAAAATACAAATGAAAATGATACTTCAAATTTTAATTCAAAAATTGTTGATCATGATATTATTCAATTATCTAACAATTTCATTCCCAAAGGCATCATTCCTTCAGAAAAATTGTTTAACCAAAATGATGTCCTTAGAAACTCTCAGTCAATTTCTTCACAATATGACATAGAAGAAATTAATATTGGAACAAATGATGATATCAAAAACATCAAATTCTGTGCATCTCTAGATCCTAAGATTAAAGCTCAATATCTTCAGTTACTTCACACTTATAGGGATGTTTTTGCATGGACCTATGCTGATCTAAAGACCTATGATACTTCACTAATACAACATAAGATTCCTTTAAAGCCAGAAGCAGTCCCTTATCAACAAAAACTTAGGAGGATCAATCCAGCTCTTCTACCCACTGTAGAAAAGGAAATTAAGAAAATGCTAGATGCCCAGATCATTCTCCCTCTTAGATATTCTAATTGGGTTGCAAACTTAGTTACTGTTAGAAAGAAGAATGGAAAAATTAGACTTTGTGTGGACTTTAGAAATTTGAATAAAGCATCATTAAAAGATAACTATCCTTTGCCCAAAATGGATCAGTTACTTAAAATGGTTTCAGGAGCACAAAGACTTTCTATGCTTGATGTTTTTTCAAGCTAGAATTAGGTAAATGTTGATCCAACAAACAGAGAGAAGACAATCTTTACTACACCGTGGGGTACATTCATGTATGCAAGAATTCCATTTGGCTTATCCAATGCTGGAGAAACCTTTCAGAGAGCTATGGATGTAGCTTTTGTGGGTTAGTTAAATAAATTTGTGGCTATTTATCTTGATGACATAACTGTTTTTTCTAAATCTGATCAGAAACATCTAAAGAACTTGATGAAGGTTTTTGACAGGTGTAGAAAATTTAGAATATCATTGAACCCTAAAAAGTCTCTCTTTGCTATCGAAGAAGGAAAACTGTTGGGCCATATAATTTCAAAAGAAGGAGTGGTCATTGATCCCAAACGTGTGTCTGCCATTGAATCATTGACCTTACCTAGAAACAAGAAGGAGATTCAAGCTTTTCTAGGCAAGATTAATTTTTTAAGGATATTTATCCCAAATTATGTTGAGATTGTAAAAGATATAATTGAAATGCTCTGAAAGGATCATGAGGTTAAATGGACTATCTCTTCCAGGCATGCCTTTGATTAGATCAAGGAATCCATCTCTGAAGCTCCCATTCTTGCTAGCCCTAATTACACTAAACCATTCAGTATCTTTTCTTTTGCCTCAGAAACAACCCTTGTTGCTATTCTACTACAAAAGAATGCAGATTCCCATGACCGACCCATAGCCTTTTCTAGTAAGTTTATGAGATATGCCAAACTTAAGTATGAAAAAATTGAGAAGCAAGCCTATGCTCTTATTCAAGCCCTTAAATCATTTAGGATGTATGTTCCTAGCAGTGCTGTGAAAACTGTTTTAACCCAACCAGACATTGATGAGAAGAGAGGTAGATGGATCACTCAAATTCTGGAGTTTGATCTAACTATCAAAACTACAAAGCTAGTAAAAGGCCAAGGATTAGCTAAGCTTCTAGCTGAATCCAACTGTAAAGTGCCCGGAATCAATTCTGTTTTAGAGATACAAGGGAAGAATCCAAAAGAACCTTCTATCCTTACAGAAGAGGAGAATCCACAAGAACCCTCTTGTCAGACCAGGAGTAACTCCAGTTTGGCAGAAAATTGATACGATTTATTTCATTAGGTAGCTATTGTTATATACAAAGAATGTGACTGCTTAGTTCATCTTCTGATGACTGTTCACATTCCAAATTCACCCAATCACAGAGGATTAGGTGTCAACATTCCCCCCCTTAATCTGAAGGGATGTTGGTGAGTCCAAGCATCGTTCTGAATCTTTCAAGCTTTTCTCTTCCAAGCGCTTTGGTGAAGATGTCTGCAATTTGCTCATTTGTGGAACAATGACGGAGATGGATTGTTTTGGCCTCAACATGATGTCGGATCAGATGATATTTAGTATTGATGTGCTTTGTACGATCATGGAACTTTGGGTTCTTGGCCAACTTTATTGCAGAGGTGTTGTCAATCACGAGTGGAGTTGATTGTACTTGTTTTACCTGCAAATCTTCAAGAATTTTTTTGAGCCACACAATTTCTTTCGTTGCTTCAGCTGCTGCCACGTATTCTGCTTCTGTTGTGGAATCTGCTGGAACTGATTGTTTGTGTGATCTCCAAGAGACATCTCCTGATCCAAGACTCATAGCATATCCTGAAGTAGATACCCCAATTTCTTTGTCTCCATCGAAGTCTGAATCAGAGTATCCAGTCAAGCTGAAGTCGTCCACCTGTGTATACTTGATTCCAAGGTCTTGAGTTCCCTTCAAGTACCTTAGAACTCTTTTTGCAGCAGACCAATGTCCCTCACAAGGCTTTTGCATAAACCTGGAGAGGATTCCAACAGCAAATGAAATGTCTGGTCTGGTAGTAGTGAGGTAGATGAGACTTCCTACAAGCTGTCTATACTTCGTTGCATCCTCAAATTCCTTTCCTTCAATAGATGTGAGCTTTAAGTTTTGTTCCATTGGAGTAGAAAGAGGATTGCACTCTGTCATGCCAAATATGTTTAACAAATCTCCAATTTATTTCTTTTGAGAAAGAAATATGGATTTTGGATGTTGGGTTATTTCAATGCCAAGATAGTAATGAACATAGCCCAAATCAGTCATTTCAAAACTTTTCCCCAATTCCTTCTTTATGGATGCAATGTAGCTTTCATTGTTCCCTGTCATTAAAAGATCATCTACATATACCACAAGGTATACAACTGTTTTGCCAACTTTCTTGACAAATAAAGTTGCATCATCAAGATCAAAATGATTGAAGTTGAGTTTCAGAAGATGCGCAGTTAGTTTTTCATACCAGGCTCGCGGTGCTTGTTTGAGGCCATACAAGGACTTCACAAGTTTGCATACTTTTTTTTCATGTCCTTTCACAGCAAATCCTTCAGTCTGGGACATAAAAACATTCTCTTTTAGATCTCCATTCAAGAAGGCAGTTTTTACATCCATTTGATGGACTTTCCAACCGTTCTAAGCTGCTAGTGCAAAGAGTGTCCGGATGGTGGCCCATTTTCTGTGGGGGCAAAAGTTTCCTCATAATCGACCCCTTCCTTCTGTGCAAAACCTTTTGCCACAAGCCTAGCTTTGTGCTTGTCAAGTGAGCCATCAACTTTGTACTCGTTCTTGTAGACCCACTTGCAGCCAATTGGTTTGGTTCCGAATGGAGGATCAACCAGCTTCCAAGTGCCATTATTTATGAGGGCATCATACTCCTTTTGCATCGCTTCTTTCCATTCATCATGAGAAGCAGCTTCTTTGAAGGAAGTTGGTTCAAAATCTGTAGACAAGTTCAATTCACAATCATAAGAAACATCCATATCAACAGGTGAATTAGAGTCATCTACATCACCTCCATTTTGTCGGTTTGAATTTCTGGTTCCTGTTTTTCCAATTTCATCAGGATGAACACTTTCAAGTGTCTTTGTCAGCCACTTTGGGGGACCTTTCTGAGATGGTCCGGGCTACTCTGTTGATTGAGTTGGGACTGAATCAAGATTGAGTCTCCCAATTCTATCAATTACATCACTTAAAGCATCATCCATTGTTGGAGTTTCATGCAGAGGAGATTGTTCTTCAGAAGAAGATTCCACATGTTGATCTAGTATAGGAATCCCCCTTTCAAGATGTGGAATCTGATTATCAAATTCTTGAAATGATTTTGTTTTTGCGAATCTATCCAAGCGATCAAGTTGCCACTCAACAACATTGTCAGATTGGATGATTCAAGAAAAACTACATCTCTAGATACAATTTTTTTTTTATTTGCTTCATCATAAAGGCGGTATGATTTGGAGGTGTTTGAATACCCCAGGAAGATACACTTACGACTTCTAGCACCAAGTTTGTTTCTATGTACCTTTGGTATCAAAGCATAACAGGTGGAACCAAAGATCCTGAGATGTTTTACCGAAGGAACATGTCCATACCACAATTCATAAGGAGTCTTGTTTCTTATAGCATTAGATGGACATCTATTCTTTATATATGCAACACATAGAACAGCATCAACCCAAAACATTATCTTTACATTTTTGAAGAAAAGCATGGATCGTACCATATTCAAGATTGTTCTATTCATTATTTCAGCTACACCATTCTGTTGGGGATTATAAGGCACAGTTGTTTGATGTTTGATCCCATGTTGGTGAAGATAGTTTTCAAATTCATTTGATGTATATTCTTTTCCATTATCAGTGCGAATAGACCCAATGTGAGATTGTGCATCATTTTCAATCCATTTATGAAAATTCTTGAATGTTTGAAAGGCATCAGATTTGTTCTTCAATAAATAAACCCAACACATTCTGGTGTAATCATCAATAAATGTCATGATATATTTATTTCCATTTGCAGAAGGAACAGGCATTAGACCACATAAATCTGAATGAATGAGTTCAAGCTTCCTATGTGCTCTTGAATGTGAATCATGAAAATACTGTTTGCTATGCTTTCCTAGAATGCAAGCATCACATTGCTTATGTTTCCTAGGAATTGTAGGCAAACCAGCAACACCATTTTTCTTCAATAAGCGGAGACTGTCATAGTTTAAATGTCCAAATCTAGCATGCCATAATAAACTTGATGGAAGTGTACCTTCTTCATGATGAGAAATATATGAGAAATGTTGTGCATGAGCAGAGGTTCCTTGCAGTTTGAGAAGCCTTTCTTCTTCTATTCCCCTCATGACAAGTGAGTGGTCAGATGCTTTTCTTACCTCAAACTTGCCATCAAACATATGAATGGAGTGACCTTGCTGGCGGATGTGAACCAAGGACAGAAAGTTTCTCTTGAGCTGTGGGAGATATAGAACATGATCTAGAAGAAAGTCTGGAAGACCAGGCAGTTTAAGCCTGATTGTGCCAAGCCCTGATGGCTTGATTTTTGACTGATCTGCAAAGTATACTGCTCCATCAACATTGTCAGTGAAATCTTCAAAAAAATCTTTTCTATGAGTCATATGACAGGTTGCTCCTGAATCAAGCAACCAATCATTTTTCGAAGAAGCAAGTGAAGCATTAAACAAATCTTCATTTACTCCACTGTTACATTGTGCCTCAATATAGTGAGCGGATTCAGGTGCTTTACCTTTGTCTGTATCATTAGTTTTACCTTTCTGTTGGTTTCTTTTCTGCTCAATTTTGTCCCATGGTAGCTTGCATGTAGAGGCATCATGTGATCCATTTCCTTTGTAGCGAATGCAATGTAAGTCTGCCTTTTCTCCTTGAGAATGTCTGCCCCCCCTGCCTCTGAAGTATCTTCCTCTTCCTCTTCGTCCACCTCTTCCTCTTGTAAAATCTTGAGCAGGATGCTTTTCTTTATGAGCAAGGCACACAGTCTCTTCAGAAGATTCAGGGGTTGTCTTCTTTCCAAAGGCTTTCTCTCTTTCAACAAACTTTTTCACAAGAGAGTCAAAGGTTATATCTTTAAGATTTCCATTTGTTTGTAAAGACTCAAGATAATTGGAGTAAGTAGGATAGAGTGCCTTGAGAAAAGCAATAAGAGGGATATCCAGCTCAACCTTAGTGGATTTGATATCATGCATTATAGATTTTACTTCAGATGCAAGAGCAAGAGGATCATTATTTTTCAGTTCAAGAGTGAAGAGTTTAATCATGAGCTGAACAACTTCAAGTGCAGAATGTGAGTCATAGAGTTCTTTCAACTTTTGTAAAGCTTCAAAGGCAGTTGAATATGATGAAATATGGCGACTTACTTCTTCATTTACAGATGCTGCGATTAATGCATAGGCTTTGTTGTTCTTGTTTTCCCAAATGACGAGCTCTTTGTCTAATGTAGGCTACACTAGGTCATTGTCTGCTTCTCCGACACACACTCCTTTCCACAACTCATTGAAGATGAGGGTGTGTTTTATCATCCGGGACCATTCAGGATAGTTCTCCTTGCCAGTGAGAACTATTCCTACCATAGAGATGATTGAATGCATTCTGTAAAAAATACTTCTGTTGATAAAAAAAACTTCTGCTGATGTACAATGAAATTGCACTCAGATATATTAAAAACAGAGGTATTATTTTGTCGTGGTATATGGGGGACAGCGTGGGAGCCAAACGCCGGAGCCAAACACAACAATGAACTAATGTATATCAGCATTATATATGTATATAACAATGTATTTAGGTAATATGGAACAATGTATTTAAGTAACCGTTGTGCGAGATATGAGAAATCGAAGCGGTGAGGGAGGTATGTTATGACAGTGGGATATGAGAAACTGGAGTGGGAGGGAGGTATGTTATGATAGTGTTATGAAGTGATGAATCAAATGGTTCACCGCAAGAGTGCACGGAGGTGGTTTAATACAGTGCGACCGAAGGAGAGGGCGCACAATGAATACACTTGTGGGAGCTGAGGGGACCGCATACACAGTTACTCCAGTGTATAGCGTATGGAAACGGTAGAGCAGTGGATACAATCACTCCAACGTACAGTGCCATTCAATTGACTAAAAACTTCATGCATTCACCATATATTCCATTGACCATCAATCTTCTGCAATTTATGAGCTTGATAACGAATTCCGATTATTGAAAGCACTTACCAAACACCGCAACACCTCCAAGTTTTGACCAGGCTCTCACACTAATTCTTCAATCGTTTTGAACTTTCCAAAACAAATGTCTCAACACAGCAATACGACCCCTTCAACAGTAATATTATTGTTGAATACAACATGCAGTGACGCGCTTCAACGAATGTATTCAAGAATGAACGAGATTTGCAGGGTTTCGACAGAGATTTTAGCCTGCAAAAGATGTAGAATAGACAGACAGAATATGGCAGAGAAATCTGATAGGAGTTACACTACAGAAAACTAATTTTGGGACCTGTGCTCTGATACCATGTCAGACCAGGAGTAACTCCAGTTTGGCAGAAAACTGATATGATTTATTTCATTAGGTAGCTATTGTTATATACAAAGAATGTGACTGCTCAGTTCATCTTCTGATGACTGTTCACATTCCAAATTCTCCCAATCGTAGAGGATTAGGTGTCAAAACCTCTCAAACCTCAGATAGGGAGAATACACAAGAACCTTCCCTTCATCTTGAAGAATCCACAAGAACCTTTACCTTCAGATCAGATCAACCCTTTACACATTGATGAGAAATTTCTGTTGTCAAATTGATACCAAGACATTGTAAATTTCTTCATCCATTTTGAGTGTCTAGCATCATTCTCCAAAAGCCAGTGTAAAACCCTCAAACTGAAAGCAGTCAAGTACTGCATCATAAATACAAATTTACACTGGAAAGACCCACTAAATATTTTGTTGTTATACTTAACAGAATCAGAAACTGAAGGAATCATTGACTAGTTTCATACATGATTTTGTGGAGGACATTATGCTTGGAGAGCAATAACATACAAGATATTAAGGGGAGGATTTTATTGGCCCACATTGTTCTTACAAGTAGGAGCAAAGGTAAGAGGTTGTGTTCCTTGTGAAATGTTCGCTGGTAAGCAAAAATTAGTAGCCCTTCCACTGATTCCATCAATAGTCTCAGAACCTTTTAGCCAATGGGGATTAGATTTTATTGGAGAGATTCATCCTACTTCAAAGTAATCAGCATAGATGGATCCTCACTACAACAGACTACTTCACTAAATGGGTGGAAGCAATTCTAGTGAGAAATGCTACTAATTCAGTAGTAATCAAATTTATTGAAGAGAACATCTTATCTAGATTTGGTTGACCTACTCAAATTGTCATTGATAATGTAACATCTTTTACTAGTGTTAAAATGATTGAGTTTTCCCATAAATATCAGATTCTGTTACATCATTCAACTCCATATTACCCACAAGGTAATGGCCTAGCAGAATCTTCCAATAAAAGTCTGGTGAAGGTAATAAAAAAGACTCTAGCAGATCATAAAAAGAGTTTTGACTCTCATTTAGTTTATGTAGTATGGGAAAACAGAATTACTCCAAAGAGATCCATTGGTAAATCTACTTTCCAGTTAGTTTATGGGAAAGATGCAATCTTCCCTACCAATTTGGACTTTCCTCTTTTAAAATTCTTGCAGGATTCAACAGATGAACCTGATGACTTTTCAAGGAGGATAAATCAGATTATGGAACTGAATGAAAACAGAGATGAAGTTCAATACAAATTGAAAAAGTTTCAGAGTAAGATGAAGAGCCTGTTTGACAGAAGAGCCAGGGAAAGGGACTTCAAGGAAGGTGATCTAGTTCTAAGATGGGATTCCAGGAGATAAGAAAAGGGAAAGCATGGATAGTTTGACAACCTGTGGTTTGGACCTTTAGCAATTGCTGAAGTGAAAGAAAACAACACTTTTGTACCGCAAAACCTTGAGGGGCTATATTCCACTTACTGTGATGAGCCCCATAAATAGGTAATTATATCGGCTCATTTCGCCTCCTAACTTAGCTTAATCCACAATTCTCATTAGTTTATTGCATGTTTTTGATTATATTTATGCTAATAGAGTGAGTTGGGTTAGTCATTATGCCATGAAGTCTAATGTGTGCTTTATGTATATTTTTGGTCAATTTTGAGACAAAGTCAAAGGTTTAATGAGCATTTGGCAACCAATATTCGAGGGAAACAAGGAAGAGGATTTATAAAAGGGTGTCCCCCTCATTTATGACTCCCTACTTTGAATCCTCCTTCAGAAGGCTCGGAGCACAAGCAGCCACATCAATGCATCAAAGGGGCAGCCGAGCAAGTGAAGAATAACTGTTGTCTATCTCAAGTCTTGGGAGCCAAGCCTCCTTGATTTTAGGAGAGCTGTTGGGAGCTCCAGTTGTATAAATAGAGAGGCCTAGGGCCTCATTAGGTTGTTGGATGTTAGTCAAATTTTCGCACTTTTGTTGCAGCTTTTGCTCAGCGCATTTCGAGCTTACTTTTGTGGACAATTTTATGTAATGTGGCTATTATTTTGATAATGAAGATGAGATATTTTTTGAGCTAGCATTGATTTCTCTCAGAGGGCTAAAGCTCTTGGGTTAGGGCCCAACCCAAGCTGCCCAACACCTCTTGTTTTGTATTTATATGTTTTGTTTCAGTTTATGAATTAGTCGCTGTTGAATAGATTTCTTCCTTGGTTAGAATAGGTTGCTTTTGGTGATTTACATAGCTATTTCCATTTCAGTTTGCTGAAGTAGGTTAAATAGTGTAAGGGGAAAGATACAAAAAGGCCATCAACAGAGCCTTGACCTCCTTTCCTCCATTTGGGACCATGAGATGAGGTCAAGACCCTCTTTTGGCCACAAAAACACAGTTTTGCCTTCTCCATGCAATTCCTAGTGTTGTAGTTGATTTAGAGGTTAATGCTTTGCTTCAGATCCATCTTGCCATACTCATTTCTATTTCTGCAATATATCTCTTTCCATGCTTTCCTTTCCATATAACATTGTTCAACATTTCTTTCTCCTAGATCAGAATTTAGGTTGATACGAAGTACAATTCTGTTTTTTGGTGCAGCTAGTTCCTTTTCTTGCTCAGTTTCAGAGTTTAATTTGCAGATCTCTTGCAGTACATCTCTGCTCATAATAAGTCAATAAATCAGCCATCACCAACTCTCTTTGCTACATGTTCACAAGTCATTCAAAGCCCCTCATAAATCTACCCTAATTTTTTACACTTTTCTCATAAACTTTCCTCTTGTCCCTTGAAAAAATCCAACCATCATTCCCTTCCCTAATCCTTCTTGATGAACCTCAGACACCTTAACACATCCTTCTAGCCTTCAGCTACCCTTTCCAACCATTTTCCCACCTTTAAAACCTCTAAAACAGCCCTCGGTATCCTCCTGTAGATCCCCTGCAGCCTCTTGTAGAATTTCCTGTAGGTGACTTTTTGAAGTCTGATTACAGGGAAAGCCTCCAGAAGGTTACCAGAGGCCTCCTAGGACCCCTCCACACCTTCCTACACCTCTGAAAATCCCAAAGTCACCCTCCATCTCCACTTAATCATTGCCACATCCACAAACAAATAAATTACATGCATGACAATTTCACATAAAATACATAAAAACCCCAAAAGATGTTTTTTTCTCATTTCCTTTTAGAAATAGCTTGAATGGATGTAGTTTACTTCCTCAGTAGGTAATGGAATTCATTTCATAGGTTTTCATCTGTATTTCTACAAAAGCAGGGTTATTTGGTGAATTAGGGTTTGCTAGGTTTTGCTTTACATTCCAGTCTTCTTTCTTTTCCTGCAAGTAGAATAGCCTTTGTAGAGTAAGCTTTCCTTTCTTTCATCACATTTAAAGCTTCTTCTGGAATTCATAGAAGTTGGCTTGATTTACTAGTGATCTTGCGCCAGCTGACCAAGTGACAGCCTACAGTAAGAATTAGAACTTGTGCATACAACACCATCGCTTCCAAGTTTGTTACGAACTACTGGGTTGATAAAAGTAAAGTAGGAAGCCCCAGGAGTTGCAGCATTATTGCTGCAATACTGGTGCTCACCACTTTTTGGCACCATTGTCGGGGAAGCGTCAGAGTATTTTGTGATCACTTCTTTTCTTGTCTTTTCTACTGCAACATTCTGCTAAGTAGTTCATTTCAGCAAAAGTAGATTAGTCATTTCCTTGCTTTCATTCAATTCTGCAATTTCCATTTCAACAAAAGTAGATTAGTCATTTCCTTGCTTTCATTTCAATTCTGCAATTTCCATTTCAACAAAATTAGATTAGTCATTTCTTTGCTTTCATTTCAATTCTGCAATTTCCATTTCAGCAAAAGTAGATTAGTCATTTCCTTGCTTTCATTTTAATTCTACAATTTCCTTTCAGCAAGTTCATTTCAGTAGTTGCAATTTGTTTGTTTAATCAATTTTAGTTTTTCAGGTACAAGCAGAAAAACAAAAATCACCCAAAAAGATATTTCCTTTCATGCCTTGTAGGAACAGAGATAATTCAGCGAAATTGCTACCCAACACCCCCACCAAATCACAAAGCCACCCTTCTCTCTTCTTTTGTGGTAGTGCTCCAGAAGAACTTTTAGGTGAACAACCAAAGATATTTGAAGAACCTATAGGAGAAGAAGAAGAAGAAAACATCCCTTCTGAGACAATGGCTGAAAACAGAAATGCTAGGGGGAATGGAGAAAGGATAGAGGATACTCTTCCCATCCGGGAGACCAATGGGGACACTAAAATGAAGAACATAAGCCCTTCAACCCTACCTCACTTCCATGGATTGACTGCAGAAGATCCTGACACCTTTTTGTTTGAGTTTGCTGTTATCTGTCGCACCTATGACTATGCAGAAGATGAAGAAAAGTTGAAACTATTCCCTTCTACCCTTAAGGATTCAGCGTTGCGCTGGTTCATGGGGTTACCTAGCAATAGCATCACAACTTGGGCTCAGATGCAGCAAGCCTTTAATAACAAATATCGAGACTACTGTAGGTCAAAAGATACCAAGGAAGAAATCTTTCGAATGACCATGGGAAGTGATGAATCTTTGGAAGATTATGAAGAGAGGTTTCAGCTTAGTTATAAAAGGGCCAGGTGCACACTTGACCCCGAATCTCTGAAGTTGGTCCTGCTTAGGGGAATTTCGGAAAACCTTCTAGACACCCTCCATTTACTGGCTGGGGGAGACATCTACCAACTACCTTATAAAGACATAAAGACTGTTTTTAGAAACCATTCTAGGGCAACCAGAAAGAGAGGTAGGGGGAGTCATCCCATAGCCAGTACCTACTCATTGAGTGCATCCCTCAAAGGTGAACTTGGAAACATGCTGGAAGATTTCAAGAGTGAGATGCTGCAGACTCTTGCCATGCAAATGGATGCCTTGCATATCAAAAGGAAACAAGAGGAAGCTGAGAGGGCTTTGGTCATTTTTTGTCCTAGGTGCACCAGAAGGCATCCTGGGAATGAATGCCCATTGAATTCTATAGAGGTTTGTTCAGTCTGTGAAGAAGATCATTCTACAGATAAGTGCCCTTCCTTGCACGGACTTAAAGCAGTATATCAATGGGCCGAAGGAGCCACTGAGCCACTCTATTTCATGAATCAAAGGAGGCCACATGGACCTAGACCATACCAACAGGGAATGCAAGGGATTTTTCAGGGATACGACAACCCTAATCAAGCCACTTCCATACCTTCTTGGGGCGCCCCCACTCATCCTTCATGGTCCACACCTCCTCCTTGGTCCTATCCATCTCAATATCATGCCTAACCAACTGCTCATGCATTTCAATCCTATGCTCAGCCACAACCTCAGTGGAATGCATCTCATCAGGGGTGGAGGCCCCAGTACAACTCTCCTCCCACTCTTTTGCCTCCACCACGTGCTCAACCACAACCATTGCCTCCTGCTCCACCAAGGCAACCACAAATGCCTGCTCAATCGAACTCGAACCCGAACAACAGTTAGGCCCAACAAGTATATAGAGGGGAACCATGATGCCCAACCTATGCTGTGGAGATTCAGGAGATTAACCTACGATCCGGGAAGGTGTTGTGCTAAACAACAACCCCCCATTTCTTATAAAATCTTTATATAAAATTTTAAATAAGAAATGGGTCCCTTTAAATCAACTTAGATAAGATTTGTGTGTTCATAAATAAAATTGGTATTAACCCATCATAAAGGAAAACCCTTATGAAAAGGCTTAAGGTAAATGAATCATTATAAAAGCCTTTTGAATGAAAATAAAGCGTGACTTTTAAAAATATTATAAAACTCTTCGTTATTGCGATAAAGCGATCAGAAGATCGCATATCGCAATAACAAAGGAAACATACGCAAAGCCATGAAGAACCTTATCAATTCTCTCCGATCCGAAAAGGCAATCGCAATCGGGAAATCGGAGAAGCCAAACGCCAAGCACAATATAATCAAGCCCCTTAATTCCTCCGATGTGATAAAGCATATCGCAATCGGTGAATCAACAATGACAACAACAAGCCAACACATAAACAAAGACATGCTCAAAACCTCCGATGCGATAAAGCATATCGCAATCGGCAATCGGCGAAATCACATTGACAAAACAAGAAAGCCCGAGTCCATTCCCGATTGCGATATATTAATTAGGCGCACATCTCGAAAATGTATTTAAAATGGTTTGCATGCATTGTATCACCTTTCGGCGATTGGAGATATTTAAAGCAAGTATTAAAGCCTTTCCCTTGACATTCTTGATCACCGATTTGCGATTTATCATTGATCATCCATCAAATAAATCTAAGGCACACTTGAATTAATCATTCGGCATATAAACGACATGATGGGCATTTAAAACCTTCTTTACCACGATTGACAGGTTAAACGGCTATTCAATGAAGCAGTTAAGGGTAGATCTTTTCTTTAGATTTCATCTGCGGCAATCTTTAACTATATTCCATTATCACTTGCCAATCGACGTAACTCTTTTTCATTATCATATTGGTCTGTAGCAACATTTCTCTATATCACGGTTTTTCAATCGCTTGTGCAGAATTCCGCTGAAACTAGAAATATGAAGAAAATGGGAAAGAAATCAAAGAAGTCTGCAACAACAGCTCCTCCAGCAAAAGATCCAGGACCAAGTAAAAAGGGATTAATATCAGACACAACGTGTCTCGGACTGGGAAACACTAGCTGGGAGAGTATCTATAATCTAATTGAAGTTGAAGAGCCTGAAGAATTATCAAAAGAGGCCATGGCTGATTCAACTAATAAGTCTGAAGGAACTCTTAAAGAGTTGGCATGCTCCTTTCTTCACAGGATAGCAGCGCGAGCTAAAGTCCTCCCATATACTGATGTCGTAAGATGGGTGGTGGAAAAAATTCCAGTTACAAACAGAACCTTTTGCACAACTGACGGGAGGATATTCGGCTCGTTTCAGCCTGATGATCTAAGGAAAATGTATCACTTACCTGAGCTTGAGAAGCGGTACAACAAAGCATTCCTAGAAGCTTTTGCAAAAGAAAACGAGTCAGAATCAACCCCGATTAAGCAGTGGAGACACTTCCTTGAGAAGCACAAGCATGAACCATCGGGTAAGTACTTTGTAGACTCATTGGCTTCTCCTTACTATTATGCCGGAGCTATGATGTGTAGAATGTGGGGAATACATGTCTCAGCTAAATTCACTATAGAAATGGTCCCTCTAATGGAGGCTGCAATCAATGGCTATGTGATGGATTGGGCCAATATTTTATCTGATAAATTAACCACAACAATTCTAGAGTACAAAGCAAATGTATATCATACTACAAGGCCATTCCCCCATTCTATTATAGTTCATTCATTATGGATACTGTTTGTTTCAATTCTGAATTTCCATTGCTCGGGTGGAGATGGACCCCCGCAGACCCTAAACCAATACATATCTATCATGAGCAGTTATGGAAGGCCAATTACAAAAATCATCTGTATAAAATCTGCAACGGTTTTATTTTACCTATTTATTACTCTATTTTTGATAAGCTTGCTCCCAAGATATCTCTGGAAGCAGAAACAGATTTGATAGCAGTAGGCAGTTGGTTTGGGGAGGAAAGATTCACTTATATAAGGCTTTTTGGTAGCAATACAAAACCCCATGTCCTTCCCCTATATGTGCCCGATAAACTGTTAGCTCGGGAATTGGCTTATCAAATAACAGTAGATGGGACATCCAAAACCCTTAAAAATTCCAAGAAATAGGTATGGCCTACATTCCCATTACGGTGCAGCATTTTCACTTTTCATGATTACAAGCACGCATAAAAGGAGACAGAAAAATTGCAAACACTAAAGCTTGCCACGATTCCTAACAGACAATATGATTCCAGAAAGGTGGCCTATAATGTTCTTGACCAAGCCAAACTTGCCAAATTTGATCATGAAAATGATGTCTTCGATGATCTATTTGCCTCATCTGAATCATTATTTCAAGTTAAAGCATTGGCTAAAATCAAATATCAAGATGAAGGACTAGAAGTGTTTAATAGGCGTAGAGAACAGAGGTTGCAAATTCTGCCTTCAGACCTCTTAATCACAGCTCCTACAGTCCAATCATCTAGTCATGCTGAACAAATAGTTACTAGTAAGGCTTCCGATATAGAAAAGGTCTCCGAAAAGGAACAGGAACAGGGACAGGGAAAAGATAGTCAACTCACGAATACAGATACTCAGATTGATCCCAAGCTTCTTAAAGAATGGAAACAATTCGATTCCATTATAAGCAATACTGAGAACTTACAGGAGTTTAGCACACTTGAAGTGACAACTGGTCACAAGACAACAACTAATACAGTTCCAACTGAAGGAACCAACAACCCACCAATCACTCAAAAGGATATGGAGATAATTCCAGAAAATCCATCCGATGAAATCATCCTACATGTAGAAGAAATGCCACCTTTAGATGTCTTCTACAACCCTAATCATAGGGCTGTAATAAAAAGACAAAGGAAAAAGAGAAAGCTTGATCAACCTTCTCTTTTACCTGCACAGATGGAGATGGCTAATGTGGTATGGAGAGAGGAAGTTAATCATTTTGAAGACCTCATAAAAATCTCTCAATATGCCGGGGCATACTCGGCAGCTACTATGGATAAAGCATCGGAAGTCAGCAATTTACTCAAAGAAAAAGATCAAACAATTGTTTCACTTGAGGCACAAGTATCCGAAAGGCAGCAGAAGATAGAGCAGTTAGAGCAGCAGTTAGAAGCACAACAGCAATTAAATAACCAGCTAAATGAGAAATTGCTCAAGGAGAAGCAGATGATAGACCAAAGTGTGGTTCAGAAACAAAAATAATTATCCTTAGCATTGGCCAAGCTAAAGTCAATGAATGAATAATTGAGCAAAACAAAAGATGAGCAAATCGCTCAGCTGTCACAACAAATAGAGAAGTTCAAAGGTTTTCCTCAAGCAGCAGAGTTCAAATCAGAAGCTCTCTAGATCAATAAAGCATTGATTAATCAATTAAATTTGCTTTGTCATAATATTTCTCTTGCTGAGCCCCTTTGTGAAATTTTTTCATCAATGATTAATAAATCAGTTGATGCAAGACAGATTTTGGAGCAAGCCGATGAGACATTAACATAATTTCTTTCTTGGAAAGAAACCAAGGAAGGGCAAGCTGCAAATCTGTCTCGAATTCTGGAATCACACAAGGAAATTCTTTTCCTAGAATGGCAATCTCAATTGATGAAAGCAGAGAGGGAAACTTCAAGATGTAGATCAACAACTGGTAATTTGATTGAATTAATCAATGATACACTTTATCTGTCTAATTTGATTTCAGAATGTACTCCAGGTAAATTGCCATCAGCCAAAGCATTAGAGCAGACATGCAAACATGAATTAGCAAAGAAGGAGAGATTAATCGCGGACATCCAAAGTTTAACTTGGGACACCTTTTGGTTCTTTCTGGTTAAACCACATAGTCAAAAGGAAACAATAAAATGTTTAACGGTGCAATCGGTTACATGATTCCTAAAATTAATGATGCTACGTATTCAGTCCAACTACATTCGCATATGAGTCACCCTCCAGAATTGCAACCAATGCTCGCTATATGCCAGCTCAAGCCAAAAGATAATCAACCAAAACAGTGAATCGTTCTACTGACTGCAAGCATGTCTATTTCAAGGAGATTTTCATGATTTGGTTATACCACCTCACAACATTTTTATTTCATAGTTAGTTAGTTAGTAAGTATTTATAGACCCTTTCATTGTATTTGGAAAGGGTCCTCAATTTTTGTATCAAAAATTGGATCGGGAGTTGCACTATTGTGCTTCCGATATATATATATTTTTATGAAGACTGGGCCTATATTCTGAATTTTAATGAAGAATGCTTTGATAAGATATGCACTATTGCTTTTTGTGAGAGTATTTCTAAGTTGAAAGACGAGATCTGAATGTGATTGATATCGGAGGGGATTCAAATTACATATGGTACTATTATCTATGTCTTTGTTCTATTCTTTTATATGAATTAACGTTTATTCAACTATTGCTATCATTAGATATATGTATGTGCTTAACAACAGTCCTTTTACTTATCACTATTGAATGTTTAAGGAATGTTATTCTTTCAATCATATTTATGTCAATGATATATGCAAAATAGTGTAATAATGTTTTAATTATTACTTTGTTCAACTACTTGAACAAAGTAATTATCATATGAATAAATGTCTTTATTTATAAGTGAAGTCATCTATATGCCTATTTGTAGATAAAGATCATCAAAAGTTGCACTAAAGTGAAAATTTCTTAGGATAGATTAGTTGTTTATAATTTTGCATTATAGAGTAAATCATCCATCATTATCATTAGATAATAGAAGATCAATCACTTATCCATCCTATTTACAAACCATTGGGAAACTGGTCCCATTATATCCAGTCGGAGCCACCACGCCAAACGCAAAAGGAGTAGCTTTTAAGGTCCGGACCGGGTGGTTTTCCTCGATGTTGATGCAATGATTTTCGAGGCATCAACAGAAGGTTCTTCCAGATAGCCAGCCTCCCCCTTAGGAGGATGAGGAAGATAAAGAGGAAAGTGAACCGAAAGTAATTCCAGCCTTTCCTGAGAGATTATCCGGGACAACACAGCTTACCCCAGAAGAGACTGAACTTCTGGGAGAATTGAAACAATTATGTGTAAAGATACCACTTCTCCAAGCCATAAAGGATGTGCCTATATACAATAGGGTGATAAAAGAGAAGTGCTTCAGGCATCCAAGCAGGTGCAAGAGAGATCCCCCAACCATCGATGTCATAGGACAACCGTCCGACCTAGTGCTAGGGCAGGTAATCTGTCCAAAATATCTAGACCCTAGAAGCCTAGTAGTTGATGTCCACATCAATGGCACCATGATCCCCCATACCCTGATTGATCTGGGGCTGCCATTAATGTGATGACAAAGGACACCATGCTCAAACTCAACCTCCAAGGCTCCTTGAGGAAGACCACGACAGTACTGTAGCTAGCAGATCGCTCCATCGTGACCCCGGAAGGGATTGTGGAGGATGTGATGGTCTCCATTGATTCTTGGGAGTACCCTACTGATTTCCTAGTTCTCCAGCCAAAGTCAAAGCTCACTGGGTATCCTCTCATTCTGGGAAGACCCTGGTTGGTTACTGCAGATGCCTACATCAACTATCGAGCTGGGAACATGACAATCAAGAACAAGCATATGTCCAAGCAACTAATCCTATACCCTCCTGCCCAACCTTTGCTAGAACATGATCTACCTCTTTGGTTGGAGGAGGAGGATGAGGATGAAGTATATGTTGCACCACTGTGTGTAGTAGAAACTGCCATGGGGGGTGGAGGGGGGGGGGGGGGAATCGCAGGATGAGGATGCTATCATTGAAAATTTAATTCAGAATCCACCCCCCAGTATTTTTCCCTTAGAAGATTTAGTGAAAGAAACCCAAGACAATCCCTTAGCTGATTTCTGTGTGGCTGACCCGACCTCTCTCTGTGTTAAGAGCATAGAGTTTGGCTCAGAAAGAACCTTGAAAATCAACTCATCCCTATCCACCTCCCAGGAGAAGGAACTGTGTAGCCTATTGAGAAACCATTTAGATGCCTTCGCTTGGAGTTATAAGGAGATGAAGGGAGTGCACCCTTCAGTTTGTACTCATCACATATACATTAAGGAAGATTGCAAACTAGTCAGGCAGCCTCAAAGGAGGATGAATCCAGCCCTCAAAGACATTGTCAAGGAAGAATTGCAAAAGTTACTGGATGCAGGATTCATCTACCCCATCTCTGACAGTGAATGGGTCTCTCCTTTGGTGTTAGTGCCAAAGAAAAATGGTAAGTGGAGAATCTGTGTCGATTATCGGGAATTGAACAAGGCCACTAAAAAGGACCATTTTCCTTTGCCTTTCATAAATCAAGTGTTAGATGGTTTGGCGGGAAAAAAGTTTTTCTCCTTCCTAGATGGGTTCAGCGGGTACAATCAGATTCAAATCAGCCCATAAGACCAAGATAAGACCACTTTCACTTGTCCCTGGGGTACCTTTGCATATCGAGTTTTCCTTTTGGTTTGTGCAATGCTCCCGCCACTTTCCAGAGAGCAGTATTGAGTATATTTTTTGAACTGGTTCATGATGCAGTGAAAATATATATGGATGATTTTACTCCTTATGGTTCTAACTTCCAGGAAGCTTTATCTAACCTAGGAAAAGTTTTGGACAAGTGTATTAAAATGAACTTGTCCCTCAGTCTGGAAAAATGTGAATTCTTGAGGACTGAAGGCACCATGCTAGGTCATGCAATATCTCAACAAGGATTGCAGGTGGACCCCAAAAAAATTGCCATCATCCAAAGGGTCCCACCTCCTCAAAGGGTGAGAGATGTCCGAAGTTTCCTAGGCTTAGCGGGATATTAGAGAAGATTCATTAAAGATTTCAATAAAATAGCCTCTCCGTTGTTTGGTCTTTTGGGAAAATATGTCGAGTTCATATGGACTGAAAACTATCAAGAATCCCTAAATACCTTGAAAAGCAAACTTGTGACTGCCCCAATTTGAGAGGCCCAAACTGGGCCCTACCTTTCCACATTCACACAGATGCCTCGAACAAAGCAATAGGGGCAGCCTTAGGGCAAGTTGATGAAAAGTTACCTTATGCCATATACTTTATAAGTAAAAATTTGTCAAAGGCAGAGTTAAACTACACAGTAACCGAGAAGGAACTCCTAGCTGCAGTGCACTCCTTAAATAAATTCAAACATTACATCACCGGCTATCAAACCTTTGTACACACTGTTCATGCTGCAATTAGGTATTTAATGAACAAACCAGATGTAAATGCTTTCATTATTAGGTGGTTGCTTTTATTGCAGAAGTTTTATTTAACCATTGTTGATAAGCCTGGTAAAGAGAATGTGGTTGTTGACTTTTTGTCTAGAGTAAATTGTCTTGCAGGCGAGGAAGGAATGGTGGATGATCAAATGCTCGATGAACACCTATTTGCTATCTTAGTACTCTCTTCGTGGTTTGCTGATATAGCAAATTACTTGGTTTTAGTACAATTCCCACCACACCTGTCCTCAAAAGAGAAGAGCAAGGTCGTGAGAAAAAGCGCCCCTTTCACCTGGATTGGGGGCAATCTCTTCAAACTTGGCCTAGATCAGATCTTGAGAAGATGTGTCAGGGAGGAGGAAGTTTTTGACATTCTCCTAACCTGTCATGAGGGGCCTTGTGGAGGCCATTTTGTAGCAAAGAGGATTGCCTTCAAAATTTTGCAAGCAGGTTACTATTGGCCCACTCTTCATCAATATGTGAAGAGATACACCAGCCAATGTGATCGGTGCCAAAGGATGGGGAAACCTATTCCAAAGGATGAGATGCTCATGCTGTCTCAAGTGACTTTTGAGCCATTTGAGAAGTGGGGCATGGACTTTGTGGGTCCTATCAAACCTTCTTCAAAACAGAAACAATACATCATTGTGTGCACCGATTATCTGACAAAATGGGCAGAGACAAAGGCAATCAAGACAACAACAGAAGAAAAAGTAGCTGAGTTTTTAAGAGAGAACATATTCTATAAGTTCGGGTATCCAAGAGAACTGGTTACAGATCAAGGCAGTCAGTTCACTTCCAATTTAATTAAAGACCTGCTCACACATCATAAACTCAAGCACAGGACTTCCACCCCTTACCATCCACAAGCCAATGGATAGGTGGAAGTCACTAATAGAGCTTTGGAAGGAATTTTGACCAAGGTAGTGAGTAGCAGCAGAAAAGATTGGTTGAGGCCACTTGGGCCTACAACACCACATGGGAGACCACCACTGGGTTCACACCCTATGAACTGGTCTATGGGAAGAAGGCTTTGCTATCAATATAATTTGAATGCAATACACTAAGGATGATAGCTCAGATGGACCTAAACCTTAGCCATGCACAAAGGGAAAGGCTACTCCAGCTCAATGGATTGGATGAACAAAGATTGCAGGCCCTTCTCCACACAGAGGTAGTTCAGCTTCAGAGGAAGATATGGCATGACAAAAATATCAAGGAGAAGCAATTCCAAGAAGGAGATTGGGCGCTGCTCTATGACTCAAGGTATAAAGATTTCAAGGGCAAGCTGAGGACAAGATGGCTGGGACCCTACACTATAGAAAAATGTAATGACAATGGTTCAGTTCTGATCAGGACCATTGATGAGGAAGCCATCCCCATGCTTGTCAATGGGCATAGGTTGAAAATCTACAAGAAGCCCCTCTCCAAGCGAGAATTCATTGAAGATTTGAGTAAAACAGTGTTGGTAGTGGAGCAAGTCTCAGCCTCCACTCCACCCACTCACTGAAAAAAAAAAAGAAAAAAGAAAAAAAAGGACTCAAGTGAAAACCTCTATGAGGCGCATGAGTCCCATCATTGGGTTGAAAAACTCTTTTGAGGCGGCCCAGTGATGAAAAAAACAAAAAAATGAAAGAGAATAAGGTTCCGGGGTGAAAACCTCCCTTGGGGGAGCCTAGGGTAGGCAAGTAGGGTGAAAACCTCCTGGAGGCGCCCTAGTTGTCTTTTCAAAAAAAAAATGGAAGAGGAAATTGACTTTTAAAATGCATTACAGGTTACAGATGGACCACAGGAAGCAAGGGGACATGCCACAAAGCCTATTTCACATCCTCTATAATCTTCTCCATCATGTCTGACCTTTTTTTTCACCTCTCTGTGTTTTTTTTCTGAAGACTGTGCATCCTACAGGAGGCCCTGTGTGTTCTACAGGAGGCTCCTGTAGAAATCACAGAGAGCTCGAAATGGAGTTTAACAACAGTTTGAGGAACTGGGGACTGTCCTGGAGAGCATGTAGGCCATCCTACAGATATCCACCATCCTAACCCTCCATCCCACACCTGCACCACCTCATTTCCATTGATTTCTTTCCTTCCTACAGAAAAAACACAAAAACTAGTTTTTAAAAAAATAAGGAAATAAAAAGAACAACACCTCCACAACTCACTTGCAACTTACCAAATCCCTCTCCATTGCCATTAGAATTTGTAGTAGCATCCTCACAGCTCCCAGCACAAGAATCAACTAAAAATTTTAATGGGAGAAGCAGCTACAGGAGCTCCTGTAAGATTTCCTATAGCAGCTAATCCCCTCAAAATCAAGCTCCAACAACAAAATAGGTGCAGCCTTAGGAATGCATAGGATGTCCGAAGCAAGATTTAGCTAAAGGGAACTTGTACAAGACAAACGAGCCACATATCAAGAAGAAAAAAAGCATAGCAGAAGGGATACAGGCATGAAGCATAGAAATCTGAGCATGCAGCAGCAAAAGAGCCAAGCAGCACCGCAGCACGAGCATTCGAACTGCAGGTAAGTGTCTAACACTCTCCTCTATTGCATCTGTATAATTCAAAAACTGCATGAACGAATGAAATGGTTGGGATTAAACCGGAAAGGTGGCCAGTTAACTAGCCACCCTCATCCAGTTCGACTGCGCTCATCCGGAGATCCCACACACGTGTGCCTAGTCAATTCACAAAAAATAAAAAAAGACAGGTAGTGGCGGGTGTATAAACTCCGATGCAAATGATGGGAAGTGATTGCGGGCATAAATCATGAGGAGTCATGATGACATAGCAGTGGGGACCAACGGTTCGAATAATGGCAACGTACCCTTTTTTCCACCTCACATCATCGCCGGAAATATCTTGAGTAAACATAAGTACTCCTCCTTGAACTTATTCACCACCTTTGTTTCCATTTTATCATCATCCCCGCGACTGCAACAAGCTCTATACCACCTCCATAGCCTCGAAACCACTGTTCTCTAACCTTTTTAGCCCTTCTCCTCTTATCGGCGTTCTGCAGGAGCATTATTGGGTTCTACAGGAGCAATAATAGGTTCTACAGGAGAACCTACAACCATTTCTATAGGAGGGCCATTAAGCAGTTTTACAGAAGAGAACACAGGGTTTTCGCTCAAATTCGGACTTGAAGAGGTAGGCTCGGTACAAACCCACCTTGGATATTCATATATACAAGGAGTGATGCAATTTTAGGGAAGAATTAAGCCTAAAAAAGAAGAGGAATTGCATTAAAAAATTCTGCCTGTTTCTTAAAAAAACCATAGTTTTTTTTATCTGTTTCCTGTTTCTGCAAAAATTGTTGTCTCCTTCTCCACTTGGGGTATTCCAAAAGATTATAAACATAATGACAGGGGGATTCATGAGGAAGGAACCCATAAATTCAGTCAGGCTCCATGAACATCCCGAGGTAGTAGCCATTTTTACCAGAGCCAATTGGATGCCATTTTTCGAAAAATTTCGAGGGTATGATGAAGAAGTGACTCAGGAGTTTGCCCTTTCCTTGGTACCCCACTCAAAGACCCATGCCACTGTTACCTTCAGAGGTCTCACCATGGAAATCACCCTAGAGTTTATCAGTAGGGTTACCAGTCTTCCACTTGGACTACCCTAGAGCAAAGATGAAAAGCCACTGGGTCAAGTTGCCAAGAAAACCTTCTTCCAACCAAATGAGCACCCTGTAGAGGACAAAAATGGCATCAAAAGAACAAGCATACCTTACCCTTGGGATGAGGTCAGTTACCAAATTATCAAGTACATTTCCTGTGAAGGGAGGTATAACATAGTTTATGGTTACCATTTCAGACTTCTGCATGAGCTAAGATATGGCATGGATATTCCCACACCCCAAAAACTCAGTATTCCCTATTTTCTCCTACAGTCCCTTATAGATTCCAGCATTAAATTGAAGGCAGGAGGTCCAGATCAATTGGATCACCATGGACTAATTAAATTGCTGGTGGAAGAAGCCCTCCACACCTTCACAATCCCCATAGCCTGGGAGATCTTCAGAAATATGACAGGAGAAGATGATATAAAAGCTCTCACATATGACCTCAGTCCTTTTGAAAGTGAGGGGGAAGAGAAAAAAGGGGAAGATGAGGAGGAAACCAAAACAGAGGAAGAAGACACCAAAACAGAGAAGGAAGAACCTGAAACAGGGAAGAAAAAGACTAAAACAGAGAAGAAAAATACTAAAGCAGAGAAGGAAGAAACTAAACAAGATGAGAAGGAAACCAAAACAGAGCTAGAGGAAACAAAGCTAGCAGAGGCAGAAAAGACAAAAGAAGAGGAAAAATGGGCAAAGAAGACAGAAGTGTCTCCTAAGACACTAGAAAGGGAGGTAGTAGCTATTATTGTTTCCCTCAACACCCTAGTTAAACCCAAACAAAAGAGGAAAAGACAATTATCAATGTGTTTCAAGGCTCGAAAAAGCGTGTTTCAAGGCTCGAAAAAGCACAAGAATAAAAACATGGAAGCCACAACCATCCTCAAAAGAGCCTATCATCATTGAAGATTCCCCTACTGTCAAAAGGGAAGAATCTCCCTCCAAAACCCCCATCACTTATGAAAGAGGCAACCCTAGATCTTCCACTTGGAAGGAAAGAATAAAACTACAGGACTCAAAGACAGTCCTACAGGAGGCACATACTACTCTACAGGAGACCCTAACAAAGCTATAGGAGACTAAAAAACTTGAGAAAAGGCAGAGGAGTAGACCAAGGGGAAGGATGAGGCAGCAGAGACACAAGAACCTGACCCCCAGCCTAGTTTGGGCTCTTATTACAATCTTCTTGAAGGGGGAAAAATTATTCCACAGAAATTTGCAGTCCCACTTTTCTTTGAACTGGAAAAAGAAAGGATAAAGAGCCATAGATGGATGCAGATCGCTAAGTCCAAAGGGGTGGAAGACATTGGCCACATGGAGAGAAAGCTGAGAGAAATGGGTAAGGAATTGAGCACTGTAAGACATACATAAGCAATCAAAAGATCTCACTTGGAAGCAGAAAATGAAATGTTAAGAAAACTGCTACAAGAAAGGGAAACCCAATTAGCATGCATGGCCAACTAGTCTATGGAGGCACTACAGTGCAGAAAACCAGCCAAATCATATGGAGTATACCTCAAAGACTAGTGGCTACAGTTCCATATCAAGACTCTGGCACAGAGAGGCACCATGCCTTTTGAGGATTATAGATAGTTCATGGACCTATGTGACCACAGTTCAACAAAAGACAAGGCAAAGATGGCAGAGTTTTATTTGCATAACATGACTCTCACTGATATGAACCTATGGGACCCTAATGCTAGGTTAGGGGACTTGCAGCTGATGGCCATGGCATCATGGATGAGTCATGAGGAGAAAGGGGCAATAGAAATCAGGAAGTTGATGGCCAAAGAACAAAATGAGCCCCTAATGATTAGAGCAGAGCCATCAGACCCTATGGCTCTCATTAGCACACACTAGCTACTTGCAAATGATCCTCAAAGGGCCACTAAGTACATCAATGATCAGGCCCAGGATATTGCACATTTTGAGGACATGGAAAGATTGCTTGGAGATGACTGCATTCATGCTTATATGAGGAGGTGGAATACACTGCCACACAGCTTGCAGATCAGGGAGTATCACTCCCCAACCAGGATGAAAGAAGCATTAAGGAGAGTGCCACTATACAAGCACTCTATGCAGAGTTTGAAGGTCAATTGGATTGGCCTCAAACTAAGTCCCCCACTGCTGCTAGGATTGCTAGAGGGTAGAAAAGAGGAAGAAGAAAAACAATAGTGGGAAGAAGTGGACAGAAAGGCAGGATTCCATGATAAAGAAGAGGATCTCACATCAGAAGCATGGGATGTCAGGGAGGCCATCAGGGCCATCAAAGATGAGGAGATGGACTAGTTGCTCAGAGGATGAGCAACACATTCAGTAGGGGGGTGATGATGAGCCCCATAAATGGGTAATTATATGGGCTCATTTTGCCTCCTAACTTACCTTAATCCACCATTCTCATTATTTTATTGCATGTTTTTGATTATATTTATGCTAATAGAGTGAGTTGGGTTAGTCATTATGGCATGAAGTTTAATGTGTGTTTTATGCAGAATTTTGGTCAATTTTGAGACAAAGTCAAAGGTTTAATGAGCATTTGGCAGCCAATATTCGAGGGAAACAAGGAAGAGGATTTGTAGGAGGGTGTCCCCCTCATTTATAACTCTCTACTTCGAATCCTCCTTCAGAAGGCTCGGAGCACAAGCAGCCACATCAATGCATCAAAGGGGCAACCGAGCACGTGAAGAATAATTTTTGTCTATTTGAAGTCTTGGGAGCCAAGCCTCCTTGATTTTAGGAGAGATATTGGGAGATCTAGTTGTATAAATAGAGAGACCTAGGGCCTCATTAGGTTGTTTGATGTTAGTCAAATTTTCGCACTTTTGTTGCAACTTTTGCTCAGCTCATTTCGAGCTTACTTTTGTGGACAATTTTATGTAATGTGACTATTATTTTGATAATGAAGATGAGATCTTTTTTGAGCCAGCACTGAGTTCTCTCAGAGGGCTGAAGCTCTTGGGTTAGGGCCCAACCTAAGCTGTCCAACACCTCTTGTTTTGTATTTATATGTTTTGTTTCAGTTTATGAATTAGTTGCTGTTGGATAGATTTCTTCCTTGGTTAGAATAGGTTGCTTTTGGTGATTTACATAACTCTTTCCATTTCAGTTTGCTGAAGTAGGTTAAATAGTGTTAGGGGAAAGATACACAAAGGCCATCAACAGAGCCTTGACCTCCTTTCCTCCCTTTGGGACCATGAGATGAGGTTAAGACCCTCTTTCGGCCACAAAAACAAAGTTTTGCCTTCTCCATGCAATTCCTAGTGTTGTAGTTGATTTAGAGGTTAATGCTTTGCTTTAGATTCATCTTGCCATTCTCATTTATGTTTATGAAATAAATCTATTTCCATGCTTTCCTTTCCATATAGCATTGTTCAACATTTCTTTCTCCTAGATCAGAATTTAGGTTAATATGAAGTACAGTTCTGTATTTTGGTGCAGATAGTTCCTTTTCTTGTTTAGTTTTAGAGTTTAATTTGCAGTTCTCTTGCAGTACATCTCTGCTCATAATAAGTCAATAAATCACTCTCTTTGCTACATGTTCCACAGTTCATTCATAGCCCCTCATAAATCTGCCCTAATTTTCTGCACTTTTCTCATAAACTTTCCTCTCGTCCTTTGAACAAATCCAACCATCATTCCCTTCCCTAATCCTCCTTGATGAACCTTAGACACCTTAACACATCCTTCTATCCTTCAACTACCCTTTCCAACCATTTTTCCACCTTTAAAACTATAAAACAACCCTCGGCATCCTCCTGGAGATCCCCTGCAACCTCCTGTAGAATTTCATGTAGGTGACTCTTTGAAGTCTGATTGCAGGGAAAGCCTCCAGAATGTTACTAGAGGCCTCCTAGGACCCCTCCACACCTTCTTACACCTCTAAAAATCCCAAAGTCGCCCTCCATCGCCACCTAATCGCTGCCACATCCACAAACAAATAAATTACATGCATGACAATTTCACATAAAATATATAAAAACCCAAAAAGATGTTTTTTTCTCATTTCCTTCTAGAAATAGCTTGAATACATGTAGTTTACTTCCTCAGTAGGTAATGGCATTCATTTCATAGGTTTTCATCTCTCTTTTTGCAAAAGTAGGTTTAGTTGGTGAATTAGGGTTTTCTAGGTTTTGCTTTATATTCTAGTCTTCTTTCTCTTTCTACAAGTAGAATAGCCTCTGTAGAGTAAGCTTTCATTTCTTTGATCACATTTTAAAGCTTCTTCTAGAATTCATAGAAGTTGGCTTGAGCTCCTAGTGATCTTGCGCCAGCTGACCAAGTGACAACTTGCAGTAAGAACTAGTACTTGTGCATATAACACCGTCGCTTCCAAGTTTGTTACGAACTACCGGGTTGATAAAAGTAAAGTAGGAAGACCCAGGAGTTGCAACATTATTGCTACAATACTGGTGCTCACCACCCTGTAAATGTAAGGTTTCTCAAACATTACATTCAATACTGAGAAGTTGAGCTAGATTTCATTACTTCCATTGTAAAAATTCTCGTTTCTTTTACTTTTCAAGTTGTCAGTGTGATTTTTTACAGCAAAGACTCCATATCCCGAGGAGAAGGCACAAGGATCTGTAGGTTATATGCATTCTACAGGAGAAAGCAGTCCCTAGTTGGAGCCAATGTTGTAGAATTTTTTGGTTTTGATAAGTTAGAATCAATTAGTCAAAAAATGAAAATATTTTTCAAAAAATGTTAAGTGTCCCTATCAAAGAAATTTTTTGAATAGATGCCCTAAAGAATAAAGGCAAAAATAAAATGTTAGGTTAGAAAGAAAAGCAAAAAGTAATCAACTCTAAAAGTGTGCAAGTACAAGTGCCACTACTTTTTACTTCATTATGCAAATAATAGTTGTGTGCAACTTGTCATAAATGCCACAACCCATGACAGTCAAATAGTTTACTCTTGACTAGTTCATGCTTTAAATTTCATGCTTATAGTTAGAGAATAAAGATGTAGCCAAACTGTTTAATCTTGGCAGATGGTAGAGAATAATAAAGAGCTCATCAGTTTAATCTGAGCCCTTGGATGTTATAAAGTTAGAAATAGATAGTTTACTTTTCAAAAGAAAAAGGAAAGAAAAGGGTTTGCTAGCCTAAATGCACCCAATTAAGTGAAGTAAAACATGTTAGGGTAAGTAAATGAGTAGGTAGAAGAAAAGTTGCAGAAGTACATTTACCACACTTGATCATGTGTTTCAGTGTGTAGGAGAAATTATCAAAGTGAAAGGATGTTCACTAGCTCATTTGATTAACTTCCCCTCATTTCACTTCATTCCCCACTACATACTTAATAATTTCCCATCATCCCATCATTTCCTTCTGAAAATATCCTTTTCCCTTCGTTTCACACATTTCCATATAAATTCACCCTCCATACTCATCCCCTTACCTAAAAACCCCTTTTCCCTAGTGTGGAACTCATTTTCCCATTGAAAAAGTCACTTTCCCCTTGTAATTCTCATAAAAACCCATTTTAACCCATAAAGCCTTTTTAGCCTAAGTCTTGACTTACACCTGCTTTATTTAACTTAACTGCGCAATTCATGTTTTTCCCGACCAAACCCGTTTAACACACCCCCTTGGTGTGGTTAAATAAACCCCGCCGTAGTTAAAATCCCGGTCCCACTCCATTAACCCATCACGATATGTTTAACCCGCACTTTATTCATAAAATAATTACAAATCCTTTGTAATTAATCCCTAGGCTCCGCTAATCTCCATGCCTTTGCCCTCCGTGCATCTCGACCGCGCGATAGCCATCCGAACATCCGCTCCTAGATCCAACCACTCACAGCCATATCGCGCGCTCGCGATCTTCGAACTTTAAAGGCCCGAGAGCATGTGAGACTCGTGGTTTTGCTCGGGCCCCTTGTGGTTACGTGTCATTTTCTCATTAAATCGCATGCCCTCAGGAAAAAATTGCCCCACGACCCAAAGGGGTGCGATGAGCCTCCGAAACCGCTCCTAGCATATGAAAAAACCATCCACTATTCACTTTGCGCCAAATTTTAAAAAGTAAACTGTTTACCCGTTTAAATGCTAAAACCCCCATTTTCGCTCCTTTCGCCTGTTCACACAGTTAAACCTGTATAACCCTCCTGCACCACCCTAAGCCTCTGCAACCGATTCAACGACTGTTTACCTCTCGAAAGCGCTCCGGACTCCATCCACAGACCTTTCAACTCAAAAGAAGCCATTGTGGCCCTACCTGTCAGCCTCTGTTTTTCTTAACAAATTGTTGTATTTTGCAATTGATCAACAGAAGAATAGGAGACTGGATAAATGGTTTTTATACCAGTTTGAAACCTGTTTACTCCAAGATTCTCAGGAAATCTATTCAAAGGGCTTCATTTATCAAAAGTTTGTGTACAAACAGAAGATCAAGTTTAAACTAGAGACAGAGCAGAAAGGAGTCATTTATACAGAAAGAAGTCATTATACACAGAGCAACTTACACAGTAAAAGACAAACATCAATATCCAAACTATGTGATGTTGAGACATGTAAGAACTAAATGATTTAGTGTGGAAATGCACAGTAAAAACTTGAAATGTACAGTACAAGTAAAAAGGCACAATGAAAGATATTGACAAGTCATAAGGTCAAAGAGTATCAAATTAAAGATCAGAAGTGAAAATGACATCCAGCGTGAAGATCAAACTACCAAGCAGCTTAAAGGGAAAAAGATCAAAGACCAAAGCCAACAGAACCTAAATAACACGGACAACAAGCAGTAGTTGAATCACTGTCTCTATCTTCTTGCATGAAGATATTTCATTTTCCTAGAATAAATCCTAAAACAGTTTAGGGTATTTTCTTAAGTCTACTATCGTATAAATAACTCTCTTCTCGAGTTATTACTGGTTCACATTTTGAATCAAGTTCAAGGTTCACATTTTGAACCAAGTTCATTGTTCACTATTGAGCCAGGTTGATCATTGAAAGAGACTTTTCACCCTTGAAGAAGCATTTATAAACACTTTATGTACTAGCTTTTCTGGACCCTTAATACAAATGCAGAGGATTCTGAATTCAGTTTTACACAGTTTGTGTTTCATGTAAGTTTTCCAGTGTTACACTCATTATGTTTTTCTTCATATTCTTATGTCTTACAGAGATACCTAGGTAGGAATAATTGTGTCTCAATTTATTCCTATAAGCTTATGAAGTGATAATCATTAAAGAGAATGGATTAATGAACTGTCTGTTTAATTAGTTCCCTCTAAATCAATAAATCATCAACATCTTGTTGTAAGCATAAGCATATTATCTTGAACCTTCTGAACATCGGTAAGAGGTTTTCATACTTATGATTATTCAATTATCTGTCTGAAAATTGTGATAATCATATTATTTTTTGTTTCAACTCACCACTATTCAATCTATTTCATTGTGTAAAGTTTTATAACAACCCTCTACTTTGGGATTAATATTATTCAAAAGGTTAAACATTAAAGTGTTACATTTGTTTTATTCATTGGTCTTCCAAACTTAAACAAAAACCCCTAAAACAATTATCTTAGATGCCCTGGCATTGATAGCTGACCACTATTATCTCAGAGGTACAACAATAACAACTTATGCCATAACAACATGTCAATGTTAAATATGCTGAAAATACTGTAACACCCATTACTGTTGAAAATACTGAAACTGCTGTAAAAGTTGATGCTATAACAACTGTTACTATTAAAAATTATGAAACAATAAACATTAGAGCAAAAAATGTAACAACAAATGTTGTAACAATTGATGGGGTAGAAATCCATTTCATCTTGCTTGTAAAACCTTGAAAGTGGGCAGTGAAAGAGGTGTTTCTGCCACCCAACACTACACCAACACTTAGGGGATCAAGAAAACAAATTAAGAAGCACAAACATAAGTAACAACAGATTGAGAAGCACAAACATAGGTAACAATGGATTGATAAGTAGATGTTGTAACAACAAATGTTATAACAATAGTTGTTGTAACAATAGATGCCATAATAGATGGTGTAACAACGGATGTTGTAACAACAAGCCATTTCATCTTGCTTGTTAACGTTTGAAAGTGGGCAACCAAAGAGGTGTTCCTGCCACCCAATACTACATCGACACTTAGGGGATCAAGAAAACAAATTGAGAAGCGCAAACATAGATAACAACGGATTGAGAAGCATATGTTGTAACATTGGATGCTGTAACAACATATGCCATAACATCATGTCAATGTTAACTATGCTGAAAATATCGTAGCAACTGATGTTGTAACACCCATTACTGTTGAAAATTTTGAAACTATTGTAAAAGGTGATGCTATAACAACTGCTACTATTGAAATAATGACCATTACAATAGATGCTATAACAATGTATGTTTTAACAGTAGATGTTGAAACAATTGAGGGGGTAGAAATCCATTTTGTTTTGTTTGTCAAATCTTGAAAGTGGGCAACCAAAGAGGTGTTTTTGTTACTCAACACTACACCAACACTTGGGGGATCAAGAAAACAAATTGAGAAGCACAAATGTAGGTAATATTGGATTGAGAAGAAGATTAAGTAATAGCAGATATGTAACATCACCCAACCCTTCATACTACTAGAGGAATGGGGTAAAACAATTTTTTTTCCTCCAAACTCTACTTGACTTCCCAACTCGTCATAAGGGCCTGACAAATAGAGTTGTTACTCTACATGCTTATATATATATATATATATATATATATATATATACATGCTTTTAATTACAAAAGAAAAGACTCATAAGAGATACTCAGAATTGAAAACACAAAAATCTATTTCTATTATGGAAATACTCCGATCAATTTACAAGTGAGTAATACTGAGCCCTTCCTTCCTTTATATAGGAATTTTTAGGGAAGTCTCATTTCTCTAGATTCTTCATTTCAAATCAACCTAAAACAAATCATCCAGGATTGTCCTTAAAGATATGACTTTCATAAGGTCCTTCTATAGATAAGACTTAAAGTGGACTACGGAAAATTTTACACAGTGGAGATTCTTGAGGAGGAACCCACGAAAGCAAGTAAAGCAGATTACAGAAAAGTAAACACAGTGGAGATTCTTGAGGAGGAACCCATGAAAGCAAGTAAACCATGCACCACTCACGAAAGCAAGTAAACCATGCACCATACTACACAGAGGATATTCTTCATGGGTGAACCCCTCGAAAGCTGAGAAAGATGAAATGAGAGTCTACCAATCCTGTCCTTTTGGACTTCTGTCAGAATCATATTCATAATTAGAATCAGTGGGTACTTCATGATGAGGATCAAGATTTATTCCAGGTATGATTTGAGTGAGCCAAGGTGGCTCATGTCCAAAGCAAGCTGAAAAGGATGAAGATGCCATAAAATGATCACAATTGGCTGGTAGAATACCAATTTCTCCAAAATAATCGATGCTGATGTTGAAGTGGTGGCCTATCGGAGAGCTGTCAAGGGTGATCAATACTGTCATATCCAAAGATATCATATCTCAGACTGCCTTCTTCCATATCTTTATGAAGAAAAGATAAAGTCCAATGTGGGCTTACTTTACCAAGATCATCTTTCCTTGGAACAAATGAATACATCAACAGATCCATCCATTGGCTCCAATGTATGAAAGGGGAAACAACATCTTCACAATACATTACAATAAAAATTCTCCCCCAAGCTCTGGCATATTGCAGAATTCCATAATAATCCATCCAAGTTATACTTGGATCAAAGATATAAACAATTTTTGGGTGGTTTGCCCTGGCTTGACCAAAATAGATGTGATTATTATTAATGAGGCTCTAGTTGATGTTATAATTGTGTCTCCCATTCTCATAATTGAACCATTTTTCTAAAATCATTTTCTGGATATCTGATGGTAGTGATAAAATATTTTGAGAAAAACAATCCCAACATAACTGATAATGGCATGATGGACATAAATTGATTTGAGATTGGATTTTAGAAGAAATTTCTCCTATCTCAAACTTTTTGATGGATATAACCTTTAGATCTCCTGTTCCTTCTCTGGTCATCATATCAACAAGATAGTTTTCTTTCCTTGCTTTGTAGATAATATCAAAATCAAATCCTTCGAGCTAGAGTGCCCATCGTAGGACTCAGGAATTCCCTTGTTCTAACAATTTTTTATTTTGTAGCATACCTTTCATATGTTTGAGATCTGTCTTGACAGTAAAATGCACACTTTTTAGGAAAAGGCGAAATATTTTAATCCCATTCTTAATAGCTAGTATTTCTTTATGGGAGGATGGATATTTTAACTTAGTCACCAAAAATGTTCCTGAAGCATAAGCACAAATCTCATCTCTCTTATGATGCTTTTGTAGAAGAATAGTAGCCCAACAAGAGTCAGAAGCATCAGTTTCTAGAATGAAAGGTAAATCCTGTTCTGGAAGGGATAAAGATGGCAAATTCTTGATTTTATCTTTGATGCGCTGGATTGCTTTAGTCATCTGTGGTAGCCATATTGAATCCTTTTTCAATCTTTGCTGAAGAATTCTGGTATCCTTAGCTTGTTCTGGATAGAATTGCCAGATATAGTTCAAACATCCTAAGAATCTTTGGACAGATTTGATATCTGGAAGTTGGTCTGGAAATCTTAACAGAGATTGTAGAACATGAGGTTGCAGTTGTATCTTCCCTTGGGAAATATATAATCCAAGATATTCGATCTTGGTTTGAGCAATAATAAAATTATCATGAGTGGGAGATAGAACTAAGCCGTGCTTGAAAACAACCTGATAAAATGATTCTAGATGCTTTTTATGCTGTTGTATGTCTCTACTAAAAACTAACAAATCATTAATATATACAATAACAAAATCAAAATCATGGAAAATATCCTCCATGCATTTCTGAAATTCAAAAGGCGCATTCTTCAGGCCAAAAGACATAACTGTCCATTGGTATTGTCCTCCTGGGATATCTATCTTGAGGATTTATGCCTATCTACCAGAAACCACTTTTTAGATCAAATTTTCTAAACACATTAGCACCTGAGATTTTTGAAAGGAGCATGTATTTGCTGGGTAGAGGATACCTGATGGGTTCTAGAACTTCATTTAATACTTCAAATTCTTAGAAACGAGTGTGCAACTTATAAGACCAGTAAGAATGTCAAGAAAAAACTAAGTTTCAGTGCTAATCTTTGCAGCTCTTTCCCAGAAACTTACCACTTTGGATGCTTTAAGAACTCCTCTAGAAAGAGTTCTCATATATCCCAAAGTCAAAAGTGCAACTGCTCCAAGCCACGGTATAGATTCCCTAACTATTCTAAAAGAAGAGAGCATTAAGAAAGAAAATTCCCCAAGAATAGATATGTATTCAGAAGGAGGTCAAGACCAACTAGGGAATCAAAATGTTTCATCTGTGGGAGAAAATATCACTGGGAAAATAAAAGTCCAGAAAAGAACAAAAGAGAAATCCATAACAATGGAGTTCTTCAACTCCTCACATAATCCAGTCGATTGGGATTTAGTATCTGAATCAAATTCTGAGTTTGAATACTTTTCTGTAAATACTGATTTTGATAGTGACATTGAAAATGAATTTCAGAAAATTTCAGTAACAGATGATGCTACAAGTGAAGGTGATTGTACATATCTCTCTGATTTCCTTATGTTTTCTTTTAATAATACTCAACAACAGATAGCCAGTCTCTAGAGGCAGATGGATTCTCTCAATCCAAGCCTAGTTATCCCAAGGGGACGAATCCAAGAGAAAATTAATGCACTGACTATGGAATCCCAACTTCATGAAGACCTTGATCCTACAGAATGGTTTGCAACAGAATCTGCAACAGATCCTAACAGAGAATCATGCCATGATGCTATACTAATAGACATCAAAATACTTGAAGAAAGTCTACGAAGAGATAGACAACAATTGGTCAGCATAACAGAACAAATTCAAATTAAAGTTCAGAAACTAGATGAACTCAATTCCAAATTTGTATCGTCTATCTTTGACAAAGCACACACAACAACTGGGCTGAATACAAAAGAAGAACCAGTGAAAGAAATCAGTGGCATTGGAGACAAGATGGTCATTCCAGTTTCCATCAAAATACCATGATTCAAAATCTACTAGTTAGATGCTCAAATTGGTATAGGAGCCATGAGTAGTTGCTGCAAATACAAAGTTATAGCAACTTATTATTGGCAACCAACAAAGGTACATTTCACAGCTGTTCATAAACAACTCATGAAGATTTCTTATGTAGCTCCTGATTTTCCTATATATATTTATTCAAGAATTGTATATGTTACTCTGTATAATTACAACATTGGATATGATATTATTCTTGTTCAAGATTTTGTAAAGAGACACATGCCCATGATCATTGATAGACCAAATCACATTCAACGTCCAAAATGAGAAAGTATATGTCCCTACGACAAATACATACTCTATCAGGATTCCTCCTCATAATGTGGATACAATCATAGAAGCTATTAAAGACCTATCAAAAATAAAAAAGATTGTCAAACATACTGTTAGGATATTCCGACACATAGGATATAGTTAAGTTCAACTTGGTCTAGCATAGAGTTAGGTTAGAGTTAGGTAAAGTGTGTTTCTTTACCGTTGTACATTTTGTAACTTACAATCCGACGGTCACGATATGTAGTGATCCGACGGTTCACTCTCACCTCGGTATTACCGACACTTGATCCGTGGCTTGACACCCGATTGGTCCATGAGTTCTATTTAAAGCGCATGGAGGGTCATTGTTCGGGTAATCCGTGCATGAGAGAAGCTTATGTAAATTTTTCATTCTTTGATTAATAAATTGTCTGTACCCACGTTGGGACAGGCCGTGGACTGTTTCCCTCCTTGCACTCTGAGGGTTTTAACCACGTCAAAAATACTGGTGTATTGATTTGAGATCTGGTTGTGAGCGGTGTCCTTTTGGTATTCTTTCTGAGGAACTTACCCTGTAAATTCCTACACATACTAAGCTACAGGGGCAAGAAGTTCTCAAAGATATAGCATGTAAGCTTCAGACAGAATGCACTGCAGAGCATCCTAATGCATTTTGGTTCCGAGAAAAGTACTTTGTTTCACTTCCTTTCAGGACAGGGTCCGACCACAAACTACAAAAGGCCTCATCCAACCACATGAGCCCTACAGAGCAAAAGTTGTGCCAACAAGAAATCAAACAACTCCTGGATAGGAGATTGATTGAACCTTGCAAAAGTTCATGGGCATGCCAAACCTTCTATGTCAACAAGCACCCAGAACATAAAAGAGGAAAAAAGAGGTTGGTGATCAATTACAAGGCATTAAATGAAGCACTAGAACCCATCAGGTATCCTATACCCATCAAAGACATGATCTTTGCAAAAATCTCAGGTGCTAATTGTTGAAAATAGCAACAAGAAATGCTAAAAATAACATTGCTATAGATAGCATTTTGGGATACATTCCAATTTTAATTAGTCCCTAAATTAATATTGAGAATTAAAATTCGAATTTGATCTCAGCAACTGTTTGTAAAATAATTAATTAATTCATCTTGAGTTAATTAGTTGGAGAAAATCAAACATCAAGTCTATGTGAAGAGATGCAATAGTTATCCCTTTGATTGAGGAAGTTATCCCTTAATTAAGGAGATCAGGATGAGTTGTACTTTGAGTTGTAATTAGTTAGCTCAGTTAACTGAGTTGAGTCCAGTTAGATTAGTTCCAACAGTTTGTGGAACTAATTGTGAGTTCAGTTAGTCATTGCATGCATGCATGCAACTAGTGTACTTCAGATAACTAAATATTCTCCCATAAATAACTCATGCATGTCAGTTTAGACAGGGACCCAATTGAGATCAAAGGATGGGACAATGTACTATCAGTTGCATGAATATTCCCATGAGGATATCTCTTGCATGCAGAAGGAATTCTTTCCTTGAGGATTGTGCAGTTATTTCAGAGGTTAGTGAGCAGTGTGTGAGGTAATTACACACAGGTGGTAGCTTGAGGACCTAGGAGAAACTGTATAAGGAAATAGGAGGCTTGGAGGGTAGAGGAAAGGCATATGTGTTGCCTATTCTATCTATGAGCAACAGCGAGGGATTGTACTGAGAGCTGGATAGCTTGCCTATTCTATCTATGAGCAACAGTGAGGGATTGTACTGAGAGTTGGATAGCTTGTGAGCTAAAGCTTTGTGTAATCCTGAGATATTTCCACTTGTATGATAATACAGATAGCGGGGTTTTTAGCTGAGGCTTTCCCCAGAGTATTCTTCTATGTTCATGTGTGATTGATTTCTTCTTCATCTGTTATATGTGTTCTATTTGATCTTGCTCAAAATCGATTAAGCTTCCACAAGTTTGTTTGTAGAAGTAGATCAAGTATTTTGCTTTAGTTACATTTCATTATCAGGTGATCTACAGTGAGAATTTCTACATGGTATCAGAGCAAAGGTGATCAAAGCAAAGAACAATATACAAAGAAGTTCGAAGTTCGAAGTTTTGAAGTTCTTGATTGTAGGTATAGAATTGATTTCTTATCACATCTCAAAATTCACCAATGGCATTCAATGGCTTGAGATTCAACTATGCCCTAGATGGTAGCTCGAATTACATAGCCTGGAAGGATCTTATGGAAGCGATATTAGAGGACAATGGGTTGAAGGACTTCATTGATCAAGAAGTCCCCAAGCTAGCAGTAGCTAATTCCCAAGAATTGGCAGAATGGAAGAAATGTGTGGTGAGAGCGAGGAGGATTCTTTTGGAGGGAGTTCGAGACCATATTGTCTCGAGTCTCCATGGGAAGGAGACATCGTTTTCAATGTGGAAGACATTGAAGGATCTATATCAGAACAACAACGATCAGAGGAAGCTGGCGCTGAAAGACAAGCTTCAAAAAATCAAGTGTGAAAAGGGTGACACGATCTCTACATATCTAAACAAGATCACCACTTGCAGAGATGAGCTTGGAAGTGTAGGAATCATGACAGCCGATGATGACATGGTGAGTCTTGCTCTCCTTGGTCTTCCTAAGAGCTGGCATAGCTACCAAGACTCAGTGAATGGAAGAGAGAAACTGCCAGATTGGGAACGACTATGGTCGGATCTGATGCAGGAGGAGATCAGGAGAAGCACCAGAGATGGTTCTTCATCAAAGCATGATGATGAAGAAAATCTAGCCTTAGCAAGTAAGGCGAGGAAAGGGAAAGGGAAGGCTTCCCATTCCAAATCGAGTTCTTCCCATGGTGGGAAGAAGATTGACAAATCTAAAGTGCGATGCTTTAATTGTCATGAGGTGGGCCATTATGCAAAAAATTATCCACAGAAGAAATCCAAGAAGGGATCCTCGAAAGGATCAGATGGTGAGGCACTGGCCTCACAGTTCGAATTGGATTTTACCCTCATCGCATGCATGGTTTCATCGATGGTGGGTTGTGTTTGGTACCTGGACAGTGGAGCCTCATTCCACATGACCGACGACAAGAGTTTATTTAGTACCTTGGAGGAGAAGGACCTCCAGATGCTTATAAAGATGGGCGATGATGGAAAGTACCGTGTTTCAGGTGAAGGCACGGTTGTGTTTCAGAGGGAGCATGGAGCTCCTCTCACCCTGAATGATGTAAAGTATGTGGCTGGACTGAAGAAGAACTTGGTATTCGTCGCAATGTTGGAAGACAAAGGCTATGATGTAGTCTTCAGTAAAGGAAAGGCATTCCTGAGACACATCGCCATGGGTCAGACCAAGAGGATTTGGATTCGAGTAAAGAATCTCTACAAGCTGGAAGTAGATGACTGTGCTGCATTGAGTTCCAAAGTAGAGTTGGTGCAAAGCCAAGATATTGGTGAGTTATGGTAGAGAAGATTGGCCACATGCATCATGGGGCCTTGAAGATCATGCAGTAGATCTCTACCGGAATTCCCAAAGGTAAACTTGAGCAAGTAGATACATGAAAAGGTTGTACCTTGGGTAAGTATGCAAAATCTTCCTTTCATGATCGAGACAGTCAAGCTGAAGCAATCTTGGAGTGAGTTCATACAGATGTGTGTGGACCATTCTCGATAGCCTCCACTACTAAATAAAGGTACTATGTTATTTTCATTGATGATTTTTCTCCTAGATTCTGGATCTATTTCATGCAGAAGAAGGATCAAACCTTATCAAGGTTTTGTGAGTTCAAAGCCTTGGTTGAGAAAGAATTAGGAAAGAAGATAAGGGCCTTGCAAAGCGACAATGGTGGAGAGTATGTATCTCAAGATTTTAAGGACTTCTGTGCAGCAAAAGGAATTAAACGAGAGTTGACGACACCCCATAGCCCACAACAGAATGGGGTGGCCAAGAGGAAGAACAAAACGATTGTGGGAGCAGCTTGGGCGATACTGCATGACCAAGGCCTACCACTTCACTTGTGGGCTAAGGCATGCAATATAGCGGTATACTTGCAGAATAGAAGCCCGCATCGCATACTTGGGATGAAGACACCAGAGGAAGATTTCTCCGGGAAGAGACCAGATGTGAGTCACTTCAAGATCTTTAGCTCATTGGTATTTTTCCATGTGACCAAAGATGCCCGAAAGAAACTTGAGCCAACAGTTGGGTTGGGGATACTTGTGGGATACACTGATACACCCCACAAATATCGGGTGTTCTTGCCTACCAGTCAGAGGACAGTGGTACGCAAAGATCTAAAGTTCAACGAGCAGAAGGCCATGCAAGTTTCCCTTGAGAGGGAGCTCAAGTTGCATGTAGAGGAGGAACTTTTGGTTCCTAAGGAGGAGGAGCCTTAGACTAATGCAGAGCAGCCGCATGCAGAGGTTCTAGGAGTGGAGACATCCACTCATGCAGAGTCTTCCAGAGAGGGGCGGAAACGCACAAGGGAAGCTGATAGATTGTTGATGGATGCGAGAGAGAATGTGGGAGAGCCATCTTTTCAGTGCAGATATAGGAGGTCACCTAAGCGGTACACTGGTTACATGGCCCTTGTTGGGGAGTGTGTAGAGACCGAACCATCTTCCTTTGAGGAAGCAGTGCAATAGCCAGTTTGGGTTGATGCTATGGTGGAGGAGTATGACTCCATAGTTCGGAATAGTGTTTGGGATGTGGTTCCAAGACCAGAGAACAAGTCAGTTGTGAGTTCTCGTTGGCTTTAAAAGGTAAAGAAAGCTGCTGATGGTAGTGTGGAGAAACATAAGGCACGATTTGTTGCCAATGGTTGGAAAACCCATCAGATGGATGCGAAGACAGTATTCCTCAATGGCAAGATTGAGGAAGAGGTGTACATAGAGCAGCCGGAAGGACTTGAGACCTTTGATCGTGAGTCACATGTGTGCCAACTTAAGAGATCTTTGTACGGACTGAAGCAAGCACCTCATGCTTAGTACTCTAGGATCGACAACCATTTCACCGGGTTGGGCTTCACAAAGAATGAGGCGGATGCGAACCTGTACCACATCATGGTAGAAGGTAAGCCATTGATCATTGTTCTTTATGTTGATGATCTAATATTAACATGTGATGATCAGTTGATCAAGTCTTGCAAGGAGGATCTTGCAAGAGAGTTTGAGATGAAAGACATGGGTCTCATGCACTCCTTTATAGGCATGGAAGTGTGGCAGAAGGATGGGGAAGTGTTTGTGTCTCAAGGCAAGTATGCCAATGAGATACTCAGGAGATTCCACATGGAGAAGTGCAAGCCCATGAAGACTCCTCTAGAAGATAACTGGAGGAAGGAGGATGCTAATTCAGGTGAGGTAGTAGCTGCTACTATGTATCGGTAGCTTGTGGGTTCATTGATGTATTTAGTGAACACACGACCAGATTTGTGCTTTGCGGTGAACCAGCTGAGTCAAGCTATGGTTTAGCCTACCAAGATGTTTTGCAAGGCAGCTAAGCATGTATTGAGATACCTCAGAGGCGCATCTCGGTATGGATTATGGTACAGACAGATAGAAGGAGTGAAGGTTCAAGGCTTCAGAGATACAGATTGGGCAGGGAGTCCATCAAATCGGAAGAGCACTTCAGGAGGAATTTTCAACCTTGGTTCAGCTGCAGTTCCTTGGTACAACAGGAAACAAAGGTCAGTTTCACTTAGCTCAGTAAAGGCTGAATACATGGCTACAAGCCAGGCAGCATGTGACGCCATTTGGATGCGGAAAATTCTAGTTGGGTTGTTTGATCAGAGGATGGATCCAATTGTGATTTATTGCGATAATCAAAGTTGTATAAAACTCTCTGAGAATCCAGTATTTCATGACAGGTCCAAGCACATCGATATCTGATATCATCATCTTCAAGACTGTATGGTGAAGAGGATCATGTTGTTGCAGTATGTTTTGACCGAGGAGCAGGATGTAGACATTTTGACTAAGGCATTGTCAAAATGCAAATTTGAGTTCCACAGAGACAGGATCAGGGTGACAGATAATCCCTTTCTTGTTGAGAGGGAGTGTTGAAAATATAAACAAGAAATGCTAAAAATAACATTTCTATAGATAGCATTTCAGGATACATTCCAATTTTAATTAGTCCCTAAATTAAAATTCGAATTTGATCTCAGCAGCTGTTTGTAAAATAATTAATTAATTCATCTTGAGTTAATTAGTTGGAGAAAATCAAACATGAAATCTATGTGAAGACATGCAACAATTATCCCTTTGATTGAGGAAGTTATCCCTTAATTAAGGAGATCATGACGAGTTGTAATTAGTTAGCTCACTTAACTGAGTTAAGTCCAGTTAGATTAGTTCCAACAGTTTGTGGAACTGATTGTGAGTTCAATTAGTCAGTGCATGCATGCATGCAACTAGTGTACTTCAGATAACTGAATATTCTCTCATAAATAACTCATGCATGTCAGTTTAGACAGAGACCCAGTTGAGATCAAAGGATGGGATAGTGTACTATCAGTTGCAGGAATATTCCCATGAGGATATCTCTTGCATGCAGAAGGAATTCTTTCCTTGAGGATTGTGTAGTTATTTAAGAGGTTAGTGAGCAGTGTGTGAGGTAATTACACACAGGTGGCAGCTTGAGGACCTAGGAGAAACTGCGCAAGGAAATAGGAGCCTTGGAGGGCAGAGGAAAGGCATATGTGTTGTATATTTTGTCTATGAGTAGCAGTGAGGGATTGTATTGAGAGATGTATAGCTTGTGAGCTAAATATCTGTGTAATCTTGAGATATTTTCCACTTGTATGATAACACAGATAGCAGGGTTTTTAGCTGAGGATTTCCCTAGAGTATTCTTCTGTGTTCATGTGTGATTGATTTCTTCTTCATCTGTTATATGTGTTCTATTTGATCTTGCTGAAAATTGATTAAGCTTCCACAAGTTTGTTTGTAGAAGTAGATCAAGTATTTTGCTTTAGTTACATTGCATTGTCAGGTGATCTACAATGAGAATTTATACACTAATGTGTTTAGAAAATTTGATCTAAAAAGTGGTTTCTGGCAGATAGGCATAAATCCTCGGGATAGATATAAGAGTTCCTTTGTTGTCCCAGGAGAAAAATACCAATGGATAGTTATGCCTTTTGGCCTGAAGAATATGCCTTCTGAATTTCAGAAACACATGGAGGATATTTTCCATGATTTTGATTTTGTTATTGTATATATTGATGATTTGTTAGTTTTTAGCAGAGATATACAACAACATAAAAAGCATCTAAAATCATTTTATCAAGTTGTTTTCAAGCACGGCTTAGTTCTATCTCCCATTGAGGATAAGTTTATTATTGCTCAAACCAAGATCTAATATCTTGGATTATATATTTCCCAAGGGAAGATACAACTACAACCTCATGTTCTGCAATCTCTGTTAAGATTTCCAGACCAGCTTCCAGATATCAAATCTGTCCAAAGATTCTTAGGATGTTTGAACTATATCCGACAATTCTATCCAAAACAAGCTAAGGATACCAAAATTCTTCAACAAATATTGAAAAAGGATTCAGTATGGCTACCACAGATGACTGAAGTAGTCCAACGCATCAAAGATAAAATCAAGAATTTTCCATCTTTATCCCTTCCAGAACAAGATTTACCTTTCATTCTAGAAACTGATGCTTCTGACTCTTGTTGGGCTGCTATTCTTCTACAAAATCATCATAAGAGAGATGAGATTTGTGCTTATGCTTCAGGAACATTTTCGGCGACTAAGTTAAAATATCCATCCTCCCATAAAGAAATACTAGCTGTTAAGAATGGGATTAAAAGATTTCACCTTTTCCTAAAAAGTGTGCATTTTACTGTCAAGATAGATCTCAAACATATGAAAGGTATGCTGCAAAATAAAAAATAGTTAGAACAAGGGAATTCCCGAGTCCTATGATGGGCACTCTAGCTCTAAGGATTTGATTTTGATATTATCTACAAAGCAGGGAAAGAAAACTATCTTACTGATATGATGACCAGAGAAGGAACATGAGATCTAAAGGTTATATCCATCAAAAAGTTTGAGATAGGAGAAAGTTCTTCTAAAACCAAATCTCAAATCAATTTATGTCCATCATGCCATTATCAGTTTTGTTGGGATTTTTTTTCTCAAAAGATTTTATCACTGCCATCAGAGATCCAGAAAATGATTTTAGAAAAATGGTTCAATTCTGAGAATATGAGACATAGTTATAACATCAACTGGAGCCTCATTAACAATAATAACATCTATTTTGGTCAAGCCAGGGAAAACCACCCCAAAAATTGTTTATATCTTTGATCCAAGTATAACTTGGATGGATTATTATGGAATTCTGCAATATACCAGGGCTTGGGGGAGAGTTTTTATTGTAATGTATTATGAAGATGTTGTGTCCCCTTTCAGACATTGGATCCAATGGATGGATCTGCTGATGTATTCATTTGTTGCAAGGAAAGATGATCTTGGTAAAGTAAGCCCACATTGGACTTTATCTTTTCTTCATAAAGATATGGAAGAAGGCAGTCTGAGATATGATTACTTTGGACATGACCTTATTTATCAAGGTAACATAGTATTGATCACCCGTGATAGCTCTCCTAAAGGCCACCACTTCAACATCATCATTGATTAATTTGGAGAAATTGGTATTCTACCAGCCAATTGTGATCCTTTTATGGCATCTTCATCCTTTTCATATTGCTTTGTACATGAGCCACCTTGGCTTGCTCAAATCATACCTGGAATAAATCTTGATCCTCATCATGAATTACCCATTGATTCTAATTATGAATATGATTCTGACAAAAGTCCGAAAGGACAGGATTGGTGGACTCTCATTTCATCTTTCTCGGCTTTCGAGGGGTTCACCCGTGAAGAATCTCCTTTGTGTAGTATGGTGCACGGTTTACTTGCTTTCATGGGTTCCTCCTTAGGGATCTCCACTATGTAAAATTTTTCGTAGTCCACTTTAAATCTTATCTATAGAAGGACCTTATGAAAGTAATATCTTTAAGGACAATCCTAGATGATTTGTTTTAGATATGATTTGAAATGATCATATCTTTAAGGACAATCCTGGATGATTTTTTTTAGGTTGATTTGAAATGAAGAATCTAGAGAAACGAGACTTCCCTAAAAATTCCTATATAAAGGAAGGAAGGGCTCAGTATTACTCACTTGTAAATTGATCGAAGTATTTCCATAATAGAAAGAGATTTTTGTGTTTTCAATTCTAAGTATCTCTTGTGAGTCTTTTCTTGTTTGAATTAAAAGTAGTATCATAGCCAAAACCAAGGTAGAGGTAGAAAGAGTTTCCTGTTGTAGGTGAAATATGAAGGTCGTACGTTGTGATAAGTCCCTATTGAAGACCAGTTGAGGTCGTGTTTTGGGCATGAAGACGTTAGACTACGAGTTGCAATTATTCTTGTGATTTTTCAGGTGTCTCTTAGTTTCTCTCTTTGGATAATATGGATTCTAGGAAAAATTATTTGTTTTTTGAATCACGCAAAGAAGATAAGGATAGAGTATCTATTGAGACATTTTGAGAAGAAAGTGCTTGGTGAACAAGCTTTGGAATTTTTTTGGGCATTGATGCTATATAATGATACAAATATGCAATATTTTTGTGGTCTGGGATTTTAAAGTACAACTTTTGCATGGTGCAATAGTATTCATATAACAAGTCTATGCTGCACAACCTTTGACTCATGAACATTTTTCCATAATGGTCTGAACCTGTTGATAGAGTACTAAGAAACTCATGGGATAATTTCATTAAGATTGCTTCAAGGGGATCTTCATTGTCTAAGATTGCAAGCTGTTAAGATCTTTTCAATGTTTCTTACCAAAGTCTAGCATTACCTGTTAGTGCCCATATCACCTGTATGACTACATCCTTCCATGTGGCTTTGAGGTCATCTTTTCTTTGATTGGCCCATGCATTAATAATTTTCAGTAAGATTAGTGTTTGGTCTCTGTTCAAACAATCAAAATTAATAAAAAAAGGTTGATCCTTGGCTACTGGGAATAGGAGTAGCTTCTTCTTGATATTCTGTTGACAACATGAAACAAGCCTATTTAGAAAATGGATTAGTTTGGGGCTGAGATCCAATATCAGACCTTGAAGTTCTTGTAGGTTTATGTGAGAAGTGAAATGATTCATTTCTTTTATGTTTAGAAGACTCACCAATGTCTTCTTGCCTTGCCATATTGATTTCATAAGTTTGAATCTTTCTAACTTGGTCTTAACTAGATCTAGCTTTTCTCTAGCTAATCTGGCTCCATTTGTTACTCTTGAAATATCTATGAATTCCAAACTACGCAAACAAGCACTCAAAGAAGGATTTATAGTCGGCCCTGGTAATGAAACTCCACTCCAGATTCGATTTACTGAGCTAACTCTTCCTGAATATGTCCTGCCAAATTAAATGGCCTTTTCTCACCGCATCAGCCTATCGTTGACCTGTCAAGAGGGTCCACCTCTGACCAATTGTAGAACTTCCGGGTGGGCGTGTCAGCTAGCTCATTTCGACTGACATCATCCTGGTCGATCCCATGGCTACGCCACACAAGCCTCTGGGGTAATATTATGGGTTTGTACCTTTGGACCATGTTGTTACTTTCTCATCCAATTGTGTTAAAAGAAAAACCAGGTCATGCCAATGAAGAGTCTCCATGACTATGGTTTGGAGCAGTTCAAGCTTTTACCGAATTTTCATTATAAGTTTAAGGCTTTCCCTCTTGTGCCACATCGAGCTTTCCTTTAATCTTTGTCATGGATCGACTAAGTGATCTTGACCCTACCTTAAAAATGCATCAGACATGGACCTTTACAACCGTTGTAAGAGCAAGTCTCGACCTGATCATAATTTCCCTGAGTTGGTTATTTCAACCATGGTTCTATCTCAGAGGTCCTACTGACCTTCAGATCAATGCCAGTACTCTGTGCCAACATTGATGGCTTATTAAGGTTCCCTATGACGCTAGCCCTCTTGATCTTGAGCCAAGGGGCAGGCCTCTGGAATCTGATTACTTAAATGTTTTTCTTAAAATACACTTTTTTGGCCATTGTGAAGTCAAATCCTTAGATATTAATCCAGTGCCATCAGTATGTATTAAAATCTCTCCATTCAAGTCATAAACATCCTTTTTATTCTCATCCAAACATGTTATATCCGCCACATGGATAAAATTTACATATGAGATATCACCTCCAAAGGGAATGGTTTTTGAAAGAATCAATGTAAATTGAGCTATGTACTTCTTCAAACTGACAATAGTATGTACATGCATAAACATGCATTATGCTTGATGGATAGATTTGTTAAAAAAATTGTATGTACTTTTTTCATCTACTTTTGCAAATGATTTGATGCAAACAAAGTAACAGTTGACTGATGATGACATGGGATTTTTCCTTTTTTCCTTGCCACCATCCTTGATTAAGTGCTATAGGGAGAAGGTAGGTCTAAGTCTTAATGCAGGTGTGACAGGCGGTGTAGTTGGATTTGTGCAATAAGCCCCAAGGGCACCTCTGAACTGAGGGAGCTTAGGATAGTGGTGTGAGGAATGGACATAGGCCCACCAAGATAACTCATCGATTATTTCTTTCCCGTTTGGAGAGATCTTGCTTATGCTAGATAGCAATAATTCTATCTATGTTCGGTCTACAGTAACCTTATTTCCTCTATTTATTTAGGTGAATGTAAATACAATTATCCAAAGGTGAGATCTAGTACAGTGACGAAGTGGGTCTAAGCTGTGAATAATTCTTGTCCTATGGATGTAGAAAGGCGAAGGCATCGAAAGGGGTGAGGGGTATAAGAGGCTCTTTATAATGCCAACCAAGGTTAGTGAAACTAGAAATGGTTTTTTCTTTCTTTTTGTAAATAATAAATCACAGTAAATAAATGCACTAGATCTCACAAATGCAACATCTTTTTAACTTAGTTATCATATATTAAGATAACTAACCCAAGCATTATCTAGTATTATCTCACCTCAATTGGTGTCATCAATTCAAAACGCTTCTCCCAATTGGACTCCCTTGTATTCTTGTTAAATTAATATCTACACAAGATTAGAATATTGCAATTCACTCAAAAGTGCCATTTCAATTCAGGTATTTGTTACACATCATTTGGTCGCATTATGCAAGTGACCATCAGTTTGGATATTTCTCTATTCATGAAAGTATTCCAAAGCACTCCCCTGCAAGGCTAGAACCTAAACAATCCCAAAGAGAATGAAATTTCTGGATTACAATGTATGTTTTAACCCCGTACAGAAATTACCTGCATACGAATTCTAAAACATAGAAAATAAATAATGCGAGAGCAGAACACATAAAACACATACACACGGAGATTTTCCCTGGATCCCAAAACCGGGACTACCAGCTTGATTTTTCATTATGTTCCTTTCAATGTTACAATACATATTTATACATGCCGAAGCATCCAATACCATGGACCGAAAACCATCGCGTCCAAAAAACATGGGCAAAAATCATGCACAAAACCATAGGTGGGTCCGCCCAACCTAACATAGGGTCCAAAACCAAAATTTTCTAGGGCGCTGCCCCGGACCCCATAAAGTGGAGTTACGGGTACCCTTCAAACCCCCTATTAACTATGTGAAAAGAATATAACACAACCCATCATTCTCCCACTTGTTGTTTTCTTTCCACAGGGGGCCACAAGAGAGCTTAGTCATTTTCCCAACCCTGAAATGCCCATTGTCTCTCTACACCAAGAGAACTTCTCAGAGCTCACAGATTTTGTCAATGCATCTGCAGTATTCTTCAAAGTATCCACCTTTACCAGCAACACCTTTTTGTCTTCTATCATATCCCTCACAAAGTGATACTGAACATCAATGTGCTTTGTCTTTGAATGATATGCAAGGTTTTTTGCCAAGAAAATTGCACTTTGGCTGTGACAGTCTATCCTTATAGCTTCCTGTACTAACCCCATACTTGAACACAATCTCTGCAACCAAACTGCTTCCTTGCTTGCATGAGTGGCTGCCATGTATTCTGCCTCTGTAGTTGATAGTGCCACTACAAATTGTTTCTTACTCATCCAACTGACTGCTCCTCCAAATAGGTTAAACACATACCGACTTGTAGATCTTCTCTGATCCAGATCTCCAACCCAGTCTGCATCAACAAAGCCACGAATATCTAACAGTCTGTCCAATCCTGGTCTTCCTTGGTAGCACAGACCATAATCACTAGTGCCACGCAAATACCTGAAAACCCGCTTCACTGCTGTCCAATGCTCCTTTCCTGGTTTTGACATAAACCTGCTCAATACTCCCACTGCATGTGCAATGTATGGTCTAGTACAGACCATTGCATACATCAGGCTACCAACTGCACTTGCATATGGAACACGAGACATGTCCTCTTCCTCTTCTTGTGTCTTGGGACACTGTTCAACAGATAACCTCACACCTACAGGAATAGGAACCTTCACCAGTTTACTATCCTGCATATTAAACCTCTCAGTATTGTATCGACATACTTCCTCTGGTTTAACCAAAGCTTCCTCTTTGCCCGATCTCTTATAATTTCCATGCCCAAAATATAGTTTGCAGCACCAAGATCTTTCATGTCGAATTTGGAGGACAATTGGGTCTTCAAATCCTGGATAATTTCTTTGTCATTTCCAACCAGCAACATATCATCTACATACAAGACCAGATAAATAACACGATCACCAATTAATTTAAAAGACACACAGTGATTTGATTTGCTTCTGGGGAAGCCAAGTCCCCGTATAAATGTATCATATTTCTAATACCACATCCTTGGTGACTATTTTAACCCATACAAAGGCTTCTTTAACTTGCATACCAATTCTTTCTTACCCTTTGTAGAGCTGTAACACGGGTCTCTTTCACCTCTAGTTATGCCACATTAATAAGTCAATCCGGGAACGCTTTGTTATTGCAAAGAGTATCTCATTCCGAGGCTATTCGTCAGAGTAATGCTTAGTAGTACAGTGTTAAGAAAATACAAGGGTAAATGGATGCTAGACTAGATTACTTTAAAGGCATAAAATCACACAAGGCAGCTTATCAGTCAAGGGTGCGGAAGCGATAACCCATCCCTCTAGAAACTGATAGAAAGGAAATTAGAGCATGGACCATAGGTCTGGGAGCTAGGCAACGACAGCTGAGGCTCTCTACAGCCTTAGACCTTCTCTCACACCAAAGCAGCAATTGCAAGTAAATAGAACGGCAGAAAGTAAAATGGAACAGCAAACAGGAAATGGAACAGCAAGTCTGAAATAGAACAACAGTAAATGGAACAATAATCAAATAAACTAAGCCTCGCGAGTCAGAACTAAACTTGCTCTATTGAGCCAAACTCACATTCTGCAATAGCAATCTTCTCTCTTAAAGCAAATTGGATGAAATATACTTTACTGATAAATTATGGAACAGCAAGCATCAACCATATATACACACACCACACTAATATAGCAATCTGATGGTTAAAGAAGATATGACTATGTTTCCAAATAGAACAACATTACTTCCGGATTCCAATGATTGGGATTTCACACGAATCCAATAACAGTAATATTCAGTACAAATGCTCTGTAACAGAAATAGCTGGCTTAGACTGATAACATGCAATCAACTCTGAAAGGATTCACTCATATGATACAGAGTCACTACATAAATCTCCTGAAGAAACCATTAATGAATTAGTCGGAACAGAGCATGGAATAGCATATAAAAAGCATGTCAGATTGCTGAGCAATAAAGATAAGCAAATCACGCAGAAATCAAATTATAATGATACAAAAGCAAGTGTCCTTCAGAGCCGGGCCCTTAGCTTCCAACGGTACACCGCCTTAGATTACTCCAGACGCAGAGATGAAATAAACACCAAGTCTTTTATATTAACGCATCAACAAACGTACAACAAACCAAGTCTCAGTGAGAGTCGATGATCAAAGTTTAGTCTGAAACTTAAGATTACATAAAAAAAGTCCTTTTGCTTAACGGTGCTGTTCCTTTTTATAAAAGTAACGGCGGAGGTATCTAGGTAACAAAAATAAGCAAAACAGCGATCCCTCAGGATCAAAGATCCTGAGGGATTCGCCAAGCCGTTAATCCTTTGCTTTTCTTTCCCTGTTCTGCCGAATTGGTAACCCTTCTTTCTTCCCCGGGTCATTCTCGCTTCGATCTCGTTTTCATCCGGTTTCCTTCTAGAGGGACAGCAGTTATTCCTCCTTTGTCTTTCCCTTTTGGACGGCAGATCTTCGTTTCCACCTTTTCCTGCATAGAAAAATGACAATTATCAGCGATTAAGCTTTCCATACTAATTCTCACACATTCTATTAAAATTCTTTATTTCTCTTAGTTCATTATGCAGAAAGGGGTACAATTGTTACTGAAAAGTCACTAAATTGTTCGTAAAAAACATACCTTTCCAGTGCTCCACACACCCCCCTGCTTACCTTGTTTCATGCCCTCATGAAAACATTATAGTTGACATGCAAGGCGGTAAGAGAATAGGCTGGAGAGGGAACCTCGTGTGGAGGCCTACAACCGTGATGAGCAACTAGATCATCAAAGAACTGATTTGTTTGACCTTCAGGCATTTCATACAAGGCCTGATATCCGGGTGCAGGGTGCCAAATGATTGGACTACGAAATCGATACCTTAACCAAGATGGCCCTGCTTGCAAAATACGCTCGCCATAAAGGTTCAATTGGCTGGCAGCTAGCTCAAAATTTTCATATTTGAACGGTTCCCTGAGCTGAATGTTTGGGTTAGAAGTCCGGTATCAGAATTTTGCAGCATCGATGGCGAGGTCTTTAATAGTCAGAAAATATTCCAGACTTTGTCGGATTAGGTCCTCGTGCATGGGTCCTAATGTCTCCATAACACCCAGGGTTCTCATAAGGTTCCTATGTGCTCTCCATAACAGCACTGGGTCTCTAGGCTCGGCTCTTACCCACAAGTCTAGGCTATTTTCCTGTCTCTGAAAAGTGTTATAAGCCCTGAGTCATTTTAGCTGATTAACCCCGAATGAAACGAAGGCTTGCAATTGTATGTCCCCAACAAAAGGGCCAGGATTTAAATCAGTTTCCTGGTCTAGCACGAGGTTATGCAAGTAAAATTCACACAATAATCTTTGAACCTTAATTCCATAATGCTTGCAACAATCTATAAAATCATTAACAGTATTGATTTGTATAGGGGCACCCGCCCTGACAGCTTTTATCTTTAATCGTAAATATCGTTCAAGCAGAAATAAAGCATAGTTTTTAGCAGGGGCCCTACAGGCCAGAACGTCATTATACAAAGAACACACAGTGTCCATCTGCCTAACAACAATATCTAATCGACGAGTTACCTTGGCAACCTTTTCTTGCTCCTTTTGCCAGCCTTCGAAGGCCTGGCTCTCAGACTGACTCATATCCCGAAGTTGCTGTTGCAACTCTTCATATTTCTCCCGAGGGACTGTTTGTTCTCTCAGCTGTTCAGTTTCTTGCTGAGCTTGCTTCATCATCTTGTGCAAGGTTCTTGTTTTCGGATCCTTTTTCCATAGAGCCGTAGAGGCCGGGAGTTTTACCTGAACCTTTTTGTTATACTGTTTGGAGTTCAGAACCCGAATTACCCCTGAGGGTGGTGCCTCTGTTTGGATCTCTTTATTCTCTTTTTCTTTCTTAACACGGATGAAAGGTTGCTGTGGTTCCCCTGTCAATGGAACATCATCCTGTCCCTCTGTCTCAATTGGAACGGCAGTCCGTTCTTCAGTGTCAATTGGAACAACAGTCTGTTCCTCAACGTCGTTTGGAACGACCGTCTGTTCTTCAGTGTCAATTGGAACAACAGTCTGTTCTTCAACATCGTTTGGAACAACAGTCTGTTCTTCAACGTCATTTGGAACAGCAGTAGGTCTTCCAGCAGGGTTTTGACCAACAGGGCGGCTGTAAGTCCTTCGTCTTCTTGTCCTACGGGATTTTGCTGCAGTGGCCCTTTTTCTTTTCCTGGTGGTCCTTTGTATCCTCAGATTGGCTTTTAGAATCCGAATTTGCTGTCGGAGCCGGGCTATAGTGCTTAGCAGCCTCTGCTGTTTTCTCCTTAATTTCTTGATTTCCCTTGCCTCAGCAGAGGGTGTCCCTTATTTCTTCCTCATGAACGGGCGGGTTTTCTTCTCCTGCCTTTTCTACATGTGAATTCTCAGGTATGTCTTCCTCTGGAGGTCCATCGGGAGGACCTGCTGGGCTGGAGGGTTGGCCATATTCCCCCATATTGGCCAGGATTGCGGCCAATTCATCTTCGCCCACAGGATCTCGCAGCGGGCTGCTCTCTGGCTGTACTACTTCCTCCTCCTGATTGTCCTGCTCAGTGACTGCCTTGGAGTGTTCAGCTTCTGTTTCTGTTTCAGAGTGCACTTCTCCCTCCTCACCTCCTTCTCCGGCTTGCTCAGCCTCGCCCCCAGATTGTCCAGCATTTTCTTCGGAAGGTCCTCCTTCTGGTTCTGGAGGTTCGTCTATAATCTCAATTGGTTGGCTGGTGCTTTCCCGAATCTTTTCCAGCCTCCCTCGTATTCAAGCTAGCCGGGCTGATTTTCTTGGTTTCTCAGGTTGTTCAGGTGTACAAGCAACAGGTTTTTCTGCTACCAATTCTCTGCGTTTTTCTGGTCGCTCCGGTGTACTTGAAGAATGCTTACATTTTGGAGCTACACGTTTTTTCTGCTGCCAATTCTCTGCGTTTCTCTGATCGTTCCGGTGTGCTAGAGGAATGTTTAGGTTTTGGGGATGGTGCAGCCAATCCCCCCTCAATCAATGCAATGAGCTCCTCCTAGCTGCTCTGCTGTTGAGTGAGACTATGGCTCACTATCAATCGAATCAATCCATGGTGGCTAACAACTGCTTCTACGTGCTGTGCCGTTTTCAGGCTTCGGGCCGCATCATGCAATAGTGAATTTAAAAGTGCAGGCAGATTTATAGAACATTTTTCTTTCAAAACAGCTAAGTGTTTAAGATGACGTGGTCTTACCACGTCTTTCCTTCCTTCGCAAATAATGTAGCTCTGTACTATCTTTGCTAATTCGGTCCAGGGTTCTCCTAACGTTGCTGGCAGAACTCCCTTCCCCTTCACTGTCAAGCTTTGGCCTTCATCCTGGAAAATCTCCATAATCTTTTGTAGTCTTTCTTTCCTCAGCGTCCATACAGGTCCGGTGGCTGGTAGTCCTGAGACTTCTGCAATTACATCATCAGTGACCGCTATCCGCCTTTCTCTTACTATGGAGTAGTCCTCCTGCAAGTTTTGCAGAAATTCCAATGCCACTGTCTCGTTTGATTCTTGTAGGCGACTGAAATAATTCAGCCATCCAGCCTTTTCCAGGATCTCCCGGGCAGCAGCAGAGACTGTCAATTCCTGAGGTTCACTTCGGATTGCCTTTCCTCCCATGGTTCCACTAAGAATTTCCAATGGAACAGCAACTGCCTGTGCTGTTTTGAGACGCAGAGAAGGTGATCGTCGCAAAAAAAACAGAGTATGCAACAAAAATGGATTGTGGATGGAAACTTTGCGTAAAATAGAATTATCATACCGTTAAACCATGCCATACCTTCGTACACTATCTACCCCGAATGGTGTGCTGACACGTAACTCGTGGAGTAATGAGATTACCTTCCCCCCCGCGATGTGATAGGCTGCCCCAGCCGTCAAATAGAGGAGCAGCAGCCATCGTGTAACCAGTCATAAAGGAACAACATATAAAATTACGCCATGTTTTAGATGGACAACGAAATACCGAAATCGAGGCAAAAAGGTGGATCGCGTTTTACATAAGAGCCTGCGTAATATGATGCGAGGCCGGGGGATGGGACGTCTGTCAATCGTACGAAGTCTCCAGAGGTCATTGTCAGTTCCTTTGCCATGATTGGTGGTAATGAGTGTTCATGCGATATATTCATTGGGACATAAAATATGAATTATTTATAGGATATAAGAGACAAAGAGGTATTAATATCATACCTATTGGTGTAGCCATTATGACTTCGATACCATTAACAGAGCTCTGCTGCCGACAGGTGTTCATAACCTTGGCAGAGTTGTTTATTTCACCCTCGGAACCATGATCCTTTGTGTGTATTTTGAAAAATATTTTGTCGAAATGCAGGCCATTATGCTGGCTTGGTAACCAGGTAGCCATAATGCCATTCACAAGGAAGGTGCGAAACGTGGACAGGCCGGCTCGTGATGAGACCCCCTGTTCCAAGGTCTGTTTATTTAGTGTACCTTTTGGACCATATCCCTGGTGTGGTGCCCATACTGGGAATGCCACTTCGCTTCCAACCTGATGATCATGGTAGGCTGGCTCGTGATGAGACCTCCTATCCTGCATTTGACAATCCATATTCATTTTTTCTTTTTGCAAAACACTTTTTTCTTATTTATTCACATAAGGGTGGTTCAGCACTCCTTAAGAGTGGGAATGGTGGAAGAAGCCTTATCATCCCAACAGGAAGATATGAATCCTCTGCTCTTATCCCTAAGTAATAATCAATTTTTTTTTTTTAAGGAAATCGCCATGATAAAGATAACCAATCAAAACAATGGGAATAAGTCAATGAAAACAGAGATGAGAGGTAAGTATGTCCCTCCTCTCGTCCTCTTATCAATACTAGGCTCTATAAAGATAGCGATCTTATGATCTGCTGACTTCAGTATGTCGTAATTTATGTTCATTGCATAAGTGCATAGCTGTATCTTAAAGACTGGAGAGAACATGGCTAAAAGCATCCCCAATATGAATCATCACAGAGAGCAAAAACATGGCTATGGTGTTCTTTTTGAAAAAGGAACAGGAGAGAAGAATCCATGCAAAACAAATAGTTGAGATGCCGTTCTTTGAGACGGAACAGCTGAAGATCATAAATGCTATCTCCTTTGAAAAAGGAGCAGCAGAAACTCTCAAATGCTGTTCCTTTTGAAAAGGAACAACAAAAACTCACAAATGCTGTTCCTTTTGAAAAGGAACAACAAAAACTCACAAATGTTGTTCCTTTTGAAAAGGAACAACGAAAAATTTACAAAAGCTATTCCTTTTGAAAAGGAACAACAAAAACTCACAAATGCTGTTCCTTTTGAAAAGGAACAACAAAAACTTCACAAAAGCTGTTCCTTTTGAAAAAGGAACAACAGAAAATTACAAATGCTGTTCCTTTTGAAAAGGAACAGCAAAAACTCAGAAATGCTGTTCCTTTTGAAAAGGAACAGCAGAAACACAAAAACAAGCAAATGCTGTTCCTTTTGAAAAAGGAACAACAAAGACACGCTGAATGCAAAAATCAAAATTAAAAAAGAAAGATCAAAGAAATGTTAAGAAAATGTATATACAAGAACTTATGTACAAGTCATAGGAAAAAAATGCATTCCTTACTGAATTACAGGTGAGGAAGATTTTACTTCCTCTCCTAAAATTTCCATATCAGTGTCTTGACGTAGCTGCTGACAGAAGGATTCCCGAGTGAGTGGCTTGCGATAGAGATGAACTCGGTGGCCATTTACCTTGAATGCATATCCAGAACCGTCGATTGTGATCAGAGTAAGGGTCCCATTATCGTGTACTTTCTGGATTTCGTATGGTCCCAATCAACGAGTCTGCAGTTTCCCCGGGAAGTCCTGAAACCGAGAGTCATATAACAGAGCCCAGTGCCCTTCGTGAAAGACTTTGTTCTTGATAAGTGCATCATGCCATTTAGCTCGCTGTTGTTGAATAAGTGCTGTATTCTGTAATGCAGAGAGCCTTATTTCGTCCAATTCATTAATCTGCTGTAATCGATTAATTTGTGCCTCACTTAAATCTAGGCCAACTTCCTGTGCAGTTCGTAACGCTTGGATTTCGAATTCTATGGGGAAAATAAGTTGTTTTCCAAACACTAATTGATAGGGTGAATAACCGGTGGTACTTCTCCATGTGGTTCTATAAGCCCAGAGTGCTTCAGGTAGTCGGGCGACCCAATCACGCCTATGTGAAGCAATGGTTTTTGTTAAAATTGATTCTATTACCTTATTGCTACTTTCTACTTGCCCATTCGCCTGCGGGTGATATGGGGTAGTAATTTTATGCTGGACGTGATAATTGTTAAGTGTTGCAGCTAATTTGTTTCCGGAAAATTGTGGTCCTCCATCTGTAATTATTTCTCTCGGAAGGCCATAACGTACAAACAAATGGAACAGGAACTGTATTACAGAATCTTCTGTAGCTCTAGGCAACGCTTCGGCCTCAACCCATTTAGTGACATATTCTGTGGCTACCAAGATATATGTTCTCTGGTTTGATGATGGGTTGATGGGTCCAACGAAATCAAGAGCCCATCGTTCGAATGGTTCAATGACTAATTGTGGCCTCAAAGGCATTTCGTCGGCTTGACCAGGTCGTCCTGCTCGCTGGCAGCTGTCACATGCTTGGACAAATTTCTTTGCATCCTTAAAAATTGTAGGCCAGTAGTATCCTGTCTGCAATACTTTATGTGCTGTTCTTTTTTCAGCAAAGTGTCCCCCACATGGTCCGTCATGACAGGCTTTTAAGATGTCGAAAATTTCATCTTCTCGAATACATCTCCTAATTTGCATGTCTGCCCCTGTGTGGAACAAATGACCCCCAATCCACGAAAATCGAGTGCTCTTCTGAACAATCTGCTTACGTTCATTAGGGGTTAAGTGTTTTGGTAGCTTACCTACTGCAAGGTAATTGGAAACATCAGCATACCAGGTTGTTTGAACATCAATGGCAAACAGGTGCTCATCCGGAAATTGGTCTTCCACTACTGCTGCCTCAATTGATTTTGGTATTCGAGAGAGAAAATCAGCTACAGGGTTTTCCATGCCGGGTCGATCCTTGATTGTGATATCGAACTCCTGCAATAAGATCAACCATCTGGTTATTCTAGCATTTGTAACAGGCTTATTTGCTAAATATTTAATAGCAGAATGATCTGTATATAAAACAACGGGATAACCTGTAATATAATGTCTAAACTTATTGACAGCATGTATTACAGCGAGGAATTCTTTTTCAGTAACAATGTAATTCAATTCAGCAGGGGATAAATTTTTGCTGATATAATAAATAGCATATGGTTTTTTATCCTCTTCTTGCCCAAGGACTGCACCGATTGCTGTGTCTGAGGCATCAGACGAGATTTGGAATGGTAAATTCCAGTCAGGTCCTCGAAGGACTGGAGCTGTTGATACAAGCTTCTTTAATTCCTGGAAAGCGCGGTCACATTTTTCTGTCCACATGAAATCAACATTACCAGTTAGTGCATATAGAGGTGCAGCAATGTGTGAATAATGTTCTATAAATCGTCTATAATACCCAGAAAATCCAAGAAAGCTGCATACCTCTGTTTGAGTAGTGGGGGTGGGGATAAGCAAAAGTATTTGAATTTTGGCCGGATCTACCTGAATGCCGGCTGCTGAGACAAAGTGTCCTAGAATAAGCCCTTCAGTCATCATCATATAACATTTTTCGTGGCTTAAGCAAAGCCTGGTAGCAATGCAACGCTGTAGGACTTTTTCTAGAGTATCTAGAGCTGGGTCAAAATCATCTCCATATGGTGTAAAGTCATCCATGTACACTTCAAGTCCATCATTTATTAAATCTGCAAAGATGCTAAGAATAGCCCTTTGGAATGTGGCAGGAGCATTACATAGGCCAAAGGGTAGAACTCTATATGCAAACGTTCCCCAAGGACAAGTAAAGGTAGTCTTATCCTGGTCCTCAGGGGCAATCTGAATCTGATTGTATCCACTGAAGCCATCCAGGAAAGAAAAGAATTTCTTTCCTGCTAAAGTGTCCAATACTTGGTCTATGAATGGGAGAGGGAAGTGATCTTTTTGTGTGGCTTTGTTTAACTCCCTATAATCCACACAAATCCTCCATTTCCCATTCTTCTTGGGTACAACCACAAGCAGAGAGACCCATTTACTATCAGAAATAGGGTAAATAAAATTAACATCTAAAAGTTTCTGAAGTTCAGCTTTTACAACATCTTTTAGATGAGGGTTGAGTCTTCTTTGCGGTTGACGGACAGGTCTTGCATCTTTTTCTATATAAATATGGTGGGTGCACAATTGGGGATCAATCCCTTTCATATCAGGGTAATCCCACGCAAATGCTTCTTGATACTTCCGTAACAGATGGATGAGTTTTATTTCTTGGTCCGGAGTAAGGTTGGCATTGATGTTTAGAGTTTTTCCCGGTTCAATTTCCACTATTTTACTATTGGCAACAGAAGTCACAGGTATCGTTTGGTCATGCACGTCTTTCAAGGGATCTTCTTCTAGTTCGCCATCGAATGCAGCTTCTATCATGAAACACTGTGTATGAGGTCTAGATTCAGTTTGACTAATGAAGTTATTGATAGCATCGTCTTCTGTTTGGTCTTTAAAGTCCAGGGCCTTCTGTATAGTCAATGGTGATCTGATATTGTCCGTAAGATATGATACAGGGTGCTGGTTAGTTTTTATCATTGACAGACTTGGCTGTGCTGGAGGGTATAGAACTAGATTTTTAATATCTGGTCCTCTGGTTATGGTCATGTTTCCCTGCCGGCAACCAATGTAAGCATCGGCGGTAGCAAGCCAAGGTCTACCTAAAATTAGCGGGTGTCCATCCAGTCGGGTTTTTGGATTAATTACCAGGAAATCGGTTGGGTATTCCCAGGAATCTATAGAAACCATGACATCGTATAGAGTACCTTCTGGTCGAACTACAGATCGGTCGGCCAATTCTAACAAAGTAGAAGTGGGTTCTACCGATGTAATGCCGAGCTTTTGGCAAGTAGAAGTTGTCAAAATATTAATTGCAGCTCCTAGATCAACTAAAGCATTAGTCAGGGTCTGACCATAGATTTGAACAGTTACGATTGGATTTCCCGGATCTTCATATTTAATGGGTGTTCCTGATAACAGGTTAGATAAAGTACCGACTACCTGGACTCTTGGGTTAGTGGTTGCATTCCTCCTTGATTTTTTTATGCACAATTCTTTTATAGTTTTTGCATATATAGGGATGTCTTGAATGGCTTGGAGGAAAGGAATTCTTATGTACAGATTTTGTAACTCTCCCAGAATATCAAAGTCTAGATATTGTACAGGTCGTGGTATGACTAATCGTTCTGGGAAGGGGGGGGAGGATGTACTTGCTTGCTGATGAGTCTGCTCCTTATTTACACCCTCTTGTTGTAACGGCTGTTCTGTTGGTAACTGATCTTCAATGTGAACTGTTTTATCTCCCTCTGTTTCTATTATACGTCCAGATCTTAACTGAAGATCATTGCACTCCCTCAGATCAGGTCCGATTTCTGGTGATTATATGATTTGGAGGGATTGGACCGGTCTATTATTTGGATTTGGATTGGGTTGGGCTGGGAGTTGCGGTCTCAGATTAGACTGGGGATTTTGTTGTAAAGCTGGCAGAGTCGGTTGAGGGAGCGGAATAGTTCCTGTTGGCTGATATGTCGATTTTGGCCAGTTTGTCTGCCAGGGTGAACCTTGTGAAGTAGGGGGGGTCCATTGTGGAGGATATGGGTTATTCTGCCAATATGGTGGAGCATAGGGAAAATTCGGCCAACCAAGTTGGCTTGTCTGATTCATCCACGGATTTGGAGAAGGAAAGGGTTGTGATGACCAGTTCGGAAATGGGGGTTGAGATTGGTTTTGCCACATACTATATTGCTGAGTATTATACTGCGGAGGGTGGAAAGAAGAAGTTGGGTCTGAAAACATACCAGATTGCCTTGGTTGCCATTGGCGACGCTGGTTAATGAAGTATGCTAATTCTGGCTCTTCTTCCGCTTCCTTATATACTGCCTTCAATCCAGGAAGTGAGGGGTAGCTCTCAGTAAGGTGGTCTTTTGTACAGATAGCACATGTTTGAACTGCATCCAGTGGACATTCCTTATGACTATGTTTTCTTCTACATCGGGGGCAGAAGATCGCCAAATTCTGTTCTGCCTCCATCTGCTTCTGTTTAGCCTGCACAATATCAAGTTGTGTAGTTAATGTCCCCAGAATATCAGTTTTAAAATTTTCTAATAAATTCCCAAGTTCTACACGTGTTACTCCTTCTGTTGATATTTTGTTATCTCTGACAAACCGATCATATTCTGCTGGTTTTATCCTTGTGCTGCCTCTCGAGCTCCTGATACATAAGTCGATGATGTCAGCAAAATTCTCTTGATAAATATCCCCTTTTCCCATGATATTTAATGTTTCAATCCATTGTTCCTTCATGCCTCTGATCAATGCTGTTTTTAACACATTATCAGGCAGAGGTAGTGATGCATATGGAGATCTTTGTAAATTATACTGAAAACGTTCTACATATTCTTCTAATGTTTCATTTGGTCTAGCTATCATCTGAAATATTTCATCTTTTAGTTCTCTAGACCTACAGTAATCTTGATATTTCTTTAGAAAAGATTCCTTCATTTGCTCCGAGTTATTTATAACTCCACCACCTAAGCCCATAAACCATCTTAAAGCTGCCCCTTTCAAGGTGGAGGGGAACAATTTTAATTTCTGGGGGTCAGTGGTGTAATCATATCCCCTGCATAACACATCAAATTCAAATAAGAATGCATAAGGGTCCTCTGATGTAAGTCCGTGAAATGTAGGAATGTGTTGAAGGGGAATTGCTTTCATAGGAGCATTTGCTGCGGAATCCACTATAGGATATTGTAATGTAGAAGTTTGAGTATTTGGCTGATTCTGCGCCATAGGGTCGAATATGTGCCAATAACCTTCCGGAATTTCTAGGAGGGTATTCCTAGGCTGAGAAGGAACGGCTTTGACTGGGATTGTTTTAATAGCACTTCCTTTGTCTGGAATAATAGAAGTCCCTGCTGTTTGAGGAGATTGAATCCCCCCAACAATGATTTTTGCAGCGCTCCCTTTATCTGGGCTATTTAATGACTGAATTATCCTAGGAGGAGATCTTGGCTCTTCAACTTCCCCTGTTTCCCCTTCTCCTTCACAAAGATTGCTTAGATTCCCTTCCTGCAGTCATTCTGGAATAGAATTTTCAATTTCTTGAAAGTCCTATTCATCAGTCTGACTATGCACCTCAGCGAAGGCTACAGATGGTGATCCTGCGGCCTGAAGGGAACTAGTAGGCTGTTTAGAATTGGTTTTCCTAAGCCCTACTGATGGCTGAGATTCAGTTTTCTTATAGATTTCGTCTATGAAGGTTGTTCGGCCAAGGGTCACCGGCCCTTTGGCTTTTTCGGGTTTGAATGGAGGTTTGATAATTTTTTCTGGCTTTTTCTGCTTAGTCATGCACTCTATAAACTACCAGATCCTATTCAACCCACAATTCTGCCAGGAAAGCGGACGGTGGAGCAGGGCTTTTACATGCTCCGTACGCAGGTTCTTACCTTCCGTTTTTAAAATCCAACTCTCCCCTAGCAGACTCGTACACTACTCTGTAAAAGACAAATGGCTATACTCTTTCCCCGGAAACGGTGCCAAAATGTAGAGCTGTAACAAGGGTCTCTTTCACCTCTAGTTATGCCACATTAATAAGTCAATCCGGGAACGCTTTGTTATTGCAAAGAGTATCTCAATCCGAGGCTATTCGTCAGAGTAATGCTTAGTAGTACAGTGTTCAGAAAATACAAGGGTAAATGGATGCTAGACTAGATTACTTTAAAGGCATAAAATCACACAAGGCAGCTTATCAGTCAAGGGTGCGGAAGCGATAACCCATCCCTCTAGAAACTGATGGAAAGGAAATTAGAGCATGGACCATAGGTCTGGGAGCTAGGCAGCGACAGCTGAGGCTCTCTACAGCCTTAGACCTTCTCTCACACCAAAGCAGCAATTGCAAGTAAATAGAACGACAGAAAGTAAAATGGAACAGCAAACAGGAAATGGAACAGCAAGTCTGAAATAGAACAACAGTAAATGGAACAGCAATCAAATAAACTAAGCCTCGCGAGTTAGAACTAAACTTGCTCTATTGAGCCAAACTCACATTCTGCAATAGCAATCTTCTCTCTTAAAGCAAATTGGATGAAATATACTTTATTGATAAATTATGGAACAACAAGCATCAACCATATATACACACACCACACTAATATAGCAATCTGATGGTTAAAGAAGATATGACTATGTTTCCAAATAGAACAACATTACTTCCGGATTCCAATGATTGGGATTTCACACGAATCCAATAACAGTAATATTCAATACAAATGCTCTGTAACAGAAATAGCTGGCTTAGACTGATAACATGCAATCAACTCTGAAAGGATTCACTCATATGATACAGAGTCATGACATAAATCTCCTGAAGAAACCATTAATGAATTAGTCGGAACAGAGCATGGAATAGCATATAAAAAGCATGTCAGATTGCTGAGCAATAAAGATAAGAAAATCACGCAGAAATCAAATTATAATGATACAAAAGCAAGTGTCCTTCGAAGCCGGGCCCTTAGCTTCCAACGGCACACCGCCTTAGATTACTCCAGACGCAGAGATGAAATAAACACCAAGTCTTTTATATTAACGCATCAACAAACGTACAACAAACCAAGTCTCAGTGAGAGTCGATGATCAAAGTTTAGTCTGAAACTTAAGATTACATAAAAAAAGTCCTTTTGCTTAACGGTGCTGTTCCTTTTTATAAAAGTAACGGCGGAGGTATCTAGGTAACAAAAATAAGCAAAACAACGATCCCTCAGGATCAAAGATCCTGAGGGATTCGCCAAGCCGTTAATCCTTTGCTTTTCTTTCCCTGTTCCGCCGAATTGGTAACCCTTCTTTCTTCCCTGGGTCATTCTGCTTCGATCTGTTCGATCTCGTTTGCATCCGGTTTCCTTCTAGAGGGACAACAGTTATTCCTCCTTTGTCTTTCCCTTTTGGACGACAGATCTTCGTTTCCACCTTTTCCTGCATAGAAAAATGACAATTATCAGCGATTAAGCTTTCCATACTAATTCTCACACATTCTATTAAAATTCTTTATTTCTCTTAGTTCATTATGCAGAAAGGGGTACAATTGTTACTGAAAAGTCACTAAATTGTTCGTCAAAAACATACCTTTCCAGTGCTCCACACCCTTCACCGCAAAGCCTTCAGGTTGCTTCATGTAGATTTCCTCTTCCATATCCCCGTGAAGAAATGCTGTCTTCACATCCATCTGTTCTACCTCAAAATCAAAAGCAGCAGCAACAAATAAAAGTAATCTAATAGAAGTTACCTTGGCAACAGGGGAAAAAATCTCACCAAAATCAATTCTCGATACCTGGGAATAACCTTTTGCTACCAACCGAGCTTTGTATTTCTCCACTTTTCCTTCTGCATTTTTCCTTTTTTTGAACACCCATTTTCTACCAATGGGTTTCCTTCCAGCTGGCAACTCCACCAGATCCCAAGCCTCATTTTGTGCAAAGATGCCATTTCATCAACCATGGCCTCTTTCCAGAGTTTTCCATCCTCTGAATCCACTGCTTCCTTCACAGTTCTGGGATCATCATCAGTAATAGACAAAGAAAAATTTGAACAGAAAGCAGATGGACTATACCTTTCTAGTTGCCTTCTTTCTCGAATTGATCTTCTCACAACGGGAGTTTGTGGCTCTTCATCTTCTGATTCCTCCGCTGTTGTAAAGTCTGATTCTTCCTCCTTTAGCTAAAACTCTATCTTCTCAGGTTCCTTTGGTTGGAGTTTATGTTTAATAACATCTTTCACCTCTCTGAACACCACATCTCGGCTGTACACAATCTTCCTTATTACTGGGTTCCAAAGCTTCTAACCCTTTAAAACCCAATAAAGATGCACTTTTCAGATTTACTATCCAACTTGGTTCTTTTCTCCTTTGGAACATGTACATATGCATCACATCCAAATACCTTAGATGTGAAAGAGAGGGTTTCTTACCAGTCCATACCTCTTGTGGAGTCTTATCCTCCAAGATGAAGGTGACCTATTGACCAGGTAACATGCAGTATCCACCGCCTCTGCCCAGAATTCCTGTCCTAACTCGGCATCACTGAGCATGCTTCTTGCCCTTTCCATCAACGTCATGTTCATTCTTTCTGCAACTCCATTTTGCTGAGGTGTATATGGAGTAGTCTTCTGCCGTGATATACCACACTTCTTGCAGAATTCTTCAAATTCCTTACTGCAAAACTCTCCACCATTATCTATCCTCAGCACCTTTATCTTCTTCTCTGTCTGGTTTTCCACTAGAGCCTTAAATTCTTTAAACCTATCAAAGACTTCAAATTTCTTCTTAACGAAATATATCCATGTATTCCTTGAGAAGTCATCTATAAATGATACATAGTACACAGAATTACCCAGTGATGGAACCTTCACAGGTCCAAACACATCACTGTGCACAAGCTCTAATATATGTTTCACTCTCTTACCACCAGAGGGGAAACTCACCCGATTTTTCTTCCCTATACACAATTTTTACAGAAATCAAAATCCAGAGAGCTATTACTCATACCTTCTACCATACCTTTACCATGAAGTATTTGAAGGCCCTTCTCTCCAATATGTCCAAGCCTTTGATGCCACAACATGGTCTTCTCTCCAGAGACCACTAGATTTTCTGCTCCACTTTCAGGAACCATAGAACTATTGCACCCATCAATAACAGTGCTAACTTGCAGCTTGTACAGATTTCCAATCCGAACTCCCCACATCAATACCAGTGCTCCCCGAACCATTTTGCAGGTATCCTTCTCGAACACTGTTTTTACACCTGCATCATCCAACTTGCTTACAGAAATCAGATTTCTGGCTAATGCAAGAATATGTAGAACACCTAGAAGCGTTCTAACCCTTCCACCTTGCAACTTCAACTTTACTTTTCCGCGACCAATGATTCTAGCCTTCCTGTCATCCCCCAAGAAGACATCAGCACCATCATATGTCTCATACTCGTAGAACCACTCTCTATGGGGAGTGAAGTGAAAGGATGCACCTGAGTCAATCAACCATGCCTCATGTGTTAGAAAAATTATATATTACAGAGCAATGGAACATATAAAATATTGCAGAAATATAAACACATAAAATGCATAAAACAAGAGAGACACAGATATACATGGTTCACCAGTTTGGGCTACGTCCACCCTGAACAACCAGTCCTTCCTTTCTATTATCCAACAAAATGAAGAGACACAACCTACAACAGATCCGCTGTAATATCCTCTGTTTTCTCTCACAGTCTCACCTCTCTACTTATCGCTTGGAGAACACACATATATTACAGAGACTCAATACAATGCCCTCATACAAAAAGAGGGGTTTCCTTCTAGGGAAAAAAACCCTAAACTAAACATAAGTTCTACCGTCAGATCATCTGCCTAATGAACGGCCCAGATTGACTAGAAATTACTATACTTTTACAAGGCAATTTACCTCTGTTTTTAGCTTCGAGGCGCTGCCCCCGAAATCCCCCGCTAGGGGGGGGCTCCGAAAAGGTCGCAGCTGCGCCCCCTGGACCCCCCTGCAGCGAATATTTTACGGGTGACTTTCAAACTGGGGTCCAATGTGGCGATACCTTTGAATACAGAAGATAATCAGGCTCCACACCTAACAATCTCCCACTTGGAGACTGATTATAGCAACTCCACCGCTGCTTCATTTGCTGGACACTGACTCCTCTTTGGACTTGGCTGTTTCTCATCTTCATCGTCATCCTTGAAGTCCAATTGAAACTGAGCATATTATCAGTTTCTCCATGGTTACAACTTTTGTTAGCATATCTGCAAGATTCTGGCTAGTGTGTATCTTTTCCACCTTCAACTCTCCATCTTCCAACACTGATCGTATGAAATGGTACTTGAGCTGTATGTGTTTAGTTTTGGAATGAAATGCTGAGTTATTTTCAAGATGAATGGCACTTTGGCTATCACTGTATAACGTGCCCATATCATGCTCCATACCCAATTCACCCATAAACCTTTGTAACCAAATCATTTCTTTACTAGCCTCTGTAGCAGCAACATACTCTGCTTCTGTTGTTGAAAGTGCAACAACACTTTGGATTTTTGAAACCCAACTGACCAGCTGTTCCACCAACAGTAAATACATATCCTGTAGTGCTCCTCATGTTATCTCTATCACCTGCCATATCTGCATCAACATATCCTTGTAGAGAAATGTTTGAACTACCAAAGCATAATTCTTGATTTGTGGTACCTTTCAAATATCTTAGAATCCATTTCACTGCCATCCAATGTTCCTTTCCTGGATTTTCCATGTACCTGCTTACAACTCCCACTGCATGTGCAATATCAGGCCTTGTGTAGACCATTGCATACATTAAGCTTCCAACTGCTGATGCATATGGAACTTTAGACATATAATCCATGTCTTCTTGGGTCTTTGGGCACATTTCCTTACTAAGTTTGAAATGGCTAGCAAAAGGTGTACTAACTGGTTTTGCATTGTGCATATTAAATCTTTTCAACACCTTTTGTATGTGCTCTGTTATCACTTAGGTTGTTCCCTGCCTCTAGAAGGGAATATGACTGAGGTAACCACTAACCAGTCTTTTAGCTGGAGGTTCTAGCCTACCTGCAACAAGAGAGGGCTCTCTCTTTGTAATTTAGCTTTGTTTTGAAGTTTTTTAGGCTAGTTATGATGCACAAAGTTTGATTTTAAATTTGTTGGATGGTGATCTTAAATAGAGCTGGGATGCAAGTCTAAAACAGTTTATGCCATTGGGCAAATGGGGTCAATGATGATGTACTGCTGAAAGTGTTTTCTTTGGTAAAAGGCAATGCTACAGAGTAGGATAATCGGTCTTGGAACAATTTTGAGGTTTGGAAGTTAATGGAATGTAAGCCAGTGGATGAAGGGTAGTGAAGAATCCTTCATTATGCTGGCAGAGGGAAGGTGCATGAATATTATCAAGGAGCAGTGAAGAATTCCTAGGTAATATTAAAAAATGAAAGGATCAGTGGAAACAGGAGCAGCTAAGAATTCCTGTTTATGACTAATCCTGAAGAAAACATATTTAATAGCAGAGATTGAACATAGAGTGTATTTAAACAAATTCTGGGCTATTCTTTTTCTCTGTTACTAAGACTATGAAACATGTATGAAATTTACAACCATAGAAAACATAAACGCAGGTTAGAACAACTTATTGATCCATAGAAAGACACAGGAATTATGTAGTAGTTCCCAGAATCAACAAATCCACATTCAGATGGTCCAGCAACAGTGAACTTCAACAACCTTTGTATTAGAGAGTCTCAAAATTACAGCGCAGTCCAGAGAGAAAATCACCAACCCCAAATACATCTTATGGGGAGGTATTTATACAAAAAGGAGACACAAAATATCTTGTAGATAAGTTCTCATGCAATAACTTCCTTCACCAACTCTTCAGAAGTAGTAAATGAGAGACATGAATGCTGCAGTAAATGTTGGTGTGCTGGCTGTCTAATTTGTCAGAGATATTTGACTTTTTGGACTGAGTGAGTCGGCTGGTGGCTGTGTCTTTATTCTCCTGCGTTCACTGCCTTGATGTCTTGCTGTGTTGCTGTCCTGGCCTTATCATCAGTGCTTGGTTTTTCATTAATGAGCTGCAGTCATAATTTGACTTCTTCTTTCTACTGTTTTTATTCTTTGATAGGTGGCCCGTGCCTTTGAATTTGCTGACCTGTAGCTGACCAAAAAAGGGAACAGGAACAAAATAACCTTGGTAAAATCTCCAGCATTCCCTGCCACCATTCTTCTGTTGGCAATTGATGCCTTTGTATTTTTATGAGTGTTTCATCAGCTTCAGTATATCTATAAAAGTTGGGCTGAACCTCAAAAAGGTGATTTATCTCATGTTCAATGTAGAACATATTTTCCAATTTATCATAAAGACTCTGTCCAGAGGGAGGCCCTGTTTCTTCTGAGGTGCTTGAGGATGCTGTAATTTGATTGGAAACATAATTATTTACCCTGTTGGCATACTGTTCGTGTGTTAGCAGTCTTCAACTGCTGGTTAACAAGCTGGGTAATCCTTTGCTTTGCAATGTTGCAAACTTTAGTTTGAAGGCATTTATTTCTGCATGCATTTCTTGACATTTTCTTTCTAGATTCTGTACAAAATTCCTCAGGGTCAGCACCTTTTTCACTATCAAAATGGTGTCTGTCCTGTTCCTGATATCTAGTGCTGCCAACTGCTCTTTGGTATGAGTGTTCAAAAATTGAATAATTCTATTGGCTTGCTCATGCATATTTCCAAATGATGCTCTAGCCTTTTGAGTCTCAAATTGAGCTAAGCCTATCATTTCTATTTGCTCGTGTATGGTCTGAATTGATTGCCATTGATCAGTGATAGATTGGCCAACTTTGGCCCACAAATTTTCTTGATTTCAGCTAGAGTTTTATCTAGAGTAAGCTCCTTTTCTAAGGACTTTATTTTATTGTCCAAGGCCTTTATTTCCCTTGTTTTCTCAGCCACTGTTACCTTGGACTTGTCATAGCTTACTTCAAGTTTGGCCAACTTTTCTTTGGCCTCTTTCAGTTCTGTCGTTTGGACTTCTAGCTCTTTGATTGCTTTCATCATTTCTTCCATACTCAAGCTAGATTCTGGTGCTGTTGTTGTTGCTCCTGCTGAAGCATCCATGGTTGATGTACCTATTGTTGATGCTGGAATGACAGGAGGAATTGCTGCTGCTACTGTGGGTAGGGCAGTGGGGACTGTTGGAGCTGTTACAGGTGGCTAGGAGGTCGACTTTCCCTGCTTGCCTTGCAATGCTTTATCCAGTTCTTGCTCCATTTGAATTATTCTTTGGTTCATCCTCATCAGTAAATCCATTGTATCTCCTTCTGCCTTCTCTTCTGCAAGTTCTGTAGTTTGTGGGTGCATGGTTGCAGGCAGCCTTAGCTGCTTTCTAAGTGCAACAATATCTTCTTCCTTTTTCCTTATGAGGGCTTTGATGCCCTTGGCATCCTTAGGATCATGCCCTAGTTCCATAATAATTTCCTCCAATGTCTTTATTCTGTTGTCTTTGGCCAAGGAAGACATTCTCTCCAAATCCAATTGAGTAGATGTATTTCTCAATGATTCCTTCAATTGGTGGGCCAGCATTGCCTTATCTGCTAGAGTAGCATAGACCATTTCACCTGTTTTCTTGTGTAGCTCAATTTGGTCCATCAGGTGTATGTCCTTGGCGAGGACCTCTAAGTTTGTCTTTATGTAATCTGCAGCTATTTGTGGCTGTGGTATCTTAGGCTTGAAATGACTTAAGATCATTTTCTCCTCCTTAATATCATAAATTGCCATTAATATCTGTTGTTTGGAGGGTGTTGTATTGAGAAATTGATCATACAACTGTATTCTCAATAACTCATTTTGGGCCTTGATTTCCATGAAAGTTCCTTTAATGCCAGATGGTTGTGCACCTTGCTGCCTTGAGGAGGACACCTCCATACCATGTTGCCTCTCTGTTTCCTATCTTTGAGAGCTGATGGATGTTTGCTGGCTGGTTTCCCTCTCCCTCCTTGGGCTCTCTATGACTTCTTCACTAATTTCCTCTTCAATTTGAGGATCTACTCTCTGCCTTTTGGCCTCTGGCTGCTGTGTTGACCCACTAGCAGGTGTGGTTTCTTCCCTGTCCCGTTTCTTGCCTCTTTCCTCATTGAGAGGAGTTTGTAAATCTGGTACCTAGGGAGCTTCTGTCTACAGTGGAGGGGTTTGCCCTTGACTCTGTTCCTTTGAAGTAGTTGGCTGTTCTGTCATTGTTTCTTGCTCTGCATCAACTACCTCCTTGCCTTTTTCTGTACTTGCTGCTGGTGTGGTGTTTTCTTGGGCAGCTTGTGAAGTTGCAGCAGTTGATGTGCTTTCTCCAATTTGCTGTGGCAGTTTGAATGTCACCTGCTCAAAAGAATCCAAGTCAAGAGTTTTTTCCAAATCTTTCACATTTTGCTCCATTATTTCTTCTTGGGTGAATTCTTCAACTAGTGTCCCTTCCACCCATTCATTTTGGTTGGCAAATTGTTCTATCTGTGGGATTTTTCAATGTTCATAGGATGACAACCTATATTTTATTTTTCTGGCATTGATAAAACCATTTGGGTCATAAGGTACCCACCAAAAACTTCTTTTTAACCTCAGTTTTTCCCCCAATATTTGATCAACATCTTGCCATCCTTCTTTTTTGTTCATGTCAAAGGGGCCAAGTTGGTCTTTGAATTTCAATTGAGCCTTTTTCTTGGTGCTATGAAAATGAGTTAAATCTGAGTTGATAAATTGGCTGTAATATTCCAAGGCAAATAGTCTCATTGGCACATATCTTGGCAGCCTGTAGGGACAGAGATCACAACCATATATCCTGATGACAGTGTGATTCTGGTAAAAGTATCAGTCACCTATTTTGTAGTTTTTTGAGAGCTGCAATATTTTCTGCATGTCATAGGATAGCCTAGCAGGAGGAGTTCTCATCAGGAGAGAAGAGACTGGATAGACAAACAGGTCAATGGACTCACAGTAAGAGTAGGGAGAGTTGCGGACTTCATGAAAGACTGAGGTCCAAAAAATCACAGACCTCTTTTCTCCTTTGGAGTCTAGTCTTTTGATGGGGCATTGGAAATAGTCTGGCTGATAATACATGAATAGATGATAGATGTAGGATGAGTATTTGAAGACTCCCTCCCTGTCCAGTTTCAGTAGTTGGTCATGTATCTTATTGGCAATGAATTTGGCATAATTGTATTTGACAACAGGGGGCTACCCTGGGGTAAATGCAGACAGAAAGACCAATATAGTTTGATCAATATGTTCACTTGTCTTGAAGCCCATAACATAGGATATCATATCAACTAGTACTTTACCCACTTCATTGAAATGTACATAGAGAAAAGGAGGTGGCCCTGTAGGCTGGCGGTCTGCTCTCATGAATACTTGCGCAATTCGGGCTAACTCTGAGCTGGAGAGTTTAGGACCTTCATCAAGTAGGAATTTCATAGAAAGAGGGACCAGAAGCTGAGTTTGCTTGAAGTTTAGCATTTGGTTGATGGAGTCAGGGGTTATATGGAAGAGGATGCTCCCAGATGGAGACTTGACTGCCCTTTGGGTTGGCTCATAGTTTTCACAGCAGAGGTGAATAATTTCAGGGAAGACATTGACAGAAGGGAGGAAGTATATGGGAAAATTTGATTCCCATATGCCATAAATGTCACTGTTGTTCAAATAACTATTCCTTAGATCACAGAATCTCTGCAAGTGGTTTCTGTCACCAACCAGGTCTTGAATTAAGTGGTCCCTATCAACCAAAGGTATGCTTCCAGTTCCTTGTGGGGTGCATTGAGAGGAGTGATATTCAAGGCTGCTGGAGTGGCCATATTTAAATTCTCTATGTTTGTAATTCGAAATTTGGGTTTGTACAACAACTGAACACTGAAAACCGCCTCTGAGGCTTTGTCAGGGAATTTGCAGACCGAATTTTATACAAAAATAGCTTTACTGGGTAAATTTCACAGGAAGGACAAAGTCTGCAAGGTTAAATTGGGAGGCTGGATGAAATAGAAGACATGGTGCTCTTTTGCAGGAGATTTTGACAAATTAAGTCACTGTTTGGGTAGTTTTGGAGAATCTGCCGGCGGAAATGGGCTCGAAGTGTGGTTTAATGGCCAATTTGCAGAGGAGGGCAAAGTTTGCAGGTTTCTTTTGAATCAATGGCTCACATAGTGAATTAAAAGGTGGTGATTCACAGGTAGGAGTGCAATTTACTTTGAATTCTAGTTCCTTAGTCGATTTCAATGGAGAAATTTCGAAAAACAGGGTTTACGGGCGAACAATGGGTAAATACCTGTTTTAGAGGTGACTGGTACAACTTCAGGTACAACACTGAGCTGAGGGGGCCGAGTTTGCAGGGTGAACTTGTCTGGGTGGCGAATTGAAGTTGTGGAGGCGAATCGGTCGTAAGTTGCATGCACGGTCTCCACTAGCGCACAAAATAAAAATGAACGTAAAACCGTCATTTTCATGACTTTTAACAAAATTTAGGCATTTTAGCGCTTTTTGTGATGACGTCATCATGACATACTTTTTTCGTGTAGCGGGTATGGAGGGTGACGTGGCAGATGACGTGTCGGGTGACGTGTCGGATGACACGATGGCGAGGTGGTGATGTCAGCAGATGACATGGCAGCGGTGCAGAGCAACGGTGGGCGATGTGGACGCAACGTCATCATGTGACGCGGGGATGACGTCAGGGGGTAGTCGGCCAAGCGGTAAGCGGTTTTCCCCGCACCGCCTTTGGCCCATGGTGGTTTTGCAGGAGGGGGCTCCGATCACGCCGGGAAGCCGACGCGTGGCAGGGGTACGACAACAATACCGCCCATCCCCCGGACGCTAACTCTCGGCAGATCAGGGGCTCCGATATTGCCGCCAGCTGTTGGATCTACGGCGCGGGATCGGACGGCGGACGGGTAATGCAGATGGCGGGGTTTTATTGACGCGGGACCCGCACATTATTTAAACATTTAATAATGTTTCGGGGGGGTATAAAATTTAGTTATGGGTTGATTTATGTGGTGTGAATAGGCGGCTATGGTTATTAGTCTAACCGAATGTTAAACTAATCCCTTTATATACATGCGCGCCAGGGTTTTAACGTATGGTTTGTGTGGGGGGGGGTCAATGCGGTTATTTATTTAACCTGGTGTTAAATAAACCCCGATGGTTTATACGCGGAAGGGCTATTATTAAGGTCCCAAGTGGCCAATAATCCCCAAACTTTGTGTTATATGGCTATAGTTGCCAAGGGTAGGAATATTAAGTATTTTTTGGGTTTTTTATATAGTTTTTTGTAAAATAGGGGTAGGGAATGATAAAGGAGCTAAATAATAGAGTTAATGTCAATATGATTTTATGGATAGGAAACGCTAAGTTGATAAGGTAATAACTTAGGTTTTTAGGGAAATGAAAAAAATGGTAAGATCCTTTACACAAGAAATGTGGCTTCTTTTTACTAAGTAAACTTAGAGTTCAACTTAGCATTTCTCAAAGAATGAAGTGAAACAGGACTATTGGGCAGATCCCAAGGTCCTTGAGGGGATGTTAGCAAATGATTTCTGGGGGAATAAAATGGGAGTTAGTCATGCTCCCACTGTTCTACAACCAAACAACTGCCATGGTACTTGTGTCATTGATGAGATGAGTCTTTCTTGACAAGACAAAAATAGTCACAAACTTGCTTCTGCAACCTCAAACTGCCTACCCAGCCTAATACACCTAACATTTTTTCTTCCTTTTGATTGGGTGCATTTGGACTAGCAAACCCTGATTTACCTCTTTTTCTTTGAATGCCCTCCTATCTAAGTCTACCCTTATCTCTTCCAAGGGCCCAGATTAAGCAGTTGGGCTCCTTATTTTCTCTACCTCTTTACTCATCTTCCAAGCTTGAACTGTTTGGACAGACTTTATTCTCTATTCTAAAGGCAAGTAAATTCAAACATGATCTAGCCAGGATTGGACTGTCTGGCTATTCATCAACTGTATGCAGAATAAACCACCTGTACACAATGAAATTCTGCAACCATGGAACAGTAGTGGCATTTAAACTAACACACTTTCTTGGTCTTTTGGTTTGGGGTTCATTTTTATCATTTTTTCTGACCAATTTATTCTTTTTGCCCTTTGATTTTTATTTTAGGGCATACCCTCTTTTCATTTTTTAAATTTTCTTCATTTGTTTACAAAATATGGAACCTTTGCAGCATGAAAGGATGAACATATTTGGCTCTTCTACAGTTAATCATGAAAAATGAAACCTATTGGTATAGGAACCTAACATACTCATTCTGAGACAATGTTAATTTACGATTTTTCTTGTCTCTAGTTATTCTCATACCAAGGATTTGTTTTGCAGCTCCCAAATCCTTCATTGCAAATGAATTTGCCAATTTTCTTTTGAGCACATTTATTTCCTGCATGTTATACCTTGCAACAAGCATGTCATCTACATACAATAACAATATAATATAGCTGCCATCATTTTTCTTTTTTAGATAAACACAATGATCAGAGTGACATATAGTATAACCTTGTTCAGACATAAACTTGTCAAATTTTAGATACCATTGCCTTGGAGCCTGTTTTAAGCCATACAAGCTCTTCTTCAACCTGCACATGAGTTTCTCCTTCCCTTTCACTTCATATCCTTGTGGCTACTGCATATATATCTCTTCCTCTAAATCCCCGTGGAGAAAGGCTGTCTTTATATCTAACTGCTCAAGATGCAAATCTTCAACTGCTACTAGACTTAAAATAGTTCTGATTGAAGTCATTTTAACAACAGGAGAAAATATTTCATCAAAATCAATACCTTTCTTCTGTGCAAACCCCTTCACCACAAGTCTAGCTTTGTACCTCAGTTTTCCTCCATCTTCTTCCTTTAGCCTGTAAACCCATTTATTCTTCAATGTAGTTTTTCCTGTAAGCAACCTGACTAAGTCCCAAGTCTGGTTATGCATTAAGGAGTCCATCTCTTCTTCCATGGCTACCTCCCACTTCTTCCTGCTTTCAACCTGCATTGCTTCTTCATGACATACGTGTTCACCAGAATCAGTCAACAATAAATAATATAATGAAGGAGAGTATCGTTCAGGGGGTCTACTTATCCTGGTAGATCTTCTAACACCACTTTCAGGTGTTTGGGGTGCCTGTTGCTGTTGTAGTGGTTGCTGTTGTTGTGGTTGTTGATTATTATTATTTTTAGGCACCTTTACTTTTCAGTGATTTCATCAAGAACTGTGTATTCCTTGTTTTCTTTTTCCTGTTTCTTTTCCTACAATTGATTCTTATACAAGACCTTTTCATTGAATATTACATCTCTGCTCCTAATGATTTTGTGATTTTCGTAATCATATAAGCGATAACCAAAACCATTAACACCATATCCAATAAAGGTACATTTCTTTGACTTTGCCTCAAGCTTTGTTCTATTATGAATATGGACAAAGGCCTCACAACCAAAAGGCTTTAAAAAATAGTAGTTTACCTTTTTACCTGTTCATGCTTCCTCTGGAACACCACCATCCAAGGAACTTGAAGGCCCTCTGTTTATTAGATAAACAACAGTATCTACAACATCTGCCCAAAATTGTTAAGGCAATCCTACATGCAATCTCATGCACCTTGCACGCTCCATGATTGTTCTGTTCATCCTTTTTGACACACCATTTTCTTGTGGTGTTCTTGGAACTGTCTTCTCTCCGTGAATTCCATGCTCGGAACAGTACCTATCAAACTCGTTGTTGCAATATTCACCTCCATTGTCTGATCTGAGACACTTTAATTTCTTTCCTGTCTCAATCTCAACCAAATCTTTCCATTTCTTGAAAGTATCAAATACATTAGATTTATTCTTAATACAATAAATCCAAGTTTTTCTAGTTGCATCATCAATAAAAGTAAACATAATAACGAGAGCCACCGAGAGATGATACCTTAGCAGGTCCCCATACATCTGTATGCACAAGCTCTAATTTTTCGCTCTTCTTTTCTTTCCCAACTCTAAGAAATCTGACTTTCTTCTGGTTTCCATAAATGCAATTCTCACAGAAGTTGAAATCAACATTATTCAAACCCGGCATTAAATTCCTTGAGTGAAGAATCTTCATCCCATTTTCACTCATGTGTCTGAGCCTATGATGCCATAATACTGCATCTGCTCCTTTGGAAGTTAAAGCATTAACAGAGTTAGAGATACCATTGCATAAATACAATGTACCAACCTTTTCACCTTTTGCTATTACCAGGGCTCCTTTGGTAACTTTCTAAGCTTTATCTATGAAAGTTGTCACACAACCTTCACCGCCTAACTGCCCTGTTGAAATCAGATTTTTCTTTAGATCTGGAACATGCCTTACCTCCTTTAGTAGCCATTGGTTTCCATTCTGCTGTTTTACAAGAACCTTACCCATTCCAACAATTTTACAGGGCTTATCATCACCCAAACGAACTTGTCCAAAATATCCTTAAACATAGTCATGAAAGTATTTCTTATCAGGTGTGGCATGGAATTAGGACCCTGAATCTACCACCCAGGAATCAATAATATTTTCAAAAGAAAGAATCAAAGCATCTTGTAACACCTCACCTGTTACATTCACTTCATGATTAGTTTCTTGTTGCGTATCTCCTTCTTTTCCCTTCCGAGACTTGCAATCTTTCTTTAGGTGTCCTTTCTTTCCTCATTTCTAGCACACTATCCCCGATCTAGACTTGGATCTGCCTTTCCTTGATTTATTGCAATATCCTGAGCTCTTTCCTCTTTCCATTTTTCTTCCCCTAGACTCTGCACTCAAAGCATTACCCGATGTCTCACCGGAGCTTTTCTGTCGCATTTCCTCGCTAAGGATAGCACCGACAACATCATTAAACTTTAAAGTACTAGATCCAGAAACAGAGTTACTAATGGCCATTACTAAACCATTCCAACTTTCTGGTAATGAGCACAGAAATAACAGAGCCCTAACTTCATCATCAAAATTTACCCCTATAGAACTTAGCTGACTTGTAACTGTATTAAAATCATTTAAATGGTCTGCAACAGATCCACCTTCTGACATCTTCATATTAAATAACCGTTTCATAAGAAATACCTTGTTTGAGGCTGAGGGTTCTTCATATAGTTTCTCCAACGCCTTAATCAAACCCTTTGTTGTTGTTTCCTTCGAAATGTTGAAGGCGACTGACGCTGCGAGGCACAACCGTATTGTTCCGAGTGCCTTTCTATCGAGAAGGTTCCATTCTTCATTTGTCATTCCCGTCGGCATCTTTGTTTTTCCGCCCAATGGTAGGTACAGATCTTTCTGATATAGATAATCTTCCATCTGCATCTTCCACAACGAGAAGTTTTGGCCGTTAAATTTCTCAACCCTAAACTTACCATCTTCTACCATTGCTCCCACTCGAACGAGGAACCCTTCTTTCCTGCGAGTTTATTAGCCAAATAGACTTTCGGCTCTGATACCAGTTGTTAGAAAAATTATATATTACAGAGCAATAGAGCACATAAAATATTGCAGAAATATAAACACAGAAAATGCATAAAACAAGAGAGACACAGATATACGTGGTTCACCCAGTTTGGGCTACGTCCACCCCGAACAACCAGTCCTTCCTTTATATTATCCAGAAAAATGAAGAGACACAACCTACAGCAGATCCGCTATAATATCCTCTGTTTTCTCTCACAATCTCACCTCTCTACTTCTCACTCGGAGAATACACATATATTACACAGACTTAATGCAATGCCCTCATACAAAGAGGGGTTGCCTTCTAGGGCAAAAAACCCTAAACTAAACATAAGTTCTACTGTTAGATCATTCGCCTAATGAACGGCCCAGATTGACTAGAAATTACTATACTTTTACAAGGCAATTTTACATCTGTTTTTAGCTTCGGGGCACTGCCCTCGAAACACCCCGCCAAGGGGGGACTCCCCAAAGGTCGCAACCGCCCCCCCCTGGACCCCCCCTGCAGTGAATATTTTACGGGCGACATTTTGAACTGGGGTCCAATGTGGCAATGCCTTTGAATACAAAAGATAATCAGGTTCCACACCCAACATCATGATCTACATGTGTACTTGAAGAAGCCAAGTACACATCCCCACCTTCATCTGAGGTGGTTTTTGCCTCTGTAGAAAGAGCCTCATCAGATCCCTTTCCTTTGTTAGGAGCTTTAGATTTACAGTCCATTTTAAAGTGGCCTTCCTTTCCGCATTTCCAGCACACCACCTTTACAGGTTTTCCTGGAGATTTAGATCTCCCTCCAGATTTAGATCTCCCACTTGATGACTTATTTTGTTTCTGTTCTGGGACTGTCCTCGTACAGACAAGGCATCACCATTCTGGCTCTCCATATTTTTCCATCTCATCTCCTCCATTAGCAAGGTTGAGACTATTTCATCAAATTGCAAGGCAGTTGCATTGCTACCTATTGCAATAACCAGACTATACCACGAATCTGGTAGAGAACACAACAAAATGATGCACTTATCTTCATCTAAAATTTTAATATCAACAGATGCTAACTGACTTACAACAGTATTAAATGCATTCAGATGCTCTGTCACCGAGTCTCCATCTTTCATCCTCAGGTTATACAGCTTTTTCCGCAGGAACAGTTTATTCACTAGAGACTTAGATTGGTACAAAGTCCCTAACTTATCCCACAAAGCCTTCGCCGTAGCTTCCCCTGATACATTCAGCAATACTGAATCTGAGACACACAATCGTATTGTGCTCTTTGCTTTCCGATCCAAATTCTTCCATTCTTCATCGGACACTCTTGTTGGTTTAATACCCGCATCTACCACGATCCACTAATCTTTATCCACCAACAAATCCTCCATCTTGAGTTTCCACAACTCAAAACTCTAACCATTAAATTTATTGATCTCTATCTTTCCACTGCTCGCCATCTTCTTTCACCACCAGAATCAATCTCGCAGATCTCCCACTGAACAGGGTCAACCACAGGCCCAAGTGAAACCCCTCAGCAACAAAGGCGTCCCCTTGAAGCCAAATATGCTCTGATACCAAATGTGGGGTTTAATCCCATACTACCTGCATACGAATTCTAAAACATAGAAAATAAATAATGCGAGAGCAGAACACATAAAACACATATACACAGAGATTTTCCCCTGGATCCCAAAACTGGGACTACCAGCTTGATTTTTCATTATGTTCCTTTCAATGTTACAATACATATTTATACATGCCGAAGCATTCAATACCATGGACCGAAAAACCATTGCGCCCAATACCATGGACCGAAAACCATTGCGTCCAAAAAACATGTGTGAAAATCATGCACAAAACCACAGGTGGGTCCGCCCAACCTAACATAGGGTCCAAAACCAAAATTTTCCGGGGCGCTGCCCCGGACCCCATAAAGTGGGGTTACCGGTGCCCTTCAAACTCCCTATTAACTACGTGGAAATAATATAACACAACCCAACATAAAAGACCCAAAAAGTTATTTTTTATTGCCTGCGTAGTTCCCTAGCCCATTTCCATGCATACGCATAAGTGACCATTAAAATCTATGCAAAAGTACGCTTTGTCTTACACTATGGCTTGTGCACATGACTCAATGCAAGTAAAAAATAAAAAGTAAAGTCTAGAAGCTTTGTTAGTCGAATATTTCCCAACTAACAACTTCGAGTTGATGCTTACTCAAACCTGATCCCTCTCATCATGGAGCTACTTCCCTCTCTTTGTGGATCCCCTATCCCACCATTTGTGGATCTCATCCCATAGGAAGAGGATCCCAAACCTCCTCCTCTTGGCCTATAAATCAAACACAAGCCAGAGGGTTGGGGAGGACCACTAAAGGTAGGCTTATGCTGTAGAAATAGGGCTAGAAGGCTTTTCATCCAAGGAGAAGGTTGGAGATCATGGGAAGAGGCTTGTAACATCAAGGAAATCATGTTGTAAGCTTGATCTCTTTTTCATTCAATAAAAAGCAATTTTTCTTTCCTAAATATGCCTATTATGATATTATTTGTGAGATTCCGTGAACATTCACATAGTTTATGACTGGTTATTAGTTCAATTTATGATGTATGTTATATGTTAGATGCTTTTATCCTTTGTGTGTTTATGTCAATGCAGATCTCCTTTGAAACATCATGGGGAAGTTGTGGAAAGTATTGGAAATGCCTCTGAAGCATCTAGTAGAAGTCAACTGTGGAAGGCACTGAAAGGACTTCAACAAACACTTCTTTAAATCGGTAAGTGATTCCTCACATATTATTTGTTTCAATCAGTCATAAGCTAAGGAAAGGTAGCAGTTCTTTTGTTGTGTGTTACTAGATTTTGTTTGAGATCTAGGGAGATCCATCTTGTCCACATGAAGGATTAGCCTGCCTAACAAATTGACGACTCCACTGGGGAACGTCTCGTTCTCCATCATCTCCTTGTCTTGAATTTTGATCCTTTTGTCATAGCTCTCTTTGAGTCTCTAAAAAATATTGAAAGTTTGGATTTTGTGACTTGTTTGGTTAATTTTTATTTTTTCTAAAAAATTCCTGAGGCGTACACTTTATCTTTAGTCACAGAGCATATTTCTGCGCACTTGGCCTTTAACAACATTACGTATGCACACTGGATTCAACTATTGCCTATGCACATACCTGAAATTTTTGAAAATTTGAGTTTTCCCTTCACTAAGTCCAGGAAATTTTGTTTTTTATGCTTGATTACACTTGTTTACACCTTCAGAAAGTCTTTGTTAGTTCAGTTGAGTGTTGTGAAAGACTCTTCTTGAAAATTTCTTGTTTTCACGAATTAGGGTAAAAGCTTCATTTGGTATATTGTAGATCTATCAAAAGAAGGATCAATTGGCCTTGGTTTTCTGTCTTCTCATCTTTCTTCTTTCGAACATATCAGATCTTGCGTTTATTTTACTATTTTATGAAATATTCTTTCGTTAATGAAAAACAACGATTTTCGAGAATGAGTATTTTTTTGAAAGTGCTTCCTTTATTGAACTTGAAATGAAAAGCCATTCTTCTTTTAGTGCTGAAGTTTTTCAGAATTGTACTCTTGATAGCATTAAATTCATAGCATTCATTGGAAGAAATTCATTTTAAGTTTTTGATTGGTTTCCTCGTGCATTTTGAAAATTTTGAGTGATTGTATGTTAAAGGAAAGTTTCATGATTTTTGAGTTATTGGGCGAATTGAAATTTTAAAGGTTAATTTTTTCATTTGGGTCATTCGAAAGTGAAGATTTGCATTCATGAAAAGGGATATAGTGGGAAATTAAGAGTTTTTGCATTTCCTTTGAAAAATTGAAAAGACTCTCTCCTTACTTCAATTAGAAATTCATTTAAAATAAAAAGTTACAATATCATGTTCGATTGCATTAAGGTTTTGCTTCATGTCATAACATGATTAGTTTCACATCCATTTACCCTTTGAGTAAGTAAAAACTTTAAAAAACAACGCTAATAAAATCAATTTAGAAATTTTTATTATTTTAGGGTTCTTTTCCACCTACATTAGATCATGTTGTAGGGCTTTGGAATAGGAAAATGAGTTAGCTTTCCAAAGCTGCAAACAAACATTAGAATATTGTGATAAGGAGTAAATCCATATACTAAAGTTTGGCTCTGGGAAGCTCCCCTTACAAAGGAGTTAAGCACACGATCATGTCAGACCTAGTGGAGTGATCGACCCCACTTCATTGGTTATGGTAGAGAGGTTTACACGTATTAAAAATGATGCTGAAATGTACTTGGGAGTCAATTGGAAGTAAACCTCAAATTAACCATGTTGAGGAACTTTCAAAGGGATTGAACTTTGTTACTCTGCCCTTGCTTGTATGTCTGATCTGCGACTGTCCCCCCAGGTTAAATTGTCTTAGGTGGTAACCTTAGAGACCATAATCTTAGGGCTATTACCCAAGGTGAAAACGGAGGGGAAGTCTCTATTGTACCTGGAACAAACATTGTCTAAACTCACTTGGTCTTTGTTGTACCTGGAACAGACGTTGGCTAAACTCACTTGGACCTTTTTGGAGGGTATCCTTTACTCGAGATGGCATAAGTGAAGATTACTTGCACTAGATCGTGTGCATTAAGCAGGATGTTAGCGTAACTAGTTCCACCTGCTCTATCTTTAACCACTTTTCACATTGATCTTTGCGATGTTGGGTTTCATCACCAACTAGTGATTTCGTTGCAAAAAGCTTTTTGCATGGTTTGATTCCTTAGATTTACTAATGCATGTTATTTTATTGGTTTTAATTTTTACAGAACTTTGGTATGGATTGTGAATATTATTTGGATTATTAATAAATTTCATCGTTCTTGATTCACTGAGGAATTCACATAGAATGCAAAGTTTATTCCCTAAATATACACCTAGTCAATTGGAAAATATTAAAAATAAGAAGTCAACATCAACAGGATCTAGAACCTTAGAACAACCTGAAACATCTACAATTTTAGAATCGCAGATAGTAGAAACTGAATTGATTCAAACCCAAGAAGTATAATCAGGCTTAGTTCAATTTGGGCTAGAAGTTACCGAAGTTATTCAAAGAGAATTTGACACTAGAAAAGTTTCAGACATAGAACTAACTGAAACAGAAGTTGAAGAAACTAAGTTTGATATTTCTCAACCCGAATCACCTTCAATTGCTATAGATCCCACCCCTGAACCACCTTCACCTCAAAGGAAACTTACAATTACAACTGGACTACCTCCTGGTTTAATTAGTATTGAAGATATTACTAGGAACATGGAGGAAGAATCACCACGTACTCCTGTTATCACTGGTGAACCAAGAGTTTTTCCAAGAATTCATTTTGATCATTTACGACAAGATCCTTGGTATTCTACCCCCTCTGGACTTTTTAGGTCAAGGTATTCCACATTTACGCACTCCTTTTTACTTTTCACCAAGACGAAACATGTCAGAAATTCCTCCTGGGAGTCAACCCATTGATACCTCTATGTTTACTAGCTCTTCGAGTCATTATTGTATGGTGGTACTTCAATTCCTCCTGGGTACAAGTCACTTATTCGAAATTTTTTAGGAGCTACTCCTTCCCCTCAAGTTTCTACTTGGTCATTTAGTTTATTTCCATCAATGTTCAGAGCATGACATCCATGCCTAAACCACCTTTGGCATCAGACCAATATGTTCACATGGTATCTGGTAAATTAGGTAATCCTCAAGTAACCCCAACTGGTGTTTATTACCTGCCTGGGGGAAACCACCTTATCCTCCACCTGGAGGACAACTTGTTGTTGGATCATATCCTACGGTTGGAGGACAACCTTTTAATGTAACTTATGATTAGATACCTCATGTTGGTCCAAATAAACATGTTGTGCCTCAACCCTTGATTGGTGCTCCTTACCTTGGGATGAATACTATTTGGAACCCTGCTTTTTCTCAACAACTTATTCCAGTTGCTCCACAAGTGCCAGTTTATCAACCTGTTCATCCTACTAGACAATCTATTCCACAAATACCTATTCCAATTATTCCACTATTTGTCAAGCAACCTGTCCAAGGGATTCTACAAACACCTGTCCAATAACCTGTCCAAGGAATTCCACAAACACCTGTCCAACAACCAATTCAAAAACTTGTTCAAAGTAGACCTCAAACACTTATTCAGTGTATTGTTTAGACATCTGTTTGGCAACCGGTTCCAATTTCTTTGTCTACACCTATCATGGGATTATCACAAACGACAATCCAAGTTACCCCTCAAATACGTGTTCAACAACCTACATAGACTATCCCTCAGGCATCTGCTTATCAAACTGGTCCTACTTTCCAGTCTACAACACATATTCCTATCGGATAACTTAGTATAGGGATAATGCAAATGCCGTATCAAATTCAAGATTCTCAAGGCCCACCTTTTCAAGGTCAAGCTTTTCAAAGCCCACCTTTCCAAGGTCAAGCTTTTCAAAGCCAACCTTTTCCACGTCAATTTTTCCAAAGTTAACATGTTCAAAGTCAATTTGTTTAAGGTCAACCTTTGCAAGCTCAAACTTTACAGGAGTAATACTACTTGGGTCAAATGGGTCAAAGCCCACCTTTCTAGAGTCAACCATACCCTGGTCATACTTATAAAGTTCCAACCGCAACCAGGTATGACTCACCCTGGTTACCCTGGAGGAATGCAAATACCAACCGCACAAGCTATTCCGATATATCCTAGGTATCCTCCTTTAGGGTTTGTACTTAACACTCCGTGTTATCAAAATCCACATCAAGACTTCAAATCACAACCTTATATTTTCCAGATTTGACGAATGATTCTATCTATTATTATCCTTTTCGCTGACGATTCCTACTAAGTTACCGAGTGATATACAAAAATTTGAAGGTAAATCAGGATAAGACCCATCAAATCACGTTATGACGTATCATCTTTGGTGTGCGTTGAATTGATTATTCGATGATTCTATTAGACTACGCGTTTTCCAACGAACTTTAATTGGTTTGGCAACAAAATGGTACATTGAGCTACCATGTGCTTCTTTCCATAATTTAAACTCTTTAGCAATATTTTTTTTAACACATTTTCTGCTACCAATTCAATATGACATTGGTACTAAACTATTGACTTCCCTAAAACAATCGACATCTACTTACATTTGAGATCATATACATGAATGGAGACGCAGGTGTCGTTTAGTGAAGGTTTTTATGCCAGATCAAATTTTGGTTGAATGGCACACAAGATCATTACTTCCTGATATTACCGAGGATGTTGCTAAATGAGGTGTTGTAACAGAAGAAAAGATAATTTCTCATGCCTAGTACTTAGACTTAGTCGATACCCAATTTGGCACCTTGTACATGAAAATCCCAAATTTACCTCGCCCAACAATTTTAGATAAACTAGATTCAACTCCTACAGGATCTAACACCGTTGATGTTGTAATTGGTTATGTTAGCGATCAGTCTAAGGGTAAAAATAAGAATTCTAAAATCACTCAGACTTTGGATATACAAGATTCACCGAGTGAAAATATTTCTCCAGAAATTGCTTTTGAAATTAAAGCCATAGAATCATGTACTGGCAGGAATCAACCATCCAGAGGTAAAAAGAAGGGAAAAGGTAAAAAAAAACAGGATGCTTCTTAGAAAGAGAAACAAACTAAAAATGAACCTACTGATGAGAAAAATAAACCTCGTTATCCTTATCTAATCTATAATGAAGATCATTATACGAAGGAATGCCCACATCGGGCAGAGGTTACCAAATTCATAAAATGTTCTCCAACTCCTATTGTTTTGAATGATCCTTTTCCTTCTCAAGACAGTAAAATGGTTTCACATAATCCATCTTATTATTACATATCAGCAAATATCATGATGATGTTTTTGCAGCAAGTTATGGTAGCAAAAATATCAAAAGATTATGGATCTAAGGGTCTTGTAGTAAATGGAAACGATGCTAGTCCATCTAGTCAACCTTCTGCTTCAATTCCTCCTCCTTTTGAACCATTACAGATTGAGAAACCAAACCATGACATGATGATTCGACTGCCTCCCAAAGGTGTTGTTTAGAAATCATCTTTCAACCCACATGCTAGAGCCACTCAGAACTACAACATGGTTCAAGACCTGGAGAGGTCTCCTTCAACAATGTCAGCTCTTGAAGTACTACAAACATGTTCAACACAAAGAAAGTTAATTTTTTCATCTATTAGAGCAATTGATCCTTAATATTCTAATCTTATCATCTTTGATCTTGAAAGTCACATACCTAGAATCCCACATCAACTGGGATTCCAAATACCAGTTTTTGTCGAAACTAAACAAGTGTTTCGCATAGTTAATGACGAAGGAGCCTCTACATGTATCATGTCTATTGATTGTTGGAAATATTTAGGTTCTCCAACTATCAATCAATCTCCTACCACTCTAAAGGCCTTTGATGGAAGAGGTTTTCATCCTTACAAAATCTTAAATGATCTACCCATAGAGTTAGAAGGTAAGACGGTCCCAATCGAAGTTGAACTTGTTGATGCCCAACTCGATTACAACATTTTACTTGGTCGAAGTTGGACCACAACTTTTCCACCGATATTATTTCCTCATCAAGAGAGAATAGTAAAAGTAGACCAATTATGTAACTATACTTCTGACCCTAGCTCTATAGGTAACATGCCTTTTGTGGGGAAGACGATTACTCCCTATGAGGATATTGGTGTTGGTTTGCTTAAGGATTCATCACTGATGGGAACTTTTGCACTTCCTCCGTCGAACTTTCCTTCTAATGTTGCCCAAGTTAACATGATCTCATCAAGACCTATGGAATCTTTTGATCCTTCAATTGTGTCTTTAGAATCTGAATTGACATCATATGACAACGAGATGCCTTTAAGCCCACTTGAATTGTCTTATGAGGCAGTTGAAATGTTTTCCGAAGCACCACCTTATGAAATTGATCAAGTGAATGCGATCACTGATGATTATTCTTAATTACCTTGGTTAGAACCAATTTCATTTCCCGATCCTTTAGATAATACATTTCCAAATGGTGAAAGTATTATCGAGATTATGACTTTGGATGAAATGCCATGGGATGACTATCATCATCATTCATCTTTTCTTGCTAACCTTGATAAAATTGAGGATGATTTTTCTATCGCCCGAGATCGTGGATAAGCCTGAATGGCCCATGTTAGTTCTTCAATCTGAATATGAAAATAACTTAGGAAATATATCTACAATGATTTCAATTAATATCTAAGTCAAATTAGGAATTATCGTGAACATTCACATAGGTTCTTCGTGCTCACTTGAAGAAATTCAAATGTGCAATGCTCTATTTCAAGAATTCTGAGACATTTTTGCCTAGCCTTATGAGGAAATTCCAGGAATTGACCCGAGTATTGTTGTTCATGAAATTAAGACTTACCTGGTGTTATCACTTAGGTTTTCCCCAAAGTTGTAAGAAAGGGAAGGATGCCGAGGTAACCACAAACCAATATTTTAGATACAGAATTTAGCCAATCTCTATCCAGAGAGGGCTCTCTCTTTATGATTTAGCTTTGTTTTTTAAAGGTATTAGGCTAGTTATGAAGTTCAGGGGTTTTGTTTTGAGTTTGGGTGGTGAGATTCGATAGAACAGAGTGGTAAAACTAAGTAGTTCAGTCCATTGGGCATGATGGAGTCAAAGAAAAAGGCTTTCTGGATTTGGTTTCTTAAAAGAGGATGGCTTCACAGAGCAAGGTAGTCAAACAGGGAACAAATAGAGACTTGAAACAAATGGAATGGGCTCAAATGGGGTGAAGAGTAGTTAAGAATCCTTCAACCTGTTTAAAGAGGGAAAATGGATGATTACTGATAAGGAGCAGTTAAGTATTTTTTAGCAAATAATCAACTTGAAAGAATCATGAAACAAGAACAATTAAGAGTTCACTGTTTATCCTAATTCTGAAGAAAACATAGAGAATAAGAAAGATTAAAAACACAGTGCAATCAAGCATATTCTGAAATTAACATTTTATTTATCATTCAGATTATGAGATACAGATGATATAGTAAACCAGAAAACTTTAAAACACAAGATGTAAAGGCCTTAATGATCCAGTGGTTAATGCAAGAAATCTGTGACAAGTCCTCTAATTCTTCATCCCGTAGTCCAGACAACAGTTGATTCCAACAAATTTTTTATTCCAAAAATATCAGTATTACAGCACAGTCTAGGAAATCCACACTCCACCCTCAATACTCTAATGGAGGTGGTATTTATGCAACAAATTTGTACAACAAATATCTCATAACAACTGTGAGATAATATCTAGGATGACTAATAATAATTTACAAGTAAAATAGAAACAACTAGAGAAAGATAACTGATGTTGTGCTGGAGGCTGGCTCTTTAATTCGGCTGGCAGCTGTCTTCTGTAGTAGCTCTGCGCTGACTGCCTGACTTAACTGTGCTCTTTAATTCTGATCTGCCACTCTTTAATTCTTCTGTACTGCTTTTAATTCTACTCTGACACTTTTATTGTTGATCTGATACACTTCAATGCTGAACTGATACACTTTAATGTTGATCTGACCCCTGCTCATCGCTGTTTGGTATTTTAGCCCAAATTTTCCCTTTTTCCAAGGGTAACGGTGCAACTATGGATACAAACCTGTTGTTGGGACACTAGAGGTTGTTCTGCGCCTTCCAATTCCTTTCCTTTAGACTTCTGTGGAGATTGCTGAGAAGTTTCCAGCGATTGGTGCACCAATTCATGGCTTTCTGAGATAGCTGAAAGGGTACCTGTAATTGAGGAGGAACACCATACACTGGAGGGTCGGTTGATAGGCGGAGGAGCTCATCGATGGAGCCTTTCTGGTCAGAAACTGGAAATGCGACCTCAGTCGATTTTATTTTGCAGGAGAGCACGGGGCGTTGTATGCAGAAAAATATAGCAAAAATGACATTTTTCCCTTTTTATTCGACAAAATGAAGTTTTGGCAGGAATTTTTGATTTGAAGGACGAATGACGTAAGTAGGAGTATGGGGGAAGATGACATGGCGGGTGATGTCAGCATATGACATATGACGTCAACGAAGGGTGACGTTAGCGGAGGATGGTGGTAAGCGGTTTTGCCCACACTGCTTTTGGGGCTGGGCGGTTTCGGGCGGAGGGCAAGCGATCATGCTGAGAGCGCGACGCGTGGCGGAGGTACGGCGGAAAACCGCCGAACGATCGCGTGTTAAAAGGTGGGTTGCGAAATGATCGTCGACCGTCGGATGGGGACGGGTTGATCGGATGGCTGTCGATCATTGAAGGTGGCGGGAGTTTAAGCAGCAGGGCCGACACAATAAACTGTGTTTTTTATGTATCGGGGCTGTCTTCATTGGTCAGGGGGTTTGGTTATTAATTAACCCAGGTGGTTAATTAACTCCATGAAGGCGTGGTGGGAAGGTTATTAACAAGTTTCAATTAAACCCGTTAATCCCTGTTTAAGCAATGATATGGTCGTAATCGACCGGGGAGGGGATATGTCATATTTGGGGTTTTTATTATATATTTACATAATACGAGATTGGGTAATAAAGCAGGATTTAAATAATAAAAGTTAAAGTTAATATGAAAACATGTAAATGAAAGCGCTAAATTATAAACTTTAGGCTTAGGATGAAAAAGGGGTTTTGAGGTGATAAAATGTATTTTTCTAAGTAAAATGGGAATTCACTTAGGCAAACGTTATGAACTGAGATGAGTAATTTTTGTGATATTAAGAGCAGATTCTTAATATTTTAGGGGGGAAATTAGTAAATGATTAGGGGAACATATGAAGGGAAGTTAGTTATGAAACCTTGCCTCACTTGAGTTGCTTCAAGTATAATGTCCGCCATTGCACTTGTGATAGAGATGAAGATTAATATTTTTTTAGAGACAAAACCTATCACAAGTATCATTCTGCAACACCAATCTACCTACCTTGCCTACTTGGCTTAGCATTTTTTCTTTCTTTCTTTGGGTGCACTTAGACTAGCAAACCCTCATCAACTTTTCTTTTCTTTGCATGGTAAGCCTACCTAAGTCTGCACTTATTACTTCCAAGGGCTCAAATTAAACTGTTGAGCTCCTTTGCTTCTCTACCTATCTACTTATCTGCCAAGTTTGAACAGTTTGGTCAGATTTTATTCTCTATCTCTAAAACAGGAAATTCAAACATGAACTAGCCAAGATTAAGCTATTTGGCCATTCATCAATTGTGGCAAAAGTTAACAAGCTGCACACAATGCTTTATTTACAGAAAATGGAAAAGTAGTGGCATTTTGGACTTGCACACTTTCCTGGTCTTTCTTTATTTGGGGTTCATTTCTTTCACTTTTTTGACCATTTTATTCTTTTTACCCTTTGATTTTTCTTTTAGGGTATACCCTCTTTACATTTTTTATATTTTTTGATTTTTCGATAATATGGAAAACCTTTGCAACAAGGAAAGGGATGAACATATTACATAGCTCATCAAGTCAATCATAAAATATGACACCTATTGATATAGGAATATAACAGTGGCTCCACTTGGGGATGGCTTTCCCTGGTGGAAAGTCAAGAACAACAGGTCAGATGGCCTTATGAGTAACTTTTACTATGTTCTGAAATCTCCCTTTGCTGGTTACTTTATTGTATATATGACAACGCACCTGTGGAGCTTAGGGCTTTCTCTTCGGGCTTCAACTGCAGCAAGTTACTATCCAATCCAAACTGTGACATTATTAAGGATATATTATGTACTGGATCAAAGTAATGTTTCAGCATTCGACCATTCACTGGTCCTTCTTCTGTTTCTGTACCATCCAGGCTCTTCAGAAAGTGAGTATTGTTCCCTTGCAATGCCTGGATGATAAATGGCCCTTTCCACAGCAAGTCAAACTTCCCATGTTTTCCTTTGTCTTCTCTCTTGGAATCCCACCTTAGAAATTTGTCTCCAAGGTAGAAGTCTTCTGCTTTGGTCCTTTTATCAAACATTTTCTTGAGTTTTTCTTATAACACTTGGGATCTTTGGTGCACTTCTTCTCTGGTCTGCTGCAAATGGATGGTCTAATTTATTCTCCTTTGAATGCCATTGGGTTCCACTTGAGCTTCTTGCAGTAATTTCATTACAGGAACTCCTAAGGATGAAGGAAATACAACCTCTATGCCATAAAATAACTCATAAGAGCTAGTTCCAATAGATATATTTGTAGTAAGTCTGTCTGCCCATAGTGCATTTATGAGTTTCTTGTGCCAGTTTTTCTTGTTCTCTTCCAACAATTTTTTGATAATATTAATCAGGATTTTATTGGAAAACTCAGTTAGACCATTACCTTGAGGGTAATAGGCTGTGGAATGGCCTACAGTGATATGGTATTTGTTACAGAAATTTATCATTTTCTTGGACTTGAAGGAAACAACATTATTGGTTATGATCTTTTCAGGACAGCCAAATCTAGACAACATGTTGGTTTATAAGAATCCTATAATCACTGTATCATTGGCTTTTCTAGAAGGAATGGCTTCTATCCATTTGGTGAAATAGTCTGTGGCAGTAAGAATCCATTTATGTTGGCCAGAAGAGGGAGGGTGTATTTCTCCAATGAAGTCCAAACCCCATTGTTGAAAGGGCTTTTTAGTGGAAATTGGTCTCAAGGGTAAAGGTAACAGTTTCCTTTTGCCTTCAAAAAATTGGCATTTGTGGCAAGTAATGATAAACTTCTTTACATCAGTGAACAAAGTTGGCCAGTAAAATCCAGCCCTTAGGATTTTGTCTACAGTTGATTTCCAGTAAAGGTGTCCACCGCAGTCCCCTGCATGAAATTCTTTGAGAATTTTGTCAGCTTCTTCTTTTATTAAACAATTCAATAGAATACCTTCATGATTTTTCCAAAAAAGAGCATTATCTAAAATACAAAATTTTGAAGCTTTCATCTTTAAAAACCTTTTCTTTGTTCTGGATAACCTTGGAGGAGCCTGCAGGTTTAATAATACATGAGTTATATCAGCATACCAAGGTGATTCTAAGAAGGCCTGGCTGATTTGTGGAGTCGCCATCTCCTGTTCATTATCCAGTTCATTAATATCCAGGGCTTGAAAGTTTGTTTCAGTCATGAGTTTAGCCAATCCTTGTCCTTTTATCAGCTTTGTAGGTTTTATTTCAATGTCATACTCCAATATTTTAGCAATCCATTTACCTCGTTTGCCTTCAATTCCATCATGAGTCAGGATGTCTTTGATAACAACATTTGGTACATAAGCTATTACATGGGAGTACAATATATAGACTCTGAAGTCTTGAATAGCTTTCACAAGTGCAAAAGCTTGTTTTTCAATGATTTTGTAATTCAGAGGTGCATCTCTAAGTTCTTTACTAAAAAAGGCTATGGTTTTTTCACATCCTTGATCATCTTTTTGCAGTAAAATAGCTGCTATAGTGTGTTCTGCTACAAATGACAAAATTATGAAGTCTCTATCGAACTTTGGACTTGTGAGGAGTGGTGTTCTGGTCAAAGCCATTTTAATTTCTTCAAATGCTTGTTTGGCTTCTACTGTCCATTTAACCTTTGAATCATTTTTTAACATATTGTTTAGCAATCTAATTAATTCAGCTAGATTAGATATGAATCTTCTCAAAAAGTTAATCTTCCCTAAGAAAGCTTGAAGTTCTTTGACATTTCTGGGTTGGGGTATTTGCAGAATAGCTTCTATTCTAGCAGGATCAATTCTGATGCCATCTTTGGAGATGATATGGCCTAACAGTTTGCCTTCTTCTAGACCAAACAAAGACTTTTTAGGATTTAATGAAATACCATACTTTCTACATTTTAAAAACACTTGTCTCAAATGATCTACATGTTGCTGATATGATCTAGAAAACACAGTGAGGTCATCTAGATATATAACCAGAAAATCGTGAATTTCTTTTGCAAAAGCTATGTCCATTGCTCGTTGAAAGGTTGCCCCTACATTCTTAAGTCCGAATGGCATTTTAACATATTTGAATGTACCCCATGGTGTTGTAAATGTAGTCTTTTCTTGGTCATCAGGATGAACCAGAATCTGATTAAATCCTGAAAACCCATCTAAAAGTGAAATCCTAGAAGCACCTACTACTCTTTGTAAAATATGATCCATCTTAGGTAAAGGGTAATTGTCCTTCAAAGAAACTTTGTTTACATTTCTTAAGTCAACACATAATCTGATTTCTCCTATTTTCTTCCTGTAGGCACTAAATTAGACACCCACTCTGAAAATCTGATTGGAGCAATTATCCCTGCATCATGCATTCGTTTGATTTATTTTTCAATTAAAAGAAACAGTACAGGGTTGACTCTTCTGAGCTTTTGTTTGAATGGTTTTTTATTTTCCTTGAGGGGTATTGTATGTTGAATTACAGAGGTGTCATAAGGTTTCAGGTCTTCATAACTCCAGGCAAAAACATCATGGAATTCTTTGATCAGTTCAACATACTTAAGTTTTTGATCAGGGGGCAAAGATTTGGACAATTTTACCATTTTTGGATTCTCTGCAGTTCCTATGTTGTAGTTTTCAATGTCTACTTTTAGAGGTTCCATCTGGGGTTTCTTTGGAATATCGTTGAAATCAAAGAGATCTTCCAAATGAGTTAATCCTTTGGGCAAATGATTGTTTTTCAAATTGATAATTTCAGATTCTCCTTCAATAATCTCATCAAGATCTGTTTCTTTAAGATCCTATATTTCCCTTTTGGTAAATTTCGTTGGATGAAGCATTTGAGTTACATTTTCTGCTGAAATGTTTGTTTCTGTCTAATTTGTTGGATCAGATTCACTAACTGTATCTCCATCTACGTTAGTGCTAGAAAATTCCTCTTCTAGGGTTAAAAAATTGTTGATTTGTTTATCACTGTCAAACACTTGCCAGTTCTTTACATTATCAAGTATGGCTGGCCTGTGTCTAATTTCTGCTGTGAATTGATGATTTGGTTCAAATGGTAATTTACAGGTGCTGGAAAACATTGCCAGGCTATGAGCTTGCAAGTTATGTTTCTCGGGATTTTGGCAAGCTGAGTTTCTAGAAATGTATTAGGATCTCTGTAGCTGTTCCTCTGTACTCTCTTAATCTGGGATCATTTGTTAAGAACTTCCCTTTTATCTGTTGAATGATTAAATCAAAATCTCCTAGGGCTGACACTCTAGTTGCTCCCAATTTCTTGACAAGTTTAAGTCCTAGCAATAGAGCTTCATATTCAGCCATATTATTAGTGCATCTAATGTTTAACTTGTAGGCATAGCCTTCAGCATGATTGTTTTCAAGATTGTGCACCCAAACTCCTGCTCCTACTCCTAATTTGTTCACAGAACCATCAAATTCAAAGTACCAAAGGATTTCATGTCCATAATTATTATCTGGAGTTTTAGGGATCTGTTCAATAGGGAGATCTAGTTTTTCAGTTTCTTCTGGTTTATCTTATGTTTCATGATTTTCAGAAATTTCTTGGATTCAGACACTAAACCTCTCATTTGCAATTTTTTCTGTTTCATCTGCCGAAACTTTTATTTCATGTGGGGGATCAATTTCAGCATTGTAAAGGATAAAAGAATTCATATCTGAATGTACTGAGTAGATAGGAAAATTTTGAGGTTTCTCTTGACTACTTACTACATACTTCATTAAGGTTTCTCTGTATAGTCTCTTGGGTTGAGCAAACACTAAATTAGTAGCATAAGACATGTCTAACTGTAAAGATCCTTAAAGCTTTGCACCCCAAGATCTAGACAATAACATGCCATACTTTGGTGGAATATCGGCTACTACTATGTCCATTAAGATGGTTTTGGCAGAATATTGGACTAGTGACACACATAAATCTTTGATTAAACCCAAACATTTGACCTGACTTGAATCAAAAGAGAAAAGGTCTTTATATGGCCTGGTGATGTCAAGGTCAAGTCTCTGCATTACAGATTTAGGAATTAAGTTATGAGAAGCACCAGAATCAAACATGGCATTATGAAGTATTTTATCATGTATGTTTAAACCTACATAGAAAGGAGGAACTGCTCCCTCTACTATTTTTCCATTTACTTCAGGGCCAAATATCAATTCAGGCTGGTCATCAAAAACATTTACAGAATCTTTGTTCACAGAAATTTTGAGTGATCTGCTGATTTGACTTCTGTAGACATCATGTTTAGCTAATTTTGATAATGGAACAACTATCTTTAGTTTGCCTACTTCTGTCTGAAGCTTAAAAGGTTTTTCAGTCTGAGTTCTTGTATTTCGAACAACTGGATTTTCTACATTTCTCTCCTCTTCCGGAGTGGGATTATGGGCTGAAGTTGCTTCCAAATCAAGTTCTAGAGGCTCTCCTACTTTTCCTTTAGAAAGAATAAAAGTGGAAGGTTTTCTGTTAGGTGGTTTTTTATTTGATACATCTTCAACAATTGGGTTATCAGGGTTAGGACCTGTTTTAGAAAGAATATGTACAGGGGGGGTACTGATCTTAACTCTGTTAGACTTCTTGGTATCTTTCGGTTTACTGGTTTCAGGGACATCTATTCTTCTACTCCTTAGATTGTATTGTTTGTGGACTTCATAAATGGCTGTATCATATCTCTCCCTAAAGTCAATTGTTTCACCTGACTGAGTTTGGAATTTTTTAAGGATGTGAGCTTCTTGATCCTCTTGGGTCAAGAAAACTTGTTGTTCATTGTTGAGTCCCATCAAATTAATTTGAGTGTCGTCTGTTGGTTCATCAGAAGTTGAGGCTTCAACATAATTTTCTTGAAATGGGGGCCTAATATTTTGGTCAGGCCCTGTCTTTCCACTGTTAGGATTTTGGTTCTTTCTGAAATTTGGATTTCTCCCAGTGTTTCTTGGTTGACCATCCCAAGGGGATTTTCTCTTGATTGTTTCTACTCTATCTCCAAGTCCATCCATTCCTTTAATAATAGCATCTAATTTCTGTTTGAAGACAGAAGGTTCTTCTTTGAAAGGTGTCCTCCTTTCATCTCTGGCTCTAGATCGTTTAGATATCAGGTTGGCCTCAACACTGAAAGCTATACTCTGCATATCTTCTAAGTTTTTAGGAGCTCTTTCCCTAAGTTGGTATGCCATATCATAATCTAATGCATCAGGGAATTTGATCAAGGCCAAATCTGGAGGAGGTCTGAGATTTTGAGGAATAACATTGTAAACATTATTGAATCTGGTATAGTAATCTTGGACAGTTTCTTGTGTGCCTCTTCTTAGGTTTTCATATTCTGATAAAATGTGGAGAGGATCTTTCTTTTTTTCCCATCTGTTCAAGAAGGTCTGATAAAGAGCTTGTGGGTCATTGATACTGTTTGCAGGGAGGGTTCTAAACCAGGTTCTAACATCTCCAGTTAAACTTTGAACAAATACTTTCATTCTAACATCATCAACATCAATCTCATAACTTTCAAAATAATCGGTCATTTTATTGGTATGTTATTGAGTTGTGTAAGTGCCAGTACCTTCAAAAGAAGGGGTTTTACTTTGGTAGTCTTGGGGCATAGCCCCTGGATTGGCAAGTAAGTTTAGGGGAGTATATCGGTTTGCCATGGTTGCAGAAATAGATGTGACAATTAGAGGAGTAGGGGTAACAATGGGAATGTGTGTTGTAAATGGAGGAATGTAAAGGGTAGTTGGAGGCGCTGATGGTGAACTTGGAGAAGCTGTAGTAATCATAGAAAGGTTTGGTGTTCTTTCAGAGGTAAGCTCAGGTTGAATGGAGTTCTGCAAATGTCTATCAAGGTGTGAAGTAACAACTTCAATCTACAATTTTTCAATGAATATTGGATTTTGAACTGTGTGGGTTAACTCAGATTCTGAAAAGGTCTCAGACAAAGAGTTTTCAAAATTCTCATCAACAAGTTTGTCCTCAGGGTAGGTCCACTTCACAGGACAAGATCTTGATCTGTATAGAGGTCGAGAACTAGCAGAATTTTCTTGGCTCCCTTGTCTTCTAAGAATCCTAGGAATCAGATTAGGGTTTTCAAACACATGTGGGAGATTAGGATCAGGATTTGATATGGTGTAATGAATCTTTTCTGAAGCCATTTTCTAGATGTGTTTTTGGTTTTTTCTTGAAATAGGTTTGACAATACAACTTTAACGGTCTCTTTTAGGAAGTTTTAGATGTGGGAGTTTTGAACTTTCCTAAAGACTTATTTGAAAAGAGGAACTGATCAAGTATTTGAAACTAGATGTTCAGTCCATAAACTAGACCAGAGATAGACTGAAGCAGCATTCATTTACTTCTGCAATTGCAAAGTAAAAGCATTTCAAAGGCTACTTGGCTAACTTCAGGCTCCATCTGTAGTTTATGCAATAAACAATAGTAACAAACAATTATTCAGGTCCCCAGTGGAGTCGCCAATGATGTTATCACTCAGGTTTTCCCCAAAGTTGTAAGAAAGGGAAGGATGCTGAGGTAACCACAGACCAATCTTTTAGATATAGAATCTAGCCAATCTGTATCCAGAGAGGGCTCTCTCTTTATGATTTAGCTTTGTTTTTTAAAGGTATTAGGCTAGTTATGAAGTTCAAGGGTTTTGTTTTGAGTTTAGGTGGTGAGATTCGATAGAACAGAGAGGTAAAACTAAGTAGTTCAGTCCATTGGGCATGATGGAGTAAAAGAAAAAGGCTTTCTGGATTTGGTTTCTTAACAAAGGATGGCTTCACAGAGCAAGGTAGTCAAATAGGAACAAATAGAGACTTGAAACAGATGGAATGGGCTCAAATGGGGTGAAGGGCAGTTAAGAATCCTTCAACCTGTTTAAAGGGGGAAAATGGATGATTACTGATAAGGAGCAGCTAAGTATTCTTTAGCAAATAATCAACATGAAAGAATCAGGAAACATGAGCAGTTAAGAGTTCACTGTTTATCCTAATTCTGAAGAAAACACAAAGAATAATAAACACTGAAAACATAGTGCAATCAAGCATATTCTGAAATTAACTTTTTCTTTATCATTCAGATTATAAGATACAGATGATATAGTAAACCAGAAAATTTTAAAACACAAGATATAGAGGACGTATTGATCCAGTGGTTGATGTAAGAAATCTATAACAAGTCCTTTGCTTCAATTCTTCATCTAGTAGGCCAGACAACAGTTGATTCCAACAGCTTTTTTATTCCAAAAATTTCAGTATTACAACACAGTCTAGGAAATCCACACTCCACCCTCAATACTCTAATGGAGGGGGTATTTATGCAACAAATTTGTACAACAAATATCTTATAACAGCTGTGAGATAATATCTAGGATGACTAATAATAATTTACAAGTAAAATAAAAACAACTAGAGAAAGATAACTGATGTTGTGCTGGAGGCTGGCTCTTTAATTCAGCTGGCAGCTGTCTTCTGTAATAGGTCCGCGCCAACTACTTGACTTAACTGTGCTCTTTAATTCTAATCTGCCACTCTTTAATTCTTCTCTATTGCTTTTAATTCTGCTTTGACACTTTTATCGCCGATCTGATACACTTCAATGCTGAACTGATACACTTTAATGTTGATCTAACCCCTGTTCACCGCTGTTTGGTATTTTAGCCCAAATTTTCCTTTTTTCCAAGGGTAACGACGCAGCTATGGATAAACACCTGTTGTTGGGACACTGGAGGTTGTTTTGCGCCTTCCAATTTCTTTCCTTTAGACTTCCTGTGGAGATTTCTGAGAAGTTTCCGGTGATCGACGCACCAATTCATGGCTTTTTGAGGTAGCTAAAAGAGTACCTGTAATTGAGGAGGAACACCATACACTGCAGGGTCGGTTGACAGGTGGAGGAGCTCATCGATGGAGCCTTTCTAGTCGGAAACTGGAAATGCGACCTCAGTCGATTTTATTTTTCAGGAGAGCGTGGGGCGCTGTATGCAGAAAAATATAGCAAAAATGACCTTTTTCCCTTTTTATTCGACAAAATGAAGTTTTGGTGGGGATTTTTGATTTTAAGGACGGATGACGTAAGCAGGAGTACGGAGGCAGATGACGTGGTGGGTGATGTCAACAAAGGATAGATGATGTCAGTGAAGGGTGAAGTCAGTGGAGGATGGTGGCAAGTGGTTTTGCTCGCACCACTTTTGGGGCTGGGCGGTTTCGGGCGGAGGGAAAGCGATCATGCTAAGAGCGTGACGCGTGGCAGAGGTATGACGGAAAACCGCCGAGAGATCGCACGTTAAAAGGCGTTCAAAAGGTGGGTTGCGAAATGATCGTTGGCTGTCGGATGGCGACGGGTTGATCGGACGACTGTCGATCGTTGAAGGTGGCAGGGGTTTAAGCAGCGGGGACGACACAATAAACTGTGTTTTTTATGTATTGGGGCTGTCTTCATTGGTCGGGGGGTTTGGTTATTAATTAACCCAGGTGGTTAATTAACTCCATGAAGGCGCAGCGGGAAGGTTATTAACAAGTTTCAATTAAACCCGTTAATCCATGTTTAAGCAGTGATATGGTCGTAATCGACCGGGAAGGGGATATGTAATATTTGGGGTTTTTATTATATATTTAAATAATACGGGATTGGGTAATAAAGCGGGATTTAAATAATAAAAGTTAAAGTTAATATTAAAACATGTAAATGAAAGCGCTAAATTATAAACTTTAGGCTTAGGATGAAAAAGGGGTTTTGAGGTGATGAAATGTATTTTTCTAAGTAAAATGGGAATTCACTTAGGCAAACATTTATGAAATGAGATGAGTAATTTTAGTAATATTAAGAGCAGATTCTTAATATTTTAGGGGGGAAATTAGTAAATGATTAGGGGAACATATGAAGGGAAGTTAGTTATGAAACCTTGCCTTGCTTGAGCTGCTTCAAGTATAATGTTCGCCATTGCACTTGTGATAGAGATGAAGATTAACATTTTTAGAGACAAAACCTATCACAAGTATCATTCTCCAACACCAATCTACCTACCTTGCCTACTTGGCCTTGCATTTTTTCTTTCTTTCTTTGGGTGCACTTAGACTAGCAAACCCTCATCAACTTTTCTTTTCTTTGCATGGTAAGCCTACCTAAGTCTGCACTTATTACTTCCAAGGGCTCAGATTAAACTGTTGAGCTCCTTTGCTTCTCTATCTATCTACTTATCTGCCAAGTTTAAACAGTTTGGTCAGATTTTATTCTCTATCTATAAAACAGGAAATTCAAACATGAACTAGCCAAGATTAAGCTGTTTGGCCATTCATCAATTGTGGCAAAAGTTAACAAGCTACACACAATGCTTTATTTACAGAAAATGAAAAAGTAGTGGCATTTTGAACTTGCACACTTTCTTGGTCTTTCTTTATTTGGGGTTCATTTCTTTCACTTTTTTGACCATTTTATTCTTTTTACCCTTTGATTTTTATTTTAGGGTATACCCTCTTTACATTTTTTATATTTTTTGATTTTTCGATAATATGGAAAAACTTTGCAACAAGGAAAGGGATGAACATATTACAGAGCTCATCAAGTCAATCATGAAATATGACACCTATTGATATAGGAGTATAACACCTGGATACTAAACCTATTAGACAAAGATTACGTCCAGTGCATCCACAAAAGGATGTTGCTATCAAAGTTGAGTTTAAAAACCACTTAAAGCAAGTTTTATCTATCCTATTCCCTTGACTGATTGGGTTTCCGATATTGTTCATGTTAACAAAAATCAAGGGACCATCAGAGTATGTGTATATTATAGGGATATTAATAAGGCTTGTCCCAAAGACAACTATCTTACACCCTATATCAACCAAATCATTGACGATTGTGCTGGTAATGAAATCTTTTCTTTCATGGATGGATTTTCCGGATACAACCAAATCAACATATTCCTTGTTGATCAACATAAAAATGCGTTAATCTGTCCATGGGGGAATTTTTTATTATTAGAAACTCCCATTTGGATTAAAGAATGTTGGCGCAACCTTTCAACGAGCCATGTCTTACGCATTTCACAATATCAAGCATATTATAGAATCCTATTTGGATGATTTACCAGCTCATTCACTAAAACGGGAAGATCATCTAACACATTTGGGAGCTATCTTTATCAGGTGTTGACACTACAATATATGGTTCAACCCTCACAAATGTGTTTTTGGTGTACAATCCAGTCGATTACTGGGATTGTTGTATAAAAGGAAGGCATTCGTGTCGACCCACTTAAGGTAGAGGCTATTTTGAATTTCCCTCCTCCTTCTAACTTGCGCTAAATCCAAAGTTTGCAAGAGAAAAATGATTTGTTATGTCGATTCATCCCGAACTATGCTGAGCTAACTAAAGGTTTTAATTGACTGTTGAAAAAGGGCATCTCATTTACATGGGATGCAGTTGCTCAAAAAGATTTTGATGCACTCAAACACACATTGACTCATACACTGTTGTTTCATCCTTTTGATTATCATCGAGACTACTTTTTGTACTTAGCTGCATCTAATGTCACCATTGACATGGTTTTAGTTTAGGAAGATGAGTTGAATGATGAACATGTGATATATTATTTGAGCAGAAATCTTACGAAAACTGAGATAAAATACACACATGTGGAGAAGTTGGCCTTGGCAGCCGTTCAAGTTGTCCAAAGATTTCGTCACTATATTCTCTTACGTAAAACAATAGTGATTTCAGACTATAACCCTATGGTTTACATTCTTAAGAGACAATGGCTAGGGGGGAATATTATAAATGGATACTTATCCTGCAATATTTTGATTTAGAATTCATAAAATCTATGTCTAAGAAATCATTGGTGTTTGTCGAATCGTTATGTGACTTTCCCTATACTAAGACGAAAACCGTGGTAGAGAATTCTCTTCCAGATGAATCCCTCTTTCTTATCAATACTTTAGACCCTTGGTATGGATATATTATCGTGTATCTTAAAACCGAGACTTTTCGACCAAAATTTTCATGAACCGACGTCATTGTATTTAGTACCAATCCCAGCAATACACTATTGTTGGTGATACACTTTATTGTTGTGGTGCTGATTCCATCTTCAGACAATGTTTGACTCATGAAGAAGCCGAAAAAGCATTAAATGACTGTCATTCTAGAGCTTGTGGCGGTCATATGTCAGGGTTTGCTACCCCCCAAAAGATCTTGCGCGTTGGGTATTTCTAGCCTTCGATGTTCAAAGATTTTATAGCTGTAGTCCAGAAATGCCACAATTTCCAAATTTATGATCACGAAATGCGTGCACCTCCAACTCCTCTTCTCCCAATCATTGTTTTCGGTCCTTTTGCAAAATGGGGAATCAATTTCCTTACATGTAACCTTCACTCATCCGGGGGACATGGGTATATTATCCTAGCAGTGGAGTATGTTATGAAATGAGCTGAGGCGATACCTACATATAAGGATGATGGCAAAATGGACGTTATTTTCATATTCAATCATGTGATTGTTATGTTCAGTGTTCCACAAGCCGTCGTCATGTAGCCATTTTCGAAATTTTATGATGAATGAATTTACTACGAAGCTAGGCTTGTGTCATCAAATTTCTACTCCATATTACCCACAGACGAATGGTCAAGTAGAAGTGGTAAACAAGGTTTTGAATACCGTGATTAAATGAATTGTCGAAATTCATAAATGAAATTGGCATCTAATGCTTTTTCCATCCTTGTGGGAACATTTGTAGATTTTCTCTTGTAGATTCAAATTTCTTATGTAATATGCTAAAACAAAAGAATTGAATCTACTCTACTCATCAACGGAAACAAAAATTGATCGATGAAAACACTAAGCAAAAAAGGAAGAATTTCAATCGCACATAACACAATATTTTTCTGGGGAAAACAACTGCTCAAAACCCTGACTATCTATATTGCATTAACCAGAAGATCTGAGAAGAAAATACAATGCTTGTTCAACCTGAACAATTCCTGCACAAGTACAATCTATCTCTCTGCTTCACAAACTAGCTCAAGCCAACACTTAGCCAATTTTGTTGCTTGCCAAGCCCCTAATTCCTTGCGTAATTCCTAAGAGAATTAGCCCATATTTAATTAGAAAATTCCTCACTCATAATTGCGCAATCCATCCATAGGCCTTCCTATAATTGCATGCACCATTTGTACAACTTAGAAAATTATACAACCGATAGTACACTGTCCTTGAACTCTAATATCAACTGGGTCTTCCTCTAAACTGACATGCATGAGTTATTTATGAGTGAATATTTAGTTAACTGGTGGAGCAGTGAAGCTGCTTCCCACTACTAGACCTCCTACTAGTTCATCCACCTGTTTGAACTAGTTTAATTGACTTTTTTTTGTGTGTAAGCTTGGTAGATCTCTCTTTTCTATTAATATTTCATAAACATATTGTCCTTGGTTTCAAAATTCTGCAGATGGCCTCAACCTGCCCGTAGGAAACCAGGTCTATTGGCCACCTATCTGCATCAAACACTGTCCAAAATTTAAACAGAGTAATTCTAATCATCCATGCTACATTGGCTACCTTATAGTTTATATGCTTCATGCTTGAAAAGTAAATGCTAACCGTCATACAAACAAAATTTAACTAACTGGACTGCTTCATTCATCTGAAGAATCAACTAGGGCCGGGGCTTTTGCACTCGACCCAGGTACTTCACTTTGCATCATAGTCTAGAGCTATTGTTCGACTCTATTCAGGTAAAGATTGTTATGATACAACTGCATTTGGACTGACTGAATCTCCTTCTGGAGATCCTTTAGGCTTGGTTCTGCTGGTCTGTCCTCTTTTGGTTCTTCTCTTTCCTTGTAGGTGGTCATTTCTTTAGCCATGATATTTTTCATAACCCAATATTGTTGGATGGTCTGCCGAAACAATGTTTGGCGGCCTCGGGTATTGCTTGGATCCTTAATTATTGTCTCCCATTCTTCTACCTGAATCTCTTCATTCTCGATGTTGGCATTTAGCTCTCTTGCCCATTAAGAAATAATTGATTTCACAATTGGCCGGGGTTCCTACATAGTAGGCATTGATGAGATTCTGGATAGTTTCCCATCTTGTTTTACTTCCTCTTTTCCTCTGAGGTTTGCTTGTAGATGGCTCTAGGCCTTTCATTTTTTTCTCTGTCTTTCTCGTTCTTCTATTCCCTTTCCTTCCCTATTGTTTGCCTTTCGTAGCCATCCATGTCTTCTCACTGCTCCTTTCTTTCCTGACCAAATGACACGCATGGACCAAGGCCTGGTAAGCACTGACGTGGTACAAGTTCCATGCCATCAGAGACTTCTGAACACTGGCATTTGTGCTACGAAACCAGAATGAAACTATCCATAGTATACGAATAATAATTTATGATTTGGGTTTTGGTCTTTGTTTTGTCAAAATTCCCTGTGTTCATGCTTTGATTCATGGATTGAGAATTGGCCTTGTTCCTTCCCGAATTCCTAGCATTCTTCCCCACAATTTCAGGTTGAGACTGCTTCAGTGCAGTATCTTTCATCCACTCCATGCCTTCTTTTCTGCTCATTCCCCAGAAGACTCCCAGGTGCCCCTCTCTACCCTCAAAGGTTTGTAAGATAGAGAAACCTCAATCTTCTAGGTTTCTGCCCTTGAGAAATCGATTTCCCCCCTGCCTGAATCCCTCAAGACCACCCTAAGCCTCCAACTTCCCATGCTACCAACCCTACCATCGGGACTCCCAGAAGTCTTTCTCTCCTCGTTTTCTCCACCCTAGAGAGCAAGATATTGCTTTATCCTTTCCCATCGGTCTACAAATATGTCACTTGGCTGCGAGATTCCTAAACTTCACCAGGAAATCCCCCCGATGAGGCTTAGCCAAATTCGAGTTTGGGCTTTCTCCCCTCCCTAATGGCGGGGCTAGCTGCTGCTTTAACTTCTACCAGCCTGTTCTAGGTCTTTCTTCGACCCGGTTCTAAGGGGGTGCTACTAGACAAGCAGGCCAGAGGTTGCATCACTCCAGGCCTCTCGCATTTCCCTTTGTTTCCCTCTCCCCCAATCTAGATACCCTTCCTTAACTGCCATAAGAAGTTCCTCTTACAAAAACAAAGAAATACGCTCATAGTGACTCTAATGTCTCAGTCAATCTGGCATGACAGTCTCCTTCTGTCCCAGGACCTTGCTACCATTAGACAAGGTTCAGATTTCCCTTCCCCCCCTCATCGGATAGGTATCAGGTCTAGCCCACCCCAGGTTGACAAGCCAATAACCCAAGGGATCCAAAATGCTTCATTTCTTTTTTCAACTGGGGAAACCATAATAATTAACCAACAATCTTCTACAAAACTCAATATTGTTCCTCTTACAGTCGAAATTCACCTCAATTTCCTATTCATAATTTCTTACTGACGCAGGGGAGGGCTGGAGGCACATACCAGGTTTTAAAAGCAAAGGCCGAATGCTAGTCGATGTCCCCCAACTCTCGGCGCTTGCCAACTCCGACTGCACGTTCTACCTTCGCTTCCTACATTCAAATGCCCCTCAACCTTGCCACCTTTTCCTTTAATTTGTTCTCCCACCTACCCGTCCTCACTCCCAAGGTACCCACCACTTTCTCTGCTCCGCTGCTGCCTCCCTTCCCTTCGCGTGTGGGTCTCAGAATGAGCACCCACTTACCTTCCAATTAATATCTTTCATAACTGCCTTCCCACTTCCGGCTACTCCTGCCGTCCTATGTTTCCTGGTTCTCTGCTTCCACTTGCTAGCTCCCTTGCCATCTGTCCAACCTCGCTTCCCTTTGCCCGCCATGCCATCTGTCTAGCCTCTCTTCCCTCTGCGCGCCATTTCCATCGACATCCCGATTGGGGATTCTCTCCTTTTTCATTATCTATTCTCAGGATTTCCACAAGACTGCTCATTCCTTCCGTTCGACTTAAATCGTCACCCCTTATATCAAGGTTGCTGCCGGTTTGTCCACATCCCCAGTTGGCTAACTAGTCTGCTGCCACATTCCTCGATCTGCGAACATGTGTCAGAATAATGTAGTCTATCCTTTGTATTAGATTTCCTATTTCCTGAACCAGCCTTGCCGTCCTCCAACTTTGGCTTATCTTCTCCCATCTGGTTCCTTGCTGAAGTTTTTTTACTATGTCTATTACCAGTCTCGAGTCTCCTTCCACCTCTAGTCTCTGGAACTTTTCTCTCCAAGCTATTTCTAGCCCCCGCTTTAGCGCATAGAGCTCTGCTTCGTTGTTACTCACTATTCCACAATCCATGGCATACAGGTGAATGGTGTTGCCTTGATGGTCTTGGAACACCCCTCCTGAGCCTGCAGCCCCTAGATTCCCTTTAGCTGCTCTGTCGAAGTTTAGTTTTATGAACTCTTCTTGGGGAAACACGAAGAGGGTTGGGGAATCATAGGGAGTAGGTTTATGTTTCCATGAATTGGCCATTAGCATACTTGGATTTAGGCTTAACCTTTCCAATATACGACCTTCCTATGGAGTGGCTTCCCAATCATCTGGGTACTAGTTCTCTGCAAGAATCATTTCTCGAATGTTCTGAACTATCATTCCCCATAATTTTACTACTATTCTCTTTTATCCTTTAAAAATTCTCCGGTTCCTTTCCTTCCACACTGCCTAGAGCGTGAATCCAAGGGATATCTTCCAGGCGCAATTCAAGATGGGTTTGGTAAGGTTTCCTTCTCCATTTTTCCATTGTTATTTTCGTGCTTGATTGATCCCTATCTCTATGGCTGAAAATTTGCTCGTGATAATGCCATAGAAATTCACTGTAACTGCAAGCATTTAATAAGTGTTCCATTGATTCCATTTTTCTTTCACATATGCAGTAGACCGATGGTCCTTGTATCCCCCTTATCTGTAATTGATCCCATGTTCGTGCTCTGCCATGCAGGACAACCCATAGGAAGAAGGATATTTTGGGCCACAGTTTGTCCTTCCAGATTCGTTTCCATATGGGTAACCCTTACTGTTGATGATGCGCTGCTTGCAGGTGGTATCCTTCTTGGTGGTGAACATCCATTTTATTCTATATACCCATGTTATTATGTTTGGTCCTACCGATATCGCTATTCTTCAGGACTTAATCTCCTTCTCATAGGTTTCCCATTGAATCGACTCTGGTGCCCTAGGCCAATCTTGTTTCCTCTTTCATTTTCTCCATTGTTCCCCTGTATCCGTTCCCCAATAATTTTTCACTGGCTGATTTGCTAGGTTGTTTGTATATAGGAATATATTGCTAGGTCTGGTCTACTATATAATTTCTCTCTTTGCTGCCATGCCTCATGCTAGAATCTAGCTTTGTCTCCTCCCCTAATTTCCCAAAAAATATGATTTCTTATCAGTTCTCTATTTTCAGATGCCACATTCCATATGGCCGACCCCTTTATGTTTTCCTACACTCTTAATATTCCTTATGTTGATCTTGGCATTCCATATTATCTCCCCCATATTTCTTTCCATAGGTTTGTTCCTCCTTGAGTCCATCTCCACCATAACTTAGCCCCCATGACCTGGTTTAGAATATATGGGTCTCGGAGTCCCAACCGTCTTGCTTTTTTTGGCTTACTTAGCCAATTCCAAGATAACAGTGCCCATTTTTTGGCTGTGTGTGGCCCTTGCCACAAGAATTTCTTGAATATGTCAATCATTCCATGGCATACAATTTTAGGGACAGCTTGGCTTGATAATTGGTATATCGAGATTGAATGAAGCATTGCCTTTAATAGTATGACTCTACTCGCCATATTCAGAGTCCTGAAAGTCCAGTTCTGCAACCTCCCTTGGATTTTTTCCAGTAGTGCTTTCCAATTTTCCACTCTGATCGGAAGTAGACTTAGCGAGATCCCCAGATATTTCGAGGGGAGGTTTCTTATACAAAAGCCCATTGTTCTCACCAGGAAAGCTTGGGATTAAGCTGTTGTATTGAAGAAGAAGATATCTAACTTCTCTTTATTGATCTCTGTCCCTGAAGCACTCGTGAGTCATGCAAGATGTCTATCAGGGCTCTGGCTTCCTTGAGGGTTGCTTGCCCAAATATCATTATGTCATCGACAAAATGTTGATGTGTTAATGGCATGTCATTACCCCACATTCGCAAGCCTTTAAATTGATCTCCTTGCACCTTTGCTTTTACTTATCTTCCTAGTCCTTCAGCAACCAATATGAATAAGAAAGGGGACATTGGGTCGCCTTGTCTTAGTCCCCTTGTTGTGTTAAATGTCTCAATCAGAGCTCCATTTAGAAGTATTGAGAGTACAGGGATTGATATCATAGAATAGATCTAGTTTATCCATCTGGGATCAAAGCCAAAGGCTTTCAAGATTCCTTGGAGGTAAGACCAGCTTAGCTGGTCATATGCTTTTGATAGATCTAGTTTTATCATCATACCTTTAGCTTTTAGGGTCTTCAGAGAGTGAATTGCCTCTTGAGCCATGACTATCCCATCCACAATTTGCCTTCCTTTTACAAAACCAGTCTTCTCTTGAGAGATTAAGCTAGGAAGGATTGGTTTGAGGCGGTTTACCATTATTGTAGCCAAAATTTTGTATATTACATTGAATAGAGCTATAGGTCTAAACCCCTAAGGCTCTTTCGAATGGTCTATTTTGGGGATAAGAGCTAGGAAGGTGGAGTTCAAGGCCGGGTGCATCCTTTTAGTTCATCTTGACTCCTCCACTACTACTAAGATATCTTCTCCTAGAATCGTTCAGGTTGCCTGGAAAAATTCTACTGTAAAGCCATCCGGGCCCATAGCTTTGTTCTTCGCTAGTCCTTTGATAACTTCTTCCACCTCACTCATAGTTATTTCCCTCATAAGAGCTAGGTTCTAATCCCTACTTACCAGATGAGGGATATGTCGAGTAATCTTGTTTATATCTTCTATCCTATCTAGATTAGGTTTAGTCAATAGATTTTGGAAGTGTTGGACCAGCAGGTTCCCCATTTCTTCCTTTTGAATAAGGCTATTTCCATCCTGGTCTACTAAGGAGAAGATCATGTTATGCTGGTGATGTTGGATCATCGCTTTGTGAAAGAATCTAGTGTTCCTTTCCCCCTCTCTCAGCCATTGAATTCTTGATTTTTGTTTCCACGGAATCTCTTCCTTCTACCTCCTTTCCTCCAACCTATTCAGCAGTTGTCCTTCTTCCTCCATTAGGGTTTCAATGCGACCATTTGTTATTATCTGTTGTTGCACCTTTTTCATCCTTTCCTATAGTAGTTCCTATTCTTGTTGAATGTTACCAAATTCTTCCTTGTTCCATTTTTTGATTTTGTCTTTGATTTCTTTGAGACAAAGTTGGAATGTATGCATTTTGTTTCTTCCTTGTTTCTTACTTGCTTTCCACCATTCTTCAACTTTCCTAGGAAGGTCAGGTCTCTTAACCAAATGCTTCAAAATTGAAGGGTCTCTTGGTCTACCCTTGTTTCAAGTCCACTTCTAGTCTATTTGGCCAGTGGTCAGATCCCATGCATGGTTGGATGGATGCCTCGTAGTATACATCTCTTCTAATTAAGTTTTTAGTTTCCAAGAATTTGTCTAATCGTGATGCTATTTTATAGATTCCTCCTCTTTGGTTATTCCACGTGTACATTCCATTGATTGTAGGTATATCTACTAGGTGGAGCTCTTCTTATAGATCCCTAAATTGTTCCATTTTAGGTTCCTCTCTTCTAATCCCTCCTTTATTTTCCTCTAGGGTAGTTATCAGATTGAATTCCCCTGCAATCAACCAAAGTTTTTCATCGTGCATTTGGTTTAGGGTCCTTATGCTTTGTATACAGTTTTCCTTTTCAACTGGAATATGTGACCCATAGACTGCTAAGATCAAAAACCATTCTTTGGTCCCTATATTCCGGAAGCGACTTGTGAGGATTCTCTGCATTCCTATCCAGTAATCTGCCTTTACCTCTACTAGGTTCCAGATGATTGCTATGCCCCCTGCACTTCCTTTCGTGTCCACTACAACTACCTCATATCTTGGTTTCATCCTCCTTAGAATCTCTTCTAATTTCTCTCATGTTATCTTTGTTTCCTAGAGAAGCATTATTTGAGGCTTTTCCTTTTTCAATCGATCTATTAGGTGTCTCTGTTTTCCTCCGTTGTTTAGGCCCCTAATGTTCTAGGATAGTACTATCATTGGGTAACTTTGTTGAGTTGTTGGAATACCATTGATAGTGGTACTACCCTTCCAGTGTTTACCAACATTTCTCCCATAATCTGGATCGATTCATGTAGATTCCTCCTTCCTCTTTTCTTTCCTCCTTTTGTTCTGTTTTGATATTCCTGAGGGTTTTCTTGTTGCATGCCCAGTTTCTCTGCAATATCTACTTGTCTTTGTCCTTGGTTGGCCTTGTATTGTTGGAAGGTTTCATTGTACAATTTCTTTTGATCCTCTGGGATAAATCTTTCATCCAAGTGTCTCCATTCATTTAACAGTTTCTTTAGGACTTCCTCTTCCATGCTTAACTCCTCCCCCTTACCTGGGTCTATTTCCACTATTGTGAGATCCATTCCTACCTGTTCTTCTTTGTCTGTGAGATCTATTTGAGCTTTCCTCTTTGGTGTTGTTTTTGATTGACTTGGGCTACTTTCTTTTTCTTTTTCCTGGTAATCCATGAGTTGTGCTTCATTTTCTATTTCTTATTCCTCTTGCAATACTTCGTATCTGTTTTTACTGCTCGGTTGTGTTTGATTGTCTATTTTTGGGTTATAGGATACTTTTGGATTCCTTCTCTTGTGCTTCACTCCTTGGAACCCCTCATTCCCCTCCCGTGGGGGTTTCATTTGTTTTTCTTTTAGATCCGGTCCTTCTTGATTCAACGAGCATTCTTTAAATAAATGGCCATATTCATGGCACCTTCGGCATCTGAACGGGATATGCTCATAGTCCAAGGTTTGTTTCCAAATGTCTTCATGATATTCTAGCTCGACTGATTCAGGGATGGGCTCAGATATATTCATATACACATAGATTCTAGCATATGAAGTATATCGGCCCCTTTTTGTGGTTTCAGCTATTTTGACAAATTTTCCTATTGTGTTCCTGATTCCTTCCAATATTTCTGGATCCTAGAAATCCATTGGGAGCCCGAAGAGTCATACCCAGACTGGGGCTGCCAAGAATTTCTCTTTATCTGGGTTGTAGCATTCTTCCCAATATCTCATGAACAATCCTGCATTATAATGAAAATATGGGCCGTTTTCAAATACTCTTTCCTTATCTTGCAGGTTTGAGAAGATTACCGTGAAGAAGCCTCTAGCTCCCAGCTTGAGTTCTATATGGCCTTTGGGTTTCCATTTCTGTTGGATCCACTTGATCAAGTCCTTCTCCATTGGCCAGACTCCTATGAATTTGTAGATCATCGCATGGTCCTTCATGTAGCTACGATATATTTCCAGTTTGTTCATCGGGATTACAAATATGGGTTTCTCTATTGCACATGGCAGGCATTGCCCTCTGCTTCTTGCCTGCCATCTCACTCCGAGGACTGGGCCATTGGTTGGAATTGCCGCTTCTTGGGAACTTGGCTGATTATTAGTTTTCCGGCTTAACTCTCTAACTGCTACATTTCGGTACGAAGGGATCTCTCCCCCCCATCTGCTTTTGGCATGTCTTTCTTGCTATTGGTTTTCTGTTCTGCCGCTTCTACTGTACTTGTAGGGGTTTGTAGGTTTCAGACCCTAGGGTTTGGAAATTCTCATGGCGTCCTCTCGAAACTTGCTCATTAGTTTAACTTACTATAACTCAATTAGACTGAGTTAATTAATTACAAATCAAAAGAACTCGACCTGGACCCCTAAAATTTAGGAATCACTTTACATGACTCTAGATAGACTTCCAACTCGAATTTACTGAGCCAACTAAGTCAAATTAACTTAGTTAACTATTACAAGTTGCTATGAGAATATAATTTTGATTTAATTCTAATTTAATTCAAGGAAAATTTAAATTAGGATTTCTTGTTACTATTTTTAACAATATCGTACCTCAGCAAAAACTTCAACTAGGTTTACTCGCTTATAGCTGGTTTACAGTCTGGAAGCAGTCTTACCTATTGAAAGTGAAATACCATCATTAAAACTGGAAATCAAATTATTACCATTGAATTCTGTAGAGGAGGAACATTTTTTGTACTTAGCACGATTATAAGAGATTCGTTGTGATGGTGCATTAGCTAGTGAGATTCATAAGAAAAGAGTTAAGGCACAGTTTGATCAAAATGTAAATCGTCGCTCATATTCAGAAGGTGACCTTGTCTTGGTTTATTATCAAGAGAATGATAAATTAGGTACTGGTAAATTCGAGCCCATGTGGCATAGTCTTTATATTGTAAAACATGTACTGGAAAAAGGGGCTTATGAGCTAGTTGATTATAATGACATTTCTTTAGGAAAACCTAGAAATGGTCTCTACCTGTAGAAATACTATGCTTAATTCACTCCGTGAAAAATTTGTATATTGTTGTATCATATTTTTGTGTGTGGCAATTTTAGCATCTTTTTACTATTTTTTTCTACTTCTCCTGCTTATCTTGTGTTACATTTGATTTGCAGATGTCGATGCTCCCTCAAAATTACATTGCCTTTGCCGAGGCACTAGTCATAGTACTCAGAATTTATCCTCCACAACTTGGGCTATTTATTCACCCATTGATGAGTTAATTTCTATTCATGGAATATGCCTTGGTCAATCGACGAATAACATCACAGAATATAGTGTAGTTATTGAGCTATTATCTGACGTAATTTCATTTGGTATTCGACGATTGATCATTAGGTTAGATTCTCAACTCATAGTATTACATTTAAATGATGTCTATTCAATAAGAAGTTCCACAATGTTAAGAATGTTTTTGTGGGTTCGTCTCTTGGAAAGTGTTATGAATAAAATATAAATATAATAATAATAATAAGGAATAGTTAATTAAATAATATAAATTAATCAAGAGTCATGTCCCTAAGGACATGACCATTCATGAAAGGGTACTTGCCCGAGTATACAAAGAAGACCCTCATTTGTAACTCAATCATATCACTTGTATTCAAATATTCTTCTATAATATATTATTGTCCCATCATGGATGTTTATATATTTCAGATCTTTTGAAGTAGTCTGTTGCATATACGAACTTTGTTTGCTGCATTAGTATACGACTTTTGGTCATTGCATTGGTATCAGAGCCACATCTGATCCTGACCTTTGGTCATCAACTCTTCTTCAACTTGTTACTATCATAATCAAAGCATTTCGCTACCCAAGTTCTGGAGGTTCTCCAATTTATCGTTAGGCATTTGACCATTATTAAAAATAAATAATAATAATTAAAATTTTAAAATAATTATAAAAAAAATATGAAAAAGGTAAAAAAAATAGAATATATATATATAATTTATAGTAAAAAAAGCAATAAAAAAAATTTAAAGACAAAAAAAGAAAAAAAAATATTATATATATAAAAAAAGAGAGGCCAAAGCGACTTACCCGCTCGCCCCAACTCCTACTCTGTCGTCATCCCCGTTCGACGAACCCGCCATCTTCCAGCCATCCGAGCCACCACCTATTCGAAACCTCCGCTACCATCGACCTCTAGCCGCCTCAACTTAGCGCGCCATGTCTTTTATGGTTGTTGCCATCCCTATTGACTGTGGCCATCTAACCACTATAGTCATCTAACCAAATATATATTTTTTGCCGTTGCAAAACTTGCATACAACATTTGTACAATGACCACCGTCACCATCAGAAACTGCGCATAATCCTTAAAACCAATTTTGTTGTTGTTGTTGTTGTTGTTTTTTTTTTGTGTTGTTGTTGTTGTTGTTTTTGTTTTGTGGAGTTTCAAACACAAAACAAGTCGTTGTGAAGATATACTTGCAAATGTTGTGTAGAATATATCCTACAAGGTTGAGCTAATATAAAGATTAACTTTCAAAGGAGGTCGAGCCAACAAAGGGTCACATTCTTTGAAGAATGGAGGTCATTTAGGGTTAACACAGATTAAAGATTGAAAACTTCAGTTAATTTATAATTGATTGCCACTAAAATTTAAGTCAATCAAAGGGTAGTCGACCATTGTGGAAGTGTTCCCACTATATTAATCCAAATATAAACTCCTGTAACTGTAATTCCAAGTTATTAAGAACCTACTTCCATTGATAACAATCGTACCACCATTCATACACAACCACCGTACCAATTTCATATACAACCATTGTATCAAAATTAAGTCCATTGGTCGTCAATTTTTTCCATCGAATTAAGGAAAGAAATATTGCGGTGTAGAATCTATTGTGGTTACGCTATAATTTAATCACAAGCCTGACTTCTTGTCTAGTGGAATTTAAGAGTAAGAGAATTTGTTTACAAGTTAAAAAGAAGTTAAATGAAACTATTATTATCACAAGATAATAAAGTCATTAAGTTATTTGGAAGGGGTTTTAATATAAGAGTGACTTATATATATTGAAAGTGGAAATTTAAAAGAGTATTTTTATTATTAAATTGTAAATTATTAAAAAAAAATACACTCACAAAAAGTACAAGGGAGGAATTATAAGAAGACACTCACAAAATACTTTAAAAGTGAGTGGAATATTAAATAGTTACTCTTTGAAATTGTACTAAGATATTATTATAGAGGGAAGAAAATTAAAAAGAGAATATATTTTTGTATTCTCAAAGCTTATTTAAAAAAACAAAAGAGGGTTGACATATGTTAAGGACTTTTATAAAGTATCTTTCTCTCTCTATATATATAATCAAGGAGCTAAAATAAGTGAGGAAAAAACAAAAAAGATGACATCCACAAGAAGCAGTGGTTATTTTTTCAAAATTTCCATTTTGTTCAGAGGGATATTTTAATTGTCAAGAGTCATTCTGAAATCAAAATGTGGTTTGCAGAAAATGTTACAAAACTTTTACTTTAGTCGAATCTCTAAGTGATGCGCAAAAACAATCAATTGCAAGAGATATAGAACAATTAATGGCAATATTTAAGTGACAACATGCAGATCTTAATAAGGAAACAAAGAGAATGGAATCCAAATTGTAAGTTGAATGCCAATCATCACTCCTACAAAATGATGTAATCCAGTGTACAGAGAAAGTGTATTTGGAAGATCAAGAGAAAGACAATATAACCAAACTTCGACAAAACAAGTAAGCATTACAACAGGAATATGAAGATCTTGCGGATATGCATTACAAAGAAGTAATGGAAAAGGACGAAAAAATTTCTCACTTCAAGGACCACGTTGAAAAATTAATTTCACAAAGAAGGAACTCAAGAAACACCTATCTGAACAAGAAGAGGAAAATTTATGTTCAAAGAACCTTAATAAAATTTTATTAGAACAAATCAAAAGTTTAAAAGATGAAGAGAAGGATATTAAGGCTAAAGTCAACAATTCAGAAAATGAAGAACTTTCACGTCTAAGGAATCATAATCAAAACCTTATTACACAAATAAAGAAGATTAAAAGTGATAAAAAGTCACTAAAATACAAGTTAGAAGAACTTACTCGAGAAGAAGTATCAAAATCCCTAGTCATAATAGTCCAAGTTGAAGATAAGGGAACAAATATTGATCTAGTCAATATCACAATTCAAGAAAAGGATAAACAAGCTGAAGTGAAGATGTACTCTGAAGTTGCAGTTCAAGCAATGGAAATTTCAAGTGAAGATTTCGCAACTAATAAAACGACTTTTGTACCTGAAAGAAATCAAAGTCCTTCAATAAACCACAAAATTACCACAAACAAATGAAGAGATCACATCACAAGAACTCCTTATCGTCCAAGTTATAAAATCAGATATCTTAACCAGAAACAAGTGACTTATGTTCTCGAGAACATCAATGTCACCATAATTCAATATTGTGATAAAATTCCATCTCAAGTTTTCAATAACCGCAAGATTCCACAAAATATTGATTTAGGATGGTCAGATCCCTTCTCAGTAAGATAATTTTGTTTATTTCTTAAAATATCCTATCATCTTGTATCAACGAAGATGACAACCCCAAGAATTCAAAGAGTTTGAAAGATGCGAAAAGGTTAAAAGAAAAAGAAACAGATGATACTCGTTGTCAACAATAAGCTTTGAGGACAAAACTTTTTGAAGAGGGAGGCAATGTTATAAATAAAATATAAATATATTAATAATAAGGAATAGTTAATTAAATAGTAATTATTTAATCAAGAGGCATGTCCCTAAGGACATGACCATTCATGAAAGGGTACCTGCCGGGGTATATAAAGCATATCCTCATTTGTAACTCAATCATCTCACTTGTATTCAAATATTCTTCTATAATATATTTTTGTCCTATCATGGATGTTTATATATTTCGGATCTTCTGAAGTAGTCTGTTGCGTATACAAATTTTGTTCGTTGCATTTGATTTGATTACATCGAATATCAACACATTCCAAGAGATTTAAACACATTAACTAATCCATTAGCTAATTATGTGTTAAATCTGCACTTGTAACATATGTAAAAAGAAAAAAACAATATTCATCCACATATTGTGCAAGATAAACTGAGATAATAAGTGGTAGTTTCCATTAGTTAAAACGTATGTAAAAAGTGCGGCTTTACAAAATGTCATCCAAGACATGAGGCCCCATGGCCTTTATTATCCGAACATGTTGATACATCAAAAAACAAAATCTAGCCCTATGACTAGCAGCTACACATGATGATCATGGTAGCAGATGATAGAGCGAGCTACTCGTCGTAGCAAGCGACTAAACGGTCTAGGAACTCCCATGGGATGCCTCTGGTAATGAAGAGGCAAATATTCAATCCCAACATTTGGGATATCTAGATTTAACCTCTCCAGGTTGTGCTCAAGCTCAGTGAAATCCTCTGCTACATCGGGGTTTTGTACCGTGGGAGCTGTTGGATACTCACCACATTTGTCGAATTGGCATAGTCTTGCTGGTCTCACCGGGCCCACATCTGCATGATTATTTTGGATAATTAGTTTTGGATACCAAAAATAAAATAAAATTGAAAAACAAAAAACAACCAAAATGTGAAATTTTTACTTAGCTCACCCCACTGTATTATGGCAGGAAGTGGGGTATTTGGATCACCAGTGTGCTCCATGTCTACATATGGAAAGTCCTCAAACATGATGATCTAAAGTGCCAACCATCCAAAGAAATCAGGAGTATATCTAACAGTTGGGCCATCACCACCTCCGTGGTGTACCACCAATGTAACCCACTTTACTATACGAGGATCTTGCAGTCCTCCTACATCTATGGATACTTGTGGGGCAAGAAGGGGGATCCTCTCTAGAGTGAATGAGATCAAAATGGCACCATACCCAAAGTTTTTGAGTTTGCTAGGTTTCATGCTAGTTAGTTGCCCTTTGAGATTGGAAATAACCCCTTCACACCCGTTGAATATGGTAGGCTGCGAGCACTTTACAAAAATATGCATTTGAGCCTTGGTAAGTAAATGAAGTGTTTCACTCCCACATAATCGTGCAACAGTAAAATCAATAGTCCTCAAAGGAATCCTCTCAATGATTTTGATATCAATTCGTCCGTCTTTGAGTTTGGACTCGGGAAAACAATGTTGCACTAGGTAAGTGGCAGTTGTTTCACCACCTCGTTTGTGCCCACGAAAAATTTGTATAGGCCACAATCTCTCAAGGCCTATATTGTTTCTGGATGATTCAAAGTTGTTACATCTTGATCTTCATGTTCTCTCTCCCTCCACTCCATTTTTGTAGATCAAAACCCTGCAAATAAACATGGAGGATCATTAGAAAACATTGTGATAAATTTTGCAAAGAAATTTGGACGTTTTATCTATTTTTTCCCAAAGCCCTCGGTGCTATGCGCACCTGTATTTTACAAACAATGCGTATTTGCACGGTTCTAGCTTGAAAAACTGCACAAATCTTGATTATTAATGTAAAAAATCGGGTCGGTGTGCACAAACTCGATGAAGAGTGATTGCACAATGTGAGGGTCATTTTCGAATTAATAAACCCCCCGCCCCCAAAAAAATAAATTCACAGTGAAAAGCAAAATGAAAGTAATCAAAACTAAGATATCAGAAAGATCTCTTACTTGGAGAAAGTGATTCATGATTTGGTCCACCGGTTTGGTCAAAATTCACCTCTGGAGTTTTTGGTGAAAAATGAACTCAATCACTCTCAAATGGTAAAACGAAAAATGGTAAATGTTTTTTTTTACTTTTTGGACTTTTATAAGCTTTTTAGGCCCATAAAAATATTATTTTTTGCCTTTAGCTTATGAAAATCCAAAATTTTAATGTTTTTACTATGTTTTTAAGCAATTACGATAATTTTTGAGTTTAAATGTGCAGAAAACAGGTTATTTACGAAAATGAATCATTTTTGCGATGAACACATTTTTATCGCTTTTTTGAACTCGTTAAAAACTTACGAAAAAGAAAAACCCTGCAGTTCTCATTAAGCCCTTTTCAATTTCCACTAACATGAAAAGTTCACCGAGTACTTGACTATTAAAACTCGTAAAAGTAAATGAGCAGTCGTCTATTTAGTATAAGTTTACCCATTTTACAGATTGAACTAGACTATTTACGAGAAAGGTAAACATTGACTAATCATGGTCAATAGAGTTCTCTCCTGCATTATTTTACCCTTTTTTTCGAGCTTGAGAGACTAAATTTACGAAAAAGGACACTTTGGAGTTTATTGATGTTTTTCTCCTCTCTCCCTAAAAATGAAAAACACCAACATTTACTTTCTCTGGGCTTGTTAAAATTTTATGGTGAAAGAACTAAACAAGTTTTCTTTTCGTGTATTTTCAAACTCTTTAAACATGAAAACGACATCGAGTTACCCCTTCATTGGACTCATAAAATTTTAATAGTGTAGGACTTATCAATCGTGATGAGACCAAACCACTCCTTCCTAGGGTTCATTAAAAATACTCTAAAGGATTCATTCGAAGGATGAGCTTAAAGGACAAGCATATGTTATCCTCCTCAAGTTTGCACAAAAATAAAGAGGTACTTTCCAGTAATGGTGGGGGGGAATTGGGAAAGAACATTTGTTTATATTGTAAAAGGCAGTATGTCGCTCTTGAACATGACACTCCGTCTCCTTTGTGTCTGGGTTGGGAAATCCATTTATCTCTCAGTTGACCATACCTCATTGAAAGTCTTCAAATTGGTTTCTGGTCCTATTTTTGAGTCAAATGCTACCAATTCAAAATGTCGTGTCACCAATATGTTCAAGAGAAGTTCAACCTTAATCAAAATTACCTTGCAATTCATAACCTTTAATCGTGTCGGTCATCCCCGAGTTAGTCCTGGATTAGTCCAAATTGTTGTTCATCAAAATTTGACATGAGTTTCGTGTTGTAGTCCCTCTGACGACGGGTCGCTTCCTACCGACTTTAGCTCACTATATAGGAAATTGATCTAGAAACCTTCGTTAGTACCTCGAAGCTTGCATACCTTAATGGAAAGATTCTTGCCTTCGATGATAGGTTCTCATCATAGACCTTTGATCAAATGATTTTATGAGTGTTCGACTTCAGGGCATAATTTCATACTTCATTGATTGTACTAGAAGTACCTTTAGAACCATTGTCATTATTGGTGGCTTCTATCACGCTTATTAATGGTTCACATCATTGGCTGGTAATAGAGTGGTTTCTACCATGTTCGACTACAAGACATTCACTCACATGGTTAGATTCATACCACGGATTGAGAGATGGTGATCAAGACCCTGGATCTAGTTTCATCCATCTAGGCTACGTGGAGTTATTGAATATTCATGATTGTAAACATAGATCCATTGATGGCTGTGTCCATACTATGTCTTCCGTGGACATGGATCTTCAGGTGTATTTCGTACTCATTCTTTGAGATATTTATGCTTTGAGTATGGGAATGACCACCTCAACGATGATTATATATTGCATTGTAATATTTGATTGATTGTTTCAGGTCTCCTACTATGGTCTCTAACCTGAACCTTGGCATGATAAAGCACTTCAATCCCCAAACATCTTTTTTGACTTTGCACTTTAGGGGGCAATCTGTTACACGTCATGTTGTCTCATTAGGAAAATGACCATCAGTATGGATCTTTCACTATTCATAAAAGTGTTCCAAATCACCCCCTGCAAGGATAGAACCTAAACAATCCCAAATATAATGAAATTTATGGATTACAAGGCCCAAAAACTTATTTTTTATTTTCCGTGTAGTTCCCTAGCCAGTTTCTGTGCATACAAAGAAGTGACAATTAAAGTTAGTGAAAAAGGGCGCTCTCTGTTACACTAGGGCCAGGACACATGACTCAACGCAGGTAAACAATAAAAAGTAAAGTCTAGAAGTTTTGTTAGTCAAATCTTTCCCAACTAAAAAATTCGAGCTGATGCTTACTCAAGCCTGATCCCCCTGATCATGGAGATACTTCACTCTCTTTGTGGATCCCCTATCCCACCATTTGTGGATCTCATCCCTTAGGAAGAGGATCCGAAGCCTCCTCCTCTTGGCCTATAAATAAAACACATGCCAGAGGGTTGGGGAGGACCACTGAAGGTAGGATTATGCTACAGAAATAGGGCCAGAAGGCTTTTCATCCAAAGAGAAGGTTGGAGATCATGGGAAGAGCCTTGTGACATCAAGACAATCAATTTGCAAGCTTGCTCTCCTTTTAATTCAATAAAAAGCAATTTTTCTTTCCTAAATATGTCTATTATGATATTATTTGTGAGATTCCTTGATCATTCACATAGTTTATGATTGGTTATTAATTCCATTTATGATGTATGCTATATGCTAGATGCTTTGATCCTTTGTGTGTTTTTGTCTATGTAGATCTCCTTTGAAACATCATGGAGAAGCTGTGGAAAGTACTGGAAAGGCATTTAAAGCATCGAGGAGAAGCCGATTGTGGAAGGCACTTAAAGGACTTCAACAAGAACTTCGTTAAATTGGTAAGTGATTCCTCACATATTATTTGTTTCAATCAGTCATAAGCTAAGGAAAGGTAGAAATTATTTTCTTGTTTGTTAATAGTTTTTTTTTGAGATCTAGAGAGATCCATCTTGTCCGCAAGAAGGATCAGTTTGCCTAAAATTATTGTAAAACTTAGAATTAATAGGTAATGGAATGTACAAATTAAATTTCTTCCTAGAGCAAGCAAGTTCACAAAGCTTCCAATGTATTACATACAAAAGTTATTTGTTGCGTAATTTAAAAGTGTAAAAGATTTTAATGCTTATAGTATTTCTATTGAAGGTTAAAACTAAATATAAATTAAACATGTAAGCAATGGGAAACACCACAAGATCACAACATGTATCTCTTATCTTGATACTCATGACATTAACCCCATTCCATGTTCTGACTAGATAGTGACAATTAAAAACAAACAATACACCTTTGAATTACTGTTGCTCATACCTTCTTCGATTCGTGGCAGTATGTTCTTGCCAATCTGAAGAACTTTGTAAGTTGGAATTACCAGGTTGTACAACAACTCCCTTTAAAATATAGAATAAATGTCAAATCAATTCAAAGATCTACCACTCATATGACTACAAATACAGTAAGTAGTGTAGTGCATTATGCAGAAGCAAAAAGGCATCAACTTGAAAGTAACTTACCTTGAATGTTAAATGTAATGTTACCATTTTGAGCTATTTGCTTCTGATAGTTGTTCCACTTCAACATCCAAATTGATACTAGTTGTCCTACACATATTCATGAGACCAATGAGGCAAACTTAGATTAAATTTGACCAAATATTAAATTTAATTGCATGAATAAATAATAATTAAAAGGACTTGAGTGCATGAATACCTGAATGAGCTCCTCTTGGTTTCAAGAATAAATTATTGGAGTAGTTTAATCTTGGAGCAAACCTCCCTCCACTCGACGAAGTAGTAGTGAAGTCAACATTGACTTTGTTGTTTCTCTGTTAGATCGAGGGTTTTTTGCTCCATTACTATCCAAATCCCAATTTATTCTCTATTGAACAGGGCCAACCACATGAAGGTGGAAGCTCTCATGGCCCATGCCCCCCCCACATCACTCTCGATTCCCTAGTACCCAAAATACCTATTATATAGGAAATAGTTGAAAGAAATACATTAAGATACATAAAGAAACAAATATAAAACATTCATGCATTCATTCGTAGATCCACAAACTATTTCATCTCAATAAATTTTATCATAAAAAATATGTTTACGTGATATGAAACGAGGTCGTGTACATAAAGAAACATATAACAATTATTCATTATCATATAACATTCATTCATTCACTAATCATAAAAACAAAATACTTCATCTCAATAATTTTTCATCTTGTTTGTAAAAGCTTGAAAGTGGGCACCAAAAGAGGTGTTTATGCCACCCAACACTGCACTAGCCCTTAGGGGATCAAGAAAATAAATTGAGAAGCACAAACATAGGTAATAACGGATTGAGAAGCATATGTTGTAACAACAAGCCATTTCATCTTTCTTGTCAGAGCTTGAAAGTGGGTAGGAAAAGAGGTGTTTCTGCTACCAAATGCTACAAAAATTACGAGATTAAGAAAGAAAATTGAGAAGCACAAACATAGTTAAAATCAGATTGAAAAACAAATGTTGTAACAACAGATGTTGTAACAACAAATGCTGTAACAAAAAAATGTTGTAGCAACAGATTCTATAACAACAAATGCCATAACAACATGTGAATGTTTAATATGTTGAAAATGTTGCATCAGTTGATGGTGTAACACCCATGACTATTGAAAATGTTGAAAATGCTGTAAAATCTGATGCTATAACAACTGCAACTATTGAAACTATTGAAACAGTGACCATTACAGTGGATCCTACAATAACAGATGTTATAACAACAACAAATGTTGTAACAATTGAGGTGGTAGAAATCCATTTCATCTTGCTTGTCAAAGATTGAAAGTGGGTAGCCAAAGAGGTGTTTCTGCCACCCAACACTACACCAACACTTGGGGTGTTGTAACATTTTCTTGTTACATTGAAAATTTCAAAATTTTGATTAAAATTAAAAAAAAGTTTTATTGCACTTTGTAATAGTTTGTGTGCAAATATATAATGCTACAATATATTATTTTGTTTTATTTTAATAAATAAAATGTCAAATCGTCGCACACTAACTATCATGCATTTTCTATTGGCAGCTATTGATGCTTTGGTGATCGACAACTCTTGTTGTATTGCGTGTTCCCCCCACTTGTTTGGCATTTAATGAAAAGGGCATAGGGCGGGGAGCGCAAAAGTTGTTTTTCCAAAACAAATTTTGCAACTTGGTAGCAACATATGAATTGCACACCCCCTCTGACACATTACCACTTACCGCCTACCCGCGCACGTGCAAAAGACCATTCTCGGTTTTCAGTAATAAATATCACTCAACTATGCAAAGAATATATTTATTGTTGGACAAGTTTGAAAACATAGAATTTTATCATATTAAAAGGGAAAATAATATGCGAGCGGATGAACAATCTAATCAGATCGTCATCCTGGAGTAAGGTGAACTTACAGAGGATGGGAACACATCTTCCAAATGTCACATCCCATAAACATTTATAAATGGAAAATGATGGAAGAATATGGAGAAGGGTGAACTGTCTGACAGGATGATTAATTACCTAATTTACTCCTTGGAGCATTTGTTCTGCGGTGAGAGTCTGATCTGTTAACCTCATGATGGATAATTAAGGGGAATCAAGACATGATTAAGGATATCTAGGAGTTCATAAGTCGAGATTTAAGGCATAGATGTAGTGAAGGAATTGTGTTCTCTGATCTCGAGGAGGATCGCCTCAGGTCGATCGTGTGGGAATTCATCTCGGAGTAAGAAGCAATGAAAATTAATTTGGTTGCAGGGAGTGAACTACCGAAGAGCATTAAAAATGAAGGGACCTATCACGCCATCAATCTAGAGTTGATTTTAACCATAAGAGGATGGTTATGGAGGGCATATGCATTGTGGATCATTGTGCCGAAGAAATGGCTTCTCTGTCTAGAAATGGTGTCATAGACTCTTTTGATAATTCCCTCATTGCGTTTAGGCATGAAATGGAGGAAATATTTCATAGATTGGAGGGTGAATTATATCTGAAGCTCGATTTCACTTTACCCTCATTTCAGGTCAACTGGAAGGCTTGAGGAAAGACATGGAGAATTTTCAAGTGACAATGGAGGTCACCATGTTGAAGATAATGAATCTTGACTAGAAGGTGGAGAATTCAAAAGAGAAGGTGGAGATTGTAGTTGTGTGTTTTGGAGGAAGTGTTTGGCATCGAGGAGGAAGGTGACAATGAACTAGCATGTGATAAATAGGGAGAGCTCCTTTGGAGTTCAAAGTACAATTAGAGACCTAGAAAGAGGTTGAACAACACGAACCCGAGGACGCATGTGAGTAGGGAGAAGTAGAAGCGATTGATATTGAAGAAATCAGACAACATGAGTCAGAAGAAACTGACTAGTTAACATATAAAAATAGTTGTTGTTGTTTTTGTTTTTTTTTTAATTATTATTATTTTTTAATTAGGTTATTTATTTTTAATATAATTTATTTTTTATTTTTTTAATCATTTATTATTATTTTTTTAAAATGCAAATATTAATGGGGTTTTTTGGTGACTGTATAAGGAAAATGATGTAGAAAAATTTGGGCAGAAAACTCTAAAATCTCACTATCGCTGGTCAGAGCATTTTTGGAGGGATGTGGAGCATATATATATATATATATATATATATTAATGTTGTGCATATATTAATGGGGTTTTTTGGCGAATCTATAAGGAAAATGATGTAGAAAAATTGGGGAATAAAACTCTAAAATTTCACTATCGTTGGTCAGAGCATTTTTGGAGGGATGTGGAACTGTTGTTACTTCTTAATGTAATGGTTTTGGCTAGAATCCAGGAAATATAACTGTTCCTATATATATATATATATATATATATAATTTGAATGTAAATCTTTTAAGGTATAGAATATTTTGTAAAGCACTCTATATATACCCTATTTTTGAATAAGGAAGGGTTGATATTTGGAACAAGTTTTTGTAATATTGTTGTAATACTTTCAACTTGGATATAATCAAAGGCTTCTGGTTTTTGTTCATGACAAAAATTGTGTACTTATGAGTTCTTGTAATTTCATAGTTTGTTTCTACATATATTTGAGAATAGTATAGGACATTGGGAAGGGTTAGATTGAGCAACAATCTCCTTGACGTCCCTCTACAAAGTTATGTTCGCTATTGAGTTAGAAATTGAACAATTTGTTTAATTTACTTCCTAGAAATCTTTAGATTGTTGCTTCTATGTTGTACTTGTATATATTTGTGTTGAATATAGAGGTTCATCTATACGTCTCTATTATTATTAAATGATGAAATGTTCAAGGATATGTCTAGTCTCCTAAATTCCTCTTTCAATTCCTCTTTTAATTCCTCTCAATTCCTCACATTGATGCTTTGGCTCGATTATTTAGCCGAGGATTGTCTACAAAGATACAACATGGGGGATCAATAAAACCAATTAAGAAGCACAAACATAGGTAACAATGGATTGAGAAGAAAGTTTTGTAACAACGGATATTATAATAGCAGACGCTGTAACAACAGATGCCATAACAACATGTCAATGTTAAATCTGCTGAAAATGTTGTAACAACTCATACTGTAACACTTATCACTGTTCAAAATGTTGTAAAAGCTGATGCTATAACAACTGCTACTATTTAAACTACTGAAACAATGACCATTACAACGGATGTTGTAACAATTGAGGGAGTAGAATCCATTTCATCTTGCTTGTCAAATATTGAAAGTGGGAAGCCAAAGAGGTGTTTCTGCCACCCAACACTACACCAGCACTTGGGGGATGAAGAAAACAAATTGAGAAGCACAAACATAGGTAACAACGGATGTTGTAACAATATATGCCATAACGGATGTTGTAACAACAAGCTATTTCATCTTGCTTGTGAAAGCTGGAAAGTGAGAAGCCAAAGAGGTGTTTCTTATTAACTTTGCATTTGTGTTATTCTTCTTCTGAGACCTGTGTAATAAAGTTGTTGGTTTCTTTCATTAACATATTTATCAATGTGGTGTGAATAGTTGAGATGCCTGTGAATTTTATCTAAGAAACATTAATGAAGCACTATGTAGTCTCTGCATCTCATTTTCTTTAATTTCTTGCTCTCTGTCGTAGATCTAATGCATAGGATTTTGTTTAGCCCTATGCTTTAAACCTAAAATTATTGGAAATACTGAGGTGGGTGGGGGGGGGGGGGGGTGAATCATTATTTCTTTTCAATTGTTATTTTTACTAGTTATATCACTTGTGATTAGAACATAAAATGAAAAATAATAATAAATGCTTTTATTAATCAGGAATAACAAGGACGTCAATCCTCTTATTTACAATAAATCAAGTACAATTTAGTGTAGGGCTCCAACCCTAGATGAAGACACCAATCTCCAATCCACCAGGCTCCAACCTGTACTTTTCCAAGAACCAACTTGGAGTTCATGAGGCTCCAACCCTATCTTCCCAAGGTACCAGCCTTGTCTCTATGAGGCTCCAACATCTAGGGATCCAACCCTCTCACTGGCACAAGCTCCAACCTAGTCTTCTTGAGGAATCCTATCCTCTAGGGCTCCAACCCACTGCTTTAATTCTTCAAGATATATTTAATAGTTCTTCATGACTCCCAATATCTTCTACAACGAGCCCTGATAATATCTTCACCTTCAACACCGCCTTCAAACGATCTCCAAGGCACTTAGCTCATGAATGACAACTTTATCTTCTCAGAAGGTGTCACCACAGCGCTTCATGGTACCCAAACAAAGATCTCCAAGGTCACCTCATGATGACTTCAACAATGCATCATGATCTCTAAGGATGCCTCCAAGATCAGCTTCTACAAGTGTCTTCAATAATCCCTTAAGATGTCATTAATAGGCTACCCCAAGAATTCTCCAAGGTGTTCAAATATTCTTATGCTTCACAAAGTGTTTTAGGATGATACTCCAAAGTCTGGTCAAGACTATTTTCAAGAGGGTTTCATCAAAGTCTTTTTCAATTGCTTTGATAATATTTCTTCAACTCACTTCTGCTTCAAGGATCTTCAAGTCTACTCAGAAATGTCTACTACAATAATGATGCTCCAAGGAGACTTCAAGAATGCTGCTTCAAGTGATGATGTCTATGTTGAAGTATGATTGTGATAAATGATCTGATGACAACTTAAGAAGATGAATTTTGGGCTAGAATATCCTCCACAAATAGTTGTTCAAGCCTGAGATGAAATTGTCCATAATGCAAAGGTAAGGTATAGGTGGTTTGAAGCTCTGAGCCTATGAAATGAGCTTCCAACAGGTAGATTAGCCACACTTTGTCACAAATCCTAGGTGAGGAATGTTCTCGAGGATATCATCGAGCCTTGTATATTATCCACAAGTCCGAGATTAAGTTCAAGCCCTTAGTTCAACAATCCGAGTTGTTTAGGATTGTTCCCAAGTCCGAGATATATAGGTCAACAATCCGAGTCACTATTCTTCTATAAGCTGTAGCGATGACTGAACCGAGGTGAGGTCTTTTTTATATGAAACTATCTGAGTTTCACAAGACTATGTCCTTAAATTTTATCATTACACTGAGCCCTCTCCACTGAACCTTGAATTAGGTCACTACCATAATTGATTTGAAGTCTGATTTTTCCACAATTTGAGATACAAGTTTATACAGGTCTGAGTTCCACTATTTGTGTAGTCCGAGCTTCACAAACACAAATCCTGAGCCCACCACAGAAGGTTAACCACAAACCTTACTTAAGCCGAGCTTGTGATTGATCTTTAAAATGGTAAATGAAAATACCTTGTAGTCCAAGGTTTGGTTACCACAAGTTTAATACTAGCTTGATCCTTCACAAGGAAAATTGTTGTAGGTATGAATTAGGTTTCTCACAGTGATCCAAACCTCTTCTACAAGTCAATGATGAGGTCTTTCTGAGTTTCAGTTCACAAGTGACTATTCGAGATCTTGAAAGGTTTGCACCACATAAAATATACTGAAGTTTGTTGTCTGATATTCAAAGTCTTGTCTGAGATCTGAAGTATGTTGTCTGAGATCTTTAAGAGGGATAACTCAATACAAAAGTATTCCCAACCAATAAACTTACGCTCCTCGACCTCCTTAGTTCACAAGATGTGATCTTTCCTTGAATTTATGTCTTCTTGTAATATTCTTCACCAAATTGGATGCTAAAATGATGAGATCGCACCCATATTTATACAATATTTTGACTTATAATGAAAAGACTCGTATTTTAGGAGGAGATCTCGACTTCACAAGTAGGCTCACGTTGGCTAGCAGAGAAAATATATTATTCCAACTTGTAAATTCGTGTTCTCTCAATCTATGAGGAGTTAGAGGGCAAGTAATAGCTCATTGGAAAGGGGAAAATTTCCTCTACGAGCTGGTGCTGATTTCATCCTTAATTAGGCTCAGTTTCCACTAAGAAAATTATATTTGTGAGCTGTCATCATTTCATCCATGGCAACCTATATGTTTTTGACATTCAAGGTAAAGGCTCCTTCTTTATTTAAGGCTTTACATTAGGATTAGGGTTTCCAACATCATGAGCATCATTCAATAAGGCTAGGGTACCATTTCAATATGTCTTCATGAAATCTTCAACCAAGGCTATGACTTAGGGCATGTTATTTTCTAATCATTTATCCATGCATTATTATCACATAAGGATAAGGGTGTATTACATGCATGTGCCTAGAAGAGTTTTATGGTAAGGGCTTCTTCATTCATCATCATGCATCATTAGATCATTCAAGATAGATCATGAGCATCTAGGGCTTTATTGTTCATTGTTAGATGATGCATCTTGTTCATGCTTAGGGTTTTCTCCCAGGGTTTGCATGAGGTTAGGGAAACATCCTGTATCATAAGAATATTTTCCATCTCCAACAATGCCATATTGACATCAATTGCAACTTTGATATACAATATCCCCTTTTGTCATTGATGGAAATATTCTTTCCCTTTCAACAATTTATCCCCCTTTGATATCAATAACAAATGAGGTGCTGAAGTACTCTCCTTATCGAGCTACTTCTTGATATGCTTCTCTATCGTATTCCCTTTATCAATGATAGTTACCTATGATAGACATGTTTCACCCCTTGTCATGATGCTCTTCTTTAATGAACTTGCTCCCCCTAAGCCTTTGCATGCCTTCATGGAAATGAATGAGGTAGATGATCAACCAACTCCCCCTATCTGCATAATCTCCTCTAGCTCTTCTTTTTTCTCAAGATAAGAAAGGTAATGGCCTTGTGATTAGGTGGAAGACATCTTCAACAATGGTCCATCGCGAGATATTCCTCATAGAATGATTGTTCATGTGTGATTCATCAAGGATTTCATAGGAATCTTCACAGATAGCTTCTGCAAGAATATTCAAGAATCACAAGCTCCCCCTTAGTACGCATGGTCTTCTTCTTGATTGAAAAAATCTCATCATAAAAACTTGTAATATTATCTCTATCAATGATGCATTCATCAAATCAACAACATGTGTTGTTGGCTTCAGTGTTCAAGAGGATTTTTGATGCAATTTGATTTCTTCTCCATACTTGTGTAACTTTCTTCTCTTAATTGGTAGTAATGGTTTTAGCTTGTTTAGGGACACAAGTCAAGTTACAATCATGAGCCATATGTCCAATGTTATGAAATTTGAAGAATTCCATCTTGTTCATGAATGAGAAATCATGACTTCTTCTTGCAAAGTTGATTCTAGGATATTGATGTGGACCATAATATTTGTCCTTGTGGTATGCCCTAGAATCCTTTTCCATGTGCTAAAAATTTGTACAAGAATAGGAATAATCAAAAAATATACTTTGGTACTCGGAGGATGGAGATTGCATTGATGTAATTCTAAAGTCATTCTACCTTGGGATCCTTTGATGATATCCATTGCCTCTTGCATCCTTGACACCATTTACATATATTCTTGGAGTAGGGTTTCTTATAGTGTCATCTTGACTCTTCTCCTTTCCTTTGCTGAAACTAGGGGCATCAATATTTCTTCCAATATTCTCCATATCCTTGTTGTTTTAAGCATTAGGGTTTGCATAATTCTTTTTCGAGGGTTCACCTGCATAACTAAGACCTGATTCATCAAGAGGAGACCTTTGATGACTTAGGATGTCATTTAGGGTTTGAGATATTTTTAAACTCTTGTTTAGATGATCAACTTATTTTTTTATAAGATCAATTTATTCTTTCATCATCTTGCATTATTCATCCTTATTTTCTATATTGATCTCCATTTATGCCTTCATCTTGGTTGCTTCACATGATTCGGCCTTAAGTGAGGTGATTTCTGAATTTAATTTGGTGATGTATTCATCCTTTTCTTCTAGTTGGCATGTCATGGCATCTCTTTCTTCTTTTTCTTCATTGATTTGTCCTTCTAGGAGGGTCAAAACTTCCATAACCTTTTCAGCTCCTTGTGCTTGTTTCTTTGCTTCTTCTAGTTGAGATTTAAGAAAGGATACCTCTTCATTTTATTGACCAATTTTCGATTAAAGTAAGTGCAAGTCCTCATGTCTTTGTTCAAGATGGATTGACAAAGTGTCTTCCATTTTCTTTGCTTTATACAATTGATTTTTCATGGATATGACTTCTTCATGATGCCTTTTCTTGTTTTGATGAAATTCCTCCTTTAACTTGGTGAGCTACTCATCTCTTTCTTGTACTTAAAGCTTGAAAATTTCAAATTCCTTCCTTGTCTTGTCTAATTCATAGTCACCATCTTTTGATTTCTTCTTCAAGTCTGAATTTTCTTTTTTTAAATTTCTTATCTCTTCTAGGGCGGCTACAAGTTTTGCCTTGAGACCTTCTTTGAGATCTTCTTCATTTTCTTCATCTTCTAGGTCCTCCTTGGTCTTGATGTGTTCATTCTTGTTTTCAGTCTCCTCTATGGGTTCTAGATTTCCTTCTTTCTTTCCATCATATTCTTGATTAGAGATCATAGTCAATGCTCCTTTTGAATGAAGATCTTGCAGTTTGTCCCACATACCTTTTGCTAATGAACATTTTTCAACTTTTCCCTTTATAGGATCTGGTAGCCCACTTAATATTTCCTTGACCGCTCTTGCATTTTATTCCTTGGATTCTTCTTCCATCGTGCTTTTAGTAATCATCGATTCCCAAACTTCAAAACTTTGAGCTATTAAATAATTCTTCATTATTGCCTTCCATATATCGAAGTTTCCATTGAACAATGGAGCTTTCCCGATTTGATTATCTTTTTCTTTCACGGTTGAGGAAGAGACATCTTTAGAAGGATTGCAGACTTTCTTCCTTGGATTTTCCATTTGTGTTCTAAGGATATACCTTCAAGCTGTTAGGCTTTGAGTGAAGGTACTAGCTCTGATACCAATTTTTGGAAATATTGAGAGAGGGGTGAATCAATATTTCTTTTCAGTTGTTACTTTTACTAGTTAGATCACTTATAAGTAGAACACAAAATGAACAATAAGAATAAATAATTTTATTAATCAGGTACAATGACCACGTCAATCCTCTTCTTTGCAATAAATCAAGTATAATATAGTGTAGGGCTCCAACCCTATATGAAGACACCAATCTCCAATCCACCAGGCTCAAACCCATGCTTTTCCAAGAACCAACTTGGACTTCATGAGGTTCCAACCTCTAGGGCTCAAACCCTATCTTCCCAAGGCACCAACCTTGTCCCTATGAGGCTCCAACCTCTAGGGCTCCAACACTATCACTGGTACAAGCTCCATCCTAGTTTTCTTCAGGACTCCTATCTATAGGGATCCAACCCACTGCTTTAATTCTTCAATATATATTTAATAGTTCTTCATGACTCCCAATATCTTCTACAATGAGCCCTGATAATATATTCACCTTCAACACTACCTTCAAATGTTCTCCAAGGCACTTAGCTCATCAATGAAAACTTTGTCTTCTTAGAAGGTGTCACCACAACTCTTCATGGTACCTAAACAAAGATCTCCAAGGTCACATCATGATGAATTCAACAATGCATCATGATCTCCAAGGGTGCCTCCAAGATTAGTTTCTAGAAGTGTCTTCATATGTCTTCAATAATCCCTTAAGATGTCATTAATAGGATACCCCAATAATTCTCCAAGGTGTTCAAATGTTCTTCAAATGCTTCACAAAGTGTTATAGGATGATACTCTAAGGTCTGATCAAGACTATCTTCAAGAGGGTTTCATCAAAGTCTTCTTCAATTACTTTGATAAGATTTATTCAACTCACTTCTGCTTCAAGGATATTCAAGTATGCTCAGAGATGTCTACTACAATAATGGTGCTCCAAGGAGACTTAAAGAATGTTGCTTCAAGTGATGATGTGTATGTTGAAGTATGATTGTGATAAATGATCCGATGACAACTCAAGAAGACTGAATTCTAGGCTAGACTATCCTCCACAAATAGTTGTTCAAGCTTGAGATGGAACTGTCTACAATGCAATGGTAAGGTATAGGCGGTTTGAATCTCCGAGCCTCTGAAATGAGATTCAACCAGGTAGATTACCCACACTCTGCCACAAACCCGAGGTGAGGACTGCTCTTAAAGGATAGCAACGAGCCTTGGATATTATCTAGAAGTCTAAGGTTAACTTCAATCCTTTAGTTCAATAATCCGAGTTGTTCAGGATTGTTCCCAAGTTTGAGATATATAAGTTTGCAATCCAAGTTACTATTCTTCTATAAGTTGTAGTGATGACTAAACTGAGGCGAGGTCTTCTTTATAGGCAATTGTCCGAGTTTCACAAGATCGTGTCTGTAGAATTTTGTAGAATTTTTTCTACAAATTAGCTAGCTTTGATACCATGTAGAACTTTTTCTACAAATCAGCTAGCTCCGATACCATGTAGAAATTCCCATTGTAGATCAACCTAGTAATGCAATGTACTAAAGCAAAACACTTGATCTACTTCTACAAACAATTTAGCGGAAGCTTATTCAACCATGAGCAACATCAATAAGAACACATATAAATGATAAGAAGGAATCAATCACACATAACACAGAAGAATTTACCCGGGGAAAGCACCTGCCTAAAACCCCATCTTTGTATTATCATACAAGTGGAAATATAGACCAGATTACACAAAGCCTTAGCTCGAAAGCTATCCAGCTCTCAGTACAATCCCTCTGCTGCTCATAGATAGTCAAAGGCTTCTCACAAACCTTCTCCTTTGCCCTCCAAGCCTCCTATTTCCTTGTGCAGTTTCCTTGGGGTCCAATGCTGCCACCTATGTGAATTGCCCTCTTCACACACTCACTAACCTTTGATCTAACTGCACAAACTTGAAGGAGATAAATCCTCATCATGGATGAGCTTCCTTTATAGGAAAAATATTCGTCCAACTGATAGTACATTGTCCCTTCTTTGATCTCAACTGGGTCTCTGTCTGAACTGACATGCATGAGTTATTCATGAGAGAATTTTCAGTTATCTGAAGTGCAACAGTTATATGTAAGCATGCATTAACTAACTGAACTTACTTAATTTAAACAAAATGTTTAAATCAAATATAACTGGACTTGACTCAGTTAACTGAGTCAACTAATTACTACTCAATATAGAACTCATCCTTATCTCTTTAACTGATGGATAAATTCCTCAATTAATAGATAAACTGTTGCATGTTCTAACATAGACTTCATGTTTGATTTTTCACAACTAATTAACTCATGGAAAATTAATTAATTTATTTTCAAATAGCTGTTAAGTTCAAATTTGAATTTTACTTCCTATTTTTAGTCTAGGGACTGACTAAAATAGGAATCCATCCTGAACTGCACTTCCATTTTTCATTCCCTGTTGCCCAATCCAACACTGGTACCGAAACTGTTATTTATAGCAGTGCTATTTTTAGCATTTCTTGTTGCTATTTTCAACAGTGTCCTTATTTTTCAATCATTTATCCATGCATTATTATCTAGGGATTTATTGTTCATCATTAGATCATGCATCATGTTTGTGCTTAGGGTTTTCTCTTAGGGTTTGCATGAGGTTAGGGCAACATCATTTATCACAAGAATATTTTCCATTTCCAACAATACCATATTGACATCAATGAAAACTTTGATCAACAATCTCCCCTTTTGTCATTGATGGCAATATTCTTGCCCTTTCAACAATTTATCCCCCTTTGACATCAATGGAAAATGGGGTGCCCAAGTACTCCCTTTATCAAGCCGCTTCTTGATATGCTGCTCCATCGTATTCCCTTTATCAATGATAGTTCTTCGTGATAGATATGTTACTCCCCCTGTCATGGTGCTATTATTTAATGAACTTTCTCCCCCTAAGCCTTTGCATGCCTTCATGTAAATGAGTGAGGTAGATGATCAACCAACTCCCCTTCCCGCATAAGCTCCTCTAGCTCTTCTTTTTTCTCAAGATAAGAAAGATAGTTGCCTTGTGATTAGGTGGAAGACATATTCAACAATGATCCATTGGGAGTGTTGGATGTGGAGCCTGATTATCTTCTGTATTTAAGGTTTTCAGCCGGATGTATACGCTAGGAGGACTGTACACCCCTACACGCGGGGGGGTGTGGGGGGGACTTGTCCCCCCCGCGAGGGTCCGGGGGGGCTAATCCCCCCCTGCTGGGGGGTCCAGGGGCTAGCGGTCCCCTGGCGGGCATTAAGGGGCAACGCCCCCGAAGCTAAAAATAGATGTAAAATTGCCTTGTAAAAGTCTAGTAATTTCTAGTCAATCTGGGCCGTTCATTAGGCGGATGATCTGATGGTAGAAGTTATGTTTAATTTAGGGTTTTTTGCCTTAGAAGGCAACCCCTCACTATATATGAGGGAATTGTATTGTGTCTATGTAGATCTGTATTCTGAGTGAAGAAGAGAGAGGAGATTGATAGAAAAGAGGGTGTTACAACAGATTTTCTGTAGGTTGTATCTCTTTAGTTTGCTGGATAATATAAAAGGAAGGACTGGTTGTTTCTCCGTGGACGTAGCCCAAACTGGGTGAACCACGTATATCTGTGTCTCTCTTGTTTTATGTGTTTTCTGTGTTTATATTTCTGCAATATTTTATGTGTTTCATTGCTCTGTAATATATAATTTTCTAACAACTGGTATCAGCCGAAGGTCTATTTGGTTGATAAACTCGCAGGAGAGAAGGGTTCCTGGTTCGAGTGGGAGCAATGGCGGAAGATGGTAGGTTTAGGGTCGAAAAATTCAATGGCCAAAACTACTAGCTGTGGAAGATGCAGATGGAAGATTATCTGTATCAAAGAGATCTGTACCTACCATTAAGTAGAAAGACAAAGAAGTCGACGAGTATGACAGACACAGAATGGGATATTCTGTACAAAAAGACACTTGGAACAATACGGTTGTGCCTAGCGGTGTCGGTAGCGTTTAATATTTCAAGGAAACGACAACACATGGTTTAATGTTGGAATTAGCCAAACAGTATGAAAAACCCTCGGCCTCAAATAAGGTATTTCTTATGAAGCGTTTATTTAATATGAAGATGTTAGAAGGTGGATCTGTTGCAGATCATTTAAATGATTTTAATATAGTTACAAGTCAGTTAAGTTCTGTAGGGGTAAATTTTGATGATGAAGTTAGGGCTCTGTTATTTCTGTGCTCATTGCTAGAAAGTTGGAATGGTTTAGTTATGGCCATTAGTAACTCTGTCTTTGGATCTAGTAATTTAAAGTTTGATGATGTTGTCGGTGCAATCTTTAGCGAGGAAATGCGACGGAAAAGATCCGGTGAGACATCAGGTAATGCTTTGACTGCAGAGACTAGGGGAAGAAAAATGGAAAGAGGAAAGAGCCCAGGATATCATAGTAAGTCAAGAAAAGGCAAATCCAAGTCCAGATTGGGGATAGTGTGCTGGAAATGCGGGAAGAAAGGACACCTGAAGAAAGACTGCAAGTCTCGGAAGGGAAAAGAAGGAGATGCACAGTAAGAAACTAATCATGAAGCGAATGTAACAGGTGATGTGTTGCAAGATGCTTTGATTCTTTCATTAAAAAATATTATTGATGCCTGGGTGGTAGATTCAGGGGTCTCATTCCATGCCACACCTGATAAGAAACATTTTCATGATTATGTTCAAGGAGATTTTGGACAAGTTCGATTGGGTGATGATAAACCCTGTAAAATCGTTGGAATGGGTACAGTTTTCATAAAACAGCAAAATGGAAATCAATGGCTATTGAAGAAGGTAAGGCATGTTCCAGATCTGAAAAAAAAATCTGATTTCAACAAGGCAGTTGGAAGGTGAAGGTTGCATAACTACTTTCATGGATAAAACCTGGGAGGTCACTAAAGGATCCCTGGTAATAGCAAAAGGAGAAAAGGTTGGTACATTGTATTTATGCAATGGTATTTCTAATTCTGTTAATGCTTTAACCTCTACAAGAGAAGATACGACATTGTGGCATCATAGGCTCAGGCACATGAGTGAGAAGGGGATGCAGATTCTTCACTCAAGAACTTTGTTACCAGGTTTGAAGCATGTTGATTTAAAATTCTGTGAGAATTATGTTTATGGAAAACAGAAAAGAGTCAGATTCCTTAGAGTTGGGAAAGAAAAGAAGAGCGAAAAATTACAGCTTGTGCATATAGATGTATGGGAACTACTCAGGTATTATCTCTTGGTGGCTCTCGTTATTATGTTACTTTTATTGATGATGCAACCAGAAAAACCTGGATTTATTGTATTCGAAATAAATCTGATGTATTTGATACTTTCAAGAAATGGAAAGCTTTGGTTGAAAATGAGACAGGGAAAAGGTTGAAGTGTCTCAGATCAGATAATGGAGGTGAATATTGCAGCAAAGAGTTTGATAGGTACTGTTCAGAGAATGGAACTCACAGAGAGAAGACAGTTCCAGGAACACTACAAGAAAATGGTGTGTCAGAAAGGATGAATAGAACAATCATGGAGCGTGCAAGGTGCATGAGATTGCATGCAGGATTGCCTTTACAATTCTAGGCAAATGTTGTAGATACTACTGTTTATCTAATAAACAGAGGGCCTTCAAGTTCCTTGGATGGTTGTATTCCAGAGGAGGCATGGACAGGTAAAAAGGTAAACTACTCATTTTTAAAGACTTTTGGCTGTGAAGCTTTTGTCCACATTAACAAAGAAAATAGAACAAAGCTTGAGGCAAAATCAAAGAAATGTACCTTGATTGGATATGGTGTTAATGATTTTGGTTATCGCTTTTATGATTATGAAAATCGCAAAATCATTAGGAGCAGAGATGTAATATTCAATGAAAATGTCTTGTATAAGAATCAGTTGTAGGAAAAGAAACAAGAAAAAGAAAATAGAGAATACACAGTGCTTGATGATATCACAGGAAAAGTGATGGTGCCTAAAAATCATAATGATTAACAGCCAGAACAAAAACCACAACAACAACAAGCACTTCAAACACCTGAAAGTGGTGTTAGAAGGTCTACTAGGATAAGTAGACCCCCTGAATGATACTCTCCTTCATTACATTATGTATTGTTGACTGATTCAGGTGAACCGAAATGTTATGAAGAAGTAGTGCAGGTAGAAACCAAGGAGAAGTGGGAGCAAGCCATGAAAGAAGAGATGGACTCCTTAGCACATAACCATATTTGGGACTTAGTCAGGTTGCCTGCAGGTAAAACAACATTGCAGAATAAATGGGTTTACAGGTTGAAGGAAGAAGATGGAGGAAAACAGAGGTACAAAGCTAGAGTTGTGGTGAAGGGGTTTGCACAGAAGAAAGATATTGATTTTGATGAAATATTTTCTCCTGTTGTTAAAATGACTTCAATCAAAACTATTTTAAGTCTAGTAGCAGCTGAAGATTTGCATCTTGAGCAGTTAGATGTAAATAAAACCTTTCTCCACGGGGATTTGGAGGAAGAGATATATATGCAGCATCCATAAGGATATGAGGTAAAAGGGAAGGAGAAACTAGTGTGCAGGTTGAAGAAGAGCTTGTATGGCTTAAAACAGGCTCTAAGGCAGTGGTATCTAAAATTTGACAGGTTTATGTCTGAACAAGGTTATACTAGATGTCACTCTGATCATTGTGTTTATCTCAAAAGGCAAAATGATGGCAGCTATATTATATTGTTATTGTATGTAGATGACATGCTTGTTGCAGGTTCTAACATGCAGGAGATAAATGTGCTCAAAAGAAAATTGGCAAACTCATTTGCAATGAAGGATTTGGGTGCTACAAAACAAATCCTTGGTATGGGAATAACTAGAGATAGGAAGAATCGCAAAATTCAAAACCAATTGGTATACCTTTGGCTAGTCATTTCAAATTAAGTAAGGAGGCATGTCTCAAGACTCAGGAAGAAATGGCTCATATGTCTAAAGTTCCATATGCATCAGCAGTTGAAAGCTTAATGTATGCAATGGTCTGCACAAGGCTTGATATTGCACATGTAGTGGGAGTTGTAAGTAGGTACATGAACAATCTAGGAAAAGAACATTGGATGGCAGTGAAGTGGATTCTTAGGTATTTGAGAGGTACCCCAAATCAAGCATTATACTTTGGTGGTTCAAACATTGCTCTACAGGGATATGTTGATGCAGATATGGCAGGTGATAGAGATAATAGGAGGAGAAAAACAGGGTATGTGTTTATTGTAGGTGGAACAATTGTCAGTTGGGTCTCAAAAATCCAAAGTGTTGTTGCACTTTCAACAACAGAAACAGAGTATGTTGCTGCTACAGAGGCTAGTAAGAAATGATTTGGTTACAAAGGTTTCTGGATGAATTGGGTAAGAAGCAGGAGTTGGGCAGGTTATACAGTGACAGCCAGAGTGCCATACATATTACAAAGAACTTTGCATTTCATTCCAAGACTAAACATATACAACTCAAGTACCATTTCATACGGTCAGCATTGGAAGATGGACAGTTGAAGCTGGAAAAGATACACACTAGCTAGAATCCTGTAGATATGTTAACAAAAGTTGTAACCAGGGAGAAACTGAGAATCTGCTCAGTTTCAATTGGTCTTCAAGTATGATGAAGAAGATGAGAAACAACCAAGTCCAAAGTGGAGTCATTGTTTGGCAAATGAAGTAGCAGTGGAGTTGCTATAATTAGTCTCCAAGTGGGAGATTGTTGGGTGTGGAGCCTGATTATCTTCTGTATTCAAGGTTTTCAGCCGGATGTATACCCTAGGAAGACTATAGGGGTCCGGGGGCCAGCGGTCCCCTGACGGGGGTTCGGGGGCAACGCCCTCGAAGCTAAAAATAGATGTAAAATAGCCTTGTAAAAGTCTAGTAATTTCTAGTCAATTTGGGTTGTTCATTAGGCGGATGATCTGACAGTAGAAGTTATGTTTAAAATAGGGTTTTTTTCCCTAGAAGGCAACCCCTTACTATATATGAGGGAATTGTATTGTGTCTATGTAGATCTGTATTCTGAGTGAAGAAGAGAGAGGAGATTGAGAGCAAAGAGGGTGTTACAGCGGATCCACTATAGGTTGTATCTCTTCAGTTTGCTGGATAATATAAAAGGAAGGACTGGTTGTTTCTCCGTGGACGTAGCCCAAACTGGATGAACCACGTATATCAATGTCTCTCTTGTTTTATGTGTTTTCTGTGTTTATATTTCTGCAATATTTTATGTGTTCCATTGCTCCGTAATATATACTTTTCTAACAGGGAGATATTCCTTATAGCACGATTGTTCATGTGTGATTCATCAAGGATTTCATAGGAATATTCATGGATAACTTCTGTAAGAATAATCAAGAATCACAAGCTCCCCCTAATAGTATGCATGGTATTCTTCTTGATTGGGAAAATCTCATCATCAAAACTTGTAATATTATCTTTGTCAATGATGCATTCATCAAGTCAACAACATGTGTTGCTGGCTTGAGTGTTCAAGAGGATTTCTGATCAATTTGCTTCCTTCTCCATACTTGTGTAACTTTCTTCTCTTGCTTGGTAGTCATGATTTTATCTTGTTTAGGGACCCAATTCAAGCTACAATCACGAGCCATATGTCCAATGTTATGACATTTGAAACATTCCATATTGTTCATGAATGAGTAATCATGACTTCTTCTTGCAAATTTGTTTCTAGGAGACTGATGTGGACCATAATATTTGTCCTTGTGGTATGCCCTACAATACTTTGCCATGTGCCCAAAATTTGTACAAGAATAGCAATAACTAAAAGATATACTTTGGTACCTCGAGGATGGATATTGCCTTGATGTATTTCTAAAGTCATTCTCCCTTGGGATCCTTTGATGATATCCATCACCTCTTGCATCCTTGACATCATCTGCATATATTCTTGGAGTAGGGTTTCTTCCAATGTCATCTTGACTCTTCTCCTTGCCTTTGCTGGAACTGGGGGCATCAATATTTCTTCCAGGCTTCTCCACATCCTTTTTGTTTGAAGCATTAAGGTTTGGATCATTCTTGTTTGAGGGTTCACCCGCATCACCAAGACTTGATTTATCAAGAGGAGACCTTTGATGACTTAGGATGTCATCTAGTGTTTGAGAGATTTTTAAACTCTTGTTCAGATGATAAACTTGTTTTTTTAGAAGATCAATTTATTCTTTCATCATCTTGCATTCTTCATCCTTTTTTGCTAGAAAAATCTCCATTTCTTCCTTCATCTTGGTTGCTTCACATGATTGGGCCTTAAGTGAGGTGCTTTCCGATTTTAATTTGGTGATGTATTCATACTTTTCTTCTAGTTGGCATGTCATGGAATTTCTTTCTTTTTATTCTTCATCGATTTGTCCTTCTAGGAGGGTCAAAACTTCCATCACCTTTTTAGCTCCTTGTTCTTGTTTCTTTGCTTCTTCTAGTTGAGATTTAAGAGAAGAGACCTCTTCCTTGTATTGACCAATTTTATCTTCAAGTTTGTTGAAGTCCTCGTGTCTTTGTTCAAGATGGATTGACAAAGTGTCTTCCATTTCTTTGCTTTATCCAATTGGTTTTTCATGGATATGACTTCTTCATAATGCCTTTACTTATTTTGATGAAATTACTCCTTTAGCTTGGTGATCTCCTCATTTATTTCTTGTACTTGAAGCTAATTTCAACTTCCTTTCTTTTCTTGTCTAAGTCATAGTCACCATCTTGTGTTTTCTTCTAGAACTCCTCATTTTCCATTTTTAAATTGCTTATCTCTTCTAAGGTAGCTCCAAGTTTTTCCTTGAGACCTTCTTTGAGATCTTCTTCATTTTCTTCATCTTCTAGTTCCTCCTTGATCTTGATGTCTTAAATATTGTTTTCATCTTCCTTTATGGGTTCTAGATTTCCTTCTTTATTTCCATCATCTTCTTGATTAGATATCATAATCAATGCTTCTTTTGAGTGAAGATATTGAAGTTTGTCCCACATACCTTTTGCCGATGAAATTTTTTCCACTTTGGCCTTTATAGGATTTGGTATCCCCTCAAGATCGCCTTCATTTCTCTTGATTTATATTCCTTGGATCATTCTTCCATCGTGCATTCAGTAATTACTGATTCCCAAACTTCAAAACCTTGAGCCATCAAACAATTCTTCATTCTTTCCTCCCATATATCAAAGTTTCCATTGAATAACGGAGCTTTCCTGATTTTATTATCTTTTGCTTTCATGGTTGAAGAAGAGACACCTTTAGAAGGATTGGAGGCTTTCTTCCTTGGATTTTCCATTTGTGTTATAAGGATCTACCTTTAAGCTGTTAGGATTTCAGTGAAGGCACCAGCTATGATACCAATTGTTGGAAATACTTAGAGGGAGGGTGAGTCAATATTTCTTTTCAATTGTTATTTTTACCAGTTAGATCACTTATAATTAGAACACAAAATGAACAATAAGAATAAATAGTTTTATTAACCAGGAATAATGAGGACGACAATCCTCTTCTTTACAATAAATCAAGTACAATATTGTAGGTTTTAACCTCGTAAAGAAATTACCTGCATACAAATTCTAAAACACAGAAAATAAACAATGCGAGAGCATAACACATAAAACACATATACACAAAGATTTTCCCCTGGATCCCAAAACCGGGACTACCAGCTTGATTTTTCATTATATTCCTTTCAATGTTACAATACATATTTATACATGCTGAAGCATCCAATACTATGGACCAAAAACCATCGCGTCTAAAACCATGGACCGAAAACCATCGCGTCCAAAACCATGTACGAAAAATCATGCACAAAACCATAGGTAGGTCCGCCCAACCTAATATAGAGTCCAAAAACAAAATTTTCCGGGGCATTTTCTGGGGCACTGCCCTGGACCCCATAGAGTGGGGTTACCTGCACCCCTCAAATCCCCTGTGACTCCCCTCGCTATGCAATCGGCACAACGAAGGGGGGGGCTCCGCCCCCCTTCTAACCCCCCAGTTAAATACATGGGCTAGTCATGGAAAGACTATAACACAACCCAACATTCTCCCACTTGTTGTTTTATTTCCACAGTAGGCCATAAGAGAGCTTAGTCATTTATCCAACCCTGCAATGCTCATTATTTCTCTACACCAAAGAACTTCTCAGAGCTCACAGATTTTGTCAATGCATCTGCAGTATTCAAAGTGTCCACCTTTACCAACAACACCTTTTTGTCTTCTATCATATCCCTCACAAAGTGATACTGAACATCAATGTGCTTTGTCTTTGAATGATATGCAGAGTTATTTGCTAAGAAAATTTCACTTTAGCTATCATAGTCTATCCTTATAGCTCCCTGTACTAACCCCATACTTGAACACAATCTCCGTAACCAAACTGCTTCCTTGCTTGCATGAGTGGCTGCCATGTATTTCGTCTCTGTAGTTGATAGTGCCACTACAAATTGTTTCTTACTCATCCAACTGACTGCACCTCCAAATAGGTTAAACACAGACCCACTTGTAGATCTTCTCTGGTCCAGATCTCCAGCCCAGTCTGCATCAACAAATCCACTAATATCCAACACTATGTCCAATCCTGGTCTTCCTTGGTAGCACAAACCATAATCACTAGTGCCACGCAAATACCTAAAAACCCGCTTCATTGCTTCACGCAAATACCTAAAAACCCGCTTCTTGTGAAGCCAAGTCCCCGTATAAATGTATCAAATTTCTGATACCACATCCTTGTTGACTGTTTTAACCCATACAAAGACTTCTTTAACTTGCATACTAGTTGTTTCTTACCCTTCACTGCAAAGCCTTCAGGTTGCTTCATGTATATCTCCTTTTTTAGATCCACGTGAAAAAATGTTGTCTTCACATCCATCTGTTCTACATCAAAATCAAAAGCAACAACAACAGATAAAAGTAATCTAATAGAAGTTACCTTAGCAATAGGAGAAAAAATATCACCAAAATAAATTTTCGGCACCTGAGAATAACCTTTTACTACCAACCGAGCTTTGTATTTCTCCACCTTTCCTTCTGCTTTTGTCTTCTTCTTGAACACCCATTTGCTGCCAATGGGTTTCCTTCTAGCTGGCAACTCCACCAGATCCCAAGATTCATTTTTGTGCAAAGATGGCATTTCATCAACCATGGCCTCTTTCCAGAGTTTTCCATCATTTGAATTTACTGCTTCCTCTGCCTTCTTTCTCGAATTGATCTTCTCACCACTAGAGTTTGTGGCTCTTCATCTTCTGATTCCTCCTCTGTTGTAGAGTCTGATTCTTCCTCCTTAAGCTCAAACTCTATCTTCTCAGGTTCCTTTGGTTCATGTTTAATAACATATTTCACCTCTCTGAACACCACATCTCGGCTGTACACAACCTTCCTTGTTACTAGGTTCCAAAGCTTATAACCCTTTAAACCATCCTTATACCCAATAAAGATGCACTTTTCAGGTTTACTATCCAACTTGGTTCATTTCTTCTTTGGAACATGTACATATGCATCACATCGAAATACCCTCAGATGTGAAAGAGAGGGTTTCTTACCAGTCCATACCTCTTGTGGAGTCTTATCCTCCAAGGCTGATGAAGGTGATCTATTGACCAGGTAACATGTTGTCTCCACTGCCTTTGCCCAGAATTCCTATGCTAACCTGACACCACTGAGCGTGCTTCTTGCCCTTTCCATCAATATCTTGTTCATTCTTTCTACAACTCCATTTTGCTGAGGTGTATATGGAGTAGTCTTCTGCTGTGATATACCACACTTCTTACAGAATTCTTCAAATTCCTTACTGCAAAATTCTTCACCGTTATCTGTCCTCATCACCTTTATCTTCTTCTCTGTCTGGTTTTCCACCAGAGCCTTAAATTCTTTAAACCTGTCAAAGACTTCAGATTTCTTCTTAAGGAAATATATCCATGTATTCCTTGAGAAGTCATCTATAAATGATACATAATACACAGACTTACCCAGTGATGGAACCTTCACAGGTCCAAACACATCACTGTGCACAAGCTCTAATATCTGTTTCGCCCTCTTACCACCAGAGGGAAACTCACCTGATTCTCCTTCCCATATACACAATTTTCACAGAAATCAAAATCCAGAGACCTATTACTCATACCTTATACCATACATTTACCATGAAGTATTTGAAGGCCCTTCTCTCCAATATGTCCAAGCCTTTGATGCCACATCATGGTCTTCTCTCCAGAGACCACTAGATTTTCTGCTCCACTTTCAGGAACCACAAAACTGTTGCACCCATCAACAACAATGCTATCTTGAATCTTGTACAGAGTTCCAATTTGAACTCCCTGCATCAATACCAGTGCCCCCCGAACCATCTTTCATGTATCTTTCTCGAACACTGTTTTTACACCTGCATCATCCAGCTTGCTTATAGAAATCATATTCTGGCTAATGCAGGAATATGCAGAACACACGAAAGTGTTCTAACCCTTCCACCTTGAAACTTCAACTTTACTTTTCCATGACCAACGATTCTAGCCTTCCTGTCATCCCCCAAGAAGACATCACCACCATCATATTTCTCATACTCGCAGAACCACCCTCTATGGGGAGTGAAGTGAAAGGATGCACCCGAATCAATCAACCATGCCTCATAATCTACATGTGTAATTGAAGAAGCCAAGTACACATCCCCACCTTCATCTGAGGTGGTTTTCGCCTCTGCAAAATGAGGATCATCAGATCCCTTTCCTTTATTAGGAGCTTTAGATTTACAGTCCCTTTTGTAGTTCCCTTCCTTTCCGCATTTCCAACACACCACCTTTACAGGTTTTCGTGGATATTTAGATCTCCCACTCGATGACTTATTTATGTTTCTGTTCTGGGACCATCCTCGTATAGACAAGGCATCACCATTCTGGCTCTCCATATTTTTCCTTCTCATTTCCTCCGTCAGCAAGGATGAGACTATTTCATCAAATTGCAAGGCAGTTGCATTGCTACTTATTGCAATAACTAGACTATCCTACGAATCTGGTAGAGAACACAACAAACTGATGCACTTATCTTCATCTGAAATTTTAATATCAACAGATGATAACTGACTTACCATAGTATTAAATGCGTTCAGATGCTCTGTCATGGAGTCTCCATCTTTCATCCTCAGGTTATACAACTTTTTTCGTAGGAACAGTTTATTCACCAGAGACTTAGATTGGTACAAAGTCCCTAACTTGTCCCACAAAGCCTTTACCGTAGCTTCCCTTGATACAATCAGCAATATTGAATCTGAAACACACAATCATATTGTGCTCTTTACCTTCCAATCCAACTTCTTCCATTCTTCATCAGACACTCCCGTTGGTTTAGTACCCGGATCTACCACGATCCACTGATATTTATCCACCAATAGATCCTCCATCTTGAGTTTCCACAACTCAAAACGTTGACAATTAATTTTCTTGATCACTATCTTTCCACTGCTCACCATCTTCTTTCACCGCCATAATCAATTTCGCAGATCTCCCACTGAACAGGGTCTACCAGAGGCCTGATCGAAACCCGTCAGCAACAAAGGCGTCCCCTTGAAGCCAAAATAACTCCGATACCAAATTTAGATTTTAACCCCATACATAAATTACCTGCATACGAATTCTAAAACACAGAAAATAAATAATGCGAGAGCATAACACATAAAACACATATACACAGAGATTTTCCCCTGGATCCCAAAACCGGGACTACCAGCTTGATTTTTTATTATATTCTTTTCAATGTTACAATACATATTTATAAATGCCGAAGCATCCAATACCATGGACCGAAAACCATCGCGTCCAAAACCATGTGTGAAAAATCATGCACAAAACCATAGGTAGGTCCACCCAACCTAATATAGAGTCCAAAAACAAAAATTTTCAGGGGAGTGGGGTTACCTGCACCTCTAAAACCCCCTGTTACTCCCCCCGCTACGCAATCGGCGCAACGAAGGGGGGGCTTCACCCCCATTGTAACCCCCCGGTTAACTATGTGGGCTAGTTGTGGAAATAATATAACACAACCCAAAAAATATGGTGTAGGGCTCCAACGCTAAATGAAGACACCAACCTCCAATCCACCAGGCTCCAACCTGTACTTTCCAAGCACCAACTTGGACTTCACGAGTCTCCAACCTCTAGGGCTCCAACTCTATCTTCCCAAGGCACCAACCTTGTCTCTATGAGGCTCCAACCTATAGGGCTCCAACCCTCTCACTGGTACAAGCTCAAACCTAGTCTTTTTGAGGACTCCTATCCTCTAGGGCTCCAACCCACTACTTTAATTCTTCAAGATATATTTAATAGTTCTTCACTACTCCCAATATCTTCTACAACGAGCCCTGACAATATCTTCACCTTTAACACTGCGCTCAAACGATCTCCAAGGCACTTAGCTCATGAATGACAACTTTGTATTCTCAGAAGGTGTCACCACAACTCTTCATGTTACCCAAACAAAGATCTCCAAGGTCACCTCATGATGACTTCAACAATGCATCATGATCTCCAAGGGTGCCTCCAAGACCAACTTCTACAAGTGTCTTCAGATGTCTTCAATAATCCCTTGAGATGTCATTAATAGGTTGCCCCAAGAATTCTCTAAGGTGTTCAAATGTTCTTCAAATGCTTCACAAAGTGTTAGAGGATGATACTCCAAGGTCTGCTCAAGACTATTGTTAAGAGGGTTTTTTCATAGTCTTCTTCAATTGCTTTGATAAGATTTCTTCAACTCACTTTTGCTTCAAAGATCTTCAAGTCTACTAAGATATGTCTACAACAATAATAGTGGTCCAAGGAGACTTCAAGAATGCTACTTCAAGTGATGATGTGTATGTTGAAGTATGACTGTGATAAATGATCTGATGACAACTCAAGAAGACTAAATTCTGGGTTAGACTATCATCCACAAATAGTTGTTCAAGCTTGAGATGAAACTGTCCATAACGCAATGGTAAGGTACAGGTGGTTTGAAGCTCCAAGCCTCTGAAATGAGCTTCCAAAAGGTAGATTACCCACACTCTATCACAAATCCGAGGTGAGGATTGTTCTTCAAGGATAGCACTGAGCTGTGGATATTATCCACAAGTATGAGATTAAGTTCAAGCCCTTAGTTCAACAATCCGAGTTGTTCAGGATTGTTACCAAGTTCGAGATATATAGGTTTGCAATCCGAGTTATTATTCTTATATAAGTTGTAGAGATGACTGAACCAAGGTGAGGTCTTCTTTATAGACAATTGTCTAAGTTTCACAAGACTTTGTCCTTAAAGTTTATCACTGCATCAAGCCCTCTCCACTTAACCTTGAATTAGGTCACTGCCTCAATTGATACGAAGTCTGATTTTTCCACAGTTAGAGATACAAGTTTATACAAGTTCAAGTTCCATTGTTTTTGTAGTTCGAGATTCAAAAACATAGATCTTGAGACCACCACAGAAGGTTAACCACATACCTTACTTAAGCTGAGTTTGTGACTGATATTTAAAATAGTAAATGACACTGCTAGTCTGAGGTCTGTTACCACAGGTTTAATACTAGCCCGAACCTTCACAAGGTAAATTATTGTAGGTTCGAATTAGGTTTCTCACAATGATTTGAACCTCTTCTACAAGTCAGTGATGAGGTCTATCCGAGCTCTAGTTCACAAGTGACCGTTAGAGATCTTGAAAGGTATACACCATAGAAAATATACTGAAGTATGTTGTCTGAGATCCAAAGTCTTGTCTTAGATCCGAAGTCTACTGTTTGAGATTCGAAGTCTACTATCTGAGATCTTGAGGAGGGATAACTCAATACATGAATATTCCCAACCAATAAACTTCTGCTCCTCGACCTCCTTAGTGTTGGACATTGGATAAACCAATGCTCCCCATGTGTTTCATGACATGGACTAATTGCCTCTTGTGGATCCTTATCTCTGACAATGTGATCGTTTACTAACACCTGTGGGTTTTTGTCTAACAACAATCGTGATTTCCAAAAAATGGTATCAGAGCGTAGGTCACGAGTTTTATACACACCCGGCTTGCGCTGGGAGGAGATTGTTGGACATTGGATAAACCAACGCTCCATGTGTGTTTCGCAACATGGACTAAACACCTCTCGTGGATCATTATCTCTGACAATGCGATCGTTGACTAACACCTGCGGGTTTTGGTCTAATGGAAACCGTGATTCCCAAAACTTAGTTCATGAGATGTGAACTTTCCTCGACTTTCATGTAATAATGTTCAGCGAATTGGATGCTAAAATGATGAGATCGAAGCCATATTTATACAATTTTTTGACTTATAATGAAAAAACATGTCTTTTTGGAGGATAGGTCGACTTCATAAGTAGGCTCATATTGGCTAACAGAGAAAATATATTATTCCAACTTGTAAATTCGTTTTCTCTCAATCTATGAGGAGTTAGAGAGCGAGTAATAGCTCATTGGAAAGGGGAAAATGTCCTCTACAAGTTGGTGCCAATTTCATCCTTAAGTAGGCTCATTTTACCATCAAAGAAAATCATATTTGTCAACTTTCATAATTTTATCCATGGCAGCTTATATGTTTTTGGCATTCAAGGTAAAGGCTCCTTCTTTATTTAAGGCTTTACATTAGGATTAGGGATTTTGACATCATGAGCATCATTCAATAAGGCTAGGGTTCCATTTCAATATGTCTTCATGAAATATTCAATCAAGGCTATGACTTACTAAGCATCTTATTTTCCAATCATTTATCCATCCATTATTATCACATAAGGACAAGGGTTTATTGCATGCATGCGCCTAGAAGAGTTTTATGGTAAGGGCTTCTTCATTCATCATCATGCATCATTAGATCATTCAAGATAGATCATGAGCATCTAGGGCTTTATTGTTCATCATGATCCGAACTTAAACAGGAACGCAACAACTTACAGATATACTCATAAACACAGAGATGCAGCAGAAAAACACTTCATTTCATTAATAGAAAAATACTGAACTATGCTTACAAACATAATGGAAATAATATTGCTTGGGCGATGGTAGCTTATCTATGAGAAGAGATGTGGCAGTTACATGCCTCTGAATTGAGTTACAATGAGGCTCAAGGTCCTTTTTATTATTGAACAATAAGAGAAAATCCTAAACAACCAAAACCCTAACCCGATGAGATATAACACCAAGAGTTTATGGGACCCGTTGGGTTTAGTTGGGCAGCCAACTTCCCAGGGTCATAACTTGGCCATATTATTTCCGTTTGACACGTATGATACCTCATTGGAAAGATCTCTCCAAGGAATAAAACTACCAATACAATTATCTTAATAATTGCCAGATGAATTTTGCCAAAAAAACATCGTTCAGGGCCTCAAAATGGCTCCAGAAGTTTAGGACTCGAAAAACTACCAAAAATAGTAAACTGTGCTACAATTAAGGAAACTGAAAAACTGAAAGAAATAATGGTGAGGATCCAAGTGGAATATGCGAGTGGCCACCAATATCCACCTGGATCAGTCCTCCCCCCTTGGGAAGCAATGGTCCCCATTGTGTTTAGTTCCTCCATGAGATGAGGCAACTTCTGCTAAACTTGGTCCCTGGTGAGCCATTTGCCTTGGTGAAGGAGTTGGCTTGCTTTGACAACTCGATATAGTTGTATCCTCTATTGCCGAGTGTTCTTGATATGTGTGTCCATGATCTGATCAGTTGTGGCATGTTCCATGCTATCTGGGTTTAGCTCTGTTGGTGTGAGTTGTTATGCAATGTTAGATGGTCCAACAATGGTGGAAAGTATGGCCAAAGTTGATCTACATTGAACACTAGGTGCAGACCAAGGAATGGTGGGACGCTGAGCTCGAAAGCATTGTCCCCGATGGCCTTGGTGATGGTGTATGGCCCATATCGAAGTGGGCGAAGCTTGTGGTGGGGTCCAACAAGGTGCTCCTTCTACAAATGTAGCCAAACTTTGTCACCCACCTGGAATTGTGCGACACTCAATGCTGATCATGGCGCTGCTTGTACTTAGCATTAGAGCTATCCAATATGTCATGGACCTATTGGCGGATGTGTTGAATGCGCTCAATGAAGCTGTTAGCCCTTTCAGCTTCAGACTGCACGTGAGCTGAATCTACCTGAGTGGCTGCAAATGGTATGGCCACATCAATGGGGCATAATGGCTGAAATCCTAGCCCTACCTGAAAGGGGCTGTGGCCTATTGAGCTGTGGAGAGCTCTGTTGTAGCTGTGTTGGACATAGGGGAGACTTTCATCCCATGTGCGTGGATGCTTCGAGTTGTACATGTGCAGAATATGTATGATCATCCTGTTGACAACCTCTGTTTGGCCACCAGTTTGGGGATGGAAAGTCGTGGACTTAGTGAGTTTTGTATTGAGCATCGACCAGAGACTTGACCAAAATGCACTCAAGAATCTGTTGTCCCGATCTAAGATAACGGACTGTGGGATCCCAAAGTGTACCCACACTCGCTCAAAGAAGAGCTTAATAGTGGCCTCTAATGTGATACTCTTCTTGTAGGCCGCCATGATTTCCATCTCAGAGAATCTGTCGATGAACACGAAAACACAATCGTTGCTATGCCTAGTACAAGGAAGGTCTGACATATAATCCATGGATACAGATTCCCAAGGCTGATTAGAAGTAGGTAGAGTAGTATACATGCCTTGCTTCTTGATGGTTGGTTTCGCAATGGTGCAGGATCTAATGTACTTCCCAACATCCTGACGAAGTTTCGGCCAATAAAAATACTTCTGCAATACCGCCACGGTCTTCTCTACTCCGAAATTCCCAACAACCCCACTGTAGTGCACCTCCCAAATCATCTTGGCACGCTCACTTGAAGGAACACATATGTGTCCCAAGTGGAATAATAGTGCATCCTGAAGGTGAAAATTGGGAACTTTCTTCCCTTTCAGGAGTGTCTGGTATATGCCGCCAAATTCTAGATCGCTCTTGTAAAGATGCGGCCACCTCGATGTCTCGTTCCTACAGAAGTCGAGCACAGTGATTAGTGCCATGAGCGGTGGTCAGTTGAGAAAATCAACGACATTATTGGTGCTGCCCTTCTTATACTTAATGTTCAAATGGAACTATTGCAGATAGGTGGACCATTTCTGATGACGATCGTTCTGCAACTTCCCTTGTGTCTGTATGAAATGTAGAGGCTGGTGGTCTGTGTGGATGACCGTTTCCTTCCACATAATGTAATGCTTCCATTGATGGCATGCCTACACAAAGGAATACATTTCTTTGTCATAAGTGGGGTACTTTTGGACTATTTCTAAAAGTGTCTCACTGTGGTAAGCCACTTGATGCCCATGTTGAGTAAGAACTACACCAATAGCATAGTCGGAGGCATCTTTTTCAATCTCAAATGGTTGTTGCAGGTCTGGTAATGTGAACACTGGTGCAGGACAGAGGCGATTCTTCAACTCGGAGAATGCCCGCTGCTAGATTTCTGACCAAAAGAACTTGGCTTTTGCTCCGCCCTTGGTGACTTGACTTAAAGGCCAAACGATATGAGAAAACCCCAACACGAACCTATGGTAGAAATTGGCAAGACCTAAAAAGCTGAGAAGCTTTGTTAGAGTGTTTGGGGCTGGCCAATCCCGAATGACTTGCATCTTGGATGGGTCCACATGTACACCTAGATCATCAATGATGTACCCCATATATTGAACCTAGGTTAGGCCAAAGGTAAATTTCTCCAAGTTAGCACACAACTTGTGTTGTCGAAGGGTTTGAAGGATGTGTCAAATATGGTGGAGGTGCTCTTCCCAACTCTAGCTGAAGATAAAGATGTCATCTAAATACACCACCACGAATGCATTGGTGAAGGGCCGCAATATGTCGTCCATCAATCTCATGAAGGTTGCAGGGGCGTTTGTCAATCCAAACAACATGACCAATGATTCAAAAAGTCCCTCCTTGGATTTAAAGGCAGTATTCCACACATCGGAGGGCTAAATAGGCACCCGATGAAGTCAATCTTGCTGAAATATTTGGTCCCCTTGAGCTGGTCCAAAAGGTCATCAATTTGCGGGATTGGGTACCTATTCCAGACAATGATATTGTTTCGCACTTGATAGTCAATACAGAGCCTCCAGGTCCCAACCTTTTTCTGTACCAATACAATCGGGCTCCCACAGGGTGATGAGCTTGGCATGATGTGCTCTTTCTACAATAGTTCCTGAATCTTCCTCTTGATCTCATCGTTCTCCAAAACAGAGCATCGATAGATCGGTCCATTAGGTAGCGGTGTGCTCGAGGTCAGATCGATTGAGTGCTTGACTTGACAGTGTAGAGGTACCCTTGTAGGTGAGGCGAAAATGTACCTGTACTCCTCCACAACCTTGTCCATCTGTTGCTGCTATGCAAAGGAGCCCTGCCTGCAAGCCATGGCCACAACCTTCTTCTTGCCTTGGGGGAGAATCATAAGGAAAATGAATTTCCTGGTTTGGGAAATGATCTTACTATATTGCTTTGCAGTGATCAAAGAGATGGCGGTAGGCAAGGCTACCTACGACATCCTGTACAACTTATTAGCCAAAGTAATAATCACAGAGCGAGGTCTAGACACATATACAACATGTCGCTTCCACAAATATGGTTGTCCTAACAATACATCAGAAACTTCAAGAGGAGCAATGTCACACAATACCTCATCCGTGAAGGGCTTGATGCTACAGGGAAGGCAACACTGCTGGTTGACACGAAGATCTTGTCCTTGGTGAAGCCACTCGATGGTGTACGATTGTGGATGTGATGTAGTCTTTAGGCCCAACTGCTTCATGATTTCTGCTGAGATAAGGTTCTTTTGGCTCTCGTTGTCGACAATGAACTGTAGCGGAGAACCCTTTAGCCACATCTGTGAGTGGAAGAGGCATTCCCCCTCCTCTTGATATTCAGGCTCAATTTTTTGGATCTTTGTGGTGGCCACGATGGCACTGGGCTCCGCATCAATGATCTGCTTCCCTTTGTTAGTCCCCTTATCGGGTTTTGATTCAGAGTCCTAACCTGTGTCTGATTTGGAAGCCTTCAACTCGACCACCAGTGACTGCTTGGCCCAACACTCACTTGTATTGTGAGTGGAGATCTTATGGAACTCACACCATTTTCCCATATCTTTCTTCGTCTTCGTGGTGTTGCTATTTACTTACGGTTTCGAGGAGTTTTCCTGGGTAGCCTCGCCTTGCCTTGGTCCCTTTTTCTGTGGTTTGGGGGTGCCTTTTCCTTGCTTTAGATTCACAGATCCAAAGTCCCGCTTATTATGTATAAACTTCTGCTCAATCTTTACAGTGTACCGATACGTCGTGCCGAGCGAGGAAATGTTTAGGAACTCCATCTCGTCCTAGATGTACTTATGTAGATAGGTGCAGTGCTTGAGCACCAAATTCTGCTAAGTATCCTCAATACCCAACTTCATGCGAAGGGCATGGAAAGTATTTGTGAACTCTGACACATCTTGGTCCCTTCCTTGCCGTAGCGTGGTCCACTTTATGTATTTATCTTCATAGCTCTCGACAAGGTAACACTGTTCCTTGATGGCGACCCTGAAAGAATTCCAAGCGGGTGCAACTGAAAACAGTGAGGGTTCACTCTCGTCCTTTTGTTCACAGTAGGTTTCCCAACAGTCCTTGACATGTGGGGGGATTTGAGAAGTGTAAACGTAATATTTTCCTGATTGGAAAAGTCATGAACTGAAAAATATCCTTCCAATATATTTAACCATTTATCTACGACATCTGCATCTATGAGGCCTTCGAATATGGGAATATCGAAGTTAACTTGTACCTTAAAAGGAGTGGTGCCTCTAGAGTGGTTGTTGGATGAAAATGCATCGCCTGCGGGTAGCCGTCAAAGGATCTGGTCAAAGTTATCCATCATCGTGTCCCTTTGTCACTCGAGGGATTCTTCTAGCAACATTTTGAAAGGATCTCCTACCCCCTCATCTTTCTTTTCTTCCGCCATAGGAGGTCGTCGGGTTTTGCGAGGCTGATCCTGCAATGGTTCAACCAGATTGAGCCCTAACTCCTTATACCCTGACCTCGTTGTGGACATGCAAATAAAAACATAGAAAGAGCATACTGCTCTGATAACATTGATCAGAACTTAAACAGGAATGCAAAAACTTACAGATATACTCATAAACATAGAGATGCAGCAGAAAAACACTTCATTTTATTAATAGAAAAATAATGAACTATGCTTACAAACAAAATGGAAATAAGATTTTTCGGGCGATGGTAGCTTATCTCTGAGAAGAGATGTGGCAGCTAAATGCCTCTGAACTGAGTTACAATGAGGCTCAAGGGCCTTTTTATTATTTAACAATAAGAGAAAACCATAAACAACCAAAACCCTAACCCGAGGAGATGTAAAACCAAGAGTTTATGGGCCTCGTTGGGGTTAGTTGGGCAGCTAACTTTCTGGGGTCATAATTTGGTCATATTATCTTCGTTTGACGCGTATGATACCTCGTTGGAAAGATCTATCCGAGGACTACAACTACCAATAAGATTACTAATGTAATCACCAAAAGGAATTTTTCCAAAAAAACATCATTTAGGGCCTTTGACGCAGGATTAACCTGCGTATACCCACAATATGCATATAGAATGCATATTCTCATTTGTCCCAGGAATTTCCATGGCCAGCTTGGTCAAACCTTCATAAGCTAAGGTTAAGGCCCCTTCATTTACACCTCATGTGGAAACATTTCTTTAGACTTTTCATAGTCTAAGCCTTCGTTAATTCTTCTATCGGGACTCTATACTCAATCCTTCACCCTTTATGGTAACCTTGGTTAATCCTTTCATGAAACCTTATAACTCAATAGAGTATGCCTTTGGAGCTCTTGACTTGCGATATGTGATAGCCTTCCCCACCGTTGATTCCATTTACCAGATCAACGACTGTTGCAATATCGAATCAAGCCTTCATGTGCTTTCATCGCCTCTCACATGCGATATGTGATCACAACCGGACTTCAAATAAAATGAAACTGCGCCTATAACCTCTTCAGGTCTGCCTTTTCCAATTTCTTTATCACTTCAATCTCCACCGTCGATCTTACTCTCGATTCGACGGTTGTACTTCTTCCTGATCAACAGACTTTCCTGACACTTTATAACCGTTGATCAAGATCCACTTGATCCGACGGTCCACAATGATATCGGGTGGAACACTTACGCGACATTTTAACGTCTTTTCGGACCCGATGAGAATTATAAACACTCGATCTAAAGAAGTTCGGGTCCGCCCTTGCCGTTAAAGCTCGATCTCTTTACACCCGATATCCGTTGGATGACGAGGCTTTTAGATCCTACGATCTGCGGCCCTTCAACTAGCACACGGTTTATCCACTCACTTAATCCCGCAATTGACTATGATGTAAGCATTGACTTTAGCGATTGACGGCTGAGAATAATTGCGGGACTTCAACCACGATCAAAGGAATTTCTTCTTTCCTACCCCCGCTGCTCTTTACTTTGGGTTTGCGTCGTTTCTTCAATGTCCTTTTGTGGACTCACTTCTTTCAGGGTTCCGGTCCTTCGTTGTTCCGCCACAATTCTCTCTTTAACTTAACTCCACTCGCGCCTTTATGATCCTCCACCTTCACTGTAACACTAAAGGCTTCCTCCTCAATGTGTACAGAGTCGTAACACAAGCTTCTATGGTTCTCTCCTCGAACCACTTGCCGACTAACAATTCTACCCAACACTTCTTTTGCTGGAATTGTTCTCCCTAAAACAACTCTACCCACAATCACAACTATGGAGTTGCCTCAACAACTTCTCCCCAACTGCAACTGGAAGTTGTTCTGTTACGCTTCTCTGTATTTCGACTCTGTTCTGCACCTGCAACATAAGTTACGCAGAATTACTCTAACCACACACAGATTATAATTCAATTACACAGTACACATTGGACAAACTCTGAATCGAGTTGTTTGCATTAATAAACGAGTATTTACACAAGAGTCTCTCTCTCTCTGGCCTGATTTTCTAATTAGTGGCCTTTCTTCTCCTGCCGTAGGCTTACAATCCGACTCTTTGACTCACTAGCTACTCTCTAACTACTGACTGACTCTTCGTTCTCTCCTTTTAGGCTTACATTTATATAAAAAGGTTCTGTTGAACTAATTCTAGTTCAGATCCTTAATTTGTTGAACTAACTCCTAAATATCCTCTAAGTCCACTTTTGACTCCTACTTATCCCTAAGAACCCTCTCTAGCTCCTCGAATCATGAAACCACTTTCTAGTCCAAGACTTTTAATTGATTTCTAACTCTCTCATCATCATTAATCACCCATGTTCCCCTACATTCGAGAGCATCCTCACAATATCTAATTAATTCCTACTTTAACCACTCAAAACATTAATAGTTACATACATAGGAATCCAACTTCCTTGAAAATACAAGACCCCCTATGTCGACTAAAACGTAATGAAATTGCTGAGCTGTATGCTCTTGCATCAACCTCAAAATGGCTCTAGAAGTTTAGGACCTGAAAAATTGCCAAAAATAGTAAACTGTTCTACAATTAAGGAAATTGAAAAACTGAAAGAAACTATGGTGAGGGTCCAAGTGGAATAGGTGGGTGGTCACCAATATCCACCTGGATCACATCAATAGATCATGCATCATGTTCATGCTCAGGGTTTTCTCCTAGGGTTTGCATGAGGTTAGGGAAACATCATGTATCACAAGAATATTTTCCATCTCCAATAATGCCATATTGACATCAATGACAACTTTGATCAACACGAATTTCTTTATGTTCTTCTCTCCATACCACAACGTCAATTTTAAAGGCTATAATCACAGATAAGTAGGCCAGTTTAATTTATTCATCAATTTATCCAAAAACTAGTTCACATGGCATCTATAGGTCTATCGTCACTTGCCCCAGTTGTCTAATTGTTTTAGGATTAATAAGGGTCTGATAGATTTGGAATAATGAGCAGACTTGTGTTGTAGTCTAGAATGTAGGAAGGATTATGTTTTGAAAAATCACCAAGTTGTGTGCTAACTATACTCCTAGTAGGATGAGAAAAGGAAGTGTCCTATAGAGTTTCAAGGCCTTTCTTTCAAACCAGGTCTTCAAAGTTCAAACAGTCTCCAACAAAGGCCTACATCGTAAATGCTCCTATTCTAATAGCCACGTCCCTACATATATGCTTAATTCATTCAATATATATGTATCACTACAAAACCAATGTTTTAGACCTCAATACACCCTTCATCCTACCATATGGAAAGTAATTGCTAAGACAAGTGCTAAGAGTCAAGATCATCCCTAGTGCTAGCATTCGTCTTCATTTCTTCTCTAGGGTTTACGTCATAAACTCTAGGTATTCCTCTATTACATCACACAAGCACTAAGAACTCTCCATGACAATTATGTAGATGGAATAATGAGGATAGTGTACAAAGACATTCTCTTCCCTCTATGAAAAGTAGGGGAGGGAGGCCAACATTGATAAAATGGACTAATTACAAAAGAAATTTAATTTAATGCACAAGATATTGTTTCCAAGTGAAGTGCTCTCTCTACAAGGTATACAAGTCAAGAGACCAATCCTCAAGTGGTGCACTCTCTAAGCATGGGTTTCAAGTGTCAATTTCTCTTCATCACAAGGCTTCTTTCTTTGTAAGACAATCTTCCCATGCTCCTCAACACATGTATTTTAGGTCCATAATCAATCCCATGTAATGTGCTCTCAACCTAAGCATCTATATTCAATCCCATGTACAAAAAATAAAAATATAATTTCAGATATTAAATATACTTACAAATTTGCATGCGAAGGCTTATAAACCTGTTTGGCCACTGTGATGCGTGGCACGATATTTGGCAAGCCTGGCCTTCAAGGCCTTGTCTTGAAACATACACTAATTCAATTTAATTATGCACCAGTAAAATATAAAAATCATTTAATGAATTTGAAATAATCTTATGACCAAATTTAAATACCTATATGCTCTCCTCGTCAGAATTCCTCCATGCATCTGCTCTATCATATGCTTTCAGAATCTCTTTCCATACTTTCACACTTACATCAATTGGCATTATTTTGGCCCTTAGCTCGGGAAGAATCTATTTTTATCTTTTTTGTCTCGTTGAACGAAATCTCTTGCAGTTTTGAGTCATTTGATTTTTACTTGCTTTACTGACCAATCTATCCCAAATCCAATCTGCATGTCATGGATGATTTCCTTTTGAAGGTGCATGGGTATGTTTCATAATGGAATATGTATATGCTCTTTGAAGCATTGAAGGCATGATTCCTTCAACCTACAATTAAACACTTTCCCGACATCCGTCATTCTAATTTTCCCAGAGACAACATTATATTCTACTGCGGTTTCGTATGTACCAATGCAAGATGCATAGGTACCTGTACTGGTGGTGGAAGGAATATGTTTCCCATGAGTGGGTGGGACATTGGGCATATCTATTCCTTGTTCCACATTCTTTGATGTTATTGTGATTGATTTTTTCCTAGATATTTTGCTCGATCCAGGAGTTGATGGGGAATCAATCGATTCCCTTTGACATGGTTGCTTTGGTTGGTCTATTTCAGTTCCTTTAGTATGTTCTTCCATGTATTTGGAAAGCATGGACAAGTACATACCTTCTAGTTTATTCGTTGCTTCTACCCCCAATATACAATCCATTTCCTCTTTCAGTTTCTCAATGTCATTTTCCTATATATGTACCATTTTAAAAAAAATTAAAAATATAAAAATAAACTGTAATTTCTTCTTTTATAATTTTCAAACTAAAAAATTAAAAATACAATCCAAACAACAAATGGAAACATGTGCAAATCTATAAATTGAGTATGAAAAGCCTCATTCTCGCAAGAATCAAATCCCTTTTCTCATTTCCCTCTGTTGTTGCTTGACATTTTTTGGCGTCATATGGCGATTTGTTTTTTTCCACATGTGGAAAATCCCTTCTCTTTGCTCCCTACATATTTATCCCTTCCCTCTAATTGTTTTAAACAACAGTAGTGCAAAATTGATGGACAGGGGTTTGATTTTCGTCTCTGGTAGGGGGTGAATGAGATGCACAAATTGATTTCGTGACCGCTAGAGGCCGAATCACACCCACAAATCAAATTTTTTTGATTGAAATCTATAACAGGGGAGGATAGGTCCGTCGATATCTCTGCCCACCATAAACATAGATCCAATCGATTAGTTATTTTCTTACATAGCCTCAACGCATTGCTCCAACCGTGGTCTTCTCCAACTCCGCACAGAACTTCAAAGCTCCCTCGATTTGCAATTGGTGAGTATTAGAATGGAAATATGGTGAATGTACTACATTATTTTGGTTGAATAGTTGGGATACACAATATGTTTATCTATTGTGTGCGCCAATAGATAGTCATTGTCATCTTTTTCGATTTGTTCTAATTTGTAGTCATTGTCATCTTTGCACTTTGCAATGTTGATGTGGGAGGCTTTCATGTTATTGTCATTTTTTATGAGGTTTAATTGAATGCCAATATTGGATGTGCAATGTGCATAAGCACATGGGATAATTATAAGCATTATTATATAATTAGAATTATATAATAATACTAATACCAATAATAATAATAATAATAATAATAATAATTATTATTATTATTATAAATATTAATAAATGTGCTTATTATATGCCTATTGACGTTCATCAACCACAATTTTTAATGTGGTTGTGCTAGTTGAATACCAATATTGGATGTGCAATGTGCACAAGCACATGGGATAAGCTGAAATGTTGGTTGATGTAAAGCCCTATAAATGGTGTTTTAAACCTGCAAGGAAGGGTGATTTATGTCATATTTTCCTAGACCACTAATGAAATTTGTGTGCTTTCAAACTTTCTAGTTTTATTTACATCCCTATAAATGGTGTTTTAAACCTACAAGGAAGGGTGATTTATGTCATATTTTCCTAGACCACTAATGAAATTTGTGTGCTTTCAAACTTTCTAGTTTTATTTTAATAGCCAATGACTCATAATGTAACAATCCACTAGTTATAGTCACATACCCACATTTTCTTCTTTAACGGTTGTGTTGCTTAATGATTATGTATACATGTGATACAAACATTTTCGATCTCGCCACTCACCCTTTACTCCTTTATAAGGTGTATGGTGGCGTTGAAAATATATCTCATCCAGAAGTTAACTTATACTAATTATTATATTATATATTGAGATCATTTAGAAGACTTAAAAATCAAAATTTGAAAATAGTATATTCTCTAACATATAGGGTCAAAGGATTTTTATTTTATTTTATAAATATACAAAAATACAAATATTTAGCAATTTAAAATTATGGATGAAGTATTTGGATTAAGTTAAATGAAAATATGAAAAAAAAGAAATAGTCCATTAGTTTTCATAATCCTCATCTAAGATTTATAAGAGTTGTGTCATGCCACCATATTGGGAGTAGAAATCAACAAAAAGGGTATATATTGAAAATACAGACATTTTAGTTAGAAAGGTGTAGTAAAAACTAGCTGAGCTTAAATCAATTGTGTGTTTAGAAAATTGGATAGAGAAACAACGAAGTGCATATATGTTATGTGACTAAGGTCATTGTTGTGTATCACAGGATCTAGAGGAGGCCATGTGCATAGGATGTGGACGATGTAGACCTACTAAATCAACGAGAGGTAAGTGGGTGGCCATAGAATCAGATACATAATCTACAAATACATTAAATGTAAGAAGACAAAGCAACCTCAACCAAAGGAGGATGGTGTTTATGAATTCACAAATGCGACAACATAAACTAGATAAAGTTATATAAAAAATGTTGTTTTTTTCAAATCCAAAACATGATATCGATATGTCAAATTATGAGTAAAGTGAGGCTTTGTGTTGGATAGCATGTTGGTTGAAATGATATAATTGGTGTACTAAACATCATTGACTATGTTATGTATTATAAGGGCAAGACAAGGCCATGGCAACAAATTGTGTCATATTAAATAAGGACACATGCCAATTATACCTAGATTTCAACGAATGTTTCGTTGCAAGTCACTTGCACAATTGATGGGCTGACATGCAAAGACTAGGAGTAAATATGGATTCTTGCGAATTCCGACCAACACCAAAGCATTGAAACACATAGAGGAAAATTGGTCAACATAATTCAAAGATGAACCCCATAGTATCGGGTTTGGTCTTGCAAATGATGGAGTGTGCCCATTCTCTTTCATGGACTCAAATTATAGTGTTTGGCCAATTAGATTGATAGTATACAATATTCCCCCATGGATGAGTGTTAGAATGGAGAAACTTATGTTGACTCTCATTGTTCCAGGAAAGCATCAAGTTAAAAACATGGATGTTTATCTTGCGCTTTTTATTGATGAGATGCAATTGCTATAGAAAGGCATAAGAATGTATGACATATCATGTCCTCCAACAAATAGGTCCTTCATGTTGTGTGGTGTGCTATGTTGGAATATTCATGATTTCCTAGGACTTGTTTGTTTTTCCTGTAAGATAATTTTGTTTACCTATTTACACTCATAATTTATTGTCATCCAAACTTTCATACTTAGTTTTGTACTATTATTTTGATGTTATTAATCTTATTGAATTGCACGACTTTAAACAAAGGGGATATTTTCATGTCCAAGATCTGCATACAAATTTCAAGGGCGGTATTATAAAGATCTTCATAAAATTATTTATGCAAACAACAAGGTTTTTCTACCACCAGATCATAGGTTTATAAAGTGCTATAAGAATCAATTTGATGGAAAAGTTGAAAATAGAGGCCCTCCCATGATTATGGGTCCAACCAATTGGCTTAAGAAGTATGAAGATGCTGAATTGAAAGCTTGGAAGGATTTTTTTGATGGGGGTGATTCTATTGAAGAACCAAAAAAAGTTGTAATTAAAATGCTAGAAGGGATGAAAATGAAATCCATATTTTATGAGCTCACATATTGGAAGGATCTATTAATATCTCACCTATTAGATCCCATGCACATCTTCAAAAATGTTCTAGATTCAAAATTTTGAGATATAACAGACAAAGTGAAAAAAACCTTGTCTTCGAGGAGAGATATTGCTCTTTGATACAATGATGATGATTTGATTTGAGCACAATTGAGTTGTGATGATGATTTCATACAATGAGAGTCTCCTCTAATTATGTGAGGAGTAACAAAGTCTATTTTAGCCTAATTCCCCTCAAAATCATAAATTAATGTGCTCATCACAAGCTAGGTCACAAGCGAACTTAGTATCCAATGAGAAAACATAACTCTCGCCCACACGTGTGAGCCATAAGTGAGAGATGACAGGATGCATGCATGAGCCCTTCTAGGATAGCATTGAGGCTTCTTGGTGCCAAGATGTGAGAATAATCCCTCTAAAATCACCTCCTAACTAAGTCACAGGACACGTCCTTTAGGGTCCCGAGTCTCGTATTTCGCGTGTCGTACATGACACGACCCATAAAATGTGTTCGACACTTTTTTCAACGTGTCCTAAAATCAGGACACGTGTTTGGGCCGTGTCACACACATGCTTGGGCCATGTCGGACACATGCTTGGGCCGTGTCAGACACGTGCTTGCACTGTGTCGGACACGTGCTTGGACCGTGTTAGACACGTGCCCTAATGTGTCTTAATTTCACGTGCCCCACTAAAATGGCAAAGTAAAAAGCGTTGCGTCTTGATTTTATTTTCATTTTTTCTATTAATTTCGTGTTTGCTCGTGAGACGCTAGCCAACATGGATCTTAATAACCCAATGCTAGAGCCAATCACTTTTGACGATGAGTATCTTGAGGGGTCATCCTCCACACCAACAAATGCAAAAAGAGATCTTGGATTAGGCATAGAGGAGAAGGATGAAGTAGAGCCAGATAACAGTGGTAGTGATGGTGATTATGACATGGAGGAGGACTTGGACTATTGATAGAGTCGTGACTAGTGAGTCATGACCAATACCACTAATGAGCTATGATATTCCTAACTATTTTGTATCTACTCTATTTTGTGTTTTTCAATGGCATTCCCTCGGTATCTATGTAATACATGTTGATTTTGACAACTTAATGAAAAATCTGCAATTTATGGTTTTAATATCTAAGTTCTACTTCTAAATTTCTAGTTTCTTAAGTGCTTGAACAATTGTTAATAACATGAACAATGAACATTGAATTGCGAACATCATTTATGTATTTTGTCTCTGAGGCTTCTGCGAGTTTCTTGATTTTGTAGCATATCTTCTGGATACATCGCATTAGGTTTATTTATAATCGACGTTTCAAACCAGCAACGGTGGTTCATCATCAGGATGTGAAAAATTTATAAGAAGACCTTTAGCGTAAATCACATGAGAAAGACCTTTGTCGACGCGTTTTGAACCAACCAGTGTGGTTCATCGTCAGGACAAATTGAAGAAACAGATCCATCTTTGCATGTTAAATAGTATGAGCAGAGCCCCCCGTTGCTAGTTCGAAACGTCAATTATAAATAAACCTAATGCGATGTATCTGGAAGATATGCTACAGAATCATTGATGTAATAAATTGATAAACTAATTGGTTCTAAAATTGTAAAATTTTAAATACTAAATTAGTAAATTACTAAATAAATACCATCACGATTCATATCTGTAGATGTTCTAATTTCTAAAAAATATGGATCAAGCACTATATTTCAGTGTTTTTTTAATATATATATATATATATATATATATATAAAACGTGTCCCCCGTGTCATATTTCCGACGTTGTGTGTCTCGTGTTGAATACTCATATTTACTTTTCCTCTGTGTCCCATATCCTCATGTCATGTGACTTAGCCTCCTAAGGGTTGGCCCTTAGGTCTTTGTTAATGCTCCTCTATGGATCCCAATTTTCATCTTAGGGCACAAAAATGGTCTCATAGGTATCTGGGTGGTCAAAATGTCTGTCTCTGCTCTAACGTTGGGGGCTTTCAAGGTGTTGCTAGCCCTCATATGTCCCAAGGTATGAGACCATCCTCCTATGGGCCCTAGATCAACTACCCTCCATCTAAGAGTGCTAAGCCAACCAGGGGCATTCTAGGTCGAGGTGCATCATCCCATAAAAGTCATCAATGTAGGGAAAAGTACTAAAACATTGTGGGTGATTGAGGTGCCCATGGGTAAGTGTGATGCTCTGCTAATACTTGGAGTCCCATGGCTCTCAATTCTCCACCTGTGGGTGTCAATATGCTCCTCTAAAAGACTTGGGCCTCGGTTAAGTTGCCCAAGTCATTGTTATGGAACTACCTGACAATTACACACAATATCCAATGCTAACAACTACATCATTAGGTACAATTAATTATTTTTGCATCAAGTGAACCAAGCTTGAAAGTAATGGGAAATTTGACACTTCAAATAAGGCTTCCTTCCAAAATTAAGGCTTTGAATTCATAATGGTGTTACCTCTCTAGGTAGGAGTGGTTAATATACCACCTTATTAGGCGTTTCTAGCTCCCAAGGGGAAGTGACATGTCCTTGGTCCACCTTTCAATATATAGGTGTCATGTGAATAATTATGGAACAAAGGGGAGAAGTCTTCATGGACAAATGTCATGGTCAAAGGGACTATCTACGATGGACTCCTCATCCTGAGAGTACAAATGTGGGGAGGGAGTAATTGTGGATGCATGAGTTACCAACTCGATCTTTGTTTTTCCACCCGTCTTGTGCGCCTTTTACTTTTTTCTTGATTTTTATTTGTATTACTACTCGTAGCTCAAAGGGGTAGAGCTTGTTTTGTATATGTATAGAAGTTATTACCCCCTTAATGACAAGGAAGCTCATTGCCCGCCAGGGATTGGGAAATGCAATGGTTCCTTCTCATAATATGAAGAGCAAAATGTGCTCAGGAACCAGGTGATGGACATAATGAGTGAGGTAGAGCTCATGTTAGGCTTTTTCCCACGTGTTAATGTGCATGTCCCAACCATCTTTTTCATTTTGATCTTCTTTCATTTTTGATTATGGCCATCATATGATTTTTTTAGTTCTTTTAGCTACATGAAACTCCCAAGGCCAAATTCTGAGCCTTACCTAGGTATGAGGATGTATGGTGCCAAATCCCAAAGAACCAATTGTTAGTTGAACTCGATGAAGGGAGGTGGAATATGGGGCTTGTAATGTAAAATGGACAGTACTAAGTATGGAATAGGGGAAATGGGACTATGCATCTTGATCAAGGTTTCCCAACTAGTGTCCCTACTATACCCATTGGGCCATTAGGGGTGGTCCCATTGGACTAGGATGAAATATTAACCCCCCATTTAAGGTGAGGGAACAATATCATGGTCAAAACCCCTCTTCCTTCTAGGTTACCCCATAATCCATTTCAAATGCCCAAAATACAAACAAACATAAGAACCCAATTGCAAAATGACTAAAGTACTTTTTGATTAGATGACCACCTTCCAACATGTGCTCTTTCTAGATGGGCGAGGAAACATATGATTGATGCAGATGGAGGAGATATGAATGACACATTGTCATTGGCTATTAGTGGTTGTTGGCTAGTCGACTGGAAGAGATGATATGAGCAGAATTTCTCATATGGGGTCACCCACTTTTGGTGGGTAACATCTAGCTCCAACTGGGACATGAGCTCACTGTAGAGCGCATGATCCATGTACATGAATGGGGATTTCATGAGAGCTCCAGCAATCTCTTGGGACCGTAGGCCTGTAACCTGCACCAACAAACCCATTTGGGAGCATGTGCACCGGACGTAGGGTATCACCCATGTTTTATATCAAAGCAATAAATCCATATAGAAAGTCTAAACTAAATGCATTCTAATCTACATGAGAACATAAAATCAATGATATTAGCATGTGAAACGAATATGAAATGCACCTACACTACCATGCATAGCATGTGAATGTCAATCTCCCATGAATGAGGTGAGGCAACTCCCTTTCACCAGTGAAGGTAAAAGTTCACCATCAAGCTTGGCAATATAAAAGTATCCTACACCCACTTTCCCATGGATCTTGATGGGGACAAGGTCTTTGTCAACCAAGACAAGTTCTCCTATTTGGAAATCCTTCTTTGGTTTTTGGACCCATTGCTTCTTAGTAATGGTCGAACTTGGAATTGACTTCTTAATATGGTAGACATCCTGAGAAGGGGGAGGCTCAGCTAGCTTGGATGACTTGCTCGAATGGTTTTGGTTCATGGTCTCATGTTGATGATTTGGAAATGGAAAGGGGTCAATATCCTCCACATGGTTTGCGAGTTGGGACTCCCTATAGAGAATGAATGGGGCCCCATTATGCTTGGGAATAGTGGCATATGATAGATCCATTTGTAACTAGCCACCAACCGAGGCACTCCATTTCCTTGATAGTAACATCCCCTAAACATCAGGCACATAAATGACAACATCCAAGAGCATTGAAATGTCTTTGTTATCAGCCAAAGAAACCTTAAGATCTTTGATAAGACCATAAACGAGGATTGACCTAGAATCAAAACCACACACATTCTTATATGGCCTAGTGATATCCAATTCCAATTGATGCATGACTTTTAATGGCATGACATTAGCAGAAGCTCCCGAGTCAAGCATACAATTGTGAAGTATAAGTCTATCGATCAATAGGGATAATAAGAATGGCTCATTACCTATGTTTCCTGTGTCGAAGTTCATGTTTTGCAATATAACAGAAGGGTTATCAAGCTCATCATCGAGACTTAAAGCCTTCTTGATTTGCCTCCTATGAGGAGGGAGTTTAGCCATCTCTTTTATGGGGACCTGCATAGTGGCTTTAGCCACCACATTACCTGCATCTACATCCAACTCAATTTCATCATTTCTAGGCTTGGGTTTTGGCTTGCTTTGAGGTGACCCTTGGGAAGTGTTCTTCCATTAAGATGGATTTCATGAGATACAACATTCTTGGGCTTGATCATTGTTCTTCATAGAGTATTATAGACCTTTAAACCTCCCACTATTCTCCACAACTAGGACAAGCTCAGTTTGATTAGTGTTGATTTGGGCTTGGCTAGGTTGTGGGTGAACATAAGAGTCCCCAAGCAGGATATCTAAAGGGTGAGTATCACCTATGACATTTAAATGCTCGAGATCATCCTCCTCTTCATATTTCTCATAAGGACTATCCTCTTAAGGATCCTCAGAAGGTTTCTCCCAAGGTGACCCTCCCGGCCCTACCAAATTGATTGGAGCAAGAGTGTTGGGAACATTCAATTGCACAATGTGGTCCCCTTTGGTGACCTTCTTAGGAAATAATTTGTCCTTGAATTGATTTATGGGAGGAAAATTTGACCTAGACCCTCTCTCTCTCTAAAGCAGTCATTCTATTCATGAGATCCTTTTGGCCTTGAGTGACCTCAGTGGTAAATTTCTCTAATTTTTGAGCAAAGTTTTTTATAACCTCATCGAGATGAGACTTTGACTTCAAGTTAGATTCAAGTTTAATCCTAGGATAGTTGAACATGTCAATTTGTGCAACATTAAAGTTTTTCTCAACTTCCATCACTATCTTCTTGGCTTTGGGCAAGGAGTTAGTGGCCTTGTCTCTAAGGACATAAGTCATGTGCCCTCGACAACATTTAATGAATCTATCAAGGATAATGGCATTGGAAGGCTTGAGTCTGTCAGGAATTTCGTTAAGGTGATTGTCAAACTTTTGGATGAATTCTTTAATATTCTCTTTATGATTTTTTTTCATAGTTAGGAATCTATCAAGAGCCATACTCACATCCAACTCAAATGCCCATCTCTTCTTGAATGCATTGTGAAATTGATCCCAGTTAGTGATGCTTCCTTGAGGTAGGCTAAAATACCAGTCCCTGGCATAACCATCTAATGATAGGGCAAAGAACATCATGATGCCATCCTCATGGTCAATATGCTTAAGACCCACAGCCCAGTAGGAATTGTGAACATGTCTTTCTGCGGTGGTGACATCATTACCATTAAATTTAGGTATCCATTCATGGGACTTATCACGCAAAGGATGAGGAGCATCAGAAAATTTACTAAAGTCTAGAGGCTAGTTCCCAAGGCCTATCCATGGTTGGAGGAGGATTATTAGGGGAAAGTTTCCTAGCTACAGGGGTAGGTTGTCTAATAGGGGAGGGGCTAAACTCAACACCCATCCTAGTAGAAACTCTAATTATTGGATCTATGGTTATTTTAGGACTCTCTGGGGATTCAGACCAATTGATATAGGAGTCAGCAGAAGAGGATCTATCAATACACGTGAGACAATTGTAGAGCTAGTTGCAGTGCCACATACAGTGCGAATTTCCCAGTTGCAGTTGCAGATGCAGTTCTAGCCAGACGATTCCCAGTGCAGAGCTATGCAATTTAGTTTCCAATGCAAGAGGATAGTGTGAGTTGCTATGTGGGAGCAGAGTGATTTCCCATAGGGAGATCGAGACTCAGAGGGAATCTAGCTTCAAAGGGAACAACACTATGGAAGCTAGGGCTTCAGGATCTAGGGAGATCAGACTCATTATTACAGTAGTTGCAACAACAATAGCGACAATAATATGAGTAGATTAGAGTTCAAAGTTGCAGATTTGGGCAGGGTCCAAGGAGGATAGCATCGAACAGGTATTTCCTCATGGATCATTACCTCAACTATGGGGGGGCCACAATTTTCAATAGCAGATGGATCAATGTTAGCATGGTGCAGTGAAATCTTGAGGGACAGTTGTAGAACTAGTTGCAGTCAATTACTGAGGGGCACAAAACAAGTCAGAGTGCAGACAAATACTCATAAGACAATGCAGGGGCTAGTTGCAGTTAGAGACTCAGGAGACAGTTGCATAGCCAGTACAAGGACATAATTGATTCAAATTTTTGTTCTTAGTTATAACAGTAGCAACAACATGAGATCAGTTGTAGCGTAAAGAAGTGTTGGCACCAATACAAAATGGTACAGTCTAGTGTCAACAACAACACAAATGCAGGATGGTTATGCTATAGAGTGGTGGATGAATCAGAGTACGCGTAGTGGGTTGGTGGGCAGTGGTAGATTGTCATAGTTGTCAGACATTAGCAATGTGAGGGAAGATGTTACAGGAGAAAGACAATAGAATATCTTCCTCGCTAAGAGAGAGTGGTAATTTTTGTAGCATCAAATAGGTGTTCTAGTCTCGACTTTGGTCAGAGAGGCTAAGAAACAAAAGATCTCCAAAACCCAAAAAATGTTTCGGGAGAAAACACCCAGAGATAACTCAATTAAATTAATTGATCAATAACTAAAAAATGCCTAACTTAGGGAAATCGATTAATTAAAGGGAATAAATTGAGAAAATTGAGATTGCTCTAGAAACTCACAGGGATTGAGTTAGAGATGATTTTATTTGTTGATGGAGATTAAATCAATCCCGTGTTGAAAAATGTGTAACTAGGTTCAGTCTTCATTAGTATAAAATGTATCCTTGTAAATATAAAATGAAAAAGAAATTATTATTATTATTGAAGCATGGGTTTCATGCTCAAGTTCTTTTATTTTATAGGTCAAGCACCCATTGACTGCTTCTCGGGTTTGTCCTAGGTATAAGAGTCATTGTCATATATGGAAGACCCTATGGGCACATTGTATAATGTAAAGGAAAAAATATTTTTTCTTAAAAGTTTCAAAATACCTCCAAGATCAAGTCAGCCTAATGAGCTGTCAAGTCAGCGTACATGAAGAGAAACACCCACCCTTGAAGAAGCCTATATATAAGAGGAACTTGTCCTCCATTTGGATCATTCTATCACTCATATCTCATACAAAGAAGAGAGCAGTAGAAGGTCGAAGAAGTGCGAAGAAGAGAAGGACAAGGAAAGTTGAAGTGTTTGGGTCTCTCTACATTCTTCTAGGAATGCAAAGTTAGGGTTTCTGCATTGGGGAAGTCTAAGGTTTGCTTTTGAAAGCAATAAGAGAAAGAAGGCAAGCGAAGGTCTCTTAGGGTTTCCTACTAGCCCTAAGATCCATATCAAGGCAAGCGAATTCAAGGGAAAAGTAGTTAGAGGGAGATTGAAGCCTCCTAGAGAGGAAGCGACAATTGTTGGGCAACAAAATTTCAGATTTATTGGGAGGTCGAAGATATTGCCATTGGAGGTTGAGGAAGACTTGATATTGGAGGGAATTTTTCCGAGTCTAGGTCATGGTATTCGTCAATTGAAAGATTTGAAATATAAGAAGATATTTTCGGGTTTTCCCCTCAAGAGGAGGGGTTTGGCCCTGACTTGTAGCCTATGTTTATTTTTGGGTAGCATCAAATGTGCTCTAGCTCCGAAATTTTGTGGAGGGGCTAGAACGCGTGAGATCTCCAAGACCCAGAAATCGTTTGGAGAAATTCCATCCGAATTGTATTTTATTAAAATAATTGATACTTTTAATGGGGTTCCTAAGTCTAAACTTAGGAAAATTAAAATATTAATGGGTATTAATGAAAATATGGGTGAGAAGCTCAAGTGTAATTTAATCTTAGCTGTTAATTAGAGACTTAATCTTGGTCGTTGATTTATCAACAGGAAAAGTATAAATGGAGGCTTGGGGTTAGTTGGAGAGGAAACACAAAGAGATTGAGGAAATAGATTTTCTAAGGAAGAAAATCGATTGGGGAAATCTTGCAGCTGAGGGGCAGAGATAGTTCGGGAATATTGACAGAGAGAAGCTTGTGGAGGCATCACACTAGCCAGGAGAGCTAACATTGGGACAGTATGGGCCCATGCATCCTTTACGCAGAGACAGAAGGGCCAGCACAGAGGGAGAAAGCTGCCTTCCACGTAGAAAGCCAAAACTGCCAAGAACTGCTGGAACAGCAGGGAAAGATGACGTAGTGGGCAGAAGAGTTGACGTAGAGCCGACACAGAGACTTAGAGAGCTCCACGTAGGCCCATGCAGTTACTGCAAAGGGATACCACAGTTGTAGCTGGGGCTAGCCGGTTTTGCTGCCGAATCAATCGGAATCTGCCGGGTGAAGTGAGGTAAAATTCACTCGGTTTTCCGCCATTGTATTTCTCTGTCATTGGTTTGCTGGAGGGAAACCAAAATTTGTATTCATAACTATTTCTTAATAATAGAAAACCCTAAGGGCTGTTGCACCGGTTTTCCCGCATTGAGTTTTTCCAGGGACGTTTAATCCAAAAATAAGTGTCCTTTGTGTGATTGTCTCATTTATTTTTCAGTACTTGATCAGTATATTGGTGTAGGCTGCAGTGTATTTGCATTAATATTTTATGAATACTTTTGAAAATAACTTGTTAAATGAAGAACACAAGTAGGTAATGCAAACCAGTTTACTGCAGTAGAATTTCTGGTTTATTAGATTCAAAAATTTTCACATGGTATCAAAGCGATTGCAAATCAAGGAGGACTAAAGCCACCAATGAAAGGACAAAAGAAAATCTATGTGAAGGCAGCTGTCCCAAGAGACAACACAGTTTCTGGCCGAGAGAGCAGAGGATGGGTGATGCAATCACCAAGGGAGGCTCACATAGAGCATGCGTCAGCCTGATTAGGTGACGTTGTCGTTGTAGAAGGCAACGTAGTGGTTACTGGGCTAGCATAGAGATTATTGAGTCTCATTTTTCCAGTTGCCATGGATAGAGGTGCAGCGCAAATTTCATATGGAGTTGCTGGTGGGGTACTGATTCTGTTGGTGCAGAACAGTACCTAGTGGGGCAGAAGCAAAGTAGAGGGAATTATTTCCTCAGAAGATTTCTTGCCAAGAAATCTAGATCCAGTGCTGAGCAACAACAAAGAGAGATCATAGAGGGGTGGTTCAACAGTGGTTGGAAGAAGGATTTCCATGAAGGAAACCGAAATTCAGAGGGAGCTTGTTCCTTAGATGATTTCTAGTGCCAAAGAAATCTAGATCCGAGTTTTGATGGGGCTGCAACGAAAGAGGGAGAAGAGAACCAGTTCAACATTCATTTGAGAAGAGATGGCCATGAACGGACTGAGGGATCAGGACAGGTTGGATGGAGCATTCAACTTTGTCATTTGGAAGGCCAAGATCCTAACAGTTTTGTATAAAAATCGCATCAAGGATTATGCCTTGAGGACGGTTGCTATTCCGGTGGATGTTGATCCTCTCAAGAAGTATGGGGAGGCTCAGGAAAAATCAAAGTGCATGATCTTGGATAGGTTCAAGGATCATGTGATCCCATATATTGTTGAGAAGAACACAACAAGGGGAATGTGGGAAGCCTTGACCACATTGTACAAGGGAACTTCTGTTCAACGGAAGATGTTGCTTGGGAGTCAGCTGAGACAATTTCAGATGCAGAAGGGAGAAGAAATTGACCCCTTCCTTCTCAGGTTACAAAGGATCCATGACCAACTAACTTCCGTAGGGGCTACACCAGATCCTAAATTTATGGTCAGGACTGCCCTGAATGCAGTCACTGAGGACTGGGAAACCTTTGTCCAAAGCATCTTGGGCAGGGCTTCTCTTTCCGGTTGGGAGGAGATGTGGGAAACTCTTTGATAGGAAGAGATCAGACAGTTGACCAAGGCGGGAATCAACAGCAAAGGGATCAAAGTCAAGGAGGAGGAAGTGGAGGATGCGGCTCTCGCATCAGCGGGACTATAAGGGAAACATAAGAGAAAGAAAAGGGACATATCCAAAGTCAAATGTTTCAGATGTGCAGAAATGGGTCATTTTACCACACAGTGCCCTAGGAAGAAGGGAAAAGAAGAGAACTCTGAATCAAAGGTTGTTCCAACGCAAGATGACAAAAAAGATGATGATGATTGCGCCATGAGTGCTCATGCACCTCTAGAGAAGAGGTGGGGCAATATTGACCTGTAGTCGAGAGGACATGTGGGACAAGATCCTTGAGGTGCCCAAACTCTTGGATCACATACGTCTACATGAGCCGTTAATGACAGTAGCAAAATGACAGGAGTCAGTTGGTGTGAGGGATGATGGAGAAACAATGGCATAGCTAGAGTGCCAAATTCTGAAGCGATGCAGTGGAATGTTGCAGTGGTACGGGAGGCACAGAGAAGATACAACAATAGCACAATAGCATTAGAGGGTCAGCACATATTAGCAACAGAGGTAGCTTCAGCGACCAGGGACATCTAGACTAACGAACATGTCAGCTTTTTGGTGGATTTTTTCAGTTGCTTACTTCTTAGCAACTGAGTTGCAGTGCAACAGTTAGTAGTGGCAGTGCTATGGGCAGCATGATGCAACATATTGAGAGGGAGTTGCAGTACAGATGTAGCAGTGACAGTGGCAGTGTCATGGGAAACAATACAGATTGTAGCAGCGCAGTGGATGAGGGGCAGCAGGCCGAGCATCAACAACGCAGAGGACCGATGTCGTGGATCAGTGTGATACTTCTGCTGGGAAGTATTGCTAGAGCACATTCCTCGCTAAGAGGGAGTGTTGATTTTTGGGTAGCATCAGATGTGCTCTAGCTTCGAAATTTTGTGGAGGGGCTAGAACACATGAGATCTTTAAGACCCAAAAATCGTTTGTAGAAATTCCACTCGGATTGTATTTTATTAAAATAATTAATATTTTTAATGGGGTTCCTAAGTCTAATCTTAGAAAATTAAAATATGAATGGGTATTAATGAAAATATGGGTGAGAATCTTCTAAGAGACGAAGATCAAGTCTAATTTAATCTTAGCCGTTGATTAGAGACCTAATCTCGGTTGTTGATTTATCAACAGGAAAAGTATAAATGAAGGCTTGGGGTCAGTTGGAGAGGACACACAGAGAGATTGAAGAAATCGATTTTCTGAGGAGGAAATCGATTGGGGAGATCTTGTAGTTGAGGGGCAGGGATAGTTCGTGAATACTAACAGAGAGCTAGATAGAAGCTTGTGGAGGCAACGCAGTAGCCAGGAGAGTTGACATTGGGCGAGTCTGGGCCCATGCAACCTTGACGTAGAGTCAGGAGGGCCAACGTAGAGGGAGAAAGTTGCCTTCCATGCAAAAAGTTAGAACTGCCGGAACAGCCGGGAAAGCTAACGCAGTGGAAAGAAGAGTTGACGCAAAGCTGAGATAGAGCCTTAGAGAGCTCCACACAGGCCCACACAATTACTGCGAAGGGGCAAAGCAGTTGTAGCCGGGGCTAGCCAGTTTTGCTGCCGAATTAGTCAGAATCCGCTGGGTGAAGTGAGATAAAACTCACTCAGGTTTTCCGCCATTGTATTTCTCTGTCACTGGTTCACTGAAAGGGCAACCAACATTTGTATTCAAAACTACTGCTTAATAATAGAAAACCCTCAAAGCTGCTACACTGGTTTTCCCGCGTTGGGTTTTTCCGGGGACGTTTAGTCCAAAAATAAGTGTGTCCTTTGTGTGATTGTCTCATTTATTTTCCAGTACTTGATCTGTATATTGGTGTAGGTTGCAGTGTATTTGCATTAATATTTTATGAATACTTATGAAAATAACTTGTTAAATGAAAAACACAAGTAGGTAATGCAAATCAGTTTACTGCAGTAGGATTTCTGGTTTATTAGATTCATAAATTTTCACAGCCTATATACTATGTCACTATTCTTACTGTTTTGGTAGCTGTTTGATGTATTGCACATTGGAATAATAAAGATCAAAGCTAATAAGTAAAAAGGTAACACAAATAGTTATCAAGTTAAGAGAATTAACATATACATTGCCCTATTGAATTCTCAACATGGTATTAGAGGCTAGGTTCTCTAAGGGCATCATGAAGATCTCCTCTACAATGAAGAAGGTCATCAAAAGGATTGCAAGCCATCTCAAGCGAGGTATCAAAGAAGTATAGAGTCTCATATTCTCTTCAAAGAAGGTATCTCAAAGAAAAGGATGAAGGAATTTTCTTGGACATTCCAAAACGAAGATATCTAGGTGACTGATATCGGTGCATCAACACACATGACTGGTCACCCACACCAATTGAAGACCTTGTCAAAAGGAAAATCTGCATACTTTGTGGAACTTGGAGACAAAAAAAGCTATCCAGTGAAAGGCATCGGAACATCATTTATAAAGCTTGAAGATGGAAGCAACATCCACTTCAACAACATTCTATTTGTTCCAGGTTTGCACAGAAATCTACTTTCTATTTCGATCTTAGAAGATAAAGGAGATAAAGTAGCTTTCATTGATGGAAAATTAGTTGTATGGGCTAAAGGCACAAGCATAGAACAAGCAAAAGTAATTGGCATCCAAGAAGGAAGGCTCTACAAATTAATATCTCTCATAAATCATGCCCTAGTCCACACTGAGATTAGTCCATGTGAACTTTGGCACCGAAGGTTCGGTCATTTACATTTCAAGATTCTACCAACTCTAAATTCCATAGTAGATGGAATACCAAATCTAAAGGAGGATCATGAAGGTGTCTGCAAAGGATGTGCATTAGGCAAGAATACCAAGAGACCATTTGGAAGCAGTGCTTCATGGTCGAAAGAAATCTTGGATCTTATTCACTTTGATGTATGTGGCCCTATGTCTCCCAAATCACTTGGAGGTCATCTTTATTATGTCACATTCATAGATGATCATTCAAGAAATACCTGGGTTTACTTAATGAAAACCAAGGATGAAGTATTTACTAAATTTCAAGAATTCAAAGCAGAAGTGGAGAACCTTACAAAAAGAAGAATCAAGATACTAAGATTTGATAACAGAGGAGAATATACATCCAAAGAGATTATAACATTCTGTAAAGAATCTAGGATTAAGAGGGAGCTGATAGTTCCATATAGTCCCAAACAAAATGGAGTTGCAGAAAGAAAGAACCGACCCATTGAACAAAGTGTAAAAGCAATGTTACACTATCAATATCTACCAAAGTTTATGTGGGGTGAGTCAAAAAAGACAACAATGTACATACAAAATCGATGTCCTCACAGATCTCTAGACAACAAGACTCAGGAAGAAGCGTTCACTGGGAAGAAACCATATGTAGATTATCTCCAAATCTTTGGGTGTCCTGTGTATATACATATACCTAAAGACAAAAGAAAGAAGCTAGATCCTTCCGATGTGAAAGGTACATTTGTCGGATATAGTAACTCATCTAAAGCCTATAGAATCTACATGAAAGATGGACATCACATTGAAGTTAGTCATGATGTCATATTTGATGAAAGCATAGCATTCAAGAAATCAAAAAAACTTTCTATAGATTCTAATGACGAAGAACTTCCTATATTTGAGGAAGAAGCTAACAAGGAAGAAGAAGGATCTCACCATGAGGAAGAAGGACCTAGTGAACCTGTTCAACTTGTGGTCATTCAAGAAACAAGGAAAAGACCTAATTGGTTGAAGTCTACACTAATTGATGCAGAAGGTCATGGGGTAACTCAAGGATCATTTAGAGAAAGTAAAAGACCCAAGAGATATTATGGGTATGTTGCATACATGACGAAGTTAATAGAAGCAGAACCATCAACATTTGAGGAGGCTACAAAACATCGAGAATGGAAAGATGCCATGAATGAGGAATATCAATATATAATGAAGAATGGAGTCTAGGAGATCATATCTAGGTCCAAAGACAAGTTTGTGGTTACTTCCAAATGGATCTATAAGATCAAGCATACAGTTGATGGAAGTATGGATAAATATAAAGCAAGATTTGTGGCCAAAGTTTTCTCTGAACTCGAAGGCATCGACTATGAAGAAACATTTGCTCCAATAGCAAGATATACTACAATTCGATCATTAGTCTCTCTGGCAGCATCAATGGGATGGAAAATCCACCAAATGGATGTCAAGGATACATTTCTGAATGGCACAATAGATGAAGAAGTGTATATAGAACAACCCTTGGGATTTGAAGCAAAGGACAGGAAGGCATATGTTTTCATATCGAAGAAGGCACTATATGGCCTCAAGCAAGCACCGAGGGCGTGGCATGCTAGGATGGATGCGTAACTACAGAGATTAGGCTTCACAAAAAGCTTTGCTGACTCAAACCTCTACATCAAGGTTGTCAACAATGAACTTGTAATCATTCTTCTATATGTAGATGATCTTCTCTTGAAAAGTGTAGGTCCAATTGAAGAATGTAAGAAGTAATTGGCAGCAAAATTTGACATGAAGGACCTTGGGTTGATGCATTACTATTTGGACTGGAAGTTTGGCAAAAACCTAATGAAGTATATTTAAGTCAAGGAAAGTATGTGATCGAGATATTGAAGAAGTTTGACATGATGGACTGTAAAAAAATGACCACTCCAATGATCACTAACTTGAAGAAACTAAGAAGTTCTGAATCAAGCCCTATGGATCCCTCCAGATACAGACAACTCATTGGCTCACTAATGTACTTAGTGAATACTAGACCAGACATATGTTTTGCAGTAAATGTACTTAGTCAGTTCCAAGTGGAGCCAAAGCATGACCATTGGATAGCAACAAAACATATTCTGAGATATCTACGAGGAACCATCAACTATTGCTTGAAGTATGATAGAAGGAATGATGTTCAACTAACTGATTATACAGATTCCGACTGGGGAGGTAGTGAACAGGATGGGAGAAGCACTACAGGAGGATGTTTCAGCTTAGGATCCTCTATGGTCTCATGGATAAGCAGAAAACAAGACACTGTTGCGTTAAGTAGTGCTGAAGCTGAGTATGTTGCAACATGCGAAGTCAGCAGGGAAGCAATTTGGTTAAGGAAGCTGCTATCTAACTTGTTTGAAGGACCGATGAACCCTACAATGATACATTGTGATAACACTAGTTGTATTCGTTTGTCTGAGAACCCAATGTTCCATGGGAAGACAAAGAATATCAACAAGAAGTATCACTATATACGAGAGCTAGTACAAAATAATGTGGTGCAACTACAATATATTTCCACTAATGAGCAAGTAGTTGAGATATTGACGAAATCACTTCCAAACAAGAAGCTTGTATACTTAAGGGACAAGCTTGGTTTGGTGGATTTGTCTTCCCTAATTGAGAGGGAGAGATAGATACAACATTCTTGTCTTCACTTGGGAAGAAAAATGGAGGATTGGGTAACCATCTGGCATTCGATACTTTTTGAGAATATGGTAGGGCATTCAAAATAAGAGTAGTTGTGGATCGATATTCATTGACAATTAGCTAACCAAGATAATAATAGTCCAATGGAAGATCATACTCTGTGAACACTCGGGTGGGGTATATACCTTGGAGAGACAGTGATGATGGTGTCTATACATCATTGGTCTCACCAGAATTGTGCTCTGATCTTGTGGAGAGATAGAGTTGTTAGTCAGGGCCTTGCTATATGACAATGCCAATTATTATGATGCTAGATAGATGGGTTACCAATCCGACTCTTCTTATGAGATCTCTTCAGATTGAGAATGACCATGTACCAATAATGAATACCTCCCTAGTTAAGAGGGAGTGTTGAAAAATGTGTAACTAGGTGTTTCATGCTCAAGTTCTTTTATTTAATAGGTCAAGCATCCATTGAGTGCTTCTAGAGTTTGTCCTAGGTATAAGAGTCATTGTCACATATGGAAGACCCTATGGGCACATTGTATATTGTAAAGAAAAAATTATTTTTTCTTGAAAGTGTCAAAATACCCCCAAGATCAAGTCGGTCTAATGCGTTGTTGAGTCGGTCTACATGAAGAGCAACTTGAAGAAGCTTATATATAAGACGAACCCGTCCTCCATTTGGATCATTCTCTCACTCATATCTCATACGAAGAAGAGAGCAGCAGAAGGTCGAAGAAGGAAGTGCGAAGAAGAGAAGGACAAGGAAAGTCGAAGTGTTTGGGTCTCTCTACATTCTTCTGGGAATGCGAAGTTAGGGTTTCCGCACTGGGGAAGTCTAAGGTTTGATTTTGGAAGTAAGAAAGCAAGAAAAGGTCTCTTAGGGTTTCCTACTAGCCCTAAGATCCATATCAAGGAAAGCAAACTCAAGGGAAGAGCAGTTAGAGAGAGATCGAAGTATCCTAGAGAGGAAGAAGCAGTTGTTGGGCAACAAAATTTCAGATTCACTAGGAAGTCGAAGATATTGTAGCTGGAGGCCGAGGAAGACTTGATCTTGGAGGGTATTTCTCTGAGTCTAAGTCATGGTATTCGTCAATTGAAAGATCTGAAAGATAAGAAGAGATTTGTGGGTTTTCCCCTCAGGAGGAGGGTTTTGGCCCTAGCTTGGAGCCTATATACTGTGTCACTGTTCTTATTGTTTTGGTAGTTGTTTAATGTATTACACATTGGGATAATACATATTAATAATAAGTAAAATGCTAACACAAACAATTATCAAGTTAAGGGAATTAACATATATATTTCCCTATTGCATTCTCAACAGGTTGTTGGTTCACCAACAAGAGATTATAAGAGCAACTCGATGGGTAGAGGGGAAGACACATTGAACATCAAAGGAAGAGGGATTTCCTTGGCATATCAAGCTATTCAGCTGCAGAGGTTGAGCAGGGAAGAAGAGTTCGATCTAGAAGGAACATAGAGGCAAAAGGGAGAAGAGACAATGATTCTGGTGGAGATTTCCAGTGTCAAAGAGTCAACAACAAGAGGGTCGAGTCTTCCTCAATGAGGTTGCGCAGGAATTACGCCGGAAGCTTTTGACGAGGGTTCGATTTAGTTGGAAAGACAGTTGATTCAGTTGCTAGTGGTCGAGAAACATTCCAGAAGGCCAAGCAAGTCATTCTCAAAGGTTGAGTCGAGCATAATGACAACGTTAGAGCAGTTCTAGAGATAGTACAAATTGGCCTACACAGAGACTACATAGAGGCTGATGCAAGGGTGTTCAAGTAACCAGTTTGACCCTGTTTTAGAGCTGAGATCAGTGTTGGGTGAAACAAAAATTGTCTCACTTATTTTTGGCCAAATTATTTTGCTGAGGATTGCTAGGTTGGCATCCAATTTTTTGTACTCAGAATTTTTGTTGTTGAAGAATAATAATAAAGCCCTTATCTGTTGCAATGATTTTCCCACATTGGGTTTTTCCGTGGACATTTGTCCAAAAATAACGATGTCATTTTTATTCTATGTGCTCTATTTTTTCAGTGCCAATTTTTTAGTTTCCGCAATATTTTTATCATGAAGAAATTGCAGTGCGATTTATTTGTTATTTTGTCGTAACAAAATAAACTACATAATTAATCAGTTAGAAGAATAAAATTCCAAGCGATGCATTTCAAGGAATTTTCACATTATGGCCCCATGGCATGGAAGAACTTGACAAGTTTTTCCACCACCTTAACATCTCCAAGGACATCAAATTCACTATGGAACTGAAAGATAGCGGAAAAATCGCCTTTCTTGATGTTCAGATCATCAGAAAATATGATCGATCTCTTGGGCATAAAGTATATATGAAAAAGAATCACACTGAAAACTAACTTAACTTCGAATCCCATCATCATCCTTCCCAAAAGAATGGCATTCTTCATACCCCAGAAAATAGGGCCATTAGGATGATCTCTGATAAATAACATCTTGACAATGAATTAAATCACTTCTTCAAAAACAATGGATACGGGAGCAAAGACATTATGAGTGCCATAAGATATAAGAAGAAGCTAGCAAATAATGTTGATCCAATGATAATAACAACTATGGTAAGACCATTTATTTGCCATACATCCAAGGGGTCACCAATAAGATTGCTAGAGTCCTGAAAAAAAGAAATATTGGAGCCTCGTTCAAACCAATGAACACCATCAAATAGAAAATGAGATCGATCAAAGATGACTTGGACCAACTCCAAAACAAGAGGGTATAAATGGTCGAATTTTCTTGTGGAAATGCTACATTGGTGAAACTAGGCGTTCATTTCAAGTTAAAATTAAAGAACACAGTGTTGACATTAGATATGAGCAAGCCTAGAACTTGGTACTTGCAAAACACTCCCTTAACACCAAACATCAAATGTGCCTTGAAAACATGAGGATTCTGGCCATAGAAAACCATTATTTTAAACATAGGATCAGAGAAGCTTTGGAGATCAAAAATCACCCTAATAACATAAACAAAGATGGGGATTTAGACATTAATGAGAATTGGCTCCCTCTTATCTTACCCAAGAAAAAGAATTGACCTAAAATTTACCTTCCTCCTCTTACCCTTTGTCCTAGTTATTCACCTTCATTGGTTTCTCTTTTCTTCCTCAACGTTTTGCCTTTTTTTTTGGCTTGTGTTCCCCTTTCTCCCTGCTATAATTTTTCTTTTCCTTTCTTCATTTTCCTTACACTATACACACATTACTATTATATAATATAACAATATAGCATCAATATCATCATGTTAATAGTACCATAATATAATCACAATGCTAACATTACAATACTATTATAATATATTGTTATTATTACCCATGCTTTTAAAGTTTCCATCTATTTATTATTTATTAGTATCATCACTTTATTAGCATTACAATATTACTACACTATTATATTAATATGATTATTAATTATTACTATTTTCTAATTCTGGTGTCTTTAATGATTATGTTTCTATGGTTTCTATCCATTTTACTAATACTATCCATTCTTATATATCTATTTAATAATATTATCATTACATGAGAACATTATATATTATTACAATATTATCAATTACTATTATGGATACTTTATATATAATCATTACCATTCATAGCTTTATCCAGTTACTTCTATTATTTATTTTTTAGATTCTTTCTCCCCTTAGGGTTTTTGACTTTAGGTTTTTCTCTTTTTCATCTTCTCTTTTGTTGTTTTTCACCTTGTGCCTTATCTTGCCTCTTGAACTAGGTGACTTTACCCTCTTCTTCTCAGTCTCTCCATTATTATTAATTGGTTCTACATCCCTTCTATCATTGACTAGGTCTTGAAGATGGACTTGACTTTGTGCTCAATAACTTCTGTGATTGTCGCTCTTTTGACCTTGAATATGAATCAACACCATATAAGTCTTGCTGCTATTACATGTTGTAAATATACTTATCATTAAAACCTTAACTTATAACAACCTTCTTTTACTTTACTACAGTTGGTGGAAAGTGTAGTTGAACATCTGTAAATCTTATCTTGGCCTTCTAGGCTTTGGTGGTAACTTTTGCCATAACCATTAAACTCCCATCACCCCTAAGCCTTCTTTTATTGAAGATCATTCTAGGTGATTTTATCTACAAGATTTCTAGAATGCCATTGGGCTTGGAAACCTTAGATCATCTAACCTCTAAGTTCTACCAAGGAAGCCTCATGTCTTGGGATAACATCCAATCAAAAACAACACAAGAGAGGCCACTAAGGCTACACTGGTCGTTGATCTCTTTGTTGCCATAAGACCTAGATTGTCTAGTGAAACAAACAAGAGGACGATGAAAAAGAATGAGAGGTGGAGCTATAAAAGAATGTTGTTGAACAGTCACAATGCAAGGAAGTGCTTCTAGCATGGTTAGATAAAAATTTGGATCTCAAAGCTTTCCTATGACTGCCTCTACTCGGTATTGGCCCACGAGCGATCTAATCATCATCCAACGATAGTGAGGATATTGTGGTTGAGAAATCTTCCTAATATGCCAAAGCAAATGTTTTGGATTGGATCAATATCATGCAAAACCTCTCACAACTCAACAATTAGTGCCTAGTCATTTGCCACAATATGCATAATAATTTTATATATCATCTCAATCTATTCTACATGGTATTATTCTGTTATTTGGGCCAATGTCAAAGGCTCAAATGGGTTGTTTGCAACTAACCTCATTCAAAAATTAAAAGGGCCCTCTTTTGAAGAGCCAATACCTCTCCAGATGCCTTATTTCTTGCTTCCACACCAGGTTGATGATAAGCATCGACATTGATTAAGCTAGCATATCGCTGTACAACATGTTCATAAATTTGACCAAAACTTGCTTCAACTCTTGTGATTGTTGTCTCAAAGAGTGGAGGCACTTCAAAAACTAGAAATGGATTGTCGGAAGTGAAAAAATCATTCTATGAAGGCAGCTTTGATTTCTCCAAGCAAAGACAATAATATAATGCAATATGAAATAAGTTGGTTACAACAAATGGTGGGCCCTCCGAATGGGGGTTCCATAGATTTTGATACCCAATGTGGTTACTAAGAGACAAAGGCATCCCAATGTTCATTTGAATGACACTGACAACTAATTTTAGACTATTACTTGAAAAGTACTAGTGGAAAACCTTTAGGAAAATTGAGGTTGAGGATTTTTGGCCTTTCTTGGAAGTTGAGTCAAGGAGAGACAATTTGTTGCCACTATCTTGACATGAGACAAGTTGTGTGCAAACTCCAAGGCTAGTTGTGGAGTGAACTCATATCGACAACCTCAAGGTGCCCAATGATCACTGACAGAGCCTAGGCTAGGAAACCATATGCATGATATGCCGAGTGATAGAAATAACACACCACATAAGAGGAGACAAACTTATGGTATTAGATAGAGGGAATAAATAGAGGCAAATCAAACCTAGGTTAAGATGTGCAAACACAGACGTGCACAGAGAAATGTTGAGGAGAGCACACGAGTTTCTTCAAGCCAAAAAAATGTGTGGAGGTAGCATACAAATTTGAGATGGGGACACAAATAGGTAGAACAACATGTAGAGAAAGGGCACAATAATGGTGAAAGCATCAAGGTCGAGGGCCACAAAACCAATGGCTCAAAATATCAAGCACAGTAAGAATATGTTGGCTCTGATACCACTCTTACAGTCACGGAAATGGAAGAATTGATTAATGATAAAAGTGAGATACATTATCATTGATATGATACTCATAAATACAATATTTTACAACCCTTGGTTTCATGTTCCAAGAGGTATCTTGGCTCCTCACATTTACTTGTGGCATTTTGCCTTCATCACAAGTGAATACTCCAATTTTTCATAATAATCTGTAAGGATTACATTTCCAACAACAAATAACAATCAACCCAAATATTGCGACAAGAAACCAAGGATAAGATGGAAAATGGTAAGTATGGATTACCATGGGCAATCAACATCAATCAATACGTCCTACTCATGTCCCTACTAGACAATGGAAAGAAATGCCTCAAAAAAGGTCACACTGGACTAGGATCAAGGGATAACCACTAAGGTGAAGCATGGGAACAAGAATACAACCAAAAACAATCAATTATCCAATTCAACATGTGATTCATGCCAATATGCTCTTAACATTAAAGGAAAGCACTTGATCACAAGCATGAATAATGTAGCTTACAATGAACGACCCACCTTCATTTGATAAGTAGGCTAGGTGTCACAAATCATTTACCACAGAATAGGTAGAGGGCCTTTGAAGTTGGCTATCTGTAGATCACATAAGGTTGTTCGCTAGAAAGTTGCATAGAATGGGAAAAAAGTTTTCTCCCAAGGGTCATCCACTTGGGGGTTAGTAGTAACCACCTATTATCACATAATCTTGCACCCCAAAGTAAAGCCTTCACAAGGTACAAAAGATGAGTGTAACAAGAAATTGTTTCCAAGATGAGTGTAACAACAAAGTGTTTCCATTGTCACCTAGGCAATTGCTTCCCTCTTTTTAATGTGAGACAAACACAACACAATGGAGGATTCCCTAATAGCGCCTAGGATTCCTAATGCAAGACAAGTCAAATCTAAAGTCACCTATGTTACTACCCAATCGCAACCAACTTATCATGATATGAGAGTTCAGAATTAAGTTGGTTTTCTAATGTAAATTCCAGATTTATGATATGAGTCTTCTAGGGTAGTTTTAGGGGGTTTATTAAATGATTATTGAGTGTGACTCACTCCCCAAACATTATACTTTTGAAATTTACTATTGGATGTTATAAAACTTGCTTAAAACATGTGGAAATTGCAGCAAGCGACAAGTAATAACAGTAGCAAGTTTTATCCCCTTAGATTTAAAAGTGATGATTTCTAGGGCTAAGACCACAAATAAGCCTAAAATTTATGCAACTTGTTGAATCTGAAAATTTAGAGGAACATAACAACAGCAAAAGCAAATTGTTTCACTTTTAAAATGCAGAAATATGGACCAGCAAGACAAGTTTACAAGATAGAATATTTACACCAAAAACACATGCAAAACTAGCCAAGATGTCTAGGTTTTTTCTGGCTGAAAATTTAAATGCAAGCAATAAAATTCATGTTTACTCTAAAGCAAAAGTAAAAATTTGGATTTTGAATTTATAATTGACTAAATAATGAATCTACTAGTGCATACTTGATTTACTGGGCATATGCGGTAAACTAAGGCTTTTCAGAATATGTAAGTGAAACTAGGGTGATAGTTAGGGCTGTCCACTACAAACCCTGGCAAATAGTCCTAGCGCCTTGCAAGCTTCAAGATGATCAAAGGGAAGATCCTCCACTAAAAATCCTCTAATAGATTTGAGAAGGGACCTATCAAGAAGAGAGACAAAGGGTGTGCCACCAACACTAGAGAAGCACAACCACATTTGCAACAATTCAAAATAAAAAATCTACTATGATTTAAAGATACCATCAAATCAACTCTGAAAACCATTTCATCCATGAACATCCACAAATTGCACAGCATCCACAAGACTGAATCTCCAAAAGAGCTCCATAGCTAACCATCCATATAGCATAATCCAAGTAGACAAAGTTTTCTCCACAAGTTCTAGCAATGAATTACAATGAGAGGTGCTTCTCTTTTTATAGGCAAGAGATCTAACAACCCTCACGATATAAGAATAATATTCTCCTAGATATAGTTTAGAAAAATGCAAAATACCATTATCTCCACACAAACCATGGAGATATGGTCAACAATGAGTAAACTATGAGGTGCTTATGCCACTTACGTAATAATATCCATAATACATGAGTAAATGAGCCAAAAGATCCTCAAGATGTCCCCCAAATCAAGGAAAGTAAGCTCAAAGTCATCCTCCTTAAATGCATGAAAGAAGTCCCATGTGTGACACATGTGGGCTCTAGAAGTGGACAGCTCACTTAACAAGCACATAATAGGGCATGAAATAGTTTCCAAACTGCAACAGTCCCCTCAACATGAGCAACGGTCCTCTCAAAAGATGGAACAACTTCTTAAAAAGCCTCAACGATCTCCTCCAAAGGTGCAAATGGTCCCATCCAAGTGTGCAACGACCCTATCATCATCTCCCATGCAAGCACAATGTTCCATGTAATGTATAACATCCAAGGCAAGGGCTCACAAGACACAAGGTAGTCACAAATCCTAAGGCATGTTTCATAGATCCAAAGCAATCACATATACCAATGTAGTGCACAGATCTCAAGGCACGCACACAAATTCCAATGCAACATAAATAATGAGTCATGTTAAAATGCAAATGCCATTAGGTAGAGAAACATTCAATATCATCCTGTAACTTCCCAATAGCTCATAGAAATTATATCATTTGCCAAGTTAATATTTGTTAGGGGCAACATCAACCGCTATTACATGTACCTACCCCTAGGATAATAAGTAGTTCCTAGGACACTAGGCAAGGAGCATGTGTAGTGATAACTTGACTATGTATGACTTGGTGGGTAACTTCATGAACTATATTGAATAGTCAAGCAAGGTCTGTTAAAGATATTCATCCACATAAATGGCTTTAAAATATGAGGCTCTGCTTTTGCATTGAGCTACCCTTTCTTTTGCATTGTTTTTTTTTTTTAATGGAAATGAGAATTTCTGGAGAATCACTGATTTTGATTTGAAAAATCGGCTGCCGCTATTACACCTGATACAACTATTTCATAAAAGCCACAAATGGGCCAGTTACAACATGTCTCTGGTGACTTGAACCCACGTAGCTAGGGAAACAAATTGTTCACCAAACCACTTGAGCTAAGATCCTTTGACTCTTTTATATTGTTTCTTACTATTCTTACTACACATTATTTGCATTTTTTCTTTATTTCAATTAGTAATTTTCTATAATTATGCATTGTTAAGCATGGGACTTAGGATAATGTCCTGATAGCAAGGGGGCATTGCTCAAGCTTTATTTTGGCTTTGAATTTTTTTTTTTTCACTACGTCAACCTCGACTTGATTGCTCATTTTAAGATGAGGATTTTATCATGGGACTATGAAGCACTAACCTTTTATAACATATGATAACCAACCATGAGCATAAGAACGGAAAGAGAGAAATGCAAAGAGATAGCAAGGGGGCATTGCTCAAGCTTTATTTTGGCTTTGAATTTTTTTTTTTTCCCTACATCAACCTTGACTTGATTGCTCATTTTAAGATGAGGATTTTCTCATGGGACTATGAAGCACTAACCTTTTATAACATATGATAACCAACCATGAGCATAAGAACGGAAAGAGAGAAATGGAAAGTGTTAGGTATGGATTGAAATTTGGAATATGGCCACACTACAATTCTCCAAGCACCTAGTAGTACAACTCAACCCAAGAGTGACAATCACTTATCTAAAGGATGATTATGATCCACCATGGCAAAACAAGGCAAAAAGCATAAATTTAGAGCAATATGATTCATTATCAAACTTAAACAATGGTCACTACTTTCATAACAAGTATATAAGACATTAACAGCATATACGAGCAATGAAATGAAACATGACAATGTAAATTGTAAACATGCATATCAAGCCTTGTAAGACTAATCATCAATGAGAGTGAGCTGAGCAAATATAGGGAAAATCTCTGGCCAAACGTCCATGGAAAACCATAGATCTCATAGTGCCAACTGTGATAAAAATCACAAGCAAAAAATATCCTCTAGTTACTCCTACATGTGCGGGGTAACATCACCAATAGTTGAAACATTATCATGTGGTAGAGATCGATTACAAGTATATAGAGAAAGAAAATGAAAAGGTTTTTGGTCAGAGGATAAATGAGGAAGATAGAGTTATTGGGATTTCGATCAACACCAGGGAAAAAGGAGATCCGCTGGTCTTCAAAGGGGTTGGCGTTTTTCCCAAGCAAAGAATCCAAGGAGAGATAGTTGGGAAGAAGACAAAGTGAGCCCCTACATGAAATTGGTTGACCTTTTTGTTGATGGAATCATTTTGGTTGAAAACAACAAATGGTCATTATGGACATAGTCTTAAACACGTTGAATTGGGAAATTTTCTTGAACAGAGAAGAATCTACAATGGTTGGTGGAAATAGTTGGCCATTGGAAGGAATCAACTTGCCTCAACAGAGGTATATTTGCATTCCTAGAGAGAGATCAATTTCGGGGAATCCAATTATGCTGTGAGAGGAAGAGGACAGGAGTGAGTATTCTCTTGGTTTGGCAATAAACAAAGAAGGCCCCGGCACTAGGAAGGGTAACAGAGAGAGAGCCAATTCAAGCTATCAGAGAGCTTGAATTCTGGAATTACATAAAGACACAATTCATTGAGGCACTAAAGGTCATTTTGGCAAGCTTCCCATTCTGCTGTAGTGAAGGAAACAACCATTGGATTGACTGTGAAGGAGATCTAGTATTCGTGTACAAAGGGAGAGGGTTGTCCCAACTTTTGTAGTTTCTGCTACGGTGAAATTCCAGAGCATAAGAACATTGTGCCTACAACAAAACATCTCCTACAGTTTGGATGGTAAGTCTTTCTTCTGGGTATGAGAAAGCCATTGCGGATTGGTTGGTCATAATCCATGGAAAATAAGAATCTCTGTTGTACACCAGGGTTTGCCTAGCTAAGTGTATGAAGAGTAGATTAAGGGTGTTACCCCTTTCATTTTTCCTTAAGCCATTGGCACAAGAATCAATAGCTCTAACTACTCCTGATTTGTAATCCATTGTCCCATGAGAATTTTTTAAACCAAGCAAGCCTCCTCTCAAATGCCAGTTTATTTATTTGGGTTTTCAAGGTAAATCGTCTGTGTTTTATATTGGGTGATTGCATGAGTTTGTTGTTTCAGACTCTTGTTTAAAAGCATAGTAAATTCTACGCAGCTACGGATAGTAACAGCGCAGTGACTATCTAATTACGCAGCTGTAATTGACAGAAATAGTGCACCGCAAGATTAAATAAACCAGAATAGTAAAGATCATCTAATTTCTGCATTTAAAAAGTTAAAGTGTCCATATTGGTGAATTGGCTTGGTCAAAGGCTAAGAGATTCTGGATCACCTTACAAGTAATTGTTTAGAACAGATCTAAAACAGAAACCAGTTACCTATACAATTCTGCAATACGAAGTCAGCTCCTGTTAAGTGTCTATTCTTTTCAAAAACAAGTTAATGCTCAGGAAGAGAGGTTGATCTCCAAGGGACAAATAAGACCCACCATAAAAGCACAAGAAAAGTGAATTGCACTAATTCACTGTTGATGCCAGCAGTGGTTAACTGTAGGCATAACTTGAAGCATCTTGCTTCCAGTTGACCCCTTTTTATTTGAAAAATGTTCTAGAAATGTCCTTCAGCTTTGTTTCTAGAACCCAAAACCTACTACATAAAGCTATTGCAAGCATCCATTCAATCAAACTGGCCTAATCCAATTCATGGAAAACATTCAAAAGCCTCCTCAGTAAAGAATATTATGGAAACCAGCTAGAATGAGCAGACCCTTCAGATATAAAACAAAATGAGCTGGTTCTATTTCTCTCAATTGTTGTAAGAGCCCCAAAGCATGGCCCAAAATAAATATGCACGATTTAACTAGGGACAATTTATAGCGATCAAATATTCACCTGCAAGCATTGCTGTCTTTCCCACCTTTCATCTCTTTTGGAAGTTAAAACTTTGTTTAGTTCGAGAAAGGTGGGAAAGACGGCAACACTTGCAGGTGAATATATCCTTTGGAAGTTAAAATTTTGTTTAGTTTGCAAAAGGCCTTCAACCTTCATCACTCAATCAAGCACTTGAAATCACTATAATCAAATATTTATTTTGGCAAAGGCCATGATGGATGTGATTGCCTCATGATATTTAATTTTTAATTTGACGAGGCAATGATGGGTCATAGTGCGCCCCATGATATCATAAATGTCTTGAAGCCTATTAAACCATACTACAATCTCTGCTTTGGATCACAAGAAAAAAGGTTCAAAGGAAAACAAATATATATTGCATCCATTTCATTTAGACGGAAGTTTGGATATCCCTACCTGATATCATTACCTTGAAACAAATCATTTGTGGAGCAACATCAAAACCTTCTTTATTCAGTGCATGCTAACAATACACATATGGTTAAAAACAACCATAGTAAGAACACTTGTTCAATTTCTTTAGCTTTCAACTCCTTATAAGGGGTAAACCAATAAACACAACAATTAATGTTGCCAGAAGTCCAAATCGCAAATGACTCCAAAAAGAGAGATTATAGCCAAAGAACTGTGCTCTTCTGGCTTGCTCACAGACAATTAGGTTTGCAGCTGAACCTACTAATGTTAAATTGCCTGCAACAGTGCTAACCCATGCCAAGATGAGCCATGCTTTAGTCACACTTGCTCCAGATGCAGCTGCGGATGCTGCTACTCTACTGCCCAACAAAAGCACTGATACAAACAGAGTAACCCATCAAAAAATCCATAAGAAATATAGAAATTGAGCATAAAAGAAATTTTTACCGTTATAAGTTATTGTCAAAATATAGTGGAAACAGTTCCTGCCTAAATATTATTCATACTCAGAACCTGAAAAATGAAGAGATCAAAGGAATTATATGTCATAAACATATGCATATTTTCCAGGTTGACAATATCAATCTTAGACTTGTCAAAAGATTCTATAGCATTAAGAAAAATCTATAGCAGTCAATTATACAGTACACTATTTTTTAAAGTTGAACAGCACAGGAAAGCAATTCAGAAGATTACAAACTGAATCGTGTGCGCTTTTCTGGCCAAAATCAGCATCAGGGCAAGCAATTCATCCTGGACCCCAATTTACAAGAAGAATATGCAACGTTGAGCATTATTTTCACTCATTCCAGGTGATCAAATATCACCAACGTGCTCAAAAGGATGAACAAGAAAGAACAAAGGGGTTGGGATAACTATTCTTATTCCTTTCTTATGTAAGGATGCCCTGAACACATTTATAAACTAAGGACCAGGGAATGCCCATGTTTGCCTCATCAGAGAGGCAATTGGAAAGAAAATAACAATATAAGAAGTGGAAAGGGCTAATCATGTATTTTAACTAAAGTGGCCCAGAATGCAGAAGAAATGCATCTCAAATGCTTGGTGTCTAGACTAGGGAACTTACAGAAGCAAGTTCATTTGCAACAGGTATTTGATGAGATATTCTCTGAGAACAACTCAATCTTGACGATAATAGGCTAACACTTAAAAAATATTATGTCTGAGGATTCATTTGTCTGCATGGTCTACAGCTTACCTTCATGGGTAATAGGAAATTTGTACAATGGGAAATCCCAATATCAAAATGTATGATAGACAGATAACAAATAGATTAACAATACATATATACATTTTATGTCATGAAGATAACCTAAGCTAATTTTAATAATGTTCACTAATGACCAAGAAACAGGTCAACAGGACTAGAGACTATAATCAGTGGCTACTAAACAGCAGGAGTGCCTAGAACATCCTAGAGCTAAAATGTTATAAATGTACATGAGATCCAAATAACAATAAAAGAAAGAAAAGAGCAAGAGCCAGGTAATCCTTAATACGTGGGAGGCCCTAGCTCAACATCAACATCATAACTGGAACTAAAAGAATACGAAGAGGAAGGATGTAATATCCCTTATCAGGAATATACCTCAAACACAAGCAAAATCCAACCAGAGATGGACTGGGAGGGCATTTACCAGATATGTCGCCTCTAAAAAGAGGACGAGATCCGGAGGCTACCTGGCCCTTTCCAGACTCTGTCTAAGAGTATAATAAAAACACACAAGTGGTATAATAGCCGAGAATGCTCAAAGAGATACAAATAACAATAATATGATATATATCAAATAAACCATAAGCAGATACACAAGAAATGCAGAGAGAATGCTAAGCCATTTTATTATACTGAGTAATAAAATGAGTACAGGAGGTGATCAGGAAGATGACACCTCTACTTGCACAAGGCAAGTGAAGATATACACTCAGAATAGCAAAGGAATTGCCCTTATCTGATCTGCGTCCAAGTTGTTGGGAAACTGCTGTGCTACTGCTGTTAGAAATCAAATGAGAATTTGGGGCTGCTCCCCTCCTCAAAAAAAGCTGAAACTCTGGAATCGGACTCTACTCGAGAAACCCAGAAAACCCAAAAAGCTCTCATGGAATGGCCAACCCCCAAAAATCACCCCCTTGGGGTTCTGCGCAGTTCCTCACTGCTCTGTGCTGACACTAAATGAGATACTCCAGAAACCTGCCTGAAATCCCTGCCAAAACTCCCCAATATGCAAGGGCTGATCCCCTGCTCTACCTCTCAGCACCAAACCTCCTGCAAATCCTCAACCCAGAACTGCGTCCCTCTCACAGTACTGCGTGGTCCTTCAAAAATGCGTCCCTCTCCTAGTGCTGCAAAGTCCTCCAAAACACTACCACTACTGCTGCAAAAAGGCTGATGAAACTACTGTTGAAATGCCAATGGGAATACCTTGCCCGAGCAGGAACTCGAAGTCCCTCGGGCCTAAAGGTGAGATCTCTGAACAGAGACACTCAATGCACTAAACAGTGCTGCAGACTAGCTAAACAACCAGCGTGCTCCATATCAAAATGACTATCACAAATGCTCATAACCGAATGATCAAAATGAGGGGGCTCCTCTCTCATTTATAGCCTTTGCCTCTCTCAATCCCAAGGCTCACCTCCTCTTCTGTGATTCCCCTCTTGCCACGTGTGTCTTCCCTCCTGCACAGTCTCTCCATGTGTCTGCATGGGCTCCATTTCTGCGTCCCCCTTTGGCCCCCTTGGCTCCCCTTTAAGTCACAACGTTGTGCTACTAGGAAGTGACTTTTTATTCTAAAAGTGGGTTATGTCCCCCTTCCTCACCTCTTTTTTTTTTTTTTTTTTTTTTACAAATAACTATATAAGGCAAAATTTGGACAAAATCGAATATTCCTATTAGCCATGGCTAATTAGGAATACTATAGTCTCCCTCAGCAAAATGTTGCTTGTCCTTAAGCAACTGAAGTGATGGATGCTATAAAATCTTCTCACTCTCCCAAGTGGCATCCTCATCCGGCAAATTCTTCCACCTCACCAAGAATTCCCGGACTGTCCTGTTCCGCAGTTGCCTCTCCCTGATATCAATGATAGCCTCCAGCTATAAAATACCAAATGCCCCTCGTCATCCATGGGTGGTAGCTCATCTGTCACCATCACCTGCTGCCCCAATGCCTTTTTCAGGCACGATATATGAAAAATGTTATGAATCTTGCTGCCTTGGGGCAGCTCCAACTCATATGCAACCTGTCCAACCCTGCGTATCACCCTGTATGGCCCATAAAAGCGGGGCTTGAGCTTCTCAGCCCCCTTCTGCTTCAGTGTCGACTGTCGGTATGGCTGTAATCGTAGGTAGACCATGTCCCCTACCTCGAACTGTCTCTCCACCCGACCCTTGTCGGCATACAGCTTCCACTGATTCCGCACTGTAGCCATGTTATCCTTGAGAGCTCGGAGGATATCCTGACTTTCTTGGATCCAAATCTTGGCTTTAGGAGCCCTATTATCACCAAACATCATGTCAACAAAAGATAAAGGATGATACCCATACAAGGCATAGAATGGTGACATACCAATGGACATGTGATGTGAAGTATTGTAGCAGTACTCCCCCAGATGCAGCCACTTCAACCATGCTCGCTGCTGCCCGCTGACATAGTTACGCAAGTAGCCCTCCAACCACTTGTTAACTATCTCTGTCTGCCCATCCGTCTGTGGGTGATAACTGGTACTCGGTGTCAACTCCGTCCCTACCAATCGGAAATGCTCCTGCCAAAACCCACCCATAAAACGGCTATCCCTATCACTGACGATGGTCTTAGGAAGACCATGTAGCCTGAAGATCTCCTTGAAGCACATCTCGGCCCCCTGTGCTGTTGTATAATGTGCGGATATGGCAAAGAAATGTGTGTACTTCGTCAGCCGATCAACGACGACAAAGATACAATCCTTGCCCTGTACCGTGGGCAATCCCGTGATGAAGTCCATCGAAATGCTCTCCCATTTCCCCTCCGGAATGGGAAGAGGCTGCAATAATCCCGCGAGATGGCTCATCTCCCCCTTGTTCCTTTGGCAAACATCGCACTCCCTGATATGCTGGAGTACGTCCTCCTTGAGGCCCTTCCATGAGAACCTCTCTCTAATGGGCCTGTAGGTTTTGGTAAACCCCTGATGGCCTGCCAATGGTGAGTCATGTGATGCCTGGAGTATCTTCTTCTTGAGCTGAGACCCCTCAGTCAAGAAGATTCGATCCCTGTAATCCGATCCCTGTAATAGATGATCTCATCGATCACCCTGTACCTGTTCCCCACCAAATACTGTCGGTACTTAGTCAATGCATGCATGACAACCAACATCTCCTTGTCGTATATAGAATACAACCTCTCGTGCGGAAGGAGCTTCTAGCTCTCAAAAGCTATAGGGTGACCTCCCTGCATCAATACTGCGCCGATCCCTTCTCCCGACGCATCACACTCCAAAACAAATGGTTGCGTAAAATTTGGCAATGCAAGCACTGGGCAGCTGCTTATAACCTCCTTGAGCCTGTCAAAGGCTCGCTGTGCTGTATCCGACCAACTAAATGCCCCCTTCCTCGTCAAATCTGTCAGGGGTGCAGCAAGCTGTGAGAAACCTTTGACGAACTTCAGGTAGTAAGTACAAATGCCAATGAATCCTCGAAGTTCCGTCAAGTTTCTCGGCTCCAGCCAATCTCTGATGGCTCTAATCTTCTCCTCGTCAACCCTCACTCCGTCCACTCCAATGATGTGTCCCAAGTATAACATCTCTGTCAACCCGAACTCACATTTGGAGATCTTGGCATAGAATTGTTGCTCCTCCAAGATGCGGAACACTGTCTCAATATGCTGGAGATGCTCCTCCCACGTCCCGCTGTAAATGAGTATATCATCAAAGAACACCAACACAAACTTCCTCAAGTGACTACAGAAGATGTGATTCATGCAAGATTGGAATGTAGCTGGGGCATTAGTTAGCCCAAAGGGCATCACCAAAAACTCAAAGTGCCCATAGTGACATCTGAAGGCAGCCTTGGGAATGTCCTACTCCCTCACACGAATCTGATGGTACCCTAATCTCAAATCAATCTTTGAGAAGAGCCGTGCTCCTCTCAACTCATCGATCCTGGGCATGGGGTACCTGTTCTTCAGTGTCCTCTTGTTTAGGGCCCTGTAGTCAATGCACATCCTCAATGTACTATCCTTCTTCTTCACCAACACCACAGGAGAAGCAAAAGGACTCGTACTCGGTCGGATGTGCCCAAGAGCTAGCAACTCCTGAATGGCCCGCTCTATCTCGTCCCGATAGGCCTTGGGATGCCTATAGGGGGTAGTAATCACTGCCTGTATACCCTGTTCAAGCTCAATAATGTGCTCAAACCCCCGGTCCGGTGGTTGACCCAGCGGAATCTCCCCAAATACTATGGCATACCGGTCAAGGATGGACTATATCTTCGGGTGCACTGTTTGCCCTGTAGTCCCTGCCTCCGATGCACGCAGCTCTACTGCCCACTCTATGTCTCCCTTCCAGAAGACTGCCTCCATCCGATGAGCCGAAACAGTCTGAGGCAGTTACGTATGCTATCCCCGTATCTTCTCATGCCTCCCTGTCTTCTCATCATCCCACTCCATCTCTAGGGTCTTCCAACCGTCGTGACCTTCCCTAGAGTGATGAGCCATTGAACACCTAGTATCATGTTGGTGTCCAGAATATCGACCACGAAAAAGTGGTCAGTCAATGTGTAGGTGCCCATCGTCACTGAAAGCTCTGGAACATATCGAGCACACGTCATGGTCTGATCTCCTGGGACCAAGATTGAAAACCCATCGAAGCTCTCTGTCTGTATACCTCTCCGCTCAACCATCTGTGCATCGATGAAGTTGTGGGTTGCCCCACTGTCAACCAAAACTGATACTCGCTAGCCACGTAATGTCCCTCGTACGCGTAGCGTCAGATACTTGGGAACTCCTCGCAATGCTGCAAGGGCCCCTCCGGTGGGTGCAAATGATGCACCTCCTGCTGGTGGTGGTGGAGGTGGTAAAGGTCCCTGTACGGCATGGCTATCTCCGGCCTCCCCATCATCCTCGTCATCCTCTTCTCCACTGCTCTCAGAGAAGACCTCAATAAAATGTGCTTTGGCAAAAGCACATCTATGTCCCGGAGCCCACGGCTCCTGATATGTGAAGCACAACCGCTTCTTCTTCAGCTCCCTCCTGGCATCATCATCAAGTTGTACTCGTCCTGGATTCCCCTTTGGAGGTGGAATCCTCACGTCCTTCCCCTTACACTGGAAAGTCTGTCTCTGGGGGTAAGGTGTCCGGGTCCTGGGTAAGACATCCTGTAAGTCCCGGGTCCTGCTGATAGCGTCCTGGAGTGTGGCTGGTCTAGTGGATCAGACTAAACCCCGAAGTGGCTCTGCTAACCCCTCAACATACATATAGACCCTCTACGCCGTGGATAGGTCTGGCACCATCATGGAGACCCTCAAGAAATCTGCAATGTAGATCTCTAGGCTCCTCGTTTGTTTGAGCCTCGTCAACTCAACAAAATGCTGCTCTGGATCCCTCCGGTCAAATCGCTCCATCAATCTCCTGGTAAACTCAGCATATGTCGTCATTGTAGAATGCCCAAGTGTATCCATCCCATGAAACCACCAATCCTGGGCCTCACCATCCAAATGCAATGTTGCCACCTTGATGGCCTCTGTCTCTGACATCTGGTTAAGCTGGAAATAAATGTCCAGCTTCTCCACCCAAGACTTTGCCGAACTTTTTGATGAACCATCAAATGTAGGCAAGTGGAATCTACTCGCTGCACGGTGGGTGTCACCATCATGGTAATACCGGTACCCTCTGTGATGGTCACGGGGTCTGCTATCCTGCTGGAGCTAAACAAAATCTCTGAATGAGAGGGCGTCCCTGAACTCCTGCCCATAGGCTTGGTACTTTGCAAAATAATCACCCATGTGTCCGAGCTCTGCCTCCTTCTGGGCTATGGCCCCCGTGTCTGCTCCTAAGAAAGTGGGCATGGTAGAGCGTGTGGGGGCATGTGAGGCCACCTACTGCGCAGTATCACACTGCTCTGGCAAATGGTGGGATGCGCCCGATCCCTCACCAACCTGGAAAACCCATGGGCTCTCACGCTGTCTAGCCTCTACTGCCGTGAATCTCTGCCCCATCACCTCAATCTGCCTCGACAGATCCTGCACTGATTTGAGGAGCATATCTGCAAATTTCTTCCCATCATCATCTACCATCGGAGCTTCCTGCTCTGCGTCCACCATAGGCTCCCTCTGCTCTGTGTCCACTATAGGCTCCTCCTGTTCTGCGTCTACTACCGGAACACAGTCTCCCTCTCCGTAAGTGTTCTCCAACCTATGCCCAGAGTCTCTGTATCTCCGACCTCTGTAACAGATATAGGGTTTTTCCCCCGGTGTCATAGATTGCTAGCTCCACAGGCTGAGCCAGATCTATGCTCTGATACCACTGTAATATCCCTTATTAGGAATATACCTCAAACACAAGCAAACTCCAACCAGAGATGGACTGGGAGGGCATTTACCAGATATGTCGCCTCTAAAAAGAGGACGAGATCCGGAGGCTACCTGGCCCTTTCCAGACTCTGTCTAAGAGTATAATAAAAACACACAAGTGGTATAATAGCCGAGAATGCTCAAAGAGATACAAATAACAATGATACGATATATATCAAATAAACCATAAGCAAATACACAAGAAATGCAGAGAGAATGCTAAGCCATTTTATTATTTTGAGTAATAAAATGAGTACAGGAGGTGATCAAGAAGATGGCACTTCTACTTGCATAAGGCAATTGAAGATATACACTCAGAATAGCAAAGGAATGGCCCTTCTCTGATCTGCGTCCAAGCTGCTGGGAAACTGTTGTGCTGCTAAAAATCAAACGAGGATTTGGCGCTGCTCCCCTCCTTAGAAAAAGTTGAAACTCTGGAATTGGACTCTACTCGAGAAACCCAGAAAAACCTAGAAAGCTCTCGTGGAATGGCCAACCCCTGAAAATCACCCCCTTGGGGTTCTGCGCAGTTCCTCACTGCTCCGTGTTGCCACTGAATGAGATACTCCAGAAACCTTCCTGAAACCCCTGCCAAAACTCCCCAATATGCAAGGGCTGATCCCCTGCTCTACCTCTCAGCACCAAACCTCCTGCAAATCCTCAACCCAGAACTGCGTCCCTCTCATAGTACTGCGCAGTCCTTCAGAACTGCGTCCCTCTCCTAGTGCTGTGCAGTCCTCCAAAACGCTACCACTACTGCTGCAAAAAGGCTGATGAAACTACTACTGAAATGCCAATGGGAATACCTTGCCTGAGCAGGCACTCGAAGTCCCCCAGGGCTAAGGGTGAGATCTCCGAACGGAGACACTCAATGCGCTAAACAATGTTGTAGACTAGCTAAACAGCCAGCGTGCTCCAAGTCGAAATGACTATCACAAATGCTCATAATCGAATGATCAAAATGAGGGGGCTCCTCTCTCATTTATAGCCTTTGCCTCTCTCAATCCCAAGGCTCACCTCCTCCTGCGTGATTCCTCTCTTGCCACGTGTGTCTTCCCTCCTGCGCAGTCTCTCCATGTGTCTGCATGGGCTCCATTTCTGCGTCCCCCTTTGGCCCCCTTGGCTCCCCTTTAAGTCACAACATTGTGCTACTAGGAAGTGACTTTTTATTCTAAAAGTGAGTTATGTCCCCCTTCCTCACTTTTTTTTTTTTTTTTTAAATTTACAAATAACTATAAAAGGAAAAATTTGGACAAAATCGAATATTCCAATTAGCCATGGCTAATTAGGAATATTACAAAGGAGAAGAGGGATCCTTGTCCTCATCAATCACTGTGATGTGTGACGTAACTGATGCAAATGTTGATGGTGTTGCCCAGACAGTGCTCAAGTTATTCCAAGCAAACCAATGTGCCCAAATTCCCAAATCGTGCAAGGCATTGGAGACCTAGCATTTGGCTCATCTAAATTGAGGGGTTGGCCTGCATATGTGAAGTCCTTTGAGCCATTTGAAGGGACAAATCTAGTTGTTGGGCTAAGTCAATATTTAAATGGTCAATTACTCAAATAAATTTAAGTTTCCAAGCAAAAGGAAGTAAAAGATTTGCAAGGAAAGGCAAATAGATCAAGTCGGCCTACTTAAGGTAGTGGTTTGACATCTCAAGGGAATGATGAAAGGTGCAAAGGTCGCTCCAAGTGAACAATGGACCCCAAGTGGACAAGGTATAGTTGTTGGAGGATTGAGGGAGCATCTTTCCAAGCAAAGTGAGACTCATCTTTACAATAATAGAAACATCAATTTCATCTAAGAAACTGCTAAAAGAATAAAACTAGCAACAGCTAAAAGAATGAGCATTAATAGAAATATTCTAATACCCTCCCTTAATGCTCAATCTATTTACAACACCAATAGACCCTCGAAATTTTACAAATTTATCAGGGCCAAGACGCTTGGTGAAAATGTCGGCGGGCTGCTCTGTTGTGGGAACATATTGCAACTGAACTGAGCAGTCTTCAACCAGCTGGCGAATGTAGTGGCAATGAGTTTCCACATGCTTTGTTCGTTCATGAAAGACTGGATTCTTGGCAAGTTTGAGCACTCCCTGATTATCACAAAACAAAGAAGTAGGCCCTGTCTGGAAAACATGCATATCTGCAAGCATACGTCGAAGCCAAACTGCCTCACAGGATGCCTTAACTGCTCCCCGATACTCGGCTTCTGTTGAGGAGAGAGCCACTGCCTGTTGCTTCTTACTAGTCCAAGTAACAGCACCAGATCCTAGACTAAACACATACCCAGCTGTAGATTTACGGTCATCAACCGAACCTGCCCAGTTAGAGTCAGTGTAGCCATTGAGAATAGGATTGGAACTGCGAGTATATAAGAGGCCATAATCAGAAGTACCACACACATATCGTAGCACCCGCTTTGCTGCTATCCAATGATCAGCTTTAGGAGCTGACATGAAGCGGGAAATGTAGCTTACTGCAAAACTGATGTCAGGTCTGGTAGCAGTAAGATAGATGAGACTGCCCACTAATTGCCTGAATAAAGTTTCATCCACAAGGGGAGAGGATGACTGTGCTGAAAGTTTGAGCCCTGGTTCCATAGGAGTCGTGGCTGGTTTGCAATCCTGCATTCTGAACCGTTCCACAAGATTTTTGGCATACTTGCACTGAGAGAGAAAGATCTGATTTTCAGTCTGCCAAACTTCAACCCCCAGACAGTAATGAAGAAGTCCCAAGTCTGTCATCTCAAAAGTGCTGCATAGATCTTGTTTGATCCCAGGGATCAAATGTGCAGAGCTGCCAGTAATGATAAGGTCATCCACATAGACAACCACAAACAAGATATCATTACCAGTATGCTTGATATACAGGTTTGCATCAGATGGGCTCCGCTGAAAACCCTGATCTGTCAGGTACTGATCAATTTTCATGTACCAAGCCCGAGGAGCTTGTTTCAATCCATAGATTGCTTTAGCTAACCGACACACTTTCTGTTCTTGACCAGCAACTTTGAATCCTGGAGGCTGCATCATGTAGACTTCTTCTTGGAGATCACCATTTAGGAAAGCACTCTTTACATCCATTTGATGAACTTTCCAATTGAACTGAGCTGCTAGGGCAAGGACAAGCCTTATGGTACTCATCTTGGCTGTAGAAGCAAAAGTCTCCTCATAGTCGATGCCTTCCTTCTGTGAGAACCCTCGAGCCACAAGACGAGCTTTATACTTGTCTATGGTTCCATCAGCGTTGTATTTCACTTTATACACCCATTTGCAGCCTATGGGCTTTTTTCGGCAGGAAGATCAGAGAGTGTCCAGGTGTGATTCTTCTGAAGACTCTGGAATTCGGCTTCCATAGCCTGTTCCCACTCAGATGTACCCTTAGCCTCTGAATAGGTTTGAGGCTCAAAAATACTGTGTAGGTTAGCCATAAGAGCAAAATTGACTGTAGACTGTTGTCTGTTCTTATGTCTAGAAGTTCTACCTTCAAGGAGCTCATCATCCCGGAGATCACCAATGGTTTTAGCCCACCATTTAGGCCGAAGAGTAGAAGAACCAATATCAGGAATAGAGGAACCAATATCAGGAGGAGGTGGAGAAGACTCAAGAGCAATAGGGGCAGCAAGGGGAGGGTTAGTTGCTGTAGGAAGCTCAGATAGAGTATTATCAAATACTGATGCTACATCATCCCTCCCATCAAGTGGACCGACCGAAAGAAGAACACTGTGAGGCTGATCCTCAGAACGCTGCTCAGAAGAAGAAGACTGAAAGAATCCTCTGTCTTCATCAAATACTACATCTCTACTGAAGCTAAGACGACCAATGGTTATATCTATCAGCCTATAGGCCTTGTGATGATCACTGTAACCTGTCATCATGAGTTTCTGGCTTTTGGAATCCAACTTAGAGCGCTTAGCAGGTGGAATCCAAACATATGCAACTGAGCCAAATACTTTGAGGTGACTGATCTTAGGCTTACGACCAGACCAAACTTCTTCAGGAGTCTTCCCTTTAACAGCCTGAGTAGGTGATCGGTTAAGAAGGTAAACAGCAGTAAATACTGCTTCAGCCCAGAATTTGTTTGGAACACTCCTGTGTTGTAACATGGAACGAGCCATTTCAACAACCGTGCGGTTGCGACACTCGACAACACTGTTCTGCTGGGGAGTGTAAGGAGTGGTTAATTGACGTTTGATGCCATGAATATCACAGAAGTTGGCAAAAGCTGAGGAACAAAATTCCCCCCCATTGTCGGTCCTAAGGGTCATGATATTATAACCAGATTCTTTTTCAACTAAGGTTTTAAACTTCTGAAAGGTACTAAGAGCATCAGATTTATTTTTTAAAAAATACACCCACATCTTTCTACTGAAGTCATCTACAATAAGTAAAAAATATTTGCTAGCAGTGATAGAAGGTGTATTCATAGGACCACAAATATCAGCATGAAGTAACTGAAGTACCTTAGATGCTCGCCAAGATTCTCCATTTTTGAATGAAGACCGATGTTGCTTTCCCACTTGACAGGCGCTGCATACCCCCAACTGCTGAGTCTGAATATCAGGTAATCCTGACACAAGTCCCTCCCGAGAGAGCTGAGCGAGATACTGCATATTTAGATGCCCATATCGCTGATGCCATAGAGTGCTGATGGGAGAGATACGTGCTGCTAGAGCCACTTCTGGAGAGTCACCGGTGTCAAGTAGCCTGTATAGACCATGGTCCTCTAGGCCAACAGCAACTGTTAGACTGGTCTCCCTGTCAATGATGGAGCACTTGTGTGCACTGAACACAACATCAAGCTGAGGAGAATTCCTCATAATCTGGCTGACAGATAGCAGATTAATCTCCATACCAGGAACATAGTATACATTCAGAAATATGAGTGTGCGTCCACCAGACTGAATTTGAACTGTACCCCTGCCAGCTATAGTGTACTTTTCACCTCCACCAAATACCACGGAATCAATGAAAGGTGAGAAGTCAATAAACCAGTCACGCCTGTGAGAAAAGTGACGTGATGCACCAGAATCAATGTACCATGCAGAGGAAGGAACATGTTCTGAAGACCTTTTAGCCATAAAGGCGTAAAAGGCAGAATCTGTCTGCTCGGAATGTTCTGCAACATTTGTTGTCTGATGTGGCCCTCCCTGTTTCTTCTGTTCAAAAGCAATCCTCTGTCGGCAATCTTTCTTCATGTGACCGAACCTGTGACAGTAATTACACTGCACACTTTTCTTCCTAGCAGGATCAAAAGGCTGAGAAGAGCCTTTCTGCTGAAAGGACTGAGAGGACTGGTATTTTGCAGCAAATGCATTTTCCGAGGGCACTGATGAAGCACCACTACCAAACTGCTGTTTCCACCGATCCTGCTGCAGAAGTTTGGTACATAAATCTGGAAACTTCAGATCAACATTTGTGGTCGTAATGTTGAGTGTTTCTATGAAGTGTTCATAAGATTTCGGTAGACTTTTCAGAGTAATGACTACCATATCTTCTTCCTCCATGGTCCGACCAATGGCTTCGAGCTGATCTCGAATGTCTTTAATTCTGTTGAGATGTTCCTGTAAAGACATATGTTCATCCATCATGATGGAGAACAACTGATTTTTGAGAAAAAATGCTTTGCTTTTGTCAGATGTCTCGTGCAGTTCTTTCAACTGTTGTCAGATTTCGGCAGCGGTCTTGCCAGAAGGAATCTGTGGTAACTGATCATTAGCGACAGAGAGCTTGAGAAGCATAACAGCCTCTCGATTTCGATCATCAAATTTATCTTGATCGGTACCAGCTATACCGGGACGAGGCTCTTTGCCCAAAATGAGCTGATCAAGACGCCTGTATTCAAAAATGGTCAGCATTCTTTGTTTCCAAATGTTATAGTTGCTGCCATTAAAGCGTTGATTTCCTTCTAACATCAGATTGGTGAGCGTGGCCATTTTCCTAAAGACAATACAGAAGTCTGACACAAAAAAATGTAGCTGCCTGCTTAAAATTCCTCTTTCAGGATGACTGTACCAAACCTTAACAAATTTTGCTTTGAAAGAAATAGGCTTGCACAAAAAAATAACTCAGATCTGTACCAGATCAAAACACCAAACCAAAACACCAGATCAAAACACCAGACAAGAGGTCACATGTATCTTTATAAAATTAAAGCTGATGTGAAGAGAAAAAAATACGTAGACTGACGCTGTCCACGCTGTTCTGGTCCCACCGCTTTAATGGAAAATGCCGTCACTAAAACTGATTTGAAGAGAAAAAAAATACGTAGACTGAAGCTGTCCACGCTGTTCTGGTCCCACCGCTTCAATGGAAAATGCCGTCACTATAATCTGGAAAATGGCGTCCGTGGAAAGTAATACACGGGAGGTAATCCCTCCATCACCTGTCCGCTGCGGAGGGCGTCGAGAAACGGAGCTTCGAGGTCGGAGAACGTGTTGACGAGAATACCCGAAGCCTTGGGGAGATTGGTGCCGCTGGAAAGTGCCTTCACGTGGTGCAAGCGGGGCTCAAATTTCTGGAGGATCTCGATCTGTCGAATACGTGAGCGAAAATACGTGAGCAAACAAAAACGATTTAACTTTGATTTCCGCTACCGCTTCCGGTTCTGATTCAAGCTCTCGATCTGGTAGAGGAGACGGATGCCAAGTCAATAGATTGATATTACTGAACTTGATATGTTTCGGGCGTGCGATTCCAAGTATCGTGACGGAAGAAGACTGTGATGCCACGTTCCCGTGTGGCGAAGCAAATCCTCAGCTGAGACGTTAAATGAAGGATTCACCGTGAAAACGAGGGTTGAAGCCAGGCCACGCCTCGCAGCGAACACTGATATGCTCAGTGGCTAGGCTTCACGGGCCACGAAATAAACAAGACTTCAAAACAGATAAACTGTTCAACCGACAAATCGACTGCTGCCCCCGGATTCGAAATGCCGAATTTTAATTTCAAGACAGTTTCACGATTCCGAGCACCGCCACAAAGTTAATTCCTCATAAAATGATACTGCAGGAGAAGAATCCCTTTCTGTATCGAGATTGACGACTGTAAGCTTTTATCACAGTGAGCAAAGCCGAGGCTAAGACTCAGTGAAGGCTACCTGGCTTACAGAGGGCTCGACCTTAGAAAGGAATGAAGGAACTCAAGAGATTAGAATACGAAGAGGATAGCTGATCAAGAAATCTACAGACCCTGAGAGCAGTTTCGAAATGAACAACCGAATTTTTCAAACTATGAAAAATTATTTCGAAAAAAAATCCCTGTGCTCCGATACCATAAAACAGTGCGAAACACGCATGTAAAAGAATATCGAATGAATTGATTAGGAATGAGCCAACAGCTCAATGATAATACAGAGATATTTACAATAATAGAAACATCAGTTTCATCTAAGAAACTGCTAAAAGAATAAAACTAGCAACAACTAAAAGAATGAGCATTAATAGAAATATTCTAATACTTTCAAGCAAATCAAGTCAAATCAATATAAATCGAGCCTCCTTTAAGCGAATTCAACCCTCCTACAGGAGCTGTTTTCACCCTGGAAACAAGTCGATGCCACTCTTGAGGGTTATGTCTCATGTAAAAAATAATTTTCATTGTAGATATTTAGTTTTCGAGTTGTGGATGACAAGTCTAATCATTATTTTTGGGAGAGGGTTTCAAACTAGCCGTTAAAAAAATTATATAAGACTAGTCTCTCATCCCATTTCGGTTGTTGTATTGTGAGATCATCATGCCATAATAATAACTTTTTGGTGCAAACACTTGTCTTGTGGATTGATTTTTCTATTCTTCTTCTTCTTGATAAGAATTTTGCATTTTTTCCAACTTATACAATGCTTTTGAATTGATCCATTGAGGGCCTACATAGTCATATGGAAGAGGAAGGTTAGGACACTAGTCGTCCCTTTCTTTGTTGGATTAGAAATTATCAAAATCTGATTATTGGACTAACCCTTATCGGGGGTTTCCTCTTCAAGGACAAAATCCCTCCTAATATCATAATTGATCAATTGGCGGGAGGTATTTCAAGAGGAAATTGCTCCTAGTTGGATTTGGGCATTGTTACACACCAAAAGTGGGTGACCCCTAGGAGAAAATTTTCTCCTATTCATCTCTTCCAGTTGGCAGCTAGCAACCCCTGGCAGCCACCTCGTAGCTGATGTATCGTGTCATTCATAACTCTACCACCTGCATCAGTCAGCGTCTCCTTGCCCATTTGTCAAGAGCACATGTTGGAAGGTGGGATTCTGATCAAAAGGTACTTTAATCATTTTTCAATTGGGTGCTTATGCTTGTTTGTATTTGGTCATTTGACACAGATTATTGGGTAATATGGAAGAAAGCAGGGTCATGGCCATAGTCTTGTTCCCTCACATTAAATAGAGGGTTAATCTCCGATCCTAGTCTAGTGGGACCTCTCCTAATGGCCCATGGATTTAGGAAGGGTCATTACATGGGAAACCATGATTGAGATAGTGTAGCCCCATTTATCCCTATTCCATACTTACCACTTTCCATCTTACATTACAAGCGCTTATTCCACCTCCCTTTTTCGGGTCAAATGGCCATTGGTTCACTGAGATTTGGCATTTGCACATCCTTATACCTGGGTAGGGCCTGGAAATGCACCCTGGGAGGTTGATCACGTAAAAGAAAAAGAAAGAGCATATGATGGCCACAAGGGCAAACAAAAGAAAAATCAAAATGCAAAAGATGTTCGGGACTTATAAATTAGCATGTGGGAAAAAAGCCAAGCATGAGCTTTACCTCTATCATATGGCCATCACCTCGTTTCTCGACCAATGTTGCCCTGTCTCAGTGAAAACAAGGAACCCTTACATGTCCCAATCCCTGATGGGCAATGAACTACCCGATCCTAAAGGGGGTAATAACTGCTATACATCATACAAAGCAAGCTCTCTTTCCTCAAACTACAAGCAGTAATATAAGGAAAAATCAAGAAAAAGTAAATGACAAGATAATAAGGGTGGAAAAACAAAGGCCGAGGTAACTCATGCATCCATGATTGCTCCCTCCTCACATCTATATACCCAAGATGAGTTATTCCATCATAGCTAGTCCTTTTGACCAATACACTTGGCCATGAAGTATTTTCTCCTTCGTTCCAACATTATTCACATGGCACCTATGGATTGAAGGGTGGAACAAGGACATGTCACTTCCCCTAGGGGGTTAAGAACACCTAATAGGGTCATCGGTTAACCACTTCTACCTAGGGAGGTAACACCATTATGTGACCAAGGCCCCAATTTTGGAAGAGAAGCCTCATATGAAGCATAACTTTGCCCGTTTCTTTCAAGCTTGGTTCACTTAGATGAAATAATGATTAATGTACCTAATGATGAAAGTTGCAACACTGGATATTGTGTGTAATTGGCGGGTGGTTCCATCTATAGGTCTAGGCAACTTGACTAGGGTCCAAGTCTTCCATAGGGACATATTGAAACCCATAGGTGATACGTTGAGAGCCATGGGACTTCAGGTAGTTGTAGAGCATCATTCACAACCATGGGCACCTTCAGCACCCACAATGTTCCTACATTTGCTTTATTATTCATGGGATGATGCACTTGGACCACCTTGACACAATTGGCTTAGCAATGATCACATGGTTTGGCAATTGATCCAGGGCCCATATGAGGTTTGTCTCATGCCTTGAGACATGGGAGGGCTAGCACCATCTTCAATACCCTCAACATTGGAGCAAAATCAAGCTTATTCATCACTTGGAGACCCATGAGACCCAATTTTGTGCCCCAAACCCACATTTGGGGGCTACAAGATGATTTTTAGAGAGATCTAGGGGCCAATCCCTAGACCTTGATTTTAGGAGCCCTCTACACTTGTCATGGCACCAAAGGAGCTCAACGCAAGCCCTAGAAGGGCCTATGGTAGGATGATGTCAGCTTTTTGGTCCTGTTGTTGGAGATTTTATTATATTTCACATTAGCTACAAGGTCGGCTTGTGACCTTGATTAGTGCTTGCCCATTATTTTAATGTCTTGGGGGATTTTAGGCATAATTAGACATTAGTAGCACACATATATATTATAGATCATTCATTTGTGATCTCTCATCACTTGGAATTTCAAGCCTATTGAGCCATTCACTCTTCTCTTGTGGAAAATTTGGAGTAATCTCAATGCACTTTGACATTTGGAGCTATTTTGTCTATCTTTAGAGCTATTCTTTTGATTCATGGAATGGATTATTTGCATGTTGCCTTGTAAGTGTAACTAGATGTTGAAAATTTATCTCTTACATGTCTAATGTATGAAATTTTGTTGATTCTAGTAATTGCAATTGTGCCCTAATTTGTTGAATATTTATTGAATGCTAGTCTAGATGATCCATTGCATGCATTGCTCATAGATAATGTGTAAATGAATGTCCTTCATGGTGAACTCTTTCGTAGTTCGCTCATGAAAAATCCATCTTCCATTGCATAGGTAATTATTGGAATTTTGCTTGCTAGGGCATCAAACTTTTGGCCTCCTTAGAATCTCTTTGGTTGATCTAACGCATTAAGGACTCTGTACTCCCAAGAAACAAGGGACTTGTCCATTTAGTTGGTGCTCACATCTTAATTTTATCCATATTTTATCTCTCTCAATTCGGCCCTTTCAAGGCTAAGTTAGGAAACTAGGGCTTCGTGTGAATCCCTAGGCAAGAGGAGTTTTGGTGATTGGAGAGCCTAAACATCAAGAGGATAGTATTTTCCACTAAATCTATCATTTTGTGGGCGTCCACTTCAATTTCATCCATAAATTTCCTTGCCTTAGTTGCTTGCCCAAAAGGGAAACCCTACTTCTCCTTCCTTCAACTTAAGGGCTTCCTTGAAGGTTTCATGAGCCTTGGCCTAGCTCGTATACATTGTATGACACTCTAAAAATTTCTTTGACTTTGCAGCAACTAGAAATTTATTATTCTCACTGATTAATTATGCAGTTTATTCGCTACAACAAACAACGAATAAATCACACTGCAATTCTTCACAATAAAATTACGCTACGGAAAATAAACTGGAACTGAGAAAATTGATGCACACACAATAAAATTAACACCAATATTTTTGGACAAAAGTCCCAGGAAAAACCCAACTGGGAAAACCGGTGCAACAAATGAGGGTTTATTTTAGTATATGCAGCAGCAAAATCTGAGTACAATATTTGGATGCCAATCTGGAAATTCTCTAGCACGATAATCTGGCCAAAATATCTATGAGACAATTTGTCTCACTCCACACCTTATTCAACTCCAGAAACTAGCTCTACTGGGCCACTCAAAATACCCCTGTGTGAGCCTTTGCGCAGTACTTACGCAGGCCTACTCGTGCTCCTCCTGGAATTGCTCGGAATCTAACGTCATGGCTAATTCTGCATCTGGAAGTGGCTTGCTTGGCCTTCTGGAAATTTTCTCGGTCTCTACCACTTGAATCACCCTGCTCCTCCGTTGAATCAAACTGCCTCCTTGAGGCTTCTGCGCAACCCCTATGCAGCCTCTGAATGAAATAACTCGGTCTCTTTGTTGCTACCTCTTTGGAACTAGAAAGGTCCTTCGAAATCTCTTTGCTGCTTCTCCTCAATCTCTGCTACCTTCCTTTGGCTCGAACTCTTCTTACTGCACTGTGTCACAACAACTCGATAGCTTGATCTGCCCAAGGAACTCGCTCTCCTTCTCACTCGATGTTTTAGTGTATCTTCTTCATCCCAATTGCCCTACTCTTATAATCTCTCGTTGGATTACCAATGAACATGATTAAATCGTTATCAATAGCTAGGATCATCTCAAACTCAATCCACGTAAGTTTATAGAGCTTTCTCACCTTTCCTTAATTAATAACTATTAATTAACCAATTTTCCTAAGTTAGACTTGGGAAAATTTAAATGATGGTTAATTAATTCAATTAAGGCATTTCACAAACTTATCTCACAAAACCTTTTTTGGGTTTTGGAGATCTCATGTTCCTTAGTCTCTTAAACACAAATCGAGACTAGAACACTTGTCTGATGCTACAAAAACTAACATTCCCTCTTAGCGAGGAAGGTGTTTTGTCTTCTCTTATAACATCTTCCCTCACGCTATTGATGTCAGACATTTGTAACAACTTGTCACTGTCCATCAAGCCACTGCGCATACTCTGATTCATCTACTAACCTTGTAGCTAAACCACCCTGTGCATCTGCATTATTGCCAACTCTACTCTGCGCTGCAACTAATCTCATGCTACTACTGTTGCAACTACTGCAATTGAGAAATAATCTATTGATCCACTGTGTCCTCATACTGGCTCTGCAACTGTCTCCCGAGTCTCTAACTACAACTAGTAATTGCACTATCTACTGAATAACTGTCTGTGCCCAACTATCTCTGCGCCCCTCTTATAGCTCCCTGCAACTAGTTGTTGATTTGGGGTAGCATCGGATGTGCTCTAGCCATGAAAATTGGTGGAGAGGCTAAAGCACATGAAATCTCCAAGACCCATAAATGGTTTGGGGAAATTCCACCCGGTTAGAGAGATATTAAAATAATTAATATTTTTAATGGATTCCTAAGTCTAAACTTAGGAAAATAAAAATATTAACGAGTATTAATATAAAACTGGGTGAGAAGGTTCCAAATGACATGGATCAAGTCAAATCTAATCTTAGCTGTTGATTAGAGATTTAATCTCGGCTGTTGAAGACTCAACAGAAAAAGTGTAAGAGGAGGCTTGAGGGTCAGTTGGAGATAAACACCAAGTTGATCAGTCAGTTCGATTTTCTAGAGAAAGGTTTGCTGAGAGAAATCGAACCAGTGATCAGAGTTGCAATGAGTGCATAGTAGAGAGGCAGAGATGGTGCCGGAAGACCAATGCAAAGGCAGAGAAAGCTACGCAGAGCCAACAGGAGCCACGCAGAGGGCCATAGTGACTGCAGAGGGCCAGAGGGCCTGCGTGGGTGACACAGAAGGCCAAAGAGCCAGTGCAGAGCATCAGTGGACTGACGCAGAGGGTTCTAGGCTGATGTAGAGGCCAGGAGGGCTGACATAGAGCCTCAGAGAGGCATTGGAGAGACTTTCGTGGAACAGACTTGCCAAATATCTACTGTCGAAGAGAGATATTACTACCAGATTGATTTCTCTGTTAGGTGAGCCAGTTTGGCACCCAGTTGTACTTAAGAACGCTGCTTAATAATAAAACCCTCAGAACTGTTGCACCGGTTTTCCCAAGTTGGGTTTTTTCGGGGACAATTGTCCAAAAATAACGACATCCCTTGTGTGTTTGTCTATTTCTTTCAGCTGATGATCTGTAGATGGTTGAGACTGCATTTGTGTTTATTTTCAGTATTTATATGGTTAAACAACTTGTTAAAGAATAAAACAAGTAGGTGAATTAAACCAAATAGTGCAGGAAAATTTCTAACGGGTTAGACTTAGAAATTTCAACACTTGTCTTTGCAACTATCTCTCAAGAACTGACTGTGTCCTTTGCCATTGATCCTCCCGCTACTGAACACTGTGGGCCCCTATAGCAAGGGTAATGATCCATGAGGAAACACCTATCTGATGTTGTCCTCCTTGGACCCTGCCCAAACCTACAACTCTGAAGCCTCATGCTCCTCCTCCATCTAGAGGTATAGCTACTATCAATGCAAACTCCTCCAACCTGGAGGTCAACTCATCTATCTCTGTCAAAGCTGCTATCTGCTGCTCCCCCTTCTTGTCCTTCTTCTTCTTGGGACACTGGGTGTTGTAGTGACCAAACTCACCACACCTGAAGCATTTGATCTTCGATAGATCTTTCTTCTTCTTCTCTCCTCCCTTTGAGCCTTGTCCCTGACTAGGACCTTTCTTCGCCTTCCCTTTGGTTGCAAGGGCCATGTTTTCCTCATCCTTCTCTTCTTTCGGTGTCTTGTTGTTGTTGCTTGTACCATTTACAAGACTAAGTCTCATCTCTTCCTAAGTGAAATCACTCCACAAATGATCCCAACTAGGTAGTGTATCTCACCCAAAAATAACTTGGACGAAAGTATGCCACTCCTTGGTGAAACCATTGAGAGTTGTTTTGACTAGCTCACTATCTAATGGTTTTTCTCCAACGGTTGCAAGCTCATCTCTGACACTCTAAATCCTGAAGAGATAGGATGTAATGCCTTCACCCTTGTGCATTTTTGTAGCCCTCAGCTTCTCCTTCAGAAACATCTTCTGGTTCTCGGAAGTATCCTGATAAAGCTTTGCGATGGCATCCTACATTTCCTTTGCTGTAATCTTATCTGCAACATGTGGAATGATATGATCTCAAACCCCATCGAGAATCATCCTCTTAGCTTTGGCCATCTCCCTGTTATAGTTCGCTAGCTATTTCTGATCTGTCGATACGGCTATAGTGTTTTCTGCATACATCTTTAAACCATACTCATCTAGCAGGGAGGTCATCTTGGCCTTCTAGATGCCATAGTTAGAGGCTCCATCAAGCCTATCCTGATCACAGAGCCCTGTTGTGGCCATCCCTACCAACCTCAAAACTCAGGAAATAAACCTAGAAGCTCCCTCTCTTCCTTGCGGCCCTATTGTTGTTGCTCGCACTCCTTGAGAAATGTGCAAATCTGCTTCTGCTTGCCTCTGGATGTCCTTTGGCCAATGTTCTGCCTTCAGCTACTCACCAAGACCACTCGCTCAACCATTCAAATATCCTTCTCTGGGAATTGGCACATGATCTGCAATCTCAACAACTCATACTAGCTACTCTCACAAATTCGTACGGCTTGTTGCAACTGGAATTTGTGGATTTCCTCCTAAACCTGGATTTGGAAACCCTCTAAGAAAACTGGAAGTTTCCTTCTGTGTGCGCTTTTCTCATCCACCCAGCGCTAATCTACTGCTGCAAATCAATTGTGCCTAGATCTGCTCAACGACCTCACTGATTTGCTCACTAGAACCCTCTATTTGAAAAATCCACACCTGCGAATCTTTGCAACTGAGGCTGATCGAATTTTCTGTCGGCTGCAAATTGAAAGTCAAACCTCTGCCTCTGCAATTTGCACTTCTTGGTGACCTGCACAAATCTAGGAAGAAATTCGCTCAGAACTCCCTCTAAACTACGAAATTTCTCTCTCTTCACTACTGAGCTCCTAATTTGATCAACAATGCTCTGATACCATGTGAAAATTTCCTTGAATTTGCAACAACTAAAAATTTATTCCTCTAACTGATTAATTATGAAATTTATTTGCTATGCCAAACAATGAATAAATCACATTGCAATCCTTCACAATAAAATTACGTTGCGGAAAATAAACTAGAACTGAGAACAATGAAAACGACACTAATATTTTGGGACAAAAGTCCCCGAAAAAACCCAACTGGGAAAACATTGCAGCAGATGATAATCTGGCAATCCTCCAACAAGATAATCTGGCCAAAATATATGTGAGACAATTTGTCTCACTCCACACCTGATCTGACTCAAGAAACTAGCTGTACTGGGCCACTCGAAATACCCCTGCATGAGTGTTACTGCTCAAACTAGCAGGGGTCTTAAAAGGGATCCTTGGAGGGCTACTACTAGGCTAAGGGCAATAATGGAACAATAGCCCATGGTCACCTCGGCTAAGGCTCCCTACTCTTTATGAACTTTCACTGATGGGAGGAGACCCGTTATGATGAGGATCACGAAATGGATAGACCAATGATAGGGTGAGGGGTGACCCTGGAAGCCTATTCACAAGAGAAGCTCAAATATGTGGCTTGATTGCTTTGGAGGCAAGGTTTATAGCGCTCAAGGAAGGGCTTAAGGGGAACTTCAAGGTTTAGGTTTAGGGTATATATCTTATTATGGAAATTCCTAGGCTTTGAAATTCTCGTGAAAGCTTGGATTCCAAGTGATCCTTGAAGAATTACCCTTACTAGTGTATGGGACCACACGAGACCAAGTGGACCCAAGGGGTAGGTCAAGGGGGTAGGGTTTAGCGACCAATGATATGCTTGACCTATTCCGGAGGGAGAAAGGGACCAAAGAAAGAATTTTTAATGCAAGACAATGTGAGGGTCCCATTGAGGCTTTTAGCTTTTAAGGAACTAAGGGCAAGATTCAATCTCAAGGCTAGGGCTTGACATATCTCAAAATCTCACTGTCGGAATTTCTTCAAAATTGGAGGGCACCTAGGAGACACACCAACACAATAAGGGCCAAGAGATCGAATTTTTTTATGGGTGGTTTGCAAGATAAATGATGCCCTAGGGGACCTAATGGGCTAGGCCTAGAAAGGATAGGAAGTAGGATGAATAAGGTTTAAGGTGATCACCTTTGGGGATATTGAAGTCAGGTAGAATTATCACTATGGACATTTGAATTTTCTAGGTCAGGAGGCCTCAAAGACAACTTAGTTTAGCACTAGTGCAACGACAAAAGCAACTTCAAAGACTTTATACTTCATTTTGCAAGATAGATGGCTTATCAAGATGAATTTCAGTAATGAAACATCCCTAGGAACATTCATTCATTATACATGGCCCATACATGAAGCATTCACTATCTAGAAACAAAATTTCCACAACTTCACATAAAGAGATGCAGCAAATAAGCCCTAGTATAGCGAAATCCCAACAACAATGTATGTGACAAAAATAGAAAGAAAGAATAGCATTAAATTGTACTTACATGTATAAGAATATATCCAACCATCCAAAATTTGTCATTCAAGAAGCTCCAAGACATGAGAAAATAATCCAAACATCAAAATTCATTCCATGCTCCAAAAATTTGTCCTCCAAGAAGGATAGCAAAGATATCTAAAGAGATACAAGTTTCAAATCCCAGTGATGATGCTAAAATGAATCGTCATCACTTCTATTTATACACCTCTAATGAATTCGATTTAGCTAATTAGGCCTACATTAGCCCCTAAAATAAAATAATGTGCAAAATAACTAACTTTTGGTGACAAATCCACCTAACTCGCTCATAAACAAAAGAATAAGGCTCTTCAGAGGTCGAATGATCAATAATACATGTCATTGGGCCTTCTAAGAAGCCTGATGATGTCCATAAGTGCCATAATGATAAATATGACTCCCAAAAGTAGTGGACAAGGGGTTGGTCCCTTGTTCTCCAAATAATAAACCTGTGGTGCTCTCAATGAGTGTGGGGGCACACAAGTAACCTCATGGGTCTCCAAGTAGGTCGAAGATGCCTGCAGACCATCTGTGAGGGCTCAAATGATGGTGTAAGTGATGCCACATCAGCATACAAGTCCTGGACCATCTGCCAAGTGCATGGTACAACTGTGGGGTTGGTTGGGCATAGTGAACCAGGTGCATCTTCCTCGTCCAATAGGTGAATCTCGAGCAATCTCTGAACATCTCTGGGGATCCATGGAGTGTTGTCTATTGTTGTGAAGGTCCATGGCTCTCTACACACACCCTACATGTGCCAATGTAGCCCTCTGAAGGGTTAGGACCCCGTATAGGCCAAACACAAAATGGAGATCATCTGCAATCCTGCATAAGATCCAATGTGTCCCATAGCCTTCTGGCACACAAGTAATTTAAAGTAATCGAGCTAAAGAGCTTACAAACCATGGACAACAGGTGGGTACTTCATAATAGCATGCCCTTCCATACTGGGCTTTGGCATGTGCTAATGTCTCCAAGCTCCAAAGGGGTTTAACCAAGTACCCTATTAGGTGGTTTCTACCTTTAGGGGGGATAGTATGTCCAAGGTACATCCTTCAAATGGTGGTGGCATGTGATAAAGAGATAAATGGAATAGGGAATGAAAGGGGCAATCTTGGGCCACATGTCAGGGTACAAGGGTAGCTAGTAAAATGGAAGCCCACACTTGGGTATATAATGTATAGGAGGGAGCAATCGTGGTACATGAGGTGCCCCAATCTTGATTTTTCCACCCTTCTTTATATGCCTTTTTCCTTTTATGATTTTTATTTGATTAACTACTCGGGGTTCAAAGGATAAGAGCATGATGTGTAAGGTATAGCAGTGGATACCCCCTTTAAAGTAGGGTGGCTCATTGCCCACCAGGGGTTGGGACAATCATGTTGATTTGGGGTAGCATCGGATGTGCTCTAGCCATGAAAATTGGTGGAGAGACTAAAGAGCATGAGATCTCCAATACCCAGAGATTGTTTTAGAAAATTCCATCTGGATGAAAAGTTATTAAAATAATTAATATTTTTTGAGGTCCTAAGTCTAAACCAATGTTGCGAACATCTCGATAGCACCCCGATTTTATCTCGAAATCACAATTTTTTGGCCTAGATGATGTTTGCCGATTTTTACTAATATTTTGATGGTATCTTGATTTTGTCGATTTTTACCAATATTTTCCCGATTTTTACAATTTTTTGGTTTTCCAGAACCTTGCCGATTTTATCCCAATGCCGATGTTCATAACATTGGTCTAAACTTAGGAAAACAAAAATATTAATGGGTATTAATAAAGATACGGATGGGAAGCTTCTAAGAGATGAAGATCAAGTCTATTTTAATCTTAGTCGTTGATTAGGGACTTAATCTCGGCTGTTGATTCATCAACAGGAAAAGTATAAGAGAAGGCTTGAGGGTTAGTTGGAGATATACTGAGGGAGACCAGTTAGTTCGATCTTTGGAGTGGGGTTTGTTGAGAAATTCGAACTAGAGGTCTGGATTACAGCAAGAGGTAGCGAGTATGCAGCAGAGAAGCAAGGACAGTGCCAGAGGATCAGTGCAGCGGTCAGAAAGGCAGAAGCAGAGCCACTCAGGAAGACGCAGAGGCAGCAGTACTGCGCAGTCACTGGAGGGCCTGCGTGGGTGAAGCAAAGAGGTCCAATGTTGACATAGAGAGGCAGAGTGCTGACGCAAAGGGTCTAGGAGCTGCAAAAAGGCTAGCTGGTCTGACGTTGAGCCTAGGAGAGGTGCCGGAGAATTTATCTCAGTTGGGTGAGCCAGTTTGGCACCCAATGTACTCAGAAAAGCTGTTTAATAATAAAATCCTCCTCTGCTGCACCGGTTTTCCCACATTGGGTTTTTCCGGGGACAATTGTCCAAAAATATCTGTTGATGTGTTTGATTCTTGTGCATGTATTTGTTTCTGTATTATGGTGTGATATTTGCAGTAGAATTTATTTTAATATTTACTGAAGGGTTTTTGTAAATAACTTATTGGAAAATAAGTAGACAAAATAAATCAGTTGCTGCAGTAATAGAATTTTCACAAATCACGGGTTCCTGAATGATAAAGGAGGCTCATCTAGGGCCTATGGAACTAGGGTGATGGCCATGGGTATGGGGTAGAGCTCATGCATTGGCTTTTTCCCATGTGCTTAATATGTTTGTCCCAACCATCTTTTGAATCTTGTGGTACATTTTCCTGTTAGATGTGGCCAATTATGCTTTTACTTTTTCTTTTCAGCTGCATCAACCTCCGGGGCATCATTCCAAGCCCGACCCAAGGTGTGGGCAAGGGGAAAGGGAAACTAACCCTATGTGGACCCAGGTGGGAAAGATGATGGATGAGGTTATAATAAAAGGAATGAGAGTGATATGTGTGGATGGGGAAGCAAGACCACGCAACCAGAATTGGGGTTTCTCATGTAGTACCACCCCAAAACCAATCGTCAATATGGGACTAACATCCAAAAGAGGTCTAGGGGACAAAAGCACAGACCTAGCCCACTCTTTCCACTGAATCACCCCATTAATCCATGCTAGAAGTATCCATGATAAGCAAACCACAATACTCAGTTACCAAATGACAAGGAAAACCTTTAGGTTCAAGAGGCCCACCTTCAAACATATGATCATGACAAATGTTTGAGGGACCACATGGTTGGCTCAGGTGGTAGAGAAATGGCACAACAAGCTAGTTGGTGGCTGCAAGGGGCTGTTGGTTGCCCGCTGAGGACCATCTTGGAGAAGATTTTCTCCTAGGCATATCACCCACAAAGTGGTGGGTAACATCTAGCTCCGACTGGGATGTGGACTCCCGAAAAAGTGGGTGAAGCTACTCGAACGGGAGGTCACAAGAACTCCAAGAATCTCTTGGTTACTGTAGACCTGTTACCTGCACATATCAAAGACTAAACCCACAAGGCAGAATGTTTTTACGGTGTCTTATGGTCACCCATGCTTAATGTTAGGCCGTAGAATCAACAAATAATAAAAATATGCAAAGTTTAATCTAAATACAGCTAATCTATCATGAGAAATATCATATGACATTAGCTCTATTGCAAAAATCATCATGCGATGCATGCTACTCTAACATGCATATAGTACAATGTCAAGTATGAAGGAAAGGGGTGATATGACTTAACTTGACCGACTGTGGCCATAGTTCGTCTTTGAGTTTAGCAATATAGTAATATTCCTCACCAACTTTCTCATGGATCTTGACAGGCATCAACTCTTTATCAACCAAGACCAAGTCCCCAACCTTGTATTCTTTCTTAGGCTTCCACTTTTTGCTCGTTTTGTGGTTTAGTCGTTTGAGGATGCGGACTTCCATTGAAGGGAGAATGGGAGAAGTCTTTTCAACCTCACATGTTTCATAATAGGGGATTGCTCCAGGCTTGATCACATGAGATAGATAAGTCGACTCTCTATAGAGGATAAAAGGGGTTCCATCGGATTGCGGGATAGTAGCATATGACAAGTCCATTTGAACATGACCCCCAACAGTGGCTCCCCACTTCCTAGACAAGAGCATTCCCCATACATCAGGAATATCTATGATGACAACATCCATGAGAAGGGATATATCAGGGTTCCTAGCCAAAGAGACCTTAAGATCCTTTATGAGGCCTTCCACCTCTACAGGCTTAGAATTAAAACCACATACCTTCTTATATGGCCGAGTGATGCTGAGACCTAGTTGCTTCATAACCTTTAAAGACATAATGTTGGCGGAGGGTCATTGATAGCCAAAGTGAGCATAACTGGTTCATGTCTGGGGTTACGATCAGGAATATGAATGTTTTGTAAGTCTTTAGGTAATTCTTCCTCTTCAAAACCTAGGGACTTCTTAATTTGTTGTTGTTGCTCAGGAAGTTTTGCAATTTCCTTTAAAGGAACGGGTATAATTATTTTCCCTATGGTAGTCTCCAAGTCAATGTTAAGTCCAACCTGTTTGCCCTTCTCCTTTTTAATGTTCTCTTTCTTTGAGGGATCCTTTTTAGGGTTAACCTTTGTTTGGGGATCCTTTTTAGAAGGATTTTTAGAGGGGACATCCTTTGGAGGGGCTTGCTTGGGAGGCAATTCGTCTATGTTGGTTTCCTCAGAGGTTGTGGGATCCTTATGGTTATCCTTTCGTGAATATTGCTAGCCCTTTGAATCTCCCACTATTGTCAGCATTAAGAATAGGCTCCTCCTTTTCTTCTTGGATTGTAACCTCACTAATGGGAGGATGAGTGTATGAGCCTCCCAACAAAATGTTGAAGACATCAGATTCTACAAGGTTGGCCTGCTCATCTGTCTTTTATCATCACTCTCACTTTGCTCGTCCTCGGAGGATGAATCCTGCTCTATAGCATTGGTTGGAGCCAAATTATTCGGGACTTGAGATGAGCTTGGTTTCTCTTCATCACTTCGCTTTTTAGGAAAAGGTTTGGCCCTTGGAATGTAACTAGACTTTTGGGCCTTTTTTAATGCAGTGCCTTTGTTCATAACTACCCTATCCCGTGAATGGAATTCTTCACTAAGTTTTTCGTCAAAAGGGCTTCTTCATGTTGATCTTTAGTCTTTTCCTTCTTGATCTCGACTTTGGCTTTATGAATGTCATTGGCATCCATTCTTGAAATACGCAGGTTCTCTTCAACCTCAATTACTATTTCTTTGGCTTTGGCCAATGTGGAAGGTTTATTGTCTCTCAATGTATAGGTGACGTGCCCCCCAACAACTTTTATGAATTTGTGAAGGATGTTAGCATCATAGGGTGTTAGGATATTCCGACACATAGGAAATAGTTAAGTATAACTTGGTCTAGTATAGAGTTAGGTAAAGTGTGTTTCTTTACTATGTACATTTTGTAACTTACAATTCGACGGTCACGATATGTATTGATCCGACGGTTCATTCTTATTACCGACACTTGATCCGTGGCTTAACACCCGATTGGTCCATGATCTCTATTTAAAGAGCATGGAAGGTCATTTGTAGGTTAACCGTCCATGAGAGAAGCTTATGTAAATTTTCATTCTTTTATTAATAAATTGCCTGAAGTGGCCGTGTTGGCTCAGTTCGTGGACTGTTTCCCTCTTTGAGGGTTTTAACCACGTCAAAATACTGGTGTATTGATCTGTGATCTGTGTGTGAGCGGTGTCCTTTGGTGTTCTGTCTGAGGAACTTACCCTGTAAATTCCTACATGGTATCAGGGCTATTTGAGGGCCGCGTCTGTTGGTGATCCAAATCTGAAGCCGGTAGAACTGCATCCGAATGCAGTTTCCTAGATCTACTGTTTCTGACCGCTTTCGGGCCGAGAGGACTGCTCTGTTGTGTTGGGAGCATCTGTTCCAGTGAGGAACCCCTTTCGTTCCATGCGAAAAGGTTTCCGGTAGCCCTAGCTACGTCATTTTCAAGATCTGGAGGTATACAGTGTTTATTTGCAGTTTACAGTTATTTTCTCTCTGCTTATTTCGGTTTCGGTTTATTTAGCTTTTTGCCTTTTTTATTTTACCGAATCTATACCTTTCATTTCTGCATATGCTCTTTGCCCCGCGACTCTATGCGATCTGGGCAAATCAGAAACAGAAAGGAAGGATTTTTCTCATGCGTATGCTCTTTTCCGCTGCGCCTTAGTGTGATCTCGGAAAATCAGAAACATTAAGGAAAATATTTAGTTTCAGGCTAAAGCTAACTTCGAGCCGCAAGATTCGTTTTTTTTTTGTATATCCGTGTTGGTTTTTTTTTTGTTTTGTAGGGAAAAAGAGCTCTCTCAAAGCAAGCACGCAACCCAAAGCTTCAACCCCCCCCCCCCCCCCTCTCTCTCTCTCAAACTTTTAGTTTAGCTCACTTGGTCCAAAGCTAATTTATGGGAGTAGAGGTCTTGAGTTCAAGTCTCCTTTTTGAGGGGGCGGATTTTTCATTTCCGCACATTCCCGCACTTCGTCGGCATCTTCATCAATTTTTCTTCAAAAAGCCATAACTTCTTCATCTGGAAGCCGTTTTCAAAGCCGTTTTTTTTGAACCAGCCTAATTTTTCGAGATCTTTCCATTGGAACACTTAGTTTCAGCATCTATAGTTTCAATTTCTGTTAAAATAGAAAATCCATGCCAAGTTATTCTTGATAGCACCAACTACTTCCAATGGTGGTCCTACATTGTGGATTTACTTAGAAGTAAAGGTCTCTACAGAATAGCCTCAGGCCAAGAGACCAAACCGAAAGATGAAGATAAGGCAGCTAAATGGGAAAATATGCAAGATCAAGCACGTGGGTTGATAGGGATGTCTATTTCTCCAGATCTTAGATTCCATATTGCAGAACTTGATACTCCTGAGGAAGCAATGAAACAAATCACTAAAGTTTTTGGAATTAAAAATGAACTTAAAGCCCATCAACTTGAAAATGAGTTGCTTACATTGGACCCCAATAATTTTTTATTTTTCTTGCATTGAAGATTTTTTGTCCAAGTTCAAGACCCTTAGACTTCTCTTGGAAGGTGTTATGATTAAGAAAGAAGATAGTAGCCTTATCTACTCCATTCTTACTAAGTTGGGACCAGCCTATTCTATGTTTGTTTCCACCTTCCATTCTACAAGAGAAGCCTTCATTTCTCAAGGACAAGCCTACAAGTCCCCTTCCTTTGATTCCTTTTGTGATTCTTTAATAAGAGAACAAGAAAAACTCTTACACCTTGGTCTTCTTCATCTTGGAAACTCTTCTAAGAAAGTGTTAGCCGCCCAACAGCAATCAAATTCAAAGAATCCTAAGAAGTTGTATCCTAAAAGGAATGGTCCTAAACCAAACAAGGGTCCTAAGCAATTTCAGCCTCAAAATGAAAAATCATTTCAACAAAATGATAAGACAAATAAAAACAACGGGAAGAAGACTGATAGACATTGCAACTTTTGTAATCGAGATGGCCACTTAGAATCCAAATGCTTTAAGAAGATGGAAGCCTTGGAAGCAGCAATGAAGAAGCATAACATCCATCTCGAGCAATCTTCAACTTCAACTTCATCTTTAGGAATGGCACTTTCTGCATGTGGTTGTCAAGCATCTCGGTCTGGCTATGCACTAAATGTATCTTCTTCTTCTCATTCTCATGAGTGGCTCATTGATTCTGGAGCTTATCACATGGCCAAAAACAAAGCCATGTTTTCTTCTTTAAATGATTGTAACACCAAAAATATATATGTTGGTGATGATAGATCTCTCAGTGTTGTAGGGACTGGAACTGTTCATATAGACAATGGTCAATTTAATGATGTATTATGTGTTCCAACCTTATCCTGCAGCCTTCTATCTGTATATCAGATAACTCATTCAGGTGAAGGTAAAATCGTTGAATTTTCACCTCACAATGTTGTAATTAAGGACCTAAGAGATCCTAGACAAATTTTAGCTATTGGCATTGCTGATGATTCTACAAGGTTGTATAAGTTTCACAACTTTGGGTCATCAAATCTTCCCTCAGTATTTGTTGCTCATAACGATGAAGTGAGCAAACTTTGGCATGAGCGATTTGGTCACTTAAACTATCGCTCCCTTCAGAATCTATGTAAAGAAAATATGGTGACAGGTCTTCCAATGGTATCTTGCAGAGATGGAGTTTGTTCCGGATGTGTACTCGGAAAACATCATCGGGATAGTTTTGAAAAACGTGCCTCTTGGCACGCCCCAACCCCTTTACAGCTCGTGCATAGTGATTTATGTGGTCCACTTCCAGTTGTTTCATTCTCTGGCTACAAGTATTTCTTAACTTTCATTGATGATTTCTCCAGACACGCTTGGGTATACTTCTTAAAACTCAAGAGTGAAGTATTTAACATGTTCTTGGCCTTTAAGGCCTTTGTTGAAAAACAATCTGGACATCAAATTCTTAAGCTAAGATCTGATAATGGCGGAGAATATGTTAACAACAAATTCATCAACTTTTGCACTGAGAATGGAATTCAAATGCAACACACTGTTCCATATACTCCACAACAAAATGGTGTAGCTGAAAGGAAGAATCACACCTTGAAGGAAATGGCTAATTGTATGCTTCAATCTAAAGGACTTAGTCTTAATTATTGGGCAGAAGCAATTAACTGTGCAAATTACATAATAAATCGCACTCCTACTAAGGTTTTAAAGAATATCACTCCAGAAGAAGCATGGAGCTCAATTAAACCAGATGTAAGTCACTTTCATGTTTTTGGAAGTGAAGCATGGGCCCATATTCCAGATGAGAAACATAAAGCTTTAGAACCTAAGAGTGAAAAATGTATTTTTGTTGGATATTCTGAAGATGTCAAAAGATATAGACTTATTCCACTTAAGTCCAAGAATGTTATCATTAGAAGAGATGTAAAGTTTGTTGAAAATATATCGGCCTACGAGCCTAGTTCGGCGGATGTGCCACCTCTTCCTATCTCTTCTACTTTTGAAAATATTTCTTCTTCAGATGATGAAAGCGAGGATGACAATCCTCCCCCACCTTCTCAGGATCCTCCTTCAGCTCCTCAGCTTCCAAAATGGGTCTGTGCTACTCGGGATGCAGCAAGTGATCTTGCCAGTGATCCTACAAATCAGCGACGTACACGTTCTCAGTTTGATAGAGCCTCTTCTTTACTGGCTCAAGCTTCAGTGAATTATGATCCTGACACCTTTACAGAAGGTTCAAGCCATCCAGATTGGGAAGCAGCTATGAATGAAGAATATCATTCATTATTGGCAAATGATACATGGGATCTTGTTCCTCTACCAAAGGGACGAAAACTTGTTAGATGCAAATGGGTTTATAGAACCAAGTATGGACCAGATGGGAAAGTTGATAAACATAAAGCTCGTCTTGTTGCTAAGGGTTTTTCACAAGTTGAAGGCATTGACTATACTGAAACCTTCTCCCCTGTTGCCAAAATGAACTCTATCCGCCTTGTTCTTTCCCTTGCTGCCTCTTTCAAATGGGAAGTCCATCAGATGGATGTTAAATCTGCCTTCTTGCATGGGGACTTGCATGAAGAAATCTATATGGAACAACCTATTGGCTTTATACAAACAGACTCCAGTCTTGTATGTCGACTTAAGAAATCCCTTTATGGTCTCAAGCAAGCTCCTCGGGCTTGGTATACCAAAATGCATAGCTTTCTTTTAGAATCTGGCTTTTCTAGGTGTCATTCTGACAATACTGTCTACACCAAGAAAGTGGTCAAGTCTCTTATCATTCTTGTTCTTTATGTTGATGATCTTATCCTCACTGGTAGTGATCCCAACCTTATCAACCATGTGAAGTCAAGCCTTAAAAAGAAGTTTGAAATGACAGACTTAGGACACTTACATTATTTTCTTGGTCTTCAGGTCTTGCAATCCAAGGAAGGTATTTTCCTTTCCCAGTCCAAGTATCCCTGTGATATTCTACTCCATTTTCACATGGAAGACTGTAAGCCAGCCCCTTCTCCCTTTCAGTCTGGAGTCAAACTTTCAGTGACTTGTACTTCTCCTGAAGTTGATGCTACCTTATACCGTCAACTTGTAGGAAAATTTTTGTATCTAACCCATACTCGTCCTGACCTTTCCTTTGTTGTTGGCCTTGTTGCTCGGTTTATGCAAAACCCACGTGAAAGTCATTGGAAAGCAGCTAAAAGAATACTTCGTTATGTTCGAGGTACAGTTCAGTTTGGGATTCATTACAGTGCCGAAGCATCTCCTCTATTGGTTGGTTTCACTGATTCCGATTGCGCTAGTGACCCTGATGATCGAAAGTCTACTGCAGGTTATGTGTTCACTCTTGGTTCAGGACCTATTACATGAGCTTGCAAGAAACAAGGTGCCATTTCTCTTTCTTCAGCAGAAGCAGAGTATCGTGGTGCCGTAGAAGCCAGTAAGGAAGCCTTGTGGCTTCGTCAGATCCTGTCAGAGTTTGGCTTTCAACAGCAGCATCCGACTACACTTTGGTGTGATAATCAAAGTGCCATTCAACTATGAAAAGATCCAGTCCAACATCAGCGCAGCAAACACATTGAACTACACATGCACTTCATCAGAAAGCTCATTCACGACCATGTTCTTGAAGTGCAATATTGTTCAACAGATGATCAAGTTGCAGACATCTTTACAAAGGCTCTCACAGAGGCGAAGTTTACTAAACTTCGATTTATGGTTGGAGTTCAGGAAGTTGTCACTAAGGGGGGATAGGCTCTAGTGCCTCCTTCCTTCTCCTATTGTGCCATATTTGTAAATCCTTCAATCCTATCCCAAGTTGTTCTTAAGGGGGGATGTTAGGATATTCCTACACATAGGAAATAGTTAAGTATAACTTGGTCTAGTATAGAGTTAGGTAAAGTGTGTTTCTTTACTATGTACATTTTGTAACTTACAATCCGACGGTCACGATATGTATTGATCCGACGGTTCATTCTCTCCTCGGTATTACCGACACTTGATCCGTGGCTTAACACCTGATTGGTCCATGATCTCTATTTAAAGAGCATGGAGGGTCATTTGTAGGTTAACCGTCCATGAGAGAAGCTTATGTAAATTTTCATTCTTTTATTAATAAATTGCCTGAAGTGGCCGCGTTGGCTCAGGCCGTGGACTGTTTCCCTCTTTCAGGGTTTTAACCACGTCAAAATACTGGTTTATTGATCTGTGATCTATGTGTGAGCGGTGTCCTTTGGTGTTCTGTCTGAGGAACTTACCCTGTAAATTCCTACATAGGGTTTCGAGTGACCAGGGATATCTCAGACTACCCTATCAAACTTTTGAATGAATTCTCGGATGTCTTCCCTCCCCCCATTTATTTGATAGAAATTTTAAATGTTAAAGGTTCCTTGGGCATTGCATGACCACCTTTTCATGGATAGGTCTTCAAAATCATCAAAATCCTCAATGCATGCCGGGGGAAGACTAAGGTACTATTCGCTTGCTTGTACCTCAAGTGATAAAGCAAAAAGCATCATGAGCCTATCTTCATCAAAGATCATTCAAGGGGACATGTGCTAATAGAATTCTTCAACACGGTCACGGGCACTCATAGTAGCATCCCCTTTGAATTTGGGTAACCAAAGGTTATACTTTTCAGGGAATGGTTTGCGATCATCAATCAACTTCAAAGGGGCAAAGACACTAACCAAGTGTCTTTCACTCTTGGTCATCTTAGGACAGTCAATGGTAGAACTAGTTGCCATCTTTGGGGTAGGATCACTGACCTCCTCAAATTCAGGGAGGAGCATGTTGCAATTTGTAACTAGGTTTGGTCTTCATAAATGTATTTGAGATGTACTTATCAAAAGAATGAAGAAAATATTTTTATTATTATTATTATAACTTATTAAAGCATCGGTTTCATGCTTCAGTGATCATGTTTTAGGTCAAAGTCCCCATTGAGGACTTCTAGTTTATTCTGAGTCATTAGAGTCATTGTACATTAGAAGAGACCCTTCTTGGGCTTTCAAACCATGTAAAAAGAATTCTTTTTGAGTCGAAAATTAATTTAGTCTCCTCCGCACCAAGTCGACCTAAAGAAGATCAAGTCGACCTCAAGACAAATAATTCAACCCCCCTGGAAGGCTATAAATATAAGACAGTTCGAATTCATTTGGAGCATCTCATTCTCTCACACATAGTTCGATCTTTTAAGCTGGAAGCTGGAAAAGTGCGAAGTTGCTTAAGGGCTAGAAAGGAGATGGAAAGAAGTGCGAGTTTTTGGAGGAAGTTAGAAGACCTCAGGATCGAAATTTTGGGACAACGCTCACTCTATTTTGAGATGTATCAAGGGAGATCAAAGTCTCCAAGGTTGGTCGAAGTTGATGCTGCTGCTGCTGCTAGGTCGACGCTGCTACTGGATCAAAGCTACTGCTGATGCTGCCAGGTCGAAGTTGCTTGTGAAGGGTTGCCATCTACAAGAAGGATTGAGGGTTGATTTGGTGTGGAGGGAGTCCCTGTCTAGGTCTAGAGTCTTGGATTATCTCGAGAAACTATTGAAGGAAGAATTGTTGACTGGGTTTTCCCCTAGATAGGGGTTTTCCCTAGCTGTCCGCCTACATTTGTTGTCCTTGTGTTATTGTTTTGGTAATTGCTTGATAAACTAAAAGATAAAAGAATCACAACTAATTATCTACAGAGGAAAATATTTCTGCCTTTCTAATTTTCTAACATGGTATCAGAGGTAAGGTGAAGAAGGAAAAACGCAGTTTTGAGTATCTACTAGAAGGGATCTAAAGGATTGATCTAGGGATCATATAAGGCGCCGTTATAAGAGATGACGCTCACTATCTTCAAGGACAATGTCTAAAACATTAAAGAGTAAGAACAAATTGGAAGGAGCAATAAACTACAAATCTTGGAAGAAGAGAATTGACCTCATTATTGAAAAGAATAAGATCTTGGATGTGGTCAGAGGAAAGGTAAAGAAACCTACCGAAGAATCTAGTGATGCAAACAAGGTGAAGTATAGAGAATTGGAGATATTGGCTATGACTCTGATGGTAGAAATCATAAAGAACAATCTTGTCCCATACATTTCCAATATAGACCATGCTCAAGAAATGTATGAAGCATTGACAAAATTATTCACTATCAAAAACATCGGTCAAGTAGCAAGCTTGAAGAATGAGTTAAGGACTACAAAGATGACAAAGGATGATATTGTGGCTTCCTTCTTTGTAAGGATATCAAGGATTAGAGATGAACTTCAAGCCATAGATGAAATAGTACTGGAGAAGGAGCTAGTAATCACTGCACTATTGGGATTACCACCTACTTGGAGTTCTTTTGCTTCAGGTCTCAATAGTTGGAAAGAAGCTCCTACCTTTGAACAATTATGGAATGCTTGCACCCAAGAAGAAATGAGAATTTCTTTAGTATCCAACAACGAAGAAGAAAAGGTCTCAAATGCATACTCTACTTCTCACAAGAAAGGACACTCCAAGAAGTCAAGAGGGCCAAGAAGGAAGGTTGATATGTCCAAGATAGAATGCTACCAATGCCACAAGATGGGTCACTATAGAAGTGATTGTCCTGACAATCCAAAGAACAAGAAAAGAAGCAGGGATCAAGCCAATGTAGCTGAAGAAGGATCTCCAAAGAAAACTAAGCCCGAAGAATTGGATATAAAGGACTTACACTACTAAAGTCCTTTGACCTAAACTTTAGTTGTTTTATTTTTTGATTTCTAGTTTTTAGGTTTAACATATTTTGGAAAAACATTTTTTATTTTTCTTAAGGTTATAGGTATCCCTCAAGCTTGGAGGGAGCCCTCATCAATCTCCAAAGATAAGGATCCTATTACCAATTTCATTTTTAGTTACTTATCTAGCTTTTTTTGCATTAAATACTAATCACGTTTCTACTCTTATTTTCCTCATTTAGGAAAACCTGTTGAAGACACAAGTAAGGAGGCTTCACAAAACAAAGCATTGGAATTACAAGGTTTGTTAAGAAACAAAAGGTATGTTTTGAATTACAAGTTTTGCTCTCTCCATATCACTCTTGATAAACTATTACTAAAATCACTTTGTCTAGATTTCTTGAATCTTAAAGATTCTTGACTGGGTGATTCATCATTAGATAAATCTACCCTCCTCATATCTTTGATTACTCTTGTGTAACCCTAGAAAGGTTCACTGTGAAAACCCTAAATTAAGGGTATGTTGATGATTATGTGTGAAACCCTAACCTATTTAGGGTTATTAGAAAATGTCTGATGTTTTGATGAAGTCATGTTTGGGGTTTTTGGTATGGTTATGGAAAGCCTAACTTGTTAGGGTTGAATAGCGATGTCTAAAATCCTGAACCTTTGAAGTATTGGTAATTTAGGGTTTGCTATGTTTTGTATTGAAACCCTGGATCATTAGGGTTTGGTAGGGTGTATAAGCAAGACCCTTGTGATGTCCTAGAAATGAAATTCTTGGCATGTGCATATTTGTCCGATCAAACCCTAGTCTAATCAAGTTTGTTATATGTCTAACTCTTATTGATATTTATGTAGTTGGGTTTGACAATCACATGTTATGATATGCTTGTGCATGATGATGGAATCCTAAATGTATGAGTTGACCTAATTGTTGATGGTCATGAGTCCTAGGGTGTGGAACTAAGCCCTATTCGAAGCTTGATTCTCTAGGATGATAGTATTTGTGAATTCTAGGGTTTTGTAAACAAACCTTAGTAGAAGTCCAAATCTCTAATATATGATGACAATGTTATAATTTGAGATTTGTATAAGATTGTTGAAATCTGAATTTGAGTTATTACGATTTAGTAAAATATGGGTTTGCAACAAACCCTAGCAAAAGCTAGTCATGTTGTTGACTAAGTTGTGATTGGTTTTTTGTTGTTGAATCTCATGTATGAAATCTAGGGTTTGTATCGAATCCTATTAGGAATTCTAACATATGAATTCTAAAAGTTGTTAGATACATTGTAGATCTATATTTGTTTGAAATTGTTTCTAGGGTTTGCAATATGTTGTAATAGGGTATGCCATACCTCTGGAAGATACATTGAAACCCTAGATGTAATAGAAGTTGTTATGAAATGCTCAAAGTCTTGTTGAAGTAGTATAGGGTTTATGACAAAAACCCTAGCAAAGAAGTTGAAGTGTATGTGTTTCTGGTGTGTAACTAAGTATAAGTATTTTGATGTGTAAAGTTGAATGCTTCCATGACTTTGATATGGTTAACTTCATGCTTCTATAGATTAGGTTGTACTTGCTATCTAAGTTGTGCAGGAACATAATCTTCAAATATGGTGAAGATGTTCGTAAAGCTAAGTTGATATAATAAGCATGGCAAAGAGAGTTATGTGAAAGGTGATGGTCATGAACTCTGATGAAAAATGATGGAAGCCATGAAAGATTCTCTGATGTCATAGAAAAGAAGTAGAACTACCTAAGTTAAGAGGGAGCCTGGATGAAATCTCCCTAGGTTAAGAGGGAGCTTGAATGAAAGAAATCTCCCTAAGTTAAGAGGGAGGTCATATCATGGTCATGATGGACACCTTGAAAGAAGAAATTAGAGAATGTGTTTTGAAGGGTTGCTGAGATAAGAAGAGCCAAATCTATTTGTAGAATATGTCTCTGCATGAAAAGTAGGAGAGGAAGTTGTATGGTTGAGGAATCTTCTGTCAAGATTCATCTAGAAAGCTCTAAGTCCTACTGTAGAAAGTTGAGGAGCAATATCAAGTTGTTTGGAAGACCCCTTAGGTTTGCATCTATTTATGTACATTTGAAAGTCTGTTACTAATTGGGGTTGTGTTTGTGCAGGTAAATCTCTCAAAAGTTTGATAGCATGTTTTTACATACTTCTTGTTGATTATTTTGATTGGAGAGATTTGTTGCCGATCTATTTGATTGGGGAGGATTTGTTACTGATTGAAATAATTGGGAAGTTGAGGCTTTGTGTGTAAGACATTGCCTGGGAGGACATTTGGCTGACACTCGGTGTTGATGTCTAGTTCTCGAAGTAGGGAGGGTGGCGTTAGTCGTAGAGCTCTGACCTCAGATACGCACCTAGATCCCTAGATTGATGGTTAGCAAGTAAGCTTGATGGTACCTAGAGAGGTTGAAAGCTTTAGTCCATCTTAGTCCCACCTAGATAGATTGCCTTGGTCAAGAATCTAGTCCATGGCATTGCGATGCCTAAAAATTCTTCATGGTTCATGTGTTCTCGGATCTTCCTTGTACATGTACTGATGAATACCTCCCTAGTTAAGAGTGAGTGTTGAAATTTGTAACTAGGTTTGGTCTTCATAAATGTATTTGAGATGTAATTATCAGAAGAATGCAGAAAATATTATTATTATGACTTATTAAAGCATGGGTTTAATGCTTGGGTCATCATGTTTTCAATCAAATTCCCCATTGAGGACTTCTAGGATTTATTCTAAGTCATTAGAGTCATTGTACATTAAAAGAGACCCTTCTTGGGCTTTCGAACCATGTAGAAAGAATTATTTTTGAGTCAAAAATGAATTTAGTCTTCTCTACACCAAGTCGGTCTAAAGAAGATCAAGTCGGCCTCAAGACAAGTAATTCAACCTCTCTTGAAGGCTATAAATACAAGGCAGTTCAAATTCATTTGGAGCATCTCATTCTCTCACACATAGTTTGATCTTTGAAGCTAGAAGCTGGAAAAGTGCGAAGTTGGTTAAGGGATGGAAAAGGAGTTGGAAATAAATGCGAGTTTCGGGAGGAAGTTAGAAGACCTCAAGATTGAAATTTTGGGACAACTCTCACTCTGTTCGGAGGTGTATCAAGGGTGATCGAAGTTCTCCACTGTTGGTCGACGCTGCTACTGGATCGACTACTGCTAATTCTACCAGGTCGAAGTTGCTTGTGAATGGTTGTCATCTGCAAGAAGGATTGAAGGTTGACTTGGTGTGGCGAGAGTCTCTGTTTGGGTCTAGAGTCTTGGATTATCTCAAGAAACTATTGAAGGAAGAATTGTTGACTGGGTTTTGCCGTAGATAAGGGTTTTGCCCTGCCTGTCCGCCTACATATGTTGTCCCTGTGTTATTGTTTTGGTAATTGCTTGATGAACTAAAAGATAAAAGAAGAACATAAAGATGGAAGAATCACAAGTAATTATCTATATAAGAAAAAAAATTCTGCCTTTTTTTTATTTTCTAACAGAGCAGTTCAACCAAGTGATGGGGCTCTTTCCTTGTTTTTTGCAGCAGCCCTAGTTACCGGAGGAATGTTGTCACTTTCAAGTAAACTAGGGTTTTAAGAATGAGTGGATTTGCCAGAGGAATACTTGAATTGTCATCAATGAATCAGTTCCTCAATGATTCATTAGGGAGGCAGAACTGCTTCCTCCGCGGCAACAACGCCAGAAATGTTACCGCTCAAACTAGTAGGGGTCCTAAAAGGGGATCCTTGAAGGGCTACTACTAGGCTAAGGGAAACAATGGAGCAATAACCCACTGCCACCTCGGCCGAGGCTCCTTGCTTGTTATGAACTTTCACCGATGGGAGGAGACCTGTTATGATGAGGGTCACAAAATGGATAGATCAATGATAGGGTGATGGGTGATTTTAGAAGCCTATTCACAAGAGAGGCTCAAATATGTGGCTTGCTTGCTTTGGAGCTATGTTGCAGGAAACGTGGTACAAAGGTCTGTTTCCGTACGGGAACTAGTACGAAACGCAGAAACGCACGCGTTTCACGGCCGTACGACCCACGTTTCCTCATTAACTTGTGTTTTTTTTTTTTTTAGGGTATGTTAGTGACTTCTAGTTGCTTCTAGATGCGTGTCTAAAGTTATAAAAATGAATTTTTGCCCTAGTGTTGATATGCAGTTCATCAGGAAGTTTGAGGCATATGTAGTTCATGGTAATGCTAAATTCTTAAAGTAAAAGTGATATTCTCCTTTATTTTTCATTTTCATCCTTTTATTTAAATTTTTAACATTACCATGAAATGACTCAGGATGTTTGAAAGTGGTTTTTGCCCTCATTGGATTTCATATGGAGAAAGTAGAATTTTAGATCTCACTCAAAATCCAACAGATTTATCTGTTTTTCAGGATTTCAAGATTGGGGGGATTGCAATGTTTCCATTGGATTTTATCATGTACTAGGGTATGGAACTTGTATTTAATCAAGAGAACCAAGCCCTCTATGCAGGGGAAACTCCCAATAATCAAGATCATGTAGGGTACTAGCATATGAAACTTGTATTTAATCAAGAGCACGAAGGTCGTTCGACTACGTAGGAGGAGACTCCCAATACAACACTGGTCCTTCTAAAAAATGCGATGTGAATGCAGAAAATCCTGATTTGGATCTCTCTCTTGCAGCCTTATAGTTTTTATTGTACTTGCAGCCTCATATATTAATATGAATAAAGGCTGATTTTGAGATTTGGATATATAATAAAAGTTGCTTTTGGATATTCCGATATTTTTATTTTCATTATGTGATCATTCATGAGTAAATGTGATGTAAATTAAATCTTAATGTTTAAGTGTAATAAATTATAATGTATCATTTATGCTTTATGATTGCACAAAACACACACACACACACACACATATATATATATATATATTTTCAATATATATATATATATATATATATTGAAAATATATCAATATATATATATATATATATATATATATATATATATTCGTGTTTCCCCGTTTCCAAAATTTGGGGAGGTTGCGTTTCGTATCGCTTCCCGTTTCGGAAACTCGTACCCATTTCCTCGTTTCGTGCAACCTAGCTTTGGAGGCAAGGTTTAAAGCTCTCAAGGGCGGGCTTAAGGGGAACTTCAAGATTTAGGTTTATGGTATATATCTTATAATGGAGGTTCCTAGGCCTTGAAATTCTTGTGAAAGCTTGGATTCCAAGTGATCCTTGAAGAATTACTTTTGATAGTGTATGGGACCACATGAGACCAAGTGGACTCGGGGGGTAGGTCAAGGGGGTAGGGTTTAGCAACCAATGATATGCTTGACCTATTCCGAAGGGAGGAAGGGACCAAAGAAATAATTTTTAATGTAAGACAATATGAGGGTCCCAATGAGGCTTTTAGCCTAAGGAAACCAAGGTCAAGATTCAATCTCGAGGCTAGGGATTGACATATCTCAAAATCCCACCATCGGAGTTTCTTCAAAATTAGAGGGCACCTAGGAGACACACCAGTGTAGTAGGGGCCAAAAGATCAAATGTTTTTGATCGGTGGTTTGCAAGATAAATGATGCCCTGGGGGACCTAATGGGCTAGGCCTAGAAAATGAAAGGAAGTAGGATGAATAAGGTTTAAGGTGATCACCTTTAGGTGGACCAATGCCTAATCCTTTGGGGAGATTGGATTCAGGTACAATTATGATTGTGGACTTTTGAATTTTCTAGGTCAAGGAGGCCTTAAAGACAACTTCACTTAGCACTAGGGCAACAACAAAAGCAGCTTCAAAGACTTTATACTTCATTTTGCAAGATAGATGGCTTATCAAGATGAATTTCGATAATGAAACATCCCTAGGAACATTCATTCATTATACATGGCCCATACATGAAGCATTCACTATATAGAAACAAAATTTCCACATCTTCTCATAAAGAGATGCAACAAATAAGCCCTAGTATAGCAAAATCCCAACGACAATGTATGTGACAAAAATAGAAAGAAAGAATAGCATTAAATTGTACTTACACGTATAAGAATATATCCAACAAAATTTCCACATCTTATCATAAAGAGATTCAACAAATAAACCCTAGTATAGCAAAATCCTAGCAACAATGTATGTGACAAAAATAGAAAGAAAGAATAGCATTAAATTGAACTTACATGTATAAGAATATATCCAAACATCCAAAATTTGCCATTCAAAAAGCTCCAAGACATAAGAAAATAATCCAAACATCAAAATTCATTCCATGCTCCAAAAGTTCGTCCTCCAAGAAGGATAGTGAATATCTTTAAAGAGACATAAGTTCCAAATCCAAGTGATGATGCTAAAATTAATCCTCATCACTTCTATTCATACACCTCTAATGAGTTTGATTTAGCTAATTAAGCCTACATTAGCCCCTAAAATAAAATAATGTGCAAAATAACTAACTTTTGGTGACAAACCCACCAAACTAGCTCATAAACAAAAGAATAACCCTCTTAAGAGGTCGAATGATCAATAATACATGTCATTGGGCCTTCTAAGAAGCCTGATGATGTCCATAAGTGCCATAATGATGAATATGACTCCCAAAAGTAGTGGACAAGGGGTTGGCCCCCTGTTCTCCAAATAATAAACCTATGGTGATCTCAATGGGTGTGGGGGCACACAAGTAACCTCATGGGTCTCCAAGTAGGTCGAAGATGCTTGCAGGCCATCTGTGGGGGCTCAGATGATGGTGTAAGTGATGCCACATCAGCATACAAGTACTGGACCCTCTGTCAAGTGCATGGTGCAACTGGGCATGGTGAACCAGGTGTATCTTCCTCGTCCAATAGGTGAATCTCGAGCAATCTCTAAACATCTCTGGGGATCCATGGAGTGTTGTCTATTGTTGTGGAGGCCCATGGCTCTCTACACACACCCTACATGTGCCAATGTAGCCCTCTGAAGGGTAGGACCCCATATAGGGTGGCCAAACCCAAAATGGAGACCATCTGCAATCCTGCATAAGATCTAATGCATCCCCTAGCCTTCCAGCACAACAAGTCATTTAAAGTGATCGAGTTAAAGAGCTTACAAACCATGGGCAACAAGTGGGTACTTCATAATGGCATGCCCTTCCATTGTGGCCTTTGGCATGTGCTAATGTCTCCAAGCTCCAAAGGGGTTTAACCAAGTACCCTATTAGGTGGTTTCTACCTTTAGGGGGGATAGTATGTCCAAGGTACATCCTTCAAATGGCGGTGGCGTGTGATAAAGAGATAAATGGAATAGGGAATGAAGGGGGCAATCTTGGGCCACATGTTGGGGTACAAGGGTAGCTAGTAAAAGGGAAGCCCACACTTGTGCATGTAATGTATTGAATGGAGCAATCGTGGTGCATGAGGTACCCCGATCTTGATTTTTCCACCCTTCTTTATATACCTTTTTCCTTTTATGATTTTTCTTTGATTAACTGCTCGGGGCTCAAAGGATAAGAGCATGTTGTGTAAGGTATAACAGTGGATACCCCTTTTAAGGTAGGGTAGTTCATTGCCCATCAGGGGTTGGGACAATCATGGGTTCCCGAATGATAAAGGAGGCTCATGTAGGGCCTATAGAACCAAGGTGATGGCCATGGTTATGGGGCAGGGCTCATGATTGGCTTTTGCCCACATGTTAAATATGTTTGTCCCGACCATCTTTTGCATCTTGTGGGACCTTTTTCTGTTGAATGTGGCCAATTATGCTTTTACTTTTTCTTTTCAACTGCATCAACCTCCAGCACATCGTTCCAAGCTTGACCCAAGGTGTTGGCAAGGGGAAGGGGATGCTAACCCTATGTGGACCCAGAGGAGAAATGTGGACCCAGGTAGTAAAGATGATGGATGGGGTTATAATAAATGGAAGGGAAGTGATATGTGTGGATGGGGAAGTGGGACCACACAACCAAAATCGGGGTTTCTCATGTAGTACCACCCCAAAACCAATGGGCAGTGCGGGACTAAGATCCAAAGGTAACATCCAAAAGAGGTCTAGAGGACAGAAGCACAAACCTAGCCCACTCTTTCCGCCAAATCCCCCCAGTAATCCATGCCCAAAAATATCCATGATAAGGAAACCACACTACTCAATTACCAAATGACAAGGCATACCTTTAGGTTCGGGAGGCCCACCTTTAAACATACAATCATAACAGATGGGTGATGGACCACATGGTTGGCTCAAGTGGTAGAGAAATGGCACAACGAGCTAGTTGGTGGCTGCAAAGTGTTGTTGGCTATCAGTTGAGGAACATCTTGGAGAAAATTTTCTCCTAGGGATATCACCCACAAATGGTGGTTAACAGTGAGCCTTTACACAGTGCTTGCGGATGCCCTACTCGCACTCCTCCTGGAACTGCTCATAATCTAACGTCATGGCTGATTCTATGGGTGGGTAACAGTGAGCCTTTGCACAGTGCTTGCACATGCCCTACTCGGAATCTAACGTCATGGCTGATTCTATCTCTGGAAGTGACTCGCTTGGCCTTCTGAAAAATTTCCTGACCTCTAGCACCTGAATCACCCTGCTCCTCAACTGACTCAAACTGCCTCCTTGAGGCTTCTGCGCAACCCCTGTGCAACATTTAAGTGGAATACCTCAACCTCTCTGTTGTTGCCTCTTCGGAACTGGAAAGATCCTCCAAAATCTCTTTGCTTCTTCTCCTCAATCGTTGTTACCTTTGCCTCTAACTCTTCTTCCTGCACTGAGTCATGGCCACTAAATAGCTCGATCTGCCCAAGGAACTCTCTCTCCTTCTCACTCATTCTAGTGTATCTTCTTCATCCCCATCGACTTGCTCTTATAATCTCTCATTAGATCACCATCGACTATGATTAAATCATTATCAACGACTAAGATCATCTCATACTCAATTCATGTAAGTTTCTAGATCTTTCTCACCTTTACTTAATTAATTACTATTAATTAACCAATTTTCCAAAGTTAAACTTAAGAAAATTTAAATGATGTTTAATTAATTTAATTAATACGTTTCACAAGCTTATCTTGTGAAACCTTTCTAGGTTTTGGAGATCTTGTGTTCCTTAGTCTCTTAGACACAAATCTAGACTAGAACGTCGGTCTGATGCTACAAAAACTAACAAAAACCTTTTCTCCTAGCCTTGACCTTTAGTTGCTCCAACACTCATCAGATTTATCAAACCCTCAATCATGAGCCCTTATTTCTAAGTCTCTTCATAGAAAGCAAATTGCTTCCTTGTGAAACCTTGAACCCAAATTGTGTCTTTCTTGAAGAATTCCTAGTGAGGTCACTTCACATATTAAACCCTAGAATACCTTATTGTAAGTGATGTCTCTCCTACCGAGACTTCCCATCAGTGAAAGTCTATAAAGAGCAGGGGTTTTTAGCTGTGGTCACAGTGGGTCACTACCCCATTGTTGCTTCTTGCTCTAGCATATGCTTTGTAGGGTTTTCCTCTCCAAGGCCCATTAGATTTTGTAGCAACAGGCACCTATATGTCATCTTTAGACTAGAGTGATGGTGACTAGTCTTTCATCTCCAAACTCATTTCTTAGTCCAAAAACACAAGACCGATTTAGAAGGGTTGTGATCACAATCAATTTGCAAGGCCAAGGTAAGCCACACCTTCCCAAACACCTATTTAAAAAATCCCAAACCTTTTCCAAATTTCTATTTTATAAAATACAAATATATACAAATTCAAAAAAATAGAGATATACAATAGCATTTCACTAGCCTCAACTTCTAGCTTATGCTTTGTAGGGTTTCCCTCTCCAAGGCCCGTTGGATTTTGCAGCAATAGGTACGTATACGCCATCTTTAGACTAGAGTTATGGTGACTAGTCTTTCAACTCCAAAGTCATTTCTTAGTCCAACAACACAAGATCGATTTAGAAGGGTTGTGATCACAATCAATTTGCAAGGCCAAGGTAAGCCTCACCTCCCCAAACAACTATTTAAAAGATCCCAAACCTTTTCCAAATTTCTATTTTATAAAATACAAATATATACAAATTCAAAAAAATAGAGATACAAAAGCATTTCACTAGCCTCAACTTAACTTTTGTCTCGTGGGACGCATGTTAGTTTTTGGTAGCATCGGAAGTGCTCTAGCCTTGAAAATTGGTGGACAGGCTAAGGCACATGAGTTCTAAAGAACTCAGAAACCGTTTGGTGAAATTCCACCCAGATTGTATTTTAATAAAATAATTAATATTTTTAATAGAGTTCCTAAGTCTAAACTTAGGAAAATTAAAATATTAATGGGTATTAATCAAAATATGGGTGAGAATGATCTAGAAGGCGGATCAAGTCATGTTTTAATCTTAGTCGTTGATTAGAGGCTTAATCTCGGCTGTTGAAGACTCAACAAAAAAAGTATAAAATGGAGGCTTGGGGTTCATTTGGAAATACACACAGAGAGATTGAGGAAATCGATTTTCTGAGGTGAGAAGTTCTTAAGAGGAAAATCGATTGGGGAGATCTTGCCGTTGAGGGGTAGAGAGAATCTGGGAGGACTTTCCAGAGAACATTGACAGAGAGGTGGAGAGAGCTTGCAGAGAGGTAGCGCAGTAGCCGGGAGAGCTGACACGGAAAAGTTGCTTGTCATGCAGAATCCAAAAATGTCGAAACTAACGGGAACTGTCGAAACTAACGAGAACTGCCGGGAAATTCTAGAATAGCTGGGAGCGCTGATGTAGAGGCAGTGCAGTAGCCGAGAGAGCTAACACAAAAAAGTTGCTTGTCACGCAAAATCCAAAATTGTCGAGGTTAGCCAATCTTGTGCCGGATCAATGAGAATTCTGTCGGGTGAAGTGAGGTAAAACTCACTCAGATTTTCCGCCAGTATTCTTTGTAAAGGATTACTAGATGAGCATCCTAAATTTGTATTCAAATATTTCTCCTGCATAATAATAAATCCTCAAAGCTGTTGCACTAGTTTTCCTGCATTGGGTTTTTCCAAGGACTATTGTGTCAAAAAATAAGTGTGTCCTACGTATCTTGTTCTTTGCTCTGTTTTCTGTTTCATGAGATCAAATATTTAATTGGTGTAGGCTACAGAAGTAGATTGCTTCAATATTCGGAAGAATAACTTGATCAATGTATTAAAAATCAAGTAGGTGAAGTAGATTCTTATTTGCTGCAGTAGGGGTTCCTTCAAGTCTAGGAACTTTCACATGGTATCAGAGCATTGATTTTGAAACAGAAAGAGCAGATCCAGTGTTGAGCAATGAGGCCAAAAGCTACACTTGGCAGTAATTCGAATCCCCTTGAAGGGATTGCGCAGTCCTTGCCGAGAAGTGGATCCGAGGAAATCTCTCTCTAAGTGACACGACAGGGATTTCCAGTTCGTGAGTTTGCAGAAGCAGAGGGAGTGATGCAAATCCTCAGCACAATGCTTGATGGGCACAGTTTTTGCCGGGGCAAAAATTTGCTGGAAAAGAACGAAGACACATAGAAGGGGAATTTTCTCCTCAGAGGACTTCCAGCCAAGGACTCTGAATCTTCACTTGCTAAACAATAGCAGAGAGAGGCAGATCTACAAGCTCTAGCAGGGAGTGCGTAGGCCGATCTAGTGCTATGCAAAGGAGAGAGGAGGTCGTTCGACATTTGGCAGAGATGGAAACCACATCTCCAGGAGGGAGATGGAGTGATATTGAGCTATAGTCGGGAGGATTACATGTGGGCAAGATCCTTGAGGAGTCCACCTCTTGGATCAATTCCTTGCTACGGGAGCCCAAGATTCAGCAATAACAAGATGGGCTTAGTGTCAGATGATGCAGGGGATTGTTTGGAGGACAAATGCAATGGCTTGGGACCAGAGACTGATCAACGCAGAGCAAGCTTGGCAGCAATACAATTGGCACAGTGCAAGAGTTAGCAACAACGCAAAAGGTTCAGAGCGTCAGAAACTGGACCAGTTAGATTTCAACATTCACTATATTATGCTAAACACAGTTAAGTTCAACTAATTTTGGATGTTTTTCAGTTGCTTCTCTCAACAATTGAGTTGCAGTACAGATGCGGTGCTAGCAGATGCAACGTTTGAGAGGGAGTTGTAGTATAGATGCAGCAGTGGGAGTGTCATGGGCAACAGTACAGTAGCAGCAACAACACAGTGTTGGTGGCAGCGGCAATGCAGAAAAGAGGTGCTTCAGAAACAGAGCAGCATGCAGGTAGACATTGTTGCACGAGTACTTCCCTTGCTAAGAGGGAGTGTTAGTTTTTGGTAGCATAGAAAGTGCTCTAGCCTTGAAAATTGGTGGAGAGGCTAAGGCACATGAGTTCTAAAGAACACAGAAACCGTTTAGTGCAATTCCACCCGAATTGTATTTTATTAAAATTATTAATATTTTTAATAGAGTTCCTAAGTCTAAACTCAAGAAAATTAAAATATTAATGGGTATTAATCAAAATATGGGTGAGAATGATCTAGAAGGTGGATCAAGTCATGTTTTAATCTTAGTCATTGATTAGAGGCTTAATCTCGGTCGTTGAAGACTCAATAGAAAAAGTATAAAATTGGAGGCTTGGGGTTCATTTGGAAATACACACAAAGAGATTGAGGAAATCGATTTTCTAAGGTGAGAAGTTCTCAAGAGGAAAATCGATTAGGGAGATCTTGACGTTGAGGGGCAGAGAGAATCCGAGAGAAATTTCCGGAGAATACTGACAGAGAGGCAGAGAGAGCTCGCAGAGAGGCAGCACAGTAGCCGAAAGAGCTGATGCATAAAAGTTGCTTGTCACGTAGAATCTAGAACTATCGGAACCACTGAAACTATTGGGAACTGCTAGGAGAGTTGACGCAAAGGCAGCGCAGTAGCCGAGAGAGCTGACGCAAAAAAGTTGTCTGCCACGTAGAATCCAGAACTGCCGGAACAACGGGCAACTGTCGGGAACTGCCGAGAGAGCTGATGCAAAGGGCAGAGAAGGTGATGCAGAGCCAGCACAAAAATAGTTGAGGTTAGCCAGTCTTGTGTCAAATCAACCGGAATTCGGCCAAGTGAAGTGAGGCAAAACTCACTCAGATTTTCCGCCAGTATTTTCTCTGTAAAGGATTGTTAGATGAGCATCCTAGATTTGTATTCAGATATTTCTCTTGCATAATAATAAGCCCTCAAAGTTGTTGCACCAATTTTCCCGCATTGGGTTTTTCCAGGGACTATTGTGTCCAGAGATAAGTGTGTCCTATGTATCTTGTTCTTTGCTCTGTTTTCTGTTTCATGAGATCAAATATTTTATTGGTGTAGGCTGCAAAAGTAATTTGCTTCAATATTCGGAAGAATAACTTGATGAATGTATTAAAAATCAAGTAGGTGAAGTAGATTCAAATTCACTGCAATAGAGGTTCCTTCGAGTCTAGGAATTTTCACAACGAAAAGCCTCAACACAGTGCTTGAAGGGCGCAGTTTCTACCGAGGCAAAAATCTGTTGGAAAAGAACGAAGACACGTAGAAGGGGAATTTTCTCCTCAGAGAACTTTCCGCCAAAAAGTTCTAATTTCTCACTTGTTGAGCAGCTGAGCAGTACTAAGCAGTGACTAGAGGAGTCTGTTCGACAGTTGGGTGAAATGGGATCGCATGGGCTCAGAGATCAGGACAGGTTGGAAGGAGCTTCCAACTATGTCATATGGAAGACCAGAATCTTAGCTGTTCTAGAGGAATATGATCTTGAGGCCTATGTCAATAGTGTTGTAGTTGTTCCAGCTGACAACAATCAAAAGAAGAGGTACAAGACTGAGCAGGGGAAGGCAAAGAGGCTCATTCTCGATGGAGTTCGAGATCATGTGGTCTCACACTTGCAGGGCAAGGATATAGCCCAGGAGATGTGGGAAGCCTTGTCTTCTCTGAATGAAGGCTCTTCCAAACAACGGAAGATGTATTGGAGCAGAAGTTGCAGCGGACTTTGATGCAGAAAGGAGAAGGGGTGAACCCCTATCTTAAGTGTCTTTAGGACACTAGAGACTAGCTTGTTGCAGTGGGGTCCACTCCTCAGCCAACCACGATAGTGAGGATAGCCCTGAATAGAGTCTCGGATGAATGGCAAGTTTTCGTCCAAAGCATATTGGGCAGAGAAAAACTACCTTCATGAGAGGAGATGTGGTCAGCTCTTCAACAGGAGGAGTTAAGGAGGGACCTAATGAAGGTCAACCTCGGTGGCAACAGTGGAAGTGGCACAAAGACAAAGGAGGAGGAGAATGCAGCTTTGGCATCAAAGGGACAGCAGAAGCCGAAGCGAAAGGACATTTCAAAGGTGAAATGTTTCAGTTGTGGCGAGTTGGGCCAGTATGCATCCCAGTGTCCTTTGAAGAAAAAGGACAAGGATGAGAAACATGATCCTAAGGCTACTTCAGCAAAGATTGACGAGGATGAGTTTGCCATGAATGCCCACGCATCTCTAGGTGGGAGATGGGACGATATTGAGCTGTAGTCGGGAAGGCTACATGTGGGCAGGATCCTTAAGGAATCCACCTCTTGGATCAATTCCTTGCTACGGGAGCCTAAGATTCAGCAGTAGCAAGATGGACTTAGTGTCAGCTGATGCAGTGGAGTGTTTGGAGGACAGATGCAGTAGCTTGGGACCAGAGACTGATTAGCCCAGAGCAAGATTGGCAACAGTGCAGTTGGCACAGTGTAGGAGTCAGCAGTAGCACAGAAGATTCAAAGGGTCAGAATCAACAGCAGTCAGATTCCAACATTCGTTGTATTATGCTGAACACAATTAAGTTCTGTTAATTTTGGATGTTATTCAGTTGCTTCTCTCAGCAACCGAGTTGCAGTACGAATGCAGTGTTAGCGGTGGCAGTGCTAGCACCATAGTAGATGCAGCATTTGAGAGGGAGTTGTAGTACAGATGCAACAGTGGCAGTCGCAGAGTCATGGGCAACAATACAGTTGCAGTAGTATCACAGTGTTTGTGGCAACAACAATGCAGAAAGGAGGTGCTTCAGAAACAGAGCAACATGCAGGTGGACATTGTTGCTAGAGCACTTTCCTTGCTAAGAGGGAGTGTTAATTTTTGGTAGCATCAGAAGTGCTCTAGCCTTGAAAATTGGTGGAGAGGCTAAGGCACATGAGTTCTAAAGAACCCAGAAACCATTTGTTGAAATTCCACCTGAATTGTATTTTATTAAAATAATTAATATTTTTAGTGGGGTCCCTAAATCTAAACGTAGGGAAATTAAAATATTAATGGGTATTAATCAAAATATGGGTGAGAACGATCTAGAAGGAGGATCAACTCATGTTTTAATCTTAGTAGTTGATTAAAGACTTAATATCGGCCGTTGAAGACTCAACAAGAAAAGTATAAATTGGAGGCTTGGGGTTCATTTGTAATCACACACAGAGAGATTGAGGAAATCGATTTTCTGAAGTGAGAAGTTCTCAGGAGGAAAATCGATTGGGGAGATCTTGCAGTAGAGGGCCAGAGAGAATTTGAAAGGAGGACTTTTTAGAGAATACTGACAGAGCGGCGGAGAGAGCTTGCAAAGAGGCAGCGGAATAGTCCAGAGAGCTAATGTAGAGTCTGAAGATTGCCCTACCATGACATCCTTTTTGCCCAATAATCCTCTCTTTTTCATATATATTTACCACTTAATAAAGCCATATCTCCAAGGTTTTGATGAAGGTATGCATTAGTATGTTTTCTTGTTCATATTCAACTATATACCCTATTGTTTTAATTAAAGTTGTAATTAGCTACCAAATCGACCTGTTTCCGCAGCTAGTCCAAGATTCCGTAGCTGCCTTCATTGTTCACAAGGTTCCAGAGCTCCAGTTCAGCAACGAAAGGTGCGGATGGATAGAAGGTGACTCCCTCATGGATACCTTCCTATCCACTCGAAACCGTTTTCCAAAGGTGGCACAGGAGATCGCGGTCAAACCCCGAGTCAACTGCCAGATTAACGCAGAACAGAGTCGAGATCAACTGAAACCTTATCGTTTTGCTCGAAATAGCAAAACAACGGTTTGACGATATATAGGGTTAAGAGATATTAGGCTTAGAATTCTCATACAGTTATGCAAGAGACATGTTATAAATTTAATGGCCACACTGTTATTTGGGTGCGCACTGAATGAAATGTTTTCTGAACAATTTGTGACTTTCGTGTGAATGAATTTGGTTTCTGTGTGCAAGTATTGTACTGGTTTAAAGCTCTGAACTGCTATGTGGAGGGTCCCTGCAATCAGTGTTAGGTTTTGATCAAATAAATATGATTTCCTTCAATTATTCAATTGCTCCGTTTTGTGTGATCATGTTGTATAATGATTTCAAATTGTTATCTGCATAAGAATTCTACTTTGCTTTATACCTAGATTAGGCTGTTGTTTACTTTGCTTTATACCTAGTACTGCACAATCATTTCCTTTGCTTATTATCCAGCATAATTGAAGTGTGTTTAATTCAGAAGTGTTGCTTGGATTACATTGTTTGAGTAGAAATTGAACAAGCAAGAAGACTTCTCCTAAAACAATTGAGTTCAATAGTATTCCTTCATAGATGCTAGAGTAAGATTCTATTTTACACTTAGAGGATTAGGAGCTGTAGCAAAGAGATTTAAAATCAAATTCTAACAACCTAACATAAGTAAAATCACCCTCACATCATCCACAAACTGATTGAATAGCGATTAATTCCTAGGAAACTTATCCTTAAGAATGACAACATTAGTACAACTAACAACATCACCTCCATCCTAGGACTAGACTTTGACAAATACATAACGACATACTAAAATAACTTCTAAGCACATATTGTGCACCTATACTTCGTCAGTCTACGCACCCTGGTTGACAATTTATGATTGCCAATTCAAGGACATTGAATTGACCAAAAAGACGACGTTGGGCCAATCTGGACCCACACAGTTCTGACGCAGAGCTAGAAGGGCCAGCCCATAGCAGAAGAATGGCCTGTCACGCAGAATCCATAACTGTCGAAATAGCTGGAACTGTCAGGAACTATTGAACCTACCAGGAACTGCCAGAACTGCTGGGAGAGCTGACGCAAAGGGCTTAGAAGATGATGCAAGGCTGACACAAAGCCTGAAACACTGACTCAGGGCCAACGCAAAAATAGCCAAGGTTAGCCAGTCTTGTGCCGGATCAGCCAAAATTCTGTTGGGTGAAGTGAGGTAAAACTCACTCAAATTTTCTGCCAATATTTTTTCTATAAAGGATTGCTAGATGAGCATCCTAGATATGTATTCAGATATTTCTCCTGCATAATAATAAACCGTCTGAACTGTTGCACCGATTTTCCCGCATTGGGTTTTTCCGAGGACTATTGTGTCCAAAAATAAGTGTCCTATGTATCTTGTTCTTTGCTCTATTTTTTGTTTCATGGGATTGAATATTTAATTAGTGTAGGCTATAGAAGTAATTTGCTTCGGTATTCAAAAGAATAACTTGATGAAAGTAATTTGAAAATCAAGTCGGTGAAGTAGATTCAAATTTGTTGCAGTAGGGGTTCCTTCAGACTAGGAATTTTCACACCTATGACTTATGTTTTTTATTGAAGCTTGACTTGTCTACATGGGAGGATGACTTGGTGGAGTGGAGGATGTCTACGTCTTAGTCAAAAGGTCCAATTTGTCTCATTTAATTTGATTCTTGAAGAAGAGAAGAAGTTTTTCGATTTTCCCCTAGGAGAGGGGTTTTGCCCTGGTTGAGTGCATACAAATGGTATCCATTTGTCTTTGGTGATCTTCGTGTTTTTGTTAGTTGTTTGATGATAAAGAACATAATAATAATAAGTAGAAGAATAATCTAATTAAAGAAGTAAAAGAACATCACAAGCACCTATCAAGTTAAGAACAATCATTTTAATTAGCTTCCCTAAGGATTTCTCAACATGGTATCAGAGCTAAGGTCAATGGCATAACACGCAGCCAAAAGATCACTGTTGGTTGGAAAACAAAAGTTTCATGTCTAGCGCTCAAGTCCGAGCTACCTAGGAGGACCAAATTAAAACAACTCATTTCTGGGCATTACTATAAGACTATACCTCAGTGATTAGGCCGCTAAAGACCAAATTAATAAAGGAAGCCATGAAGCATTAGTTGGGGAACCCAAAGGGCTGACACTTTGAGAGCCTAAACTAGGCTGAGATCTCTGTTTGGAAAAGAGAAGTTCTGTGCATGGTGTGTGGGATCTGAAATCACTTTAGTAGTCCAAAATCAAAGAGACTTATAAAATTTCTTTAGGTAATTGAATTACATTCTCAGGACATCTTTTGTGGATTAGAGTTAGTCCTTATCACCTACAAAGAAAAGGACCAAGACCGAACTATTTAAAAGCATTATAAGACTTTTACAAAGGTACAGTCACCCCAAAACTAAAGGAGTCAAGACCCTTGTGGAAAAAGGACGAGAATTTGTGCATATATATATATATATATAAGGTCTAAGCCTCAATAATAACATAAAAGACGACTTGGAAGGATCACAGTGCCAGACATAATCAAACCTATTTTGAAGTCTAATTTAGTGGGACATAATCTCAATCTTTTGAATTTGTGGAACGATGAAAAGGATCAAGGTCTACATTCCTTGTGGAATAGGTGTCTAGCCCTATTGAAGAAAGTGAAAGAAGACCTTTGTGCATATTCTATCGTTGTATTATCTCTGTCTCAAAAGGAAGTAGTCTATATTAGTGTGAGGAGAAGTCTATTTGAAGACTTGTAGCAACTCATTCTTCAAAAGCCTCTACTACAGTGAAGAAAAAGCATCTAGCATTTTGGACCAGCTTGAAGTCCTCATCTAACTCAAGTAAGTATTGATATTACTCTTTATGTTTTAGTCATCTAACAATGTGTCTTCAATTTGCAAGAAAAAGCAACAAGCTCAATGGAACATCAATCTTTCAATCATGAAAGACAAAGGTATGTAACCTTGAGGTATGTATAGCATGTTCATTTGTTAAAAATGTTTTAGGGTTTAGTTGCTTGTATAATTCTAGGGTTTGCAAACTCTCATTGTGTTAAAATTGTTAATATCTAGGATTGTAAACCCTAGATAGTACATATGAAAACCTCATTCGCTTGTTCTTTTTTAGAAACCCTAACTCATGATATCTAGGGTTTGAAGATATATGAGAATCCTTTGCGAAAATAGAATTAAATAATGTCTAATTGCTCTTTAGTGCGAGTCAGGGTTTGTACTCAAAATCCCTAGGAATTCATTCTCTAAAAGGAAATGGAAACCCTAGAAAATCATCTGACTCTTGTACTTGTATATTTTGGTTGTGCTTGTCAATGAATATTGCAAGTATATTCTAAAAGAAAAGATTGTGGCTAGATTCAGAGGGAGCCCTTCAATAAGGAAACCCTACAAGGTTTGTAAAAGGAGCCACTCAAGGTATGTTTAAGACCACGTGATTTGTAGCTAGTTAAAAGGTATGAACAATTTTGAAATTTGCTTTGTATTACTAACTCTCTCATGTCTAGGGTTTGAATCATAAAGATTCTTATGGTTAGGGTGATTAATCTCTAGATTAAATCAACCGTTATCATACTATCTATCGTTTGTTCACTTGGAAAGACCCCAACCTTTAGGGTTCACTATAAAAATCCTAGCCTTTTTGATGTTTATAGGGTTTGTTGATGTTATGATGAAACCCTAGATTTTTAGGGTTTTATGAATTACAATTTATGACAAAACCCTTGCAATAGGCAATGTAAAATCCTAGTAATGAAACCCTAGGTGAATATGCTTCTATTTGATTGAAACCCTAGCTTGGTCGAGTTGTTGTATATCTAACATTAAAATGTTGATGTTTGCGTCTAGGGTATACGACAAAAACCTAGTAGAGATTGATATAAGTTTCTAGGCCATGATAATGAAACCTTAGATGTAATAATGCTTTCGCTATGATTGAAATCAATTGTTAATATCTAACGCTTTAGTCTTAGTGATGGAATCTAGGGTTTGTTACAAAAACCCTAACAAAGATGGTTGTGTAAGTTTAAGGCATGAAAATGTAACCTTAGTCGATTGTTTCTCTCTTGATTACTATCTAGGTTTAGAATTTGATATTTAAAGTTCAAGTTCTTGCTTGAATTTTCTGATAACCTTAGATACACTATGATAATATGCTAACCCTAGGTTGATCAAATTTATTTCATGCTCCTGTATCTGTGCTTGGTTGTACTTACAATTGAAGGTTTGCAAGTACATAGCCTTCAAGATGTTGAAGATGCCTCATATTTGATGATAACTTAATGACGACGAGCATGATGGAAAGAGGGAGTTGTAAGAATCTTGATATAATAGATGAACTTCTTGCCATGTGACGATAGAAGGAATGATGTTCCGGAAGGTTGAAGTTCTCCGATGATATGATGATAAACCCTGTGTGGCTGAGTTGTTGATGGATTTATCCCCTAGAAGAAAAGAAGCTTGGATAAAGAAAGTGTATAACTCCCCAGTTAAGAGGGAGGTCATATTGTGACAGCTATAGTAAAGACCTTGAAGAAAGAGTAAGATCGGAGAATGGCTAAAGCACTATAGATGGTTATTCGTGATTAATAAAGTTGTGTTCGTGATTAAGAATTGGATGTTGTGAAAAGTGTTGAGGTTGAGTTTGGTCTGCTAGAGAAGATGAAGGAAGTTTCCATCAAAATGTGTTTGGATATTGTGATGACTTCAGCGATATCAGAATGGTTGAAGACCCCGAAGTCTTGTGCTAGCATACAAGAACATATACATTAGAAGTTTGATACAGGTTGGGGTCATGAAGCTACATTACGTGCCAATAGATGAACAAATAGTTGATGTATTGACGAAATCTCTTCCCAAAAAGAAGTTAGTTTTAAAAGCATGTTCGGATTGATGGATGTGTTTGTATGTTAGTAATTGTCTCTGATTTGGTTGAGAGGGAGAGATGAAGTTAGAATGTCAAGATACAAATCAGCTTGACCCTTCCAAACGGAGGTTGCCACATTACTAGAATCAGGAAAGAATGTAATGTGGTCCCGAGGGGGCTGAAATGACACCCAACCACACGGCTGTCCAAATGAGTTAAACTGTACAGGAGGATATGGAGGCTCTCCATCAAGGCGTAGGATACAGATTCACGGATGACGTTAGGGGGCCAAGGTTAATGCTCTGCTTGCCTAAATGGGAGGTTTACCACACGGGGGGTTACTACCCGTGTGGACCTGAAGGGGGAGACATGACTCTCAACCTCACTGTTGCATTAGAGGCTGTCCATCATTTGGTTAGGGAGCAAGGCAGCTTACTGGAGGTATAAGGTTACCACTGGCTGTAGTGGGCCTACAGGGCTACTAGGCGTTACCTCCCAGCCTCCTAGTGTTGGTAGTGGTTGTCCCTTTGCCGATCATCTATTTATCCATCCTGCCTATCTATCTGGCCTACCATCCTGTGCCACATCTGACTTGTTGGATCAAACCTTATATCATCCCAATAATTATTTGATTTGGCTAAGGCACAAAGCCCTGTTTGGCTAACCCTGGTACCTAGTCCACTGTATTCACGATGAGCTAGGAAAGAGAACCATCATTAATGATAGCCCCACATGAGTCTCAGTGCCTTAGTGATTCTAGGACAAGGCATAGGGGTGTTGATGCCCTTTTTAAAGGTGTGACGTACTATTATTTGCACCCAATGGCTTACGGCTCAGTGTTGCTTCAAGCTCAATATTGCCTGCACGGAGTGAGCCGCATACGAGTATGGTCAATTTCATTCCTGAGATGGCGTCAAACCCAGGAACACCATGCCTTGTAGGAATCATCATTCTGGTATATTGGTTGTACAGATCTATGTTGGTATCTGACTTCCTTGTTGGTTGCTTCCTTGTTGGTTGCTTCCTTAGAATTAGTTCTAAAGGGGTGTAACAACACCCTTGTACTTTTTTTACCCCTTGAGCCCCGAGCAGTTAATCAAAGAAAAATATAAAAGGTGAAAGGCATATAAAGAAGGCTGGAAAAATCAAGTTCGGGGCACCTCATGTACCATAATTGCTCCCTCCTATACATTATAAATCCAAGTGTGGGCTTCCCTTTTATTAGCTACCCTTGTACCCCAGCGTGTGGCCCAGGGATGCCCCTTCTCATTCCCTACTTCATTCACCTATCTGTCACATGCCACTGCCTTTTGAAGGATGTACCTTGTGCAAATTATCCCCTTTAGAAGTAGAAACCACCTAATAGGATACTTGGCTAACCCCATTTGGAGTTTAGGAGACATTGGTACATCCCGAAGCCCATTATGGAAAGGCAAGCCATTATGAAGTCCCCACCTGTGGTCCACGGTCGGTAAGCTCATTTACTAGATTTCTCTAGCGACTTGTTGTACTAGAAGGTTAGGGGATGCATTGGATCTTATGCAGGATTGAAGATGGTCTCCATCTTGGGTTTGGTCTCCCTATACGAGGACCTAATCCTCCAGAGGGCTATATTGGCACATGTAGGGTGTGTGTTGAGAGCCATGTGCCTCCACAACAGTAGACAACACTCCATGGATCACCGAGGATGGTCAGAGATGCTCGAGATACTCCTATTGGATGAGGAAGATGCACCTAGTTCACCTTTTCCCAACCGGCCCACAGATGTACCATGCACTTGACAGCTGACCCAGAACTTGTAGGATGATGTGGCATCCCCTCCACCACCACCAGAGCCCTTTCAGATGATTTATAGGCATCTTTGACTCATTTGGAGACCCATGAGGTTATTATTGTGGCCCCACACCCATTGGGAACACCGTAGGTTTATTGTTTGGAGAACAAGGCGCCAACCCCTTGTCCATCACTTTTGAGGGTCCTACTCTTCATTATGGCACCCATGGACCTCATCAGGCCTCTTGGAGGGCCCTATGACATGTATTATTCATCATCTGACCTCTTAAGAGGCTTATTCTTTCATTTGTGAGCTAGTTTGGTGGGCTTGTCACCAAAAGTTAGATTATTAGCACATTATTTTATTTTTGGGGCTTATGTAGGCCAAGGAGACTAATTCAAACTCCTCATTAGTGTATAAATACAATTTAGATGAGTTCATTTGCTCATCATCACTTTGGATTGGATCTCTTCTCTCTCTTGAGAATTTCGCACTTTTTCTTGGAGGATGAATTGGAGCTTTATGGAAGAATTTTGTCGTGTGGATTTGGTTTATCTTATCTTGGAGCTTCTCTATTTTCAAATTGTGAATGGTTGGATATGTTCTATTACATGTAAGTACATGCTTTTAATGTTATTCTTGTTTTACTTTGTCATATACATTGGATTGGGATTTTCGCTATTTTTAGGGCTAATTGCTGCATGCATTTAATGCTTAAATTGTGGAATTTTGTTTCTATATAGCATCTCTCAATTTATGGGCCATATAATTTGAATGAAATCTCCTTGGGATAATTCTATGAACGAATTCATCTTGATAAGCCATCACCTTTTACACATCGAAGTATAAAAGCTACAAGATTGCTTCTCTTTGCCCTAGAAGGTTAGCGAGGTAGTCTTGAGGCCTCCTTGACTAAGAACCAAGGTCCTCATTCATATTTATCATAGACTCCATTCTCCCAAGACTAAGGCACTGATCTACCAAGAGGTGGTCACCTAAAATCAACTCTTTTTCACCTTTTCCTAGGTCTAGCCAAGTTGGGTCACCTAGGGCATCATTTTCCTGACAAAATAGCCCTCCAAAAAGTTTGATCTCCTAGCCTCTCCTGCGTTGGTGTCTCCTCAAGGCCTCCTCCAATTTTGAAGCCATTTCGATGGTGGATTTGTGAGAAAAGCCAAGCCCTAGCTCCAAGATCAAACTTTGCCCTAATATCCCCAAGGATAGTGCCTTATAGGATTAATTCAACACCTTTAAGTGAAAATTATTTCTTTGATCCTTTCCCCCAACTTGTCTGGGTTAAGAACATCATTGGTTGCTAAACTCTTACCCCATAACCTATGTTGAGTTCACTTGGTCCCGTGTGGTCCCATTCCTTTGAAAAGGTAATTCTTCAAGAACCATTCGAGGTACCAATTTCAACAAGGATTTTAGGAATTGGGAAACTCTTTCACAAGTCATATTCCCTAAACCTAACCCTCAAATCCTCCCATCCTTCTCCTAGAAGACATTATACCTTGCTTAGAAAGCAAGCAAGCTCTATTCTTCAACCTCTTCTGGAAAGGGATTATTTGGGTCACTCTATATCCACTTATTGATTTATCCTTCATCAATGACTCCATAATATATCGGGTCTCCTCCCACCGGTGAAAGTCTGTAAATAGTAGGGAGCCTTAGCTAAGGTGACAGTGGGCTAAGTCTCCATTTGTTGCCCTTGGTCTAGTATTTGCCCTTTAGGTCCCCTGCTAGTGTGAGTGGTAACAATGCTCATGGAGGATATCGATCCACACCTGTGGGCTTTTATGGCATAGTTTTATTGTTGTGAGCTATGGGGTTGGTTTGTAACCCCTTATCTTGAAGAACACTCAAAATTAAACTTTTTGTATGGCTTGTAGGCTAATTTTATGTTGCAAAAGTGAGGGATATACCTCATATATATAGAGAATCCCTCACTTCATTCTATTCATCATCAAACTTGAGTTTCTGCTTTTCTTCTAGGGCTCGACTTAGCCTTTATGTTGCTACTTGTGGAGATGTGATTTTTATGGAGCTTTTACTATTGGAGATTGGCTTATGTATTAGAGATGTCTTTTGGGGATTGAAAGAAGGTGTTTTCATGGAATAACTGTAAGTTTATTGCAGATTTTTCATTGTTTTACATGTAACAAAATTCTTGTTGTTGGAAATACTGAGAGGTGGGGTGAATCAATGTTTAGTTAATTAACCAATTTTCAACCATCAACAAATCACAATATTAACTATTCGAGATTGAACAAATGAACTCAAAAGATTTATAACAAAGAGAAAAACACTTTCAAGTTTTCTTAATATATAAAGAGTACTATCAAGTTTATCAGCTCCAACTAGAACTTTTGTAGGCACCAACCTATGGAAAACACCAATCCCCCAGTTGGGCACCAACTTAGTGAATACATGGGTACCGAGACACTAATCCCCTAGTTGAGCACCAACTTAGCAAAATTCATGGGCACCAACACATAGGGGACTTCAATCCCTAGGTGAGCACCAACTTAGCTCCAAGTTGTACTTTGGATTTGTCATTAATTGCTTCTTCCTTAGATGGTCATCACTTCGCCATGCAATCAACATATTTCCACTCTCAACTTTGATTACAACCACTTGGCTTGAGCACTCAATTTCCTGCACTTTAACTAACCATTTAGGGAACACCTTGCCTTGACCCAAAAAAAAGTGTCTCTACTCTATTTGCAAGATGGCCTAAGACTTGACTAAGGAAACATTTCCATAGGGTTGAGCCTTAGCAACAAAATTGTCCCTTGAAGAGGCTCGCTTTACCTCCTTTTCTGTGTGGTTTTTTCCCCTCTAGGCTACCTCCAAGCAACGAGCTATTAGAGCTCCTTTGACCATATAGGTGATTCAAACTACAAGCTTATGAATTTATACACTATAAGAAATGCAACTGTATAAGTGATTTTAACCACAGAGATGATATGTGTATATGTGATATAACCAAAAGATTTTACGCCAAGATTACATACCAAACCTAGATACAACCCAAGAACTTTGACAACAAAGGTGATTTAAACTGTAGAGCTGGTTTACATTCTCATTCAAAAATTACCGTATAGTTTACCATGAAATCCATATCTCCACAAGTATTCCCTAATCCTTGAATCACTATAGATATGCAAGCCTTTCTATGCCAAAATCTCTACCCCTGATCAACTATAGCAATATCATTTTAGGGTTCACATTTGCGCTGAGATCTTGATCTCAATCGACAAAGTTGATTTTCCAGAAACACCACTTGGCTTCTCCTTTCAGTTCTACTCCTCTCGCAACACTCTTTCTTTGTTGGATCTTGAAGATCAAATCTAAACTTGATGCAAGACTCCTCAATGCATTATTTACTTAAACAGTTGGGTAAGGAGACCAATGGTCACTCCCTTTCGGTTACCCATCAGGCCGACTTATATTGTTTATCTCATGCTACAAGTAGTGAGTCATTGTTGTTCCTTTTGAGCATTATACACCAAAGGGTGTGCAAATAATTCATCTCCAAACTGTGCATTTTGTTTGAGTACCTACAACCATCAATGTGGCCTATCCAAATCTCCCTTAGCTATGTCAAAGCGGTATATAGCCATGTGCTTATCTAAATGTTAATATATACATGTTAATTGTCTCACTGTGGTAGTCATCGCTATGACAGTGAAAAGTACTTGAATATTTCTTGCACAGAGGTTTGGTTCATTGAATGGTGTGTGTGCAAATTGAGAGGCACACTGCTGCTATGTATGTTGGCATATTCAAATCAGGGGAACATAACTGTAAGGGCAGATTTGGACTTGAATCCTCTGTTGGACTATGATCTTGGCACCATAAGCAAACAACCCCAACAGTCAGGTATTCAAACCAAATCTAAACTGAGGACAAGAAGCATGCCTCAACTTGTTCATGAATCACAAATACTTTACAATTTTGAAGCATGACCTCAACTTGTTCATGAATCACAAATACTTTACAATTTTGTTCCATATTGAAGATCTTTGTTGAATGGGCCATTTGATTATGTAACTTTTCCTTCCATTTCCACTACCTTTTGACCTTGGTGGGGTCAAGCAATTTGCTTCCTTGGAGGCTCACCTTTACTTGGTTTTGACATCATTAACAACTTCTTTCAACACTTGCTATATTTTTTCTATGACCCATGTCTAAATGCAAATTATCTACAGAAAAACTTGGTTAACGTTTGTAAGTTAAATACTTCTTCCTTGAAATCCATAGGAGAACTCCTAGTGTGCATCTCCTATTTAATTTCTCCCCTCACAAAATAGATGGTTATGGTTTATAAAATGGAAAAAAGAGTTTCCCCCCTTATTCCATTATTTGTCACTTATCTCTAAAAATTGCCCTAACACTCCATCACCCATGTAGGATTAGGCATTGGAAAATTTCGTGTGGATCAAAACCTTTAAAAATTAATTATTTCTAATTCTTCTCCTTTTATTTTCCTAATCTTTTTAAGGCAAGCCACTAGGGCTTTGTCCTAGGGCCAAATTGATTTAGGGCATTATGGATGAGTGTTCGTAGAAGAAAAACCTAAGATTTATCATTATAATTATTTTAAAATGCAAAATCAAGCCTTTTTCATGGTAAATCCTCCCTTAGGAGGGCTGATGTCATCCTTCTCTAGACAATTTGTGCCTTGGAAACCCTAACGCCAACCTAGCTTCAACTTGAGGCTATTTTAAGGGTTTTCTCTATCATTTGTTGACCTAGTCTTTTAGCAAACCCTTTCTTTAACTTTTGTGTCTAGGTAATCCTTTGTTGTTGCATTTCAAGAAAACCTAGATCATACAAGTCCTTATCTAATCTAGGTGCATGATACGTTACTCCTTATCAAGAAGAATTGAACCTTTTTCCGTCATAGAGTGTCTTCACCTAGCCTATACCTTCATCACCTTGAACCCTAGAACTTGTAATATCCTATACATGAGCACTAGGAAGTCTCCCTTGTGGTGAAATTCCACTAAAGAGCAGGAGGAAAATTGCCAAGGTGACAATGGCAATCTCCCTCATTGTCACTATAAGTTTTCACCCTTGCCTTGTGATTGCTCTCACAAGACTTGCCGATTTTGTGACAACATGTACCTTGAAGCATTGTTGTCCAAACATCTCAAGATTTTGTTCTTCCTACATTTTTTGATAATAAAGACACATAATTTCCTTGGTGACAACTACAAGGTTTTTCCTATGTAAAACTTCTATTTTCTTAGGGTTTCATTTGTTATCTTGTTCTTGACAAGGCTTGATTAAATAGGCTTCAGATTATCTTCTTCCCAATTTACATTGTATATTTTCCTTTCTTTGACTCTATAAAAGGCATTGGTTATTCATTCCAATCTCTTGCTTTTCACATTTTAAATGAATTTTTATATCAAAGAACAAACACTTTGCATCTTAGGCATATTAGAGTAAGCATACAAGTCACTTTTCATTCTATTTTAGGGACATTGTCATCAAAACTCATTAAAAACATTAAAAAAAAACTTGAAAAAACCAAAAAAGCCCTTAAATTCTTAAAAACAGTCATATTAGCTACTGTATTTTCCATTTTCACACTAGAAAAGTGTGTTTTTATCATCATAATTCCATTTGGTGGCATGTCCAATTTCATATTAATTTTTTGGATTGGTTTTTGTGCCATTTTCAGCTTAAAAAAATTTACTCTTGCTGTAAACTCTGCTTTGTTACTTTTTGGCACCTTTTTCAAAGCATAATTGCATTAGGTTTTGTCTTGTCAATCATATCTAAAGAGTGCATAATTTTCTGTGCATTTTTTCAGTGCTTAAATCATTTATTACTTTTTTTTGCAATTTTTGGGCAGATCTGTTTAGGGCAGCGAGTCATGATTTTGGTTTAAGTTTCACTAATCAGAATTGCATAATAGTTTCACTCCTAAAATCATTTGGGGATTCTCCCTTGTGGTTAACTAAAGAGCAAGGAAAAAATATGTGGTGACCAACTATTTCCAATTAACTTGGAACTGCACAGTTTAATGATAACAAGTTTTTTGGAGGATTGTCGGATATTCTAGGGTTACGGTTTCTACCCTAAGAAGGGAAGGAGTTAGGGCTTGGTGACAAACCCTAGGGTTGTAGTTGTTGAGGAGGAGGAGAAGAGGAAGTATCTCACGTGATGCCATGATGGACTTGCTAGTGGTGATTCCAGCTTGTTGGAATATCTTTGTTGTGGCTAGGCTTTTCATTTTCTTCCCTAGCTAGGGTTTTTGGAGACCTTGATGCTTGTGCGAACTTTATGATAAAGCTGTTGTACATGTACTTCAATCTTATATGTGTGTGTGTGAGTGAAATTTCCAGCTATCCAATACTTCTGTAATTGTAGATTTGATTTCCAGTTATCATTGTCTTCATGATTTGGTTATTTGCAGCTCTTTCGATGTTTTGTTGATTTGACATTAAGGCTGAAATTGTTAAGGGATTTATTATATAATTGGAAGATGATAAAAAAAAATATTGTTATAAATCTAAAATAACTATAGTGAATTCAGATATTGCTGATGCTTGGAAAAGTGTGCCCTAAGGGATGAAACTTGTTGGCATATGTTTGGTATCTTTTCTTCACATTGTCAAATTCTTTCCTTTCCCATTTGGTGCCATTTTCACATATGTCCATGACAGCAACTTGAAACACTCGTGAATATGTTAGTGCTAGTGGTAACTACCTCTTTGTAAATATGTCACAAAGTTGGGAACCATTGCTGGAGAGGGTAGTAGGTGTTAGGGAATGAAGATGCAGTCCGTGGAATATTGTCTAATATTGTGGTCATTTGTTGGACATTGACAAAATTATCTTAGCATATCTTATCTATAAAGGATTTTACACCCATGTGAGGGGGGAGCATTTGCATTGCCAGCTGATGTAGTTGAAGGATGCAAATCACATTTAACAACCTTAAAGACCCTAACGTAGATGCAGCCAACCTTTACTTGTTTAAGGGTATTTCAACCGCTGGAAATGAAGAGCCCTCTGCAAGTTTTCATATGCCAGCTAACTCTCACATCCATGAGACTATTGGCTATCAAATGTATGAAAATGTCAAGCATGATGATATTGACCCATCTGTTAGGTTGCATGGCCCTAATCTACTAAGAAATTATGTCTTTACCATTTCTGTGATCATTTTTCACTAATATATCAAGATAAATTTTGGTACTCAAATTGTCTTCTATGATCTCATTTCCATGGTGTTTTTTTATTGACTCAAGCTTCCAATCAACACAAGCAAGCAGCAACTCCTCTATTTTAAATTTAACACTGGGATATAAACATCCTGCCACACTACAGAAGTATTGTTCAGCTAAGAAGCCATGAGTGAGGGGTATCTATTCTGCCAGTCACCCAGAGCTTGCATTTGGGCCCACCCATTTCCACAAGCACTAATGCATGCAAGCATGAGCACGAGCACAAGCACAAACATGTCATTGTGATTGTATAGAACCGGGTTTTGAGAAAGAGGGGGGGAGGGTGTTAACAACACCCTGCTTTCACCAACTTGGTAAACTGCCATTGGCAATTCCATAGTATTTGAAAACTTGTATATATTGTTTCCCCATTTCCCAAGAATTTGCATTTGTTTCTCTGAAAATGGTATCTGTTTCGGAATCTCAAATCATTTTCAAGTTTCGAGCAACTTAGCTTCAACACATAAACAATCCATCCAGAGCAATTAGCTCACAAGTTACAAGTAGGAATCAATTACACTGTAGATACTTCAAAATCATTGCATTGGTCATTTCAAGTACGGTTCAAAATCATCATCTGCAAGTGGAAAGGACTCACCTGTAGGCACATTGGAGGCTACGTTTGAGAGAACAACCACAATCAAAGAGAAAATAGTCACTCCAAGAACATTATTTATTTGTGCATGAGGCTCCACAGCATTCCAGAGTGTACTAGGTATACCGGTCTCGTTGAAACCATCTACCGTGATAAACATACCCGAGAAAAAGACCAGAAGGGAATAAGAAACCTGTTCCAAAAAAAACCATTTCAGAAAATACCCAAGAAAAACTATGAGCCTTCTGATAAATCCTGAACAATCGCTCTTTTGATGCACTAGCATTCGAATAGCAATTAAACTTAACACTTAAAAAACAATTAAATTCAAAACCAATTACTGGCATAGCTAGGGAAATAGGATTTCTAATCTGGATATTCAGGTTCTAGATAAGGTATCTACGTTGCTGGGGTCTAGGTTTATTTCTGTAGTTTGATTATCTTCCTTTTTTGCCTGTAGTCTTATACTCTATAGCATATGCACAACTGTTGACCTTATATTCTACCAATCCGGCCACATAACATGCACATTCAAAAGACAGTAAATAATATTAAATAACATTAACCCATTTTCATTCAAATATTGTTAACCACGAAACAAGTACAATTAAAGAAATTACAGGATTTAACTGGGGAGAAATTCAAGTGGATATATGAACCCATCAAGCTGTGGTTAGCATTTTAAAGTGGGACTGAAATGAGTTCGACCACCAATAAGTGAATAAAAGTGATATTTAGAAAAGTGATCTTCCCGGTCCTATTTTGCTGTCCATGGTGGAATTCAGCTTTGATACTTGGGTTTTGTTTTGTAGGCAAGATGCTTTTGAAAACAGTTGTGCGGCAAGCAAACCTCTCCCTATTCAGGGAGAAGTTACAGTGAGCTCCTGCTTGCAACACTCTCTCGAAAGATCCCTTCAGCTAAGAAGCCAAAGGTGAGGCTATCTATTTTGTGAAATTTGCCCATGGCCTTCACCCAACCCAACCACATGAAACATCTCATTTGCGTAGGCATGACAACCCGACGAGTAAAACATGCTCCTGGGGATTTGAACCACCATTTACCATCGAACCAAAACTCGTAATAGACATATATATTCTATTGAAACTGGATTAAGAATTAGGGAAGGCATCATACCTTCTCCAGGGAGGGTCGAGCATCTGTAAAATCAAGAACAACAAGGGCAAGGGCTGCAGTAATAGCACTCCATGACATATTGAGGCCACATAGCATCGCAACTAGCATTCCAATGGTGACCAAGTAAACGCTGGCTTTCCATAAAATTCTTTTCCATACAATTTCCTCATCTGCAGACAAAAAAAGAGATGGGATTTCTCTTGCAGAAATAACACGGTTGCTGTTCACTCTCAGTGACCTCCTCGAGGAAACCCCGCCCTCATCACTGACATTTGAATGTCCTTCGTTCACCACCCCCGCCCCCGACGACTCCTCCTTCGCTTCCACCACACTGGTCTCAACTCGCTGTGAGTCACCGTCGCCGGGGTTTCTGTTTCTGAGGGAATCGGTCCTCTCAGCAACAATTTCACCGTGATGATTTTCTGAAAAACTTCGAGTCTCAGCGTTTGAATCCGGAGACCCCAAATGAGAAAGCAAAGTAGGGGAAAATCTATGCGAGTTGATGTCCTCTTCGCTTGCCGCCACATCAACAGCTTCTTCTTCGTCTTTCTCTGCAGAAAGCAGCTTCCAGTTGACGATTAACAATATTAAAGTATTCACAGCAACCCCAACCAGCATGGAAGGCAAAATTCCCAGCACGAATTTACCGAAGGAAATTTTGCTCTGTACTGCAATTACCAAATTCTGGGGATTCCCAATTGGAGTTGCTGCAGACCCAATGTTTGCACTGGTTGCCAGAGCCAATAAGAAGGGCTGAGGAGGCAGATTATTCTGCCTGCACAGCTTCAACACAAATTCTGTCAACACCACACAACAGGTGTCATTTGTGAACAGAGCACTTGCAATTGCTGTAAGAAAAGAAACTCTGCATAACAAATCCCTTCCACCTTTGCTATGCCATGAGAGGAGTTGGGTCAAATACTTGAACATGTCTGCCCTTTCCAAGTATATACTCACCACCATCGTCCCAAACAAGAGGCCCAAAATTGGAAGATCAACGGCTTCATAAGCCTGATCAGGTGAGACTACTCGAAATATGACCATGAGCATTGCCCCTAGAAGTGAGCCTGCTGTCCTCCCAATTGGAAGGAATGGCACAGCAGGAAATACTGCCAATATCCAAAACATCAAAAATCCAATACATCCTAACACCACCTTGGGGATCGAAGCCAATGCCATCTTTCAAACGCTGAATTTTGCAATTGCTTCTACCTCTTTGCAAATCGCGCAAATTTATGAGTGAATCTAATATAAGCTTCCGTAACAATGACATCACTACTCCTGGTTATTCGCTTGTATGGTCTTCCCATTTATTATCTTCTCAAGAAGGAAAACCCAACTTGCCAATCTACTCAAATGTAGCTTTCATCTGGCTCATTGATGCTGAATACTGCAACCAAAACAAAATGCCATACGATCCAGAGATATGGTATTATTGTAGCTATCACCTGGCTCAATTAATAAAATCGATGCCCCATGCTGAGATGACAACGAAATACCTAAGTACTTTTAAGTATATTTTTATTATATGATATATCCGAATGGAGTTCTTTAATCATCATATCTGAATGGAGTTCGTTCTTTCTTTAATCCTGTACCAATTTTGAATCTGTGAACATAAAAAAGTAGGTTTCTTATTCATTCTTAACTTTATTGATTCTCAACTTTAATGCAATTTTTGACTGTATGTACTTTTCACTCTTTAAAAGACAGTCATTTTAACTTTGTAAAAAGATATTTTTAACTACATGTCCTCCTTGTGAGCAATGTTAAAGAGATCTCTTTTGGACCATGTAAAAATATATTTCCAATAAGTTCAAAAATTTTAACTACATGTCCTCGTGACCAATGTTAAAGATATTTCTCTTTTCGACCTTATAAAAGGATATTTCCAATAAATTTTACATTATTTTTATAATCTGAAAATATAAATAAATTTTACATTATCTGAAAATATAGAAAAGTATAATTATAATTAGGAAATTATATATATATATATATTTTATATATTATTTTGTATTATATTTGAAATTTATTATTATAAAATACTGCATACTATATTACCGGATTATAATTTAAATGATTATATCATTACGTGTTATCATTTCTATTTAAATATTATTTTTAAATTTATATATAATTCAATTTATTTTAAATATTATTTTTTAAACCACCAATATTTTTTCCAAAATGTAATTAGTTAAAAATTAATATATATTTCAATATTTTTATGATTATGCAATGAGATGTTATTTCTTTTAATATTATTTTAAGTAATAGTGTAACTGTTATTGGCTTTAAATTTTGTAAGAAAAACATGGAAATTTCGACATGATTATACAATTATACACAATTTTTTGTAAATTTTAGTTGGAACTATCAAACTTCAAGATTTTGGGCCTCTTAAAAAATTTTAATGGGATGAATCCACTTTTACCATAAAAAAATATGATTCAAACATTACTATTGTGACATTTTTTAAATTACCATGATTTTTCACGGTCTCGACAAAGACAACACTTTACTTTTAAATTTATATAAAATTCATATATCTATATATATATATATATATGTAGATAGATAGGTAAACCAGTTTAAATATGTAAAGTTTTTGACTAAATTCACTGATATAATTTTAGGTTAAATTGTGAATTGTAATTGTTTAAAATGTATTATTAAATATATAAATTAATTCAGCGAAATGAAAAACCCATAAAACACTCAATTCCTATAATTATACAATTAGAATTTAAAATTCCAAAAGATCATGTCAACTTATAAAACACTCAATTTCTATAATTACACCATTAAAATTTAAAATTCCAAAAAATAATGCCAAATTTCAAGCAAAATTAACCTAAAAACACTAACTTTTTTTAAAACTTATTATTAATATTATCCAATTTTAAGATCATGGCCAAGGCAGACACCAAATTAGTGTATGAGACCCCTTATTTGTGGGACAAGAGACCCACCTCAGCCCGATTTCACTCTATGAAAGATACATATTTAACCCCTCTCTAATTTTGACCCTCTGACTTTTTAGAAGGAAACACATACTCTTAACCTCTAATTTTAAAAGACAAATGCTCTTAATCATTAAACCCAAATATAAAATTCCAAAAAATCATTCCAAATTTCAAACAAAATTAACATAAAAGCACTAAACTTATTATTATCACTTCTCCTAAAATATTTAAATCAGATATTCCAATAATATCATTTGATAGTTGATAATCAGATATTCCAATAATATCATTTGATAGTTGATCTGCCATTTGGCTATAAACTCGCTGTCCATTGAAACTAGATTATTTTAGATTGACAAAGTTTATAAAGATTGATATCGTCGAGCTCAATTTCGATGGACCATTTCTGAAGATGACAACGTTAAAATAGATTTGGACCATTTATGAAATAACTCCATTTTCAGCATGACAGAACTTATGAAAATGACGATGTTGATAACCAGAATCATTTGATAAATAAGGTTTATGCGTATAATTCGTATCTATGTTACACGCTTCAGATTCAAACCATTCAAATAGAATTTGAAATTCAATCAAGGGGTATGATTTTTTTTTTGTCTGTTTTGTTTTGTCATGCTTTCAGGAGTCGGCATCAATCTTGTTTAGAGAACCGACAGCTACATTTGGCGAAAACGTGAGTTTGGAAATTGTTTTCAAAGGACCAGAATACAAGTTTTACTCGTCATGTTATAAAATATGATGAACTGCTACATTTGGTGAAATCGTGAGTTGAGAATTGTGTAGAAAAACCAGACTACAATATCTAAAATGACAAGTTTACCTATCTTGTTACGATGAACTTTTCTTTGGTTTCTGTTTTTAAAATAAATTACGAACTGTGATGGCTATATGCAATGTTTTATGAAAAATATCAATGTGGGAGTCTATTTTTATGCACCGTCTGCTAAAAATGATAACATCAAAGTCCATTAAGATGGGACCATTTATGGAACTCAATTTTCGATGTAACGATTAATGAAATATGACATTGTTCAATCTCTGTACTCAATTTGGATGGCGCCATTTGTGAAATATATGACAGTGTTCCATCTCTGTACTCAATTTTGGATGGCACCATTTTTCGATTCTGTTCACATGGGCACTAAATGATTGACATCACTTGTTAGAGTACAAATGAGGTTAATATAGTTTGAATCGAATGCTTATAGTATTGGTAAAAAAACTAAAATCATAGTTTGATTTTTTCATAAAATTAGTGTTAATTGTGAAAAAAGAGTTATATTTAGTATGATTTTTTGGATTTTCCTATGTTAAAATCTGGTCTGAAAATTTGACGCGAAATTTTGATCTGTGTTATATAAACTGTATTTTTTTACTATATATAGATTCAACACACTGAAAAACTGTAATTATACAAGTATTACCCATTAGACCAAAAAAAATTAAAAAAAAACTCAAAAAAAAATTCACACGTCGATTTTTATTTCACACAAGTCGATTATAAAAATGATATCTGACCTAATTTGTTATACCATTAAAATGATATCTGACATAATTTGTTACACCATTAAGTCACTGAATTTCGTATCTTTGAATTGAATACGTACAGTATTGCAGAGGTTTCACGTGTCAGCTTTTTGCTGTTGAAACGTCGTCGACTTCGTTGTTGTTGAACTGCAAATCTCTGGTTGAAACTCATTTGTTGGAAAACGTGTGTTAATGAACGCGAGGGAATGTCTCAGAATCCATCCAATCCACGATGTTAAAATGTGTGGTGAGTTTAATTTATTTAAACACCTAATATTGTCCTCCACCTTGTCTATAATTTTATGATGCTTTAATAATTAAAGAAACCAATATAAAGACTGATTCATCTCATCTAAATGTTGGTTATTAATATACTGTGCAATATGTAATTAAGTTAATCTGAAAAGAAATGAACTTATTTATATGATGATTGATGTACAATTACAAACAGATATCATTATACTCATTATTGTAGTTTTTAAATATGGGTTATTAATATATAATGAAATATATAATTAAATTAATTTGAAAAAAAATATGAATTTATCTTATAGATAATTATAAAATAGATATTATTTTATGAGTTGTTATTTATATTGGTTGATGAGTAATGTCATTATGTATTATTGAGTAGTTAATAAGATGTCAATTTATAAAAATGTATTATAAATAGAAATCATGAAACGAATAAGAATTAATACAAAAACTGTTTTTTAATTAAAGTATTTTAATGGTATCGTTAGAAATTTCATATCTCACTTCAGTATGGTTTTAATTGTATTACCATCAAAGTTTTGTATTTTTGAAGGCTTGCAATTGTTGAGAGATTACATTGTGAAAGAGGTTATATTATTATTGTGTTCATGAATATCATTCATGGCTTTAAAGTACTTGGGCATTTATGATCATAAAAAGATTCTTATCATAAAATCATTTTTGTTTGTTTCTTATTTTAGATTTATCATGAAACGTGAATAAAGAGGCTAATGGATATTTTGCTCATGGGTGATGGCCAGGTTATTTTGTTAGATGCTTACAATGCTTTGTGCCTAGTTTTTTAACACTTGATTTTATTTTGGTGAGACTTGTAATTGTTGAGAGATTGCTTTATGAAAAAGGTCACATTTATTGTGCTCATGAATACCATTGATACCTATAAAAGTACTTGGGCATTGATATCACAGGAAGGATTCCTAGAATAAAATCAATTTTGTTTGCTTCTAGTCATAGACTTATCATGGAACGTGAATAAGGAGGCTTATGGACATTTGTGCTCATGGATGATAGTTAGGTTATTTTCTTAGATGCTTATAATGCTTTATGTCTAGATTTTTACACTTGATTTCACTTTGGTAAATAAATCCAAATGCCCACTCACTCATGAAGAGTAATAGTGATTACAATTGGGAATTAAGATACCATTGTTAACTATTTAATTGATTCAAATTAAAGACAACAACATTTTGAAGTATTAAATTATTATTAAATTGCACAAATTAAAGGATTAATGATTGAATCTGGTGCAGATCTAAACATACCTAAATTGGAATAAGGAGGCTATTTTCATCATAGTTAAATAATTGTAAAAAAACCACTTCGGGGTACAATCTTATTAGTACTCAACACCCTAAGTATGATTTAAGAATAAACAAACATAATATAAGATCAAGCAAGCATAAAATAAGAGCAAGTGCGAAGAGACAAGTACAAGCAAGTGTGACAAGTGCAAAACCACAAATGTGTAAAGAATATTTTTTTTGCACAACAACTATAAAGAAATCAACAAATGACATGAATTGCATAATTGGCTTATTGATCTTCACAATTAAATTGATTTGAATGATAGAGGGATTGAATCACTTAATTAAAATTAATTTAAAATGAGAAACAAATTGAGAACATGGTTGATGCAACATGTGCAACAAATGAACTTATACAAAAGGTTGATGCAATTTGTGACGTAGATGATCTCATACAAAATGGTTGTGCAACTTGTGGCATAGATGATCTAATAATGAATATTAACATCCACTGAGACTGATATGGTCTATCATACTTTAAGAAGGCAAGAATTTAGTTGGAATTCTTTAGCATTTTATTTCTATGCTAAAAAAAATTAAGAGAAATGTTCCAAAATCACTCTAGTTTTGATAAATCGAAAGGTCAAGAAGGTTGATAGTGTGAAAAATATTTTGAAATTAAATAAAATGTGAGTGTAAGATAGATAACATAAGAGAAAGTGTTTTTCGTATTAAACCATGTTAGAGACATAAATGTGACAAACCCTTTCATTCCATCGTATTTTGGGAATTAACAAGCACCCAGTTTCACTATGAAGCTCTTGAGAATTTGTTTTTATTTTAGTAATGTTCATTTTCTTCTTAACATTAGTTAAGTTGTAAGGATATTTTTGATATTGGATTTGATTACACAAATGGTTCATGTTACTTGTGATACACACGACTTAATAGTTGATAAAAAAGATAGTATTGATGACTTCCTAACTATTTGTGAGATAGAATCATATAGTAAAGATGACCCAAAAGCAAAAGCACAAAGTGATAACATTAGAAAGAATTGTTGAGAGATTATATTATGAACAGGATTACATTATCTATTATGCTCATGAATATCATTCATGACTCTAAAGTACTTGGCCATTAGGATCAAAAAATATTTCTAGAATAAAATCAATTTTGTTTGCTTCTTGTCTTAGACTTATCATGAAACATGAATAAGGAGGCCAATGGATATTTGTGCTCATGGACGATGGCTAGGCTATTTTGTTAGATGCTTACAATGATTTGTGCCTAATTTTTAAACACTTGATTTTACTTTGGTGAGGCTTGTAATTGTTGAGAGATTATTTTGTGAAAGAGATCACATTCATTATGCTCGTGAATACCATTGATACCTCTAAAAGTACCTCGACATTGTCATCGCAAGAAGGATTCCTAGAATAAAATCAATTTTATTTTCTTATGATCATAGGCTTATCATGAAACATGAATAAGGAGGCCTATGGACTTTTGTGTTCATGTGTGATAGCTAGGTTATTTTCTTAGATGCTTACAATGTTGTGTCTAGATTTTTAACACTTGATTTTGCTTTGGTAACAAATCCAAATGCTTGTGCACTCATGAAGGGTAATAGTGATTATAATTGGAATTAAACAACCATTGTTAACTATTTAATTGATTAAAATTAAAGAAAAAAACATTTTGAATCATTAAATTATTATTAAATTGTACGAAGGATTAATGATTGAATTTGATGGTGCAAATATAAAGCTAGCTGAATTGGAATAAGGAGGTCATTTTTGTCGTAGTCAAACCACTGTTAAAAAATCACTTTGGGGTGCATTCTTAGTAGTAATCAACACCCTAAGTGTGATTTAAGAATAAACAAGCATACTATAATATCAAGCGAACATAAAATAAGAGCAAATAAGAATAGAGTAGAAACAAGTACAAGCAAGTGTGACAAGTGAAAAACCATACATGTTATCTACAATTTAGCCAACTTCAAATCAATCTCATCAAATCAACGTGTTTTGGAAACTCAAGCATGGAACTTAGATTCCTTTGATTTCTCTCTATTCATTGGGATATTGTTTGACACCTAACTATGTCAAAATTCAAGGAGAACTTTAGTGATCCTATGTGTTCACTGATAGGAAAATGTTGATCATATTTGTCACCAATTACGAGGGGAATGTTTAGACGTGGTAGTTTTCCACTTTCAAAAACTATACTCTCTTTCAAATTTCATTTTTTATGGACCATTCAACAACCATATTGGTGTTTTTCAAGCATATATTCACCAAATTTCAATTTAGTAGTTTTAGAATGAAGATAGAGATCATCACAATCTATGCACTAGTTCATATCCCCTTATTAATATAATTATTTAGACTTGTGATTGAATGGTCCATTGTAAGACTATGAGTCCATAGATAATCACAAAGTTTCACATTGCATTCTTATGAATTTTCAAACATATCTACTAATAAGGTGTTATTATTATCAATTGGTGAGTTTTTACTGAGATCCATATCTAGAAATAATCAAATACATGTACTATAAATTGACATCATGAGATGAATACAAGTATTGAGAATGACTTAAAGTATTTTTTGCCAAGTTTTCTTGTGCCTTCCTTGTGTTCTATTTCTTATCATATATAGATATCTTCCAAGCGTAATGCAACCAAAATTTAATTTATTTTAGTTATTCCTTCTTCTTTTTTGTCACATATGTACATTATATTACATTACATGACAACATCTCCCTCATGCAAGGTTTTTGAGTGCCTCTTAGTGCAACAATATAAGGGGATACAAATTGATTAATTTCTCATATGTTTGTACTCTCTAATTTGTATAATTAGGAAGAGAATGGGACAAAGAAGGAAGATAATACATTGTGGTTTTCAAACTTTATGGCTCCTACATTGTTTGGGATCTTGTGTTTGCAATAATGGAGTATGTTTCAAGGTAGTGTAATGGTTTATAAATGTGATTGAACTTGTTAAATGTGAAACCGAACCATAACATTAGAATTGCATGATTAGAATATTAGTATGTTTCTAACATATCACTAATTCTCCACTCGTATTCAAGACAAAATTGTCTATTACAAGATACTTATCACATTAATGATTATACATGATTCTACCCCTCTAATATGATGGCCAAATTTGGGTGACCATATGAAAAATCTCAATGTGAAATCTTGTTATCATGACTCCTTAAGTTATGGAATTAATATGTCTATGCCTACTTATGACATCAAGCCCCTTGCTTAGGAGTTATTAATCCCTAATAACTATCTTGCCAATAAGAGAAAATTTACTTCGATCTACTCTAATGTGTTGCTTTAATCCCTAATAACTATCTTGCAAATTAGAGAAAATTTACTTCAATTTACTCTAATGCGTTGTCCATTTTTCCCCTAATGATTATTCATTTAGCTTCAAATAAACTTTGTTGAAATTAAATGAATATCCATATAGGTTCAAACATACAAATTAAAATGTGTTCTCCCTAATCTACTTATTCTCTCTAATCTACTTCATGATGAGGTAAATGTCATATGTGTGCATATTTATATTTTTGTCTTTCTCCTTAATAACCTTTTTGAAAGTAAACCTAAACCCTTTATTTTATATAAATATGTGAGGTGTGCAATGTTAATCATGATTGACTTTATGCTTTTTTTATTCTTGGGTACAAGATATAGAACTTAATCATAAATGCTTTAGATGTGGTAGATAAATTTCATAGCCTACCTACATGTAATATCATCAGCTAGCGTTCATCAGTCCAGGTAGCGTAGTTGCTGCCTCTCTCCCATCCATCCAGCAGAAGGAGCGTAGCTGCCTATCCCCAATGAATGAGGAAGTAGCGGCTTGAAGTCTCCCCCATACACAGCCTTCTTAGTGAGTGTATATTCCTTGCCTCTTCTTCTTTTATTAATGAGTAGTTCGGGGGACAAGGTATTAAACAAAAAAATATATATTTTTACAAAAATTGAAGACTAAATATAATCTTATTAGATGATTTACGTTATTTTTATAGTCTAAAAATATATAAAATATAATTATGATTAATTTTTTTTTTTTTAATTTATTATTATAAAATATTTGAACATAATTAGTGTTATTTTTCACTATTTAAATATTATCATTAAATTCATGTAAATTTAATCTACTTTAAATATATATCTTTTAAAATAAAAAATATTCAATAATTTTGTCTGAAAACTATATTTAACTGACAAAATAATATATAATAAAATTTCCTTCAAAACTATATTATCTAACACAATAATATATATTTAAAGCATTCAGTAGCTTTGCTTTCAACGTGAAATTTAATATATATTTAAAGCATTTTCTCGCTTAATTAATTATTATCAGTAGATACTTGTTCTCGTGAGATATTTGAATCGTTTGATAGATTATATGCCATTTGGCGTTAACGTCGATCAGCGGCGAAACAACTATATTATTTTCCTGTCATATGTAATTTAAATTGACAAAGTAATTCAGTTCTGGGGGGCTATTTTTTAAAATAACAACGTTAAAATATATTTGGACCAATAATGTTAGAACTCCATTTTATATAATGAAGTTGTTGATAACCAGAATAATTTGTTATAGCATATATTAGGTTTATATATTTGGAGCCTATACAAGTTTGAGATTCAAACCATTCAAATATCTTCTTATAATGAATTTCAAATTCAATGATGGCGTATGAATTTTTTTTTTGTTTTTGTCCTGGCGTATAAAGTTTTGTCCTGCTCTCACAGTTCAGCATCAATTTTATTTAATGAGCCGACATCTACATTAGGTGAGATTCAAACCATTCGAATATCTTATTATAATGAATTTCAAATTCAATGATGGCGTACGAATTATTTTTTGTTTTTGTCATGGCGTATAATGTTTTGTCCTGCTTTCACAGTTCAGCATCAATTTTATTTAATGAGCGAACATCTACCTAAGGTGAAAACGTGAGTTGGCAATTGTTTTTAAAGGACCAGAATTTTAGGTTTTGCTCATCTTATTCCGAAATATAATGAACTAATACATTTGGTGTAATACATTTGGTAACGTAAACGTGAGCTGAGAATCGTATTGAATAACCAGAATACAAGATTATTGAAAATGATAAGTTTATAGTTTGTGAGAAATTTGAGAGATTTTTTTGGCGAAAATCATATGGAATATTATTTGTCGACAGGTTTCTTCTATCTTCTTCTATCTTAATAAGATAGATTTTTTTTTGTTTCTGTTGTTTAAATAAATTATGAAAATGATAAGTTTATAGTTTGTGAGAGATTTGAGAGATTTTTTGACGAAAATCACATGGAATATTATTTGTCGACACTTTTCCTCTATCTTCCTCTATCTTAATAAGATAAACTTTTCTTTGGTTTCTGTTGTTTAAATAAATTATGTAACTGTGATGGCAATGCAATATCCATGCTTGTCATTTTAAAATGCTAAAACCGGATGATGAAAAAGAACAACGCTGAGCTCTATTTTGATCGACCGTTTCTTAGAAATGATAACGTTGAAATCCATTCAGTGCTCGATCTCTGTACTCAATTTTGGATTGGCAGCATTGATGAAATATGAGAGTGCTGGAACTCTATTTTCAAATTCGCACCATTTGTGAAAGTGATTCCGACATTACTTATTATGCCATAAATTCAGTTGTTAGAGTATAAATGAAGTTCATATCGTTTGAAATTTGAATTGAATGCCTGCAGTATTAGTTGATAATAAAATCACTGTTCGATCTCTAACTTCATTTGTTATACCATAAATTCACTGAAGCTCACATCGTTGAATTAAATATAGAATTACAATGGTTCCACGTGTCAGCATTGTGCTGTTCAAAGGTTTCACGTGTCATCAACTTCATATCGTTGTTGTTAGACTGCAAATTTCTCATCGAAACTCATTGTTGGAAAGCGCTACAGAAGGCACGTGTGTTGATCGGCCGCATGTGAATGTCTCCGGATCGTTGCAATCACACCCAGGTTAAAATAAGTGTGGTGAGTTTAATATAACACTAGTGTTATGCACTTTGTTTTAATTTGTATGGTGTTGTTTTTTAATAATTAAAAAAGCAATAGAGATTGATTCATTTAATTTAATTTGAAAACAAATAAATTTAATCACATGATGTGTTAATGGATAATACAAATAGAAATCATTGCTGCTATCTTTAAATGTTGGTTATTAATATGTAATGGAATATAAAGTTAGGTTAATTTTAAAAGAAATGAATTTATATGTATCATTACAAATAGATATTGTTGTTTTATGAGTTGTCGTTTTTATATATTCATCAAGTGATGTCATTATTCATTATAATTAATGAAATTTAAATTTAAAAAATGAATAGAAAATTAAGATTATGAAATGAATAAAAAAATTTTCAACTAAAATATTTTAATGGTATAGTTTTGATTTGATGTCATTAATAATAGGTGTTGATTGCATTACTATTATAATTAATGGTATAGTTCTGATTTGATGTCATTAATAATAGGTGTTGATTGTATTACCGTTATAAGTAAATTTTTTTAGTGCAAAAGCTTTTTGAAAGTATAGGTGAAAAGTTGAAAGCTTATAATTATTGAGGTATTATTTTGGGAAAGATATTATATTTATTATGGTCATGAACACCATTGATGATTTCTAAATATACTTAAACATTGCCATCACAAGAAGGATTTTCAGAATATTTGTTTGCTTTTTGACTTAGACTTATCATGAAATCTAAATAAAGAGGTTTATAGATATTTGTGCTCATGGGCTATTTTTTTGGATGCTTACAATGTTTACATAGCCATTGCCATCACAAGAATGATTTTTAGAATAAATAAATTTTGTTTGCTTTTTGTCTTAGATTTATCATGAAATAATAAAGATGTTTATGGATATTTGTGCTCATGGGTTATTTTCATGGATGCTTGCAATGTTTTATGTCTATATTTTTACACTTGATTTTACTTTGGTTAAAAAAATCCAAATGCCCATGCACTCATGAAGGATAATGGCCATTACAAATGGGAATTAAACTATCATTGTTAACTATATAATTGATTTAAATTAAAGACAACAACATTTTGAACTATTAAATTATTACTGAATTGTAAAAATTGAAGGATTAGTGATTGAATATGAGGATGTAATTCTAAACCTCCCTGAATTCGAATAAGAAGGTCATTTTCATCATAGTCAAAACATAACATAAGAGCAAGTGACTTAAGAACAAACAAGTGTAACATAATATCAAGCAAGCATAACATAAGAGAAAATGAGTGTTGTAGAGAAGAAACAAGTACAAGCAAGTGTGTCAAGTGCAAAATAATGAATTTGTAAAGAATACAAGTTTTTGCAAAACATCTATCAAGAAATTAAGGAATTACATGAATTGCATCACTTGGTTATTGATCTTCACAATCAAATTGATTTAAAGGATACATTGATTGAATCGCTTGAATTAAAATTAATTCAAAATGAGAAAGAACATGTGCAACAAATGACCCCATGCAAAAGATTGATGCAATATGTCGTGCAAATGATCTCATACAAAAAGTTTGTGCAACTTGTGAAGCCAATTATCTAATGATGATGATGATGATAAACATCCATTTAGACCGATATGATCTATCATAATTTAATAAGGTAAGAGATTATTTACAATTTTTCAACATTTTATTTCTATGCTCAAAAAATATTAATATATGTGTTTCAAGATCACCATAGTTTTACTAAGTCAAAAGGTCAAAAAAGTTAGAAGTGTGACAAATATTTTGAAATTAGATTGAATGAGAGTATAAGATGGACAATCTCAAAGAAGGTTATTTTCATCTTCAACCCTCTTAGTGTCGCAAAGGTGACATAACCTTTCATCCCATAGTGTTTTGGGAATTGACTAACATCTAGTTTCACCTTGAAGCACATGAGAATTGGTTTTTATTTTAGAAATGTTCATTTTATTCTTAATGTTAGAAAAAACAAAGAAATATATATATTTTTCGAGATTGGGGTTGATCACTCAAATAGTTCATGTTACTTGTGATACACAAGACCTGATAGTTTATAAACAAGCGACATAAGGTATTATTGTTGATGATTTCATAACTACAGTTCATAAGATAGAACCATATATTAAAGATGAGTCACAAGTAAAAGCACAAAGTGATAACATTAGTTGTAAATGTAGATTCAAAGATAACAAATGAAACATTTTTTGAAGAATATAAAAAATTATCAGGAGGAGGAGGGGGGATTTCAAAACACTTCTCACCTTGCACTTGACAGGGGGAAGTTTCATATATTAATGATGATAGTCATGATTCAATTTTTGAAATCTTATCAATCAAAATTCAATCAGCATTTGAGAATTTTTAGCATAGTAATTGGTCTCCTCAACAAGTTATCTTCAATTCAATCAACTTCATATCAATATCTTCAAATCAACATCTTTGGAAAAATCAATCATGTAGTTTAGAATCCTTTAGTCACTCCTCAACTATTCACTAAGATGTTGTTTGGCACCTAATTGTGTCTAAATTTAGAGAGAGCTTTGTAAAAATTCGCTTGAAATGCAACAACTAGAAATAATTCTTCTAACTGAAAAATTAATTATGCTATTTATTTTGTTTACAAAAAAATATTGAATTATTCACACTACAATTTCTTCACCAAATAAAATTACTACGGAAGCAAAAAAGGAACTGAGAAATGCTAGCACACACACATAAAATTTGACACAATTAATTTTGGACAAATGTCACCAGAAAAACCCAATGTGGGAAAACTAGTGCAACAACTGATGGTTTTATTATTATGCAGCTGTGAATTATGAGTATAATAAATTTGGATGCCCAACTGGCTATCTAATTATATGAGAAAAATACTGGCAAAATCACTTGAGGGAATTTACCCTTGTCTCCAAGCAATCCCATCTCAAACTGACAACTGAAAAGAAAGCCGTCCAAACCCTCTACGTAGGCTCTGTGACACCTCTACACAACTTGCCACGTGCTCAACCCGAAATAACTACTACTCAATCCGTCGTGCCTACTGTTGAGTGGGGAAGTGTCTCTCCTTCTTACTGGAAAATCCTCCCAGCTTCTAGAAACTAAAACGACCTCCTCTCCAACTAAATTAAACTACCTCTTTGAGGCTTTGTGTTACCTCGAGGAGAAAATAATTTGACCTCCTCTCTTTCCTCTCTGAAACTAGAAAATCTTCCTTTGTATCACTATATCTGCCCCTCTCTAGCCCTGCATCCTCTTTTTGGCTCGAACTTTGCTACTGGCTAGCTCAAATTCCCAAGGAACTCACATTGTTGGCTCTCTGTTGTGTTTTTCTCAATATACCCATCAAACTCTTCTTATAATCTTTAGTTGGGACTCTAATGACCAAGATTAAAACTTAATCAATTGCTGAGATCATCTCCAATTCGATCCATGTGAGTTTATAGAGAATTCTCACTTTTATAAGTTAATTACTATTAATTAATTAATTTCCCTAAGTTAGACTTAGACATTTTTTAATTATCAATCAATTAAATTAATTGAGTTGTCTCTAAGTGGAATTTATAGAAACAATTTCTAGATATTGGAGAAACCCTGTGTTTTAGCCTCTCAACCAAGTCTCGAGACTAGACACCATCCAATGCTACAAAAACTAACACTCTCTCTTAGCGAGGAAGGTGTTTTCTCTCTAGTACTACATAATCTGCCACAATACCCTATCTCTACAACATCCTCCATACACGTTGTGATGTTTGACAATTGTAGTTGTCTAATACTGTCCACCAACCACTGCGCTAATTGTGACTCATTTGCCACAAACTATAGTTGAACCATGCTACATCTGTTCTGCTTGATCCGAATGGAAATTGACATCCACCCATGGTATTCATCGACCCATGGTATATATCCACTCATGGAATATATCCATGGTATTGTAAGTGGCATCCACCCATGGTATTCATCCAACCAAGGTATTTATCCACCCATGGAATTTACCCATTGTATTGTAAGTGGCATCCACCCATGGTATTTACTCATGGTATTGTAAGTGAGATCCATCCATGGTATTCAATCACCCATGGTATCTACCCACCCATGGAATTTACATGTGGTATTATAACTAAAAAAAGACTATAAGTAACAAGTCACATTTTGTAAAAGGACATATTGTCCACCACAATGTAGCTGTTAGAATTATTCTCTATTTAAAAAAAAAAAATTGGTGGTTTTTTTTAATGTGTGTTCTCCTATTTTCTTCTAGCATTTCAATTTTTTAGATCTTGGGGGCCTCCCCTCAAGATCCGAATCACTATTACTGACACTGCATTGTACAACATGTACTACTGCCAACTCTGCATCTACACTGCAACTCAAATAACACTCCCTCTCAACTATTGTTGTTGCTACTGCAACTAAGAAGTATAAAAAATACTAAATCAACTATGTCTCTATGAAGAATAATCACAAAGCCATAAAACCATATGCACAACAAATTAACATACAAAAATTAAACTGGCGGAAAAGGCAGAGAGCCATCATGTGGTCTCTCATGCTCATGTAATTCACAATATTCAAAAAATTTAATAATACATTTAAATACATGAGTAAGTGGTCTTAAGATAGTGCGTCTATCTTAGACTCACTTGGTTGAGACAATTTCTCAACTTACACATTAATTTAGGAGAGCTAGTTGGAGAGAATCTCTCATCCAAACTAGACTCCTTAGTTTGAGGAATTTTCATGATTTTATTTCTTTAATTTAATAATTGGATTTATTATTTTTTTTTAAGAGAGTGAGGCTAACATTCCCCCCTCAATGATAAATCCAAAACAAACAAGGAACCATCTTCCAAGTTCTCAAGTTGATCCTCAAAAAACATTTGCCTGAAAAAACCGCCAAAGTTGGATGTTGAAGAGACTACAATATGAAGAGACCATGAGTCAGCTACATGACTGATTCATCTCTGAATGTCGCTTGACAACTCCATCATGTGCCAAGCCACAAAAGGATCCAACTATCCTTTGCTTGAAAACAACATTAGGTGCCCACTGACACAATTTGATGAATGCCCACAAGCATATTTGCTGTTGATGATCACCCACTCGCTGATGGAGATGCCCACTGGCTGCTTCACTGATGTTGTCGAGACTTTCAGTCTGAAAACCACTTGTCAATTTCATTGGCATTTCCCCCCCTTTGTTAGCTGAAAGGAGAGGCAATATTCTCCAAAATATATCTAAACTCCCCCCTGTAGGTGGAGGAGTATTTCACTGGTGTACTCCCCCGTTCAACTGCACGAGAGTACCATCTTCATTTGACTATTGGTTGCAATATGTGTGAGTGAATCCGATTGTAAAACTTGGACAATCTTCTAGCTATGGATGACCATTCCCAGGGATCAATCCATGAATAATTTATCTTCAATCTAGCTGACTGTTGTTGGTTGCAGAATTTCTCTGATGTATGATTTGACTTGCCGCAATGGCTATAAGGATGGAGATCAAAATGTCGATTTTCTAGATGACCCATTCTTTGACAATGAGAACATTTCAGTTTGTCTGCAATTTGAATTTGTGTGCATTTCTGTTTGTCTGCAACTTGAGTTTGTGTGCATTTCTGTTTGTCTGCAACTTTAGTTTGTGTGCATTGACGTCGGTCTACAAGTTGCTGAAAACTTGCTGAGGTGATTTGTTCAAGTAATCTAGCACTAACAAACTGAATGGGCTTTGAATAATCAGGGATATGTAAGTTGTCGTTATCTTTGACATATCCTAAGCCTCGTCGATTTATGTTACTTTGGATTTCTTCCCATGGCTTGATGATTGGTTTGGAAGAAGCAAGTTCAATTTGATCATGAACAACTTCTACACTTGAAGTTGTTTGGATGAGTGATTTGGAATCAACATTTTTATCTTCATCTGTATGGTGGAATGACTTGGAAGAAGCACTCTTCTGTTGCAGCTCAATCTATTTGTAGTTGCGACTCTAGTTGAAGGAACTCAATTGTTTCATGTGCATGTTGTAGATTCATTGAAATGTCAACAAGAGTTTCTTTGCTGATTTGCACCATGTCTTCAGCAGTTGAGAGGATCAAATTGTTAAGAATCTATAACAACTGAATGCTTGTCGCCATGTGAACTTGTTCGAACTCACGCTCGCTTGCTTTTAATACTTGCTAGATTTGTAGAAATCGCTCGCTTGCTTTTAATACTTGCTGGATATGTAGAACTCGCTCGCTTGATGTTTGATTGATTGTCGCACGCTCGCTTGAACTTGTTTTAACAATTGATTGTTTGAACTCACACTTGTTTGCTTTCACGCTCACTTGATGATCGCTTTGCTTGAATGCTTCACTGACACTTTGTGAATGCTTCAATCAACTTCACACTGGCTCATTTGTTGTAAATGTTGTGCTTTGAACTTTCACACTTGATTTTGACACGCTTGCTTGTTTGAATGACACGCTTGCTTTGATTGTTTGAATGACACCTTCACTTGATTTATTGCTTATTGCTCACTTGAAGAATAGAATACACTTGTTTGATGATGATTGCTTGTTAGATGGCTTGCTTGAACTTGCTTGATTGATCACTGACACTTTGTGCTTTCTTGAATGTACTCATTGAATGTGCTGATTTTAAAAAAGAAAGGGTGTCGATCACTGTCGAAAATGCACCCAAGTGACAAATGACAAGTTCAATCTTGATGACTAAGTTGAAGACTTACTTGACTTAATATATTCACCTTAACAATTCAAATTAGGGTGTCAGTTATAACCCGAGAATGCACCCGTATAATTCAGTTAAAAAATGTGTATTTGCAAGTGATACAAAAAGTATTGATGATGTGGACGTCGTCTTGGCTTGAAATGCTTGATTTTGGAGCGTCCTTAACTTGATTTCTTTGATTACATGATGTAAAATGTGCTTGCTTGGAAAATCATCTTATCAAGTTGATGATGTGACGCTTTGTGCTTGTGTACTTTAAGCTTGATTACAGGAGCTTGAATGGAATTGACTATGTGAATGCAATGCACTAATTTGTTGTGTGTACATGAAGGTTAGTGTCAAAATTAGACACAAAACAAACACAATATCAAGAATCATGCGTCATCACAAACATACACATGGTGTACCTAAGATCCCCTTATTCAATTTCGGGCAGATCTAGGACACATCAACACTGCAAAAAATATGTCTTTATTAAGTATTGAAGTACATCAATCTTCACCTTCACAACATCATGAATGAGATTTCTTAAACAATGAGAATGCCAATCTTACAAATTCTTGAAGCAACTTGTCTTCAAAAAATTGTTGCACTGAGTCAATCGCTCTCAAAGTAAAATATTACTTTGAATTACAATAATAACTTTCTCTAAAACAAATTCACTTATCACTCTAAATACAAAACACTTATCACTCCAAAAATACAAAAAATACTTTCACCTTATTATTCCACAAAATCACACCTTATCTCTCCAAAATAAACATTTTAATACACTTCTCTTAAAAATTACATTATTCTCCACTCAAAAATCACACTTTATAACCTTATTACTCCATTACATAAAGAATGCTCAAAATTTCAAAATAACTCCTTAAGTAACTTTTCAAACACAAAAAAAAAAAAAACTCTTTATGAAATCACGTGAAAAGTGATATAACGTTACTTTAAAAAAAAAAGGTGAATAAATTTTGGATTTTAATTTAAAACACATGCACCAGACCCTTTATAAAAAACTATACGTACTTTCAAAATAACTCCTTAAGTAACTTTTCAAACACAAAAAAAAAACTCTTTATGAAATCACGTGAAAAGTGATATAACGTTACTTTTAAAAAAAAAGGTGAATAAATTTTGGATTTTAATTTAAAACACATGCACCATACCCTTTAAAAAAAACTATACGTACCATACAATAAATTGGTTGGAGTGATGGTTAAAAAGTCTAGTTGAAAATTTGAATTGCTTCTACTTGATACGCTAACTTGGATGGAATGGATCTTCACAAAGCTTGGTCCAGCGTAAGTGTTTTCGCAGAGGTATTCTACGTAGGTGATTTAAAATTGCTTCACTGTATGTAATGGTCGATGGATTGTCATTCACCCACAATCCAAGCTGCCATGGATTCCGCTTGCAATGCTGGTGCTTTATTCATGTGCTTACGCTGGGCTCTCAACGTTTTTGCACAGCATTTAGCATTTCTTCAAGTTGCATTCACTAAACAATAACCAGCTCGCAGATTATGTCTGACATGGCGATGAAGGCTCGCTGGTTGAGTGAGCTCTCCAACGGGATCCTCAAGGTTAATGCTTTCAACGCATCCGAGCTGCGGTTGAAGATCAACAATTGGATCGAGAGGGCCTCTGCATTCTGAACATTCAGCTAGGAGAAAGAATGTGTTTGCAATTTGCAATTGCAGGTGAAGACTGCCCTTTAAGCTGGCTCAACATACTGAAAACCTCTGTGTTGGCTCAACGCACTCCATTTTGAAAACTAATTCATAAAATTACTAAAATTTTCAACGCTTCACTTGATCTTCAAACTAATGGCTTTAGCTTGTTGAGAAAATTGCGTAAGATCTGGACAGTGGTTACTGATATGTAGCTTCCATTGGTAATGCGGATCTTGCCAATCACATCAATTCCGTGGTCTCCTTAATGGTCCAATCTCATCTGCAGCAATTAAGTGGTCTCTTTGTAAAATAATTTGCATGATTCAATCACCTGTGACAGATCGATTCCGTGCTTGAGTTGCAGCTTCACAGGCTCAATCTAACAGTAATAAATCAACACAACCCAATGGAAAACCTGCGAAACTCTCTGGACATTCCATTGCCCACTCGATCCACTGAAGCCCTCCTATATTTTTCTTGTAATGGGTATAAACGCTATAGAAATAGAAACCCCTTAAAATCGCGTCCCCTTAAAAATATATAAGATTGAATGCCAAAACAGCATCAAACCAATCCTACGCAGGAAACCCTGAATTCCGAGAATGAGTTCAACAGAACACCAAAAGCGCTCATTCCTCGAATTTCTTCAGCTTTTTTTTACTGGAAGACACTGGATCAACACCCTCTTGGTAGAGGGCCAACCAGGAGCATCACACATATTGTTGCGGCCGGTGGAGTTGCTTTGGCAGATTCAATCGATGACTGCTTGGGTGCTGCGGCTTCGTGCTCAACAAATCTTCAAGCTTTATCATCCTTTCCACAATGAATTGTTGCCATTATGTTCTTCGATCCACAATCCAAAGTATCATACACATCACTTATTTCTAAAAGCATTTTCATCAGCGCATAGATTCCTCATTGATGTTCATTAACAACAGTGCAACTCTCTATTTAATTCCAAATATAAAATATTCGACTATCAAATCTTAAGCTCATGCTGGGCTCTCACAAATCTCACCATTGCTCCGATACCACATGAAGAAGAATCACAAAGCCATATAACCATATGCACAACAAATTAACACACAAAAATTAAACTGGCGGAAAACACAGAGAGCCATCATGTGGTCTCTCATACTCATGTAATTCACATTATTCAAAAAAATTAATAATACATTTAAATACATGAGCAAGTGGTCTCAAAATAGTGCATCTATCTTAGACTCACTTGGTTGAGACAATTTCTCAACTTACACACTAATTTAGAAGAGCTAGTTGGAGAGAATCTCTCATCCAAACTAGACTCCTTAGTTTGAGGAATTCTCATGATTTTATTTATTTAATTTAATAATTGGATTTATTATTGATTTTTAAGAGAGTGAGGCTAACACTACAACTGTCTCCTGAGCTTCTGACTACTACTAGCCTTTGCACTGTCTACCAAGAAATCTGTGGTACTACTCATTTTTGCATTGTGTCTCCTTCACTAATGGAACTAGTCTGCAAATGTCACTCTCGAACTGAATGCACCAACTGATATTGATCCTCCTAGCATTGAATACTGTGGGCCCCTATAGCAAGGTAATGATCCATGATGAAACACCATTTGATGCTCACCTTAATGAATCCTGCCAAAATCTCTGTGCAACTCCAGGACTAAATCTCCATATCGCCCCACCTCATTCTTGGAGGTATAGCTACATACAAAGCGAACTCTAGTCTACTCATATTGCTACTGCTATTGAACTGATACTGCAATTACTGCAATAATGAGTATAATATCCCCAGATCCTGAAGTGCTAGCTTCCATAAGATTGCTCCCTTTGAAGCTAGACTCCCTCTTAGTCTCGATATCCTTATGGTAAATCTCTCTTCTCCCTCCCGGCAACTTGCACTATGCTCCTGTACTAGAAATTGGGCTGCATAGCTCTACATTGGGAATCTTCTGGCTAGAACCGCACCTACATCCTGCAACTGGGAAATTCACACTGTCTATGTCATTGCAACTGTCTCTCGAGTACTGACTGCAACTAGATATGCAGTTGTCATTTGAATAACTGACTGCACATGCTGACACTAAACCTACTACTATGATACTATGGGATCTTGTATCAAAAGTGATGGTCTCGCTGCAACAAACTAGAACTGATCTGCCTTGTTGCAACTGCGTTGGACCTTGCCCAGCTGGCACATTGGAGTCTCATAATCCTCCTCCACCAGGATCTGGTGCCCCACTACCTCTTTTCGAGCTTTGTTCCTTATTAGGACCTTTCTTCACTTTGCAACTTGCCTTGGATAAATCCTACTTCCTCGACACCTTTCTCCAACAACTATGAGTTTATCTGTTGCCTAGATCTTCATTCTAACTAACTCGCACATACTGCTCTGGCAATCTCGTACGACCATATCTAGAAAGATGCAAAATCTGCGAAACTCAAAAACTAGGACATAAATCTCTCTTTTTCACTTGCTTGGTTGCTAGCTCTATTATTCACACTCTCTTCTGGAGTGAGAAAATATGCATATTGTTACTGCCTGCTGCAACTCGAAATCTAGATTTTTGAAGTTAGAAACCCTCTGAGAGAAATTCCCTCTGTGTATACACTTTCTCTTCCACCCAACATTGATTCTGCTCTAACAAACTGCTACAAAACCCTTATGTGCCCAGACCATGGTATTTACTCATGGTATTGTAAGTGAGATCCACCCATGCTATCTACCCACCCATGGAATTTACCTGTGGTATTATAACTAAAAAAAGACTATAAGTAACAAGTCACATTTTGTAAAAGGACATATTGTCCACCACAATGTAGCTGTTAAAATTATTCTTTATTTTAATAAAAAAAATCTTGGTGGTTTTTTTAAATGTGTGTTCTCCTATTTTCTTTGAGCATTTCAATTTTTCAGATCTTGGGGGCCTCCCCCCTAAGATCCATTTCAATTTTTTAGATCTCGGGGCCTCCCCTCAAGATACAGATCACTGCTGCTAACACTACATTGTACAACATGTACTACTGCCAACTCAGTGTCTACACTGCAACTCAAATAACACTCCCTCTCAACTATTTTTGTTGCTAATACAACTGAGAAGCATAAAAAATACTAAATCAACTATGTCTCTACACTGCAACTGTCTCCTGAGCCTTTGCACTGTCTACTGAGAAATCTGTGTTGCTACCGACTTTACATTGTGCCTCCTACACTACTATCAACATTGCTCTGTGCTTCTTAGCATCGAATTGCAACTAGTCTGCAAATGTCACTTTGGAACTGAATGCACCAACTCGCATTGATCCTCCTGGCACTGAATACTATGGGCCCCTGTAGCAAGGTAATGATCCATGATCAAATGCCATTTGATGCTCACCTTAATGAATCCTTGCCAAAATATCTGTGCAACTCCAAGACTAAATCTCCATATCGCCCCATCTCACTCCTGGAGGTATAGCTACATACAAAGCGAACTCTGGTCTACTCATTTTGCTACTTCTACTGCACTGATACTGTAACTACTGCAATAATGAGTCTAATCTCCCTAGATCTTGAAGTGTTAGCTTCCATATGATTGCTCCCTCTGAACCTAGGCTCCCTCTTAGTCTCAATCTCCCTATAGGAAATCTCTCTTCCCCCTCCTGGCAACTTGCACTATCCTCCTGTACTAGAAATTGGACTGTGTAGCTCTGCAATGGGAATCTTCTGGCTGCAACCACATCTACATCTTGCAACTAGGCAATTCACATTGTCTATGTCATTGCGACTGTCTCTTGAGTACTAACTGCAACTAGATATGTAGTTGTCATCTGAATAACTGACTGCACGTGTTGACACTAAACCTACTACTATGATACTGTGGGATCTTGTAGCAAAAGTGATGGTCCCACTGCAACAAATTAGAACTGATCTGCCTTGTTGCAATTGCGTTGGACCTTTCCCAGCTGGCACATTGGAGTCTCATACTCCTCCTCCACTAGGATCTCGTGCCCCACTACCTCTTTTCGACCCTTACTCCTTACTAGGACCTTTCTTCACTTTGGAACTCGCACTCGATAATGCATACTTCCTCCGATACCTTTCTCCAACAACTGGGAGTTTATCTGCTGCCTAGATATTCATTCTGACTAACTCGCACGAACTACTCTGGCAATCTCATATGACCATATGTAGAAAGCTGCAAAATCTATGAAACTCAAAAACTAGGACATCAATCTCCCTCTTTTACCTGCTTGGTTTCTAGCTCTGTTATTTACACTCCCTTCCGGAGTGAGAAAATATGTCTGTTGCTACTGCTTGTTGCAACTGGAATTTTTTATTTTTGAAGCTAGAAACCCTCTGAGAGAAATTTGTTCTGTGTATACACTTTCTCTTCCACCTGACATTGATTCTACTCTAGCAAACTGCTACAAAACCCTTATGTGCCCATATTTTCTCTACGAAAATACTGAGTTGTTGCTCCCTCTACTTTCTAGAATCGCTATCATGGACAAGTCAAATTTTTATGCACCCTACAAATAAAAATCAAACCCTTTCCCAACAATTCATACTGCATGACTAGGCACTGCACACCCTCTAAAAATTTTGGCCTACTAGTCCCTTTGAACAATGAAATTTTCTCTCTTCCACCTTTGAGCCTCTTTTCTGTCAATTATGCTCTGATACCATGTGAAAAATCGCTTGAAATGCAACAATTACAAATAATTCTTCTAACTGAAAAATTAAGTATGTAATTTATTTTGTTTACAAAAAAATAACGAATTATTCTCGGTGTAATTTATTCACCAAATAAAATTATTGTGTAAATAAAAATGATCTTAGAAATGTTAGCACACACACATAAAATTTGACACGATTATTTTTGGACAAATGTCCCTAGAAAAACCCAATCCGGGAAAATCGATGCATCTGCTGAGGGTTTTATTATTATGCAACAATGAATTTTGAGTACAATAAATTTGGATGCCCAACTGGCTATCCAATCTGAGAGAAATACTAGCAAAATCACCTGAGGGAATTTACCCTCGTCTCCAAGCAATCATGACTCAAACTGACAATTGAAAAGCAAGCCATCCAAACCCTCTACACAGGCTCTGTGTCACCTCTGTTGAACTTGCCACACGCTCAACCCATAATAACTTCTACCCAAGTTGTCCTGTCTACTATTAACTGGGGAAGTGTCTCTCTTGCCTACTAGAAAATCCTCCCGGCTTCTGGAAATTGAAATGACCTCCTCTCCAGCTAAATTGAACTGCCTCTTTGAGCCTCTACGCAAGCCCTGCGTTGCCTCCTAAAGAAAATAATTCAGTCTCCTCTCTTGCCTCTCTAGAACTGGAAAATATTTATCTTGATCACTGTCTTTGCCCCTCTCTAGCCATGTGTCCTCTCTCTGGCTCGAACTCTGTTGCTAGCTAGCTCGAACTACATAAGGAACTCGCACTGCTGGCTCTTTGTTGTGTGTTTCTTCCTCTATACATCGACCTCCTCTTATAATCTCTAGTTGGGACTCCAATGACCAAGATTAAAACTTAATCGATGGATGAGATCATCTCCAAGTCGATCTGTGTGAGTTTATAGAGAATTATCACCTTTATCAATAAATAATAATTAATTAATTGATTTCCCTAAGTTAGGCATTTTTTAATTATCGATCAATTAAATTGAACTATCTCTAGGTGGAATTTCCTGAAATGATTTTTGGGTTTTGGAGAAATGTTGTGTTTTAGCCTCTCCACAAAATCTCCAGACTATAACCATTCAATTAATTGATTTCCCTAAGTTAGACTTAAGCATTTTTTAATTATCGATCAATTAAATTGAACTATCTCTAGATGGAATTTCCTGAAATGATTTTTGGGTTTTGGAGAAATGTTGTGTTTTAGCCTCTCCACAAAATCTCAAGACTATAAAACCATCTGATGATACAAAAAATAACAAGATTCAATGATCTTATTTGTTCATTGATAAGAAAATGGTTATCCTATTTCTTCACCAATTGTCGGGGGAATGTTTAAACATGGTGGCTCTTAACTTCCAAAATTTCTACTATATTTCAAAGTTCATTTTTGATGGACCATTCAACATCCATATTGGCATTTTTCAGGTGCATGTGATAGAAGATTAATTTAGTAGTTTAAGGTTGAAGATAAAGATCATACTAGTTTATGCTCTAGTTCATTGTCCACTTACTAGTATAATTATTTAGACTTGTGATTAAAGGGGGCATTGTTAAACTATGAGTCCCTAAATAATCACAAATTTTGACACTTCATTCTTATGAGTTGTCAAACTTATATACTAATGAGGTGTTATTATTATCAATTGATGAATTGTTAATGAGATCTAGATCTAGGAATAGTCAAATACATATACTATAAATCGACATCATGAGATGAATGCAATTATTGAAAATGAATTAAAGTCTTTTCTACCAAGTTTTCTTGTGTCTTACCCGTGTTCTATTTCTTATCATATACCAGATATATTCTAAGTGTAAGGAATAATATTTACAATAGTATATAGGTAGGATTGGGTTGCTGATTGTTGGAGTTTTGTTGAGAGATTTTCTCAGCATTATTCTCCTTGTTTAGAACTTGTTGGATCTCATGAGAACTATTTATGTGGCATGTATATGGGCTTTGTAAATGAATAATACAAATTGTTTTGAGTGAATCTGTGCACCATGTTTGCTCCTTCATTTTCTAATTTTGCAGTAGAGCATATATGGGCTTGACTCGCTCAAGGGAAAGCCGAGGAAGATGGAAGAAATATGAAGAGTTAATCCTTTGTACGTGTGTATAGAATTATAATAGCGTCATGTTTGTTTTATGTTATGTGTATGACTGCATGTGGCAAAAATGATTGTGTCCAGTGCAAAAAAAATTGCCCGTCTCTTCTTTGCCTTTTTGACTAGTGCTTTATCGAATGCTCATTCAAGCATCCCAACTAGAGAATAAAAGGAAATATGTTGATATTGGCATGGGTTTGTGCATGAGGCCTATTGAGAGAGAAGATATTCAATGGAGTTTATATCTGTGTGAGTACATGGCTGGGATACAATCGTTGTGCAAAGAATTGCCATCTAGAGAAGTGTGGCTTCACAGGTCTATCTCGATCTCCAAGTTTTCGTTCGACATCACTTGTTGGAATGGACTCATATTTGATCCCATGTCTCTTCTCCCCAATCTCCCACGAGTTCCTTCCCAGGTGATTTAACATATTTAAAGGGAGGCCTGTAATGAATGACTTTGACAACCATTGCAACGAGGAGCACCTGAATAAGTCAAGATCTCACAATTATTTTTTTTCGTAATTTTGTTGTAATGATGCTCGATCTCTCCATCAATCATCCATTCAAAATTTGCCTAAAATGTGCAAGTAGGGAAGTAGGTTACTTGCTAATGCATTTCTAACTAAGACTATTGTTGAGTTTGATGCTGATGAGAAGTAAGTTTTCCAAGTGCTCACTTTTAGAGCATGTTCATGCTCTTGGAAGGACTTAGTGCAAAGCCCCAAATATTTTAGAGTTGTGAAGATGTCATTGTCGCAATATTATTTTGGAAGTAGGTGCAAAGATTGTGTGTGAAGCATGTGACGAATCATATTTTCGAGAACAACATATTTGCACTGGTGTGGGTTTCAATTATATTTTGTTTTGTAAAACATGCAAAACCAATTAATGAACAAAAGAATATAATTAACTTAGTGGTTCTCAATGTTCTTTGGTGCTAAGAGAACCATCGCTAGATTAATTGTGTGAATATGTTATGTGTTGATGCATCTTGTTATGCTTCAGGTTCCAAGAGTATCGGTTACACGTTATGTTATGAGATCCATGTGCGTAGAAAGGTCAGTTGCATAATTAACTATTGAATATGCCCAATAATCAAACAACTTACCTATACAACTATCAAAAGTGTAGTTTGTTGCATTTTGATAGATGTGAGTTTGTCCATAGGGTGGTCCAGTATCAAGATTTTCCTTCGAGAGATTGAGAAGCATGAATTATACAAAGTTCATCAAAGATGGTCAGAGGCGGTTATGTCTTAAATGAGTTGAATGGAAAGCTCAAAGATTGTGGTGGTGAAAAGAGCGTCATTCGGGAGACTTCAGAGTGGGGGATAAGTGTCGAGAAAGACCAATCAAACATATGTGACATGCGAATTGTAATTTGTCATTTTTGTATTAATCTTTGTAATAATGTAATGTAACCATTAAAGGGGGGACTTGGAATAATGCTTACAATAATATATAGGTAGGATTTGGTTGTTGGTTGTTGGAGTTTTGTTGAGAGATTTTCTCAACAATATTCTCCTTGTTTAGAACCTGTTGGATCTCATGAGCATTATTTATGTGGCATGTATATGGGTTTTTTAGTTGAATAATACAAATTGTTTTGAGTGAATCTGTGCACCATGTTTGCTCCTCCATTTTCTAATTAATGCAACCAACATTTACTTTCTTTTAGTTATTCCTTCTTATTTTTTGTCACATATGTACATTATGTTACATTATATGATAATGTTTCTCTCATATTAGGTTTTTCCAGCGGAACGTGTGGACGACGCAGATCTGGGGACGGTCGTATCTCTTCAGATCTGCGGTTTGAGCTGCGGCTCGTATCTCTTTAGTATATGCGGTTGAGTGGGACGTTCGTACCTCTTCAGATCTGCGGTTTGGCTTTCAATCTGGTGCAGATCTGCGTAAAATATGGCTCCGAGCTTCGCAAAAATAACTGGTGGATCATCCGCCTCTGGAGGGCAATCTCCTGCCCATATCGTGAGTGAAGCGCCAGCTCCCACTATCCAAGTGGTCGAGGACTCACTCGATGAAGCTTTGAAGTTCTCCGAAAGTGCCCTAATTTGCCGGTTCAATGGTTTTTGGCCGCGGCTGATAGCACTCCACAATTGGATCTCGGAGGTATGGAAGCCTATCATTTCTGATGAAATTAATATCTATCCCTGTGCTAGAGGTTTCTTTATAGTAGATTTTGAAAATCCTGAAAGCAGACAATGTATTCTAGATTCCGGCCCTTGGTTTTGGGAAAAATCAGGCCTATTCATGAAGCCATGGAACCCATCATTCGATCCCTCTACAGCAGTGATAACCTCAGCACCAGTTTGGGTGAGATTGCCAAGCCTACCCTTGCATCTCTGGAATCTCTCCTCGCTAAAAGCCATCGGAAATGCAATTGGGAAATTTTACTGCAGGTGCCCAGAAACAGAGGAATATGCCAGAACCACCTATGCACGCATCTGTGTGGAAATGGATTTCAGCGCCAGATTCCCAGCTGAAATAAACCTAACAAGTAAAGACTATGTGTGGAACCAGAAGCTTGATTATGAAAGTGTCCTCTTCAGATGTCGATCGTGCTTTGAGACGGGGCATCTAGCCAAAAATTGCCCAAAAGCCTCTGAGAAAAATTTTGCTAGAAAAAACCACCACAGATCTACATGGTGGGAAGGAGCACAAAAAGAACACTACACTGTCATCAAAGAAGAATATTCTAGAGAAAACTCTGAGTCACAAGAAATCAAGGAAGAAGGAAACAACTCTCAAAGCAAGCAAGGAGAAAGCCCGCCCCAACAAATCAACAGTTATGAGGATTTGAATACCGCAGAAAATAAATCTTCATTTAACAGCAAAGCAGATCTCTTAAACCAAACTTCTCCGACTATAGATCGCGAAGCTAAGACACCAATGTCCCAAGAACCAGAAGAGATGAAGGAGATGCAAGACAAAGGAAGTTGGAAGACTGTAGAGAAAAGAAAGAAAGCTACAACACCAATCTCGCCAAGAAAGACGAGGAGCCAGACAAGTAAAAATTAAGAAAATTGTAGGTCCGATAGACCAATCTGGTCTCAGTGGACGTTAACCATCATCATCATCATCATCATCATGGTGTCTCTCAATGCAATCTAAGTGAATACAAATTGATTCATTTCTCATATGTTTGTACTATCTAATTTACATAATTGGGAATTGAAAGGGGAAAAGATAGGAAGATGATGCATTGTGATTGTTATGCTTCCTTGTGTGACAATGTGTCATGTTGTTTATTCATGTTATTGCTCCTACATTATGTTGAGATGTCGTGTTTGCAATGAGGGAGCATGTGTCAAGGTAGTGAAATGGTGTATCAATGTGATTGTACTTGTTGAATGTGCAACCGAGCCATAACGTTAGAATTGCGAGATTAAAATATTAGTATGTTTTCAACCATCAATAATTTTCCATTTTGATTCATGTTAAAGTTTTTTGCTGCAACATATTATTAGATTAATGACTATAAATGATTCTACCCCTCTAATATGATTACCAAATTTGTTTGGATATACTTGCAAAAATCTCAATGTGAATTATTGTTATCGTGACCCCTTCAGTTAGAGAATTAATGTCTATGCTTAATTATGACATATGTAATGTGTGCAATGTTGATCATGGATGACGTTATACTTTTTTTATTCTTGCTTACAACATCTAGAACTTAATTATAAATATTTTAGATGTGGTGTATGTAATGACATCCTTCATTGCCATTATCTTCGTAAGGAATATTATTTTTATAAAAAAAGAAACTAAGCTTAGCTTTATTGGATGATTTATATTATTTTTATAATGTAAAAAAGTATAAAATAAAATTATAAGTGTATTTTGTTATTATTTTATATTAAAAAATTGTTATTATAAAATATTTGAAATTGATATGATTCCGTAATGCAGTGTTATCTTTCACTATTTAAATATTATTTTTAAATTTATGTAAATTCAATCTACTTTAAACATTCAATATTTTTTTTCTTCTGAAAACTATATTTAACTAACAAAATAATATATATTTAAAGCATTCTACCGATTTGGTTTCAATGTGAAATTTATTATTATCAATAGATACTTATTCTCGTGAGATATTTGAATTGTTTGATTGCTTCTATGCCAATCTCGATCATATGTGAAACAACTATATTATTTTCCTATAATAACGTTAAAATATATTTGGACCAATAATGTTAGAACTCCATTTCTATAAGGAAGATGTTGATAACCAGAATAATTTGTTACAACATAAATTAGGTTTATATATATATATATATATATATATATATATATATATATATATATTTTGTGTGTGAAAAAACATTGGTATTGCAGTCATGGAAATGCACAAGTTCTTTACTCTGATGAATGGCTGCTTGAAATCAGAAATAAGTTCTAAATGGATGAAAGCCATGTTGAACTGGGACTTATTTACCAATCTAGAAGCAGAGCAGTTTGGCCTTAGTCATACTATTGAGGAGAAGGTTAAATTATCTGAAGATTGGAAACATTATATGGAAGTCACAAATTCTTGGATTTCCTTTTATGAATGGAAGAAAAATGTTTCCCCTGAAGTTGTGTTGACAGGATCATCCTCTTCATCATCCACCAAACATGCTTGGACTGCTTTAGATGGCAGTAGAATAGAGACTCCATCTACTTTTCCTCCATACAGAGGAATTATCATCGGAGAAAATCAAAATGCAGCAAAGGCAATTCCTTTGGTTCAAAAAGATGATAATGCATTGGGGATAGATGGAAGGATTCAAAAGGCCAGTGAACAAATCAACTGGACTAATACAACAATAAAGGGTCTGGAGATAAATACAACAAAGACTGTAGAAATAAAGGAACAGTTTGATACTGTTCAAGTCTCACTGAATGAGGTTAACAGAAACCTCAATGATGTACAATATACTTCATCTGTTGTTAGATCTTATGCCAAAGAATCTTTAAATAAAATAGAGGAAGTGGAAGAGAAAATAGTAGATCATCTTGATACTACTAAAAATCTGATATCTGGTTTGACTGAGAGAGTTGAAAAAATAAGTCTGTCAAAAACTGACAAACCAGTTCCTACCTCTTTTCTCTACAAAATAAATATAAAGATTCAAGATCCTGTTAAACCAATCAACAGGTTCCTGGCACTATTTCCCAAAGAAGTAGCCACATCTTCAACAGAAAAACCAGAGGCTACAGAAAAAGTCACCATTACTTCCTTATTCAAGGAAGAAGAAGATGAAAAGAAAGAATCCGAGTCTCAAATCCTTCCCATATATGAACCACTTGAAAGTAGGTTCAATAAATATCTTGCACCTGATCTTGAAGGCAAAGGCAAGCTTCCTGAAGCTCATACATTTTTCCCTGAATCACACAGAGAGTGGAATATTGATAATCTGAGTGTTGGTCAGATTAGACAATTAATTGATATGATATTCACAGAATATAAACTCATGTTTTTTAGAGGAAAAAGTGAAATAGAAGCATGCAAGACTATTATTTAGTGTTTTACAGGAACACTGCTCAGGTGGTGGGATACTGAATCATCTCCAACACTATTAATAAAAATGGAAGCGGAAGTGCTTAAAGATGAAGCAAGAGATGTAATTCACAATTCAGATGGCTCAACTACAAGCAACATGATAGGAGCTCTGACGTCTATGATCTTGGAGCACTGGTGTGGCAGTGAAACAGAGATTGCAGATAAGAATGAAGTTATTCTCATGAATCTCAAGTGTCACAAAATGTCCCAATATGAAGACTTTCACAGGGATTGGATGCAAAGAATCTATGAAGTGAAAGATTCAAAAAATCTGCTATGGAAACAGGTTTATCTTGTTGCTCTTCCATCCAGGTTTGTTGATTATATTAGGTTGCAAGAGATTTTTCAGTTGCCATTTGAATCATATACTTGGGGTGATATTTATTCTCACATTACAAAAACATAAGTGAGCTTATGCACAAGTTCCAAAGTAAACAAATCTTTAGAAAAACTTTCAAAGCTCCCAGACAAGAAGTCCATTTGCAGCAAATATGGACTCACAGTCAATGACCCTTTGGTCAAGAGAAGAAAAGCAAAGAAAATGGCTAAAAAGGAGTATAAACAAAATGCTAAAGGCTATAAAGACAGAAGAAAGCATTCCCAGTGATCTAAAGGTCACTCCTCCAAAGCCAAAAAATGCTACTACAGGTATGTCCCCAGGACACATTATTATAAACCCTCTGACATTCATCTGCATACATCCAAACAAGAGAAATGGAATAATCTAACTCGTTGGTTGTGTGGCAAAACTGGACATACATCCTCAAGATGTCCAGAAGGAGAAGAATCTAAGAAAAATAGAGGGAAGAAGTCCCAAGCCTCTTTTCAAAGAGGTAAAAATATCAAGCAAGAGGGACATATACAATGCATGAAGTGTGGTGCCCACTCTCATACAACAGAATGCTGCCCAAATGTGGTAATTAAAGAACAAATTCAGCAGCAACAACTTGAAGAATCATCTTTTGATTCTTTTAGTTCTTCGTCTCAAGAAGAATTACAAGCACATATGCAAGACTGTTCAAATTCTGAAACAACATCTTGTTCTTGTCTTGAATTGGAAGAATGTGCTTGTCAGATGCATTATGATTCTGATTCAGAATCATACAATGATTCCAACTCTGAAGAAATATCCTTCAGACTATAGAAAGAAATTTTTTTAATGGCTGCCACAAAAGAAGATGAGATAAAAATTCTTTCTCAGATTCGAGCAATGGAAGATGGAGAAATGAAGAATCGGCTAACAGAGGCATTCATGGACTAGCTCAATCCAGTTCTTCTAGAAATACAAGTAAAAAGCTATTATTTGTTGATGCTTCTTTTGAAAGGAATACAAGATCCTTCCAGCGACATCAAGAGAAGCCAGACAAGGTGCGTTCACTTACCTTGGGAGAAGTAAGTAGAGAGATCCATAATATTAAATCTGAAATCTCTGCCTTGAAATCCCAAATTGCTGAAATAAAGAAAGGTAAGCAAGTTGTAGAAGAAAATTCTCATTCATGGGACACAACAGAATATGCCAAAAATCTTAATCCAAATCTTGAAATTGTTGAAGGAAAGAAAGACCTTGTCTTTGGATTTCAAGAAATGAGAATTCTCGCCATCTCCTAACAGCAACATCATGCAAAAGTGAACAACTGCATAAAGGGAGAAATGTTTGAACTCACAACACTCCTTGACTCAGGAGCTGATGTGAACATTTTAAATAAGAAAGTGATACCAAAAAAATATTGGGTTTCTGCAAAAAGAAATGTTGTAGGATTGGCTAATAAAACACTCAAGTATGAAGTTTCTAAGGCTTCTATTTGTTTTGAACATCACTGCATCAATTTGAAATTTGCAGTAGCAGACATCCCAGTTGACTGTATTCTAGGAAATATATTCCTAGCAGCTACTGAGCCACATGGGTCAACCAGATTAAAAGAAAACAAAGCTGGTTATTTTATGTATGTTCCTACTTCGAAAGGAATAACAAAAAGGATTGAGTTTCCTTATATCTCAAATCCTAGAGTCTTTACAATGGTCCAGACTGTCCAAGATTTGGACAAAGCAGAAACCAAACCGATAGATCTGAAAGATCTAAAATCTACACTTAAGATAGAAGAACAGCTGAAGGATCCTCAAGTTAAGAGGAAAATTGGGGAAGTGAAGAAACAAATTGAAGATGAATGTTGCTCAGAAGAACCAAATGCATTCTGGCACCGAAAGCAGCATAATATTGAGCTCCCATACAAAGAAGGATATACAGGTAAGCCCTGTAAAAGTAGAGTTATTCCTATGAACAAGGAATATAAAGATCTCTGTGAAAAATAGATCAAACAACTCTTAGACAGAAAGATCATCAGAGAATCCGACAGTCCCTAGAACTGTTATGGATTCTATGTCAACAAAAGAGAAAAACAAATCAGAGGTATCCCAAGGCTGGTCATAAATTTCAAATCTCTAAATTTTGTTCTTGCAGATGACACCTATCCGATTCCTCACAAAGGAGATCTAATGAGTAGGATAGTTGGAGCTAAAATATTTTCAAAGTTTGATTTGAAGGCATGATTCTAGCAAGTTGCCATTTCAGAAAAAGATAAGTTCAAAACTGCTTTCAGTGTTCCGACAGGCCACTATGAGTGGAATGTCATGCCTTTTGGTTTAAAGAATGCTCCATCAAAATTCCAGAAGGTAATGGATAAAATTTTTAAGCCATATTTTGATTGGCTTATAGTATACATCGATGATGTTCTAATCTTCTCCAAGAACATCCAGGACCATTTTAAGCATGTTCATACATTTAAACAACTGGTAAAACATAATGGTCTAGTTTTGAGTTAGAACAAAATAGAAGTCTTTCAGACTGCTATCAAATTTCTTGGCCATACCATATTCAATGGCCAAATCTCTCTGCAGAAGCATGCGCTTGAGTTCGCTGACAAATTCCCAAATGTTATTATAAACCAAAATCAGTGTAAGAGATTCTTGGGGTGTTTGAATTATGTCAGTAATTTTTACAAAGATTGTGCCGCAGACAGAAGTGTGCTAAATCAAAGACTCAGAAAGAAGCCACCTCAGTGGACAGAAGAACACACCAAGGCTGTTCAAAACATCAAAGCCAAGGTAAAGTCTCTTCCCATTTTATATGTCTCTGATGATAGTGCATTCAAGATTGTTGAAACAGATGCCAGTAATATAGGATGGGGAGGCATCCTAAAACAAAGAAAAGATGACACTGAACAAGTCGTCCAGTTTGCATCAGGCACCTGGAATCCTGCTGAACAGAATTATTCCACGATTGAGAAAGAAGTAAAAGTTGTGTGGAACTGTATCAGCAAATTTGATATTCATTTAATAAACAAATAGTTCTTGCTTCGAACTGATGCTTCAACCTTGCTGAAAGTTTTAACTAAGGTCATCAAGAAGCCAGGAGAGGCAAAATTTGCCAGATGGCAAGCACTCTTTGCTAACTTCGACTTTCAAGTCGAACATATAAAGGGCACAAAGAACTGTCTCCCAGATTTTCTCAGCAGGGAGTTTATCTAGCCACAAGAACATATCATGGTCATAGTCATAGAATGGGACCAAAATCAGAAACAAGAAGTCTTGCGCACCATACCAGACAATCAGGATTGGGAAGAATACAGGGACAAGTGGAAGCCAACATGGTAGTTGATAAATACCAAGGTGTTAGATGCTAATCTACAAGCACATACTAACATTCAACATCTTGTACTAGAAAGAAGGGTGTATCCAAAAGGGAGTAAATGGATACATGACATGATCTACACAAAAGCCAAAAGGGATGCATTATATGCAGAAGATGCTCTTCAAAGAGACTTTCATGATATTTCAGGAATTTGGTGTCATGGAGGTATCTGCTGAGGAATTTATGAAAAACATTTCTGCATCAACCAAACTAGGAATCTGGCATGGCCTATGCCTACTCAGACTTCTGCATTATGGCCAGGAGGAGATCCTAAGCTAATCTTTCCAGACACAGTGTATGATTTTGCAACATATAAAAAGCTATGGTGGGATTTTCTGACTGTAGATGACAAGGAAGAAACCCATTATACTAAATTAAAATTTAGTACAACGAGAATAATGCAAAGAAATCAACAATGTGAATGGCTGCAAAATTGGTGCACTGATTTCGGCGTTAACAGGACAGTGATGGATCCACTCTATCATGAGTCACGCTATAGATTCCATTGTGACATATGTTTCGAACATAACATCCCAGATTGCTTCGACATCCCATACAAAACTGTCAAAGAAATGACAACGGGAGAATGGTCACCTTTTCATGATGACAATAAAACTCTAAGAGAATATATGACTTGTCATTATGAATGGTTAGTTTTAACCAAGGTTAAGCATCAAATCATTTTGGGGAAACCGATGATTGTTCGGAGAATTTTTACCAAAACATGGGACGAATTATTGTACAAAAAGCATAGATTCCCTAAAATCATTCTGACGGTTCTCATGGGCTTGACTGGCAAAATCACCCATTATTGTAATAATGTTGTCCAGTCACAAGGACTTAATTGTGGCCAGCTTTTCTCGTGGGCTTTGCTGTACAAAAGCATCCACTATGTAAACAATACAACATCATATTTTCCCGTAAGATTTACTTTTCCGTACTAGAATCTTTGTGCGATTGTCATCTCGATATTACCTGAAAGCAATATATATGTGCATATGTGTGTATTGAGAGCACCATTAAACGATATGTCAAAAAAACAGCATCCCCATATAATTGGAATCTACGTTACATGCTTGAGATTCCAACCATTCAAATATCTTATTATAATGAATTTCAAATTCAATAATGGCGTATGAATTATTTTTCTGTATTTGTCATGGCTTATAATGTTTTGTCTTGCTTTCACAGTTCAGCGTCAATTTTATTTAATGAGCGGACATCTAGATTAGGTGAAAACGTGAGTTGGGAATTGTTTTTAAAGGACCAGAATTTTAGGTTTTGCTCATCTTATTCCGAAATATAATGAACTAATACATTTGGTGAAAACGTGAGCTGAGACTTGTATTGAATAACCAGAATACAAGATTATTGAAAATGATAGGTTTACCTATCTTGGTAGGATGGTCTATTTTGATCTACCGTTTCTTAGAAATCATAACGTTGAAGTCCTTCAGTGCTCGATCTCTGTACTCAATTTTGGATTGGCAGCATTGATGAAATATGAGTGTTGGAAAATGATTCCGACATCACTTATTATGCCATAAATTCACTTGTTAGAGCATCACTGAAGTTCATATCGTTTGATAATAAAATCACTGTTCGATCTCTAACTTCATTTGTTATACCATAAATTCACTGAAGTTCACTTCGTTTGAATTGAATATAGTATTACACTGGTTCCACGTGTCAGCATTGTGCTGTTCAAAGGTTTCACGTGTCATCAGCTTCATATCGTTGTTGTTAGACTGCAAATTTCTCATTGAAACTCATTGTTGGAAAGCGCTACGGAAGGCACGTGTGTTGATCAACCACATGTGAATGTCACCCAGGTTAAAATAAGTGGGGTGAGTTTAATATAATAACATTGTTATGCAACTTGTTTATAATTTGTATGGTGTTTGTTTTTTAATAATTAAAAAACCAATATTATAAATTGATCCATTTAATGTAAATGTGGGTTATTAATATAGGGAAAAAATAATTAATTTAATTTGAAAACAAATCAATTTAATCATATGATTGTTAATGGATAATATAAATAGAAATCATTGCTTTATGAGCTGTTAACTTTAAATGTGGGTTATTAATATGCAGTGGAATATAAAATTAGGTTAATTTTAAGAGAAATGAATTTATATGTATCATGATTTATGGATCCTTACAAATAAATATTGTTGTTTTATGAGTTGCCATCTTGATGTCATTATGCATTATAGTTAATGAAATTTAAATTTAAAAAATGAATAGAAAAATTAAGATTATGAAATGAATAAAAAACACATTTTTAATTAAAATATTTGTATGGCATAGTTCTGATTTGATGCCATTAATAATAGGTGTTGATTGTATTACCATTATATTTAATGACATAGTTCTGATTTGATGTCATTAAGAATAGGTGTTGATTGTATTACCATTAATAATATGTATTGATTGTATTACCATTATATATATAGGTAATTTTTTTTAGTGCAAAAGCTTTTTGAAAATATAGTTGAAAAGTTGAAAGCTTATAATTATTGAGGTAATATTTTGGGAAAGGTATTATATTTATTATGGTCATGAATACCATTGATGACTTCTAAATATACTTAAGCATTGTCATCACAAGAAGGATTTTTAGAATAAAATCAAATTTGTTTGCTTTTTGACTTAGACTTATCATGAAATCTAAATAAATACGTTTATATACGTTTATAGATATTTGTGTTCATGGGCTATTTTTTTTGGATGCTTGCAATGTTTACATAGCCATTGTCATCACAAGAATGATTTTTAGAATAAGTAAATTTTGTTTGCTTTTTGTCTTAGATTTATCATGAAATAATAAAGATGTTTATGGATATTTTTGCTCATGGGTTATTTTCTTGGATGCTTGCAATGTTTTATGTCTGTATTTTTACACTTGATTTTACTTTGGTAAAAAAATCTAAATGCCCATGCACTCATGAAGGATAATGGCCATTACAAATGGGAATTAAACTATCATTGTTAACTATATAATTGATTCAAATTAAAGACAACAACATTTTGAACTATTAAATTATTATTGAATTATAAAAATTGAAGGATTAGTGATTGAATCTGAGGATGTAGTTCTAAACCTCCCTGTATTGGAATAAGAAGATCATTTTCATCATAGTCAAAACATAACATAATATCAAGAAAACATAACATAAGAGCAAGTGACTTAAGAACAAACAAGTGTAACATAATATCAAGCAAGCATAACATAAGAGAAAATGAGTGCTGTAGAGAAGAAACAAGTACAAGCAAGTGTGTCAAGTGCAAAATAATGAATTTGTAAAGAATACAAGTTTTTGCAAAACCCCTATCAAGAAATTAAGGAATTACATGAATTGCATCACTTGGTTTTTGATCTTCACAATCAAATTGATTTAAAGGATAAATTGATTGAATCACTTGAATTAAAATTAATTCAAAATGAGAAATAAAATGAGAAAGAACATGTGTAACGAATGACCCCATAAAAAAGATTGATGCAATCTGTCGTGCAAATGATCTCATACAAAAAGTTTATGCAACTTGTGAAACAAATTATCTAATGACGATGATGATGATAAACATCCATTTAGACCGATATGATCTATCGTAATTTAAGAAGGTAAGAGATTATTTACCATTTTTCGAACTTTTATTTCTATGCTCGAAAAATATTAATATATGTGTTTCAGGATCACCATAGTTTTACTAACTCAAAAGGTCAAAAATGTTAGAAGTGTGACAAATACTTTGAAATTAGATTGAATGAGAGTATAAGATGGACAATCTCAAAGAAGGTTATTTTCATCTTCAACCCTCTTAGTGTCACAAAGGTGACATAATCTTTCATCCCATTGTGTTTTGGGAATTGACTAACATCTAATTTCACCATGAAGCACATGAGAATTCGTTTTTATTTTAGCAATGTTCATTTTATTCTTAATGTTAGAAAAAACAAATTTTTTATTTTTGATATTGGGGTTGATCACCCAAATGGTTCATGTTACTTGTGATACACAAGACCTCATAGTTTATAAACAAGCGACATAAGGTATTATTGTTGATGATTTCATAACTACTCATAAGATAGAACCATATAGTAAAGATGAATCACAAGTAAAAGCACAAAGTGATAACATTAGTTGTAAATGTAGATTCAAAGATAACAAATGAAACATTTTTTGAAGAATATAAAAATTGATCAGGAGGAGGAGGGGGAATTTCGACATACTTCTCACCTTGCACTTGACAGGGGTAAGTTTCATGTATTAATGATGATAGTCATGATTCAATTTTTGAAATCTTATCAATCGAAATTCAATCAGCATTTGAGCATTTTTAGCATAGTAATTGGTCTCCTCAACAAGTTATCTACAATTCAATCAACTTCATATCAATATCTTCAAATCAACATTTGGAAAAATGAAGCTTGTAATTTAGAATCCTTTAGTTACTCCTCAACTATTCATTGAGATGTTGTTTGGCACCTCATTGTGTCTAAATTCAGAGAGAGCTTTGTAAAAATTCGCTTGAAAGGCAACAACTAGAAATAATTCTTCTAACTAAAAAAAAATTATGCTATTTATTTTGTTTAAAATATCGAATTATCCACACTACAATTTCTTCTCCAAATAAAATTACTGCGGAAGCAAAAAAGGAACTGAGAAATTCTAGCACACACACATAAAATTTGACAATTAATTTTGGACAAATGTCACCGGAAAAACCCAATGTGGGAAAACTGGTGCAACTGTTGATGGTTTTATTAATATGTAGCTAGGAATTATGAGTATAATAAATAGGGATGCCCAACTGGCTATCTAATATGAGAAAAATACTGGCAAAATCACTTGAGGGAATTTACCCTCGTCTCCAAGCAATCCCATCTCAAACTCACAACTGAAAAGAAAGTTGTCCAAACCCTCTGCGTAGGCTCTATGACACCTCTACACAACTTGGCACATGCTCAAATCCTGAATAACTGCTACTCAATCCGTCCTGCCTACTGCTAACTGGGGAAGTGTCTCTCCTTCCTACTGGAAAATCCTTCCAGCTTCTAGAAACTAAAACGACCTCCTATCCAACTAAATCAAACTACCTCTTTGAGGCTCTGTGTTACCTCGAGGAGAAAATAATTCGACCTCCTCTCTTGCCTCTCTGAAACTAGAAAATCTTCCTTTGTATCATTGTTTATGCTCCTCTCTAGCCCTGCGTCCTCTTTTTGGCTCGAACTTTGCTACTGGCTAGCTCAAATTTCCCAAGGAACTCACATTGTTGGCTCTCTGTTGTGTTTTTCTCAATCTACCCATCAAACTCTTCTTATAATATTTAGTTGGGACTCTAACGACTAAGATTAAAACTTAATCAATTGCTGAGATCATCTCCAATTCGATCCATGTGAGTTTATTGAAAATTCTCACTTTATCAGTTAATTACTATTAATTGATCAATTTCCCTAAGTTAGACTTAGACATTTTTTAATTATCAATCAATTAAATAATTTGAGTTATCTCTAAGTGGAATTTATAGAAACGATTTCTAGGTTTTGGAGAAACCCTGTGTTTTAGCCTCTCAACCAAATCTTGAGACTAGAACACCATCCAATGCTACAGCAACTAACACTCTCTCTTAGCGAGGAAGGTGTTTTCTATCTAGTGCTGCACAATCTGCCACAATACCCTATCTCTACAACATCCTCCGTACACGTTGTGATGTTTGACAACTGTAGTTGTCTCTACTGTCCACCAACCACTGCGTTAACCATGACTCATTTGCCACAAACTATAGTTGAACCATGCTACATCTGTTATGATTTATACGAATGGAAATTGGCATCCACCCATGGTATTCATCGACCCATGGTATATATCCACTCATCGAATATACCCATGGTATTGTAAGTGGCATCCACCCATGGTATTCATCCAACCAAGGTATTTATCCACCCATGGACTTTACCCATTGTATTGTAAGTGGCATCCACCCATGGTATTCATTCACCCATGGTATTTACTCATGGTATTGTAAGTGAGATCCATCGATGGTATTCAGTCAGCCATGGTATCTACCCACCCATGGAATTTACATGTGGTATTATAACTAAAAAAAGACTATAAGTAACAAGTCACATTTTGTAAAAGGACATATTGTCCACCAAAATGTAGCTGTTACAATTATTCTCTATTTTAATAAAAAAAATCTTGGTGGTTTTTTTTAATATGTGTTCTCCTATTTTCTTCTAACATTTAAATTTTTTAGATCTTGGGGGCCTCCCGTCAACATCCGGATCACTATTGATGACACTACATTGTACAACATGTACTACTGCCAACTATGCATCTACACTACAACTCAAATAACACTCCCTCTCAACTATTGTTGTTGCTACTGCAACTAAGAAGCATAAAAAATACTAAATCAACTATGTCTCTACGCTGCAACTGTCTCCTGAGCTTCTGACTACTACTAGCCTTTGCACTGTCTATCGAGAAATCAGTGATACTATTCACTTTGCATTGTGCCTCTTGCACTACTATCAACATTGCTCTGCTCTTCTCAACATCTAATGGAACTATTATGCAAATGTCACTCTGGAACTGAATGCACCAACTGACATTGATCCTTCTGGCACTGAATACTGTGGGCCCCTATAGCAAGGTAATGATCCATGATGAAACACCATTTGATGTTCACCTTAATGAATCCTGCCAAAATCTATGTGCAACTTAAGGACTAAATCTCCATATCGCCCCACCTCACTCTTGGAGGTATAGTTGCATACAAGCGAACTCTGGTTTACTCATATTCTTACTGATATTGCACTAATACTGCAACTTCTGCAATAATGAGTATAATCTCCCAAGATCTTGAAGTGCTAGCTTCCATAAGATTGCTCCCTCTGAAGCTAGACTCCCTCTTAGTCTCGATCTCCTTATGGTAAATCTCTCTTCTCCCTCATGGCAACTTGCACTGTCCTCCTGTACTAGAAATTGGACTGCGTAGCTCTGTGTTGGGAATCTTCTGGCTAGAACCACACCTACATCCTGCAACTGGGAAATTCACACTGTCTATGTCATTGCAATTGTCTCTCGAGTCCTGACTGCAACTAGATATGCAGTTGTCATTTGAATAAATGACTGCACATGCTGACACTAAACTTGTTACTATAATACTATGGAATTTTGTATCAAAAGTGATGGTCCCGTTGCAACAAACTGGAACTGATCTTCCTTGTTGCAACTACGCTAGACCTTTCCCAGCTGGCACATTAGAGTCCCATACTCCTCCTCCACCAGAATCTGGTGCCCCAATACCTCTTTTTGAGCCTTGTTCCTTACTAGGACACTTCTTCACTTTGAAACTTGCACTGGATAAATCATACTTACTTGACACCTTTCTCCAACAACTGGGAGTTTATCTGTTGCCTAGATATTCATTTTGACTAACTCGCACAGACTACTCTGGCAATCTCGTATGACCATATCTAGAAAGATGCAAAATCTGCGAAACTCAAAAACTAGGACATAAATCTCCCTTTTTCACCTACTCGGTTGCTAGCTCTATTATTCACACTGCCTTTTGGAGTGAGAAAATATGCCTGTTGATATTGCCCGTTGCAACTGGAAATTTGGATTTTTGAAGCTAGAAACCCACTGAGAGAAATTCCCTCTATGTATACACTTTCTCTTCCACCCAACATTGATTCTTCTCTAACAAACTGCTACAAAACCCTTATGTGCCCATACCATGGTATTTACTCATGGTATTGTAAGTGAGATCCACCCATGGTATTCAATCACCCACGGTATCTACCCACCCATGGAATTTACCTGTCGTATTATAACTAAAAAAAGACTATAAGCAACAAGTCACATTTTGTAAAAGGACATATTGTCCACCACAATGTAGCTGTTACAATTATTCTCTATTTTAATAAAAAAAATCTTGGTGGTTTTTTTAAATGTGTGTTCTCCTATTTTCTTCGAGCATTTCAATTTTTCACATCTTGGGGGCCTCCCCCCCAAAAATCAATTCAATGTTTTAGATCTTGGGGGCCTCCCCTCAAGATACGGATCACTGCTGCTGACACTGCATTGTACAACATGTACTACTGCCAACTCAACATCTACACTGCAACTCAAATAACAGTCCCTCTCAACTATTTTTGTTGCTACTGCAACTGAGAAGCATAAAAAGTACTAAATCAATTATGTCTTTACGCTGCAACTGTGTCCTGAGCCTTTTCACTGTCTACCGAGAAATCTGTGTTGCTACTAACTTTGCATTGGCCTCCTGCACTACTATCAACATTGCTTTGTGCTTCTCAACATCTAATTGCAACTAGTCTACAAATGTCACTCTGGAACTGAATGCACCAACTAACATTGATCCTCCTGGAACTGAATAATGTGGGCCCCTGTAGCAAGGTAATGATCCATGATCAAACGCCATTTGATGCTCACCTTAATGAATCCTTACCAATATCTCTGTGCAGCTCCAGGAATAAATCTCCATATTGCCCCACCTCACTCTTGGAGGTATAGCTACATACAAAGAGAACTCTGATCTACTCATACTACTACTGCTACTGCATTGATACTGTAACTACTGGAATAATGAGTCTAATCTCCCCAGATCCTAAAGTGTTAGTTTCCATAGGATTGCTCCCCCTGAAGCTAGACTCCCTCTTAGTCTCAATCTCCCTGTGGGAAATCTCTCTTCTCCCTCTTAGCAACTTGCACTATCCTCTTGTACTAGAAATTGGACTATGTAGCTCTGCGATGGGAATCTTTTGGCTGAAACCACACCTACATCTTGCAACTGGGCAATTCACATTATCTATGTGATTGAAACTATCTCTTGAGTACTGACTGTAACTAGATATGCAATTGTCATCTGAATAACTGACTGCACGTGCTGACACTAAACCTTCTACTATGATACTGTGGGATCTTATAGCAAAATTGATGGTCCCAATGCAACAAACTGGAACTGATCTGCCTTGTTGTAATTGCGTTAGACCTTGCCCAACTGGCACATTGGAGTCTCATACTCCTCCTCCACTAGGATCTGGTGCCCCACTACCTCTTTTCGACCCTTCTTCCTTACTAGGACCTTTCTTCACTTTGGAACTCGCACTGGATAAAATCATACTTCCTTCGACACCTTTCTCCAACAACTGGGAGTTTATCTACTGCCTAGATCTTCATTCTAACTAACTCGCACGAACTGCTTCGGAAATCTCATATGACCATATCTAGAAAGCTGCAAAATCTATGAAACTCAAAAACTAGGACATAAATCTCCCTCTTTTACCTGCTCGGTTTCTAGCTCTGTTATTAACACTCCCTTCTGGAGTGGGAAAATATGCTTGTTGCTACTGCGTGTTGCAATTGGAAATTTTGATTTTTGAAGCTAGAAACCCTCTAAGAGAAATTTGTTCTGTGTATACACTTTCTCTTCCACCTGACATTGATTCTGCTTTAGAAAACTGCTACAAAACCCTTATGTGCCCATACAAGAAATTTTCTCCACAAAAATACTAAGTTGTTGCTCCCTCTACTTGTTGGAATCGCTATTATGGACATGTCGAATTTTTATGCACCCTACAACTAAAAATCAAACCCTTTCCCAACAATTCATACTGCCTGGCTAGGCACTGCACAACCTCTAAAATTTTTGGCCTGCTACTCCCTTTGAACAATGAAATTTTCTCTCTTCCGCCTTTGATCCTCTTGTCCGTCAACTATGATCTGATACCATGTGTAAAATCACTTGAAATGCAACAGTTACAAATAATTCTTCTAACTAAAAAATTAAGTATGCAATTTATTTTGTTTACAACAAAATAACGAATTATTCTGAGTGCAATTTATTCACCAAATAAAATTATTGTGTAAATAAAAAGGAGCTAAGAAATGTTAGCGCACACACATAAAATTTGACACGATTATTTTTGGACAAACGTCCCTAGAAAAACCCAATCCAGGAAAATCGGTGCATCAACTGAGGGTTTTATTATTATGCAACAATGAATTCTAAGTAAAATAAATTTGGATGTCCAACTGGCTATCCAATCTGAGAGAAATACTAGTAAAATCACCTAAGGGAATTTACCCTCATCTCCAAGCAATCATGACTCAAACTAACAATTGAAAAGCAAGCCGTCCAAACCCTCTACGCAGGCTCTGTGCCACTTCTGCGCAACCTGTCACACGCTCAACCCAAAATAACTTCTACTCAAGTTTTCCTATCTACTATTGACTGCGGAAGTGTCTCTCTTGCGTACTGGAAAATCCTCCCGGCTTCTAGAAACTGAAATGACCTCCTCTCTGTAGCCCTACTTAATCTTATCATGCAAATTTTATTAGTGTTTAAATTACCTGAAAATATTGACTAATAATTATCAAGAAATATTGGTACATACCTACATTTGTGAAACTGTAAATTTATTTACTGATATAAATTTTATTATTGTTATTATTCAATTCCCAACTTGTCTTCTCAAATTTAATTTTGGATAGGAAATGGTCTCCTTCCATTATTCCAATTTAAATATCCATATCCCCAAAATGTCCTCTCAAATTTACTTGGGAGAAGATATGGTCTTCCCCAATTAATTTCCAAATTAAATATCCATATCTTATCCCCAAAATGTCCTCTCAAATTTACTTGGGAGAAGATATGGTCTTCCCCAATTAATTTCCAAATTAAATATCCATATCTTATCCCCAAAATGTCCTCTCAAATTTACTTGGGAGAAGATATGGTAAGAAAAGTCAAATGAAAGGATGAGGGGGTAGTCATGACATTAATGATAGGTGGTTGAGGTGGATGGGAGGAAGAGGCATAAAAGGGGAAGGATGATGAGAGGAGAGGGGGATCCTTGGTCTTGGTTTTGGTTTGGTTCAATTTTGGAGGATTTTGTTTTGGAGGAGGGATGTGGAGAAAGAGGAGGGAGATGAAACTTGGATATGGAGAGTGTTGGTTAAACTTGGACACACTACATCTGGTTGGACTTGGGCTTGGAGGGCTAGGGAATCCTATGGAGGTTCCCTGGCTTATGAATTACTTCCTAGTTGACTGGGAGGTAAATCCAGTTGGATATTAAAGAGGAGCATCCCAACAGAGTTAGGAGCTCAAGAGAATCTCAACTAAGCTATTGGAACAGGTATTATCAGTAATTTATTTAGTTATGTAAAGTTATACATGTTGCAGATAAATTGTTACAAGTTATACATGTTGTAGATTAAATTAATTTATGTTCATGCTTATGATGTTTTATAAACCTGAAATTTTCCTTGTTATGAAAATTAGTGAAATTTATCTGAATGAGTGTAGTAGTAGTTAGAGGACCTATAGTTGGGTCCTCACACATGGTATCAGAGCCCAGATTCAAAATCTGGACCCAAAACCCACTAAACCCAAATTTTCGCTATAAAAGCTTATAACCCTCATAATTACTTGTAATCTTAATATTAATATATATATATATATATGTGGCCCTATATATATAACCATTTGGTTTTAGATTGAAAATGATATGTCTCTTTATTGCCTTAGTCCTTCATTTTCTTACATGGCGCATCCGAAGAATTAGAAGATGAGTGTCCCTATCGCTCATAAAGCCTCGGTGGATATAACGAATATTTCTGTAGGAAAACACCATTTTATACTCCCTCGATCATTCCTTAAGATACAAGCTAATTCTTTTAGTAGCAAATTCAAACTCTGCACTTATTTGGCTTTGAGAACACGATACAAAGAACATATTCTTAGAAGTTTGGTAGCCCATATGCAGATTTATTCCCTCAAAATATGACATTTGTCTAGATTTAGGCCCCTGTGTAGTGTCGTTATGCCTAGTTCTTGGTATTGTATTTTTTTTATTTTTATTTTTGTAAAGTCTTCGGCTCAGCTACATTACTATAGTTCTGCGTAGATTTTGACCCAGAAATGTTGTCTTTCTGCATAGATGGTGTATCCGTTAGAGTACAGTTCTTCGTACATTTTGGCCCCGCTATTAAATCTTCCATGTAGGCTTTGTCTCTAGTAAAGTAAGGGTTTGCATTCTAATGTCTTTCTGACAAGCTCTCACCCCGGAAACTGTGTCATTTTGCATAGACTTTAACCTAGGCATTATGTCTTTTTGTGGAGCCTCTGTCTCATAAATAATGTCTTTCTGCATAGAGTTCTGCGTATATTCTGGCCTCACCTCCGTCTCTGGTAAAGTTTCAGCTCCGGCACATTATGGTCCTTCATAGATTTTGGCTGAGATATAGTCTCTCCCTCAGATTTTGACTGAGATGCAATTGAGTTTTGCATCAATTTTTGCCCAACCAATGCTCTGTCATTACGTACAGATTTTAGATTGGACAAAATGTTGTGCTGCAAAAGAAGAACTGCAAGAGGAACAGACCAAAAAAATGAGAATACCAGCCTTTGCAAGATTGTGAAGATCCGAAGATAATTTTGAACTTTTAAACTCAACAACATCCCTCAATTTGGCCTTTGAACCATGCAAAGAACTGCTTGGAGTACTAGTCAGCAATTTGCAGGCACATACACCTCCCTTCTCCACAATTTCCTCTAGAAAGTCTACCAAAAAGTGCTCATTAGGTATAAATGGTATCTCTAAAACCTCAATCGTCCTAATATCAGCCATATTAATGAAACTAGTAATGAACAAAAAAAAACTGGTCCAAATTAGAAATACTCCAGCTTGTCACAGGCTTGGCTTTAGGATTCACAGAATACAAAGATATTATGCATCTCAAATACTCAAAATTCAATAAAGGGTCCCCATCAGCCCAGGTTTCTAGCAAAACAAGAATGCTTATTCTGTATGCACCAGCCTTCTTAATCGCTTCCTTCTTTTTGTTTTGTAAATTAGACTGGCCAAATGCTAGCATTTTACTTTACAAGTCAGGTCTTCTGCAACTTTCGATTACTTGGCAGTTACACACATAGGCTGGAATTCGGCTCCTTGTCTTGACAGTTGCAGTAGCCCTTCATTTTTTCAAGAGGGTCGTTGAGGTGCTGTTTGTTCATCGGTATTCTGGAGGAATGGCCATCGATTCCGTCATTTTGATTTCCTTCATATACAGTTTTTTTTCGCTACCTACCTAATTTATGTTATGCAAATATTTGAGAGCCTGCCATCGCCATCCATGAACTTGATGCCTCTGGGCCTTTTCCTTGGCATGAGTGGGAACCTGTACCATCACTATTTGCTGTCAAGGCTTCGGAAGGATGGTGCGAAAGGGTACCGCATCCCACAGGGAGGGCTGTTTGAATTTGTGGTCTGTCCGCATTACCTTTTCGAGATTATTGATTTTGTTGGGCTTGCCGTCATCTCCCAGACTGCTTTTGGTTTCTGCATAGCTATTACAATGTCTCTGTATCTGTTGGGCCGAAGCTTATCAACCAAAGCATGGTATGTGAAGAAGTTTGAGGGTTTCCCCTCCAATAGAAAGGCTTTGATACCTTTCCTATTGTGAGAGTTATAATTATTTCATCTATGTGTGTTCCATCTGTTTCTATTTGTGGACATTGTCATTGGATTATGGCTCACTCTTTCAATGGAACCTTTACAAATACATTTAATTCCTTTCCTATTATGAGAGCCATAATATGCTCCATCTGTTTCTATTTCTTGACATTGTTATTATTGCACATTAAAGAACTAGAGCACTCATCGATTGGGCATTTCTTTGCTTAATTTCTGAATGAAAAACTTTCCAACTATTCTCCCATTGCTGGTGGGTCATGAAGCAACCTAGGTAAGAGGTCAGTGCAGACTTGATGTAGAAGCATCTGTGAAAATTCCAAGTAGGAACGCAAGTGCGTGTCAAGAGATGGAGATGGAAAGCATGGATGCAGATAGAATGAGCACAAGCTGTTTATGCACATAGACAGAATGATGCAGTGTACAGTTTCTGCGCAGAGAAAGAAAGCACACTATAGCTAATGTTGAAGCATTCCAAGCATGCCAAAGATGACACCAACAAGAAGCACGATGGCAAAGAACGAAAATCATGGTAAGAAGGAAGATAAAGAAAATAACCCTAAGAGAATCTGAGAATCTGAATAGTTAGATAAGGAATTAAAGAGTTGAAGAGGAAGCTAATAGTCAGCCAGAAGAACAGACAAGAGTATAGGTAGGCATTAGAAGTAACGTTTTTTAATGGAGTCACAAATAGCAGAGTTGAATATAGAGTTAACCAACTGTTATGTTATGAGAAATTGACATGAATAGATATTAGAGACTCACCATCAACCCATCTTTCTAAAATATAAATGCTAAAAGTATTGTGAGAATGAGGCATGTTAAAAGTTTATGCATGTAAAATGCCCAGGATAATGTTTATTTGGAGTACAACAATATGTTAAGAAAACAACACAACCTTGAATTATGCTTTTCATGAATAGTTCGTTTTTTTTCAACATTCAAGTTGTGAATTTGTGGGGTTGTGGTTAGATGGAATGCCGTCACTACACAAACTTAAAGAGATCTCAAGTTGAAACCCCAACAGATTCAATCCTTGTGTGTAACTCGATGTCTCATTGTCAACAAAAAATACTATGACATATCCTATCACTCAAATTGATTTAAATAAATGTTATAGAATAGATTATCATTTTAAGAAGATACTCGAATTTGGTGATGTATGCCTTGCAAAAGGGTTCACCTTTGGCCTGTACTATGCTCTCATTGTTTTCTTTGCTGGAATCAGTACCTCTTCAAGCTCTATTCAGACTTCTCAGACAAGCTGTTAGGAGATCCTAGATGCAATGATGCAATTACATCCTCTGGATATGACCTAAAATTCTCCATCTCCCTTCGTTCCCCTTTTGGGGGCTATAAATCAGAAGTTTTGGTATTTTTTCTCTTAGGAGCGTGACTTTCAGTACCCTTTAGGTGGATGCTGCATCTGTTGGAAGAAAAATATGATTCTGATCATTAATACTAACACCAATACCATTTGTACCATGACAAGACACTTGATGGCTGGCAAATGAAACTATGCAAATAATTGCTATTGGCAGATGTGTCAGATCTGTTAGGGTCTAGAGGTTGAATCTTTTGACTTTGTAGTCATTTTGTTGGCTAGCTTGAAACTCTACCCCCTCCCTAGATACCTCTTCTCATTTCAACCATGAAAAATGATCTCTTGCTGTAGATCCTACAGGGTCTCTGGAGGATGTAAGTAAAAATATTCTACTTTATTCTGTAGCCAATTGATTGAATTGCAGGCACATCATTCACCAAGACTAATGTAAACAGGTCCAAAGCTAAAATATGTGGAAAGGACAAGAGGAATCTATGAGCTATGGAGAAATTAAGATTAATGGATAGCAAACATAGACATACAGATATGCGATGTTATGCACAGTGAAGACAAATATTTGGGCTCTGCAACAACAACTTGATGATTCATATATTCTATGATTCAATTTGAGGGTAGTACACCAAATGAAATAAGATCAGTAAGTCTGCTATATGGTTTGATTGTGTTGAACAAAAGAAGATGAAAATGATCGAAGGGTAAAGTAGAATTTGTAAGGATAGAGATCATTCACACAGAGATCATCTATTGAAATCTTTATTTCGGGTTTCCTCATCATTTTGATATTATAATTTTAAAATAATTTCTCTACTCATAATCTGTGGGTATGTTTCAACATACATAACAACGTTTTCAACATTTCAGTATCCATGATTTCTGCAAACGAAACCATGTAATAGTTTACCATGCCCCTTCCTATAATAGTTTATCATACTCTGTTATACCTGATGAGCCATGTTAGACGCAAATAATCTCTATTTTTATTGTAGTAAGATGCTATTTGGACTCTAGAGGCCATTTAGAGCCTTAAATCTTTGTTTCTTTGTATTTTCAAGTTTTAAATTCGGTAATGAACAATGATTATAGGGTGTAATAGTATTGTAAAAGTGAACATTGAATATGATCTGTAGAATGGTATTTTCAAATTTGAAATTCATGAATGTTATTTTGAATTTGTTATGGCTTTTGTGTGTCTACGTGCCATTTCCCTGTTGTATCTGCCGACATTTTCTGAAATTTTGCTATAGTTGTTTCCATATCTCCATGCTTCTGTATCGATTTCCATGCAACTTAACATTAGAAGAAAATGGTCTTTGGTAATCAATTAACTATTACATGTCATAAGTTTCATAAAACTTGAAATTAAAAGTGGGGCAAAGCAAATGGGTGATTGTCCTTGAAGATGCAATAATTTGGACAATAACCAAGGACCATCCACTTCATTTTATTTTTGTTATTTACTTAAAAACCTTATATTGAGTTGACAATATGTTTTCCATCACTTTGCTCTTTAGAATTTTAATCATGAGAGAATCTATTTGGGTTTTGGATGCTCGTTATAGAATATTCATTGATGGATTTACTGGAATTTTTTAATATTGCTTGAATTTGTTCTTTTCCTATGCTTGTATTTCATTGGTGGCTCTTTTGTGTCCTATTTTATTTCTCTCCAAAGATTGGCTCATCTCAATGCTGTGTTCATAATAGTCTTGTTACTATACCATTTTTTTATTGCCTAGTCATTTTATTTTATGGTGTATAATGATGTTGAGTTTTTTTTTTTCAAGGTGGGTATAATTTGTTCTATTTTGCCGATGTTCTTGATTTCAATGCAGGTTTTTATTTTGTTTGCACTCATGGTCGTAGCAATTGTCCTTTTATTAATATTTTTAGGCTTCTTTACTTTCTCTCTTTTTTTTTTGGGTAAAATAATGCATATTAATCCCTAGTTTTTTTGTCTCCCTTTCTCTTCTTATTGTTTGACTTACCATTAACATAATTCCAGTTCTATGTATTTCCTAGTGGTATGCAAATTATCAGACGGATGGCTTTCTCGATAAGAAAGATAACACCATCCTTTACATGGAATACTGACTCAGTGTCTGAAGCTTACATATTCTACCTCCAGTTGCTTCTCAGTCACGGTTCTACCTTTCAGCCATACGCTTCCTTGAACATTTGTAGGTAAATACTATATTGAGCATATATGTTGTAGTTTGACAGTTGTCGACTATGAGGACTCATTTTTGAGGAAAATTAGTTTATGTGAGCCACTGATTAGACATGTTAAGCACCTGGACCTCGTAGCAATTGGATCCTCAACGTAGCCTTTGGTGATAATCTCCATTTTCAGTGTGATTGTCTTGCTGCTCTTCCTTTCAGCCATGCCCCGCCCTGAACATTTGTAGGGAAATACTATATTGAGCATATATGTTGTAGTTCGACATTCTTCGGCTATGATGAAGACTCATTTATGAGGAAATTTAGTTTATATGTGAGTTACTGATTTGACATGTTAAGAACCTGGATCTCATAGCAATTGGATCCTCAACGTAGCCTTTGGTGATAACCTCCATTTTTCAGTGTGATTGTTTTGCTGCTCTAGCTTTAAACTAAACATGTGAATTTGGTAAATATATAAACAATTGTGCTAATTTGCTAATGTATGGTGCAGTGCTGATTTGCTAATGCATGTAGAACAAATTATGATAACATTAGTTTGTGTGGAAAAAAAAAACAATTTGCTAATGGTGGATTGCTGAGAACAATCTTGCCAAATTTCCATTGAAGAGTTGGAATACCCAATGCTTTGTGATTGTAAAATATCAATTATGATATTATTTCCATTTGCAGACCGTATTCACATCGTTGTCCACCACCATTATTTCAAAGAGAGTAACTTCATTTAGATCCACTATTATTTGTAATTTCAAGAGAATAACATCAACCTGAAATCCTAATTTTTATTTTTATTTTTATTTTTGCATGTGAATTATGTCAAATAAGAACAGGATTTGGGGTTTATTTGTTAAACTCTTTTGAAGATGTTATTTAACCTTGAGCAATTTGGATCGCACACATTCTCTCTCTTCTATTCTTCTCCACATGTGCGAAGTCAAGAAGTAAATATGAAGTTTGACTAAGTTATATAAGCTGCCATTGTTGGAAATTCAGTTACAAGGATGAATTTCTGATTCATGATAATTACTTGTCATTGATATATATGTCTCCTTATAACATTTACTTCATTAGGTTATGTCATCAAACAATTATACATTCAAAAACATAAAGAAAAGTAGAGATCATAATGCACAAGAACCAAGAGACACTAGAAGTTAGGCCAAAGGCTAGGGCAAAACTTGTCGAAATATGTAACTGGGTTATGTCTTCATAATGACACATGTAACCATGATTTTACGTATTTGATGTAATAATAAAAATAAATTTATTGTTGTTGTTCTTAAGCCATGGGTTTCATGCTCAAGGAAATTTATTTTAGGTTTGGTTACCATTGTGAGTTCCTAGGACTTGTCATTGAGTCTACAAGTCAAGAAAGTCATTTTCATGTATGAATGACCCATTTGGGCATGTTACATATTGTAAGAAATTTTGGTCAAGGATCTAGGTCTTGGAATTCGTCAATTGAAGATTCTAGAAGAAGAATAATTCTCGTGGATTTTCCTCTTAGATTGGAGAGGTTTTGGCCTTGGATGATCACCTATATCTTGTGTCCTTTGTCTCATTGTTCTTTATTGTTTGGTGGTTGTTTGATGAAGAGACAATAATAATATTAACAGAAAGAAGAAGCTAAGTAAGTGAAGTAAAAATACATCACAAATAGTTATCAAATCAAGAGAAATCACCTAATGTTACTGCTTTTCAAACTCGGTTTGGGCATTACGAGTTCGTAGTTGTTCCATTTGGTTTGACCAATGCACCAACAATATTCATGAGCCTCATGAATGGTGTGTTCAAGAAGTATTTGGACTGTAGGGTTCGACAACTCAGACATTGGATCGTGGACCAGGTTAAGGTCCAGTGGGACAAGTGTAGCCCAGTATCTGCTACTTGGGAGGATGCAGAGACTATACATCGTGACTACCCCTCACTTTTGACCATTTATGATGTCCATTTTGACTTAGATAGCTACCTATGCTAAGGCTCTATTTGCAGTTCCATGTTATTTATTTATGAACGCTATGTAATATTGATGCATTTAGTTGGACAAGTGAAACTACTTATATAAATCATTAGATGGATTAGGTATTGGTGATTGAAATGTTTGATGTATGACCTAATGTATGACTTACTTGGTTATGATTTATCTAGTGCATGACTTATCAGAGTTATTGTTGTTTCATGTATGGCTTAAGTGGATATGATTTATCTAATGAATGACTTAGTGAAATTATGATTTATCTAATGTAAGATTTATTTCCAGTATGAACTACAAAATTGACACGTGGATACTAGACTTAATAACATGATGTTTAAGATCACGTATCTATATATATTTTGTTGTTATATATATGCATGGATGAGAACTAACCTGCATATTGGAAAGAACCATATGATAACCAAGATCTAATCTTCCATTGGGGAAGATCGAGACATCCAATGAGGAATGGTATGATGTACATTGTTCTATTACATTTGGTATCTACTTGAGATGCACTCTTATGACATGGGTAAAATGTAAATGACAGGTGACAAGACTACCTGACTGAATTATTCAATGACAAGTATCCAACCAGCACTATAGTGTGGTCTGTATTAGGGTGTTGACCCTAGTTGTAAGGAGGGGTGGAGGTACTTCCCACCGTGTAACCTCTAAACCCAGAATCGTGGGAGGGAAGTGATGGAAACGCTCCCCTAGATGTGTGATGACGATTGCCAGTTACTTGCTGGGGAAGTTAGGTCGATATAGTCGACGCTTTTTCCATATTGGTTTTATCAGTGGTTAGATCGGTATAGCCGATGCCACAATATATAGCAGCAGAGGATGGATAGGGTGGGAATGAAAGTAGGTTAGGAAGGAAAGGAGGATATAAATTAGACGGGGACTCTTGATGGGAAGTGGTGTCATTGTTCGACTTATCAATTTTACTACTATAACTCTCTCTCTATTTTGTTATGCCTTATTGTCAAACTACTTTCGAACTCCTTGTATATTTTTCACTCTAACTCCGTGACGAAGTTTTCTGAAGGAGGGGTGTATGTAATGCCCTACTTAATCTTATCATGCAAATTTTATTAGTGTTTAAATTACCTGAAAATATTGATTAATAATTATCAAGAAATATTGGTACATACCTACATTTATTCACTGATATAAATTTTATTATTGTTATTATTCAATTCCCAACTTTTCTTCTCAAATTTAATTTTGGATAAGAAATGGCCTCCTTCCATTATTCCAATTTAAATATCCATATCCCCAAAATGTCCTCTCAAATTTACATGGGAGAAGATATGGTCTTCCCAAATTAATTTCCAATTTAAATATCCATATCTTATCCCCAAAATGTCCTCTCAAATTTACTTGGGAGAAGATATGGCATGAAAATTCAAATGAAAGGATGAGGGGGTAGTCATGACATTAATTATCGGTGGTTGAGGTGGATGGTAGGAAGAGGCATAAAAGGGGAAGGATGACGAGAGGAGAGGGGGATCCTTGGTCTTGGTTTTGGTTTAGTTCAATTTTGGAGGATTTTTGTTTTGGAGGAGGGATGTGGAGAAAGAGGAGGGAGATCAAACTTGGATCTGGAGAGCGTTGGTTAAACTTGGACACACTACATCTGGTTAGACTTGGGCTCGGAGGGCTAGGGAATCCTATGGAGGTTCCCTGGGCTAGGAATTACTTCCTAATTGGTTGGGAGGCAAATCCAGTTGGGTAGTCAAGAGGAGCATCCCAACGGAGTCAAGAGCTCAGGAGCATCTCAACTAAGCTATTGGAACAGTTATTATCAGTCATTATTTTAGTTATGTAAAGTTATACATGTTGCAGATAAATTATTACAAGTTATACATGTTGTAGATTAAATTAATTTATGTTCAGGCTTATGATGTTTTATAAACTTGAAATTTTCCTTGTTATGAAAATTAGTGAAATTTATTTGAATGAGTGTAGTAGTAGTTAGAGGACCTGTAGTTGGGTCCTCACACTCTCCAGCTAAATCGAATTGCCTCTTTGAGCCTCTGCACAGGCCCTACGCTACCTCCTAATGAAAATAATTCAGTCTCCTCTCTTGCCTCTCTAGAACTGGAAAATATTTATCTCGATCACTTTCTTTGCCCCTCTCTATCCATGTGTCCTCTCTCTGGCTCGAACTTTGTTGCTAGCTAGCTCGAACTATAGAAGGAACTCGCACTGCTGGCTCTTTGTTTTGTGTTTCTCCCTCTACACATCGACCTCCTCTTATAATATCCAATTGGGACTCCAATGAACAAGATTAAAACTTAATCGATGGATGAGATCAACTCCAAGTCGACCTGTGTGAGTTTATAGAGAATTATCACTTTTCTCAATTAAATACTATTAATTAATTGACTTCCCTAAGTTAGACTTAGGTATTTTTTAATTATCGATCAATTAATTTAATTGAGCTATCTCTAGGTGGAATTTCCAGAAATGATTTTTGGGTTTTGGAGAACTCCTGTGTTTTAGCCTCTCCACAAAATCTTGAGACTATAACAACATCCGATGATACAAAAAATAACAAGCTTCAATGATCTTATTTGTTGATTGATAAGAAAATGGTTATCCTATTTGTTCACCAATTACCAGGGGAATGTTTAAACATGGTGGCTCTTCACTTCCAAAATTTCTACTATATTTCAAAGTTCATTTTTGATGGACCATGCAACATCCATATTGGCATTTTTCAGGTGTATGGGATCGAAGATTAATTTAGTAGTTTAAGATTGAAGATAAAGATCATACTAGTTTATGCTCTAGTTCATGTCCACTTACTAGTATAATTATTTAGACTTGTGATTAAAGGGGGCTTTGTTAAACTATGAGTCCCTAAATAATCACAAATTTTGACACTTCATTCTTATGAGTTGTCAAACTTATATACTAATGAGGTGTTATTATTATCAATTGATGAATTGTTAATGAGATCTAGATATAGAAATAGTCAAATACATATACTATAAATTGACATCATGAGATGAATGCAATTATTGAGAATGAATTAAAGTCTTTTCTACCAAGTTTTATTGTGTCTTACCCCTATTCTATTTCTTATCATATACCAGATATATTCTAAGTGTAAGGAATAATAATTACAATAGTATATAGGTAGGATTGGGTTGTTGGTTGTTGGAGTTTTGTTGAGAGATTTTCTCAACAATATTCTCCTTGTTTAGAACCTGTTGTATCTCATGAGAAGTATTTATGTGGCATGTATATGGGCTTTGTAAATGAATAATACAGATTGTTTTGAGTGAATCTGTGCACCATGTTTGCTCCTTCATTTTCTAATTTGGTAGCAGAGTATGTATGGGTTTGACTCGTTCAAGGGAAAGCCCAGGAAGATGGAAGAAATATGAAGGGTTAATCCTTTGTACGTGTGTATAGAATTATAATAGCGTCATGTTTGTTTTATGTTATGTGTATGACTGCATGTGGAAAATATTAGTGTGCCCAGTTTAAAAAATTGTCGCCTCTTCTTTGCCTTTTTGACTAGTGCTTTATCGAATGCTCATTCAAGCATCATGACTAGAGAATAAAAGGAAATATGTTGATATTGGCATGGGTTTGTGCATGAGGCCTGTTGAGAGAGAATATATTCAATGGAGTGTATATCTACCTGAGTACATGGCTGGGATACAATCGTTGTTTAAATAATTGCCATCTAGAGAAGTGTGGCTTCACAGGTCTGTCTCGATCTCCAAGACATATTTCGTTTCTTTTTGTTCGACATCACTTGTTGGAATGGACTCAGATTCGATCCCATGTCTCTTCTCCCCAATCTCCCGCGAGTTCCTTCCCAGGTGATTTAACATATTTAAGGGGAGGCCTGTAATGAATGACTTTAATAGCCATTGCAATGGGGAGCACCTGGATAAGTCAAGATCTCACAATTATTTTTTTCTGTAAGGTTGTTGTAAGGATGCTCGATCTCTCCATCAATCGTCCATTCAGAATTTTCTTGAAAGGTGCAAGATTCGAAAGTCAATAATCTAATCTCTTTCTAAACGGAGTGGACGAATTCTCCAACTCTTTAGCAGCAAGAGGAATGGTAAGAAATTATGTTGTTGACAATGAAGGAAGCGGTTTGCCTGCTAATGCATTTCTAACTAAGACTATTGTCGAGTTTGATTCCGATGAGAAGCAAGTTTTCCAAGTGCTCACTTTTAGAACACATTCATGCTCTTGGAAGGACTCAAGGCAATGCCTCAAATATTTTAGAGTTGTGAAGATGTCATTGTCGCAATATTGTTTTGGAAGTAGGTGCAAAGATTGTGTGTGAAGCATGTGATGAATCATATTTTCGAGAACAACATATTTGTGTTGGTGTGGGTTTCAATTATTTTGTTTTGTAAAGCATCCAAAACCAATTAATGAACAAAATAATATAATTAACCTAGTTGTTCTCAATGTTCTTTGGTGCTAAGAGAACCATCACTAGATTAATTGTGTGAATATGTTATGTGCTGATGCATCTTGTTATGCTTCGGGCTTCAAGAGTATCGGTTACACGTTATGTTATGAGATCCATGTGTGTAGAAAGGTCACTTGCATAATTGACTGCTGAATATGCCCAATAATCAAACAACTCACCTATACAACTATCAAAAGTGTAGTTTGTTGCATTTTGATAGATATGAGTTTGTCCATAGGGTGGTCCAGTATCAAGGTTTTCCTTCGAGAGAACGAGAAGCATGAATTATACAAAGTTCATCAAAGATGGTTAGAGGCGGTTATGTCTTAAATGAGTTGAATGGAAAGATCGAAGATTGTGGTGGTGAAAAGAGCGTTGTCCGGGAGACTTCAGAGTGGGGATAAGTGTTGAGGAAGACCAATCAGACATATGTGACATGCGAATTGTAATTTTTCATTTTTGTATTAATCTTTGTAATAATGTAATGGAAGCATTAAAGGGGGGGACTTAGAATAATGCTTACAATAATATATAGGTAGGATTTGGTTGTTGGAGTTTTGTTGAGAGATTTTCTCAACAATATTCTCCTTGTTTAGAACTTGTTGGATCTCATGAGCACTATTTATGTGCCATGTATATGGGTTTTGTAGTTGAATAACACGAATTGTTTTGAGTGAATCTATGCACCATGTTTGCTCCTCCATCTTCTAATTAATGCAACCAACATTTACTTTCTTTTAGTTATTCCTTCTTATTTTTTGTCACATATGTGCATTATGTTACATTACATGATAACTTTTCTCTCATACTAGGTTGTATAGTGTCTTTCAATGCAATCTAAGTGAATACAAATTGATTAAGTATTGGGGGTTTTCGTAGTGCATTATATTAGATATCATTTTGGGGATTCAAATGCGTTAAGTAAGTCATTCATCTATGACCATTTCCATGAGAGGTAGTCGTAACTGACTAATTTCTCATGATTTTTGAATAGTCCACTTAGCACTCATTGCATCGGGTGATGCTCCGAGGGGTGAAGAAGTGGGATTGAAACTAGTGAAATGATCACATAGCGTCAATCATCACTTCCGGGGCTTGCACTTGGTAACCAGGACTTCTCGGGAGGTCACCCATCCTAGATCGACTCTAGCTCAAGCGCGCTTAACTGTGGTGATTAATTTCTCATATGTTTGTACTATCTAATTTACATAATTGGGAAGTGAAAGGGGAAAAGATATGAAGATGATGCATTGCGATTGTTATGCTTCCTTGTGTGACAATGTATGTTGTTTATTCATGTTATTGCTCCTACATTATGTTGAGATGTTGTGTTTGCAATAAGGGAGCATGTGTCAAGGTAGTGAAATGGTGTATCAATGTGATTGAACTTGTTGAATATGCAACCGAGCCATAACGTTAGAATTGCGAGATTAGAATATTAGTATGTTTACAACCGTCAGTAATTTTCCACTCTCATGATTATAAATGATTCTACCCCTCTAATATGATTACCAAATTTGTTTGGATATACTTGCGAAAATCTCAATTTGAATTATTGTTATTGTGACCCCTTGAGTTAGAGAATTAATGTCTACGCTTAATTACGACATATAATGTGTTCAATGTTGATCATGGATGACTTTATACCTTTTTTATTCTTGCTTACAACATCTAGAACTTAATTATAAATATTTTAGATGTGGTATATGTAATGACATCCTTCATTGCCATTATCCTCATGGTGAAAATTATTTTTATAAAAAAAAGAGACTAAGCTTAGTTTTATTGAATGATTTATATTATTTTTATAATGTGAAAATATATAGAATAAAATTATGATTGAATTTTTTTTTTTTTTTTTTTTTTAATATTAAAAAATTATTATTATTAAATATTTGAAATTGATATGATTCTGTAATGCAGTGTTATCTTTCACTACTTAAATATTATTTTTAAATTTACGTAAATTCAATCTACTTTAAATATATATATTTTTAAAATAAAAAAAAATATTCAATAATTTTTTTTTTCTCTGAAAACTATATATAACTAACAAAATAATATGTAATAAAACTTCCGAATTAACAAAATAATATATATCTAAAGCATTCTGTAGGTTTGCTTTCAACTTCAAATATCTTATTATAATGAATTTCAAATTCAATGATGGTGTATGAATTATTTGTCTGGTTTTGTCATGGCGTATAACGTTTCGTCCTGCTTTCACACTTCAGCATCAATTTTTTTAGTGAGCCGACGGCTACATTTGGTGAAAACATGCGTTGGAAATTGTTTTTAAAGGACCAGAATTTTAGGTTTTGCTCATCTCGTTGGAATTGCTGCATTTGGTGAAAACGTGAGCTGAGAATTCTATTGAAGAACCAGAATACTTAAAAGGATAAGTTTACTTTTCTTTGGTTTCTGTTTTTTAAACAAATTATGAACTGTGTTGGCAATATCCATGCTTGTGATTTTAATTTGGTAATATCTGATGAAAAGAACAACGCCAGGCTCTATTTTGATCGACCGTTTCTTAGAAATGATAACGTTGAAGTCCATTCAGTGCTCAATTTTGGATTGGCAACATTGATGAAATATGGGAGTGTTGGAACTCTATTTTCAAATTCGCACCATTTGTGCAAATGATTCCGATATCACTTATTATGCCATAAATTTTGAATTGAATGCCTGCAGTGTTAGTTGAAAATAAAGTCACTGTTCGATCTCTCCTCTCCATCAAATTTATGAAAATGATCTCTGACCTCATTTGCTATACCATAAATTCACTGAAGTTCACATCGTTTGAATTGAATATAGTATTACACTGGTTCCACGTGTCAGTTTTGTGCTGTTCAAAGGTTTCACGTGTCGTCAGCTTCGTATCGTTGTTGTTAGACTTGCAAATTTCATATTGAAAACTCATTGTCGGAAAGCGCGACAGAAGGCACGTGTGTTGATAAACCGCATGAGAATGTCTGCGGATCGTTGCAATCACGCCCAGGTTAAAATATGTATGGTGAGTTTATTGTATTTAAACAACTTGATATAATAATATTGTTATGCACCTTGTTTATAATTTGTATGGTGTTGTTTTTTGATAATTAAGAAAACCAAACTAGATTGATTCATTGATTCATATGTGGTAAGTTTATATATATAATTTAATTTAGTTTAGTTTGAAGAATAGATGGCATTATCCAATATCATATGGCATCTTATTCAACATCAACAAATCATGAAGAGCTTCACCTAACTCATCAAAAAATACTTGAAAAACCGTGTCATATATATGACAAAGGAAGACCTATAGAGGTAGGTCAAAGTCTAGGAAGAATGGAAAAAAACATGGCTTCCAGCTTGAAACAAATCTAGCAAAGATACAAACTATTATGCAAAAATGAAGAATCTTAAATTTATGACAAAGTCTTCAACTAGACATTCGTAAAGAAAATGTTGAGGAATTGTCGATGTCCCATGCTTCGAGAGTTGGTCCGCCAATGTATTCTGCTTCTTAAAGATGTGACGAGTGGATAAAGAGGGATAACTAGCCCTCATTGCATTGATCTGCTCCAACTAGTGATTCAAAGATGGAACATCAAGAAAGCAGGAACATAATGCCCAGTCGATTATCACTTTCAAATCCCCAAAAATGACAATATCTTCCACCACAAGCAATAAAACACAACAAAGGACTCCCCAAAGGGCAATAACCTCAACACATGTATTAGTGTTGGAACCACGAGACCAGAAGAGGACATAATGATGAGAAGGGGAAAGGGAATATTAATGGACCATTGGAAATAGACATCATTGCTTTATAGGTTGTTATCTTTAAATGTTGATTATTAATATATGTGAAATATAAAATAAGGTTAATTTAAAAAAAAATGAATTTATGAATAATTACAAATATATAACATTGTTTTATGAGTTGTCATTTTTATATATGATGAAGTGATGTCATTATCCATTGTTAAGTAGTTAATGAAATTTAAATTTAAAAAATGAAATAGGAATCATGAAATGAATACATATTAATACAAAAGTAATTTTCAATTAGAATATTTTAATGACATAGTTCCTGTTTGATATCATAAATTAATAGGTGTTGATTACACTGCTATCATTATTTTTTGTCCAAAAGCATTTTGGAAAGCCTTTTGAAAGTATAGTTGAACAGTTGAAAGCTAGTAATTATTGAGGTATTACTTTGGGAAAGGAATCACATTTATTATGGCCAAGAACATCATTGATGGCTTCTAAATATATCTAGGCATTGTTATCACAAGGGGATTCTTAGAATAAAATCAAATTTGTTTGCTTTTTGCCTTTGACTTATCATGAAATATGAATAAAGATGTTTATGGATATTTGTGCTCATAGGATATTTTCTTGGATGCTTGCAGTGCTTACTTAAGCATTGTCATCACAAGAAGGATTTTTAGAATAAAGCCAAATTTGTTTGTCTTAAAGGAAGTTTATGGATATTTGTGCTCATGGAATATTTTCTTGGATGCTTGCAATGCTTCCTTTATAGTATTTTTATACTTGATTTTACTTTGGTAAACAAGTCCAAATGCCCATGCACACATGAAGGATAATGGTGATTACAAATGAGAATGAAACTATCATTCTTAACTAAACAATTGATTCAAATTAAAGAGAACTACATTTTGAACCATTAAAATATTATTGAATTGTAAAAATTGAAGGATTAGTAATTAAATATGAAGATGTAGTTCTAAACCTACCTGAATTGGAATAAGAAGGTATTTTTCATCATAGTAAGCTCATTGTAAAAAATCACTCTGATTACATTTTTGGTAGTACTAAACACCCTAAGTGCGACTTTAGAAAAACAAGCATAACGTAAGATCAAGCAGGCATAACATAAGAGCAAGTCAGTGTGATGCAGAAGAAACAAGTGAAAGCAAGTTTGACAAGTGCAAATATAATAAATGTGTAAAGAATACAAGTTTTTGCAAAACATCTTCAAGAAATTACACAAATTGCATTGCTAGGTTATTGATTTTCACAATCAAATTCATTTGAAGGATAAATTGATTGAATTACTAGAATTGAAATTAATTTAAAATGAGAAACAAATTGAGAACATAGTTGATGGAACATGTACAACAAATGATCCCATACAAAAGGTTGATGCATTTTGTGGCGCAGATGATCTCATACAAAAAGTTTGTGCAACTTTTGAAACCAATGATATGATGATGATGATGATAAACATCAATTTAGATCAATATGACATATCATAACATAAGAAGGTAATAAATTACCTACAATTCTTTAGCATTTTATTTTTATGCTAAAAAACATTAACAAATGTGTTGCAATATCACCATAGTTTTACTAGCTTAAAAGGTCAAGAAGGTTGGTAATGTGCCAAATATTTTGAAATTAGATTGAATGCGAGTATAAGATGGACAATATAAGATAACATTTGTTTCATCTTCAACCTTCTTAGTGTTGCAATGGTGGTTGACTCTTACATCCCAAAGTATTTCGTGAATTGACCAACATACAGTTTCACCATGGAGCTCATAAGAATTCATTTTTATTTTTACAATGTTCATTTTCTTCTCAAAGCTAGTCAAGAAAAAAAGGGATTTTTTATTTTCGAGATTGGGATTGATCACATAAATGGTTTGTGTTACTTGTGATACCCTTGACCTGATAGTTAATAAACAAGCAACAAAAGCTATTATTATTGATGATGTCATAACTACTCATGAGATAGAATCATATAGTAAAGATGAGTCACAAGAAAAAGCTCAAAGTGATTACATTAGTTGTAAATGTGGATTTGAAGTTATCAACGGAAACATTTTTTGAATAACATAAAAAATGATCTTTACAACATGATTGTTAGACCTTAGGAATAATTGCTATTCAACAAAAATCAAATAGTTTAGGATATGACAAAAAACAATAACTTTCATATCCTGAATTAGTCCAAACAAATTTAATATGTGAATGTGAAATTTTTTGATGAAAAATTTAAGGCTTAAGACATTAATGAAGAATTTGAGAATGTTTATTACAAAAGAATTGAATAAATACCTAATGCATGTCAACATTATCATTAGTTTGGTCACATGGAGAATTATGAATCAATTTTTTGATCTCTATCATTGTCTTCATTGAAGGAAGACAAATAGGCTCTTAAAAAATGTAAAAAAATTAAGAAGGATAAAACTAAGATAGTTAATTTATGTTGGGATAAGATCTTAGTGATGTATCAACAAAAAATTAAATAAGTCATTCAATTTAGTTCAAGCATATGTAAAGACACATTTTCATGGATGATGTAGCCTAGGCCTCTCCCAGGCCACAACTACTAGGATCTTCTAATACCTATGCATGTAACAGCTTGTTCCATGATAGTGTAATCTTCATGATTCATAAAAACCTCGCTTTCATTAAGTCCATTTTATAACTCAACAAAAAGATGCAGCCTTCCCATCATTTCGACCCACATAAAACTCACATAACTGCCCACTACCTTATTTTAACAAAAATAGTTCGAAGGGTTTAAAATAGCTCAAAGGGTTCCCATTTACGCGACCTGCATACATGGTCTTGCAACGCGGACTGGTTAAACAACCTCTTCAGTAACCGATCTTACGCAACACCATAAACATATATATGCTACCATATCTATATATACTCATGGCCTCCCATTTACGCAACTCAATCAAATGTCACCGCACGCTTTGTAATCAATCACATAAACAGATAAACCACAATTACGCAGAACGCCGCTGGTTAGAATTCTTCTATTGGTCAACAGAATGAAGATAGATATGTATTACCAGATTTATATCCACGGTATCCTCGCTACGCAACCAGAACTATATATATATATGACCGTCATGTTAATAAGTTGCACAAACAGTTTTTATAAAACTTGGTTGCGCCATCAAAGTTTCCACCTCTTCAGTACGCAGCAGTCTTTGTTATCGGCGTTGATTAAGGGCCGGTTCAATTAGTAATTTCTCCACCTCTTACGCGAGATATCCGCAGGCTGTTCTCGCAGCTCTTCAATTAATGTGGCTGACAGTTAGAAACATTTATATTCCAGCTATCCTCGGTCCTGGTTACACTTTGAAGGTTTGGATAACCTGAGATGGGATTCAAGAATTTAGCTAAGACCGAATTCAACTCTAAGCCACAGTAATTGCGCGTCCACAATTCAGTTAAAGAATTACACATGCGTATACAACGTTTGAATTTGCTGTCCGCCCATAAAGTTAAACATATAGATACGGTTCAGCGCTTCCGCTATGACTCTCAATGGTGTCACCGCCTCTTAATGAAATTTACAAGATTTCTGGCTATACCAAAATATATATAGGCGCCACAATAGAATAGAAATCAAAGCAATATAACCTTAATGACAGGAAAGGTGCCTCCAACGATTGATACCCAGTACTATAGCGTTGGGAATTAGAACCGTAGTACGGATTCAACGATTTCTGCATTCATACCCATACAATTCGACTTCAACAGATTCATATTCACATAAAACAAATATTCACAATAGGTTTACATTCATGGCCAGATATACAATCTATGGCCCTTTTACAAACTGCCCGAAGGCTCCCAAGGAGAACTCTTCCTTGATCACTCTTCACACACACTCCTCACACTCTTCTCTGTGCTTTCAATGCCTATGAGGCTCCATAATTTATTAAACTTAGCATGATAAAAAATCACTTAACTAAAAGCTCTAACTCTACATGCAATGCATACACATGGAAAAGCATCTTTTTGTCTTTTTCCATCTTTTTCCTATTCTAAAATAGAAAAGCTTTCCTTATCCCTTAAGGATCCACATCCATCACTTTTATGCCTAAAAGCTCTCCTAGTTTTATTTTGAAAATATCTAAATATTAAAATGACTTTGGAATTTAGGAAACTAATGCATGACCCCTATGTCTATTATTTACAATAATTTCCCTTTGGGGTTAGATGCTCCCGCATCATACTCCCAAGGTAGGAAAATTTCATGATCTCCTGATCATGTGTTCAGCTCCATGTTTCAGCTCCATGTTTGCCTGGATCCCATATCTTGTACTGTAACTTTGCACTTGCCACTGCTTCTATTTTTTCTTCTCCAGGTCTCCATATTTTATGTTGCTTTGCTCCACTAGCTGTACTCTTGCAATCTTCTGCTGTCTTCCTCTTGCTGCTTCTCTTTTGTTTCACTGCTGCTGGTCTCTTCCGGAATTTCTTCATCATCAGTCGCCTCATTATTTCAATTTCTTTGTCCAGCAGATTTTCTCCAGCTTCTTCAGTAAAACCTGTACTCACAAAACAATTGTTAGAATAAAAAATATAAGGCATCAGTGCCTCTTCTGCTGCTAGTGTCGCTCCACATGTTGCTTTAGCTGTTTCTATGAATGTTGCTGCCTCCCAAACTTCCTGTCCCTCTGCAACATTCGGTTGCTTGTCACCTGCAATTTCATCTGCAATTTCATTTGAAACTTTTTCCTCAGCTTTCTCTGGCAACACTTCAGTATGCTGCTCTGAATTTCCTCCCAACTTCTCTGTCAGCACCTCAGTATGCTGATTCACATTCATCATGAGACTATCAGCTAGCTCCAAGATGTCTTTCTGCTCTCGTTCACTGTACTGAACTCTTTCACCTGCTGCAATCTCCTTGTCATAATTTGGATTCTCCAACCAATATTCCAAAAATGCAATTTCTCTGTAGCATCGCTGAAGCATCTCATCATTACTTGCATTCACACGAACTTCCTCTTGTGCTGTAATAGTTGCACAAGGTTGTACATCCTCCTTAATAAAACCTATCATCATATCGCAATTGTCAGCTACAAAAATACATGGTTTTACATTATCCATGTGATCTGGATTTGCCCAATAACTCAAGAATTCATCAATGATCTTCTTCTCTGTTTTCATTTCCTCCTGTAATCTTGCTACCTCAGCATCGATCTGAACAGTCTCCAGATCTTCCTGTATTGTACCTGCAAACATACATAATTCATTAGTTTTAAAACCACAAGACTTTTCAGTCTTGACTGCTTCCTTCAACATTTTCCTTTTGATATATCTGCATGTGGGATTTTCAAACTCCAACTCTGGCGCAAGAACTCTAAGTCCCCTTTTCAACAAGGCAATCATAATTTTCTTCAACCTCCTCTGCAACTGTCGCCAAATCACTCTCTTTCCCTTCAGTGGAAAGATCCATTTTCCATTTTGATCTTTCTGCTCTTGCAGCCATTCTTCCAGTACCTGCAATTGTACCTTCATTACTGCAATCTCTCTTTCTCGAACTCCTGCAGTCATCTCATTTCTTTGTCTTTCACCTGCAAACATCCACAAATTGTCAGATTTAAAACCATATGACCCTTTGGTCTTACTTGAAGTTTCAGTCTTCAAGCCTTCATCATCACTATCTCCCAGAAATTCTCCTTGTTCTGGTTCACAGATGTATTCTTCCACTTCAACTTCCTTTGGACTTGTCTTCTTGCCATTTACCTTGGCATCCTCTTTCTTCTGTCCTCTACCGTGGCTTTTTCCTGAACCTCTGCTATGACTATCAGTAGTCATCTTCTCCTTCGCCATGAGTTCCTCACCTATGCGTTGCATGAAGCCTCTACCACAGCAAGCTCTCTTGCTGCCACTTACCTCACCAATCCTTCCCTCCAGATCTGGTCTTTTGGTAATCATTGGTCCTCTGCTGGAACCTTTCGAGCATTCTCCACTGCTCTTTCAGGCTTCTCTCCTCTGCAACTTTCTGCAACAAGCCTCTGCAACAGCTAGTCCTCCTAGCTGCAATCTTACCTCACTAAGCTCCCCTCACTTAGTCTTTTGGTAAGCATGGTCCTTTGTCTAGAACCTTCTTCCTAAGCAACACCTTTGCTCCCTCTAGGCTTCTGCAATCTTCTTCTCTCTCCTGAGAACACTTCAGTTGTCCTCTTTATCCAATTCCTTATTGGATTCTTCAGGTTCAGTGCCACTTCTCTGCAACCATAAACTTCAATTACAAATTTCAAGTCAGAAAAATAATCTCACCTCTTAAGATCTTGCATGATCTCGTCCTCCTTCTTCTTCTGCAATCCTTTTCACTTGTGGAGTTTGCACATCAGATAAAAAAATCATTTAACACACTTCAGTTCTAAAAAAAAAAACAAATATCTTCAGCTGAGCATTCTAGCTCTGATACCACCTGATGTAGCCTAGGCCTCTCCCAGGCCACAACTACCAGGATCTTCTAATACCTATGCATGTAACAGCTTGTTCCATGATAGTTTAATCTTCATGATTCATAAAAACCTCGCTTGCATTAAGTACATTTTATAACTCAACAAAAAGATGCAGCCTTCCCATCATTTCGACCCACATAAAACTCACATAACTGCCCACTACCTTATTTTAACAACAATAGTTCGAAGGGTTTAAAACAGCTCAAAGGGTTCCCATTTACGCGACCTGCATACATGGTCTTGCAACGCGGACTGGTTAAACAACCTCTTCAGTAACCGATCTTACGCAACACCATAAACATATATATGCTACCATATCTATATATACTCATGGCCTCCCATTTACGCAACTCAGTCAAATGTCACCGCACGCTTTGTAATCAATCACATAAACAGATAAACCACAATTACGTAGAACGCCGCTGGTTAGAATTCTTCTATTGGTCAACAGAATGAAGATAGATATGTATTACCAGATTTATATCCACGGTATCCTCGTTACACAACCAGAACTATATATATATGACCGTCATGTTAATAAGTTGCACAAACAGTTTTTATAAAACTTGGTTGCGCCATCAAAGCTTCCACCTCTTCAATACGCAGCAGTCTTTGGTATCGGCGTTGATTAAGGGCCGTTTCAATTAGTAATTTCTCCACCTCTTACGCGAGCTATCCGCAGGCTGTTCTCGCAGCTCTTCAATTAATGTGGCCGACAGTTAGAAACATCTATATTCCAGCTATCCTCGGTCCTGGTTACACTTTGAAGGTTTGGATAACCTGAGATGGGATTCAAGAATTTAGCTAAGACCGAATTCAACTCTAAGCCACAGTAATTGCGCGTCCACAATTCAGTTAAAGAATTACACATGCGTATACAGCGTTTGAATTCGCTGTCCGCCCATAAAGTTAAACATATAGATACGGTTCAGCGCTTCCGCTATGACTCTCAATGGTGTCACCGCCTCTTAATGAAATTTACAAGAGTTCTGGCTATACCAAAATATATATATAGGCGCCACAATAAAATAGAAATCAAAGCAATATAACCATAATGACAGGAAAGGTGCCTTCAACGATTGATACATAGTACTATAGCGTTGGGAATTAGAACCGTAGTACGGATTCAACGATTTCTGCATTCATACCCATACAATTCGACTTCAACAGATTCATATTCACATAAAACAAATATTCACAAGAGGGTTACATTCATGGCCAGATATACAATCTATGGCCCTTTTACAAACTGCCCGAAGGCTCCCAAGGAGAACTCTTCCTTGATCACTCTTCACACACACTCCTCACACTCTTCTCTGTGCTTTCAATGCCTATGAGGCTCCATAATTTATTAAACTTAGCATGATAAAAAATCACTCAACTAAAAGCTCTAACTCGACATGCAATGCATACACATGGAAAAGCATCTTTTTGTCTTTTTCCATCTTTTTCCTATTCTAAAATATAAAATCTTTCCTTATCCCTTAAGGATCCACATCCATCACTTTTATGCCTAAAAGCTCTCCTAGTTTTATTTTGAAAATATCTAAATATTAAAATGACTTTGGACTTTAGGAAACTAATGCATGACCCCTATGTCTATTATTTACAATAATTTCCCTTTGGGGTTAGTTGCTCCCGCATCAATGGAGAAATCACAAAAGAAACGAATTTCAAATAATTGTTATAGATGAAAATTTTCGACATGATTAGGGCTCATTATAAATTGAACATTGATTCCAAATGGTACTCCCTTTTACCTTAAGTGGTGGAATTACACAAATGAAATGAGAAAGGTACTCTCTTGCACTCGAAGGGGTGGGGGGAATACAACGATGAAGATACAATTGAACTCCTTTTCACCTTAAACAAGGAGTATATTGTGAAAGTTGTTTGTGGTCAACCAAAAACCACTAAAACACATGGTATCAAGTAAAATTGGTTAGTGAAAACCATTAGTCAAAATGGTTAGTGTTCAACCAACAAAACCACCAAATATAATGATGAACAGATATAAAATTGTCTCCTTCCACATACTTCTCACCTTGCACTTGATGAGGGAAAATTTCAAATATTAATGATGATAATCAGACTTCAAGTTCCAAAGTCTTATAAATCAAAATTCAATCATCATTTGAAAATTTTTAGCACAATGATTTGTCTCTTGAATAAGATATATACAATTCAATCAACATTAAATCAATCTAATCAAATTAACATATTTGGAAAAATCAAGCATGGAATTTAGAATCCTTTTATTTCTCCTCAACTATTCATTAAGATGTTGTTTGACACCTAATTGTGTCTAAATTCATAGAGAACTTGAGTGATCCTATTTGTTCATTGATAGCAAAATGTTGATCCTATTTGTTCACCAATTACTAGCGGAATGTTTAAACATAATGACTATTCACTTCCAAAATTCTACTCTCTTTCAAAATTCATTTTAGATGGACTATTAAACATCCATATTGGTGTTTTTAAGGCATATATCATTGAACGTTAGTTAGTAGTTTAATATTGAAGATAGAGGTCATATTAGTTTATACTCTAGTTCATGTCCCCTTATTGGCATAATTATTTAGACTTGTGATTGAAGGGGGCATTGTTAAACTACGAGTCCTTAGATAGTCACAAAGTCTAACATTGTTGTCTTATGAGTTGTCAAACTTATATATACTAATGAGGTGTTATTATTATCAACTGATGAATTGTTAGTGAGATCTAGATCTAGAAATAATCAAATAAATGTACTATAAATTGATACCATGAGATGAATACAATTACTAAGAGTGGCTTAAAGTATTTTATGCCAAGTTTTCCTATTTCTTGCTTGTGTTCTATTTCTTATCATATACAAGATATATTCCAAGTTTATTGCAACCAACATTTAATTTATTTTAGTTATTCCTTCTTCTTTTTTGTCACATATGTACATTATGTTACATTACATGAAAACATTTTCCTCATAGTAGGTTATAGAGTGTCTCTTAGTGCAATCCAAGTGAATACAAATTGATCAACTTCTCATATGTTTGTACAATCTAAATTAGATAATTGGGAAGTGAAAGGGAAGAATGAAGATGATGCATTGTGATCGTTAAGCTTCCTTGTGTGTCAATGTTTCATGTTGTTTATTCATTTTATTGCCCCCACATCATATTGGGATGTTGTTTTTACAATAAGGGAGCATGTGTCAAGGCAGTGTAATGATTTATTAATGTGATTGAACCTGTCGAATGCGTAATTGAGCCATAATGTTAGAATTACATGACTAGAATATTAGTATGTTTGTTGATCATCAATAACTTTCCACTCTAATTCAATTCAAAGTTGTTTTATGCAACATACTTATCATATTAATGATTATATATGATTCCACCTCTCGAATATGATGACCAAATTTTTTTAGTTATACTTGGAAAAATCTCAATGCGAATTCTTGTTATCCGGACCCCTTCAATTATGGAATTAATATGTCTATGCCTACTTATGACATCAAGCCTCCTTTCTTAGAAGTTATTATTCCCCAATAACTATCTTTCCAATTAAAGAAAATTCACTCCAATCTACTATAATGTGTTGTCCATTTCTCACCACAATTATTATTCATTTAGCTTCATGTACTCATTGTTGAAATTGAAATTGGATCAATATCCATGTAGGTTTAAACATCCAGCTTGAAATATGTTCTCCCTAATCTACTTGATGATAAACTAAGGGTCAAATCTAAGCATATTTATATTTTTGTCCTTTTCATTAAGGAATTCTATATAAAGGTAAGTCTAGACTCTCTCTAATATATGAAATATGCGATCTACGAAATGAGCATTGTGCTGTTAAAAGGAATCATGTGTCGAAATCGTCACATCGTTGTTGTTGAAATACAAATTTCTCATTGAAACTCATTGTTTGAAAGCGCTATAAAAGCCACGCGTATTGATCAACCACATGGGAATGTCTCAAGATCGTTGCAATCACACCGAAGTTAAAATAAGTGTGGTGAGTTTAATTGATTTAAACAACTCGATATAATAATATTCTCATTCACCTTGTTTATAATTTGTAGGGTGTTGTTTATTAATAATTAAAAAAACCATTATAGATTGATTCATTTATTCATTTAATGTAAATGTGGGTTATTAATATATGTAAAAAAAATGACTAGCTTATTAGGAAAATAAATAAATTTATTCATAGGATTGTTAATGGATAATCACAAATATACATCATTGATTTATGAGTTGTTATCTCTAAATGTTGATTATTAATATATGGTGAAATATAAAATTAGGTTAATTTTAAAAGAAATGAATTTATCTGTATTATGATTTATGGATAATTACAAACATATATCATTGTTTTATGAGTTGTCATATTTATATATAGATGAAATGATGTCATTATCTATCTTTGAGTAGTTAATGAGATTTAAATTAAAAAAATGAATTTGAAATTATAAATTGACATCACGAAATTAATACAAAAATAATTTTTAATTAAAATATCTTAGTGTTATAGTTCCAATTTGGTATCCTAAACTAATAGGTGTTGAGTGTATTACCATCATATATATATCTATTTTTTTTCTTGGTTTTCCAAAAGCTTTTTGAAAGTATAGTTGAAAAGTTAAAAGCTTGCAATTATTTAAATATTACTTTGGGAAAGACATCACATTTATTATGCTAATGAACACCATTGATGACTTATAAATATACTTACACATTGTCATCTCAAAAATAATTCTTAGAATCAAGTCAATTTTGTTTTCTTTTTGTCCTAGACTTATCATGAAAATTTGAATAAATATGTTTATGGATATTTGTGCTCATGGGCTATTTTCTTGGATGCTTACAATTTTTACTTAGGCATTCTCATTACAAAAATTATTCTTATAATAAATTCAATTTTGTTTACTTTTTGTCCTAGACTTATTAAGAAATATGAAATAAAGATGTTTATGGATATTTTCATGTGCAATTTTCTTGAATGCTTGCAATGTTTTATGTCGTCTTTTCACACTTGATTTTACTTTGGTAAACAAATCCAAATTCCCATGCACTCATGAAGGGTAATGGTGATTACAAATCAGAACTAAACTATCATTGTTAACTATATAATTGATTCAAATTAAAGACAACAACATTTTGAACCATTAAATTATTATTGAATTGTAAAACTTGAAGGGTTAGTGATTGAATATGAGGATGTAGTCCTAAACCTGGGCAATATTGATTGTCCAATTAGATTCACTAGGGTTTTGCTTATTAGTATTTGCATACAAACCCTAGACTTTTAGCTAAAGAGGAGAGTACGGTTTTGAGCTCTAAAATATTAAGTGTATGGTTGGCTTTTCATATCTTTAATAGGATATAGGATACGTCCATGATGGCGCTGTTTCCGTCTTTATGAGGCCATCAATCAAATCTCGGTGCGGGATTTAGTGCAGAATAACATCAGTGCACAATTAATTTTATTAAAAGCATGACTAAATGATTTCTTTTAATGGGTGCATAATACACCTTGTAAATAAAAATATTAAATCATTAAGTGATAATTTTATGTTTTTTAATATTTGAATAATTAATAGATGTTTTTAGTGAAGTACATCTGTGAGAAAAATAATAAATTTTAATTTATAATGTTAAATTTTGAAAAAGTTTCATAAATTTTTAAATCTAAGTTCTCTAAAAATTTATTGATACTTTATTACCGTGCTGCTGCCGGGAATAATAACTTATTAAATACACTAACCTAATAAATTATTAAATACACTAACCTTTAGAATTAAATTATTATAATTACAAAGATTACAATGTGATATCCACCATTATAACAAAATGTTGATATCAATAAATCTAATGTAATAAATTATTGATACTTTATTACCGTGCTGCTGCCGGGAATAATAAATTATTAAATACAATAACCTTTAGAATTAAATTATTATAATTACGAAGATTACAATGTGATATCCACCATTATAACAAAATGTTGATATCGAGCATTATAAATTAAGTCGACAGAGTTAGAATTACGAGTATAGATCAGAATGTATCTTACACGCTGACGATTTAATAGAAAAACGGGTTTCGAACCATTCAAATATCTTACTATAATGAATGTAAAATTCAATCAAGGCGTCAAAAAGTTTTTCCCTGTTCTGTTCTGGCCTGGTTTCAGCTCTCAGTATCAATTTTACTTGAGCAGCTGACAGCTACTTTTTGGTGAAAACGTGAGTTGGGTATCGTTTTTAAAAAGAACCAAAATATGAGTTGGGTATCATATTTTATTTTGCTATAAAATATGATGAACGGCTTGTCCTTTTAGATGGGCAATATTTTATGAAAAGGAAAAATTGTTGGACTCTATTTTGGTGGACCATTTCTTAAAAATTATAACGTTGGACACTGTTATAAAATTTCAGGTGGAAAGACATTTTCGCTAAAAAAGCAACATATACAATATATACATCATATGTACATCAAAAATGATATCAATATGACACTGTTATAAAATATGACACTATTCTATTCAATCTCACGACCATTTACGAAATGTGACACTGTTTACAAAATATGACACCGTTCGATCTTCCAACCATTTATGAAAATATGACACCGTTCGATCTTCTAACCATTTATGAAAATATGACACTTCCATTTCTGTCGCACCATGATCTCCGACATCACTATTGCCATAAATTCAAATGTTTATTATTGTTTGGATTGAATGCGTATGGCCCAAGTAAAGAATCAAATTTTATTTTAGACATTTGTGAACTTTTTGCTATTAGAAAGCAATAACGGGTCACATCATAGTTGATCATGGTCGATGAGACGGAGTGTTCTTGATCGTTCTTGATAATAAGCAAACCTGCCCACCAAGTCTCGTAGTTGATAATAAGGAAACTTGCCCACCAAGTCCCGTAGTTGTTCGTAAGAAAACTTGCACACCAAGTCAATATTGTTGTTGCGTTTAAGGTGCCAACAAAATTATTTATTGAAAATGGTTGTATAAAGTAAGGAAACATTGATTGTATTAAGGAAAGTTTACGAGTTTCCATATAGGAGAAAAGTACAATGTATTATACAAATAAGACATGATACAATATGTTATGATTAAACAAATTTTAAGTGTGAAATGTTGTGTTATAATCAAAGAAATTTTGGGAGTAATATGTACATTTCAATTTCATATGTATCAAAAAAAGATTTGATATGTGTTGTACATATTTTTTATTTAGGTGTGATATAGGTTGTGTTGCACCTTCTAATTATGAGTAAAATGTATCATATCACATCGAAATGATATTTTGTGCGGTGCAAAATGAAGAGTTGGTTGTGGAGAGAAAAGCTTGGGAGAATGTAAAGTGTCGCAAGAAGAAGATCTTCAATGTGACGCTATTGTATGGAAACCTATTTTTCCTAGCATGATGTATTGTGTGGAAAACAACTCTGTGCTACACACTATAAAGGAGAAAATTGTCATGTGAAGAAGTTGGTTTGATTCATGCAAAATGTCATGAATGAACTATTTTCTAAGAGTTGTAATGTATCACAATAAAGGATATTTGTTGTGATGTAGTCTTTCACGAGGGAAAACACTTTGCATGTTAAGTGGTGTAAGAAAGATTTTTTTTGAAAGGTGCAATGAAGGGAAACTTGTCTTGAACGATTAAAAGAAAATTTATCTTTGTTGCAACAAAAGGGAAAATTTTATTATGCAAGAAGAAAAATTATGGTTGTGCAAAGGAGCACATGAAGATAAATTTTTAGGTGATAAAATATATCTTAGAGATGGAAATTTATTAGAAATGCAATATGTCACAAAGAAGGGAAAATTGAGGCAATATTTTGTTTTGCAAGTAAAAACACATTACTCACGGAATTTCATAAAGGAATAACTTTTGGAAGACATGAAAATGAAATTAGGAGTCCCATCCGGTACGATGGCCCGGTTTCCATTATCTTAAAGATATGCCTTAGCTCTTGCTTGTCAACACATGAGAGTGGTCTGATTTGCCTTCGAACAATGAGGTTCACGTGCCTGGTGAGTGCTAGTGTTACTTGTGTCAAGGTTCTTTCACCGCAGAGGGAGAGGGTGGAAGTGACTCTCCAGTCGAAAAGGGAATAGTCCCAACTCTGTCAGAGACACACAACATGGTAGGACATACGCAACTTCCGGCAGAGTAGTCCACACGGATGCGACTGTCACAAACACATAATGAATGGATATCACATACAACACCCAACGAAATAGTCCACGTGAGTGCGAAGATCGTTATAACAAGTTTATGGGAATGGTTCTGTCTAGTGTTTGGAGAGGTAGCCCACACGGGAAAGACATCGTTAACAACTTATACAACACATTTTCATAAACATATGTATTAGAACAACTAACATAGTTCAACTATCTTAATAAGTTAAAACGACATGCATTACAAGTGTCCAAAGAATAGTCTTACAAACAATTACAATACATGTGTGAAAATGTCCTAGCATGTTAATAGGATTTTGAATTAAGCAAAATTTCCAAGACACACCCGTACACCATTACATCACTAACCCCGATAGTGGGGCATTGGAGCCACTGCTCGCTCCTCAAAGAAAAGATTATAGACTCTCAATGCTATGTGGAAGGAGCCAAGGTGAAAAGTATTTTGCATGTACAAATGAGGGGTATTTATAACCAAGGGTGAAACTGACCCTTGCGGCTTTTCAACTTCCCTAATGACAGTTTTACTTACATGACTCTTCAACTTTACATGTGGGTCTCTTGGACTTCCACGTTACATTACATTAATTACAACAGTATGGGCCATAGTAGTGATGTGGCCGAGATGACTCATGACACGACTCGACACGAAAGTGCTAGTATGTTCATGTCGTTGATGGTGTCCATGTCGATCTGCAGTGCTGTTGAGTGATGGATGTGCTCTTGGTGTATCATAACTTCATCTCTGCATGGCAAGGTGTGTGTTGGCTTGAGGGGGCCTGACCTAGGTTTAGAGATAATTAGCCAAACAAATCCCTACACTACTGGCCCTTTCGGCATCAGCCCGCGGAGCGCAGACTGAGGTCTAACCCGAAGCAGTATGGGGGGATGTTGGAACCAAGTTTCCGTACCCTTGAGATGTCTGAGGGGTTGGTTTAGTCCAACTGTGAATTCCTTCATGCAGGCAACTTCACGCACTATCCTGACCTGCGAGGTCTTCGTGATCTGTTATAATCACCTTCGCGCAACCCTAATTAGGGGCTAAGGTGCGCTACTTCCCCAAGTTACACCACGTATCTTACTTATCTTCTTATAACAGTTAGTTATCTTCGCGTAAACAGATACTTTATCTTATATTCACTTTATCAACACATTCATGTAAGTTCGTGCATCATATAAACAATAGAAATGCAATTTATATCCGATACATTCAATGCACAAAACAGGAAAAAGATACACAGAAATGATGTAAAACTTATCTTTATTATTTCTCCAAAGGTTATAGACTCGACTCTCTCTGCACACTCAACTGCAAGGGTCTGCGCACTCAACTACGGAATACTAGGCCTCTGCGCACCCAGCTGCAGAGCCTTCTCCTACTCTACGACCCAAAGACTCGACTCGACACTTAGATAAGACTCAATTATTCATCCTTCATTCATGACTATCATTCCGTTATTTACAACTTAGAGCCTCGCTCTATTTATAAAATCCCATGGTCTGCGGACCATGGGTAGATTTCTAAAGCTAAAGTTACATTTAAAAAATGAGGGCGGATAACCCTATGACTCATTTACAATCTTTGTGCTCGCGCCCACAAAACGCAGAGTCTTTACATCAAATTTGGTCAAAATCTGGGCTTTAAGCCCCAAAACTTGCCTTGGGGGATCCCATGCCCAACAAGCCCCCAACACAAACATCGTGACTCGCCCTCGAGTCACTCTGTCGGTGCGGAGATCTTTGTGCGAAGACCTCCCAACTCTGTCCGAACTACTGCAAGGTTAATAACGCACTTAGCAGCTACCTGTTGTATCTCCTGCACGTGTTGTTCAGAGACCGATGTAGTTGAACTGCTTCCTTGTATCTGTTTATAGTCCCGTACCTCCTTTCAGCTACCTGGAGTGCTAAGACTGTGCTTCGGTGGGCTAGTCAGATAGCCGAGCCACCCGTGTATGGCTTCAACCGACTGCCATTCACTCTTCCTGGGAAAGGTTCTCCATTTAACTTTACCAACTGCACCGTGCCTCTGTCTGTGACCTCCTTAATAACATACGGTCCCAGCCAATGCATTCTGAATTTTCCCGGGAATTTATCAAACTTACTATCATACAGTAACACCAAATCGTTCACCTTGAAGGTGCGCAACTTAATATGTTAATTGTGCCATGCATTTTCGTGCTTCTTTTGTACCTGTTGGTGAAAGCCAGCCAGAAATCGTTCTTCCTCGAGTTCCTCCAACTGCGCGAGTCTTTCCTCCAGGGCTCCACGGTCCGTCATACCTATGAGTGCTGCTATGCGCAAACTAGGTATGATGTATTCCATCGGTATTACGACTTCCACTCCATAGACCAGCCGGAAAGGTGTCTGTCCCATCAGTTTCTTGCATGTCATCCTATAAGCCCATAATAATGCAGGTACGCGCATGTCCCAATCACTTTGTTGCACGTTGCATACTTTGGTCAGCGCAGTCTCCAGTACTTTGTTAAATGATTCTAATGTCCCGTTGGCTTGTGGGTGATATGGTGTGCTTTTCTAATGATACACCTGAAACTCTTCTGTTAGCGCGCTAATCGTGTTGTTCAGGAAATGTGTACCATGGTCGTTCGTCAAGATCTCCGGACATCCAAATCGTGTCAATACGTGTTAAAACAGAAACTATCGCAGTTGTGGTGGCCGTGCAATCTTTTATTGGATGCGCTTTTGCCCAACGAGTCAGGTACTCTGTCGCAGTGATAATATATCTCGCACCTGTTTTTCCTTGAGGTTTGATAGGTCCTACAAAGTCGATTGGCCACTTTTCAGAGGGCTGCAGCATCATTTGCGGATTCAAAGGCATCTCGTCCCTCCGCGATGGTTTACCTGTTCTTTGACATACATCGCAGGCATTGCAATGTGATTTTGAATCCTGATGAAGGGTTGGTCACCACAACCGTGCACAGAGAATCTTCTGCGCGGTCACTCTCCCTGCATAATGTCCTCCCGTAGTGCCCCCATGCGCATCTGTGAGGATATGGATTCTTTCAAATTCAAGTACATACCTCCACAGTATCTCATCATTGCCTATCTTATATAGGTGCCCCACAATGACAGAGAAATATGCCGCGCGCACCACTAGTTCCTTCTTCTGCTGGACGGAGTACTCTTCGGTGCAGTTCCAGTCGTAAGAAAGTGGATTATATCCTCAAAATGTTCATCCACTACGCGGAAAGCAAAGAGCTGTGCGTCAGGTAATCCTTCCTCTAGACTAGTAGGTTCCTCTCCTGTCTCAATGCGCGACAGGTGATCTGGTCTTGTGTTCAATCGTCCAGGTTTCAAAACAACTTCAAAATCATATTCTTGGAACAATAAAAGCCATCTTCATATGCGACCCCCCAACACAGGCTTATTGACCAAGTATTTCAACGTGGAATGATCTGTATACATTTTGAAGTGTCCCCCTAGCAAGTAGTGTCGATATTTCTGGAGCGCATACACCATAGCCAATCCCTCGCGTTCAGTGGTGGAATAGTTCTTTTCTGCTTTAGACAATCTGCGACTCGCGAACACGATAGGGTGGTCCAAGCCCTCGCCACCATCTTGTGTTAGTACCGCTCCCAGCGCTATACATGATGCGTCAACATGGACATGAAACTCCTTGTCCCAGTTCGGGAAGACCAGGATCGGTGCAGTGACCATCTTTTCTTTCAATACATCCAGGCTTTTCTTACAGTCATCGTTCCAGCAGAACGTGACATCTTTTTTCAATAGCTTTTCCATCGGTGCGGTGATCTAGGCATAGATTTTGATGAACTTCCTATAGTACCCCATATATCCCAGGGTAGTGCACAACTGTTTCACACTTCGCGACGCTTCCAAATTCAGAATCACCGCAATCTTCGCGGGATCTACCATCAGTCCCTGTCTGCAAACCACATGTCCCAACAGGTTCCCGAAAGGAACGAGGAATGTACACTTCTTGAGGTTAAGCGCGATTTGGTATCTTTGGCAGGTATCCAACATCAAGCGTAAGCTCGCTACATGGTGCTTAACAAACCCAAATACAGTCCAATCATCAAAATAAACTTCCAAGAACTTGTGAATATATTCCTTAAATGCTGTAACAACCACGCACGAAAAGATAGCTGACGCGTTCTTAAACCCAATGGCATGACAGTGTACTGAAAGTAGCCCCACTCAGTCACAAAGGTTATCTTGCTGCTATCTTTCGACGCGATTTTAATATGGTGGTACCCTGAGAACCTGTAAGTGAAAGAATATGCTTCTTTCCCATCGACATTGTCCAACATCTCATCTGTGAATGAAGTTGGGAATGGATCGTGCACACAAGCGTCATTCAATTTTCTGAGATCCACGCATATTTTTATCTCGTCCTTCTGCTTCTTTTCCTACACCACCATTGGACTTACCTAATCGGATTCTTCCACCAGTTCAATGATTCCTGCTGCGAGCATTTTGTCTAGTTCTACGTGGACCTTCTCCTTGTATTTCGGATTTAAGCAGTAAGGCCTCTGCTTAACTGGCTTCGCGTCGGGTTTTAACGTGATCCTCATCATTCCTAAATCTCTAATGATTCCCTTTAAATCCATAAACTTGGTCGGGAATAAGTCCTGGTACTCGCGGAGTAACTCAGCGACCTTATCCACCGTTGCATCATCCCAGTAGTCATCGAGCGTTGCAAACTTAGGTTCGGCCTCCGTACCAATGTTCACCCGCTTCGTTTTTACTGGCACGGTGATGTCAGGGTTCTCAATCTGTGGTCCTTGAACCTCGCGATGGCCTTCTGTTTCTGGAATGTTAATTTTCCGCAGATCTTTGTCTTCTTCTTCAGCACTTACATTATAACATTCCAGCACGCAACTCAGCTGAGTAGCCCATTCAGGCTTAATCGATTCTACTGGCTCCTATGGTATCATAAAGATAGCTGCCTTTACCTATTGTAGCGCTTCATCAACACTGTCCACCATCTATCCTCAAAACTGAAGGTCATCATGAACCCTTCGCGCAAGATATCCCATTCACTTATCCCATGGCAGAGCTCCGTCTCTATATACCAATTCATGGGTATAACATCTAGGGTATGACAGAATAGGTGCACCCACTCAGGTTGTGGCTTTTCTCCATAGAACTTCGTCCACTAGGCCAGGTGTGCGCGCGGATCATCCTGTCAATCATACTTGTCTGCTAGTTGCATCTTAGGTTTCCCAAACCATGTGCGCATCATTCTCCTGCATTCTCGCTAGTCCTGAAAGCTCCCTTTGTGCGTTACCCACCACCTCGCAAGCGTAACACGTAGTACCCAATTCAAGGCCTAGAAACATTGCTTTTCCGGCACCTCCCTTTCAAACTTATCTAGGAAAGTATCTACCTCACTTAACCCATCATAAGTAAGTAGATCCCTCACTTCTGTCGATACGCAACGTAGCGATCTTTTCATCATATTATAGTTCAGCGTGGTTACCTCGTGTAACCAATTCTGCCATTGCTCTATCTCCTGATCAGAATTCGACGTATAGGAGCTTTTGCGCTCCCATGAGATGCGTCCATCCACGGTGGGATTTACCCAGTCTTGCTCTCGCGCAGTTATCTTGTAGATGCAGTCCAAATCGTTATCGCTTTCATAGTCATGCACAGGCTCTGTGTAACGTGATCCCTCAGCAGGGTCCAAGGGTATAACTACGCGTAGAGACTTCTTCTCAAAAATCATCTTGCGCTTCTTCAGATTAATCACCCTGTTCATATCAGTGGCCCAATCAATTCCTAAGAGCGCGGGGTAGGGATTGCTGTCATCGATAATCTCTATCACCTCAAAGTCTGCTAGCGCGCTCGCTCCCTCAATATCCATGGTGATTCCCTGCAATCTCCCATTAGGTATTATCTTTTGCTGGTTCGCCATTCGCAGCTGGATAGGAGACCATTGCAGTGTAGGCCTCTCCATGCGCTCCCATGTCTGCTTCAGCAGAATGTTCACGTCCGATCCTAAAGCCATAATTACTTGGTACATCTCATATTCTCCAATTTGCGCGGTTAGCCTCATTTCTCTTCCTGTCCTAGTCTTGTGTTTTCCAATCTTTCGGACTATGCGCAGTTCTCCTGCTGCGGTCCCAGTGCATCTGTTAATGAGTCCTTGCAATCCTTTTACAACCTTACTGTCACACAGTAGCTTCATGCATGTTTCCAGGAACGTTGTAAGCATAGATGGGTCCATTTCCGACTCCGGTCTATCTTTGCTTTCTGAAGTGGAGGCATCAGTGAAGCTCTTCTTAGCTTCCATGAAGATTTACTTAGCGTGCTCCAAATCAAACTTTGCTTCTTTCGTCGGAGCCTTGTGAACCCAAGTACTATCTTCGGGCTGTTTTCCTTTATCATCCCCCATCGCGACTCCACTTCGGAGCACAATGTTTGAACATTTGGATCTTCCTCGCGTGGCTCAAACCTCATCATCTGCAGGTTCTGAGTCGGGGGAGGCGGTAGCGTTCCCTTATCGCATATCCTAGCTATCAGCGTAGGAAAATCCTCCATCTCATGATCAAACAAGGTACAATACAGACATGATGGACGCGTTGGATTCATACAATCATGGGCATAATGTCATGGCCCTCCACAATTGTAGCATATCAGCTGTCCGTGACCTCTTCTAGGTCCTCCTCCACCTCGGCCTCGTCCACGCCCCTGAAATCCGGTTCGTACCACTCCCGCGTTCTGGTATAGGGGCCGTGTTTCGGCCTGAAATCTATAGGTGGGAGTTCTATCCATCATTAGCTCATAGCTTCTATAAGTGCGCTCATCGTGTCCAACCGATCTACAAAAATTACAGAACAACTGTTGCGAATTCTATGTGTACTTCTGTAACAAATGGCAGTTGTCCGTAGCATGCTTTCCTCCTATTTGACAAATCGCGCACCACAAAGTAGGTGCCATGCTAGGTCTTTCTTGCACTTTCGACCTTAACGGCATTGGTCCTCCTCCCACAAGGTAATTCGCGAACACAGGGCAGTGGTCCTTATCATGACCTTGACCCTTGCATTTTACGCACCACACCTCTTCGTGCACTTCTGGTCGGGTTGTCCTGTCCTGTTTCAGACTCTGCATCTCAAGGCATAAGTTCTTCAACTCCACGTGGATCTCCTGAACTCACAAGTTAGGATCCTACATTGGAGTTTCATGCATCCTCATCGCGATTTGCAAGGCCTCTACCTGAGTCATTAACCTCTGTTGCAATAACACGTTCCTCAAATGTGATGTTAGCGATGCTACAAACCATTCGCGGTGCTGTCCATCTGTCAAAGTCATATTAGCTTCACGAATCATACACTTCAGTCTCTAATCCGGCTCCCAAGGAGTCTCGCCTGGTAGAATTGTGATCTCTTTGAATCCAAAGATCAACTGCGCTTCTGACTTCGGCCTGCTAAATTTTCTGTTTAGTGCTGCTTGGATATCCACAGTTCCTGCATTCGGATTGTAATTAGAATGCTTAATATACCAGGTCAATTCGTGATCCTGCAAAGTGCTGACCAACGTTGCTTTCTTTATATTATCATTTGTAACTCCCTACGCTTCCCATACGGCTCTTATCACGAACCAAAACTGGTCCAGATCTTCATTTCCTACTCCCTTGAGCACATGCAAATTTATCACGCTTTCCATATTGACTCGCGGTGGTGGCGGAGGTGGTACGGGTGAGGATGGAGGTGAAGGCGGTGAAACTGGTGGCGGTGTGGGTGGGGGTGGTATGCGCGGAATCCTTTTCCTTATCAAATGGATCGCACTTCACGGCAAGACCTTCGTGAGCTCTTCCTCGTCCCCTCGCGGAGGTGAAATCAAAGGGATATTCTCTAGTCCCTTACTTCCTTCGTTTCCGTAGGTTTTTCTGCTTCGCGTGGCTCCAGACATCAAGGTAATTGCGTAACCCTCTTTTCACACAATAGCATTTTAATCCAATTATTCAGAGACTTTACGTACTTACCTCGCAGTCCTTTGAGAAAGCGTCGCTCCGCTTCGCTATAGCTAGCTAAACTCTCTACCACCAACTCAGTAATGAATCCTCCTATAATCCGATCAAGCTAGTGATGAACAACGTGCATGATATTATCCTCTGATGCTTCCAATCTGCACACCAACTCTGGAGTCCACACAATAGGATTATCGAGTTTCCACCTTCCTTGGCTATCTGCTATCTTCGCGATCCACTCGTACAACTTAGTAGGGAAATATGCGAAGAAGTTTTCATGGATCTCTGTGTACAGGTAGCAGTCTAAACACTCTTCTTTTGTCAGTCGCGGGTTCCTATTCTCTTCGGCCACGAACTCGTGAATTCTCCTGTCCAACCAACCTTCAATTTCCTTCTTAGTTGGATTCCAATGATACAACATCAGAATCTCTATGCAAATTCCGATCCTAGAAACGAAACCATTTGTTGGCTTGAGGGGGCATGACCCAGGTTCAGAGATAATTAGCCAAACAGATCCCTACACTCTTGGCCCTTTTAGCAACAACCCGCAGAGAGCAGACTGAGGTCTCACCCGAAGCCGTATGGGGGGATGTTGGAACCAAGTTTCCGCACCCTTGAGATGTCTGAGGGGTCGGTTTAGTCCAACTGTGAATACCTTCACGCATGTCACTTCGTGCACTATCTTGACCTACGAGGCCTTCGCGATCTGTTATAATTGACTTCGCGTAGCCCTAATCAGGGGCTGAGGTGCTTTCACGCTGCTAAAGTAGCGATCTGCACTACTTCTCCAAGTTACACCACGTATCTTACTTATCTTCTTATAACAATTAGTTATCTTCGCGTAAATAGATACTTTATCTTATATTCACTTTATCAACACATTCATGTAAGTTCGCGCATCATATAAACAATAGAAATGCAATTTATATCCGATACATTCAATGCACAAAACAGGAAAAAGATACACAGAAATGATGTAAAACTTCTCTTTATTACTTCTCCAAAGGTTATAGACTTGACTCGCCCTGCACACTCAGCTGTAGGGGTCCGCGCACTTAGCTGCGGACTACTAGGCCTCTGCGCACTCAGCTGTAGAGCCTTCTCCTACTCTACGACCCAAAGACTCAACTCGACACTTAGATAAGACTCAATTCTTCATCCTTCATTCATGACTATCATTCGGTTATTTACAACTTAGAGCCTCGCTCTATTTATACAATCCCATGGTCCGCGGACCATGGGTAGATTTCTAAAGCTGACATTACATTACAAAAATGAGGGCGGACAACCCTATGACTCATTTACAATCTTCGCGCTCCGCGCCCACAAAACGCAGAGTCTTTACATTAGATTTGGTCAAAATCTGGGCTTTAAGCCCCAAAACTTGCCTTGGGGGATCCCGCGCCCAACATTGTGCGAAGTCTTCGATGGTCTTGGTGTTCGCTTGATGTTTGCACTTGCATGTTCCTCCTTCGCTTGTACTTTGACATGCTTCATGTGTTCGTCCATTCGTAAATGAATCTCCTTACATGCATTCTTTGTTCATCTGTTCGTGCAACAATCTCCTCGCATGCATTCCTTGTTCGTCCATTCACAAAAAAATCTCCTCGCATGCATTCCTCATTCGTTCGTTTGCAAACGAATCTCCTTGCATGCTCTCCTTGTTCATCCCATTCGTTGCCGCATCATGTCTCATTCATTTAACTGTATCTACAATCACTCATGGCGAGATGACATCAAATCCAGAAATCTCCTAGTCTACCATGATGCATTATCCTTCGCTTTCGGATGCAGGTTATCGGGAGAGAGGACAAGGCTCTTGAAATTGCGCAAAGGAAGATTTCAAGCCAAGATGCGGTTTCTGGGCATTTTCGGTGAAAATTGCGCAGAGGTCATTGGGAGACTGGGATGGACAATCCGGATCAGGAGTGACAGTCTGCGGGATCTGGCTTAGATGGAGGGTAGATATGCACAATTTTTTAAGGGAAACAATGTAGGCAACAAAGGGTTTGGTAGCCAAAACTGTGCAATTTCTCCGGGGAGCTGGCAGTGACTACAAGAGGCTTGCTTGGAAAAATTGTGCAATTTTTCTGGGGAGCTGGCAGCGGGTTGCGGGAGTCTGCTAGAAAAAACTGCACAATTGCTGGGAGGCTGGCCTACTGAGCATCCTTGCGTAGTTTCTGAGTTGCGTGGGATGCTGGGCAGTTTGGTGACTGCTCATGAAAATTACGCAGTTTTCCAGGTGAGCAGCAGGCCGGATGACTGGGTGATTGGCTGTAAAAATTGCGCAATGTTTTTGAGGGAGACAGTGACAGACACAGGGTGTCTGTCCAGCATGTCTACGTAGTTTATTTAGTCAGTAGAGTGGGCAAGCTTTACAGTTTTTGCGCAATTTTTTGGGGAGTGAGTCCCGTGGTCACTACCCGGTCAAACTCTCTGGTTGACCAGATGGAGGCTTGGTTGATGTGCTTGCGGGTAGAGCAGATTGAAATGGCTTGTTGAGGAACTTCTGCACTATTCTGGGTGATAGCCAGTCCGGTCGATTCCAGGATTGTGCAGTCAAGGCTTCCTGGGAGACAGCCTCAAGCTCTGCACAATTATGGGCAGCAGTACATGATCATTGAGGGCCTAAACTGCACAATGTAGCTCAACAAAGGACTGTTCGTCAAAATTTCAGCAAAATGACTAAGTGTGTGGGCGAGTGAACTTGTGCATACACGACCTTGCGAACACACAGAAAACATGACTTGACGACAAGACACCTCAAACCATCAAGACAACATATACTCAATGTGACCTACCGACGGTGCGAGTGACAATCATGACACTTGTGATAGATCGTTGAACGATCACGACGACGCTTGTGCGACAATGCATAAAACATCATGTGTGAGTGCGATAGATGTGTACATGGCGAACACAACTCAAACAAAGCCTTCAACATCACCAAAACGAGGTTGCAAGCATGACATAGAAATCAACATGCGGAAGACGACAGTTGGTCGAAAAAGTGATAAAGAAGCAAGACATGTAGAAGAAACTCATAAGATGACTTTTCGCGTTTGTGCACAAACATGCTACTAAGGATAGGGTGATATGACAATGATAAGCAGTCCTGCAAACTCAACTAAGAGGTGTACTTCGAAATATGTTCCTTACTTACCATGCTTACCCTCAAGATGATCATGAATCCGACAAGTTTGCATGCAGTCCTGATCTTTTCAATTGCTTGGTTCCTTGGTCCTTCTCCTCAACTCCTTGGAAGAAACTTCAACATGTCACCTTTTCTTGTAGTCACTGAGAGGTATATCTACACAATTTCAATGGACAGTGACTGCTGCTAGAATGAGGCCTTGGGAGGTCCTTCTGCAGAGATTCTACATGCAAGATCGACAAGACAACTTGGACAACACTGCGCAGTTTCGAGGCTCAAACCACTGCTGCGGGACAGGGATCCTAGGAGGACACCTCTGCGCAATTTCTGAGTGCAATGCAGCTGGATTGCTCTGCACATTTCTGGGGAGCAGTGCTGGCTTCCTAAATGCTCTGCACATTTTTGGAGAGAAGTCTTGGCTGGGGTCTCTGCGGGCTGTGGGGTTTTAGCAGGAAAGGGAGGTTGGTGTCTCTGCACACTGTGGGGTTTTAGCAGGCAAGGGAGGAAGCTTGATCGTTGCAGAAGCAAAGCGCACAATTCAGGAAAGCTGGATGAGGCTAGGTTGCTCAGGAAAATGGCTAAGTGTGAGTCAATGAAACATATGTAAACATGGCAGGACTTGATTGTGATTGCACACAGACACTTAGTGAGACAACATAGACCATCCATAATTCATAAGACATACTTTTCTTGGTGCAACCACCTTCATGACAAGAGTGCATGAGGTGAGTGTGAAACATGTCTATTTGATGATGACCACTCATAGACACACAATTCCATTGAAGCAAGACAACAATCCATTTGCATGAAAAACAACAACCCCTATGCCCAAAAATGCCACATGATGCATAAAGAGAGAACGCGAACAACTATTAAGATCAAGGAGGGGAGCTTAAAATCATCAGCTTACCAACAAGCGACCAAGGATGATAGATTACAAGATCCAAAGTAGGCTCCAAAATTTGAATGCGAGCCAAAATTTTGGAGGGTTGTTGTAGCCGCTACAACACTTGGCGACACACTTGTAGGACTCGAGCTCTCTGTATGGACCTTGTTTCGTGAAAAGCAAGTCTAACCCTTCCGAAAGTATTATTCGATTCTTTGATCATCATTGTTTCCACACTAGCTTGGTTGAAAGATGTAGTCCTTACCATTCTCTTTATCGACCAACACACATTCCAAGCCAAGTCAACTTACTTATTTCGATTGGGGATGAGGGATATATTGATGCACGAGTACTATAACTGTCATAGTTTAAGTTTCATCTCTGGTTTTTCTCTGCTTCTAGCAGGTCTGGACAGTACCCTGACAGAGTCACGCAGGAACACAAGCATCGTTCCGCTACCAACAAGTCCCCAACGAAGTTACTTTCATCACCTCTCTATGCAGGAAGCCTTTCTCTTCTTTTGTCTTATTCATATTTCATTTTTTTTTTCAAGAACTGTGCATAGGCACTTATTTATTTCAGAGGCGGAAGAGGAATCCCGACTTATTGAGAGCATAAGAGGTTGTTCTTTCAGAGAAGTATGCTATGTATACCTCTGACATACTTTTTAAGGTTTTCCACCTCACCTTACTCTACTTGACTGAGCTGACAAGGGTTAACCAAAAATAACCGATTAGAGTAGGTGGTACTAGTTAGAGCACAAGCATTGTGTTTTTCACCAAGACTCACTCTGAATAGAATGTATTTTCCATCAAGGCATCATTGACTGAAGACAACAACAATGTAAACTTTGAAACGGGAACTGATACTGTTACCCATTTCGTAGAGATAACAAAAAATTGACCCGATTTTGAAAAGGGGCGATGCAAAATACACATATTTTTTTTAGAACATAGTTTTTGGCACTTTAAATAACCGATACGATTACCCGTTTCATAGAGGTAGTAAAAACATGACTCGATTTTGAAAAGTGGTGATGCAGAATACAATAATTATTTTTTGGAGCATATTTTTGACAATTTAAATATTCTCATGTATCAAATATAAATATTCGTTTTTAAATGTTAGTGATTTTTACGCTGATTTTGTAACGTGTTGATGCAACGCGTTATACATCGTACCTTTTTTTTAGAGGACTTATTTTTCACACTTTAAAATTTATTATGTCCATTGTTTTTTTAAATTATGATTACTTAAAGAATTTTTAAGTTGTTTTATTTTTATTTTTTTAAATGTTGATTACTTCAAGAAAGTCATATAAAAATATATATAAAATAAGACAAAAAAAAAATGTTAATAAAAAAAATTATCTCATAAACTATAAAAGAATTTGGAAAAAAAAAACATTATATATCTATATATATATATATATATATATATAAGTCAAAATAGAAAAACTAAAAAAACCTTAACAAAAACAAGAAGAAAAAATAAAAAAATAAATGAAAACAAACTAGATTAAAAAAAAATAGAAAATTAAAAAAAATAAAAATAAAAAACTAGTAAAATTAACATTAAAAACATTTAAAATAAAAACTAAAAAAACAAAAATACACTGAAATTTACAAAAAAAAACCATAAAAATATAGAAATTTTAGAAATATATGTTAAAAAAAAATAAAATTTAAAAACATGTATTTAAAATTAAAAAATTCAATTTTTCAAGAATCATGTATTTTCTATTTAAAAAATAAAAGAAAAAATTGATTAAACACACAAAAAAAAAATTTAAAAATAAAATAAAATTTGTTTAGATATCTTCGGCAAAATCACATAACCAATATTTTGTCGACGCGTTTCGAACCAACCAATGTGGTTCATCGTCAGGACAAGTTGAATAACTGATCTGGCTTAGCGAGAATAAATAGAGTGTGCAGAGATTCCAACAGCTAAATCCTAACGGCTAATTTTGACCAGGTCAAACCACTAAATTAGTTAGTTAATATTAGTTAGTTGTCTGGTCTCATGGTCCTGTCGAGCTGGATGGCTTCTTCAGTCATCTCAATAACCAATCCGCCGCCATTAAATTCACGATGGAAAAAGAAGTTAATGGTTGTCTTCCGTTCTTGGATGTTCTCATCTCTAGAAAGGTGGATGGTTCCTTTTCTCATCAAGTGTATAGAAAGAAGACGCATACTGAACAATACTTGCATGCTTCTTCTCATCATTTCCCCGCTCAGAAGTTAGGAGTGCTTAGCACGCTTACCACCTGTGCCGTTAGAATTTCGGATGAGGAGAGCCTGGAGAAGGAGAAGGCTCACCTCCTTGATGTCTTTGAGAAGAATGGTTACAATAGACGCCTCGGTCAAAAAGCCTTCCTCAGGGCCAAGAAGGAGCCTTCTATCCAAAGGATTCCTAATGATCATACCTTGGGTCAAACCACTTAATTAGTTAACTAACTAATTTAGTGGTTTGACCTGGTCAAAATTAGCCGTTAGGATTTAGCTGTTGGAATCTCTGCACACTCTATTTATTCTCGCTAAGCCAGATCAGTTCTTCAACTTGTCCTGACGATGAACTACATTGGTTGGTTCGAAACGCGTCGACAAAATATTGGTTATGTGATTTTGCCGAAGATATCTAAACAATGTTATGGATCACAAAAGTCTAAATTCCTTAAAAATAAATTTTTTTAAAATTACCTTTTTTATTTAAAACACCAAAAAAAAATATAAAAAAATTTAATTTTTTTTTATACAAATTTGATATTGATAAACAAATTTGTTTTTTTTGTTTTTGTTTTGTTTTGTTTTTTTTGTTTTTTTTTTTTTTTTTTATTATTTAAAAAAAAAACATTTATTAATTTTTTTTTTTTAAACAATGTTTTTTGTTTTTTATTTTATTATTTAAAAAAAAAACAAATTATTAATTTTTTTTTTAAACAATGTTTTGTTTTGTTTTGTTTTTTTTTTTTTTTAAACAATGTTTTATTTTTATTTATTTTTTTAATTTTTAATTAATTAATTAATTAATTTTTTTTTTTTTTTTTTTTTTTAAATTTAAAATGAAAATTTGTATTAAAAAAAAAGTTTTAAATTTTTTATTTAAAAAAAAAAATTATTAAAAAAGGAATTTTTTTGGGCCAGGGGTGATTCCGAGAATCGCCCCTCCGCCCTCCGGGTGGCCCGCGGTGGCGCAGCCCCGGGACGAGGGCCTGCACGCAGGCCTCCTCCCGAGGCTGCGCCACCGGAATCGCCCCTAGCCCAAATTTTTATTTTTTTAATAATTTTTTTTTAAATAAATTTTTTTAAACTTTTTTTTAAATAAAAATTTTCTTTTTAAATTAAAAAAAAAAAAAAAAACATTGTTTAATTTTTTTTTTAATAATTGGTTTTTCTTTTTAAATAATAAAAAAAAAACAAAAAAACGTTGATTAAAAAAAATAAAAATTTAATAATTGTTTTTTTTAATAATAAAAAAAAACAAATTTGTTTATCGATTAATTTAATCTGAAAAGGCATATTTTTAATTTTTTTTAAAATTTTTGGGTTTTTTTTTGTTTTAATTTAAGTGTATTTTTATTTTTTTAGTTTTTTTTTTTAAACGTTTTTGATGTTAATTTTACTAGTTTTTTATTTTTATTTTTGTGGTTTTTTTTTGTTTGTTTAATCTAGTTTGTTTTTATTTTTATTTTCCTAATTCTTTTATTTCTATTTTTATTTACTTAATATTATATATATATATATATATATATATATATATATATATATATTAATTTTGTTTTTTTTTGTTTTTCCTAATTCTTTTATGGTTTATGAGATATTTTTTTATTTTTTATTTTTGTCTTTTTAATATATATATTTTTAAGTAATTAACATTTTAATCATTATTTTTTTTGGTTAATTTTCTATGTTTTTATTAAATTTAGTTTGTTTTTAATTTTAATTTTTTTTTTTTAGTTTTTTGATAATGTTTTTTAATTTTTCTATTTTCACCTAAATTTTATAGTTTGTTTATTTTTTGTTTTGTTTTCCATATATATATATATATATATATATATTTTTTTTTTTTTTTTTTTCTTTTCTTTTGACAACTTTTTTTATTGTTTACAAGATTTTTGATTTTTGAATTTTGAATTTTTTTTTTTTTAATATGTTTTTTTACTATTTATTTGTTTATAATTTTTAAGTGTTTTTTAGTTTTTTAATTTAGTTTTTTTTTTTACATTTTTATGATTGATTTTTTTTTTTAGAATATGCTTTAATTTATGTTTTGTTAATTTTTAAACTTTTTTTGTTTTGTGTTTTTTCATTGTTTTAATTTTTTTTTAAAATTTTATTTTATGTTTTCATTGTTTGTTTGAAATTTTAATCTTTTTCAGGGTCATGATAAAATATTTTACGCTAGTATTGCGAATGTTGAAATATTACCCTTGAAAGAAAAAGGGAAAAAAAAAAGTGTTATCCCAACGTTAACACTTTTTGTTTTGAAGGCGTTTTTGGGACAATTTTTGCATAAAAAATTGGTTTTCACCGCCATTTTTAAAACATGTTCAAAATTTACCCTAGAAAAAAAAAAGTTTTATTCTAGCATCAACACTTTTTGTTTTTAGCATTGTTTTTGATGTTTTTAAGGGGTTTTTTGGCTAGAGTTCTCATTTTGAGTTTACAGTTCTCGTTTCAAAGTTTACATTGTTCAACAAGTTAGTCATAAAGAGAGAGGACAACAAATACTCATATGTTGATAGATGTACAAGTCCTCTTAGATTCGCCCAGCTTGTCTCGAGATCGAAATGCACAAGAGGCTAACCTATGCTTACAAGCAAGCAAAGAAAGAAAAAAGAAAAAGCAGAAGTAAAGCGAAAGAAAAAAAATTAAGCAAAGTAAGCAAACCAAACCAAGAAAGCAAGCAAACAAAAATAAAAACCAGGAAGTAAAGCAAAGCAAGAAGCAAATACTACTCCTACTCCTACGCTAAATAGTGCATGGGCCTACTCACATGAAGTGATATTTCCAATGCAGCCACTGACGCATTGGCTGGCCCATGTTGGTGAAGGCATGGTTCGCAAGAAGCACAGTCAAGCGAACCAACAAACATAAAAGATATAACAATGAAAACCAACACGCTCCGAGTTCTAAAACATCCACAGAAAAGAAAAGAGTGAATGCACAAGACAAACATTCTGTGGACTTAACATGGTGCTGTGACACACTGCGTGCAGATGATAAACATGCACACTCTTTGTACTATGACATATGAGCGAACATGAGAAAGACCAACAACTTATGCTTTGCAAGCGTGCTCGTTTTGTAAGATTCCTCCAAAGCTTGAGCGATGGGATCATGTGATTCAAGTGGAGGAAGTGAAATCTGGGTGTTTGGTTGATCTTCAATGCGAAGCAAAGAGTGATGAGGAGCCTTGGGTGTTTCAAAATTTTTCTGATCGGAAGTGGAACTAACCTCAGGACAACGAGGGCCTGACATAACCATCAGCCTAGGATGAAGTGCCTTGACAACCTGCGGGGTTTCCACTCCGTCAATAGGTAGATCATCAGAGACCAGTGGCCTAGACAGATTAACAATGAGTGAATCAACATCGTGATAAAATGAAGAAGTACAAAGATCACGACAACCACGATAAAAAAATTTAGGATGTTCGTCAGCATCCTCATGATTTGATGAATCATGCAGAGGGGTAGATGAGAAGCAAGGATGTTCACCCTTTGTGTTTTCAGAAATGATAGATGACAAATGGGACAAATTTTCAGAGGAAGATGTGTCCTCTTCATAATGTAATGACAGATTGACATCCAGTGTGTCCTGTGAATGATCAAAAGTAGAAACTTTCAGAAATGAGTTTTCACAGGGGAAATCAATAGTGGTAGAATCACAAGGTATGTCAGGATAGAGCAGATCAGGCGCGGATGGAAGGGAGTCATCCTTCACCGCAGATTCTTCTTTAGATTCCTGCATACACTCATCATGAATGATAATGTAGGTTGGCTGCACAACACCAACTCTGTCAACAACTTGATCCTTGTTCACAACAAGTGTGGTGTCTGTAACAGAAGAACACAAGACAGTACAGTCCGGAGGATCAACAAAACGCTGGGACAAAGGTTTAGGTGACAAGTCCACATGGGAACCACGAGGCTTGCAAGCCAAATCTGCGCAGTTATCAAGAGTAGGTGGGGTAGGAGGATGTGCCAGTTCAACTGATGTGTGTGCATGTTCTCCCGCATCACTCTGCGGTGGTGGAGTTGTTTGATGAGGGGAAGGCAGATAGTAATTTGTGACAACAACTGTGTCCGTTTGTGATTGCGTAGATCCATCATCAAAGTATGTTGAGTGGGGTTTGAATGATTCTAAGAATTGCAGATTTACAAATATGTAAAGAAGATACTTAAATTTTCCATTGAGAAATTTCCAATCAATTTCATCTTTAGGAAATCGGTATGCATGATTACTGTTGTAACATGATTAGTTTTGATAATTTAAATTTTATGATATAATGTGTTTTAGTAGTTTAGAAATAATAAATGGGTCTGCAAGAGTAAATGCACCCTCAAAATGTAAATTTAAGTTTCATTAGCTGGTTGATTTAGTTAATCATGCATTTAAACATGATTAAATGAGTAATAAAGTAAATTAAAACATGAATTACAAACATATGAGAATGAATTTTCCAAAAATGAAAGAGGTTTTTGTTGATAACCTCCTCATGTACAAACACCTCTCTCAGTTTTCTAACAGATGCTATGGTTTGGGAGATACAATTGCATCTTTAAAGGCATATTTTCCAGACATTTCTTGTTTCAACCACCTTTCTTTCAGAGCACATTGTGGATAATAAGAAATGAATTATGGTAAAATGGATGAGGTTTTTGTTCCCTAGCTTCTAATCTACAAAAACCTCTCTTAGTTTTGTAACGGAGGTTATGATTTGGGAGATTCGGATGACTCTTTGTAGGCATGTTGTCCCGGATTTTCCTATTTTTAGCCAGTATTCTAAAATGCGGTTTTCGAGCAGGTGGAAATGAATTTTCAAAAACTGAAAGAGGTTTTTGTTTCCAACATCATCAGTTACAAAAAACAGTCTCATTTTTCTAACATCTATTATGGTTAGGAATAAATAAAGGTATTACAAGACCCTATTGTTTAGAAATTCGGGAGGAAAAATCTCAAAGACAGTTAGTGACTTGGAGGCCACCTCATTAAATATGAGTTGCAATAAAATTCAAATTTCTCTTATTTATCAAAATAAATCATCAAGGATAGTACAAAAACTCTTCAAATAGTTTTAGTTACCTTTATTTGTGTTCTATTTTTGTAATATAGTTTTATATATTTGTAACAAATCTTGATATTTTAAATCAAGATATTTTGTAATACTTGTATAAATACTTCATCAATTGAGATGAAATGTGTAGGATTTTGATGCAAAGGCTCTTCAATTTGTAATATCTTCTATTATAGGATTTCTAATGAAAGCCTTCTGGCTCCAGTTTGACATAATTTTGTGTTTTCTAGTATGTCTTTCTAGTGTTTCATATCTTATTTCTACACATGGTCAAAGCATTTATAGGAAGGTTTGGGTAAGTGTAGATTGAGTATAAATTTATTCTTAAATCCACTGCAAAATCATAACCTTTAGAAAGAGATTATCTTATTGGACTGTTTGTCCAGGATAACTCCTCTTTGACTGGTTTTTGCTTTATGCCTTCTGATAGCCATTAAAAGAGATTAGCTTATTGGACTATCTGTCCGAAATAGCTCCTCTTAGAATTGGTTTTAGTTTGGCCTTCTTGAATACTTTGAATATGTTTTTTTGGGTTGTAGAAATCTTCTACACGCATCCAAATTTCCCTAGTTGTTAAGTAGTCTGTTTGACTCCTCAATTATTAGGAATCTCCTTATATTCTTCTATCATAATCCTTGAAAGGCTAAGTCATCATGTCAGGCTAGAAGCTGACACTTTTAGAAGAGACCCTGTGAGAGAGGCCTTTAATCATGATTAGGGATTATCATTGATTGTCAGCCACCCCCAATTAAAACCATAAATCTGGCCATTATGATTCAAAGGCTGCTGTTCAATGACAGGTGAAAAACGTTAAACAAAGCCTCATAACCACTGAGGGAGACCCCTCTCGTTCAAGGGCCAGCTTGAACCTAAAGGTTGGTTGAGTTGGTTTCCTGGCATAGTTTTTGCAGCCAAGGACTGCCTACGGGAAACATGTGCAACAATTACAAAAGCGTGTGTGAAACTGTTCAATGGATTCATCGGGTGCTTTCGATAATTTCAGAATTTCTTTATTGAGTGCTTTACGATCAAAATGATTGAAAACACAATCTATATCTGCAACTAGATGAGGGAGAGAGTGAATAGACTTTTCAGGCAGTGTGGCACACCATTGCAATTGGTGCCCTCGAAGCATGTATGAGAACAACGTGCAGGTCATGTAATCTTCAAAGATTTCATGCCTTTCACAGGAGCCTACAACACCAACCACGTGTCTAACCAAGGCTACTTGGCCTCCACCATCGTATTTTTTACATGACAAGTTATTCTAGAGATCTTACGAGATTTCAAAGCCGTTTCCATAAGACATATACTCCGGAAGAGAAATTATGTGTTTAGTCATGATAAGTATGCAAAGATTCAAAACAGATTGTGAGGACTCAGCTTGTCATCTGGCACTCCTTCTAGCACTAGAAATGTTGATGGTGCTAGACCCGCCAACATTCAGGGGATCTCCCCAGTATTAAGTCCCAACTAGACCTCACACCATTTGGTGTAGGAGTCCCATCCGGTACGATGGCCTGGTTGCCATTATCTTAAAGATATGCCTTAGCTCTTGCTTGTCAGCACGTGAGAGTGGTATGCTTTGTCTTCGAACAATGAGGTTCGCATGCCTGGTGAGTGATAGTGTTACTTGTGTCAAGGTTCTTTCATCACAGAGGGAGAGGGTGGAAGTGAGTCTCCAGTCGAAAAGGGAATAGTCGCAACTTTGTCAGAGACACATAACATGACAGGACATGCGCAACTTCCAGCAAAGTAGTCCACACGGATGTGACAGTCACAAACACACAATGAATGGATAGCACGTACAACACCCAACGAAATAGTCAATGCAAGTGCAACGATCGTTATAACAAGTTTATGGGAATGGTTATGTCTAGTGTCCGGCGAGGTAGCCCACACGGGAAAGGAAACGTTAAAAACTTATACAACACATTTTCATAAACATATGTACTAGAACAACTGAAAATAGTTCAACTGTCTTAACACAGGTTAAAGAAACATGCATTACAAGTGTCCAAATAATAGTCTTACAAACAATTATAGTACATGTGTGAAAATGTGTTGGCTTGTTAACAGGGTTTTGAATTAAGTGAAAGTTCCAAGACACATCTGTACACCATTACATCACTAACCCCGATAGCGGGGTGTTGGAGCCACTACTTTCTCTTCAAAGAAAAGATTACAGACTCTCAATGTTATGTGGGAGGAGCCAAGGTGAAAATTCTTTTGCATGTACAAATGAGGGGTATTTATAGCCAAGGGTGAAACTGACCCTTGTGACTATTCAAATTCCCTCATGACTGTTTGACTTACATGAATCTTCAACTTTACATGTGGGTCTCTTGGACTTCCACATTACATTACATTGATTACAATAGTATGGCCCACAATAGTGATGTGGCTGAGATGACTCATGACACGACTCGACACGACAGTGTTGGTATGTTCATGCTGTTGGTGGTGTCCATGTCGAGCTGCAGTGCTGCTGAGTGATGGATGTGCTCTTGGTGTATCATAGCTTCATCTCTGCATGGCAAGGTGTGCGAAGTCTTTGATGGTCTTGGTGTTCACTTGATGTTTGCACGTGCATGTTCCTCCTTTGCTTGTACTTTGACATGCTTCATGTGTTCGTCCATTTGCGAAAAAAATCTCCTTGCATGCATTCGTCGTTCATCCATTCGCAAAATTATCTTCTCACATCCATTCCTTGTTCATCTATTCGTGAAAAAATCCCCTCGCATGCACTCCTTGTTCATCTGTTCATGAACGAATCTCCTCGCATGCTCTCCTTGTTCATCATGTTCGTCGTCGCGTCATGTCTCATCCATGTACCTATATTTGCAATCACTCTTGATGAGATGACATAAAATCCAGAAATTTCCTAGTCTACCATGATCCATTATCCTTCGCTTTCATATGAAGGTGACCGGGAGAGAGGAAAAGGCTCTTGAAAATGCGTAAGGCAAAGTTCAAGACGAGATGCAGGCTCTGGGTATTTTCGGTGAAAATTACGCAGAGGTCACTAGGAGACTGGGATGGACAATCCGAATTAACAGTGACTATCTGTGGGATTTGGCTCAGCTGGAGGGTAGATATGCACGATTTTTTGAGGGAAACAATGTAGGTAGCAAAAGGTTTGGCAAAAAAAACTACGCAATTTGTCTGGGGAGCTGATAGCGGGAGGCTTGCTTGGAAAAATTGTGCAATTTTCTTGGGGAGCTGGCAACGGGCTGCGGGAGTCTGATAGAAAAAAATGCGCAATTGCTAGGAGGTTGGCCTGCTGAACATCCTTGCATAATTTTTGAGCTACATGGGATGCTGGGCAGCTGGGTGACTGCTCATGAAAACTGCACAGTTTTCCGGGTGAGCAGCAGGTCGACTGACTCGGTGACTTGCTGAAAAAATTACACAATTTGTTTGAGGGAGACAATGACCGACATAGGGTGTCCTTCTAGCATGTCTGTGTAGTTTCTTCAGTCAGTGGAGCGGCCAAAAGTTTGTAGCTTTTGCGTAATTTTTTGGGGGAGTGAGTCTCGAGGTCACTGCCCATTCAAACTCTCTGGTTGACCAGCTGGAGACTTGGTTGATGTGCTTGTGGGAAACAAAGATTGAAATGGATTGCTGAGAAACTTCTGCACTGTTCTGGGTGACAGTTAGTCCGATCGATTCCATGATTGCGTAGTGTAGGCTGCCTGGGAGATAGCCTCAAGATTTGCACAATTCTGGGCAAGAGTACATGATCACTGAGGGCCGAAACTGTGCAATGCAACTTATCGAAGATCTGACTGTTGGAGGGTGATCCGGTTGTTATATTTTCAGCAAAATGACTAAGTGTGTGGGTGAGTGAACTTGTGCATACATGACCTTGCGAGCACACACTCAACATGACTCGATGACAAGACACCACAAACCATCAAGACAATATATACTTAGTGTGAGTGACTGATGATGCGAGCGACAAGAGAGACACTTATGATAGATCGTTGAATAATCGTGATGATGCTTGCGTGATAGTGCATAAAACATTGCGTGTGAGTGCCATAGATGTGTACATGGCGAACACAACTCAAACACAACCTTCAACATCACCAAAACGAGGTCACAAGCATGACATAACAATCAACATGTGGAAGATGATAGTTGGTCGAACAAGTGAAAAATAAGCAAGAAATGTAGAAGAAAGACATAAGATGACTTTTTGAATTTGCACACAAGCATGTTACTGAGGACAGGGTGATATGACAATGACAAGCAGTCCTGCAAACTCAACTAATGGTGTACTTTGAAAGATGTTCCTTACATACCATACTTACCCTCAAGATGATCATGCATCTGATGGAGTTTGCATGTGGTCCTGATATTTTCCATTGCTTGGTTCCTTGGTCCTTCTCCTCAACTCCTTGGAAGCGATCATGTCACCTTTTCCTGTAGTCACTGAGAGGTAGATTTGCACCATTTCAGTGGATAGTGATTGCTGCCAGAATGAGGCCCTGGGAGGCCCATCTGCCTAGTTTTTGCATGCAAGACCGAAAAGACAACTTGGACAACACTGCGCATTTTTGAGACTCAAACCACTACTGCAGGATAGGGGTCTTGGGAGGACACCTCTGCACAATTTCTGAGTGCAGTGCACCTGGACTGCTCTACATATTTCTGGAGAGAAGTGCTGGCTTCCTGACTACTCTACACATTTTTGGAGAGTAGTGCTAGATGAGGTCTCTGTGGGTTGTGGGGTTTCAGCAGGAAAGGGAGGTTGGTGTCTCTGTGCACTACGGGGTTTTAGAAGGTGATGGAGGGAACTTGATGGTTGCAGAAGCAAAGCGCACAATTCAAGGAAGCTAGATGAGGCTAGGTTGCTTGGGAAAATGGCTAAGTGTGAGATCAGTGAAACATATGTAAACATGAAGGACTTGACTGTGATCGTGCACACAATTCCCTTGAAGCAAGACAACAATCCCTTTTCATGACAAACAACAAACCCTATGCCCAAAAATGACACATGCTGCATAAAAAGAGAACGCGGACAACTCTCAGGATCAAGGAGGGGTGCTTAAAATTATCAGCTTACCAACAAGCGACCAAGGATGATCGATCACAAGATCCAAAGTAGGCTCCAAAATTTGCATGCGAGCCAAAATTTTGGAGGGTGGTTGTAGCCGCTACAACACAAACAAATGAATCACCTCCTCTCTAAGGCCTTGTAGACAAACCCACTAATTAAATATTTCTAAGAAGCAACATACTGTTAAACGCTTGTTATTATTCCTACATGCACACACATTTATCATACATCTTAATGATTTCATTAGCCACTAAGACTACGAGCATAAACCTACTTCTAATCATATAATTGTGGATACTTCTAATCATATAATTGTGCACATTCCTCCCCTTTGCTAGTGCCTTAAAATTCAATTCATGCAACACCATAACATGCAAACATAAATTATGGAATCCATAGGAATACCTTGTTGTCATATATTTCTAAAAAGCTATATTCTTTCTTCAATGTCCCTTTCTTGGATATAATCCTAAATTCTCACACTAGTTTCCATAATATCAACATTGTAGGAGTCCCTCACTTGACCTTTGACATAAGTTGGAGTTTGTCTTGATGAGTTTGTAAAGGTTTGAATGGGACTAATAAACGAGTATTTGGACCTATTTGGGTGTTTGAGATCTCATAACCCTAGAAAACTAAACATGGGTGTGATCATTTGGGAGTTGTTTGCCTCTTACTTTTCAATGGGTCAATTCTTATCTCAAGATGCTTATCGCTATGGCTCTCTACATCACTAAATTGAAATCACCCTTTCCTATGTTGCTTGAATAATTTGGAATGTTTGTTGATCTTTGAATTGAACAATGACAATAGAAAACAAGACAAGGTATAACAAGGGGTTTTGACTATCCTTGATGGACCAACACATGCTTTGATGAGCAACGATGATAAGGAGAGAGAGAAGGTCATGTGAGGTTTTGATCCATAAATCACCATTCGTGATCCACACACACACACACTTTACCATACATATTTAAATTTGAAACATGGGCGATTGTGCCTTGCTACTCGAATATTTGTTCTGATATGGATGAATATAATTGTTGAGAGGGATATAATTATCTTAATATTTATATTATATTTTTTTATTTATCAATTTAAATTATGTACATTATTTCTTAACTTTTAATTAATTAAGTAATCATTTTAAGATATAAATTATTCATTGCAATTTTTATTCATTAAATAACATTAATAACTTGTGTCAATATTTTTATGTTAAGAAAGAAGAATAATTCTATAATGCTTCTTGATTAGTAAGCAAAGAAATAGGCAATAAGTTTTAACATACTCTATAAAAGAATTCCCCTTTACCATGCTCGGTAAAAAATTCCCGGGTGAATGCATGAAGATGGCTTATGCTTTTGGGCCAAATGTAGCGACGAAATTTCAAAATTTAACTCTTTTATCGAATTGAAGCCCTCAAAATTCATATAAGCATTATGAATTTTGATTCGGAGTAAAAGGACAATTTGTGGAGAATTATGTTGTTGTCCTAATGATATTGTTTGCAAAAATATTTAGTGTCATATAATATATCAATTTTCCATTAAATGAAATTCTTATCCTTGCAAATATTTACACATCTTAAGAGGTATGTGTGCGTTCACGTAGCATAACTTAGTCTAAAATGTGTAATTTAAAAAAAAAAATTATATATGAGGATGATCTACAAAGAGAGAACTAAGTTATGCATATTAAAAGTTTAGTCTTTTTATTATTTTTCGAAGTTGGTGAAGTAATATTTCAATTAGATTTTGTAGACACGTGTTCATCTAAGTTTTGTTTCAACATTTAAATAAATTCAAAACCACAATCACCCTTTTGAAGAGGACTCGTAAACGGAGGTAGTGGTAATTTTTGAATTTTTTTCTATAATAATATTTTATATTATTGATTTTTTATTTAGCCCCTTTTAAACTATCCAAACAAAATTAAAGAATTATGTTTAAAAAAAATAGATGAAAAATATCACATGAATTTGAAAATGTCAAACTCATATGCCATTGGATAGAGGATTCCTTCATGAATCCAACATGATCAACTCTGCCATCTAAGGACAAATTTTTCCTTAAGTCCGCTAGGGTACAAAATGGTGTTGTAGAGAAATACGCATAGTGGGAGTTAAAACTCTGTATTTTAGGCCCTTGACAGCTCAATCGAGTGCTCAAAAAGCTTGATCGCGTGCTTGAGATAAAATTTCAAATAACGCAATTGAGGGTTTAAGAAACCCTTGATTGAGCCCTTAATATGGTTAAACAAAGGCCCGATCTAGCTTTAACGCATGATCTAACCTATAGCTCAATTTAGCTTTAAGGCTTGATCAAGCCACTTTTTTTTTTTTTTAATTCCGCGCCTAGGTTGTATTGGTAGGAAATCTCAAAAACATGAATTGAGCTGCTAGCTCGATCAAGGATTTTTTTTAACGCTCGATCGAGCTATCTTTAAGCCCTTAAACAACTTGATTGAGGGCTCAAATATTGCTCGATCGAGTTCTTAAAGTGGATTGATCGAGCTATTGTTTTTAACCCAAAATGCACACTCACTTGCAAAAAAATGTAACCCAACTTCATGCATAAGCCCTCCCCAAATAAATAAATGTACTAAATTCATAAATTAAACAAGGGTTCATAAAGTTTAATATAAATGTCAAAGATCCCACCACAAAATTGTCATATTTATGTTACCCATGGTCTTCAACAAAATTGACATGTCACTGTTGGGTAGCAGAGGCCCCGCGTAACGGTTTTGGGGCTCAAAGCCCGCAATTTTGGGTAAAAGCATGGTAAAGGCTCTGCAAGGTGTGCAGAGTGCGGATGGTAGCAAGTCAAGACAAAGGGTTGACTTCCCAAAAATAATGTAAGAAAATAGAAAGTGAGTCGGCTTGCCCATGGTCCGCGGACCATGGAAATGTATAAATAGAGCAAAGCTCTAGAGGTAGAGTCAGTTTGTTAGTTCTTGGTTTTGATCTTGAATGTATGGGTTTGTGAAGGCAATAGTGGATCTGAGTCTGTAAGTCCGAGTCAGGTTGGATAGTAGTGGAATAGGCTCTGCAGTTGTGTGCGCAGAGGCTTGGTAGAGTCCGCAGCTATGTGTGCGGACCCCTGTAGCTGAGTGCGCAGGGCGGAAAGTGGATTGTACTGAACAAAGATATCAATAAAGCTAAGTTGGTTCTGAAATATTGTGGATCTGGTTAATTTATGGTTTATATATCTATTTTGATCTGTGCGCTTATGCTTATGTTCTGAGTTTTTCAAATCTATAACATTTCTGGGTGCGCGTACTGGTTATCTCTATTAAATGTTTGCTTAAAGACTGTAAGAAGTAGATCTAATCTATAACAAACTCATTAATAATAAGTATTAAGGAAGTGCCTTGTTTCAGATCTACACGGAAGCGGAGTGGCGTGAGGCCACAGATCAGTTTGCGAACCTTCCATAACACATCTAGACATCCCAAGGGTGCGAAAACCTGGTTCCAACACCCTCCCCTGCTACCTCGAGTGAGACCTCAGTTCGCGCTCCGTGGTTTGTTTCCGAAAGGGCCGACAGCTACAGGATTTGTTTGGCTAATAACTCTTCCGAACCTGGGTTAGGGCCCAGTAAGCCAACAAATGGTTCCATTGCCGGGACCGGGATCTGCCTAAGGGATGTCTGATGTCGAAACACTGGAACCCTATGAAGAAAGAGATTGAAGATTGGTTGGATCAGAAACTGCACGAGTTCATAGTACAGGAGAACAAAAATCCACGGATATCTGAGGAAAGGTGGTTGGATCACTACATATACATAGAAATCCATGAGATCTTCTTCGCGACCTTCTCGTTGGAGTTGTATGAGTGGATCACGAGGCTAGCTGACAGCGTGGGAAGGTGCAGACTAGATCAACCCATTGTGTGGACTCCAGAATTGGTGTGTAGGCTAGAGGCATCTGAAGATAAAATCACACGCGTAGTAGATCACTGGTTGGATCGGATAATAGGAGGGTTTATCACTGAGTTCGCGATAGACACAACTGTGAGTTACAACGAGGTAGAAAGGCGGTTTCTCCAAGGATCGCGGGGTAAGTACATCAAATCGTTGAATACTTGGATTAAAATGCTATTATGTGAAAACCGGGTTATGCGCATCCATTAATATTTGGGGTAACGAGGAGTGGAAGAGGCTATCGAGGGATCGAGGGATTGGAAAATAGTCCTTTGATTTCACTCTTGTGAGAAAGCGAGGAGGAGCTCGCAGGGTTCTCTCCGAGGAGCGTAGTCCGACTGATAAATCAGCGCATTCCACTGATTCCATCGCCATCCACACCATCACCTACTTCACCTACGTCAAAACCATCTTAACCGACCCCTCCACCACCACCACCACCACCAAGGATTGGAATGGCGAGTGCGATAAAGTTGCCGGTATTTAGAGGCGTAGGAAATGAGGAACCAGGTCAGTTCTGGTTCATGGTAAAGGCTGTATGGGAAGCCCAAGGCATAACAGATGATAACATCAAAAAGGCTACTCTGGTTAGCGCACTGCAGGACCGCACGTTGATATGGTATATAAAGTACTCAAGCGATCATCTGAATGCAGGAATACTGGTGATCCAGGATGTGTTAAACAAATAATTTAGCTCGCCAAAATCAAAGACACAGTCGATCATCGGGTTCAAAGAGATCGTGACGTTACCTGGTGAAACCCTGTGGGATCTGGATAAGAGATTAAAGAGTATGATCCGCAAAGCTAACATGACGTTGACGGATGCGCAACGCTGCGCGTGGTTTGTGGCATCTTTGACACCACATCTGAGGACGACACTGTCACAACAAAAGATCTCAACCCAAGCTGAAGCATTGGAGACAACGATGAGGTTGCATGAAACCCCAATACAAGATCCAGGGTTGGGAGTTCAGCAGATCCACGCGCAACTACAAAACCTATCCTTAGAAATGCAAAGTTTGAAGCAAGAAAGGGCGCCCTGACCAGAGGCGTGTATAGAAGTAGGGTGTATCAAATGCAAAAGTCAAGGGCACGACAAGGACCATTGCCCTGTATTTGTGAACTATCTAGCGGGAGGGGGCTCGATGCCATTAAGGTTGGAAGTACAAGTAGGGCCAAGTGCGGCGCCCATGCTCTGGTGCGCGATTTGTCAAGTAGGAGGAAAGCACGCAACAGACAACTATCACCTATTGCAGAAATATACCCAGACTCCGCAGCAGCTGTATTGCAACTTCTGTAGATCAGTAGGGCACGATGAGTGAACGTGTCGAAGCTACGAGCTAATGATGGAAAGGATCCAAGCCTCTTGAATGCAGACTGGGATGCGGAGTTTCGACCTAGCTGCAGGGTTGCGCGGTGGATTCCAAGGGCGCGGATGAGGGAGAGGAGGAATGGGACCGGGCCGAGGCCGCGGACAGCTGATCTATTATAATTGCAGAGGGCCGAGGCACTACGCTCGTGATTGTACTAACCCGACGAGAATATCTTGCCCGTATTGTGAGCAGTTTGACCATGAAATGGTAGATTGTCTGACGCTGATTGCCCAAATGCGTGAAAAGGGGGTACTACAGCCTAGTCCAACTCAAAATATCCAAATGATGAGGTCTGAGCCACGCGAGGAAGAGCCCAGCGTAAACATGGTATTAAGGAGCGGCGCAACTATAGGGGAGGTTGCGAGGAAACCATCTGGAGAAGACGTGAAGGAACCTGACGTTGAGATGGGACAGGGGAAGGGGACGTCTAAGGAAGCTAAGAAGAGCTTCACGGAAGTCTCTACTCCAGGTAGTAGGGATCCAATTGAGCCAGGAATGGATCCCTCGATGCTTACTACCTTTTTAGAGACATGTATGAAGCTGCTACGCGACAATAAGGCAGTTAAAGGACTACAAGAGTTGATCACAAGGTGCGCGGGATCAGGGCCATCGAGCGTAGTCTGGAAGCTGGGAAAACATGCTTTGCACACCGGGCGGGAAATGCGAATGACGACGCAAATTGGTGAATATGAGATGGACCAGGTCATTCTGGATCTGGGGTCAGATGCAAATGTATTGCCTAAGCAAACATGGGAACGCATGGGTAAGCCTACACTACAGTGGTCTCCGATTCAACTACGGATGGCCAACCAGCAGAAGATCTTACCGATGGGAAGATTGCAAGGGGTGACAGTGGACATTGAAGGTGTAAGTACACAGACAGACTTTGAGGTGATAGAAATTGTTGATGACAGCAATCCATACCCTACGTTGCTAGGGATAGATTGGGCCACGGACATGAATGGGGTCATTAACTTAAAGAGACGAAAGATGACATTTGAGAAAAAGTCTCTACGTGTAGTAGTTCCGTTGGACCCTGCCGAAGGCGCGCGCTACACTGAACCTGTGCATGAGGAGGACAACGATGATGAATTGGACTACATCTACCAGATAACAGTGCAAGACCAGGACCGGGTGAATCTGACAGCGGCTGAGAGAATCTCATGGGAGCGCGACAGTTCCTGCACATCAGATTCTGATGAAGAAATAGAGCGGTGGCAGAACTGATTGCAGGAGGTAACAACACTAAATTGTAATATGATGATTAGATCACTGTGACACGTAACGTCCCAAGCAAGGGAACTGCCAACCGATGAGGGCACCGCACGCATGGAGGAAGCTATAGATCACTGTGAAAAGATGCGACTGGCATGGACACGGCATGGTGCGCACTAGGGGCGCTATGCACGAAAAATGCACCAAGGTGGAATACACATCAGGAGACTCAGAGGACTGGGCACGGATATAGAAGACGGATGCATGTATAAGTTAAAGGACAAAACATCCACCGACCGCAGGGGGTGCAGATATATGTTGTGTGAACGCCCACCCGACCAAGAATCAAAACTCTGAGTCTTCCGCGACAGTAGGAGAAGCAACGCATTCCAGCTGTTCGTGCCAACGCAATTGGGACAACAGGGGGAAGCATGCGCAACGTTCGCACAAGAAGACGAGCCAATGAGAACCTGCACATAACAAGGGTTCGATGGAATTATCAGACCAACAGCAAACGAAGGAGGGCGAAGGTGATGAGATAAGATGGAACCGAGAGGACTGAAGAAACTTCCCCGATCGTAACCTTCATAGAGGTCAGGGACGAAGAAATTCGACGGTTTCTTGGAGTCATTCGGCGCGGCAGTAGAAGGCTTTACGAAATTAATGAAGAATGGGCACGGCTGGAGAGGAAAAGCGCAATGCTGGATGAGGAGATCAACAAAATACAAATGGGAGTCACACAAAGGCAACGCGAATGTGAGAATAAGGGGACCAGACCTGCCTAGCCCTCCTACGATACTAGAATGAGCTATGACCCTACTATCATGGTTGCCACCGCACCCTACTAAACCGGGGAGCACGGAACGTGCGGCGCGACTTGCTTCAAAGGTATGCGAAGGGTGCCCGTAGCCCAGGCTAGCACGGAGACGGAAGGCTCGCACGAGGTGTGCGACCACCTAACTATCCATAGGAGGCCTAGTCTCAGCACTCCACGCAGTTGGAAGAGGGCGCAGGACTATAAAGAAGTCTGTAGACAGGTTGCGCGATTCAAACATGGTGCGCAGGGCCAGTAGGAAGCAGAGAACGCGTCCACGTACCAGGGACTGCGCCGCCGCATGGGACAGATGGAAGGTGACCATTGCAAATACTGTTCATGATAAGATGTCCCATTTAAGACACCGAGGAGCGGGCGGCGGGCCATTAAGATACAGGGCTGAAGGGAGTTACTGCCAAAATCGCATTAATGAGCCACAAATGGAGGGAACGGTCAAATTTAAATTCAAAGATGCATATAAAGCACGCATGGCTTGTCTCCAAACAACCCTTGGCACCTTGCATATTAAGACGTACTGTTATCAAGCAAACAGGAAGAAGATGGATGAGTCACTCTTGAGAGAAAGTCGTGGTTTAAAACGTTGCCGAAGGATATGCAGGAGAACCTAGTTAAGATGATAGCCATAACCAAGGAGGCGACGCAGAACCCCCCGCTGTAGGAAGGGAGTATAGTCGAGATCCCTAAATCACCCCGGACGCCGTGGACCAAGAAGAACACACAGGCAACAGGACCGGTCCGGACGTCCCCGCGAAATCCGTGAGTTGGCAAGTTGTCGATGGAAGAAAAAGGCAAAACCATTATGGTTGAGAGCGATGAAGAGGAAGAGGACCCTCCGACCATTATCGAAGAAATAGAACCCGAAGAAGAGATGGAAGAAATCCAGTCAGTCCGGGCTCCAGCAAAACGGCCTAAGTATGTTCCTCCAAGGAAAGGGAAAGCCCCAGTCCCTAAAGATTTAGATGCCGTTGATAACATACTCATCACTCCGTCCCTCCCTAAAGGGGTTTCGTTCGAGGGAACGACGACCAGACGCATCCCTATCATAAAATTTGAAGACTGGGACCTTGCAGATACTGAGAAATTTCCCCATTTGGAGAATAGCGAACTGATGGAGCGGAGCACAGAGGGGGCTATTACGACACTACAACTGCGGGACTGGCTGCGAAAGGTGGAGGCGGCTGGGTTACTCTGCCTCCTATCAATTCCACATTTTCATCGGCCCCCCATTACAATACTGGTCATCAGACAATTGCTATGCTTGGTACACGATGGATACTTGTGGATAGACAAACCCATCCCCATCACGACGGAGCTGATTCATAGGATCTCTCAGCTTCCCTGTGACAGAAGGGACCCCATAAAAATAGTTGCTATGAGAGGCAACTTGACGATGACGGAAGCCCTGAAGCAGAAATTCAAATTGGAGAAAAAGCAGAGGGGATATGCTATTGATAGTATTCAGGACAAGGGGGTCGCCTAGCTACCCAGTTGCTGGCAAGGAAAGTGATGAGGAAATGCCGAGGCAACGAGGTCCCAGCAGTGGTCGTCGCGTTAGTTGAACAATGCGCAGAAGGGATAAGGTTCAATTGGGCGTAGTTCCTCTGTGACAAATTCCTGACCAATTGCAGGGAGGCCCAGGAGGAGGGTAAGGCCTTCCACTATGCGTGGTTACTGTTATCCATCCTATTGGTTACAAGTGAACTACCCAAAGATAGTCAGTTTCCGTCCCTGGACCAGGATTGGCCAGAGGTCGCAAGATATGCATCGCTTTGGGCGACGAAGGACGCCGCAAGAATCCAAGGAGTCAAGATTTTTTGGATACTGATGGACGTGAACATATGACAATGGATCAATCAGCAACCTCATCTATCTATAGAAGTATTTGATAGTGTGAAGAGCGTAGCCGAGTTTAAGGCGGATATGCACCATGTATACATCCAGGCATGCAAGGATCCAGAGCAGACATGGTCCACACTTCCCTTCATTGCCATCGACGAGGCTGTTTATGCAGTGTTGGATACCTGGCCACCAGAGTGGCGCGGCCCAGATGCGGTGGGACGCGATGAGGCCGCCATTCAGAAATAGAAGGCTAAGGCTAAGCGCTTAGCACAACAGAAGCGAAACGAACAACACGTTGTGAAAGTACGGGCGGATCGGGAAGTAGCGCATACTTCCACAAGCAAGGTGACAGCAGGAGGGGCAGTTATGACAGGGGACGAAAGCAGTCCGTAGGTAACCTCAGAGCCGGAAAGGGATACAAAGATGGAAGGAGGAGCGCCATCCACCACCTGTTCACCCCTAAAATGACCGCATGCGACAGAACGATCGAAGGCATGGAAGAAGACCAAGGCATCCAAATTGGAGGGGGAACTTATCACATTAACCGAAGGTGACCTACATGACATAGGGGATACAGTCCACAACATCACTCGCGAAACGCTCGACGAGGCCATGACGGAGCAGAAGACTATGTTGGGGGTGCTCAACGCATAGCTGCAGGAACTCGGAGCACGGGCCCTGCAGCCGGGACTAGTCACTACCCCTAGAGCTACGGGTATGTCAGCAGTTGAGCAGCTGTTGCAGGCCAAAATGGCTAATGCTATCGCACTCTCGATAGGAGTAGTAACAACAGAAAACACGGCGGACAGAGCGGTCGTAGGTCGACTTACGGGGCTTGGATTAAATTTGGCTGCCATCCCCCATGAAAGCCTATACCAGCTTCAGGATGGCGTCACAAAGGAGCTCCGCGCTAGGGATGGACGCACGGTATAGGTACTTAGTGAGCAGCGAATTAACATAGAACAGTTGAGCCTCCAACGGGATGAAGCAGTAACACAAAATCGGCAGCTGGAGCAAATTGTGGGGGAAGCATGTAGTCGTGCCCCTGAGTTGGAGATCGCGGAAGATTTACCTGTCGGCATACGAATCCACAAGTTGGCTAGTGGGTTCCACGAAGCAAAGGATGAAGCCGTGAAGATCCAGGTGGCCCTCAACTTGCAGATCGCCGAACTGCAACTGAAATCACAGCCTTCTACGCCGCTAGAGGTCATAGCGCAACAGAGAGGTATCATTCAATCCGGGCGGGAAACAATAGCCTGTGCCATGCAGGAGTGTGCCGGGTTGTTGGATCAATCACTTATTACACTCACTTCACTACAGGAAGATCCAACCTTACAGCGATTGGAAACAGAGGCAAGGGAGCTACAACAAGCCTATGATAATGTCAGAGGGACCGCACAGCGGTTGCTATTACGCAGCGTTTGGCCAAAATGAGGGAGGCCCAGGCTCTGAAGATACAAGCTGACACTGCTCGACAAAAGGAAGCAGTGATTAAAGAACGTCTCTAGCCGTGGCTTGATGAGGCATTCGCGGTTTCCACCACCATCGAGTGAAAGGTGGCACACATGTAGGCAGCATATGCACCCGGCGAAGCAACTGAAATAGATACTGATGCATCGGTGGCCCACGTAGAACAGGTACAGAAGATGGCGGAAGATTTTGTTGCAAGTACAAGCGAAGCGCAGAAGTTTTTGACCGACCTCCACGCAAAGATTGCCGTACCAGCCGAGTGACTCGGGACGAGTCACGATGATTGTGTTGGGGGCCTGTTGGGTAGCGGAGGCCCCGCATAATGGTTTTGGGGCTCAAAGCCCACAATTTTGGGTAAAAGCATGGTAAAGGCTCCGTGAGGTGCGTGGAGCACGGATGGTAACATGTCAAGTCAAAGGGTTGTCTGCCCAAAAATAATGTAAGAAAATAGAAAGTGAGTCGGCCTGCCCATGGTCCGCGACCATGGAAATGTATAAATAGAGCAAGGCTCTAGAGGTAGAGTCAATTTTTTAGTTCTTGGTTTTGATCTTGAATGTATGGGTTTGTGAAGGCAATAGTGGATCTGAGTTTGTAAGTCCAAGTCGAGTTGGATAGTAGTGGAATAGGCTCTGCAGCCGTGTGCGCAGAGGCCTGGTAGAGTCCCCAGTTATGTGCGCAGAGGCCTGGTAGAGTTCACAGATGTGTGCGTGGACCCTTGCAGCTGAGTGCGTAGGGCGGAAAGTGGATTGTACTGAACAAAGATATCAATAAAGTTAAGTTGGTTCTGAAATATTGGGGGTCTGTTAATTTCTGGTTTATATATCTGTTTTGATCTGTGCGCTTATGCTTATGTTCTGAGTTTATGCAAATCTATAACATTTCTGGGTGCACGCACTGGTTATCTCTATTAAATGTTTGCTTAAAGACTGTAAGAAGTAGATCTGATCTATAACAAACTCATTAATAATAAGTATTAAGGAAGTGCCTTGTTCCGGATCTACGTGGAAGCAGAGTGGCGCGAGGCCACAGATCGGTTCGTGAACCTTCCAGAACACATCTAGACATCCCAAGGGTGCGGAAACTTGGTTCCAGCACCCTCTCCTGCTACCTCGGGTGAGACCTCAGTCTGCGCTCCGCGGGCTGTTGCTGAAAGGGCTGGTAGCTGCGAGATTTGTTTGGCTAATAACTCTTTACTATTTTTAAATGATCATTTCTAAGCATTTATCTTATTATCTTCTCATAAAAAGATATTACATTTCAATAAAAAAAAATCAATAATCCTAGGAAAAAAAATTGATGCACTAGAAAACTCGTATGTCACACACAAAACTGTGCATCTTACATCATTAAGTTATGGGCTTATTATAGTTTCAATACTTTTCATCTAAATGTCAATTTAAATGTTTTATGGGTCTGACCATAGAATAAAATATAATCCCAATGTTTGCAAGGAGCTTTGAGAAGTGTTTTCCATGGATGGAACAAACTGAAAGTAAAAGATGAGAATTACTTAACCTTGTCGCGACTATATCGTGTAGTTCACCAATATAATTGTTTAAGAAACAATTGCTATGTAACTCTTACCTGGTATTCTTGCATGTAACACTCATAGTCTCTTTGTTTCTTCCATGGTCATGTTTATAAGTATCTTTACAACATTACATTTGAATTTTCAGACTATATTCGTTCATTACATCTCTTGTTTATGTGGATCCCTTTCCAATTGGTTCCTTCAAGTATTTGCAATTATTTACCATTCTTATAATATATGGAATGTAAGTTTGATGGAGCTTCATTATGAAGGTTGAAAAACTAAACACATGATATTCATAAATATATTACAAATCAAAATCTAGATACCTCAGGAAAAACATGAAAAAAATGAAACACACATAAATAAAATTTATAGGAGAGATCACCATTTATAACTTCTTCTTCTTGACCTTGCCAGATTCATATCCTATTCAACCTAGATCATTTTTATTATTATTATGAATCTCTTCATCATTGTAACACATATGAGCTTTGTTAATATTCTCTTCAAGAAATAGATTAAAGGGTTGGTAATCACATGAGATCCAAGTGAAGAAAACCAACCTACTTAATATATGAGAACAAAAAGGAAACATGATGGAGGTTTTGATGTGTTGATGATGAACCCCAATCCTTTAGATCATTTTCAACTATTTTCTGGTTTATTTGGATACATCACCTTACCAATCATACTCCCTCCATAATCTAAAAATCTAAAATTCCCAGTACCATTTCTCTTCCTTCTCAATGAATTAGGAACTATCACATTTATATTATTATTCTCAACCACAAACTGATTCAATACACTATCGCTCACCAAAAATAACACAACAACATAAGTCCATTAACCCCTTTACCAATATAATCCCTTCCATCATCAATCCCTCTTTTATGTCTTCGACTCCCTTAAATTCTTAATGTCCTCAAAACCAACCTAATATATATAAGACATAACATTCAAGAAATGAGAAATATGATGTAATAACAATGAAAGCCAATGAAATTCAAGGAAACTCTTTCAAGTATTATAGTAAAATTTAAATAATGAATTGGGTGTGGGAATTGTTAAAAGAACATGAAATTGCTTGAACCCTTTAAGGAAATATATCCTAGTCCAAGCATCAACTAAAAAAATATATTGAATATTGCATGAAATTCTTTAGACCCATTTGAGGAAACATTAATATTAATATCAGAAAAGCACATACTTTGAGGAAGCTAATGTTAGGAGGAACCTAAACTATTCAAAGGAGAGAAACACATTGTTATGGACGATGTAGAATTACAACTTTAAGGAAATGCATACCATGAAAAAGACACATTGTTTGCATGCATAGATATGGGAAAGTAGGAATTTATTACTTTTTTCTACAATGAAATGAGAACTTTACAAATTTTCCTTTACTCGATATTCATTTTTGCGCATACATGTCTCAAGGAACCCTTGTAACCCTATCAAACCTAGAAATTGGAACAAGAATTCAAGCTTACGAGAACTAATCCTAATTTAGCTCACTTGGAATCAATAAATTGTGGCCCTTTTATATTTTTTCCTCTTCACATTCTCTTGAAGCTTGAAGACCTCTTGTAGTGCATCCTTGACCACTAATTCAAATGCCTTCATGACTTTGGAAGCTTCGGTCATATACTTCTCCACATCCCTAGTGCCCTTACCATAGTGGGGGCATTGTTCTTCATATTATTTGTCTAGTTACTCTAGTAATCCTTCATAACATGCCTCCACATTCCACTCCAATTTCTTCTTAGTGTTCACATGGAAGACCCTTTGTCTGCCCACTTCTTCTGCTCAAACTCGGCAGTGACTCCCTTTAAAAGAGAGTCGAACTTTCCCTTGTTGACTCTAAGCTAGAGGAGATGGACTTGTGGGTACAAGTCGTCATGAATGGCACCAAAATGAGTGTTATCCGTGATCTGGTGGGCGCATATAAGGGTATATTCATTGGAATTGAACTCAAGAAGTGTGTAGTGGACATGTGGCAAGTTTACATAGGTTGTAGAATGGATGATGGACACTAATCCAATGGTTGTCTAACCAAAATCAACAAGTATGACAACCTTTGAAGGTCCCATTAAAAAATAAGGTGCATTAGGGGAATTCCTTACATCATGATTAACTTAAGAGAAATTACTTCAAATATTAAATATTAATGATATGATGATAATTTGATAGCATATTTTATTTCAAAATTTATAATTAAATAAAAATATAAATGAATACAATTAATATTGGTACAACAACATTATAATTCACTATATGTATAATTTATAATTTTTATGGTGGTTCCTAAATAATTAGAGGAATATAAATTGATTCATTTAACTTAAATGGTGAAACAAAGAATTAAGTTAACTCCAAAAAAAATGAATTCAAAGATATAATATTCATTAACATGATAATTTGGACATCAAACTCCGATAAAATAAAAATATAGAACAATATATGAATAAAATAAATACTTCTATTGTTACTCATAAACTTATTGTCAACCATGCCATTTATAATGTTATGGTTATGTATAAATAATCTAAGGGAATACAAATTTATTAATTTCTCACTTGTTTAGCTACTTGCTAATTCATGGGAATATACTAGAGTTTCTCACTACTCCCTTTTGAACCATATATTGTATTAAGTGATATTTTATCTCTATATGTTTGGCTCTCTCATGAAACACTAGGTTGTTAGAGAATTCATACAACTCTAATTATCATAATAAACAATTGCAGGTTCCAACTCTTAATCAAACAAACCTGCAAGTAACTTGTGAAGCTAGATGGCCTCACAACTATCAATATTAGTTGCAATGTACTCTACCTCTACTTAGCTAAGTGCTATGAAATTCTACTTCCTAATGGACCATGATACAATCGCTAATCCTAAGCTAAAACAACACCTTGAGGTGCTCTTGTTATTTGTTGCACTACATGCCCAATCTAAGTCTGAATACCCACTTCACTTCATAATATCCAAGATCTCTTAGACCATACTCAACTAAGCGCCTCACTCCCCTGGTTTCTATCAAACCTACAACTCCAAGAAGTAACGTGTCTTGCTAATTTCCTTCTTCTCAAACTTAGTTTCCACATCTGCTTTGCACCTTGAAATTGGATTCTTTGCACTACACCAAACAAATCATTTACATACAACACCAAAATGAGTATCTAATTTCGAACAAATATATAATATAAGTTAGAATTTAATTCACTTTTGGTGAATCCCATGCTTTGAAATATCCATCCATCCTAGAATACCATGTTCATGGTGCCAACTTAAGTCCATACAATAATTTCTTAGGCTTGCAAATAGGGGAGTCCTTCCATTTATGCCAAAGATTTCAAGATACTTTATGTACACTTCTTCCATAAAGATGTTATTAAGGAAAGTTGTTTCCACATTCATCTGAAGTATCTTCCATCCCATAAATTAAACCAAGGACATAATATATCTAATAGAAGTGTACGTGCCGATTAAAGCAAATGTAATTCCATAGTCTACTCCCTCTCTAGAGGAGAACCCTCTCACTAAAAACCTCACTATAACCCTCAAATAAACCCATCTTTCTAGAGGGATCTAACTTGGTTCCCTTTTATACCATTACATGGGTATAAATTTGATAACAAAATATGTAAAAATGACTCACCTCTAGCTTCACACTAGTGAATTCCTCTCTTGGTGTCTTTTCCTCCAAGATCTTATGAGGACATTGGTTCTAGTTGTAGACTAATTTTTTACATGCCTCTTTCGAAAGAAACATTTGTAAGTTTAGTCATGTATCATGGCCTTACTAGCCCTTATGATGGATTAATTATTTCACTCTGCAAACTAATTTTTCTCACATTCTGGTACGTGTTGTATGGAACAATCAACTGCTTATAGATGCCTTCCTCCTTAAAAAAACCCTTGAAATCCTTAGAAGTATACTCTCCCCATACTATTTAACCTTAAGACTTTGGTCTTCTTCCCTTATTTGGTTTTCAAGTAGAGTTTTGAACTCATGAAACCTAGGCCTCAACCTTGGTATTTAAAAAGTGCATATAAGTATTTCAATAGAAATTATTAATAAAGGAAACATAATGCATGCTTCATGTTATTGACACAACTAACATCAATCCACAAACATTCAGATGTACTAAGTTTATAATCCCCTTTGACCTCTACTAACTATGTAGGAAAACAAATTTGGTATTCTTTCCAAGCATGCAACCTCTACATACACCATGTTGCTCAATATTGAAATTTGGAAGAATTGTGACTATCTCCCTCAATATAGGCAATGCTTTTTGATGTAGGTGACCCATCCTCTTGTGCTACAACTCACACAAGCTTTCACTATTATGCACTAGGTATTGAACAAGTTCACCCCAAAAATTGTACAAATTACCTTCTCTAACCCTTATTAGCTAAGTTTTATCTAGGCTAGATTCCTTAATTTTGATAAATACTTGTGGTTCTTGAGCTCCATTATAAATCCCTTATCCCACATAACAAAAACTAAAATCAAGTTCTTCCGAAGGCTTGATACAAACAAGACAATGTCAAAATCTAAGGAATTACTTGACTCGAGTTGGAAATGAGTATTAAGAACTCCTACTACTAGGTACTTGGTATCATCACCAAGCATATTCTGTACTCCTAAGACTTACTTCTCAAATTAAAAAAAAGTTATTGAGTTGATGGCATATGTCTAGATGCCTCCACATTCACACTTTCCTAAAAAATGTGCTGGTAGAAAGGAAATATGCAAATGATAAATCCTTCTCAAACTTAGTAGCAAACTCGTTCACCTAAGATATTAGAGAGGCTAATTCTTGCTTCTTCTGTCACTTCCATTTACCCTTATTCTCTTTTGGAAATTGTGATGCTTAATGACTGTGCTTATGATAAATGAAGCACTTGATTTTACTCAAGTCCTTCTTTCCCGACTATGAAGTTAAATCCTCACTTTTTCCCTTAACCTTGCTAGGTCCTTTTCCTAGCCTTATTTGACTTACCAGATAGAGCTTAAGGTTCTCATCACCACCCTTCTTGCTAGCCTTTGAATATGTCTAAGTTTTCTGCTATATACAAGCATCCCATAACCTTTCAAAGTTAGGAAGATTCTTCTGGGCACAAATACCTTTGATAGATGGTTCCTAGGAAGATGAGAATACATTCATTGTCAGGTTCACTAGCTCCACATCTACAATATTCTCCCTAACTATTGCAAATTGATCATGAAATTGTGTGACCTTTATAAGGTAATTGGTGACTCGTTCTGATGTAGTCATATATATGGATATGAATTTTTTCGATAATATCATCTTCTTATTTCTGTACTCACTCTATTAAAGAATTACTAAGGCATGAAAAATCTCCTTCATTGTCTTCTTCTCAGATATATGAGGGATCAAGTGATTCTTTATAATAGCTAATACCATTCAATTGACATTCACTTCCCTCTTGTTGTGAGCTACAAACTATCATGGATATGTAGGAGTCTTAATATAATTGACAATATCTGAAATATCATTCTCTTTTAGTAAGAGTGTAACCCTCATCTTCCATGATAAATGATTTGAGACATCATTCAATATATCATAAAATTTAAGGTTAGTTGATGCCATCTCTAAGATATATTGTAGAAACTCCTATATCTAAAAAAGTAGTTTTAAAAACCTGTAATTAGCAGTACACTTTCCTTGCAATTGATTTACTACTACAAATCCCTAGGAATATCAATTAGAGAAATAACTCAATAGCATGTGGAAATTCCAAGCCTATATGACTAATGTCCTTATGATCTCAATTGAAAAATTAAACTATTGAATTTAATTAAGGTAAAAATTAAACCCAGGCCAGGTCATCAATCACCCAATAATTGGAAATTAAATGGTTGAAGCATAAAATAATGTTTCAAACATACATAGGTTATTACTATTGGAGATTTAAATCCTACTTGTCTTGTGCATATTGAATGATATTCATAAAAATGTATTTCTTATGTGAGTTATTTGATTTTTAATTAGTTGGATTTGAGATATTTAGCCCAACTAAAATAGCTCCTTGTTTAGTGTTTGGTTGAGATATTTTATCAACTAGTTGATTGTATGGTTAAGATAGTATTTCTATCTTAGATCAATACTTGATGTATTTATATGTGATTTTTAATAAAATACAAGATAGTTTTTTAGTGTGCAATTTTTTTTTCTAAACTTGTATTAGAGCTAGTAGCTCTTTGTTAACTCTCTCATGGGAAGGACGAGGAATGTGTGAAAGTAGATTAATTTAGGAATGTAAAAATAGATTGTTTATCAGAACGAGGAATTGCAAATTTAGACTTTCACGATGTATCCTTGTTTATTAGTGTTGAATTAGATTGTATTACGCTAAGATTGGGGTTGTGAAGCATTGAGTTGCGTGTAAACCTGCGTGTAAATGGACAATTGTGTGGAATTTGAAGAGTTGTGCATACAAGAGAAGCTGGTGAATAATATAGACAATTAACCAACGAATTAATCCAATATAAACATTTTGTATTTGTTTGCAGATTTCTGTGGTGTGGTTTTTGAGATTCCCAGCTCGAATATTCCACAATACTCATTTTTATGTTGTCTATGTTTCAAGTCTAAAACAAGACTCGTCCTCAGGACTGAATCTACAAAGAAGAGAAAGGGTGTTATAAATATGATATGGAGTGTTGTCAAAGTGGGGAGCCGACCAGCTTAAGGTAAATAATTACTTATTTATTAAAACATAATTTTTATTATTTTTTTTTATGTCATATAATTAATAAAATTTTTATTTATAAGTTTTTTTATTCTATATATATATATTTTTAATTTAATGCTTTAATTTTTACTAATATTTATTTTAATCTGAGTTATATTATACTCATTTAGTATGACCCTTATTCAATTTATTACAAAATTTTTATTAAATTTTATGCTTTTACTGCATTCTAATAAAATTTGTCAATGTATGTAATAAAATTATTTTAATCTTCTTAAATGAATTTCACTTAATTCCATTTTTAATGGAATTTAATTCTTTATTATTATTATTATTTGTTGAAGAGTAATATTAATAATACTTTATTCATAATTTGAATAGTAATATATGTTTTCAATGTATAGTAATAAATTATTCTTTTTATTTTCATTTAATTTAATTTTAATGAAATTATAAGTTCTTTTTTATTTCTTATTATTTGTTGAAGAGTAGTATTAATTTTATTATTTTGCTAATAATTTGATTTTTGATATTTTAGGTCTATGTTATTAGCTTATTGATATTATGTTTTAATCTGAATCTTAATTATACCTAAAATCAATCATGTTATGAGATTGTATAAGTAATATTTCTTAGCATTATTAATTATTTAGGGTGAGAACAATAAGGGGGGGGGGGGAGAGCTCATAAAATCGTTGTCACCCTCCCCACCACCCCCCCCCCCCCCCCCCCCCCCCCCCAAACCCCCCTAATGACGATTAAACGGGCGACATTGTCACCCTATTAGGAACTGGGGTCCAACGTGGCGATACTTCAGAATAAAGAAGACAATCATGCTCCACACCCAACAAAAAAAACTCCTAGTTTAGTGTTTGGATTAGATATTTTCGCAACTAGTTGATCATGCGGTTCAGATAATATTTCTATCTTAGACCAATACTTGATATATTTATTTGTGATGTTGAATAAAATAAAAGATAGTTTTTTAGTGTGCAATTATTTTTTCGTAGTCTTTTGGTTACTCTTCACTCTTTCCATTACCCTTATCAAGTTCTTTGCCTCTGCCCTTATTTGAATAACTAAATAGGACTAGGTTCTCATCACCATCCTTCTTGCTATCCCTTGACTCCCTCTGCGTTTTATCCTAGATACAATCATCGCATAGATTTTCAAGTTAGGGATGTTCTTCTGAGCACAAATACCATTGATATGGTTCCTTGGAAGATGATACTATATTCATTATCATGTTCACTAGCTCCACGTCTACAATACTCCCCAACTATTGTAGATTGATCATGAATTTGTTCCACCTTCATAAGGTAATTGGTAACTTGGTCTAATCTAGTTATATCTATGGATATGAGTTTGTTCCACAATATCATCTTCTTATGTATGTTCTGACTCTATTAGAGACCTACTAGGGCATGGAACATCTCCTTCATTTTCTTCTTCTCAAATATACGAGGAATCCCGCTTGTTGTGAGCTACCAACTACTGTGGATATGTAGGAGGAGTCTTAATGTCCTTGACAATATTTGAAATATCATTCTCTTTTAGTAAGAGTGTAACCCTCATCTTCCATGAAATATTTGAGGTATCATTTAATTTATCATAAAATCTTAGGTTAGTTGATGCCATCACTAAGATCTATTGCACAAACTCCCAATCTAAAAGATTAGTTTTGAAAACTTGTAATTGTTGCTCCTCCTTCATTTTATTGATTTATTGCTACAAATCCCTAAGAATCTCAATTAGAGAAATAACTCAATATAATGTGAAAATTCCAAGATGACTAATGTCCTTATGATCTTAATTAAAGAAGTAAATTATTGAATTTAATTAAGGCATAAATTAAACCGAAACCATATCATCAATCACCCAATAGCTCAAAATTAAATTGTTGAAGCATCAAACAATGTTTAACACATGCATATGTTATTACTCCTTCAAGATTAGCATTTCATTTGTTCGAAAAAATCACAAGGAAACCTACAAAAATTGTCAAAACAAACAACTATACAATTACAAAATCACTCGGAGTTGAGCTGAAAGACATACTATATGAACTATATTTCTTGTTCATACATATGAACCATTGTATGGGTTGTTTATAAAACTATATGAATATGTACTTATTTTATTTACGAATAAGTAAATTGTTGTATTTAATTAGTGTAGAAATTAAACTTAGACCATATCATCAATGACCTAATAGTTGTAAATTATATGGTTGAAGCAGAAAACAATGTTCCACATATACATAGATAATTTCTCCTTCAAAATCATAATAGCTTTAGTTGAAAAAAGTTATAGGGATACCTTCACGAGTTTCCAAAACCAAGTAGCTACAGGGCTACCATATCGCAGAGAATTGAGTAGAACATGGTTTGGATTTATGATCAATTGTATAGATTGTACAACCAACTATATTAATTATACATATTATCTATATAGGTCATATGAATGTTCATACCATGTAATCCAAATTCACCTTTCCCTAAACCCTTGCTCTCACCTTTCTTCTGTCACTCAACTATATGTAAAACCTTCTATCTTTTCTTTTCTTTTTACTTTTAGTCAGACTAAAACCCTATTTTATTTTTGAATTTACTTCTAAATTAAATCATGTATGCTTGAAAAAACACCTTTTTAAATTTAACAGTGATATAAAGAAATGAAACAACAATAACAATAACAAGAAATAGGGCCAATATCCACAATTCAATATCCAGTATGAAGGCATGTGTGATTCCATCCATAATCAACCTGAAGTTGAAAAGTATTTCTTTCAAAATAAAAATTAAATATACGTTAAATATAAAAAATGTCTTATATAATAAAAATAGAAATTAACATACATATTTAGTTAGTTTTACTTAATACATTATAAAATATCAATACTCCCACTATCACTGTTCAATTTGTTTTTAATATTACAACCATTCAGTTTGTTGTTAATATGACAACCCAATATGAAGGAGACACCATACAAATATTTGACTTTCATTATTGGAGCCACAAAAAAAATATTTCTATCTTATGTCTTCATGATATAAAGTAAATTAAAAAAGAATAAGTATATTTTCCTTCTAAATATTTCAATATAGGACTTAAATAAACAATTTAAATATCCATGCTACACACACATATAAAATAATGTTGACCATAGGAAAATATTTCAATACCGAGAAGGAAGAAGTAATAAAAAAGTAGCTTAATTCATTCCATTGTTAAGTTAAACTTGATATGTGGCAATTAAACAATATTATTAATAATAAAAATATTAGATGTGGGTAATAAATATAATTTTTGACTATGTAAAGTTAAGTAATATTAATTTGTATTTAAACATATATTAATCACAAAACAACATTTTAATATGGATGTGCTCCATAATAAAATATTTCGATGTCATTTATCCATATATGTATATTTTATATGAATAAATAAATAAAAATATGATGGTTCAAACATTATAAAGTATTTCAAGCAATCTTACTATTTTACAAATTAGTCATATAGTCTACATAATCCAAGTATCCAAAGATGCTTTCAAAATATTGTATCCATTTATGCATTCAAAAATATAATTTAAATAATGAGAAATTACACATGGTGTATATGGTAGATGTTAAGATTGGTATTGTTAGAGATATAACTCCAACTTGTCTTATGAGTATTGAATGATATTGTTATGCTCTTAACCTGCAGAGTAATACCCAAACACAGAATATGCGAAGAAAATATACCCAGAACATAGAATATGAGAAGAAAAAATACCCAGAACACAGAATAGCAATGATTTTATTATTCAGAGAGAAATGTTCACAGGCCTCTTCGAGGGGGCAACCTCCAATAGAGCAGAGCTCGATTACAAAAACAAGACACGATACTCCTCGCAGGGAGTCTCTATCCTTTATATATGACTCATACATGCAATACCACGGGCCAATACCGTGGGTTTTATTAATACCATCTATCTAATACTACCGCCCATTTGCAACTAACTGTGGTCCCGTCATTAATTGCGGGTTAACCACTTACAAATATTAATATGGGCTTTATTGACTCTTGACTATGACGTGATCCCATGACATAAATAAGGGGGTTAGGGTGGGACCCTAACATGCCCTCCCCCTTAAGACTAGCCTTGTCCTCAAGGCTGAAGCTGCGGAAACTGCTAAAGAATAGTGGCTGGTTCCCAAGTTGCATCTTTCGGAGAGGTGTCTTTCCATTTGACGAGGACCTCCTTAATCATGCGGCCGCGCAGGTGCTTGTCTCGTGTGTCTAGAACCTGTTCGGGTTGAAGCCAGATTGACCCTTCTTCGTCTAATTCAGGTAGATTGGTTTGAACTCGGCAATTGTTCCCAATCACTTTCTTGAGGCATGATACATGGAAAACTGGATGGATTTTTGCCATAGGGGGCAAAGCCAACTTCTAAGCCACTTCTCCAATGCGCTGAAGTACTTGGTATGGTCCATAGAATTTTGGAGCGAGCTTTTGACAACCCTTATCTTTGAGTGATGTTTGCTTATATGGTTGCAGCCTCAAAAAGACCCGATCCCCTTCTTGAAATTGACGCTCTGAGCGATGTTGGTTGGCCTGTTGCTTCATGCTGTTCTGAGCTTGATGAAGATTCTCGCGAAGATGGGCGAGCATGGTTGCGCGGTGTTGTAGGAGTTGATCCACTGCTTGTACTTTGGAGCATCCCTTGAGATAAGAAGTAGGGGAAGGCGGAAGTTGACCATAGACTGCTTCATAGGGAATAATTTTGGTGGTGGCATGATAGTTGGTGTTATACCACCATTCAGCCAGAGGTAACCACTGTGCCCAAAGGTGTTGCTTTTCTGAAGTGAAACACCTAAGGTAAGTTTCTAGACATTTGTTGACAGCTTCGGTTTGACCATCTATTTGCGGATGATATGAAGTACTGAGTTTGAGTTGAGTGCCTTGTATTCTGAAGAGTTCCTGCCAAAAATTGATGGTGAAGATCGGGTCGCGGTCGGACACTATAGAAGTGGGCATGCCATGTAATTTGAAGATCTGATCCATGAAAGTTTGAGCAACCAAGGTTGGTGTAAACGGGTGGGGTAGGGCGCAGAAATGAGCATACTTCGACAGTCGGTCCACAACCACCATGATGACTGACTTGTTCCCTGACTTTGGAAGACCTGTAATGAAATCCATAGAAACCTCCGTCCAAATTGAGGCCGGAATGGGCAATGGTTGTAAGGTGCCTGGTGTGTTGACAGTTTCCCCTTTGTGGCGTTGACAGACATCACATTCGGCTACGAAAGTAAGGACATCCTTTTTCATGCCTGTCCAAAAGAATGATCTTCTGGTGCGAGCATACGTCTTCTGAAAGCCCGAATGTCCTGCAATGGGAGATGAGTGCAATTCTGCCAAAAGGCGACTTTTGAGGGTAGATGTTGGCGATATTACGACTCTGTCCTTGTAGCGAAGAATATCATTCTGCCACGAGTAGCCCTTGCTGGAATTAGGATCTACCTGCAATTGAGAAATGAGTTGGGAGAGCCCTGTGTGTGAAAACCATTCCCTGCGAGCCTCTTCAATCCAGTCTGGAATGGGAAGGGAAATTGCGAGCAGAGTACTTTCCTCCTCAAATTGGCGCGATAATGCATCTGCTACACTGTTGTCTTTCCCTTTCTTGTAAATAATCTCATAATCATATCCCAGCATTTTGGCTAACCATTTATTTTGTTGTGGGGAGGATAGGCGTTGCTCCAAAAAATATTTAAGACTGTGATGATCTGTGTGGATTTGGAAACGTCGCCCCAATAAGTAAGGTCGCCAGGTCTCGACTGCATGTAAGATGGCCATCATCTCCTTCTCGTAGGTAGATTGGCCCAGATTCCTCCCACTGAGTTGTTGGCTTGTGAAGGCCAATGGTCGCCCTTCCTGCATTAAGACCGCCCCAATACCTGTACCCGAAGCATCACATTTAATGACAAAGGATTTGGTGAAGTCAGGTAGTGCTAAGACTGGAGTGGTACACATGGCGTTTTTGAGAGCGGTAAATGCCTGTTGTGCTTCCTCGGTCCAGAAGAAGGAATTTTTCTTTAGGAGTTGAGTGAGGGGCTTCGCGATGCGGCCATAGTTGCGGACAAATTTACGATAATAGCCTGTGAGACCAAAAAATCCTCTCAAGCTCTTCAAAGTCTTAGGTTGAGGCCATTCTTGCATTGCCTGGATCTTTTTTGGGTCCACCTTGACACCTTCACGCCCCACAATGTGGCCCAAATACTCAACTTCTTCCATGCCAAATGAACACTTAGACATCTTGACAAATAATTTGTGCTTGCGGAGCAGTTGCAAGAGTAGATCTACATGCTGAAGATGTGCCGCCCAAGTGCCACTATAGATGAGAATGTCATTGAAGAAGACAAGGACAAATTTTCTGAGATATGGTTTGAGGATGTGATTCATAAGACTCTGAAAAGTAGAAGGGGCATTACAGAGACCAAATGGCATGACCAGGAACTCATAATGGCCTTCATGAGTTCTGAAAGCCGTCTTGGGAATGTCGACTTCCTTCATGCGAATTTGGTGGTAGCCTGAGCGAAGATCCAACTTAGTGAAGAATTGAGCCCCATTGAGTTCGTCCAGCAAATCGTCAACCACCAGAATGGGAAATTTATCTTTGATGGTCAACTTGTTGAGGGCCCTGAAGTCGGGACACATCCGCCACTCCCCATCTTTCTTGAGGACCATGACCACTGGGGATGAATAAGGACTAATGCTGGGACGAATGACACCTGCTTCCAACAATTCCTTGATGATTTTTTCTATTTCATTCTTTTGAGTGAACGGATATCTGTATGGCCGCACATTTGGGGGTTGGGCCCCTGGAACCAAGGTGATGCTATGATCATGTTCCCCTCGCGAGGGTGGAAGCTCATGAGGCTTGTCAAAGACCGTCCGATGGGTGTTTAAAATCTGCTGCATCTCAGGATGAATTGGCAGAGACCTGGTTTCGACTACTTGGATGGCATTAAATTGAGCTACCACTCCATGATGGCCCTTTTTTAACAATTTTTCCATCCGATGCGAGCTGATGACAGAGGGGGCTCCCGCCTGGAGGCCACGGAGGGTATGTGTGGAGTTGTTCTGCTTAAAACTCATATATAACTCCTGGAAATCCATTGTGATTGGCCCAAGGGTGCGGAGCCATTCAGCGCCTAGGACAATGTCGCATCCCCCCATGTGTATGGCAAACATGTGGGTTTTCAACTGATAATCCCCCATTTGAAGTTTGACATTTTCACAACGGCCTTCACATTTCATTGTGCCCCCATCTGCAATTTGGACTTGGAAGTTAGAAACTGCCCGTACAAAACAATGCGCTGCTTCGGCGATTTTTTGATGGATGAAATTATGGGTACTGCCACTATCAATCAAGACTATTACTGGGCGATGTTTAAGAAAACCCCTGATTTTGAGAGTTTGAGGGGAAGAGATTCCTGCCAACGCGTTGAGCGAAATAACTAGTTCGTCAGATACAATCTCCTTTTGGTTGTCTTCTTCGATCGCCTCCGGTTCCTCAAGAGGTGGATCTTCCTCGGTGGAGCTATAGTCAGTGGCATCTATTTGAAAAAACTTGGGCTCCTTGCATTTATGACCAGGGGAATAATTTTCATCACAGTAGTAACATAGTCCTTGCTTCCTTCTTTCGGCCATTTCCTGAGGTGACACCTTTTGGACCTTAAGTGTCTGAGTCGTGTTGTGAGCTTGTGGGGGACGACCTTTAGTGGGGAAATTGGGGCGGCTGTATTGGGCTGTTATGGCACGTTCCACCTTACGGGCTACCTGGCAAGCCTCCGTCCATGTGGGAGGGTGGTGGAGTAGAACTTGAGCTTTGATGGCTTCTTTAAGACCACTGATAAAACATTCCGTGTAGAACTCATCTGAGAGATGCTGAGTGCGGAAGGCTAAGGCTTCAAAAGCGGTGATATATTCATCCACTGTACCCGTCTGTCGGAGCTTAGTGAGACGGCCCAAAAAGGAGTCTCCCTGTTCAAAGCGATCTTGAAGAGCTTTGGCAAATTGTGCCCAACTCGGAAAAGGTCCATGGCGACGTTGATGCCATTCCGCCCATTGCCATCGTTCATTGTCCAAGTACATGGTCCCCACTCCAAGCTTAGTCCAATCATCTTGGAGACGATTCAATTTGAAATACTGGTTCATTTGTGCTAGCCATGCGGACGGGTGAGAACCGTCAAATTTCCACATATCCAACTTGGGAGGTCGCTGACTGGGTGGTGAATGGGTGTGCCAGAGGTGAGGAGAGTGGCTAGACTCACCCTCATGGTGTTCATGGTCATTATACGGTTCCTCGAGAGTTGGCTCCTTGCCCTTATCGAGTGCTTGCCGTACCAGGCTAGTTAGTCCATTAATCGTAGTTTTGAGCTCTTTCATATCTGTTTCAAGTTTGTCTAGCCTTTCATTGGCCATTGCTTGAGCTCTAGTTTCTACCATACACCAACTTGATGAAAAATTGGGACCGCCAATTTTTTTTTTCTAATAAATTGAATGGTACCACCGTGCTCAGCTCATCGTCCTGATGCTAATGGGCTAGATCAAAAATAAGCGCTTCGAAAGATCTCAGACTTGGAAAACTCCTAACGGAGTTTTACTCCTTCCTGATCAATACTACAGTCGCCAAATCCTCAAAATGTCAATGCCGCCAAAAGTCCTGCGAAAATTATATCCAGGTACAGGAACCCTTCCCAACTACTCCGATCTGGTGGATCTGAGAGATATGAATGGTGGAACAACTGCTGCTGCTGATCTGATGGAGCTGCGAGACTGATGTCTGCTGCTGCGGTACTTGCTGATCTGGAATAGATGATGTGTGATCCCCCGATAGAAAGGGAACTATGGTCTTGAGGAGTTTCAGGTGCTACAGATCGCAATATACATAAGGGTCTGACAGTAGTACTCGGCCCAATGTTGCAGGGCTCTAACTAAGGAGGATCGACCGTACCCTTAGCCGTACAACCCGACTACCCTATCGTACGAGCGAGTAATCTCTCCGAGTGCTGTTCTCGGTGTACTGTAGCCACAAGACGGCCGAAGGTTTATCTATGGCGAGGTTTCAAGGGAGCTAGAGGGCTTCCTATATACCCAGAGGGTACGTGGAAGACACTCCGTGCGCGGTTCTGTCTAATGCGCTACTACTCGAAGGGGTACCCACAGGGGTTACAAGGGAGTCCAACAGACGTGACCACCTCTTGTATTTCCTGCGTGCATGCCTCCCCAAATCCGTAGGTTTATGCGCTTAACGACAGATCCCGTGGTTTAAAGATGCCGGGACACGTCTCTAGCCAAAAAAATTTCGCTAAAAATTGGAGATCCCACCGAGCCCTGGAAAGTGCTCTGATACCACTTGTTATGCTCTTAACCTGCAGAGTAATACCCAAACATAGAATATGCGAAGAAAATATACCCAGAACATAGAATATGCAAAGAAAAAATACCCAGAACACAGAATAGCAATGATTTTATTATTCAGAGAGAAATGTTCACAGGCCTCTTCGAGGGGGCAACCTCCAATAGAGCAGAGCTCGATTACAAAAACAAGACATGATACTCCTCGCAGGGAGTCTCTATCCTTTATATATGACTCATACATGCAATACCACGGGCCAATACCGTGGGTTTTATTAATACCATCTATCTAATACTACCGCCCATTTGCAACTAACTGTGGTCCCGTCATTAATTGCGGGTTAACCACTTACAAATATTAATATGGGCTTTATTGACTCTTGACTATGACGTGATCCCATGACATAAATAAGGGGGTTAAGGTGGGACCCTAATAGATATTCCTCATCATAAATGTAATTGTTCTGTGAGTTTGTTGATTGTTCATTAGTTGGATTGGAGAGATTTAGTCCAACTAAAATAGCTCTTAGTTTAATGTTTTGTTGAAATATTTTCTCAACTAATTAATTGTGTTGTTAAGATATCATTTCTATTTTAAACCAAACCAATACTTAATGTTAAGATAACATTTGTATTTTAAACCAAACCAATACTTGATGTATTTATATGTATGTTTAGTATAACACAAATAATTTTTTAGTATACAATTATTTTTTAAATGATCTATATTTATTATATCTACAATGACATGGTATATAATATGTAGCTTGCATATTAGTCTATATGTTTGAACATAAATTTGTGTAGGATTTTGGTATATATCATTTAGCTTATAATTGATTGCATATTGGTTTATTTGAATTGACTATAAATTTGTAAAGGAAGTATTATATTAGATTTTTTTTTCATCCAATTATTAAAAACTATATATCTAGAATTTTTTCCGAATATATAAAATTGTTTATTTTATAACTAGTGACTCTAATTGAAGAAGACATCTTTTAAATTTATAAAACTGATAAAAAAAATGTTTTCATGTTTTATGTACATCTCATTTTATGAAGTTATGACGGAAAATACGAACCGTCCATAAGGATAGTTTTTGTCCAACCATGAACCTATGTTTATTTAGGAAACCTTATGCCTAAAATTGATTTTGTGTTTCAGTGTTTTCATGCTTATCCAATCAGTAGAAGCAGAGAAGGGAAAAAATATAAATGAGCAAACCTAAAATCAGATTTCTATATATTCTTCTCTGAAGGAACAACCTCTTCTACTCTCAATAAGTCGAGATCCCTCTTCCGCCCAAAAATGAATAAGTGTTGATGCACAATCCTCTTTAAAATAAATAAATAAAGGCGAAAGAAGAGAAAGGCTTCATGCACAGAGAGGGGAAGCAAGCCACTTCACCAGGATAATGTCCAGGCTCAATGGTAGCAGAGCAATGTTTGTGTTCCTGCATGACTTTTTCGGGCAACTGTCAAGGCCTATTGGCAGTGGAGCAACATCAGAGATGAAAAATCATAATCTAAAAATTTTAAGCTCGTGAGATACAATACCCTTCTCAACTCGAAACATTGTGATATCACTTAATCTTATGTTTTATTCAACTGAGAAGGCATGAAGGAGACCATATCTATTCATGGGGTAAGTGGGAAGACCAAAGTAATCTTCATGGTGAATCAATACTGCTTGAAGAACCAAGGCCCTACACAAAAGAAGTTAACCAAGATAGAGAAGCTGGAATTCTACTATTGTGTCGCCAAGTGTCGTAGTTGCTACAACACCCTCTAAAATATTGGCTTACCCCCAATTTCAGAGCCTTCCTTCATCTTGTAATTTTTTTTCACAAATATTGAAGCTTGTTTCATGAGATTTCTTGAATTATTTTGCGCCTTTGTGCAAGTTGGGTAAACTGTCGTCTTTTTGCATGTTTGTCTGTTGCACAATGTGTAGAAGCATATTATGATGGTTTCAAAGGTCTATCTTTGTGTGTATGAGTTGTTCTAACTATGTAAACATCTTTCACACTCATTCACAAAGTATTGAGAAATGTTTCACAAGTCTCATCACCATCATCTCAAAGTCTATCTTAAGTGTCACACTTGTCGTAAATGGTCGTAAAGTAGTTACACAGAGGGAAATGTATTGTTCTTATGTCCTGGGTGATCTATGCTATTGTGTCATCAAGTATTCTAAGTGTGAGATCACAGTCAAAGTCTTATCACCGTTCACATCAATCTAATTGATCTTACACTTGGCCATTTCTGAGAAGGCTTCCTGACTAAGCAACTTGGCTTCACCTGGCTTCCCTCAATTGCGCACTGTGCAGTTCCATTCCTCTAGCTGAGACCTTACCCCTTGACACTGCACAATGCGTAGTTCCATTCCTCTAGCTGAGACATTGTCCCTTGACACTACTCAATGCGCAATTCCTGGCTCCCAGGACCGCTGCACTGCGCAATTTCTGTGCTCAAGCTTTGACCTTGACCTCCATAATTGCGCAATTATACCCCCAACACAGAATTCACTGTGCACTACGTAATCAAAAGGATCAAGCTCATCCCTTGAGCCTTTGAACTATGCAATTTCACAGTAGCCATGTCTCCCTTGCCTTCTAGAACTTCGCAGTGTGTCCTCTCAATGCTTATCCCCTCAGGCTATCCCACTAGCTCTCAAAACTGCGCAGTCTTGTCCCTCAGTCCTACTTGAGCTGGGCATTGCACAGTCTCAGAGCTCAAGCCTCACTCTTGTATATTGGAACTACGCATTGCGCAGTCACTGAGCCCTCTCTCCTGACCTGTCACCTGATTCTGCCTCAGTTAATGGATCAAAATGAACTATTTTAGATTATGGGGTTTTCAGACTGATGTCATCTCATCATGAGTGAATTATAGATGCAGGTACTCTATCACACCATGGAAATATGATGATAAGAAGATGAAGGAGGGAGCTTGATAAAATACACACTTGCAGCTGAACACACAAGCTGATCAATCAAGAAAAGAAAAAGGGACATTAGTTTGCGATCACAAATCAAGACTTAAGATCATTGAAGATTCCTTATCACCAAGTCATACGCAGGTGAAAAGAAGAAACAAACACTCAACACTCAGTAGCAATAGTAACTTGACATTGCCACATCATCATGTAGTCCATGTCAGCATTGTAATGTCATGAGTAGTCACATGCCACACCCTTGTGGCCAATGATGTAAAATATGTTTCAGAAGTGTATTGTAAAGTGAAAGTCCAAAGGACATGTGTGGAATGCAAAGAGTCATTTAAAGTTAAAAATTCATAATAAGTCAAAAAGTCATGAGGGTAGTCAAATAGTCACAAGGAAGGGGAAGCGTCACCCCTTGGTTATATATACTCTCTCATTGTATGAGCAAAGGACTTTTCACCTCGACTCCTCCCACAAGGCATTAGAGAGACAAATTTGTTCTTTTGAGGAGAAAGGAGTGGCTCCAACACTCCACTACTAGAGCTAGTGATGTTCATTGTATACATGTGTCTTGTAACTTTTACTTAATAACAAAATCCTTCAAGAACAACACGTTCTTCATGCATGGATTGTGGATATTTGTAAGGCTATTCTATGAATGTTTATAATTCATGTTTGCTTTTATTTGCGCTAAAGTAGTTGAACTATTTTGGTTATTTTAGTACTTATCATATTGAGAATGTGTCGTAATCGCTATTATTGTTGTCGCATCCTCGTGGACTATTCTGCTGGATATTATATACTTCCTTGTTATATTGGTATCAATGACGGTCACATATCTATGGACTATTCCGCTTGATATTGCATGAACACTTCTGGTTCATGTGTGTCTCTACTAGGGTGGTACTACTACCTCTCTCTTCGAGGCTCAGTTATCCTCCCCTCCGTAGTGAAAGAACTTTGGCACACATATGGTCGAACAATCACTAGGCATACCCCCTTTCTTTTCGAAGGCGCATGTGCACTCCTCTCTCTTGCTAAAAGTTAGAGCCAAGGAATATCTCTAAGGATATATGGAAACTGGGCCGATATTTCGGATGGGGCTCCTAATCGAAATGGTGTGAGGTCTAATTGGGACTTCACATTGGGGAGAACCCTTGGCTGATAGATTTCTAGCACCATCAAGAGGAGGCTACTTCTTGATTCTATTGTCACTTCCATTTACCCTTCTTCTCCTTTAGAAATTGCGATGCTTAATGATTATGCTTATGATAAAAGATTCACTTGATTTTACTGAAGTCTTTCTATCTCGACTATAAGATTAAATCCTCACTCTTTCCCTTACCCTTGATATGTCCTTTTCCTACCCTTATTTTACTTATCAAATAGAGCTTCAGGTTCTCATCACCACCCTTCTTGCTAGCCTTTGAATCTGTCTAAGTTTTCTGCTATATAGAAAAATCCCATAGCCTTCCAAAGTGATGCAGGAGCATTCAGCTCAACATTGTCATTATATTTTAGTAGACATAGGGGTATGGTGTTTTCAAGGAAGTTGGTTTCCTAAGTATTGAATTAATGTAATTATTTAATGTTTTGAGTGATTTTAATGAGAATAGGAATTAATTGAATATGGTGAGGCATAATTGTAAATGTTCTCGAATGTAGGAGAACACGAGAGAATTAGTATAGTTGAGTGATGAGAGGATTGAGAATTGATTGTAAACCTCAGATTAGGAATTAGTTCATGCTTTTGTGGATTTGAGAGAATCCTTAGGGATGAGAAAGATATTTTAGGATTTTGTTGAGGAGTTTATGGATCTAAACCAGAATTCGGTTTAGAATCCCTTTGTATAAATGTAAGCCTAAAAGGCATGATGAGAGGTTAGAAACATAGACAGTAAGAGAGAGGTTAGATATTTAGTTATTGTTTGTAGGCCTACGGGCAGATGATGATCAGAGGCCATTAAATTCGAAGATTAGGCGGAGAAGAGACAGAGAGTCTCATTTTGTAATTATGTATTGATTTATATATGTACAGAGATTTAATTCCAAAATGAATAAGTGTAAGCATCGAATGGTGAAATATGAGCAAATTATATTATTTTGTATAATATATATGTGCAGGTGAAGTGTAGCGATCACATAGAGAAGTACATAAAGAGGAGGATCGAAATGGAGTGTTGAATCCAATAGAAGGATCAATTCCAAGCTTAGGAGGGAGTGCGCAGTTAAAAACATCGAGAGACCAGAGCTTTCAAGAAAGCTAGAACCCATAGAAACAATGAAGAAATAGCGTAAATTCATAGTGAAGAGATAAGCGGAGAGTTGAATAAATGATACACAGTAGCCGTGAGATCTTGGAGATCAACGACGAAGATTGAATCGCGAGGTTGGACCCATCGGATTGCGTCGCAATTTGTCATGTGATAAACAACGGACCCAAACTTTATCAAATATAGTCTAGAACCCTATCGGGTCCGTAAACAAAGTTGGATCAAAGCTTTTAAACAGAAGAGTTAAACACAATGGTCCAATGATTGCGATCAGCCGATTAATCGTCAACCATCAGATTGCGATCCTGATCGACGGTCATGATTTAATCGGCCATTGCATATCGAGAAAACAAATATCGGAGGTGTCGGGTGATCGGAGCATCGGGAAAGGGTTGTTGAACTAGGTTGTCATTGATGTCAATATGACAATATTCTGGATACTAGAGGATGACATGAAGCCAAGGGGATGCAGAGCAAATTCATGAAGAGACAGGAGCAAAGGCCATCAGTATAGCCGAGCCATATATATATATATATATATATATATATATCATATATATATATATATATCATATATATATGCGGAAACAGACATATATGCAAGGAGGTGGTCTTTGAAAGACACTGCCAAGCCAAGAGGAGTAGATGGAGACGAGAGGAGCAGACAGAGCCACCAAGCCATCAGAGAGCCATGTCAAAGCAAGAGGAACGTTGCCTGTAAAACAGGTATATTGAAGCAAATGGAGCAAATGGACTGAGAGGAGCAGATGGAGCAAGAGGAGCCAAGAGGAGCAATATATATAGAGCCATCGGTATATGCCAAAGAGGAGGTGCACACAGAGCCATCGGAGGAGCTACAGGAGTAAGAGGAGCCATACTTATAGACCATACATATATGCCAAAGAAGAGGAGCAATGGAGCAGACAGAGTTAGCGGAGCTACAGGAGCAAACAGAGCAAATGGAACAGAGCATATATATATGCCATATCGAAGGAGTGTCAGAGCAGAGGAGCCATATCGAAGACAATACTTCATATATATATAGTTGTGTTTAAAGCCAAACTTTCATCAAAGCGGGAGAATACATAGGAGCCGTTTGATCTGCCAGATCAACGGTCCAGAAGAAATCGCAGAGGAGCAGAGAATCCTTATCGCATCGGCGAAAGTCCCTTGGAGTCGTCGGAACTGTTCAAGGTGCAAGCTCCAAAATCTGGAGCCGAAACTCTTATCAAGCAAAATAGAAAGCATATCGGGTCCGCGGAGGACTTGTATCATTTCGGAGGTAGCGATCAGCGAAATCGCCGAAGGACCCGGAGCCAAAACTCTTATCAAGCAAAATAGAAAGCATATCGGGTCCGCGGAGGACTTGTATCATTTCGGAGGTAGCGATCAGCGAAATCGCCGAAGAACCCGAAGCCGAAATTAAGTTAGGAAGGAGTATAAGGAGGTGTCGGATCCACGTTCCTTGTCAGAGAATGGAGCAACAGTGCAGTGGACACGACATGCGACTTAGCGCTGACCGTCCGATCTGAAGGAATAATGGACGGAGGAGATCTAATCGGCAATCGGCATATTGGAGCGATCATGTCAGAAGGATCGGGGGAAGTGATATGTGACATCGTCGATAATTGGAGCCGAAATATTATAAAACAGAGCCTAAAGGTGTGTCGGGTCCGCAGACACTTTGTATTACAAAACTGCCGATGCGAACCTGCCGAAAAGCCGGACCCGAAATCATTAAGAAGAAGAGTATAGAGGGCCGTCGGGTCCGCAGAACTATCGCATCGCAAGAGGCCGCGATAACCCCGACATCCCGGACCCGAAGTGATTTTAGGAAGGGATGTAATTGGCATATCGGGTCCGCAAGGGCGTCGGAGGTCGGAGTTAAGGGATTAATTGGGATCGCTGAAATCCGGACCCACCGATAATTATAAAGGCAGGCGGATAAGATTTGAAATCCGCGAATGTTCATATTGAGAAAAATTACATGGGTTCCTGTGTATTAAAATATATGTGACCGCGGGGTTTTATAGTGTTGGCCATATATTTGTATATGTGCATTTCCATGGGGCTTTAAAGCTTAGCCCGATAGTTAACACGCGGTTGGGCGGTGGCTTCCGATGGGTGATTAAAAGCGCCGATAAAAGGTGGCTCTGATTCTAAGTAAGTCCAAGGTTTATAGAAGGCACATAGCCTAAGGAAAGCTTTCGATAGACATAAAAGCGGGGATAAAAGGGTGGCTCCGATTCTTAAGTGTGGAGGCGAAAATACTGTGAGGAATAGTCCCGATAGTGCGGGAGACCAAATCATGGCGATTATGATTATGATAAGGACGTGGCTGTCCGTTAAAAAATGCCATCCCTGTGTATGCCCATAATCATTGGCAAAGCAACGCTGTTACAAGTTTTTGAACTTGTGTTCTCTACGGATGACTCGATCCTTGCTCATTGATTCAATGTGTCCTGTGAAAACAAATGGACAGAGGAAGCTATAGTGACAAACAAGCCAACAAGTGAGGAAGTTGAAGCAGGCGAGAAGGAAGCCGAAGAGCCAGCAAGAAAGAGGAAATGAATGGACAAAGACAGGTATGCATAAAACAGTAAACAGAGGACTACATTGTGTGATGGTTGTTGCAAACAAACCAGAATATGAGGTAGCAGAAGCAGCAGAGGTGGTGGAGCATTGTTTGAATTTGCTAGTGAACACTGCTGCGGCTGTTGAACACTGTTGGAGCTGCTGTGGGGGTGAAGAACCAGAGTGTGAGGTAGTAAAAGCAGCGGAGGCTGCAGAAGCAACGGAGGTTATAGAGGCAGCAACAAAAGAAAAGGCTATTGGAGACTATGCATGGGCAGTGTGCAGAGCTGTGAAGACTCATCCATAAGAAGACATGGTTGTCATTGATACTGTAGTTTGGAGACTACAGTGAAGCTGTAAATAGACAGAACTCAGTAGAGAAGAGTTCTGAGAGCAGAAGGATTGGAGTCCTTGGGGTTGGAGCCTTAAAAGTGAGAAGGATGGGAGTCCTTGAGGCTGGTGCCTCAGAAGTGAGATTGGATTGGAGTCCTTGGGGTTAGTGCCTCAAAAGCATGAAGGATTGAAGTCCTTGGGAGTTGGTGCTCTTAAGTCCAAGATTGGTGTCTTGGGAAAATAGAGTTGGTGCTCTGGAGGTTGGAGCCTCACCAAAGTCCAAGTTGGAGCTTGGAAACCGATTGTGACCATCTATATATTGTATTTATTTTACTGCACAGTTATATTAATAAAAGCATTTATTCTTGCTGTTCATATTGTGTTCTGAATATATATGTTTTAACTGGTAAAACAATAGTGGGAAAAAGAAATACTGATTCACCCCCCGTCTCAGTATTTCCAACAAGGGTCAGTTAAAGAGGCGGACCCGACGATCTATAGATTCGGGTATATATGTTTTAAAGTCTGCTGTATGTGTTCGAGCAGGGTTTTCCTGTTATTCCATTATATTTGTGTTAAAATGATGTGAGTCGATTCTAAAGGGAAATCACATATCAGAAGGTGGAAGGGTATAGGTTAATGTGAACGTGGAAGGCCGATAGCTGATTGCGATAAAGGCAATCCTCGGGAAGTGTGCAGAAGCTGTACGAAAGGCGGAAAAGGTATGTTTTGGAAGTATTTTCCTTTACAAAAGGTTTTATAAGAGAAAGAGCACCGATAGAGAGTTTCCATGTGTGAAGCATATATTAACCAAGGTTTTGGAAGGGAAGGTTATATATGTAGGCTAAAAGCCTAACTAAGGTTTATGGGAGTTTAACAGCCCCGATAAGGAAGATTTGAGGAAGGCTTCATTTAAAGGGATAATAAATGTTATGAAGAGGAGAATAGTTCCGATAGGAGGTTTAGGCGGGGTAATTGGGTTCCGATACAAGGAACCGTGATAAAAGGTCCTTAATCATTTATGGTTTGAAGTTTTGACTCCTTTGAAGAGTCAAACACCTAGAAAATGTATTTATGTATTTTTATGCATACTCTGAGTATGTGCGGGGGTAACCCTACGTCATTTGGTATCATAGCGAATTATAAATGAAACATCTGGTATAAGGCAAAAGAAAGCAATTATGGGTGAAAGTTTCTTGAAAGAATTCAGAACATAGATATTTGGAAAGATGTGTATGCAGACAAGGGAGATTAGATTCTAATATGACAGTTAAGCAACCAGAGTACAATTGGGAGAATGGAGAAGAATAGTTAAGTTATTAGAGGCAGGTGAGTAAGAATTAAGGAGAGATTGCAGAAACACAAAGAACCACAACGATGTTTTGAAGAATGGAATTTCACTCGGATGTGAAGAGCGAATGGAGAAATCATGCAGGTATTGTTTTTATTTAATTCTGATTTGAGTTTGTTGACAAAGAAATAGATTGAAGATTGATGGTTGCAGCTAATGAAGTATCTCAGCAAAAGGAGATCAAGCCTTAAGAAGCAGTAATGAAAGAAACTGTTAATGATTTCTGAGTGGGAGAAAACTCAGCAAAGAAGGCATTGTTGCTGATAGTTAAGCTTTGCCAAGATAAAGCGGAAGATTGGAAGGAAGAATCACATTCTAAAATCTGATTGATAGTAGCTGAATATTGACAATTTGTGCAGTGGAAACATAAAGATCTGCTGAAACAGATTTGCAGGAGTGGTGAGATCCTGAAGGTAGGTGAGGGTATGCAAATTTGTCTAATGAGTAGCAGATACTGAATAAGTGAAATTTTAGAGCAGGACTACAGTAGTTAAAATGTAAGAGGGATGTTTTTAAGTTTTTGAAGTACCAGAGGTTGAAGATACAGTTGAAGGCTAGTGAAAAGGACAGTCCATTCAAAAGTACAGGTGAATGGGAGGACAAGATCAGACAAAGATCTTGAAGGTAAGATGATATGGTTTTATTTGGATTTGAAGATTAGAAAGTTGTAGTCTTTGTATTGATGCAGAAGTATTGTTGCAACTCCCAAAAGCAATTCCACAGAGGATGTGGTAGAATTGCTAAGAGATAAAGGAAGTTGGTAAGAGTTTCTAAGTGAAAGCAGAAATGTGGCAGAACCTTGAGGAATTCCAACAGAGATTGGATAAAGAGGACAATTGTGTTCTTAGAAGATGCAGATGAGTTGAAGCCTAGAAGGAGCAAAGAGAAGTGCTCAAGAGAGGTTCCAGAGATAGAGAACCAATTACTTACCAAAAGACTGAGTGAGGAGAGCTTGGTGAGGTAAGTGGCAGCAGGGTAGACTTGTTGTTGTAGAGGCTTTAGTGCAACTCATAGTGAATGAGTGAGGAACTCATAGAGATGGAGAGGATGATGACTAGTGACAGTCATAACAGAGGTTCTGAAAAAGACCACAACAGAGGACAAAAGGAGAAGGATGCCAAGGCAAATGGCATGAGAATGAGTGATGAAGAATATGAGAGGGAGAAGGCTGAGATATTAGTTCAGCTTGAAGTGTTAATGGAGATGTTGCAAAGAAATGAAGCAGACCAGAAACATGGTTATGTCATGAGAAAGAAAGTGAAGTGGTAGAGGCTACAAGAGAAGAGGAATCAACAAGTGAATATGCAGTTAATAAAGGAGCTAAGGGAACTTGAACAAGTTTTGGATGTGAAATTAGAGACAGAGAAACTCGAAAGAGTTGAGCTACAGCAAAAGGGAGATGCTGAAGAAGATGTTGAAGTTTCGATATGTGAACCAGAAAGTGGACCATTACTTTTTGAAAGTGATGAAGAGCTAGAGGAGTTGAATCATATGAATGATTCGAAGCAACTAGAAGACTTGATGACTGAAGCATCAAGTGAGACCAGAAGGTCTTGTATTTTTAAAACTAATGATTTGTGTATGATTGCAGGTTTGGAAGAAGATAGACAACCTTTTGAAGCTATCAAAAACATGAAATAATACCTTCGAGAAGATGAAAGTTTTGAAGCAGAATATGACAAGGAGACTGGAAAAAAATCAGTTCATTACCATGGACAAGTGCTGGAAGACATCATCGAACAGATGATGAGGAGGAGAGACTAGCTAACAGTCTCAAGAGTTCTTTGAGTTTGAATCAACATACTGATATGCTGACAGAAGAAGAGAAAGCATAGCAACATACTAAAGTGTTGGCAACGGAAGAAGAGGTACAAAGGCCTTATATTTTTTTATTATAATGATTGTCTTATAATTGAAGATGTTGTTGCAGAAACTAGAACATATTTAGCAGAGGTGGACAACCAAATGAAACAAGAAGAGGAAGAACATATACTGAAGGATGTTAAGGAAGATTTAGCAGAGGAAGAAGGACCATGTGATGATGGATCAATAACAAATGAAGAAATGGGAGATTGTGTAAAATTTCCAAAGTTCACTCCAAGTAAACTCATTGAGATATATAGGGAATTAGACTTTCAAAGGAGAAAGTTGGAAGAGCAGAGGATGAATGTCCAAGATAGATTGCTAAAGAAGGATGACAAAGAAGTTGTCATAAATAATAATTAAGAAGAAGTTGACAGGTGCAGGAAATAGAAGCAGGAAATTGTTCTGAAAGACAATATAGCAGCAACAGAAAGGTGCAAAATAACATTAAAGAAGAGGGTAAAGATGAAAAGGAAGCAATCAGAATAAGTGAAGAACAAGCAAGAATGAGAGTTCAACAATCAAGAGATGAACACAGTCAGCAGACAGAGGATATACTGGACATAGAAATTCAGTTGATAAGAAGGTTAATGATGGAAGTATGTCTCAGAGAAAGACAACAACAAGAAAGGAGAGGAGTGACAACAAGAGGAAAACAGTAGCAGACTACGAAAGCAAGGCAAGTGGAGAATTACAACATAAGGTATGGAGACCTGGAGAACAACAACAGACAACAACAATAATAGAAAAATTGATAAGAAAAGACAAGTTACAAAATAAAGTCTGGGAACCAGGAGGAAACAATTATCCAGACTTATGACCAGGTGGTCATAAATTTTCTTACATGGGGAGTCTGATGCAAGAGCATTCAGCTCAACATTGTCATTATGTTTTAGTATACATAGGGGTATGGTGTTTTCAAGGAAGTTGGTTTCCTAAGTATTGAATTAATGTAATTATTTAATGTTTTGAGTGATTTTAATGAGAATAGGAATTAATTGAATATGGTGAGGCATAATTGTAAATGTTCTCGAATGTAGGAGAACATGAGAGAATTATGATAGTTGAGTGATGAGAGGATTGAGAATTGTTTGTAAACCTCAGATTAGGAATTAGTTCATGATTTTGTGGATTTGAGAGAATCCTTAGGGATGATAAAGAGATTTTAGGCTTTTGTTGAGGAGTTTATGGATCTAAACTAGAATTGGGTTTAGAATCCCTTTGTATAAATGTAAGCCTAAAAGGCATGATGAGAGGTTAGAAATAGAGACAGTAAGAGAGAGGTTAGATATTTAGTTATTTTTGTAAGCCTATGGGCAGATGATGATCAGAGGCCATTGAATTAGAAGATCAGGCCGAGAAGAGACAAAGAGTCTCATTTTGTAATTATGTATTGATTCATATATATGTACAAAGATTTAATTCCAAATTGAATAAGTGTAAGCATCAAATGGTGAAAGACGAGAAAATTATATTATTCTGTATAATATATATGTGCAGGTGAAGTGTAGCGATCACACAGAGAAGTGCATAAAGAGGAGGATCGAAATGGAGTGTTGAATCCAATAGAAGGATCAATTCCAAGCTCAGGAGGGAGTGCGCAGTTAAAAACACCGAGAGACCAGAGCTTTCAAGAAAGCAAGAACCCATAGAAACAATGAAGAAATAACATAAATTCATAGTGAAGAGATAACTAGAGAGTTGAAGAAATGATACACAGTAGCCGTGAGATATTGGAGATCAACGACTAAGATTGAATTGCGAGGTTGGACCCATTGGATCGCGTCGCAATCTGTCATGCGATAAACATCAGACCCGAAATTTATCAAATATAGTCTAGAACCTTATCGGGTCCGTAAACAAAGTCAGATCAGAGCTTTTAAACAGAAGAGTTAAACACAATGGTCCAGCGATTGTGATCATGCGATTAATCGTCGACCATCAGATCGCGATCCTGATTGACGGTCACGTTTTAATTGGCCATCGTATATCAGGAAAACAGAGATCGGAGGTGTCGGGTGATCGGAGCATCGGGAAAGGGTTGGTTAAAGAGGCGGACCCGATGATCTATAGATTCGGGTATATATATTTTAAAGCTTGCTGTATGTGTTCGAGCGGGGTTTTCCTGTTATTCCATTATATTTGTGTTAAAACGATGTGGGCCGATTCTAAAGGGAAATCACATATCGGAAGGTGGAAGGGTATAGGTTAATGTGAACGTGGAAGGCCGATAGCCGATTGCGATAACGTCAATCCTCGGGAAGTGTGCAGAAGTTGTACAAAAGGTGAAAAAGGTATGTTTTAGAAGTATTTTCCTTTGTAAAAGGTTTTATAAGAGAAAGAGTGCCGATAGAGAGTTTCCATGTGTGAAGCATATATTAACCAAGGTTTTGGAAGGAAAGGTTATATATGCAGGCTAAAAGCTTAACTAAGGTTTATGGGAGTTTAATAGTCCTGATAAGGAAGATTTGAGGAAGGCTTCATTTAAAGGGATAATGAATGTTATGAAGAGGAGAATAGTTCTGATAGGAGGTTTAGGCGGGGTGATTGGGTTCTGATACAAGGAACCGTGATAAAAGGGCCTTAATCATTTATGGTTTGAAGTTTTGACTCCTTTGAAGAGTCAAACACCTGGGACAATTTATTTATGCATTTTTATGCATACTGTGGGTATGTGCGGGGGTAACCCTGTGTCACAAAGCTAGGAAGATTCTTTTGGGCACAAATACCTTTGATAAATGGTTCCTAGGAAGATGAGATTACATTCATTGTCAGGTTCACTAGCTCCACATCTACAATATTCTCCCTAACTATTGAAAATTGATCATGAACTTGTGTGACCTTTATAAGGTAATTGGCGTCTCGTTCTGATGTTGTCATATATATGGATATGAATTTGTTCAACAATATAATTTTCTTATTTCTGTTCTCACTCGATTAGAGACTTACTGAGGCATGAAACATCTGCTTCATTGTCTTCTTCTCAGATATATGAGGGACCAAGTGATTCTTTATAGTAGTTAATATCATTCACTTGAAATTCACTTTCCTCTTGTTGTGAGCTATCAACTATCATGCATATGTAGGAGTCTTAATGTAATTGACAATATCTAAAAGATCATTCTCTTTTAGTAAGAGTGTAGCCTCATCTTCCACGATAAATGATTTGAGACATCATTCAATCTATCATAAAATCTAAGGTTAGTTGATGCCATCTCTAAGATCTATTGCAAAAACTCCCATATCTAAGAAAATAGTTTTGAAACCTGTAATTAGTAGTCCACCTTCCTTGTGGTTGATTTATTGCTACGAATCCCTAAGAATCTCAATTAGAGAAATAACTCAATATCATGTGAAAATTCAAAGCCTAGATGAGTAATGTCCTTATGATCTCAATTAAAAAAGAAAATTATTGAATTTAATTAAGGTATAAATTAAACCCAGGCCATGTCATCAATCACCCAATAATTGGATATTAAATGGTTGAAGCATAAAATAACGTCTCACACATAAATATGTTATTACTGTTGGAGATTTAAATCCTACTTGTCTTGTGCGTATTGAATAATATTCCTAAAAACGTATTTATTATGTGAGTTATTTGATTGTTAATTATTTTGATTTGAGAGATTTAGTCCAACTAAAATAGCTCCTAGTTTAGTGTTTGGTTGAGATATTTTCTCAACTAGTTGATTATGTGGTTAAGATAGTTTTTGTATCTTAGATCAATAATTGATGTATTTATATGTGATTTTTAATAAAATACAAGATAGTTTTTAGTGTGCAATTATTTTTTTTGAACTAGTATTAGAGTTGGTAGCTCTTGGTTAACTCTCTCATGGGAAGGCCGAGGAATGTGAGAGAGAAAATAGATTAATGTAGGAATGTAAAAATATATTGTTTTGTTAGTTTGTTAGTTAGTTAGTTTTTTCATTTTTTATATATCTGTGTGTGTGGGTTTTTTGAAATGTGGGGAGCATCCATATTTGGTTAGCAATTGCAAATTTAGACTTGCACGATGTATCCTTGTTTATTAGTGTTGACTTAGATTGTATTACGCTAAGATTGGGGTTGTGAAGGATTGAGTTGCGTGCAAACCTTCGTGTGGATGGACAATTGTGTGGAATGTAGAGAGTTGCACATACAGGAGAAGCCGATGAATTAAAATGATAGATAACCAACGAATTAATCTAATATAAACATAGTTTGTATTTTTGGCTTATGTTGGCTTATGTCCAAAAACCCTAAATTAAACATAAATTCTACCGTGATATCATATGCCTAATGAATGGCCCGAATTTACTACAAATTATAATGTTTTACAAGCCATTTTTTCATCTATTTTTTCTTCGGGGGCACTACCTCGAGCCCCAAATAAGGGGGGGGGGGGCTCATAAAATTGTCGACACCCCCCCTAGACCCCCCTAACGATGATTAAATGGGCGACATTGTCACCCTATTAGAAACCGGGGTCCAACGTGGCGATACTTCTGAATAAAGAAGATAATCATGCTCCACACCCAAAAAAAAACTCCTAGTTTAGTGTTTGGATTAGATATTTTCTCAACTAGTTGATCATGCGGTTTAGATAGTATTTCTATCTTAGACCAATACTTGATATATTTATTTGTGATGTTAATAAAATAAAAGATAGTTTTTTAGTGTGCAATTATTTTTTCATAGTCTTTTGGTTACTCCTCACTCTTTACCTTACCCTTATCAGGTTCTTTTCCTCTGCCCTTATTTGACTAACCAAATAGAACTAGGTTCTCATCACCATCCTTCTTGCTATCCTTTGACTCCCTTTGAGTTTTCTCCTAGATACAATCATCCCATAGCTTTTCAAGTTAGGGATGTTATTCTGAGCACAAATACCATTGATAAATGGTTCCTTGGAAGATGATAATATATTCATTATCATGTTCACTAGCTCCACATCTACAATACTCCCCAACTGTTGTAGATTGATCATGAATTTGTGTCACCTTCATAAGGTAATTGGTAACTTGGTCTAATCTAGTTATATCTATGGATATGGGTTTGTTCCACAATATCATCTTATTATGTATGTTTTGACTCTATTAGAGACCTACTAGGGCATGGAACATCTCCCTCATTTTCTTCTTCTCGAATATACGACGAATCCTGCTTGTTGTGAGCTACCAAGTACCGTGGATATGTAGGAGGAGTCTTAATGTCCTTGAAAATATCTGAAATATCATTCTCTTTTAGTAAGAGTGTAACCCTCATCTTCCATGAAATATTTGAGGCATCATTTAATTTATCATAAAATCTCAGGTTAGTTGATGCCATCACTAAGATCTATTGCACAAACTCCCAATCTAAAAGATTAGTTTTGAAAACTTGTAATTGTTGGTCCTCCTTCATTTTAATTGATTTATTGCTACCAATCCCTAAGAATCTCAATTAGAGAAATAACTCAATATCATGTGAAAATTCCAAGATGACTAATGTCTTTATGATCTTAATTAAACAAGTAAATTATTGAATTTAATTAAGGCATAAATTAAAACCGAAACCATATCATCAATCACCCAATAGCTCAAAATTAAATTGTTGAAGCATAAAACAATGTTTAGCACATACATATGTTATTACTCCTTCAAAATTAGCATTTCATTTGTTCGAAAAAGTTACAAGGAAACCTACACAAGTTGTCAAAACCAAACAACCGTACAATTACGAAATCACTCGAAGTTGAGCTGAAAGACATACTATATGAACTATATTTCTTGTTTATACATACGAACCATTGTATAGATTGTTTATACAACTATATGAATACGTACTTATTTGCTTTACGGATAAGTAAATTGTTGTATTTAGTTAGTGTAGAAATTAAAATTAGACCATATCATCAATGACCCTATAGTTGTAAATTATATGGTTGAAGCATAAAACAATGTTCCACATATATATAGATAATTTATCCTTCAAAATCATAATAGTTGTAGTTGAAAAACGTTATAGGGAGACCTTGACGAGTTTCCAAAACCAAGTAGCTACAAGGATACCATATCGCAGAGAATTGAGGAGAACATGGTTTGGATTTATGATCAATTGTAAAGATTGTACAACCAACTATATTAATTATACATATGATTTATATAGTTCGTATGAATGTTCATACCATGTAATCCAAATTCAACTTTCCCTAAACCCTTGCTCTCGCCTTCTTTCTGTCACTCAACTATATGTAAAACCTTCTATCTTTTCTTTTCTTTTTTACTTTTAGTAAGACTAAAACCCTATTTTATTTTTATTTACTTCTAAATTAAATCATGTATGCTTGAAAAAACACCTTTTTAAATTTAACAATGATATAAAGAAATGAAACAGCAATAACAATAACAAGAAATAGGGCCAATATCCACAATTCGATATCCATTATGAAGGCATGTGTGATTCCATCCATAATCAACCTGAAGTTGACAATTATTTCTTTCAAAATAAAAAGTAAATATACTTTAAATATAAAAAATGTCTTATATAATAAAAATAGAAATTAACATACATATTTAGTTAGTTTTACTTAAGACACTATAAAACATCAATACTCCCACTATCACTATGTTCAATTTGTTGTTAATATTACAACCATTCAGTTTGTTGTTAATATGACAACCCAATATGAAGGAGACACCGTACAAATATTTGACTTTCATTATTGGAGCCACAAAAAAAAATATTTCTATCTTACGTCTTCATGATATAAAGTAAATTAAAAAAGAAGAAGTATATTTTCCTCTAAATATTTCAATATAGGACTTAAATAAACAATTTAAATATCCATGCTACACACATATATAAAATAATGTTGACCATAGGAAAATATTTCAATACTGAGAAGAAAGAAGTAATAAAAAGTAGCTTAATTCATTCCATTGTTAAGATAAACTTGATATGTGGCAATTACAAAATATTAATAATAATAAAAATATTAGATGTGGGTAATAAATATAAATTTTCACTATGTAAAGTTAAGAAGTATTAATTTGTATTTAAAAATATATTAATAACAAAACAACATTTTAATATGGATGTGATCCATAAATAAAAAATTTCAATGTCATTTATCCATATATGTATATTTTATATGAATAAATAAATAAAAATATGATGGTTCAAACATTATAAAATATTTCAAGCAGTCTTACAATTTTACATTTTGGTCATTTAGTCTACATAATCCAAGTATCCAAGGATACTTTCAAGATATTGTATCCATTTATGAATTCAAAGATATAATTTAAATAATGAGAAATTACACATGGTATATATGGTAGATGTTAAGATTGGTATTGTTAGAGATATAACTACAACTTTTCTTATGAGTATTGAATGATGTTCCTCATCATAAATGTAATTTTTATGTGAGTTTGTTGATTGTTCATTAGTTGGATGGGAGAGATTTAGTCCAACTAAAATAGCTCTTAGTTTAATGTTTGGTTGAAATATTTGCTCTACTAATTAATTGTGTTGTTAAGATATCATTTCTATTTTAAACCAAACCAATACTTAATGTTAAGATAACATTTGTATTTTAAACCCAACCAATACTTGATGTATTTATATGTATGTTTAGTATAATACAAATAATTTTTTAGTATACAATTATTTTGTAAATGATCTATATTTATTATATCTACAATGACATGGTATATAACATGTAGCTTGCATATTAGTTTATGTGTTTGAACATAAATTTGTATAGGATTTTGGTATATATCATTTAGCTTATAATTGATTGCATATTGGTTTATTTCAATTGACTATAAATTTGTAAAGAAAGTATTATATTAGATTTTTTTTTCATCCAATTACTAAAAACTACATATCTATGTTTTGTTTTGTTTTGTTTTTTTGTTTGTTTTTTTGTTTTTGTTTTTTGTTTTTTTGTTTTTGTTTGTTTTTTTTTTTTCCGAATATTTAAAATTGTTTATTTTATAACTAGTGACTCTAATTGAAGAAGTTATCTTTTAAATTTATAAAACTGATAAAAAAAATGTTTTCATCTTTTATGTACATCTCACTTTATGAAGTTATGATGGAAAATACAAACCATCCATAAGGATAGTTTTTGTCCAACCATGAACCTATGTTTATTCAAGAAACCTTATGCCTACAATCGATTTTGTGTTTCAGTGTTTTCATGCTTATCCAATTAGTAGAAGCGGAGAAGGGAAACAATGCAAATGAGCAAACCTAAAATCAGAGGTCTATATATTCTTCTCTGAAGGAACAACCTCTTCTGCTCTCAATAATTCGAGATCCCTCTTCCGCCCAAATATGACTAAGTGCTGATGCACAATCCTCTTTAAAATAAATAAATAAAGGTGAAAGAAGAGAAAGGCTTCATGCACAGAGAGGGGAAGTAAGCAACTTAACCGAGGTAATGTCTAGGCTTGATGGTAGCAGAGAAATGTTTGTGTTCCTACATGACTTCTCCGAGGTACTGTCTAGGCCAGCTGGTAGTGGAGCAACACCAAAGATGAAAAATTATACTCTAAAAATTTTAAGCTCGCGAGCTACAATACCCTTCGCAACTCGAAACATTGTGATATCACTTAATCATATGTTGTGTTCAACCGAGAAGGCATGAAGGAGACCATATCTATTCATGGGGTAAGTGGGAAGACCAAAGTAATCTGCATGATGAATCAATACTCCTTGAAGAATCAAGGCCCTGCACAAAAGAAGTTAACCGAGACAGAGAAGATGGAATTCTACTAGTGTGTCACCAAGTGTTGTAGTTGCTACAACACCCTCCAAAATATTGTCTTACACCCAATTTCAGAGCCTTCCTTGGTCTTGTACATTTTTTTCACAAACATTGAAGCTTGTTTCATGAGATTTCTTGAAGTATTTTGCGCCATTTTGCAAGTTGCGTAAACTGTCATCTTTTTGCATGTTTGTCTGTCGCACAATGTGTAGAAGCCTATTATGATGGTTTCAAGGGTCTATCTTTGTGTATATGAGTTTTTCTAACTATGTAAACATCTTTCACACTCATTCACAAAGTATTGAGCAATGTTTCACAAGTCTCATCACGATTGTCTCAAAGTCTATATTAAGTGTCGCACTTGTCGTAAATGGTTGTAAAGCAGTCACACAGAGGGAAATGTATTGTTCTTGTGTCCTAGGTGATCCATGCTATTGTGTCATCAAGTATTCTAAGTGTGAGATCACAATCAAAGTCTTATCACCATTCCTAATTGATCTTACACTTAGCCATTTCTGAGAAGGATTCCTGGCTAAGCAATTTGGCTTCACCTGGCTTCCCTGAACTGCGCACTATGCAGTCTCATTCCTCTAGCTGAGACCTTGCCCCTTGACAATGCATAATGCACAGTTCCATTCCTCTAGCTGAGACCTTTCCCATTGACACTGCTCAATGCGTAATTCCTGCCTCCTAGGACTACTGCACTGCGCAATTTCTATGCTCAAGCTCCTCCTTGACCTCCAGAATTGCACAATCATACCTCCCAACCCTAACTTCACTGCACACTATGCAATAACAAGGACCAAGATCATCCCTTGAGCCTTTTAACTATGCAATTACATAGTAGCCTTGTCTCCCTTGCCTTCTAGAACTTTGCAGTGTCTCCTCTCAGTGCTTATCCCCTCAGTCTGTCCCACTACTCTCAAAACTCTGTAGTATTGTCCCTCAGTCCTACTTGAACTACGCATTGCACAATCTCAGAGCTCAACCCTCACCCTTGTCTATTGGAACTGCGCATTGCGTAATCACTGAGCCCTGTCTCCCGACCTGTCACCTGATTCTACCTCTGTTAATGGATCAAAATGTACTATTTTAGATTAGGGTGTTTTCAGACTGATGTCATGTCATCATGAGTGAATTATAGATGTAGGTACTCTATCCCACCATTGAAATATGATGAATAAGAATATGAAGGAGGGAAGCTTGCTAAAAGACACACTTGTAGCTGAAAACACAAGCTGATCAATCAAGAAAAGAAAAAGGGACATTAGTTTGCGATCACAAATCAAGACTTAAGATCATTGAATAATCCTTATCACCAAGTCATATGAAGGTGAAAAGAAGAAAAAAACAGTCAACACTCAATAGCAATAGTAACTTGAAATTGCCACATCATCATGTAGTCCATGTCAGCAATGTCATGTCATGAGTAGTCACATGCCACACCTTGTGGCCTATGATGTAACATATGTTTCAGATGTGTATTGTAAAGTGAAAGTCCAAAGGATGCGTGGAATGCAAAGAATCATTTAAAGTTAAAAATTCATAAGAAGTCAAATAGTCATGAGGGTAGTCAAATAGTCACAAGGAAGGGGAAACATCACCCCTTGGTTATATATACTCCCTCATTGTATGAGCAAAGGACTTTTCACCTTGGCTCCTCCCACAAGGCATTAGAGAGACAAATCTGTTCTTTTGAGGAGCAAGGAGTGGCTCCAACACTCCACTACTAGAGCTAGTGATGTTCATTGTATACATGTGTCTTGTAACTTTTACTTAATAGCAAAAGCCTTCAATGCCAACACGTTCTTGATGCATGGATTATGGATATTTGTAAGACTATTCTATGAATGTTTGTAATTCATGTTTGCTTTCATTTGCACTAAAGTAGTTGAACTATTTTGGTTATTTTGGTACTTATCATATTGAGAGTGTTCCATAATCGCTATTATTGTTATTTCATTCTCATGGACTATTCCGCTAGATATTATATAGATCTTCCTTGTTATATTGGTTTCAATGACTGTCACATATCTATGGACTATTCTGCTTGATATTGCATGAATACTTCTGGTTCATGTGTGTCTCTACTAGGGTGGTACTACTACCTCTCTCTTAGAGGCTCAGTTCTCCTCCCCTCTATAGAGAAAGAAATTTGGCACACATATGATCGAACACTCGCTAGGCACACCCCCTTTCTTTTAGAAGGCGCATGTGCACTCCTTTCTCTTGGTAAAAGTTAGAGCCAAGGCCTATCTCTAAGGATATATGGAAACTCGGTTGATATTCCAGATGGGGCTCCTACTCCCAATGGTGTGAGGTCTAATTGGGAATTCACATCGGGGAGACCCCTTGGTTGATAGATTTCTAGCATCGTCAAGAGGATGCTACTTCTTGCTTCTATTGTCACTTCCATTTACCCTTCTTCTCCTTTAGACATTGCTATGCTTAATGATTATGCTTATGATAAAAGAAGCACTTGATTTTACTGAAGTCCTTCTATCCCGACTATGAGATTAAATCCTCACTCTTCCCCTTACCCTTGCTAGGTCCTTTTCCTACCCTTATTTTACTTACCAAATAGAGCTTCAGGTTCTCATCACCACCCTCCTTGCTAGCCTTTGAATCTGTCTAAGTTTTCTGCTATATACATGCATCCCATAGCCTTCCAAAGCTAGGAAGATTCTTTTAGGCACAAATACCTTTGATAAATGGTTCCTAGGAAATGAGATTACATTCATTATCAGGTTCACTAGCTCCAAATCTACAATATTCTCCCTAACTATTGAAAATTGATCATGAAATTGTGTGACCTTTATAAGGTAATTGGCATCTCATTTTGATGTAGTCATATATATGGATATGAATTTGTTCAACAATATCATTTTCTTCTTTCTGTTCTCACTCTATTAGAGACTTACTATGGCATGAAACATCTGCTTCATTGTCTTCTTCTCAGATATATGAGGGACCTAGTGATTCTTTATAGTAGTTAATATCATTCACTTGAAATTCACTTTCCTCTTGTTGTGAGCTACCAGCTATCATGGATATGTAGGAGTCTTAATATAATTGACAATATCTAAAAGATCATTCTCTTTTATTAAGAGTGTAACCTCATCTTCCACGATAAATGATTTGAGACATCATTCAATCTATCATAAAATCTAAGGTTAGTTGATGCCATCTCTAAGATCTATTGCAGAAACTCGCATATCTAAAAAATAGTTTTGAAAAATTGTAATTAGTAGTCGACCTTCCTTGCGGTTGATTTATTGCTACGAATCCCTAAGAATCTCAATTAGAGAAATAACTCAATATCATGTGAAAATTCAAATCCTAGATGAGTAATGTCCTTATGATATCAATTAAAAAAGAAAATTATTGAATTTAATAAAGGTAGAAATTAAACCCAGGCCATGTCATCAATCACCCAATAATTGGATATTAAATGGTTGAAGCATAAAATAATGTCTCACACATAAATATGTTATTACTGCTGCATTTAAATCCTACTTGTCTTGTGCATATTGAATAATATTCCTAAAAATGTATTTCTTATGTGAGTTATTTGATTTTTAATTAGTTGGATTTGAGAGATTTAGTCCAACTAAAATAGCTCCTAGTTTAGTGTTTGGTTGAGATATTTTCTCAACTAGTTGATTTTGTGGTTAAGATAGTTTTTGTATCTTATATCAATAATTGATGTATTTATATGCGATTTTTAATAAAATAGAAGATAGTTTTTAGTGTGCAATTATTTTTTCTAAACTAGTACTAGAGCTGGTAGCTCTTGGTTAACTCTCTCCATAGCTGCTCAAACAGCACGATGCAGTCCACAACTACGACATCCACCGTAGCAACTCCATCCTTAACAGTGGATTCACGTTGTTCCCTAACCTCTTACGGGGTTGAAGGCTGTGACTTCAGCTCCAGTTCAATGATTTTCATGTTCAGCTCAAACTGAACTCTGACCACCTCTGCCTTGGCATCCTGCACGCTCGTAGCAAGTTTTCTGATCTTGGCCTCCAACGACACTTCCTCAGGTATGTACAACTCCGGTATTGTCCTTCATGCTTCTGCCACTACGATTTCTAGCTGAGCGCTCTGCGCCTGGATGGTGTATTTGGTTTTCAAGGCCTTTGTCTTCTCAGTAAAATCTGCTCATTGTTCACTTGATATTTGCTTATGAGGCTAATTGCGCACTGCTTCCGTGCTCTTAACTCTTCCATCACACCTCTCTGCAGTGTGTGAAGATACTCATTGGGGAGCACGGTGAGGTTGAGTCCGATGTTCTTTAGAGAACTCACGATGACCTTCTCATCAGCTACGTTCGCGCTCAGTGATCGTTCTGGTAGCACGACTGCTCGGAGATCCAGTGATCTGACCATCTCTACTGCCTGACTGGTTCCAGGTGCCAAGCTTGTCTGTGCGGCGCTTACCTGCCCTATGCCCACCTGAATCTTGCTGGTCTGAATCTTCAACTTGCGCAGATCCTTTTGGATAGTATTTAGCGCCTGCTATTGCTGCTATTCGAATTGCTGCAATAGTTCAACTGTGGTGTCGCGTACCTTATCTCTGATCTCGTCGAGATGGCCTTCTGTTAGTGTGATCGGATCCAACGATGAATTTGCTGCTTTGGACTTCTTCTGGGGCCCCTCCTTCTGCTGATCCCTGTACCTTTTTACCCGAAAGGGAGTTCTTTGTCCTTCCTCACTGCCATTGCCCTGCTTTGACTACTCCTCTTCATCTGTTTAGGGCGAGGGGGACTTACCACTCCCATCGGAGTTGCGCTCTTCTTGTTCAGCCTGCTACTTCGCAGCACACTCCTTTTCTAGGTGAGCCTTCTCCCTGGCCTCTTTCCTTTGCTTCTCGGCCAACTACTAGATCACCTTCTTTGCTGCCTCCTTCTTTTTCTTCTCTGCAGAGCTCCCCACGCCTTTGCTACTGCTTGCAGCCAGATTGGACGGAGAGTGTCAATCTGCTGGACATCACTTGATAACCTCATGAATAACATCATCTGTAGCAAGGTAAGGCAGGTCAAATCCTTTTTTCTGTGGATCCTTCTGTGCCCTGATATATATGCAGTGGAAGTCTGCCTTAAACTACGCATACTCTGATAGCTAATCGAACATAGTTGGGGACAACCGCGGCTTCTGGTTGATGGCCATGCGAATGCTTGCCTCCATCAACACCCAGAAAACTTTGGTCTCCATGACCCACGTGGCATCCTTTGTGGCCCAAAGGGAGGCAAATTGGGCAGCCTCCGGCAATCCTTTCTCCAGGGGAGGAAACTGACTATCCTCTAGCAGGTCCCAAGCCACTAGCACGATGGAGAGCAACAACCACGTGTAGTGGAAGGTTTTTCTCTCATCTTGAGCCTCGCGAAAATTCATGAGGAACTTGCTACAGAGGTAGCGCGACCAATTGAACTGCACGCCCTCTATGCACTATGAAGCCAATGAAATTACGGGCGCTGGAACCTCGTCCGCACGACATTTTCTCATGACCTTTCCAGCTAAGATCTGTGTAGCAACTTGCACCACGGGGTCGGTGATAGATGTGATGGAGTACCTGCGCGACTTCTTGACCAGCTTGAACTTTTCCTTCATCTTCTCTGCCAGGTCGCGCTCACTCGTCTTTCCGCCAAACTCCTTGGTCGGATTCAAGCCTGAGTGCGATAATAGCGTGATTCGATGGATCAACATATCTGTAATCGGGATTGGTGCACTTAGCCACAAACATCCATCATGCACCAGGGTTAGAAATTACTTGATAAAAATGAGGTTGATGTTGGAGCAGTGGTAGTGGGGCACCCACAACAGGTTCAACAACCCCGACTGATTCACTCCGCGAATCCACTCCACAGGCTCCAAAGCAGTGACACCGGATTCCTTGTAATATACCCTTTTCATGTAGTTTTCAATTGCAAGGTGGGGGAACCTCTTGTGGTCAACCAAATCCCAGTGTTCCATTTTTAAATGGGGAACCCGCGCCAAGCACGAACCTTCAAAGGTGATGTCCTTTGGAAGCATGGGCATGTTTAGGAGGAATTTCCCGGCGTCTGGGTCTTTGGTTATCTTCACTTTTCCCTTATGCGGAGGGATACAATATAGAAACTTGGAGATAGGTTCCACACCCTCGGCATCTATATCCTTTGTGCCCTCTTCGACCTCCAAAGTGACCACTTTCCCCCTATCCTTTGCTTCCTGTTTTTCTTTCTTCTGGGCCTGGGTAGAAGAATGCTTCCTCGGTGATTCGCGCATCGGTATCAGCCTCTTTTATTTTTCTTTCTTGGGTTTGGGGGCTTCTCTCACTGGTGTAGGCTTCAGCCTAGGTGACCTTAGTGATGTAGGCACAGTATCTAGAGCCTCCATGCTCACAACCTCTGGAGAAGCTCCCTTAGAGGCGACAATTCCTCTAGTGCTTGCAGTTTTTCCTAGTATAGATATGGTGTTGAGAATGAACTGCTGGGTATCCTTAGGTAACTTGTCAAACATAGAGCTCGTGACTAAATCTGCGAAAACCTGAGGATTCATAAACAATGGACAACACCGTGCAAAAATTCTAAGGACACAAAGTGTTCTTTGCTAGATGACCATGGGTAATTTTTAGGCGAATTTGAATTCAAATTCGACTGTTCCCCCAAAAATCCGTCCATAAATGCTGATTTGGCCGCAGATCTCCAAATATTTCAGCGTTAAATGCCTTAAATGCCGCCCCCCACTCCTCTTAACCAACTCCTCACTTTTAAATCATGAACAATCACTGTAACAGTCATTTTATAGCTATTTTGCGCAGTATCTCCCCTCATAGTGCAACACCCTTGGTGCGCCTCTTGATACTGTGACATTACCCTTTTTCGCACAACCCTTCTGTCGCATAGTTCCGCGAACCGGCAGTGTAGTTTATAGTCCCGCGCTCCCTTGCAGCTGCCTGGTGCGCTAAGACTGTCTTGCCATCATGTAGTCATTGGGCTGGATCCCTTGTGTATGGCTTCAACTAGCTTCCATTTACCCTTCCCCGAAATGGTTCTCCATTCAACTTCACGAGCTGAACTGCGCTACCATTTGTAATTTCCTTGACGACATATGGCCCCAACCAGTGCATCTGAAACTTTCCCAGAAACTTATTGTACTTGCTATCATACAATAAAACTAAGTCATTTACCTTGAAGGTGCACAGTTTGATGTGCCGATCATACTAAGATTTTCACGTTCCTTCTGAACCTGTTGATGGAATCCAGCCAAAAACATATATTCCTCGAGCTCCATTAGCTGCTCGAGCCATTCTTCTAAGGCTCTGTGGTCCACCATTCCTGTGAAAGCCGCTATGTGTAGACTAGGCACGATATAATCCATAGGAATTACAACTTCCACGCCATAGACCAACCTAAAAGGTGTCTGACCTGTGAGCTATTTGCAAGTAGTTCTGTATGCCCATAAGACTGATGGTATGTTGGCGACCCAATCATTCGCTGCGCGTTGCAAACCTTCATCAACGCATTCTCCAATATCTTATTAAAAGTCTCAACTGTTCCATTGGCCTGAGGATGATAAAGCGTACTCTTCTGATGGTAAACTTGGAACTCTTCTGTTAATGCGCTGATTGTGTGATTGAGAAAATGTGTACCATGATCACTCATCAATACCTTTGGGAAACCAAACCTGGTTAACACATATTCAAACAAAATTTTTGCTGTTGTTGCCCATGTACAATCTTTCACAGGATATGCCTCCACCCATCTAATCAAATATTCTATCGCGGTGATGATATAACGCGCACTAGTTTTCTTTCTTAGGGGTTGAATTGGTACTACAAAATCAATTTCCCATTTCTCAAATGGCTACAATGACACCTGTGGATTCAGAGGCAGATCATCCCTCTGCGAAGGCCTGCCCGTTCTCTGACATGCATCAGATACCCTATAATATGCTTTAGAATCTTTATGCAGCGTTAGCCACCACAATCCAACGCGCAAAATATTCTATGATGTTTCTTTTCCTGCATAATTCCCTCCCGTAGCTCCTCCATGAGCTTTAACAAGGATACTATTTCATTCAAAATCGGGCACATAATGTCGAAGTATCTCATCCAATCCCATTTTATACAAATGGCCTGCAATTACTGAAAAATATGCCGCGCGCACCACCAATTCTTTCTTCTGATGACTGGTATATCCCTCTAGAGCCCTTCCTGTAGTTAGGAAGTGGATAATATCCGTAAAGTGATTATCCGCTACGCACACTACGAAGAGCTGCATGTCAGGCAACCCTTCCTCCAAATTAGTTGGCTCTTCTCCTATTTCAATGCGCGATAGATGGTATGGCCCTGCATTCAACCTTCGTGGCTTCACAATTACCTCAAAATCATATTCTTGAAACAACAACAACCATTTTCATATTCCCCCCCCAACACAGGCTTATTGACTAGATACTTCAATGTAGAATGGTCTATGTACATCTTGAAATGTCCGCCCAACAGGTAATGTCTGAATTTTTGGAGCGCGTACACCATAGCCAACCCTTCGCACTCTGTCATTGAATAATTATTTTCAGCCTTTGACATCTTCCTGCTTGCAAATTCTATAGGGTGATCCAGTTCTCCTTCACTAGCCTGTGTCAGTACTGCTCCCAATGCAATACAAGAGGCATCAACATGCACATGGAATTATTTCTTCTAGTCTGGGAAGACCAATATTAGTGCGGTAACCATTTTCTCCTTCAAGACATCCAAACTGCGTTGACATTCTTCATTCCAGCAGAATGTAGCATCCTTCTTTAGCAAATTTTCCATGGGCGTGGTAATATGAGCATAAGCCTTGATGAACTTTCAATAATACCTGGTATGGCCTAGCGTTGCGCACAACTATTTAACACTCCTTGGGGCTTCCAAATTGATTATTATGGTGATCTTGGCAGGATCCACCATGAGTCCTTGCCTTCATACCACATGACCCAGAAAAATCCCAAAGTGGACACAAAACAAACATTTCTTTAGGTTCAACGCAATTTGATACCTTCGACACATATCCAACATTAAGCACAGACTGTCTGCATGGCGCTTGACTAGCCTAAACACTGTCTAGTCATTGAAATAGACCTCCAAGAATTTGTGAATGAACTCTTTGAATGCCGTGATGAATACACAAGAGAATATTTCTGGCACATTCTTGAGTCCAAATGGCATTACTGTATACTGGAAACAACCCCATTCCATCGCGAAGGTTGTCTTACTCCTATCCTCCGGCGCAATCTTAATATGATGGTACCTAGAGAACCCATCAATGAAGGAATACATTTCCTGTCCCTCCACATTGTCCAGTACTTCATCAATAAATGGTGTCGGAAAGGGATCATTGACACAGGCATCGTTAATCTTTCTGAGATCTATGAAAATCCTTATTTCGGCCTTCTGCTTCTTTTCCTGAACTACCATTGGACTCACCCAATCAGACTCCTCCATGGGTTCAATAATACCTGCTTCAAGCATCTTTTCCAACTCCAAGTGGAACTTTTCTTTGTATTTGGGATTAAGGCGATGTGGCCTCTTCTTAATAGGCTTTGTGTTCAGTTTCAGAGTTATGTTCATCACTCCCAAGTCATCTATGATGCCTTTTAATTCTGAAAATTTTGTAGGGAACAAATCCTGATATTCACGGAGCAACTTAGTGACTTTACCTACCGTAGCATCATCCTAGTAATACCCAAGCTTTGCAAACTTCAACTCTGCCTCTGTGCCAATGTTTACTTGCCTAGTTTTCAATGGTGCGTTCATGTCTAGATTCTCTATCTACGGTCCCTCTACCTCGCGATGGTCTTCTGTTTTTGGAATGTTAATATTCCTTGGATCCTCATCGTCTCCTTCAACAATCTATTGGGTGTGGAGCCTGATTATCTTCTTTATTCAGAGGTATTACCACATTGTACCCCAATTCGTAATGTGGCAGCAACGGCGCCCGTAATACTTTCGCTACAAGGGGGGTGGCAGTGATCTTTAGGAGCCCCCCCGAAGCTAAAAATAGATGTAAAATTGCCTTGTAAATGTTGTAATTTCATAGTCAATCTGGGCCGTTCATTAGGCAGAGATATGATGGTAGAAGTTATGTTTAATTTAGGTTTTTTCGCCCTAGAAGGCAACCCCTCGCTATATATGAGGGAATTATATTACGTCTATGTAGATTTGTATTATGAGCGAGAAAGAGAGAGGAGATTGTGTGAGAGAGAAGAGGGAATTACAGTGGATTTGATGTAGGTTGTATCACTTCATTTTGCTGGATAATATAAAAGGAAGGACTGGATGTTTCTCCGTGGAAGTAGCTCAAATTGGGTGAACCACGTATATCTATGTCTCTCTTGTTTTATGTGTTTTCTGTGTTTATACTTCTTCAATATATTTTATGTGTTCCATTTCTCTGTAATATATAATTTTCTAACAACTGGTATCAGAGCCGAAGGTTTATTTGGATAATAAACTCGCAGGAGAGAAGGGTTCCTGGTTCGAGTGGGAGCAATGGTGGAAGATGGTAGGTTTAGGGTCGAAAAATTAACGGCCAAAACTACCAGCTATGGAAGATGCAGATGGAAGATTATTTGTACCAGAAATATTTGTACCTACCATTGAGCGGAAAGACAAAAAAGTCGATGAGTATGACAGACACAGAATGGGATATTCTCGACAGAAAGGCACTTGGAACAATACGACTGTGCCTAGTGGCGTCGGTAGCGTTTAATATTTCAAAGGAAACGGAAATAGAGGGTTTAATGTCGGCATTGGCCAAACTATATGAAAAACCCTCGGCCTCAAATACTGTATTTATTATGAAGCGTTTATTTAATATGAAGATTTCAGAAGGTGGATCTGTTGCTAATCATTTAAATGAATTTAATACAGTTACCAGTCAGTTAAGTTCTATAGGGGTAACTTTTTATGATGAAGTTAGGGCTCTGTTATTTTCGTTCTCATTGCCAAAAAGTTGGAATGGTTTAGTTATGGCCATTAGTAACTATGTCTCTGGATTTAGTACTTTAAAGTTTGATGATGTTGTTGGTGCAATCCTTAGCGAGGAAATGTGACGGAAAAGCTCTTGTGAGACATTAGGTAATGCTTTGACTACAGAGGCTAGGGGAAGAAAAATGGAAAGAGGAAAGAGCCCAAGATATCACAGTAAGTCAAGGAAAGGAAGATCCAAGTCTAGATCGGGGATAGTGTGCTGGAAATGTAGGAAGAAAGGAAACCTGAAGAAAGACTGCAAGTCTCAGAAGGGAAAAGAAGGAGACGTGCAACAAGAAAACAATCATGAAATGAATGTGACAGGTGATGTGTTGCAAGATGATTTGATTCTTTCATTAGAAAATATTATTGATGCCTGGGTGGTAGATTCAGGGGCCTCATTCCATGCCACACCTGATAGCAAACATTTTCATGATTATGTTCAAGGAGATTTTGGACAGGTTCGATTGGGTGATGATAAACCCCGTAAAATCATTGGAATGGGTACAATTTTCATAAAGCAATGGAATGGAAATCAATGGCTATTGAAGGAGGTAAGGCATGTTCCAGGTCTGAAGAAAAATCTGATGTCAACAGGGCAATTGGGAGGTGAAGGCTGTGTAACTTCTTTTACAGATAAAATCTGGAAGGTCACTAAAGGAGCTCTGGTAATAGCAAAAGGAGTAAAGGTTGGTACATTGTATTTATGCAATGGCATTTCTAATTCTGTTAATGCCTTAACCTATATAGGAGAAGATACGACATTGTGGCATCATAGGCTTGGGCACATGAGTGAGAAGGGGATGCAGATTCTTCACTCAAGAAATTTGTTGCCAGGTTTAAAGCATGTTGATTTAAAATTATGTGAGAATTGTGTTTATGGAAAACAAAAGAGAGTCGGATTCCTCAGAGTTGGGAAAGAAAAGAAGAGCGAAAAGTTAGAGCTTGTGCATACAGATGTATGGGGACCTGCTCAGGTATCATCTCTCGGTGGCTCTCGTTACTATGTTACTTTTATTGATGATGCAACCAGAAAAACCTGGATTTATAGTATTCGAACTAAATTTGATGTATTTGATACTTTCAAGAAATGGAAAGCTTTGGTTGAAAATGAGACAGGAAAAAGGTTGAAGTGTCTCAGATTAGATAATGGAGGTGAATATTGCAGTAAAACGTTTGATAGGTATTGTTCAGAGAATGGAATTCGCAGAGAGAAGACAATTCCAGGAACACCACAAGAAAATGGTGTGTCAGAAAGGATGAACAGGACAATCATGGAGCGTGCAAGGTGCATGAGATTGCATGCAGGATTTCCTTTACAATTTTGTGCAGATGGTGTAGATACTGCTGTTTATCTAATAAATAGGGGGCCTTCAAGTTCCTTGGATGGTGCTATTCCAGAGCAGGCATGGATAGGTAAAAAGGTAAACTACTCATTTTTAAAGACTTTTGGTTGTGAAGCCTTTTTCCACATTAATAAAGAAAATAGAACAAAGCTTGAAGCAAAATCAAAGAAATGTACCTTTATTGGATATGGTGTTAATGATGTTGGTTATTGCTTTTATGACTATGAAAAACACAAAATCATTAGAAGCAGAGATGTCATATTCAATTAAAATGTTTTGTATAAGGATCAGTGGCAGGAAAAGAAACAAGAAAAAGAAAACAGAGAATACATAGTGCTTGATGAGATCATAGAAAAAGTGATGGTGCCTGAAAATCATAATGATCAACAACTAGAACAACAACATCAACCACAACAACAACAAGCACCTCAAACACCTGAAAGTGGTGTTATAAGATCTACCAGGATAAGTAAACCCCTTGAACGATACTCTCCTTCATTATATTATGTATTGTTGACTGATTTTGGTGAACCAGAATGTTATGAAGAAGCAGTGCAGGTAGAAACCAGGAAGAAGTGGGAGCAAGCCATGAAAGAAGAGATGGACTCCTTAGCACATAACCAAACTTGGGACTTAGTCAGGTTGCCTGCAGGTAAAACAACATTGCAAAATAATTGGGTTTACAATTTTAAGGAAGAAGATGGAGGTAGAAAAAGGTATAAAGCTAGACTTGTGGTGAAGGGGTTTGCACAGAAAAAGGGTATAGACTTTGATGAGATATTTTCTCTTGTTGTTAAAATGACTTCAATCAAAACTATTTTAAGTCTAGTAGCAGTTGAAGATTTTCATATTGAGCAGTTAAATGTAAATATATACTTTCTCCATGGGGATTTGGAGGAAGAGATATATATGCAACAACCACAAGGATATGAGGTAAAAGGGAAGGAGAAACTAGTGTGTAGGTTGAAGAAGAGCTTGTATGGCTTAAAAAAGGCTCCAAGACAGTGGTATCTAATATTTAACAGGTTTATGTCTGAACAAGGTTATACTAGATGTCACTCTGATCATTGTGTTTATCTCAAAAAAAAAATGATGGCAACTATATTATATTGTTATTGTATGTAGATGACATGCTTGTTGTAGGTTCTAACATGCGGGAAATATATGTGCTCAAAAGAAAATTGGCGAACTCATTGGCAATGAAGGATTTGGGTGCTGCAAAACAAATCCATGGTATGAGAATAACTAGATACAGAAAGAATTGAAAATTAACATTGTCTTAGAGTGAGTACATAGAAAAGGTGTTGAAAATATTTAATATGCAAAATGCAAAACCAGTTAGTATAACTTTGGCTAGCCATTTCAAACTAAGTAAGGAGGTGTGTCCCTAGACTCAGGAATAAATGGCTTCTATGTCTAAAGTTCCATATGCATCAACAGTTGGAAGCTTAATGTATGCAATGGTCTGCACAAGGCCTGATATTGCACATGTAGTGGGAGTTGTAAGTAGGTACACGAACAGTCTAGGAAAATAACATTGGATGGAGGTGAAGTGGATTCTCAAGTATTTGAGAGGTGCCACAAATCAAGTATTATGCTTTGGTGGTTCAAACATTGATCTACAGGGATATGTTGATGCAGATATTGTGAGTGATAGAGGTAACAAGAGGAGCACAACAGGGTATGCGTTTACTGTAGGTGGAACAATTGTCAATTGGGTTTGAAAACTACAAAGTGTTGTTGCACTCTCAACAATAGAAGTAGAGTATGATGCTGCTACAGAGGCTAGTAAAGAAATGATTTGGTTACAAAGGTTTATGGATGAATTAGGTAAGAAGTAGGAGTTGGGCATGTTATACAGTGACAACTAGAGTGCCATACGTCTTGCAAAGAATTCTTTATTTCATTCTCGGAAAAAACATATACAACTCAAGTATCATTTCATACGGTCAGTGTTGGAAGATGGATAGTTGAAGCTAGAAAAGATACACTAGCCAGAATCCTGCAGATATGTTAACAAAAGTTGTAACTAGGGAGAAACTGAGATTCTGCTCAGTTTCAATTGGCCTTCAATTATGATGAAGAATATGAGAAACATCCAGGTCCAAAGTGGAGCCATTGTCTAGCAAATGAAGCAGCAGTGGAGTTTCTATAATCAGTCTCCAAGTGGGAGATTAATGGGTGTGGGGCCTGATTATCTTCTTTATTCAGAGGTATCACTGCATTGGACCCCAATTCGTAATGTGGCGGTAATGCCGCACGTAATATTTTCACTACAAGGGGGGGCGACAATGATTTTTAGGAGCCCCCCCAGGTGGGGGATCGGGGGCAGCGCCCCCGAAGCTAAAAATAGATGTAAAATTTCCTTGTAAAATGTTGTAATTTCATAGTCAATTTGGGCCGTTCATTAGGTGGAGATCTGACAGTAGAAGTTATGTTTAATTTAGGGTTTTTTTCCCTAGAAGGTGACCCCTCGCTATATATGAGGGAATTGTATTGCGTCTATGTAGATCTGTATTCTGAGCGAGAAAGAGAGAGGAGATTGTGTGAGAGTGAAGAGGGAATTACAATGGATTTGATGTAGGTTGTATCTCTTCATTTTGCTAGATAATATAAAAGGAAGGACTGACTGTTTCTCCATGGACGTAGCCCAAATTGGGTGAACCACGTATATATGTGTCTCTCTTGTTTTATGTGTTTATATTTATGCAATATATTTTATGTGTTCCATTGCTCTGTAATATATAATTTTCTAACACATTCACATTATAACGCTCCAGGGAATTGTGCAACTAGGTGTTCCAATATGGTTGAATCAATTTCAAAGGATCGTGTGGTATTCTGAAGATTGCTGCCTTAACCTCCTGCAGTGCATCATCAATGCTTTCAAACCCATCTTCGAAGCTAGATGTCCTGACGAACCCTTCTCATAAGACACCCCAGTCCACGGTGTCGTGGCAGAGCTCCATCTCCAAATACCAGTTCATAGGGATTTCCTCCGGAGTGTGACAGAATAAATGCACCCATTATGGTTGTGGCTCCATTCCATATACCTTAGTCCATTTAGCCAAGTGATCGCGTGGATCATTCCTCCCATCATACTTCTTAGTTACCCGTACTTTAGGCCGACCAAACCACATTCTCATCATTCTTCTGTAATCGTGCCACTCATCAAAGCTATCTTTGTGTGTACCCCACCACCTAGTGGGCATAGCGTGCAGTGTCCAGTCCAACGCCTTCGACGACACACAGTGCAAAGATTTGGTCATCATGTTGCAGCGCAATGTGGATACTTCATGCAACCTTTTTTTGCCAATGTTCCAACTCTTCGTTTGAAGCCCAGGTACATGAACATTCACTGTCCCACGCAATTCGTCCATCAGCTGTCAGATTAACCCAATCTTCGTCTCGCGCTGTTATCTTATAGGTCTGGTCCAAATCATCATCGCTTTCATAGTCGCGGACTGGCTCAATATAGCGAGGTCCTTCTGCAGGGTCCAATGGGACTACAATGCGGAGTGATTTCCTTTCAAATGACATTGTCCACTTCTTTGAATTGATTACCCCATTCATGTCAATAGCCCAATCAATTCCCAAGAGAGAGGGGTATGGATTGTTGTCATCAACAATCTCTATCACTTCAAAATTAGCCAGTGCACTCGCACCTTCTATATCTACAGTTACCCGATGCAATCGCCCCATAGGGATAATCTTTTGTTGGTTTTCCATCCTCAATTGAATCAGAGACCATTGCAATGCAGGTCTCCCCATCCTTTCCCATGTTTGTTTAGGCAAAACGTTTGCATCCGACCCCAGATCTAAAATAACCTAGTCCATCTCATAGTCTCCTATTTGCACAATGAGCCTCATTTCGCGCCTTGTTCTCGTCTTGTGTTTGCCTATCTTTCTGACTACGCAGTGTCCTTCAGGAGCAGTGTCCTTACCAACACACTTGTTTATCAGTTCTTGTAGCCCTTTCACGACCTTGATATCTTGCAACAACTTCATACAAGTCTCCAAAAAGGTGGTAAGCATAGAGGGGTCAACCTCTGTAAACAACTTATCTTGACTTCTTGAGGTGGAGGCTTCAACGAAGCTTTTCTTCACTTCCATGAATGTTTCCTTCGTGTGCTCTAGATCAAACCCAACCTCCTTTTCTGGAGCCTTGCAGACCCACTCAATTTCTTCAGGTCGTTTCCCTTTATCATCACCAGTCATCATTCCACTTTGCAACACAATATTCACGTTGGGGTCCTCTTCGCGGGGTTTGACCCTAATCATCTGTAAGTTTTGGGTAGGCTGCTGAGGCTCCGCCTTCTTCTCCTGAATTTTAGCTATCAGTATAGGGCATTCTTCTATTGCGTGGTTAAACTGAGTGCAATATGGACATGACGGGCAAGTTTGGTTTGTACACTCCTATGCGTAGTGCCATGGCATTCCGCAATTATTGCAAATAACTTGCCCTCAACCTCTCCCAGGTCCTCCTCCTCCTCGGCCTCATCCGCGCCCTGATATCCTCCACGCGCTCCCCCAACGCCCTGATCTGGAGGCCGAGTCTCTGCTTGCATTTGATATGAGGGCGTTCCATCCATCATTAGTTCATAGTTGTGGCAATGGCGCTCATCATGGCCCACTGATTTACAGAAATCTCAGAATAACTTTTGTGGCGTCTACACGAATTTTTGCAGCAAGTGGCAATTGTCTGTTGCATGTTTTTTGGCTACCTGACAGATAGCGCACCATACCACGGGCCCTATACTTGGTCTTGTTGGAGCTTCCTGCCTCAGAGGCATTGGCCCTCCTGCTGTAATATAATTCGCAAAGACAGGGCAATGATCTTTATCATGCTCCCGACTTTTACACTTGAGGCACCAAACTTCTTCGCGCACCTCCGGCTAAGACGCTTTTTCCTTTTTCAAGCTCTGCGACTCTAAGCAGAGGTTTTGCAACTCTACATGGATTTGTTGAACCCCCAAAGAAGTGTCCAAAATAGGTGTTTCATGTAGTCTCATCACAATTTCCAGGGATTCCACCTAAGTTCCTATCTTTTGTTATGATAGAGCAACCCTTAGGTGGGGCAGGAGTGAGGCTACAAACCATTCATGGTGCTGACTATCTGAGAGATTCATATTAGATTTGCAAACCTGGCACTTCAACCATTGATCTTTTTCCCAGGGCGTTACGCCGGGCCTCATCATGATTTCCTTGAATCTAATTACTGAACATGATTCAGATTTAGGCTTACCGAATTCTTTGTTCAGAGCGGTTTGAGTGTCTGCTAATGATGCCAGCGGGTTATCAGTGCAATACTTAATGTACCATGTCAGTGTGCGTTCCTGCAGAGCAGTAACCAACTGTGCCTTCTTTATATTATCATCCATAATTTTTTGTGTTGTCCACATAGCCTTCGCAACAAACCAAAACTGATCTGAGTCCTCACTCCCCAAGCCCTTTAAAATGGGCAACTTCATCATATTCTACATGTTGAACGGAGGCGGAGGTGGTGGTGGTGTGGGTGAAGGTGTATGTTGTGGAGGTGAATGTGGAGGTGGTGTGGGCGAATGAGGTATCTGCGGAAAACCCTGTCTTATCAACTAGACAATGATCTGTGGTGAGGCCTAGGCTGTCCCTCGTTTTCACTTGAAGGAGGTCTAATCAATGGACTATATTCAAAACCTGTTCTCCCTTGAGTTCTAAAACTTCATCCGCTTCGCGTAGATCCAAACATTAAGGTAATGGCATAACCTGCTTTTCACACAAGAGCATCATAATCCAAGGATTCAAAGATCTCAAGTATTTACCTCACAGCCCCTTGAAGAAGCATCGCTCTGCTTTGTTGTAGCTGACTGAGGTATCGACCATGAATTCTGTCACGAATCCTCCTATGACTCGATCAATCTAGTGATCAATAGCGTGCACGATCTTATCTTTAGAAGCTTCCAACCTTTGTACTAGCTCTGGGTCCACACTATTGGACTGTCAAGCCTACACCTACCTTGGCTATCTGCCAATTTAGCGATCCACTCATATAGTTCGATCGGGAAGGTGTAGAAGAAAATTTCGTGTATTTCTGTGTATAGATATCTGTCCAACCAATGTTCTTTTGTCAGGCATGGATTTCTGTTTTCTTGTGCCACGAATTTGTAGATATTTTTATACAACCACTTCTCAATCTATTTCTTGGTCAGATTCCAGTGATGCGACATTGCACATCTCTTTATGCATATCCCGGTCTCGGAAACATAACCATTTGTTGGCTTAGTGGGTCCTGATCGAGGTTCAGAGTTAGTTGCACAAATCAAATCCCTACACTACTGGCCCTTTCGACATCAATCCGCGGAGCGTGGACTAAAGTATCACTAGAAGAAGTATGGGGGGATGTTGGAACCAAGTTTCCACACCCAGAGACCAGCGTGATTTCGTTTTGTGATATAGATCTTCCTTCACGTAGATCGATAATCACTTATGGCTTATCAACGTAACTCCCTTTAATCAACCTCTAGACCTTCGCAAAGGTGTACGACTGGCTCTCACGGACCTTAAACAGGTGAATTAGCTACTTACGCGTATCATAGATTACTTTTAACCCACTATTTACTCAAATCTACTTAAGTGTTCGATATTTTTAACATACAACGATATAATCTCCGTGTAAGCACTTAACATTAATTGTGTTCAGATAAAAATCTAGATCCAGTAAAGTCGCGCATCTATACATTATTATTTCACAAAACCATCATTTATCACAGCATAAAGCACATTCATCACAACAGAAGTAAAGAGATAAACACAAGAATTTTTGTAATAATATTATTTATTGATAATTAGTTAAGTTTATAGACTTAAGAATTCCCTGCGCACTTAGCTGTAGGGGTCCACGCACTCAGCTGCAGACATTACTCTAGGCCTCTGCGCACACAACTGCAGAGCCTTTCTTCTACCTTCTTGATGGCGGGGTTGCAGGCATTAGGGACAGTCTCTCTAGTCGTTCAGATAATTCTTCTATTGCTTGGTCAATTTCTGTCTCTCTTATCCTGGGCGCATCAATCATTAACAAGTCACTGCATATAAATGCTCTTCTCTAAATTCTCCAACAATAAGCCAACGCACAGAATCGATATGCCTCGCAACAATCGATATTACCCGGACAGATATGCGTATTACAGAATCGGTCATCAATTAAATTTAACAGATGCAAATTCTTCTATATCTCGTTCTACTGGCCCTTCTTCTCATTCGCATTGGCAACAGTTATAGACCGGCTTCACCAAGGACAACACTCGTATATGATGGCCGACCCTGTCTATGCATATCTCTGCTCTCGGCTATTATTACAGGCGGCACTCTCTACTTCGATTCGATACCTTTCCACGCCCAAACAGCTTCAGATATGAATATATATATATACACGGCATATAATTAACAATTAACAAAACCTTGTTACGCCATCCGCCGCCAGCAACCACACAACATATAAACACGAATCTTTAAAGGGATTTAACATATGATACACTGACACTAGATTACATCTTTCTGCTAAGCACATGGTAATTCGACACATAACCATAGATGAAAGTTAACGTGGGCGCTGCTATAGACCTCTTAACCAGAATTCAGAAATGGCGTTGTAACATCGATTCTACACTCGTCCCTCCGAAGTTCTGATTGCATCCCCATCGGAATCGCTGGTTTAAATAGAAAATCGACCATGCATTACACCTTTAGAGCTCCGGCCCAATGCAGATACAGGATCGACCCAACTAACAAATTAAATACTTATAAAACAGCATTGTAACACCATGCCAACAGTTCCAAGTCTCAGCGCCGTAGCCAAACAATGATGATAATCCGCAGGTAAATCATTCAGTTATAAAACAGAGGTACCATCATTATGAAGAGAACAAATTCAATTATCAATGCATCAAGAGGCGCATGAGGGAAAAACTGAATCATTTCAACACACATACATTTTATTCCATAGTGTTATGAGTATATACATTACAAAGAACTGAACTGAACTATTTGGAGCGCATAGTTTTTCTCCTTTAAAAGTATGATCAAGGCGCTTTTTCCTAGATTTTCTGCCTTTTGTTTTAGGATCAAAATAGGCATTTTATCCTTATCTTTTACAAAATCCAGCTTTTCCCTTTTTCCCATAATGATTTAAAGCATGAGTTTTATTCTCCCTCTTATCCTAATTTTAACTGAAAAACATAGAAATTCTATCCTATTTCCCTCATATCCTTTTATTTAGAAAAAGAATATTTACATAATCTGCTTTATTAAAATAACAAAATACTAAAATTATCACACCCCCCTTTTCATGGTCTTGATGCTCCCGCATCAGACACCCAACCTTAAAATTAATCATGATCTCCTGATCATGTGTTTGGATCTGTGGATGCCTGGATCCCATATCTTGTGCTGCAAGTCATCATGTGCTATTGCTTGCTGTCTTTCTCCAGGTTCCCATATCTTATGCTGCCTCGCTCCGCTAGCTGCACTTCCGCAATCTTCTTCTGTCGTGTTCTTGCTGCTTCTCTTTTGTTTTGCTGGTGTTGGCCTCTTCCAAGATACTGTAATCATCAGCTTTCTGATGCTTTCAATCTCTTGGTCCAATAAATCTCCCAGTTGTTGATTCCTTACTCCTATGCTGGTCTCTGTTCTGACTGCCACCCGATCATCCACCCTCTCTTGTCTTCTGGAACAGAGAACTTCTTTTCCTTTCATTTGTCTGTTCAACTGAGTCAATTGTTTCTCAAGACCGGCAACAATACCCGCATTCACAAAGCACATGTTAAAATTAAAAACATAAGGCTCCTGGGCCGTATCTCCTTTTGGCAATGATTCCATTGGTTTCTCTGTTTTTTCCTTCTCTTCTGCCAGCATATCAGTATGCTGATCCGAATTCTTGACACTATCCATAATGCTTTCTTGCTCTTGTCCCCTATACTGAACTTTTTCACTTGCAATCTCTCTGTCATATCTTGGATTTTCCAACCAGTGCTCTATCAATGCAATTTCTCTATAGCATTGTTGCATCATTTCATCATCACTTACAATCCCTGCATTCACACACAAACTGTCAGTTTGAAAATCACAGAGTTCAACAGTTTCAACTGTTGCTTCACTGATCCATGCTACAGACTGATCTACTGCATCTATAAGATCTTCTTCTTGTGCTGTAGCAGCTTCACGAGATTGCATATCCTCCTCAGCTCCTCTAACCACATCAACAGTATCAACTCCATTATCCAGCTGGTCTGGCTTTACCCAATAACTCAAGAACTCATCAATGATCTCCTCTTCATGACTCAACGGTGTACTTATCATGTGCTCCAGGTATTCCTTTTTTCCAAGTAACAGAGTTCTTGAATTAGTCTTCTGTCCCGGCTCATCTTCTTCTTGCAGAGGCAACAATGTATGATTGATACCATCCTTCCCAAACTTGTAGGTGTTTCTCTTCCCATCATGCATGGCTCCTCTGTCATATTGCCAAGGCCTTCCAAGCAATATGTGACACACGTCCATAGGCATCACATCACAAATATTTTTGTCTTTGTACTTGCCCACTTGAAATTCTACCTCACACTGTTCACTTACCAACAGTTGATGTCCCTTTTGTAACCATGACACCTTATACGGTGTTGGATGCTTCGTTGTCTTCAGCTTCAATTTCTCCACTACATCTGTAGAGACCAAATTATCAGTGCTGCCACTATCAATAACCATCTGGCAACATTTCCCTTGGACTTTACATACTGTCCTGAATAAAGCTTTCCTTTGTGGCGGTTCAGCAGCCACCTCCTTCATTGGCTTAAGTAAAACTTTATTAACCACCAGAGATTCTCCTCTTTCTGGTGCATCTTCTTCCTCTGTTACCACTGCCGCTGGTGCTTCTTCTTTAGCTGGAGCAACAACTGCATTCCTCTGCTTTATGTCTGCATTCTCTGGGCACTCAAAAGCTCTGTGTCCCAGCTTGTTACATCTGTAACATCTTATCTCTCTGCCTCCTCCTCTGCCTCCTCTTCCTCTGGAAAAACTCCCTCTGCCTCTTGCATCACCTTCTCTGGGTGCATGCGGGGTTGAGCTACTGCTAGCTCCTTCTTTAGGTGCTGTAGATCCTCCTCTACCACCTTGACTTCCTTTTCCTCTGAAAGTCTCTTTCCCTCTGGCAGACTGCTTCCTCATGAGTTTTTCCTCAGCTTTCAGCGCCAGCTGATAAGCTTCCTCTACTGTTTTAGGAGACAACAAACTGATCTCATCCTGAATGTCCATTCTAAGGCCATTCACGTATCTAGCCACCTTATCATCTGTGTCTTGGGCTTCACCAGCTCTTATGCTTATTTTATAAAACTCTTCTGTATACTCTTTTACTGTTAAAGCTCTCTGTCTAAGATTTTGCATTTGCCTAAACAATGTTTGCTGATAATTACTAGGCAAGAACTTACCTCTTAACTTTGCTACCATTCGGCTCCAGTTCTTGATTGGCTGCTTACCAAGTCTCTTCCTTTCCGCCTGCACGCCATCCCACCAGAGTGCTGCATGGCCCTTTAACTTGGTGACAACAAACTTAACTTTCTTCTCATCTTCTGTTTCTTCGTAATCAAAGAATTTCTCCATGCTGTTGATCCAGTCGATCAATTCTTCTGGATTCAATCCTCCTTGGTATATCGGTACTAACTGGTTCCATGGCCTGGCTGTGGACTTCAACACTGACTGAAAGAACTTCATCTCAGGAGTAACCTCTACAGCTTCCTCTTCTTCAGCAGCTTCAATTTCGGGCTCACTGACATCTCCATCATCTATATTTCTATCTGAAGTTAATGCCTCCACTTTAATTCGCAGCTCTTCTATGGTTGCCATTAGCTCAGCATTTGTAGCAGGTCGTCCTCTTCCACCACGTCCTCATCCTCGTCCTCTTCCAACTCTGAAAGCCATCCTTCTTCTTCTCCTGAGATTCAGTTCAACGCCAGTTGATGGCTCTGATACCACTAATGATGGCGGGGTTGCAGGCGTTAGGGACAGTCTCTCTAGTCGTTCAGATAATTCTTCTATTGCTTGGTCAATTTCTGTCTCTCTTATCCTGGGCGCATCAGTCATTAACAAATCACTGCATATAAATGCTCTTCTCTAAATTCTCCAACAATAAGCCAACGCAAAGAATCGATATGCCTCGCAGCAATCATATTACCCGGACAGATATGCGTATTACAGAATCGGTCATCAATTAAATTTAACAGCTGCAAATTCTTCTATATCTCGTTCTACTGGCCCTTCTTCTCATTCGCATTGGCGACAGTTATAGACCGGCTTCACCAGGGACAACACTCGTATATGATGGCCGACACTGTCTATGCATATCTCTGCTCTCGGCTATTATTACAGGCGGCACTCTCTGCTTCGATTCGATACCTTTCCATGCCCAAATAGCTTCAGATATGAATATATATATATATACACGGCATATAATTAACAATTAACGGAACCTTGTTACGCCATCCGCCGCCAGCAACCACACAGCATATAAACACGAATCTTTAAAGGGATTTAACATATGATACGCTGACACTAGATTACATATTTCTGCTAAGCACATGGTAATTCGACACATAACCATAGATGAAAGTTAACGTGGGCGCTGCTACAGACCTCTTAACCGGAATTCAGAAATGGCGTTGTAACATCGATTCTACACTCGTCCCTCCGGAGTTCCGATTGCATCCCCATCGGAATCGCTGGTTTAAATAGAAAATCGACCATGCATTACACCTTTAGAGCTCCGGCCCAATGCAGATACAGGATCGACCCAACTAACAAATTAAATACTTATAAAACAGCATTGTAACACCATGCCAACAGTTCCAAGTCTCAGCGCCGTAGCCAAACAATGATGATAATCCGCAGGTAAATCATTCAGTTATAAAACAGAGGTACCATCATTATGAAGAGAACAAATTCAATTATCAATGCATCAAGAGGCGCATGAGGGCAAAACTGAATCATTTCAACACACATACATTTTATTCCATAGTGTTATGAGTATATACATTACAAAGAACTGAACTGAACTATTTGGAGCGCATAGTTTTTCTCCTTTAAAAGTATGATCAAGGCGCTTTTTCCTAGATTTTCTGCCTTTTGTTTTAGGATCAAAATAGGCATTTTATCCTTATCTTTTACAAAAGCCAGCTTTTCCCTTTTTCCCATAATGATTTAAAGCATGAGTTTTATTCTCCCTCTTATCCTAATTTTAACTGAAAACCATAGAAATTCTATCCTATTTCCCTCATATCCTTTTATTTAGAAAAAGAATATTTACATAATCTGCTTTATTAAAATAACAAAATACTAAAATTATCACACTCCCCTTTTCATGGTCTTGATGCTCCCGCATCACTTCTGCGCTAACTTAGACTCCTTCTGTCATACTCATAGACAACTTCTATCCTTCTCCTGTCATGCCTTAGACTCTCTAAGAAACACCTATTTAAACAATCCCATGGTCCGCGTACCATGGGTAGATCTTCAAAAAGCCAACTTAACTTACATAAAAGAGGGTAAGAACTATTTTTGACTCTTTAATTAACTACACACTCCGCGACCACAATTTGCAGAGACTTTACATCTTTATTCATCAAGACTTGGGATTTTGCCCCAAAACTTGGGCTTTTGTCCCAAAATTGACCCAGGGGACCCCATCCCAACAACTTACAAGAATATGAAGTCTTAGACATACAATCCTCACACAAGAAAATTTTGTGCCACGTGCCAAGAAAATTGTAGCAAATGTAGAAGGTGGTAGAGGGTTTGTGGACAATGCGTGACAATAAGAAAGTTGAAGAAATGATTCATGATTCCTTTGTAGGGAACTCATGAACAATTATGGTATCATGTGTTTATCTTAATTTGGGTTCTTGAGAGCATACAATTAATACGTTGAATATGCAAACATTGTTGCTTGCTACGCTCTATTGTCGCTTGTTATAGAAAGTCTTTGGAGCTAGGAAATATGTTCAGGTATTACAAATCCTCTCATGAATTAGAAATCGGCTTTAAGTAACCTACACTAACAATCAAAAGAGTAATGGTAGTAAAGATGGCTCAAGAAGTTATCTTTGGAAAAGACAGTTTGGAGTGGTTTGCTCATTATCACAAATCCACCAACTGGTGTTCCATAAACGAATTATGTCATAGGATTTCTGACCATTTCTTCATGAAGAAGGATTTTATTGAGTATGGTCTTTAATTAGAAGGTATTATAGTGGTATTAGTTTCAACATTAGAGTTGTTTTTTAGAAGGTTTTTTGTTTTGTTTTGAACATTGCAAGCATATTAAGCATGTTTATGAAATAAATAATGATGAATATTTAAAATTAAATGAAAGAGGTCTTGTTATAAGATTGAATTTGGTACATTCAATATCTCGATTTATTTTCTAGATAACTAGCAAGTATAATGGTTGGCACCTATGCATCTCCGTAGATGGAAGCACATACATAGAATGACTAACAGTTAAGTGATTGCAAACAAGGAATTGATTGTAGTATGAAGCAACTATATCTTCAAGAGATTGAGTGGAAATAAAGCTCAACATGGATGGTTGTCCAATTAGTTTGGAAGTTGTGGATCCAAGGAAGAATTTGTCATTAGTTAGACATGAGAGTGGTCTGCTAGTGAGGTTATGCAAAAACTTGTGGATGTTTTTCAGTAATTGAATTTGGGAGATATGTGATTTGGGAGTTCACGACTGGAACTCAAGAATTCAACTTTCAAACTACACATTTATAAAGGTTATGAGACAACTTGATGCAGTTCACTCTATATCTTTTGAAAATTATTAGAGATACTAATGAAGACTTTTATAGACAAGAAGATCAAAGACAAGTACTCATTAAGAGAGAGTGTTGGAGATTTAAATCATACTTATCTTGTGCATATTGAATGTATTCCTCTTCATAAAATGTAATTATTATATGTGTTGTTTGATTGTTAATTAGTTGGATTTGAGAGATTTAATCCAACTAAAATAACTCCTAGTTTAATGCTTGGATGAGATATTTTCTCAAGAAGTTGATCGTGTGGTTAAGATAGTATTTCTATATTAGACCAATACTTGATATATTTATATGTGATGTTGAATAAAAAACAAGATAGTTTTTTGGTGTGCAATTATTTTTTCTTAATTTTTTGGTTATTCCTCACTCTTTCCCTTACCCTTAGTAGGTTCTTTACCTCTGCCCTTATTTGACTAACCAAATAGATATAGGTTCTCATCACCACCCTTTTTGCTATCCTTTGATTCCCTTTGAGTTTTCTCCTAGATACAATCATCCCATAGCTTTTCAAGTTAGGGAGGTTCTTCTGAGCACAAATACCATTGATAAATAGTTCCTTGGAAGATGACAATATATTCATTGTCATGTTCACTAGCTCCACATCTACAATATTCTCTCCAACTATTGTAGATTGATCATGAATTTGTGTGACCTTCATAAGGTAATTGGTAATTTGGTCTAATCTAGTCATATCTATGGATATGAGTTCATTCCAAAATATCATCTTCTTATGTATGTCCTGACTCTATTAGATATCTACTAGGGAATGGAACATCTCCTTCATTTTCTTCTTCTCGAATATACAAGGAATCCCGCTTGTTGTGAGCTACCAACTACTGTGGATATGTAGGAGGAGTCGTAATGTCCTTGACAATATCTGAAAGATCATTCTCTTTTAGTAAGAGTGTAACCCTCATCTTCCATGAAATATTTGAGGCATCATTTAATTTATCATAAAATATGAGGTTAGTTGATGCCATCTCTTAGATCTATTGACAAAAACTCCCAATCTAAAAGATTTGTTTTGAAAGCTTTTAATTGTTGGTCCTCCTTCATTGCAATTGATTTATTGCTACAAATCTCAAAGAATCTCAATTAGAGAAATAGATCAATAGCATGTGAAAATTCCAAGATGACTAATGTCCTTATGATCTCAATTAAATAAGTAAATTATTGAATTTAATTAAGGCACAAATTAAACCCAAACCATATCATGAATCACCCAATAGCTCAAAATTAAATTGTTGAAGCATCAAACAATGTTTAGCACATACATATGTTATTACTTTGTCAAAATTAACATTTCATTTGTTTGAAAAAATTACAAGGAAACCTACACAAGTTGCCAAAACCAAACAACTATACAATTAAAAAATCACTTGGAGTTGAGCTAAAAGACATACTCAGAATGTACATCCACTCTAGAGTTACTCTACATTTGTATGACTTGTTCTTATGAATTGTACAATCAACTATATGAACTGTATTTCTTGTTCATACATACGAAAAATTGTATGGATTATTTATACAACTATATGAATATGTACTTATTTTCTTTACGGATAAGTAAATTGATGTATTTAATTAGTGCAAAAATTAAACTTAGACCATATCATCAATGACCCAATAGTTGTAAATTATATGGCTGAAGCATAAAACAAAGTTCCACATATAAATAGATAATTTCTCCTTCAAAACCATAATTTATTTAATTAAAAAAAATTATAGGGAGACCTTCATGAGTTGCCAAAACCAAGTAGCTACAGGGCTACCATATTGTCGAGAATTGAGCAGAACATGATTTGGAATTATGATCAATTGTATAGATTGTACAACCAACTATATGAATTATACATATTATTTATATAGGTAGTAGGAATGTTCATACCATGCAATCCAAATTCACCTTTCCCTAAACCCTTGCTCTCACCTTCTCTCTGTCACTCAACTATATGTCAAAACCTTCTATCTTTGCTTTTATTTACACTTTTAGTTAGACTAAAACCCTATTTTATTTTTCAATTTACTTCTAAATTAAATGATGTATGCTTGAAAAAGCACCTTTTTAAATTTAACAATGACATAAAGAAATGACACAACAATAACAATAACAAGAAATATAGCTAATATCCACAATTCAAGATCCTGGTATGAAGGCATGTGTGATTCCATCCATACTCAACCTGAAATTGACAAATATTTCTTTCAAAATAAAAATTAAATATACTCTAAATATATAAAAAAAATATGTTATATAATAAAAATAGAAATGAATATACATATTTAGTTAGTTTTACTTTAATACATTATAAAACATCAATACTCCCACTATATCTCACTATCACTATTTTCAATTTGTTGTTAATATTACAATCCAGTATAAAAGAGACACTGTAAAAATATTTCATTTTCATTATTGGAACTACAAATAAAATATTTATATGTTAAGTCTTCCTCATATAAAGTAAATTATATATATATATATATATATATATATATAATATTCGAGTGTTATGGCAAAAATAGAGTAATATTGTTTGCTCTGAATTGCGTAGTGTACAAGCAATTTCTATTTTGGTCATTTGTTCACTTTTATGTTTTATACAGGTCTTTCACGTGACGGCAGGGCAGGAAAGCAATAGCCACTCATATGATAGTTCATCATGGTCGGTGAGACTGATATGATAGTTCATCATGGTCGGTGAGACTGATGGTAGTCGACTCGTGCACACCAAAGTCAATATTGCTGTTAATTATACATTATAATATAAATAATTAGCCTAGAGATAAATTACTTTGAATGTTTCAAATTTTTATAATTAAATAAAAATATATACTGACTATGATGTCTATTAATATATGATAATATAAATAATTAGTTTGGAGATAAATTACTTTCAATGTTTCACATTTTTATAATTAAATAAAAATATATAATGATTATGATGTCTATTAAGATAATTATGATGTATTCAATTAAAATAAAATATTACTTGAAAATTTTAGAATTTTGTTTCTATTTTAAAAAACATAAAAAAAAAACTCTGAAATCATCATAATTATAAATAACGGTCTTTTGTATAATTTTATGATGTGTATTAAGATAAGTATGATGTTTTTAATTAAAATAAAATATTACTTGTAATTTTTAGAATTTTGTTTTTACTTTAAAATACATTTTTTTTGAATTTATCATAATTATAAATAACACCATTGTCATTGGCTTTTTTATAGTTTTATGATAGTGCCGAATAATTAGAAAAATATAAATTGATTCATTTAAGTTAAACTATGAAATGGAGAATTAAGTTAATTCTATGAAAAATGAATTCAAATATTTAATATTTATTAATGTGATAATTTGTACAACAAACTCATTTTTCAATTTTTTTTAATTAAATAAAATTGTAAAATAACTATCCTAGATCCATCTTAACTTTGGATCTATCAAGTGACTAGAGAGATCAAGTTTCTCAAAGTTCAAACCTCTTATGGGGGATTAATTGAACAAAATTGTAAAATAATAATATTGATATTGCATATGAAGTCACATTATCAACCAATCGATTTACAATGTTATGCTACTCTATAAATAATTTAAGGGAATATAAATTGATTAATTTGTTGTATGTTTACATACTCTAATTTACATAAGGAAGAGGAAGGGCCAAAGAAAGGAAGATTATAATTGTGATTGTTGGACTTCCTTGTGTGGCAATGTTTCATGATCTTTAGTTGTGTTATCGCTTGTATGTTATTTGGAATAATGTGTCGATAATAAGGGAGAATTCTTGACAACAAAGTGATTATGTATCGATGTAAATAAACTTTTTGAATATGTGATCTAGTTGTAACATTAAAATCACATGTTGGAAGTAATGCTTCCATGTCATGTGTCATGTGATTTATAGGTTGTCATTATGAATTCCGAGGTGTCAGTCTACAAGTTGTTGATTCCTATGTTTTGAGTTGCAGTCGTGTCATGTCCTAGCCATAGATTCACTTTCTTAGGATCTAGATTTGTGGAAGTCAGTGATTTATTTTCCTATATATATAAATGTTGGGAGCTAAATAAAATAGGATGTTATTTGTGTTGCATGTAATCGTTCTTCGATCTCTCTCTAATTTCTAATATGGCATCAAAGCCTATTTCGGCTTGAATCCCTCAAGGGAGGGCCAAGAAGATGTGAGAAGGTATTGAGTTTTATTGCTCTATAATTAGATTAGGGTAGCTTAGATGTGTGCATGCAATGTTCAAATCCTTTTTGATTAGAGCCCTCATTTTTGCAATTGAAGAAATAATTATTGCTTTAGTCCAAGTTCAGGTCTGATGTGGCCCTCACGTTCGCCACCCAATTACCTCATATTCAGACTGTGTGCACCTAAAAAAAAAGAGCAATGACTCTCTATATATCAAGGTGTTATATGAAATTTTTTTATTAAGAAAGTAAAATAAAATTAAAGGTAAATGTAAATATTTTCGATGGTGTTATTTCTTTTTAGCATAAAGAAGAGGTAACAATAATTTCTGAATGGCAGATTGGTTGAAAGCATTGGGAAGGCTAATGGTCAAAGAAAGAGGTAAATGAGGATCTTTGAAGAAGAATTTTAGTTTGGTGATGTACGAAAAATATATTGTTGTATGTTTGAGTGGTTGTTATATTTAATGAGTGATGTTTGAGTGGTTGTTATATTTAACGAGTGATGTGTAAAATGATTTTATTTATTTGTAAAATTATTTTGGTATGTAAAAGAAAGCGAGATGCAGAACCACAAAGAAAAAACCAATTATTCAATAGACTAATGTGATCCATCGTGCTCCGGGAGCATTAGTTACAGGTAGTTCCTAATAAGGTCAAGCTGATGTGACCCATTGTGCTCTAGGAGCATCAATATCGGTTATTTTATACGAGGTCAAGTTGTAAAATTATCTGCTGAAGACATTCTATACCTAGAATGCTATCCTATATAACTGATGAACGTTGTGCAGGGTTGTGGATTCAACAGATCATGGGAGTTCCATAGGATGGTTAAGTATCGAGAGTAACCTGCTGCGCTTTAGGAGGTTGAGAAGCGTCAATTCTGCAAGGTACGTCAACGATGGTCTGAAGTGGTTATGTCTTAAATGGATCAAGTGGGAAGCTCAAAAGTGTGGTGAAGAAAAGAGAGGAAACCATGGAACTTCATAGTGGATATGAGTGCTAGTGATGACCATATCAGACAAATGTGACAAAGGTTCATTTATTGTTGTAATGTGTGTTTTCTATATTTTTTACATGTAAGAATTAAGGGAGGGTGTTGGAAGTAATGCTTCAATATAATGTTTCATGTGATTTATAGGTTGTCATTGTGAAGTTTGAGGTGTCAATATAGAAGTTGTTGATTCCGATGTTATGAGTTGGAGTCATGTCATGTCCCAGTCATAGATCCACTTTCTTAGGATCTAGATTTGTGGATGTAAGTGATTTATTTTCCTATATATGTAAACTTTTTGAGATGAATATAATAGGGTGTGATTTGTGTTGTGTGTAATCGCTCTCCGATCTCTCTCTAATTTCCAATATTACATGACTACAATAATAGTATGTTTGTGACACAATAACTATTTGTCACTTTCATATAGATTAAAGTTGTGTAGTGCAATGCACATGTTGCATTGATGCTTGTACATGATTATGCCACTTTGATACCATGACCAAATTTATGTGACCATACTTTGAAAAATATCGAGGATAACTCTTATTAGTATGATTCATTTTCTTATGGAATTAATATGTCTATGACTACTTATCACATCAAACCTCCTTTTCAAAAATTATTGATCCTTGGAGAAATTTCACTTTAATTTACTCTAGTGTGTATTGCTTCTTGACTTTGGCTGATTGTATGTTTATCTTTATGTACAATATTTGTTGAAAAGTAGATGAATGCACACATAAGTTCGTAGGTGTATTTAGAAACTTATGAGTTAGTTAATTTCAACCTGGTTTAATGTGTTTATTAGGTTAAAGTGTGTTTTTTAACATCCATTAGTTGCATTGTAATATTACGGTCATGATATGTTCTAGACATAGAGTAATCTCACAACTCATATTCTCCCCAATACTAATGTCTATTGATCCATGGCTTGACAGCTAACTAGTCCATGATCTCTATTTAAAGAGCATGGATGGTCATTGCCAATGATTGATTATGAGATCACTCTCTCATACACATTTTATTTTGTATTAATAAAATTGCCTCAAGTTGTAACATTAATCAAGACCATGGATAATTTCTCTCTTAGAGTGTTTAAACCATGTAAAAATAATCGTGTTATGATATTTGATTTGGTTGTACAAGTGGTTCTTGAAGGTGTTCATCCTGTTTATAATCCCCTGTTTTCCAAACATGGTATCATAGCCTAATTAAATATTTTCTCTTGTTGTTGATCGACATCTTGAGCACATGTTGCTACATTTCTAACCTTTAATATTTATGTACATTCCTATCATGAATAAATTGTTTCATTAATTTTGAAGCATTACTCAGTTAAAAGACCTTTCATTTCATCTGAAAAGGTGTTTGTTTGTTTGAGATATGTTTTTTATTTGTTATATTTGAAGGTATACAATTTGCATATGCCCTTTTTAAATTTTTTTACAAAGTTCATATTTTAGTTTCTCATTTATTCCTGATTTTCTACTTTTCGCAGTATGCATATTCTCTTCTCCTTATGCTTTGTGCAATCCTGACAAATTATAAATAGAGCAGAAAATACTTTATTTTCCACATATGCTCTTTGTCATGCCCTTTATGTGATATGGACAATAAAAAATGAAAAAACTTCTATTTTCTAGGTAATTTAACTCATATCTAATCCCATTGTTGATGAGTTTTGGGATATTATTGCAAATAGTTGTTTCTTTTGGATGAGCAGTTTTTTTTTTTTTTGTTGTGAACATTCACTTTGAGGCAAAACCCCAACAACACCACCACCACCATCTGCATCCTCCTTCACTAGTATTTCTATGTGTTTTCCCCTAGCTAATTTGGTTGCAAGTTTCTTTATTTAGTAAGAGGTTTTAAGTTAAAGTCTATTTTTAAGTTATTTTTTGAAAAAGTTCATGTAAACTTAAGTTATTTTAACACTTTATTGTAAAGTTCATTTAAATTGTATTATAAAAGTGAATAACTATAATATTCTTTTTTAAAGTTATCTTTCTTCTTCATCAACAACAATAACAACAACCTCCCCATCCTCCATTATTGTTATATGTTTTGGGTTAGCTCACTTGGTTGAAAGTTACTTTATTTAGTGCAAGGTTTTAAGTTCAAGTGTATTTTTTAAATTACTTTTTGAAAAAATGTATGTAAGCTTAAGTTATTTTAACACTTTATTGTAAAGTGTTTTTTACTTGTATTGTAAAAATGAATCACCATAGATAACTTTAATATTCATTTCTTAGTTATTTTTTGCACGAACTCTCATTTATAAATTAACTTCATTGTAAAAATATTTCTTACTTGTTTTATAAAAGTGAATCACTCCATACAGTGACTCATTTGTAAATGTGACTTTATAGGATAAATTAGTAAAATAAAATATTTTTTTTCGGCAACATCCATCATCATGTGGGTCAACTTCTACTTGCCACACAATTATGTGTCACCATTAATGCCATTTTCTAAAAAGAGAATAACATTCACATTTGAAGTTTGTTTCTAGCTTTGTTTTTTTTCAACAACCTATTTTTTTGAGAGCTTTCAATCCACATAGTCAGTTTCAAATTTTCAATCTGTATTATCGACATATTATAAATTATCACTCCAAATAAACTTTTTCTTACCAATACCAACTACTTCTCATAGAAATTCCACATAAAGGATATAGTAAAAAGTAAATGATTGTACTAGATTACCTTGGGAGAAGAAAAATCCCCCACTGATGCTGATAAGAAATCCAAACAATATAATAAGAATGATAAAACACATGGATTAATTAGAATGCCCATTTATATTGATTTAAAATTTCACGTTCAAGGAATTGATGATGATGCAGGAGTATCTATAAGTCAAAACCATTTTGACTTTCTTAGGTCAAAATCAATTTAACAGAGTAAGTTGGTTTCCTTAATTTTATTTAATTGTTATATTTTCCTAGTGGCAAATATAGAAGGTATCTATGTTGTTAGGAAGTTAGTTGACTTTCATTTAGTTTCTATGTAAAGAGAGAAAATTAGATCATCTAAGAATTTGTTAGATAATCTAGCAAAATAGATTAAATTTTTTCAAGATTGGTTACAAGAGCTTTATCAGAGGATTATTTTAATGTAATTCAAAGAGTTGGAGAGCAAAAGATTCAAATTCAGGAGTTTGAGAGTATGAGTGATGTCCAAGGGTGAAATACTATACAAATTCTATTAATTTATAATCTTCAGTTTTGTTGCTAAATATATGAATCAGTGTGTGTATTTCAGTGTGCCTCTGTGTGGTCGAATTCATGTTGTAATTGAGCTATGTTATAGCTGGGCCACTAGGAGGAAATGGTGTTACATTTTCATTTGAAGTGCATTTTTTTCCTATATACGAATAGATTAGCCGAGACATATAGGGAGAGAGCACATAAATAGGGTTTTTGCAATGTAGCAACCCACAAACCATAAGCCTTACTTCTTTGTACTCATAATTATTTTCTATTCAGAGAAAGAGAGCAAAGCGACCTCACCTTCTAGCTGGGTTTTCTCCCAAAATGGTTTCCCAAGTTATATATTGTGTCAAATCATGGTTTGTGAGTTTTTATTTTGTTTTTCACTATTTTCCACATAATTATAATATGCATGCATACACAATAAGCAATAATTAATAGATCCAAAAATCTAAAGAGGAATAAACCCTCATAATGTAGATTGCATATTTTTAAGTATAATTTATCAGATCTTTTGTGTTGAACTGTCGAGTGGAATATCCATGATAGTTTACAGATCATATTGGTATAAGAGTAGGTTTCTTTGGGCATATTGTGGTTATTTGTATGGGATCTAGATTGGTGAAGCCAAAGCCATAAAACCTTAGTCATGCTCAATGAATATATGAATAACCCTCGTGATCCTATAGAGGAGAAGTTTTTGTGGTTGGAAGCACAAGTTGAAAATATAAATCATAAAGTGAAACTCCTCACTGTAGCCTTGACTAATAATATTTGGATATTAAGAGAAGATGGGGGATATAATGCATAGGTCTGATAAAAGGGGATATCAAGAGATTGGGAAGAAACAAAGAACGAGATGAAGAAAGGACCCGAAAAAGACCAACCCATTTTTAGTACAGTGAACCATTCATAGTCCTTGTTCAAAATGGAAGAAAATGTTGATAGCAAGTCATACTAAGGTGATATAGATGTTATAAATCTAAATAACTAGTTGTAGCAACTATAATTTTATTTTAGTGTTCGACATATAGAGCAATAACAAAATATTTCATTTGCATGACTGAAATTAGATGGCCATGCCCTGATCTAGTGGGAAATCCACACAAAGACATTGAGGTTGGAGGGATATCCTCCAATGACTAAGTGGGAATAATTTAAAACCCTCATAAAGTCGCAATTTGAGCCTATTAGGTATGTAGAGGATTAGTGGATCTGGTGGCACTACCTTAGGTAAAAGAAAGGGAAAAGTGTATGAGAGTACACCATAAAGTAAAAAAAGATACTCATAATGTTGGGTATCTCCCCAAAGAACCCATATGTACTACCCAAGTATATATGGGGTATACAAAGCCATGTACATAAGCAAGTGATGATGTTCAAGCCTAGTACAATTGACGAGGCTTGTGTATATGCATAATACTTTGAGAACAAAGGCTTGAAGAAAGGGAAATTAAGTGGATTGAAGAAGATGAAGCACCAAGATGATTCTAAGGAGGGGAATAAGAAGTAGAAAGTGGGGGAGATGGAAGCCAAAACAAACTAGTGCAAAGACCCCAACAACCACTACAACCACTATAACATTGACGATCATACAGAGAAGAAGTGCTGGAAGTTGCATCCAAAAATTAACTCAAATGTTATCATGTGAAAATTGTACACCAATCTGTACACATTAGAAGACACAAAGTCAGTGATCAACAGATAGAAAGGTGACATTTTTAGCTGGAAGCACCATGAAGACCAAAAGTCAAAATCTTTCCTAAAGTTCAAGTTAAGAATTTGAACCGCGGGGGTGCACCACTACTGGGAATTAATGGTCGCACGTCTATTTATTCGATAGCCGTGTTGTCGTGGAAAATCCAATCAACACCTCGGGCCACGAAATTGCTTGAGCAACACTCCAAATCTTGACATGACATGCTGACAAATTCAAGCCTTGATCCCCAAGGAGCCTTAAAGGAAAGGAAATGGTAGCTATGATCTCATTTATGAGGTGAAACACGAAATTGATGAGCCAAGGGGAGGAGGAGTGTCCAAGGAACTCTATAAATACAGGTTCAAGAAGAGTTAAAAAATAAGAAAAGAAAAGCAATTTTATGCTGTCAAAATTTCTCCCTAACGATCAAGCATTTCATTGAGAAGAGGATTTCATCATTGCGAGAGTATTCATACTTATTTGAGAGAGAGAGAGAGGAATCTTACAAGGAGATCGAGGAAAGGAACTTCCTTGTTGAGGATTTTTTAGAACCATTTCTCAAACAATTATCTTCAAGTGTCATCTACTCATCTCTTATATCTCTTCTACATTCAACAATCAATAAAGGGAACCCTTTTCCATTACTTGGTTGATGTGTTTGCTTCATTAATCATTATTCATGTGTTATCTTATGTACTTTTTAGGTTATGTTTTATATGGATTGTTTCCTTTGCTTTCAATGTCTTGTTTATCTATGTTTGTACACTAACAACAACTAATTTCTTGTATTTTCCTTGCAGGTAACAATCAACTCCAAGGAAGGTGTCTTTAGTACTCCATAGCAACAAAAACACTATTACACCGAAGAGAATAATGAAATATGATAAGAAGAAGAATCTCATGGCCACTTTTTCTAGAAACCAAGTTGAAAGTAGCTCAGACATGGATGAGAAGGTTGCCTTCACATCAGTGCAAAACAAGGTGAATTAAACTAGCCTTTAGCAACAGGAAGAGTGATCCAAAAATGGATCCTGGATAAACCTCTAAGTCTAAAAGACTTCATGCAAGAGGTAAAAGGTGCCAAATGGCACAAATCCTTTGTGAACCAGAGAAAAATGAAAATTGCAGGCTGCTCTTAGAAATAGTCTCATTGCGGAGATCTCCTCATCCTGAATCCAATGCAACTTGAATGGGAGAAAACGGACCCCGGATGAAGGAGTTATTATAAAATGAAAATTGCCCAATGTCCTTAGAAAAGGAGTAAATTTCATTAAATTTTGAACTATATTGAAAATTTTGGTTTTAGAATAGGCTCATGGGCCAATCCACAGCTGACACATGGTAGGCTGGGATTGGGCCACGTGGCCTTGTTTGATTGATGAAAGAGGAAATATCGCATCGGTGGATTATGCTATCGGGCCTTAAAAACTTGAAGAAAACCATGAAAATCAAGCTAACGGAGGTTGGAAAAATGAATTCATAGGGACCGCCAGATCTGGCCAATCAACGGTCCAGATACGATTGGCATATCGCATCGGCGGTGATGGGAAATCGGCAATCGCAATCGGCATTAGCATCAGCCATATGATATGGAAAGGTGCGGGCTTGTGCAATATGCGACTGCGACTTGTCGCATCGCCAATATCGCAATCGGCGAATGCAGAGGAGCGGGGCCATTACACACACACACACACACACACACACACACACACACACACACACATATATATATATATATATATATAGATATATATATATATATATATATATATATATATATATATATATATATATATATATATATATATATATATATATATATATATATATATATATATATATATATATATATATATATATATATATATATATATATATATATCTATCTATATATATTATATGTGATGCGATGGAGTGATCACTGAAATCGGCGGATCGGCATCGGCGATTCCAAAGGGGAAGCCAAAGGGCCATTGCGATATGCGATGCGATAGCCGGACTCGACAGGGCTCTAGGTGATAATGGATATATTTTGAAATCCATAAAATGCCATTTTATATGTATTTTCGAATGTTTTAATTCATTTCGAAATACAAAGGGATAGAGGCCTTGCGACATGCGATAGCGACCTACGGGCAGACTCGATAGGAAAATAAAGCACAATTGTGAAAGTTTCAAGTTCGAAAGACTGTGTTTATGCGGATTTTCCCGTGTTTACAACGGCCTCTGTGTAAAACATAGAACGACTATTTCAGGAGGATTCAAAGCACAGATAAGACCTCTTCCCTTACCAAATACGTGGCATTCATCCCTGAGGGCGTTTAGCAATGATTTCTAACGCCCAGAGACAGGATTTGAACGGACTGTGAATGGTTGACAGAGAGCCCGAAAGGGAAAACCAAGAGGTAGTGCGATTTGGCTTAAAGCCACAGAACAACAGATAGTAGGGGTTGCTAAATTGTTGATGGTGGTCGGGTTGTTGAAGTCGAGCACAAGTAGGCAATGCTGAGATAGCAGTGCAGGAGCAAAGAGCTACTGAGTTATTATGTGGCTGAGTTGCTGTTGAAGATTGTTGTTGGGGTTTTGCTATGAATCAGAAGCCAAAGAGGCAGCATAGAAGCCAAGGAGGTAGCGCTGAGACAACGCAGAAGCAAATAGAGTAGCCTACGGGGTCACTTGGAAACCAAGTGAAAAGCCAAGGGCACTGTTTTTCTGATAGAGAGCCGAAGAAGCCAGAGTTGAAGAGTCGAGAGCCAAAGAGTCAGAGCCAAGGGCCAGAACCAAGAGCCAAGGAGCCAGAGTCAGAGCCAAGAGCCAGAACCAAGAGCCAGAGAGCCAAGAGCCAGAGCTTCAAGAGCCAGAGCTTTAAGAGCCAAGGGATAAAGATGTGTCTGAACCCACTGTTTATGTGTAGAATAGTAGGAGTTGAGCCAAAGAGCTTGTAAAAAGACTTACACCATAATCCCAGAGAGCCAAGTCAAATTGACAAGAGCTCACAGAGACGTAGCCCAAGAGTTGTGGGTGAACTCCAAATTAATATTGTTGTTTATGTGTCTGCTTTATTGCTGCATTATCTCTGCTGCTTTATTTACTGTTATATATATATATATATATATATATATATATATATATATATATATATATATATATATATATATATATATATATATATATATATAGATATATAGATATATATACATATATATACATATATATACATATATATATATATATATATATAGATATTAGTTTCAGCACATTAATTTACAACACTTAACAGTAAAAAACAAATACAAGATTACACCCATATTTTCAAGCATTTCTTAATTCCGCATCGGTTAACCATTAAAGACTTGGGAAAATTCAAGATTTGGAAGTGGGAGAGGTTCTTGTAAGTTAGACAGGAAGCCTAAGAGCCCCATTTTCAGATCAGGTGGTATCAGAGCTCAAGTTTGACTAACCACACCTTCAAGGAAGGATTATATCAGAATTCTTGATTGACAGGGCAAAGACTGCTTGTCTAAAAGGTGTTTGAACAGCAAGAGGCTGATTGTATGCTTGTTTCCAGACTGACTATTTCAGAGGTGAAGGGAAAGCTATTGATAGCTCAGTCAAGGAAGGACAAGAAGGAGAAGGGCTGAAGGCATTCTTCTATCCCAAGGACCTCAAGGTAATCCAAAGCACAAGAGGTTTGTTGCAAGAGGTTGCTTAAATAGGCTCTTGACTTATCTTGTTGAAGTTTTTTTGTTCATTGGCATAATAAAAACTTCTACAAGTGGGTCCTCAAATTATGCGTTCTTCACAAGATTCCTTGATGAAGACATGAAGCAAGAATTTTCCACCATGATGGATATGGTGAGAGAAATGTATGAGGATGGAAGGAAGAGCAACATGCTTAGAAAGCAACTGAATTCCATGAGGGAAGAGAAGCGGTTGCTTGCTAACAAATTACAGGAAATGGAGAGGCAACTTCGTATTGCAAATATGAACCTAAAGAGGATGCATAAGTTGGAAACACAGCTCTTTGTTGCCCAAGAAGCCTTAGTCAAGTATCAGCTTGAAGAAGAGGTAAGCCATTCCGGTTTGTCTTCAAATTCCTCTGAGAATGCTTATATTGGTTCTTTTGAGAAACATACTAAAGGCATAGGTTCCAAGCTAATGTCCAAGATGGGCTATGAAGGAAAGGGCTTGGGAAAGCATGCACAAGGCATTGTTGAACCAATAATGGTCGAGGAAAGCCATAAATATATGGGACTTGGCTATGGATAGTCTTATGGAGAGAATTCCAAAAGCTACCATGAAAGCCATTGAAATAGTCCCAAGAAGGAGTTTTATTTCATGTCCTCTACCTCAAAAGTGTGAAGGTTGTTTCCGAGAGGAATACAATAGATTGAAACATCCATTACAGGATGTAGGTGTTCAGAAGCACACAGTTGAACCAGAGATTTGGGGAGACTCTAATACCTTGAAGAGTTTGATGGTGTTCCAAAGGGAGCCACTTCTTCATTTGCTTCACCCCCTCATGAAGGCAATAAAGGTGAAAGAGGCAGGTATAAATATGGTTCTAATTATATTCCTTTTGATTTTGCAAAGCATGATAAATTTCCACATATGTATGGGAACAGATTTGCATGTTCCTTTTGTGGTTTGGATAACCATGATGTTTCTAGATGTTGGAAGACAATGGCCGCATACAGGAAGTAGATGAAGGAAAAGAAGCAAGCAGCCAAAGGTCCATTGGACAAGGCAAATCATGCTATCAAGAGGATGCACAAGCGGTGCACTTACTGCCATAAGCAAGGACATCTTGCTACAAAGTGTTGGACACTGAATCCAACAATGCTTCCACCAAAGCTGAAGAAAGTGGAAAGAGAAGATGGTAGAAATGGAAGTGAAGATTCCATGAATGATGTGTTTCAAAATGATTCATATAATGATGCTGATGTGCAGGCAAAAGTAGTACCTTTGAATGGGATTGGTAAGGAACGGTTAGAGTCCTTATCCGATTAAGATTGCATGTCTATTAATGCATCTATATTATATTTCATTTCAACTTTGAAAGTACAATGTGCTTAAGTGAAAGTTGAGGGATGAAATGCATGCATTAAATGTGATGGCATGTTGACTTGGAAGAAGTAAACCTGGTCTTCAAATGGAGATAATGATGAAAGTTTCATCTTTTGGAAGAAGAGTCCTAATGGTATTTTTCTACATGCTTGACTTGAAGGGTCATTTGTTTAAAGACATGTTTTGTGGGCTTGTTATGTAGTCCATCATTTGTATGCAGATATAAGACATGGAGGTGTTCACAAGTTGTGAAAATCTGTTTCTTTTGTTGAAGCAGGAGTTTAGTCCATCTAGTTGTTTCCTGTATGCATGTTGTTGTTGGCAGCTTGTCAAACAGGTACAAACGAAAGTTTTGTGGAGCAGATGTACTTCACATTTGTTTGAACCACCTTAGGTCAATTATCAAGGAAAAAAAGCTCAAACCACCTTGTATGACCATTTCATTAGAAGTTCTGCAGGAAGGCAAGGAGGAAGCAGTTCCTTCTTAGGAAGACCAACCCATCCAGAGAAGGAAGTGGTCAGAAACATTGGTTCATCCTAAACATAGTACTTCTTCTTCCTACTCAACTCTTTTCCCCATATACGCTTACAAAACTTCTCCATAAAAAATTTCTTTATGTCCTTGCTATTTGTGGGACATGCATTGATGTAAATATTCCATTTTTGCATGCATTTTCTGTTTTGTCTCATCCATGCTTTCTTTCTTTCACTCATGCCTTCATTGAAGACAACTTTAGGCCGTGTACCTACTCCCATTTTCTCAATTCTTTTTAGGTACCTTAAGAGACACACCATAGAAATTTCTTCAATGGGAGCTACTCCTATTTCACTCAACATTATCTCATAAGGAACCAAACCTTTTATTTTAAACTTGCTCTTGATGAAGCATTTTGGAATTTCTCAATTTACTTGAATTTTGAGAAAGGGATGCTGCTGGCCCACAATTCACACCCATATAATTTCACTAGACAAACTAGGAGCCCAAAAATCACTTTAATCATTTTCAAATCCCATAACTTGCCCCTCTACATCTTTTTTGAATAACATATAATGCTTTCCACCCTCCTAAAATTCTCTTCTTTCTGCAATCCTCCCAATTAAGCTTGTTGTTGAAATCAATCCTAAGGTACTTGTATTCATTTACATCTTGAAGAATGTTTCATTCAAAGAAGAAAATATATTAGCTTTTCTTCCTTTTATTTGATAAAATCATTATTTTGGTCTTGCTGGTATTGACTTGCATCCCCACCGCTTTACAAAAATGCTCAAGGGCATATAGATGGATTGGCAATTCCTGGGTCGATTTAGCAATCAATACAAGGCCATCAGTATATAAAAGAAGCTTTATCACAAACTCCCCCAACCAAGAACCATCCCCACCTTACAGATTTATCCACTCTTCCAATTTATCATTATATAAACCAAAAAGAGTTGGGGATAAAGGGCAACCTTGCTTGACTCAGATGTCACTTATAAAGCTTTCTGAAGTGCTTGTTGAAGTTCTAATTTTAACTTTCACCTCTTCATAAATCCTATGGAAAATGACTCTATAATGAAAAGGAATTTCAAGTTCTTCCATTCTACTCCACAACTTATCTCTAGGGACCATGTCAAATGCCATTTTGAAGTCAACAAAGCAACAAAATACTACTTCATTGTCCCCCCAAACCTTTTGAATAATGTGTGTCAACTTGATACCATAATCTAATGTAGAATGTTTTGGCCTAAAACTCGCTCGTCCTTGTGCCCTCTTTTCTTTTACTTCCTCCCACTTACTGATTCTATTTTATACCATGCCTTTGAAGTGCTTTGCAAACAAAGGATTGATTATAATGGTTCTATAGTTGGAAGGATTATTAATTTCCCCACTTTTAAAAAGGGGTATTGCTACATTAGTTGTCTAATCTCTTTGGATTCTGTGTATTCATATAGTTGTGAGCTACCAACTACTGTGGATATGTAGGAGGAGTCGTAATGTCCTTGACAATATATGAAAGATCAATCTCTTTTAGTAAGAGTGTAACCCTCATCTTCCATGAAATATTTGAGGCATCATTTAATTTATCATAAAATATGAGGTTAGTTGATGCCATCTCTAAGATCTATTGCAAAAACTCCCAATCTAAAAGATTTGTTTTGAAAACTTTTAATTGTTGGTCCTCCTTCATTGCAACTGATTTATTGCTACAAATCTCGAAGAATCTCAGTTAGAGAAATAGATCAATAGCATGTGAAAATTCCAAGATGACTAATGTCCTTATGATCTCAATTAACGAAGTAAATTATTGAATTAAATTAAGGCACAAATTAAACCCAAACCATATCATGAATCACCCAATAGCTCAAAATTAAATTGTTGAAGCATCAAACAATGTAAATAGCACATACATATGTTATTACTCTGTCAAAATTAACATTTCATTTGTTCGAAAAAATTACAAGGAAACCTACACAAGTTGTCAAAACCAAACAACTATACAATTACAAAATCACTTGGAGTTGAGCTAAAAGACATACTTAGAATGTACATCCACTCTAGAGCTACCCTACATTTGTATGACTTGTTCTTATGAATTGTACAATCAACTATATGAACTGTATTTCTTGTTCATACATACGAACCATTGTATGGATTATTTATACAACTATATGAATATGTACTTATTTTCTTTATGGATAAGTAGATTGTTGTATTTAATTAGTGCAAAAATTAAACTTAGACCATATCATCAATGACTCAATAGTTGTAAATTATATGGCTGAAGCATAAAACAATTCTCCACATATACATAGATAATTTATCCTTCAAAATCATAATTTATTTAATTCAAAAAAATTATAGTGAGACCTTCACGAGCCAAAACCAAGTAGCTACAGGGCTACCATATTGTTGAGAATTAAGCAGAACATGATTTGGAATTATGATCAATTGTATAGATTGTACAACCAACTATATGAATTATACATATTATTTATATAGGTAGTAGGAATGTTGATACCATGCAATCCAAATTCACCTTTCCCTAAACCCTTTCTCTCACCTTCTCTCTGTCACTCAACTATATGTCAAAACCTTCTAACTTTGCTTTTCTTTACACTTTTAGTTAGACTACAACCCTATTTTATTTTTCAATTTACTTCTAAATTAAACGATGTATGCTTGAAAAAACACCTCTTAAAATTTAACAATGACATAAAGAAATGACACAACAATAACAATAACAAGAAATAGGGCTAATATCCACAATTCAATATCCTGGTATGAAGGCATGTGTGATTCCATCCATACTCAACCTCAAGTTACAAGTATTTCTTTCAAAATAAAAATTAAATAAACTCTAAATATAAAAAAAAAGTGTTATATAATAAAAATAGAAATGAGTATACATATTTAGTTAGTTTTACTTAAATACATTATAAAACATCAATACTCCCACTATCTCCCACTATCACTATGTTCAGTTTGTTGTTAATATTACAATCCAGTATGAAGAATACACCGTAAAAATATTTCACTTTAATTATTGGAGCCACAAATAAAATATTTGTATGTTAAGTCTTCCTTATATAAAGTAAATTATATATATATATATATATATATATATATATATATTCCTTCTAAATATTTGAATATAAGACTTAAATAAACCATTTAAATATTCATGTCACACACATTATATAATAATAATAATAATAATAATAATGACCATAGAAAAATATTTCAATACGAGAAGAAAGAAGTAATAAAAATTAGCGTAATTCATTGGATTGTTAAGATATATATTCCTTCTAAATATTTCAATATAAGACTTAAATAAACCATTTAAATATTCATGTCACACACATTATATTATAATAATAATAATAATGACCATAGAAAAATATTTCAGTACGAGAAGAAAGAAGTAATAAAAAGTAGCGTAATTCATTGGATTGTTAAGATAAACCTAATATGTGGAAATTAAAAAATATTATTAATAATAAAAATAATCAATGTGGGTAATAAATATATTTTGCACTTTCATTATTGGAGCCACAAATAAAATATTTGTATGTTAAGTCTTCCTTATATAAAGTAATATATATATATATATATATATATAATGTTGACCATAGAAAAATATTTCGAGAAGAAAGAAGTAATAAAAAGTAGCGTAGTTGATTGGATTGTTAAGATAAACTTGATATGTAACAGTTAGAAATGTTATTAATAATAAAAATATTTAATGTGGGTAATAAATATATTTTCTCACTAAGTAAAGTTAAGCAATATTAACTTGTATTTAAAACTATATTAATAACACAACAACATTTTAATATAGACAATGTGCTCCATAAATGAAATATTTCAATGTCATTTATCCATATATGTATATTTTATATGAAGAAATAAAAAAAATTCTGATGGTTAAAACATTATAAAATATTTCAAGCAGTCTTACAATTTTACATTTTGGTCATTTAGTTTACATAATCCAAGTATCCAATGATGCTTTCAAAATATTGTATCCGTTTATGCATTCAAAAATATAATTTAAATAATGAGAAATTACACATGATATATATGTTAGATCCGTGGTTAAGATTGATATTGTTGGAGATATAACTACTTGTTTTATGAGTATTGAATGATATTCTTCATTATCACTGTAATTATTATGTGAGTTTGTTGATTGTTCATTAGTTGGATTGGAGAGATTTAGTCCAACTAAAATAGCTCCTAGTTTAATGTTCAGTTGAAATATTTACTCAACTAATTAATTATTTTTTTAAGATAACATTTTTATTTTAAACCAAACGAATACTTAGTATATTTATATATATATATATTTAATATAATACCAATAATTTTTTAACATATAATTATTTTGTAATGATATCTTTTTATTATATCTACAATGACATGGTATATAACATCATCATTCTTCTTTAAAAAGCCGAGAGCTATATTGAGTGAAAAGGTGACTTGCTATTGTTTGTTGACGACCAAATTATAAGTTTTATCCTTCTTGCTCGAACTGCTGCTAAAATGATAAGTTTACCTGTCTTTTGAAATTTTCTTTTGTTTCTGTTATTATAATCCATTTTGAACTGTGATGGCAATGTCCATGCCTGCGATTTTAAATGGGCGATGAAAAAATAAATGTCTTCAAAATGGTAACGTTGAAGCCCATATAAGTGTTCGATCTATTTTTCAATTCGCACCATGGGGAAGATGATGTCTGCCATGACTAAATTCGAGTGTTATGGCAAAAATAGAGTAATATTGTTTGGTGTACAAGCAATTTCTATTTTGGTCCTATCTTTTATACAGGTCTTTCACGTGACGGCAAGCAATAGCCACTCATATGATGCCTATTAATATATGATAATATAAATAATTAGTTCAGAGATAAATTAGTTTCCATGTTTCAAATTTTTATAATTAAATAAAAATATATAATGATTATGATGTTTATTAAGATAATTATGATGTATTCCATTAAAATAAAATATTACTTGAAATTTTTAGAATTTTGTTTTTATTTTAAAAAAACATTAAATTTTTTTTTTATGAAATCATCATAATTATAAATAACGGCCTTTTGTATAATTTTATGATGTCTATTAAGATAAGTATGATGTTTTTAATTAAAATAAAATATTACTTGAATTTTTTAGAATTTTGTTTTTACTTTAAAAAAAATTATCTTTTTTGAAATCATCATAATTATAAATAACACCATTGTTATTGGCCTTTTGTATAATTTTATCATAGTGTCGAATAATTAGAAAAATATAAATTGATTCATTTAAGTTAAACTATGAAATGGAGAATTAAGTTAATTCTATGAAAAATGAATTCAAATATTTAATATTTATTAATGTGATAATTTGTACAACAAACTCATTTTTCATTTTTTTTAATTAAATAAAATTGTAAAATAACTATCCTAAATCCATCTTAACTTTGGATCTATCAAGTGACTAGAGAGATCAAGTTTCTCAAAGTGCAAACCTCTTATGAGGGATTAATTGAACAAAATTGTAAAATAATAATATTGATATTGCATATGAAGTCACATTATCAACCCATCCATTTACAACGTTATGCTACTCTATAAATAATTTAAGAGAATATAAATTGATTAATTTGTTGTATGTTTACATACTCTAATTTACATAAGGAAGAGGAAGGGCCAAAGAAAGGAAGATTATAATTGTGATTGTTGGACTTCCTTGTGTGGCAATGTTTCATGATCTTTAGTTGTGTTATGGCTCGTACGTTATTTGGAATAATGTGTCGATAATAAGGGAGAATGCTTGACAACAAAGTGATTATGTATTGATGTAAATAAACTTTTTGAATATGTGATCTAGCTGTAACATTAAAATCACATGTTGGAAGTAATGCTTCCATGTCATGTGTCATGTGATTTATAGGTTGTCATTATGACTTCCGAGGTGTTAGTCTACAAGTTGTTGATTCCTATCTTTTGAGTTGCAGTCGTGTCATGTCCTAGTCATAGATTCACTTTCTTAGGATCTAGATTTGTGGAAGTCACTGATTTATTTTCCTGTATATATAAATGTTGGGAGCTGAATAAAATAGAATTTTATTTGTGTTGTGTGTAATCATTCTTCGATCTCTCTTTAATTTCTAATATGGCATCAGAGCATATTTCGGCTTGAATCCCTCAAGGGAGGGCCAGGAAGATGTGAGAAGGTATTGAGTTTTATTGCTCTATAATTAGACTAGGGTAGCTTAGATGTGTGCATGCAATGTTCAAACCCTTTTTGATTAGAGCCCTCATTTTTGCAATTGAAGAAATAACTATTGCTTCAGTCCAAGTTCAGGTTTAATGTGGCCCTCATGTTCACCACCCAATTACCTCATATTCAGACTGTGTGCACCAAAGAAAAAGAGCAATGACTCTCTATATATCAAAGTATTATATGAATTTTTTTTATTAAGAAAAGGTAAAATAAAATTAAAGGTAAATGTAAATATTTTCCATGGTGTTATTTCTTTTTAGCATAAAGAAGAGGTAACAATAATTTTTGAATGGCGGATTGGTTGAAAGCATTGGGAAGGCTAATGGTCAAAGAAAGAAGTAAATAAGGATCTTTGAAGAAGAATTTCAGTTAGGTGATGTACGGAAAATACATTGTTGTATGGTTGAGTGGTTGTTATATTTAATGGGTGATGTTTGAGTGGTTGTTATATTTAATGAGTGATGTGTAAAATTATTTTATTTATTTGTAAAATTATTTTGGTATGTAAAAGAAAGCGAGATGCAAAACCACAAAGAACAAACCAATTATTCAATAGACTAATGTGATCCATCGTGTTCTGGGAGCATTAGTTACAGGTAGTTCTTAATAAGGTCAAGCTAATGTGACCCATCGTGCTCTAGGAGCATCAATATCAGTGATTTTATACGAGGTCAAGTTGTAAAATTATCTTCTGAAGACATTCTATACCTAGAATGCTATCATATATAACTGATGAAGGTTGTGCAGGGTTGTGGGTTCAACAGATCATGGTAGTTCCATAGGATGGTTAAGTATCGACAGTAACCCGCTGCGCTTCAGGAGGTTGAGAAGTGTCAATTCTGCAAGGTATGTCAATGATGGTTTGAAGTGGTTATGTCTTAAATGGATCAAGTGGGAAGCTCAAAAGTGTGGTGAAGAAAAGAGCGGAAACCATGGAATTTCATAGTGGATATGAGTGCTAGTGATGACCATATCAGACAAATGTGACAAAGTTTCATTTATTGTTGTAATGTGTGTTTTCTATATTTTTTACATGTAAGCATTTAGGGAGGGTGTTGGAAGTAATGCTTCAATATAATGTTTCATGTGATTTATAGGTTGTCATTGTGAAGTTTGAGGTGTCAATCTAGAAGTTGTTGATTCCGTTGTTATGAGTTGGAGTCATGTCATGTCCCAGTCATAGATCCACTTTCTTAGGATCTATATTTGTGGATGTAAGTGATTTATTTTCCTATATATCTAAACTTTTTGAGATGAATATAATAGTGTGTGATTTGTGTTGTGTGTAATTGCTCTCTGATCTCTCTCTAATTTCCAATATTAGTATGTTTGTGACACAATAACTATTTGTCACTTTCATATAGATTAAAGTTGTATAGTACAATGCACATGTTGCATTGATGCTTGTACATGATTATGCCACTTTGATACCATGACCAAATTTGTGTGCCCATACTTTGAAAAATATCGAGGATAACTCTTATTAGTATGATTCATTTTCTTATGGAATTAATATGTCTATGACTACTTATCACATCAAACCTCCTTTTCAACAATTATTGATCCTTGGAGAAATTTCAGTTTAATTTACTCTAATGTGTATTGCTTCTTGACTTTGGGTGATTGTATGTTTATCTTTATGTACAATATTTGTTGAAAAGTATATGAATGCACACATAAGTTCGTAGGTGTATTTAGAAACTTATGAGTTAGTTAATTTCAACCTAGTTTAATGTGTTTATTAGGCTAAAGTGTGTTTTTTAACATCCATTAGTTGTATTGCAATCTGACAGTCATGATATGTTCTAGACATAGAGTAATCTCACAACTCATATTCTCCCCAATACTAATGTCTATTGATCCATGGCTTGACAGCTAACTAGTCCATGATCTTTATTTAAAGAGCATGGATGGTCATTGCCAATGATTGATTATGAGAACACTCTCTCATACACATTTTATTTTGTATTAATAAAATTGCCTCAATTTGTAACATTAATTGAGACCATGGATAATTTCTCTCTTAGAGTGTTTAAACCATGTAAAAATAATTGTGTTATGATATTTGATTTGGTTGTACAAGTGGTTCTTGAAGGTGTTCATCCTGTTTATAATGCCTTGTTTTCCAAACATGGTATCATAGCCTAATTAATTATTTTCTCTTGTTGTTGATCAACATCTTGAGCACATGTTGCTACATTTCTAACCTTTAATATTTCTGTACATTCCTATCATGAATAAATTGTTTCATTAATTTTGAAGCATTACTCAGTTAAAAGACCTTTCATTTCATCTGAAAAGGTGTTTGTTTGTTTGAGATATGTTTTTTATTTGTTAGATTTGAAGGTATACAATTTGGATATGCCCTTTTTAATTTTTTTTAGAAAGTTCATATTTTAGTTTCTCATTTGTTCCTACTTTTCTACTTTTTGTATTATAAAAATTCTCTTCTCCTTATGCTTTGTGCAATCTTGACAAATTATAAATAGAGCAGAAAATACTTTATTTTCCACATATGCTCTTTGTCATGCCCTTTATGTGATATGGACAATAAAAAATGAAAAAACTTCTATTTTCCAGGTAATTTAACTGATATCTAATCCCATTGTTGATGAGTTTTGGGATATTATTGCAAATTGTTGTTTATTTTGGATGACCATTTTTTCGTTTTTTGGCGAACATTCACTTTGAGGGAAAACCCCAACAACACCACCACCACCATCTGCATCCTCCTTCACTAGTATTCTACGAAAATTCACTTTGAGGCAAAACCCCAACAACACCACCACCACCATCTGCATCCTCCTTCACTAGTATTTCTATGTGTTTTCCCCTAGCTAATTTGGTTGCAAGTTTCTTTAATTAGTAAGAGTTTTTAACTTAAAGTCTTTTTTTTTTAAAGTTATTTTTTGAAAAAGTTCATGTAAACTTAAGTTATTTTAACACTTTATTGTAAAGTTCATTTAAATTGTATTATAAAAGTGAATAACTATAATATTCTTTTTTAAAGTTATCTTGCTTCTTCATCAACAACAATAACAACAACCTCCCCATCCTCCATTATTGTTATATGTTTTGGGTTAGCTCTCTTGGTTGAAAGTTACTTTATTTAGTGCAAGGTTTTAAGTTCAAGTGTATTTTTTAAATTACTTTTTGAAAAAATGTATGTAAGCTTAAGTTATTTTAACACTTTACTGTAAAATGTATTTTACTTGTATTGTAAAAATGAATCACCATAGATAAATTTAATATTCATTTTTTAGTTATTTTTTGCATGAACTCTCATTTATAGATTAACTTCATTGTAAAAATATTTCTTACTTGTTTTATAAAAGTGAATCACACCATATAGTAACTCATTTGTAAATGTGAGTTTATAGGATAAATTAGTAAAATAAAATATTTTTTTCAGCAACATCCATCATCATGTGGGTCAAATTCTACCGGCCACACAATTATTTGTCACCATTAATGCCCTTTTCAAAAAAAAGAATAACATTCACATTTGAAGTTTGTTTCTAGCTTTGTTTTTTTTCAACAACCAATTTTTTTGAGAGCTTTCAATCCACAGAGTCAGTTTCAAATTTTCAATCTGGTTTCCTTAATTTTATTTAAATAGTTATATTTTCCTAGTGGCAACTATAGAAGGTATCTATGTTGTTAGGAAAATAGTTGACTTTCATTTAGTTTCTATGTAAAGATATAAAATTAGATCATCTAAGAATTTGTTAGATAATCTAGCAAAATAGATTAATTTTTTTCAAGATTGGTTACAAGAGTTTTATCGGAGGATTATTTTAATGTAATTCAAAGAGTTGGAGAGCAAGAGATTCAATTTTAGTAGTTTGAGAGTATGAGTGATGTCCAAGGGTGAAATACTATACAAATGCTATTAATTTATAATCTTCAGCTTTGTTGCTAAATATATGAATCAGTGTGTGTATTTCAGTGTGCCTATGTGTGGTCGAATTCTTGTTGTAATTGAGCTATGTTATAGCTGGGCCACTAGAGGAAATGGGGTTCCATTTTCATTTGGAGTGCATTCTTTTCCTATATACGAATAGATTAGCCGAGACTTATAGGGAGAGAGCACATAAATAGGGTTTTTGCAATGTAGCAACCCACAAACCATAAGCCTTACTTCTTTGTACTCATAATCACTTTCTATTCAGGGAAAGAGAGCAAACCGACCTCACTTTCCAGTTGGGTTTTCTCCCGAAATGGTTTCCCAGGTTATATATTTGGTCAAATCATGGTTTGTGAGTTTTTATTTTGTTTTTCTCTGTTTTCCACATAATTATATTTTGGATGCATACACAATAAACAATAATTAATAGATCTAGGAATCTAAAGAGGAATAAACCCTCATAATGTAGATTGCATATTTTTAAGTATAATTTATCAGATCTTTTGTGTTGAACTGTCAAGTGGAATATCCATGATAGTTGATAGATCATATTGGTATAAGAGTAGGTTTCTTTGGGCATATTGTGGTTATTTGTATGGGATCTAGATTGGTGAAGTCAAAGCCATAAAACCTTAGTCATGCTCAATGAATATATGAATAACCCTCGTGATCCTATAGAGGAGAAGTTTTTGTGGTTGGAAGCACAAGTTGAAAATATAAATCATAAAGTGAAACTCCTCATTGTAGCCTTGACTAATAATATTTGGATATTAAGAGAAGATGGGGGATATAATGCATAGGTATGATAAAAGGGGATATCAAAAGATTGGGAAGAAACAAAGAACGAGATGAAGAAAGGACTCGAAAAAGACCAACCCATTTTGAGTACAGTGAACCATTCACAGTCCTTGTTCAAAATGGAAGAAAATGATGATAGCAAGTCATACTAAGGTGATATAGATGTTATAAATCTAAATAACTAGTTGTAGCAATTATAATTTTATTTTAGTGTTCGACGTATAGAGAAATAACAAAATATTTCATTTGCATGACTGAAATTAGATGGCCATGCCCTGATCTAGTGGGAAATCCACACAAAGACATTGAGGTTGGAGGTATATCCTCCAATGACTAAGTGGGAATAATTTAAAACCCTCATAAAGTCGCAATTTGAGCCTATTAGGTATGTAGAGGATTAGTGGATCTGGTGGCACTACTTTAGGTAAAAGAAAGGGAAAAGTGTACAAGAGTACACCATAAAGTAAAAAAAGATGGTCATAATGTTGGGTATCTCCCCAAAGAACCCATATGTACTACCCAAGTATCTATGGGATATACAAAGCCATGTACATAAGCAAGTGATGATGTTCAAGCCTAGAAAAATTGACGAGGCTTGTGTATATGCATAATACTTTGAGAACACAGGCTTGAAGAAAGGGAAATTAAGTGGATCGAAGAAGATGAAGCACCAAGATGATTCTAAGGAGGGGAATAAGAAGTAGAAAGTGTGGGGGGGGGGGATGGAAGGCAAAACAAACTAGTGCAAAGACCCCGACAGCCACTGCAACCACTATAACATTGACGATCATACAGAGAAGAAGTGTTGGAAGTTGCATCCAAAAATTAACTCAAATGTTATCATGTGAAAATTGTACACCAATCTGTACACATTAGAAGACACAAATTCAGTGATCAACAGATAAAAAGGTGACATTTTTAGTTGGAAGCACCATGAAGACCAAAAGTCAAAATCTTTCCTAAAGTTCAAGTTAAGAATTTGAACCGCGGGGGTGCACCACTACTGGGAATTAATGGTCGCACGTCTATTTATTCGATAGCCGTGTTGTCGTGGAAAATCCAATCAGCACCTTGGGCCACGAAATTGCTTGAGCAACACTCCAAATCTTGACATGACAGGCTGACAAATTCAAGCCTTGATCCCCAAGAAGCCTTAAAGGAAAGGAAATGGTAGCTATGATCTCATTTATGAGGTGAACCACGAAATTGATGAGCCAAGGGGAGGAGGAGTGTCCAATAAACTCTATAAATATAGGTTCAAGAAGAGTTAAGAAATAAGAAAAAGAAAAGTATTTTTATGTTGTCAAAATTTCTCCCTAACTATCAAGCATTTCATTGAGAAGAGGATTTCATCCTTGCGAGAGTATTCATACTTATTTGAGAGAGAGGGAGGAAGCTTACAAGGAGATCGAGGAAAGGAACTTCCTTGTTGAGGATTTCTTAGAACCATTTCTCAAACAATTATCTCCAAGTGTCTTTTACTCATCTATTATATCTCTTCTACATTCAACAATCAATAAAGGGAACCCTTTTCCATTACTTTATTGATGTGTTTGCTTCATTAATAATTATTCATGTGTTATCTTATGTACTTTTTAGGTTATGTTTTATATGGATTGTTTCCTTTGCTTTCAATGTCTTGTTTATCTATGTTTGTACACTAACAACAACTAATTTCTTGTATTTTCCTTGCAGGCAACAATAAACTCCAAGGAAGGTGTCTTTGGTACTCCATAGCAACAAAAACACTATTACACCAAAGAAAAGAATGAAATATGATAAGAAGAAGAATCTCATGGCCACTTTTTCTAGAAACGAAGTTGAAAGTAGCTCAGACATGGATGAGAAGGTTGCCTTCACATCAGTGGAAAACGAGGTGAATTCAACTAGCCTTTAGCAATAGGAAGAGTGATCCAAAAATGGATCTTGGATAAACCTCTAAGTCTAAAAGACTTCATGTAAGAGGTAAAAGGTGCCAAATGGCACAAATCCTTTGTGAATTAGAGAAAAATGAAAATTGTAATCCGCTCTTGGAAATAGTCTCATTGTAGAGATCTCCTCATCCTGAATCCAACGCAACTTGTATGGGCGAAAATGGACTCCAGATGAAGGAGTTATTATAAAATGAAAATTGCCCAATGTCCTTAGAAAAGGAGGCAATTTCGTTAAATTTTGATCTATATTGAAAATTTTGGTTTTAGTATAGGCTCACGGGCCAATCCACAACTGACACGTGGTAGGCTGGGATTGGGCCACGTGGCCTTGTTTGATTGATGAAAGAGGAAATATCGCATCGGTGGATTACGCTATCGGGCCTTAAAAACTTGAAGAACACCATGAAAATCAAGCTAATGGAGGTTGGAAAAATGAATGCACAGGGACTGTTGGATCTGGCTGATCAACGGTCCAGATCTGATTGGCATATCGCATCAGCAGTGACAGGCAATCGGCAATCACAATCGGCATCGGCATCAGCCATATGATATGGAAAGGTGCGGGCTTGTGCGATATGCGACTGCGACTTGTTGCATCGAAATATCGCAATCAACAAATGCAGAGGAGTGGGGCCATTACATATATATATTATATGCAATGTGATGGAGCGATTTCTGAAATCAACGAATCATCATTGGCGATACCAAAGGGGAAGCCAAAGGGCCATTGCGATATGCGATGCGATAGCTGGACCTGACAGGGCTCTAGGCGATAATGGATATATTTTGAAATCCGTAAAATGCCATTTTATATGTATTTTCACATGTTTTAATGCATTGCGAAATACAAAGGGATAGAGGCCTTGCGACATGCGATAGCGACCTACGGGCGGACCCGATAGGAAAATAAAGCACAATTGTGGAAGTTTCAAGTTTGAAAGACTGTGTTTATGCAGATTTTCCCATGTTTACAGCAGCCTCTGTGTAAAACACGTAACGACTATTTCAGGAGGATTCAAAACACCGATAAGACCTATTCCCTTACCAAATACGTGGCATTCATCTCTGAGGGCATTTAGCAATGATTGCTAATGCCTAGAGACGAGATTTGAACGGATTGTGAATGGTTGACGGAGAGCCCGAAAGGGAAAACCAAGAGGCAGTGCGATTTGGCTTAAAGCCACAGAACAACAGATAGCAGGGGCTGCTAAATTGTTGATGGTGGTTGGGTTGCTGAAGCCAAGCACAAGCAGGCAGCACTGAGATAGCAGCGTAGGAGCAAAGAGCTACTGAGTTATTATGTGGCTGAGTTGCTATTGAAGATTGTTGTTGGGGTTTTGTTGTGAAGCAGAAGCCAAAGAAGCAGTGTTGAAGCCAAAGAGGTAGCACTGAGACAATGCAGAAGAAAATAGAGCAGTCTACATGGTCACTTGGAAACCAAGTGAAAAGCCAAGGGGAGTGTTTTTCTGATAGAGAGCCGAAGAAGCAGAATCTGAAGAGCCGAGAGCCAAAGAGTTTGAGCCAAGGGCCAGAACTAAGAGCTAAGGAGCCAAAGTTGGAGCCAAGAGCTAGGACCAAGAGCCAGAGAGCCAAGAGCCAAAGCTTCAAGAGCCAAGGGATAAAGATGTGTCTGAACCCATTGTTTATGTGTAGAACAGTAGGAGTTGAGCCAAAGAGCTTGTAAAAATACTTACACCATAATCCCAAAGAGCCAAGTCAAATTGAAAAGAGGTCACAGAGATGTAGCCCAAGAGTTGTGGGTGAAATCCAAATTAATATTGTTGTTTATGTGTCTGCTTTATTGCTGCATTATCTATGCTGCTTTATATATATATATATATATATATATATCAGTTTCAAAACATTAATTTACAACACTTAACAGTAAAAAACAAATAGAAGCTTACACCCATATTTTCAAGCATTTCTTAATTCCGCATTGGTTAATCATTAAAGACTTGGGAAATTCAAGCTTTGGAAGTGGGAGAGGTTCTTGTGAGTTAGACAGGAAGCCTAAGAACCCCATTTTCAGATCAGGTGGTATCAGAGCTCAAGTTTGACTAACCACACCTTCAAGGAAGGATTATATCAGAATTCTTGATTGACAGAGCAAAGACTACTTGTCTAAAAGGTGTTTGAACAACAAGAGGCTGATTGTATGCTTGTTTCCAGACTGACTATTTGCTGAGTTTGCAGAGGTGAAGGGAAAGCTATTGATAGCTTAGTCAAGGAATGACAAGAAGGAGAAGGGTTGAAGGCATTCTTCGATCCCAAGGACCTCAAGGCAATCCAAAGCACAAGAGGTTTGATGCAAGAGGTTGCTTAAATAGGCTCTTGACTTATCTTGTTGAAGTTGTTTTGTTCATTGGAATAATGACAACTTCTACAAGTGGGTCCTCAAATTCTGCATTCTTCACAAGATTCCTTGATGAAGACATGAAGCAAGAATTTTCCACCATGATGGATATGGTGAGCGAAATGTATGAGGATGGAAGGAAGAGAAGCATGCTTAGAAAGCAGCTGAATTCCATGAGGGAAGAGAAGCAGTTGCTTGCTAACAAATTGTAGGAAATGGAGAGGCAACTTCATATTGTGAATATGGACCTAAAGAGGATGCACGAGTTGGAAACACAGCTCTTTGTTGCCCAAGAAGCCTTATTCAAGTATCAGCTTGAAGAAGAGGGAAGCCATTCCAGTTTGTCTTCAAATTCCTCTGAGAATGCTGATATTGGTTCTTATGAGAAACATACTAAAGGCATAGGTTCCAAGCTAATGTCCAAGATGGGCTATGAAGGAAAGGGCTTGGGAAAGCATGCACAAAGTATTGTTGAACCAATAATGGTTGAGGAAAGGCCTAAATATATGGGACTTGGCTATGGACAGTCTTATGGAGAGAATTCCAAAGCTACCATGAAAGCCATTGAAATAGTCCCAAGAAGGAGTTTTATTTCATGTCCTCTACCTCAAAAGTGTGAAGGTTGTTTCCAAGAGGAATTCAATAGATTGAAACATCAGTTGCAGGATGCAGGTGTTCAGAAGCACATAGTTGAACCAGATATTTGGGGAGACTCTAACAACCTTGAAGAGTTTGATGGTGTTCCAAAGGGAGCCACTTCTTCATTTGCTTCACCTCCTCATGAAGGCAATAAAGGTGAAAGAGGTAGGTATAAATCTGGTTCTAATTATATTCCTTTTGATTTTGCAAAGCATGATAAATTTCCACCTATGTATGGGAAAAGAGTTGCATGTTCCTTTTGTGGTTTGGATAACCATGATGTTTCTAGATGTTGGAAGAAAATGACCACATACAGGAAGCAGAAGAAGGAAAAGAAGCAAGCAGCCAAAGGTCCATTGGACAAGGCAAATCATGCTATCAAGAGGATGCACAAGCAGTGCACTTACTGCCATAAGCAAGGACATCTTGCTGCAAAGTGTTGGACACTGAATCCAACAATGCTTCCACCAAATATGAAGAAAGTGGAAAGAGAAGATGGTAGAAATGGAAGTGAAGATTCCATGAATGATGTGTTTCAAAATGATTCACATAATGATGCTAATGTGCAAGCAAAGGTAGTACCTTTGAATGGGATTGGTAAGGAATGGTTAGAGTCCTTATCTGATTAAGATGGAATGTCTATTAATGCATCTACATTATATTTCATTTCAGCTTCGAAAGTACAATGTGCTTAAGTGAAAGTTGAGGGATGAAATGCATGCATTGCATGTGATGCCATGTTGACTTGGAAGAAGTTAACTTGGTCTCCAAATGGAGATAATGATGAAAGTTTCATCTTTTGGAAGAAGAGTCCTAATGGTATTTTTCTACATGCTTGACTTGAAGGGTCATTTGTTTAAAGGCATGTTTTGAGGGCTTGTTATATAGTGCATCATTTGTATGCAGATATAAGACATGGAGGTGTTCACAAGTTGTGAAAATCTGTTTCTTTTGTTGAAGCAGGAGTTTAGTGCATCTAGTTGTTGCCTGTATGCCTGTTGTTGTTGGCAGCTTGTCAAATAGGTACAAATGAAAGTTTTGTGGAGTAGATGTACTTCACATTTGTTTGAGCCACCTTAGGTCAATGATCAAGGCAAAAAATCTCAAACCGCCTTCTATGACCATTTCATTAGAAGTTCTGTAGGAAGGCAAGGAGGAAGATAGTTCCTTCTGAGTAAGACCAGCCCATCCAGAGAAGGGAAGTGGTCAGAAAATTTGGTTCAGAGGCACTATGCAAAGACAAGCGTAGGGAGGCTGAAAGAAGAGGGTAAGTCACTCCCATTTGCTATTCATATTAGTAAATTAGTCTTTTGGAGACAAAAAGTTCTTTTAGTGGGAAGGCGTGATCCAAAAATGGATCCTGGATAAACCTCTAAGTCTAGAAGACTTCATGCGAGAGGTAAAAGGCGCCAAATGGCACAAATCCTTTGTGAATCAGAGAAAAATGAAAATAGTAGACTGCTCCTAGAAATAGTCTCATTGCATAGATCTCCTTATCCTGAATCCAACGCAACTTGAATGGGCGAAAATGGACCCCAGGTGAAGGAGTTATTATAAAATGAAAATTGCCCAATGTCCTTAGAAAAGGAGGCAATTTCATTAAATTTTGAACTGTATTGAAATTTTGATTTTAGTATAGGCTCACGGGCCAATCCACAGCTGACATGTGGCAGACCGAGATTGGGCCACGTGGCATTATTTGATTGATGAAAGAGGAAATATCGCATCGGCGGATTACGATATTAGGCCTTAAAAACTTGAAGAAAACCATGAAAATCAAGCTAACGGAGGTTGGAACAATGAATGCACAGGGACCGTCGGATCTGGCCGATCAACAATCTAGATCCAATTAGCATATCACATCGGTGGTGACGGGAAATTGATAATCGCAATCGGCATCGGCATCAGCAATATGATATGGAAAGGCGCGGGCTTGTGTGATATGCGACTGCGAGTTGTCGCATCGCAATATCGCAATCGGTGAATGCAGAGGAGTGGGGCCGTTACATATATATATATTATATGTGATGTGATGGAGCAATCACCGAAATCGGCGGATCAACATGGACGATACCAAAGGGGAAGCCAAAGGGCCACTGTGATATGCAATGCGATAGCCAGACCCGACAGGGCTATAGGTGATAATGGATATATTTTGAAATCCATAAAATGCCATTTTATATGTATTTTCACATGTTTTAATGCATTGTGAAATACAAAGGGACAAAGGCCTTGCGACATGCGATAGCAACCTACGAGCAGACCCGATAGGAAAATAAAGCACAATTGTGAAAGTTTCAAGTCCGAAAGACTGTGTTTATGCAGATTTTCTCGTGTTTACAACGGCCTCTGTGTAAAACATATAACGATCGTTTCAGGAGGATTCAAAGCACTGATAAGACCTCTTATGTTACCAAATAGGTGGCATTCATCCCTGAGAGTGTTTAGAAATGATTGTTAACACCCAGAGACAGGATTTGAACAGACTGTGAATGGTTGACAGAGAGCTCGAAAGGGAAAACCAAGAGGAAACATGATTTGGCGTAAAGCCACAGAACAACAGATAGCAGGGGCTGCTAAATTGTTGATGGTGGCCGGGTTGCTGAAGCTGAGCACAAGTAGGCAGCACTGAGATAGCAGTGCAGGAGCAAAGAGTTGTTGAGTTATTGTGTGGCCAAGTTGCTGTTGAAGATTGCTGTTGGGGTTTTGCTGTGAAGCAGAAGCCAAAGAGGCAGCATAGAGGCCAAGGAGGTAGCGCTGAGATAGCGCAGAAGCAAAGACAACAGCCTATGGGGTCACTTGGAAACCAAGTGAAAAGCCAAGCGGATTGTTTTTCTGATAGAGAGTTGAAGAAGCCAGAGCTGAAGAGCTGAGAGTCAAAGAGTCTGAGCCAAGGGCCAGAAACAAGGGCCAAGGAGCCAAAGTCAGAGCCAAGAGCCAGAACCAAGAGCCAGAGAGCCAAGGGCCAGAGCTTCAAGAGCCAGAGCTTCAAGAGCCAGAGCTTCAAGAGCCAGAGCTTCAAGAGCCAAGGGATAAAGATGTGTCTAAACCCACGGTTTATGGTTAGAACAACAAGAGTTGAGCCAAAGAGCTTGTAAAAGGACTTACACCATAATCCTAGAGAGCCAAGTCAAATTGACAAGAGCTCATGGAGACGTAGCCCAAGAGTTGTGGGTGAACTCCAAATTAATATTGCTGTTTATGTGTCTGATTTTTTGTTGCATTATCTCTGCTGCTTTATTTACTATCTCTCTCTCTCTCTCTCTATACACACACACACACACATATATATATATATATATATATATATATTAGTTTCAACACATTAATTTACAACACTTAACAGTCAAAAACAAATACAAGCTTACACCCATATTTTCAAGCATTTCTTAGTTCCACATCGGTTAATCATTAAATACTTGGGAAAATTCAAGCTTTGGAAGTGGGAGAGGTTCTTGTAAGCTAGACAGGAAGCCTACGAGCCCCATTTTCAGATCAAAGAGAAATAAATGACCAAACTTTTCCACATGAAAAAACAGGCCAAGAAGACAAAGATTGATGCTTTGTTTGACTCAGGATCACAAGTGAACCTCATTGCAACATATATGGTAAAAAATTTGGGATTGAAAGTTCATGATCATGCAAGCTGATATCCATTGAGACAAGTAAATAAGGATGCATAGTTAAAGGTAACTAAATAGTGCAAAATCAGATTTACTATTAATGTTGATTTTATTGATGAATTAGAACTATATGTAGTTCCCCTTGATGTATGTGGAGTGGTGTTTGGAAGTCCCTACATTTCCATGTGAGAAAAAATATTCGTGTGGAGAGCTAACCAATATTGGCTCATCAAGGATGGAAAATTGTTCACCATCAATGAACCCAAAAGAAAGTAAAAAATTTCATTGGTAAGTGCTGACCAAGCCAAGAAACTGATTAATTTTAGTAGGAAGTTTGTTTTACTATTTTTAAGAGAGAGTTAGTTTATAGAAAAGTCATTAAGAGTAAAGGCATCCCTAGAAGGGTGTACTATGAAATGGAAACAACAACTAAAATAATTGTTATAGGAATACATGGATGTGTTTTAGGAAGCTAAAGGGTTACCACCAAGAAGTAAGTAGAGCACTAGATCCAACTATTGTCAGACTTCCCATCACCAAACATTTGGCTAAATAGATAGTCTATTATAGAAGCAAGTGAGGTGAAGAAACAATTGCAAAAACTACTAGAAAATGGTTTTGTTTGAATGAGTACATCACCATGTGGGTCACCCATCATAATAGTTCCAAATAAACATAGGACTTGGAAATTGTGTATTCATTACATGACACTAAAAAATTCACACTCAAGAATAGGTACCCCTACTGAGGATCAATGAATTGTTGATTAATTGCATCAACCAAAATACTTCACCAAGCTAGACTTAAAGTCTGGATATCACGAAGCTCGAGTTAGAGAAGAAGATACTTGGAATGTCACCTCCAAAACTAGGTAAGGTTTGTGTGCGTGGTTAGTCATGCCATTTGGCCCATGCAGTGCACCAACTATTTTTTTGAGGTGAATGAATGAAATTGATGCAAGAGCATCCAACACCCTTAGTCAAAGGGAGGAACCCAAAGCAGAGAGAAGAGGAAGACGTGGACCAGGGGAGAAAAACTGGGAAAAATTTGTTTTAAAATAGATTTAAAGGATGGAATGGATAAAGTTTCGAGGAGACTTATCAACATGTGTTATATGCATGCACGTGTATGAGTGCTTTAAGGGATTTTGTTAGAGGATATTGTTATCACTCAGGTTGTTCCCAAAAGTTGTAAGAAAGGGAATATGACCGAGGTAACCATAGACCAATCTTTTAGATACAGATTCTAGCCAATCTGCATCCAGAGAGGGCTCTCTCTTTATAATTTAGCTTTGTTTTGAGATATATTAGGCTAGCTATGAAGTACAAGGGTTTTGTTTTGAGTTTTGGTTGGAGGGATGGAGATTCAATAGAACAGTGAGGTAAAACTGAAGAGTTTCAGTCCATTGGGCATGATGGAGTCAAAGAAGGATAACTTCCTGGATTAGGTTTCTTATCAGAGGAGGTATCACAGAGCAAGGTACTCAAATATGGAACAATTTATAGGCTGGAATCAGATGGAATGGAGTCAATTGGGTGAAGGGCAAGTTAAGAATCCTTCATCATATTTGACAGAGGGAAAATGGATGATTACTGCTAAGGAGCAATTAAGAATTCCTTAGAAAATATTCAAGATGAAAGAATCAAGGGAAACAAGAGAAATTAAGAATTCACTGTTTATTCTAATTCTGAAGAAAACATAGAAAACAACAAAGATTGAAGACAGAGTGCAGTTAAGCAAATTCTGAATTATTCTTTTTATTTATCATTGAGATCATGAAACATAGATGATATAATAAACCTAGAAACTGTAAAACACAAGTTAGAAGGGACTTACTGATCCATAAGAAGATTCAAGAATTCTGTAACATGGTCCTCAACATCAATTCCTCATTCAGTAAACCAGACAAAAATGGTTCCAACAGCCTTTTGTTCCAGAAAACTTCAGTATTACAGTCAGAAACTATGAACACCCACCAACCAACCCCTAATACTTCATCTGGGGGGTATTTATACAAAAATATCATGTATCTTACAAAATATCTGATAGAAATAATATCTGGTGATTATTAATGCGTTTTTCAAAGATAGAGACAAAAAGTCTAGAAAACAGGGGAACAATAAATTGATGCTATGCTGGCTATTCCATCTTTATGAGATGTACTAGAGGTAGGTGCTACGAGTCGGTTTACGACTGTCTTCCATTGATACTCTGTGTTGGCTGCTCCATCCTGCATCGGATGTTCTTCAACTCTGATGTGATGCGCTTTGACTCGTATGACTCCATTTCATTTCTGTTCTTCGCATTATAGTAGATGGTCCAAAATTTTCAATTGACCAAAGATACCAAAGATAAGTTTATAGAATCTCTAGCATAATTTGCCACCACTGCGGTCTTGGTAATTTATGTCTCTGAAGTTTCCTCAAAGTTTCGTTAGTCTCTCTGTATCTGAAGAAATTAGGTGGGATGGTGAATAGATGCTCTACCTCATGCTCATTGTAGAATAAATTTTCCAGGCTATCATACAGGGCTTGGCCAGATGGAAGGGCCTTCTCTCCTGAAGTACTTGATGATGTATTAACTTGATTAGTAGCATATTTATTCAACTTGTGCGTGTAATCTACATGTCTCATTAGACGATCATTACTCCCTAAAGGACTTGGCAGACCTTTTTTATGCAAGAATGTAAACTTTTCTGTGAAAGAATCAATCTCCACTTGCATGTCCTGGCATCTCCTTTCCAAATTTTGCATCAGAGTTCTCATGGTTAGAACTCTCTTGATTTCTAGAATGGTGCCTGTTCTGTCTCTGATTTCTAGTGCCTCCAGTTCTTCACTGGTCTTGGTGTTCAAAAAATGTATTAGCCGGTTATCTTGTTCAGGCATCTATCTTGGTCAATCTGCTCATAAATGACTTGGATAGATCTCCATAAATTACACAGGGATTGATTGATGTTGGTCCACAAAATTCCTCGGATTTCCGCCAGAGGTTTATCCAGAGAGAGATCCTTTTCTAATGTTCTCACCTTGTTCTCCAATGTTTTGACCTCCCTTGTTTTCTCTGCCACATTCATTTTGGATTTATCATAATTCTTTTCCACTTTTCCCAATTGCTCTTTGATCAGTTTCAATTCTGATACTTGCAGCTTTAATTCTTCCATGGCTTTTATCAGCTGTTATGTACTCATAGTAGTACTGCTGCCTGGTGCTGTTGCTGTTGTTGTTGTTGAGGTACCTGTGATGATCTCTGCTGTTGATGCCGGGACAGTGGGAGGCAATAATTTTATAAGTGTGGAGGGGGAAGTAGTGACTGTTGGGACTACTTCAGGTGGCTGGGAGGTCGACTCTCCTTGCTTTTCTTGTAGAGATTTCTCCAATGCCTGCTCTGTCTCACTCAATCTCTCATTCAGTCTCATGAGCAGGTTCATCATGTCTTCTTCTGATTTCTGCTGTACAACATCTGCGGTCTGTGGATGCATAGAAGGAGGCATTTTCAGCTGTCTTCTGAGGGCAACAATGTCCTTTTCTCTCTTCTTCATCAGTGCCTTTATGCCTTTGGCATCTTTGGGATCATGTCCCAGTTCAATGATAATTTCTTCCAAGGATTTGATCCTGTTGTCCTTTGCTAGAGAAGAAGCTTTCTCCAAATCTAACTAAGCAGAGGTATTATTCAAGGATTGTTGTAATTTATGAGCTAACATAGCTTTATCAGTCAGTGTCGAGTAGACCATCTCTCTAGTATGTTTATGAAGCTCAATCTGGTCTATTGGATGAATATCCTTGGCCAAAACCTCTAGATTTGTCCTGATATAATCAGCTGCTGATTGTGGTTGCTGCACCTTGGGCTTGAAATAACTCATGATCATCTTTCCTTCTTTTATGTCATATGCTGACATTAATCTTTGCTGCTTTGTGGGGGCCATATTAAGATACTGGTTGTAAATTTGAAGCCTTAGTGGGTCGTTTCTAGCCTTTATCTATGTGAACGTCCTTTTGATGTTAGAGGCCTACTTACTTGGTGGCCTAGTGGATGAAACTTCCACACTATGCTGCCTTTCTAGCTCCTGCCTATGTCAGCTAGTTGATGTTTCCACCATCAGGGATGTGTGGTTGCTGGCTATCTTTTCCCCTTTTAAACTTTCAGTTGTTTCTTCAAAGATTTCCTCTTCTGACAGAGGATTGAGTCTTTGCCTTTTTTCCCCTGGTTGTTCTGCAGGCCCACCAATAGGTGTGGCTTATTCCATGTCTCTTTTCTTGCCTCTTTCCTCATTTAGAGGAGTTTGTAATGCAGGAATCTCTGCTGATTTGGTTTGGACCGAAGGAATTTTCCCCTGCTGATCAGTCATTGCTTGTTGCTCCGTGTCTGCCACTTCCTTGCCCTTAGAAGACCTTGTAACTAGTGTGCTGGTTTGTTATACAGGCTACTGCGAAGTTCCAACAGAGGATGTGCCCACTCCGGTTTGCTGAGGTAGCTTGAAAGATACCTGTCCAAAAGAGTCCAGGTCAAGGGTCTTTTCAAGATCTTTCATAGCTTTTTCCATCTTTTCTTGTTCAGTAATTTCTTCTATTAATGTACCCTCTACCCACTCATCCTGATTAGCAAACTGTTCAATTTTAGGGATCCTATGATGTATATAAGCCGATAGCTTGTTTCTTACTTTTCTGTCACTTATAAAGCTATTTGGGTCATATGGCACCCACTAGAAACTTTTCTTCAATTTAAGGTCTTCCCCTAATATCTTATCAGCATCTTCCCATGCCTCCCTCTTATGGATGATAAAAGGGCCTAACTGGTTTTTTATTCTCAGCTGAGCCTTTTTCTTTGCATTGCAAAAGTGGGTTAAATCTGCATTGATAAGCTGCCTGAAATACTCTAGTGCAAATAGTCTCATGGGCACATATTTGGGCAGCTTGAAAGGGCACAGTTCACAACCATATATTCTGATTTCCATATGATTTTGGTAGAGGTACCAGTCACCTATCTTGTATTGTCTAGAAAGCTGTAAAATCTTCTTTATATCACCAGAGAGCCTAGGAGGAGGAGCTCCTATCAATAGAGTGGAGGTTGGATGTACAAACAAGTCAATGAATTCACAGTAGGTATAAGGGGATTCACAAACATTGTGGAAGACCGAGGTCCAAAAGATCACAAACCTCCACTCTCCTTTGGAATCCAATTTCCTGATGGGAAATGAAAAGCTGTCTGGCTGATAATATAGCAGAAGGTGGTATATGAATGAGGTGTACTTGAAGACTCCTTCTCTGTCCAGATTTATGAATTGCTCATTGATTTTATTGGCAATGAAAGAGGCATAATCATATTTAACAGCAGGGGGTTGTCCTGGAGTAAACATTGACAACATAACTAAGATGGCCTCATCAACAAATTCACTGGTTTTGAATCCCAAGATAAAGGATATCATGTCAAGAATAAGCCTACCTGTTTCAGTGAACTAGGAATGCACATAGGGAGGTGGGCCTTGGGGCTGGCAATCTGGTTTCATGAATAATTGAGCAATCTGGGTTATTTCTGAATTGGGCAATTGAGAGCCTTGCTCAAGCAAAAATCCCATGGAAAGAGGAGCAAGGGGCTGAGTGGGATGGAAGTGTAACATCTCATTGATAGATTTAGCAATTATGTAAAAGAGAACAGTTTGGGATGGGGTCATAACTGCTTTACTAACAGGGTCATAGTTGGCACAACAATGGTGAATAATATCTGGGAACACATTGACTGAGGGAAGGTAATACCTGGGAATATTAGATTCCCATATTCCATAGATATCAGAGTTGCTCAGATGACTATTCCTAATTCGGCAAAATGCCTGGAGATGGTTCATATCACCAGATAATTCCTTTATTTGAAAATCTCTGTCAACCAAGGGCAACCAATCCAGGTCTTTATGAGGTGCATTGAGGGGCACGACGTTCAGGGCCACAAGAGCTTACATGTTTGGTTCTTGTGTTTTCAAATTGGAGGTCAGGATTCTATGGAAAAATGGGAAAAAGATCACTTCTGGGTGTGTCTGTATGAGAGGAACAGGCTAAATTTCTTGAATTTGGCTCTCCTGGGTAGAATTCTCAGAGGAAAAAAAAAATTACGGGTTCGGAAAGTGAATTGGGGAAAATACCTATTTTTAGAGACAAACCAGGTACTTTGCAGGTTGACCGACGAGCTGCAGAGCAGGAAGCTGAGATTTTCTTGGTCGGGTGGCGGACTGGACGCTTGTGCAGTTGTCTGGACGCTTGTACAGTTTCATGATAATTTTAACGAAAATTGGCTTTGGTGGGGATTTTTTTTGGCTTTCAGTGCATGTTGACGTCACGACGATGGGACGTTTTGTCGTGACGTGGGGGGGTGGTAAGCAGTTTCCCCCCGCACAACTTTTGGGGTGGAGCGGTTTCAGGCGGGGAGGCAGCGAACAAGGCGGGAGGTCGACACGCGTCCTAGGTACGGGCGCAATACCACCCTTTCCCCGGGCGGTAAACTTCGGCGGCGGATGGGGTCGCGATATAGATCTCAGCCGTTAGATGCGAGGGCTGAGATCTGGCGATGGACAGGTTATGAATAAGGTAGAGGTTTAATGCACGGGGGCCCATCCACTAACCACGTTTTTTAATCGCATCGGGCGTAATATTATTGGTTGTCGGGGTTGGTTTAAGTTGTTAATTAACTCTTGGGTTTTGCGCGGCGGGTTAGGTTATTTAAAGGTTTCAAATAAACCCTTAAATCCCGAATTACATAATGATATGGTTTATAACTAAACCGGGGCAGGATATTAGAATATAGGGGTTTTAAGTATATTAATAATATACGGGAAAGGGCAATTTATACAAGGGATTTTTATAATAAAGTTATTGGTTAATATGAATATGATTGAAAGCAAGCGCTAAGTCTAATGTTAAGAAACTTAGGCTAAGGGAATGAAAAGGGTTTTACACAAGAAATGTGGCTTTGTGCCTAAGTAAAAATGTGGTTTTATTTAGGCCTATCATGCAATGAGATGAAGTGATTTAAGAGGGATATTAAGCAGATCTTAATATCTTTGGGGGAGGTTAGTAAGTGATTTAGGGAAGAATATGGATGGGAGATTTAGACATGCCTCACTTGAGCTGCTCCAAAAAATATCTGCCATAGCACTTGTGACAAAGGTAAATTTAACACTTTGAGAGACAAACTCAATCACAAGTATGTTTTTGCAACACCATTCTACCTACCCAGTCTATTTTGCCTAACATTTTTTCTTCTTTCTTTTGGGTGCACTTAGACAGGCAAACCCTTATCCATTTTCTTTTCTTTGCATGATAAGCCTATATTAAAAAGTTGAGCTCCTTTGCTTCTCTACATATCTACTTATCTGCCAAGTTTAAACAGTTTGGACAAATTTTATCCTCTATCTCTAAAACAGGAAATTGAAACATGAACTAGCCAAGATTAAGCTGTTTGGCCATTCATCAACTGTGGCAAGAGTTAACAAACTGCACACAATCAGTTTATTGCAAAAATAGAATAGTAGTGGCATTTTGAACTTGCACACTTTCCTGGTCTTTTTTATTTGGGGTTCATTTCTTTCATTTTTTGACCATTTCATTCTTTTTTCCCTTTGATCTTTCTTTTAGGGCATACCCTCTTTACATTTTTTAAATTTTCTGATTTTTCACAATATGGAAACCTGTACAGTAGGGAAAGGATGAACATATTACAGAGCTGATTAAGTCAATCATGAAATATGACACCTATTGGTATAGGAGCATAACACTGGCTCCACTTGGGGATGGATTTTCTTGGTGAAAAGTCAAGAACAATAGGTCAGATGGCCTTATGTACAATTCTTGCTGCACTCTGAAATCTTCCTTTGCTATGAGTAAAAAAAACTGTACAAAGGACTATGTAACATATATACATTTCTCTTGAGCTGAAAACAAAAATAGTAAAATTCCTTCACTGTTTCTCAAAACTTTCTACCCATTCCTTCCTATTCTTATTTCTGCAAAAAGCTGCAGAAATTGAACTTCACTATGTACAAGTTAGAGTCATGATATGTCAACAAACTGGATCAAAATAGTGTTTCAACATTTGACCATTCACTGGTCCATCTTCTGCTCCTGTATCATCCAGGCTTTTCAGAAAGTAAGTATTGTTTCCCTGTGAGGCTTGGATAATAAAAGGTCCCTTCCATAGGAAGTCAAACTTCCCATGTTTTCCTTTGTCTTCTATTCTAGAATCCCATTTTAGAACTTTGTCTCCAATGTAGAAATCTTCTGCCTTGGTCCTCTTATCAAAGATTTTCTTGAGTTTTTCTTGTAATACTTGAGATCTTTGGTATACCTCTTCTCTAGTTTGCTGCAAATGTATGGTCTGATTTATCCTTATTTGCATGTCATTGGGCTGTACTTGAGATTCTTGCAGTAATTACATTACAGGTACCCCTAGAGATGAAGGAAATATAGCCTCCATAACATAAACTAGCTCATAAGGGCTAGTACCAATGGATCTCTTGGTGGTTAATCTGTCCACCCATAGTGCATTGATAAGTTTCTTGTGCTAGTTTTTCTTGTTTTCTTCCAATACTTTCTTTATAATATTGATCAGGCTTTTATTGGAAGACTCAGCTAGACCATTACTTTGAGGGTAATAGGCTATGGAATGGCCTAAGGTGATGTGGTACTTATGACAGAAACTTATCATTTTCTTGGATTTGAAAGCAGCAACATTGTCAGTTATAATCTTTTCAGGACAGCCAAATCTGGACAAGATATTGGTTTCTAAGAATTGTATGATCACTGAATCATTGGCTTGTCTACAAGGGATGGCTTCTATCCATTTGGTAAAATAATCTATGGCAGTGAGGATCCATTTATGTTGGCCAGAAGATGGAGGATGAATTTCCCCGATGAATTCTAAACCCCATTGTTGAAATGGTATTTCAGTGGAAATTGGTATAAGGGGTAGAGGTAAAAGTTTCCTCTTGCCTTCCAAAATTTGACATTTATGGCAAGAAGTGACAAATTTCTTCACATCAACAAACAGGGTGGGCCAGTAAAATCCAGCCCTTAGGATTTTATCTGCAATTGATTTCCAGTACAGATGTCCATCACAGTCCCCTGCATGAAACTATTTGAGTACCTTGTCAGCTTCATCTTTTGTTAGACAATTTAATAGAACACCTTCATGATTTTTCCAAAAAAGAGCACCATCTAAAATACAAAACTTTGAAGCTTTCATTTTTATAAACCTTTTCTTTGTTCTGGATAACCCTGGAGGAGCCTGTAGGTTTAATAACACATAAGATATATCAGCATACCAAGGTGATTCTAAGAAGGCCTGGCTGATTTGTGGAGTCGCCATCTCCTGTTCATTATCTAGTTCATTAATATCCAGGGCTTGGCAATTGGTTTCAGTCATGAGTTTAGCCAATCCCTGTCCTTTTATCAGCTTTGTAGGTTTTATTTCAATATCATACTCTAATATAGTAGCAATCCATTTACCTCTCTTACCTTCAATCCCCTCTTGGGTCAGGATATCTTTGACAACAACATTTGGCACATAGGCTATGATATGGGAGTATAATATGTAGATTCTGAAGTCTTTGATAGCTTTCACAAGTGCATAAGCCTATTTTTCCATGATCGGGTATTTTAACGGTGCATCTCTGAGAGCTTTACTAAAGAAGTCTATGGGTTTTTCACATCCTTGATCATCTTTCTGTAGTAAAACAATAGAAATAGTGTGTTCTAATGCAAATTATGAAGTCTCTGTCAAATTTTGGGCTTGTAAGGACTGGTGTTTTGGTCAAGGCCATTTTGATTTCTTCAAATGCTTGTTTAGCTTTTACTGTCCATTTAACCTTGGAATCCTTTCTCAACATATTATTCAACAATCTAATTAGTTCAGCCAAATTAGGAATGGATCTTCTTAAAAAGTAGATATTTCCTAGGAAAGCTTGAATTTCTTTGACATTTTTGGGATGGGGTATTTGTAAAATGGATTCTATTATGTCAGGATCAATTGCCATCTTTGGAGATTATATGACCTAACAGTTTGCCTTCCTCTAGACCGAACAATGACTTCTTTGGATTTAGTGATATACCATACTTTCTGCATGTTAAAAACACTTGTCTTAGATGATCTAAATGCTGCTAATCTGATTTGGAAAAGACAGTAAGATAATCCAAATATATGACTAGAAAATCATGAATTTCTTTCGCAAAAGCTATGTCCATTGCGTGTTGGAAGGTTGCCCTTGCATTCTTGAGCCCAAATGGCATTTTCACATATTTGAAAGTTCCCCATGGGGTTGTAAAAGCAGTCTTTTCCTGGTCATCAGGATGAACTAGAATATGATTGAAACCTGAGAAACCATCCAAAAGTGAAATTCTAGTGGCACCTACTACCCTTTGTAAAATGTGGTCCATCTTAGGTAAGGGGTAGTGGTCTTTCAAGGAAACCTTATTTACATTCCTTAAATCGACACACAATCTGATTTCTCTTGTTTTCTTCCTAGTGGGCACTAAATTAGAGACCCATTCTGAAAACCTGATAGGTGCAATTATCCCAGCTTCATACATTCTTTTGACTTCTTTTTCAATTAGAGGGAGTAGTACAGGGTTGACCCTTCTGAGTTTTTGCTTGAATGGCTTCTGATTTTCTTTGAGGGGTATCGTATGTTGAATCACAGAGGTGTCATAAGATTTGAGATCTTCATAGCTCCATGCAAAAACATCCTGGAATTCCTTGAACAATTCAACATATTTAAGCTTTTGGTCAGGAGGCAGAGTTTTGGATAGTTTTATCATCTTAGGATTTTCTTCAGTTCCTATGTTACAGTCCTCAATGTCTGCGTTTAGAGGCTGCATTTTGGGTTTCTTTGGAATATCATTAGAATCAAAGAAGTCTTCCAGAGGAGTTAATCCTGTGGGAAAATAATTGTCTTTTAAATCAATAACTTCAGGTTCCCCCTCAATAATTTCATCAATGTCTATTTCTTTAAGATCTTGCAACTTTTCCTTGGTAAATTTCGTTGGGTGAAGTATTCGTGTTGCAGTTTCTGCTGCAATTTCTGTTTCAATTTTGTCTATTTGATCAACTTCACAAACAGTGTCTGTGTCTATATTAGTGTTACAAAACTCTTCCTTTAGGGTCAAGAAATTGTTAATCTGAGTGTCATTGTTAAACACTTGCCAATTCTTTACATTGTCTGGTATGGTTGGCCTGTGTCTAATCTCAGCTGTAAACTGATGATTGGGTTCAAATGGCAGTTTACAAGTGCTGGCAAATGTTGCCAAACTGTGAGCATGCAAATTATGTTTCCTTGGAATTTTGGCAAGCTGTGTTTCTAGAAATGTATTGAGTATTTCGATTGCTGCCCCTCTGTAAGATTTTAATTTGGGATCGTTTGTGAGGAAGTTTCCCTTTATCTGTTGAATGACTAAATCAGAGTCTCCCAAAACTGATACCCTAATTGCCCCTAAACTTTTGATCAATTTGAGTCCTAGCAAGAGGGCTTCATATTCAGCCATATTATTGGTACATTTGAAGTTTAATCTGTAAGCATGTCCTTCAGCATGATCATTTTCTAGATTGTGTACCCAAATTCCTTTTGCCCTCTTTTCTTTTACTTCCCCCCACTTACTGATTCTATTTTCTACCATGCCTTTGAAGTGCTTTGCAAACAAAGGATTGATTATAATGGTTCTATAGTTGGAAGGATTATTAATTTCTCCACTTTTAAAAAGGGGTATTGCTACATTAGTTGTCTAATCTCTTTGGATTCTGTGTATTCATATAGTTGTGAGCTACCAACTACTGTGGATATGTAGGAGGAGTCGTAATGTCCTTGACAATATATGAAAGATCAGTCTCTTTTAGTAAGAGTGTAACCCTCATCTTCCATGAAATATTTGAGGCATCATTTAATTTATCATAAAATATGAGGTTAGTTGATGCCATCTCTAAGATCTATTGCAAAAACTCCCAATCTAAAAGATTCGTTTTGAAAACTTTTAATTGTTGGTCCTCCTTCATTGCAACTGATTTATTGCTACAAATCTCGAAGAATCTCAATTAGAGAAATAGATCAATAGCATGTGAAAATTCCAAGATGACTAATGTCCTTATGATCTCAATTAAAGAAGTAAATTATTGAATTTAATTAAGGCACAAATTAAACCCAAACCATATCATGAATCACCCAATAGCTCAAAATTAAATTGTTGAAGCATCAAACAATGTAAATAGCACATACATATGTTATTACTCTGTCAAAATTAACATTTCATTTGTTCGAAAAAATTACAAGGAAACCTACACAAGTTGTCAAAACCAAACAACTATACAATTACAAAATCACTTGGAGTTGAGCTAAAAGACATACTCAGAATGTACATCCACTCTAGAGCTACCCTACATTTGTATGACTTGTTCTTATGAATTATACAATCAACTATATGAACTGTATTTCTTGTTCATACATACGAACCATTGTATGGATTATTTATACAACTATATGAATATGTACTTATTTCCTTTATGGATAAGTAGATTGTTGTATTTAATTAGTGCAAAAATTAAACTTAGACCATATCATCAATGACCCAATAGTTGTAAATTATATGGTTGAAGCATAAAACAATTCTCCACATATACATAGATAATTTATCCTTCAAAATCATAATTTATTTAATTCAAAAAAATTATAGTGAGACCTTCACGAGTTGCCAAAACCAAGTAGCTACAGGGCTACCATATTGTTGAGAATTAAGCAGAACATGATTTGGAATTATGATCAATTGTATAGATTGTACAACCAACTATATGAATTATACATATTATTTATATTAGGTAGTAGGAATGTTCATACCATGCAATCCAAATTCACCTTTCCCTAAACCCTTTCTCTCACCTTCTCTTTGTCACTCAACTATATGTCAAAACCTCCTATCTTTGCTTTTCTTTACACTTTTAGTTAGACTACAACCCTATTTTATTTTTCAATTTACTTCTAAATTAAACGATGTATGCTTCAAAAAAACACCTTTTAAAATTTAACAATGACATAAAGAAATGACACAACAATAACAATAACAAGAAATAGGGCTAATATCCACAATTCAATAACCTAGTATGAAGGCATGTGTGATTCCATCCATACTCAACCTGAAGTTACAAGTATTTCTTTCAAAATAAAAATTAAATAAACTCTAAATATAAAAAAAAAAGTGTAATATAATAAAAATAGAAATGAGTATACATATTTAGTTAGTTTTACTTAAATACATTATAAAACATCAATACTCCCACTATCTCCCACTATCACTATGTTCAGTTTGTTGTTGATATTACAATCCAATATGAAGGATACACTGTAAAAATATTTCACTTTCATTATTGGAGCCACAAATAAAATATTTGTATGTTAAGTCTTCCGTATATAAAGTAAATTTTTATATATATATATATATATATATATATATATATATATATATATATATTCCTTCTAAATATTTCAATATAAGACTTAAATAAACCATTTAAATACCCATGTCACACACATTATATAATAATAATAATAATAATAATAATAATAATAATAATAATAATAATGACCATAGAAAAATATTTCAATACGAGAAGAAAGAAGTAATAAAAAGTAGTGTAATTCATTGGATTGTTAAGATAAACCTGATATGCCGCAATTAAAAAATATTATTAATAATAAAAATAATCAATGTGGGTAATAAATATATTTTGCGCTTTCATTATTGGAGCCACAAATAAAATATTTGTATGTTAAGTCTTCCTTATATAAAGTACTATATATATATATATATATATATATATATATATATATATAGATATATATATATAGATATAATGTTGACCATAGAAAAATATTTCGAGAAGAAAGAAGTAACAAAAAGTAGCGTAGTTGATTGGATTGTTAAGATAAACTTGATATGTAACAGTTAGAAAATATTATTAATAATAAAAATATTCAATGTGGGTAATAAATATATTTTCTCACTAAGTAAAGTTAAGCAATATTAACTTGTATTTAAAACTATATTAATAACAAAACAACATTTTAATATAGACAATGTGCTCCATAAATGAAATATTTCAATGTCATTTATCCATATATGTATATTTTATATGAAGAAATAAAAAAAATTCTGATGGTTAAAACATTATAAAATATTTCAAGTAGTCTTACAATTTTACATTTTGGTCATTTAGTCTACATAATCCAAGTATCCAATGATGCTTTCAAAATATTGTATCCATTTATGCATTCAAAAATATAATTCAAATAATGAAAAATTACACATGATATATATGTTATATCCATGGTTAAGATTGATATTGTTGGAAATATAACTACTTGTTTTATGAGTATTAATGATATTCCTCATTATCACTGTAATTATTATGTGAGATTGTTGATTGTTCATTAGTTGAATTGAAGCAACTAAAATAGCTCCTAGTTTAATGTTCAATTGAAATATTTACTCAACTAATTAATTATTTTTTTAAGATAGCATTTCTATTTTAAACCAAACGAATACTTAATATATTTATATATATAGTATAATATCAATAATTTTTTAACATATAATTATTTTGTAATGATCTCTTTTTATTATATCTACAATGACATGGTATATAACATCATCATTCTTCTTTAAAAAGCCGACAGCTATATTGAGTGAAAAGGTGACTTGCTATTGTTTGTTGACGACCAAATTATAGGTTTTATCCTTCTTGCTCGAACTGCTGCTACATTTGGTGAAAACATGATTTTCTGATTGTTTTTAAGGATCAGAATATAATATTTAAAATGATAAGTTTACCTGTTTTTTGAACTTTTCTTTTGTTTCTGTTATTATAATCCATTTTGAACTGTGACGGCAATGTCAAAAAATAAATGGGCGATGAAAAAATAAATGGCAAACTCTTTTTTAAAATGGTAATGTTGAAGTTCATATAACAAATCATTTATAGACCATTGTTTGGTCTCAGTGGCCGTTAACATCATCATAAAAATATTACAGTGTTCAATCTATTTTTTTCAATTCGCAACATGGGGAAAATGATGTCTACCATGACTAAATTCGAGTGTTATGACAAAAATAGAGTAATATTGTTTGGTGTACAAGCAATTTCTATTTTGGTCCTATCTTTTATACAGGTCTTTCACGTGACGGCATGGCAGGAAAGCAATAGCCATCTTTTATACAGGTCTTTCACGTGACGGCATGGCAGGAAAGCAATAGCCACTCATATGATAGTTGATCATGGTCGGTGAGACTGATGGTAGTCGAGTCGTGCACACCAAAGTCAATATTGCCGTTAATTATATATTACCTAGAGATAAATTACTTTTAATGTTTCAAATTTTTATAATTAAATAAAAATATATAAGGACTATGATGTCTATTAATATATGATAATATAAATAATTAGTTCGGAGATAAATTACTTGTTTCAAATTTTTATAATTAAATAAAAATATATAATGATGATGATGTCTAGTAAGATAATTATGATGTATTCGATTAAAAAATATTAGTTGAAATTTTTAGAGTTTTGTTTTTATTTTTAAAAACATTAAAAAAAAATTCTGAAATCATCATAATTATAAATAACGGCCTTTTATATAATTTTATGATGTCTATTAAGATAAGTATGATGTTTTTAATTAAAACAAAATATTACTTGAATTTTTTAGAATTTTGTTTTTATTTTAAAAAAATATTATCTTTTTTTGAAATCATCATAATTATAAATAACACCATTGTTATTGGCCTTTTGTATAATTTTATGATAGTGATGAATAATTAGAAAAATATAAATTGATTCATTTAAGTTAAACTATGAAAGGGAGAATTAAGTTAATTCTATGAAAAATGAATTCAAATATTTAATATTTATTAATGTGATAATTTGTACAACAAACTCATTTTTCATTTTTTTTAATTAAATAAAATTGTAAAATAACTGTCCTAGATCCATCTTAACTTTGGATCTATCAAGTGACTAGACAGGTCAAGTTTCTCAAAGTGCAAACCTCTTATGAGGGATTAATTGAACACAATTGTAAAATAATAATATCGGTATTGCATATGAAGTCACATTATCAACCAATCCATTTACAATGTTATGCTACTCTATAAATAATTTAAGGGAATATAAATTGATTAATTTGTTGTATGTTTACATACTCTAATTTACATAAGGAAGAGGAAGGGCCAAAGAAAGGAATATTATAATTGTGATTGTTGGACTTCCTTGTGTGGCAATGTTTCATGATCTTTAGTTGTGTTATCGCTCGTATGTTATTTGGAATAATGTGTCGATAATAAGGGAGAATGCTTGACAAAAAAGTGATTATGTATCGATGTAAACAAACTTTCTGAATATGTGATCTAGTTGTAACATTAAAATCACATGTTAGAAGTAATGCTTCCATGTCATGTGTCATGTGATTTATAGGTTGTCATTATGACTTCCGAGGTGTTAGTCTACAAGTTGTTGATTCCTATGTTTTGAGTTGCAGTCGTGTCATGTCCTAGCCATAGATTCACTTTCTTAGGATCTAGATTTGTGGAAGTCACTGATTTATTTTCCTATAAATATAAATGTTGGGCGCTGAATAAAATAGGATGTTATTTGTGTTGTGTGTAATCATTCTTCGATCTCTCTTTAATTTCTAATATGGCATTAGAGCCTATTTCGGCTTGAATCCCTCAAGGGAGGGCCAAGAATATGTGAGAAGGTATTGAGTTTTATTGCTCTATAATTAGATTAGGGTAGCTTAGATGTGTGCATGCAATGTTCAAACCCTTTTTGATTAGAGCTCTCATTTTTGCAATTGATGAAATAATTATTGCTTCAGTCCAAGTTCAGGTCTGACGTGGCCCTCATGTTCACCACCCAATTACCTCATATTCAGACTGTGTGCACCAAAAAAAAAGAGCAATGACTCTCTATATATCAAGGTGTTATATGAAATTTTTTTATTAAGAAAAGGTAAAATAAAATTAAAGGTAAATGTAAATATTTTCCATGGTGTTATTTCTTTTTAGCATAAAGAAGAGGTAACAATAATTTTCGAATGGCAGATTGGTTGAAAGCATTGGGAAGGCTAATGGTCAAAGAAAGAAGTAAATAAGGATCTTTGAAGAAGAATTTTAGTTTGGTGATGTATGAAAAATACATTGTTGTATGTTTGAGTGGTTGTTATATTTAATGGGTGATGTTTGAGTGGTTGTTATATTTAACAAGTGATGTGTAAAATGATTTTATTTATTTGTAAAATTATTTTGGTATGTAAAAGAAAGCGAGATGCAAAACTACAAAGAACAAACCAATTATTCAATAGACTAATGTGATCCATCGTGTTCCGGGAGCAATAGTTAGAGGTAGTTCTTAATAAGGTCAAGCTAATGTGACCCATCGTGCTTTGGGAGCATCAATATCGGTTATTTTATACGAGGTCAAGTTGTAAAATTATCTGTTGAAGACATTCTATACCCAGAATGCTATCCTATATAACTGATGAAGGTTGTGCAGGGTTGTGGGTTCAATAGATCATGGTAGTTCCATAGGATGGTTAAGTATCGAGAGTAACCCGCTGCGCTTCAGGAGGTTGAGAAGCATCAATTCTGCAAGGTATGTCAACGATGGTTTGAAGTGGTTATGTCTTAAATGGATCAAGTGGGAAGCTCACAAGTGTGGTGAAGAAAAGAGCGGAAAACATGGAATTTCATAGTGGATATGAGTGCTAGTGATGACCATATCAGACAAATGTGACAAAGGTTCATTTATTGTTGTAATGTGTGTTTTCTATATTTTTTACATGTAAGCATTTAGGGAGGGTGTTGGAAGTAATGCTTCAATATAATGTTTCATGTGATTTATAGGTTCTCATTGTGAAGTTTTAGGTGTCAATCTAGAAGTTGTTGATTCCGATGTTATGCGTTGGAGTCATGTCATGTCCCAGTCATAGATCCACTTTCTTAGGATCTATATTTGTGGATGTAAGTGATTTATTTTCCTATATATGTAAACTTTTTGAGATGAATATAATAGGGTGTGATTTGTATTATGTGTAATCGATCTCTGATCTCTCTCTAATTTCCAATATTACATGTCTACAATATTAGTATGTTTGTGACACAATAACTATTTGTCACTTTCATATAGATTAAAGTTGTATAGTACAATGCACATGTTGCATTGATGCTTGTACATGATTATGCCACTTTGATACCATGACCAAATTTGTGTGCGCATACTTTGAAAAATATCGAGGATAACTCTTATTAGTATGATTCATTTTCTTATGGAATTAACATGTCTATGACTACTTATCACATCAAACCTCCTTTTCAACAATTATTGATCCTTGGAGAAATTTCACTTTAATTTACTCTAATGTGTATTGCTTCTTGACTTTGGGTGATTGTATGTTTATCTTTATGTACAATCTTTGTTGAAAAGTATATGAATGCACACACAAGTTCGTAGGTGTATTTAGAAACTTATGAGTTAGTTAATTTCAACCTAGTTTAATGTGTTTATTAGGCTAAAGTGTGTTTTTTAACATCCATTAGTTGCATTGTAATTTGACGGTCATGATATCTTCTAGACATAGAGTAATCTCACAACTCATATTCTCCCCAATACTAATGTCTATTGATCCATGGCTTGACAGCTAACTAGTCCATGATATCTATTTAAAGAGCATGGATGGTCATTGCCAATGATTGATTATGAGAACACTCTCTCATACAGATTTTATTTTGTATTAATAAAATTGCCTCAAGTTGTAACATTAATTGAGACCATGGATAGTTTCTCTCTTAGAGTGTTTAAACCATGTAAAAATAATCGTGTTATGATATTTGATTTGGTTGTACAAGTGGTTCATGAAGGTGTTCATCCTGTTTATAATTCCCTGTTTTCCAAACATGGTATCATAGTCTAATTAATTATTTTCTCTTGTTGTTGATCGACATCTTGAGCACATGTTGCTACATTTCTAACCTTTAATATTTCTGTACATTCCTATCATGAATAAATTGTTTCATTAATTTTGAAGCATTACTCAGTTAGAAGACCTTTCCTTTTCTGAAAAGGTGTTTGCTTGTTTGAGATATGTTTTTTATTTGTTAGATTTGAAGATATACAATTTGCATATGCCCTTTTAATTTTTTTTTACAAAGTTCATATTTTAGTTTCTCATTTATTCCTACTTTTCTACTTTTTGCAGTATGAATATTCTCTTCTCCTTATGCTTTGTGCAATCTTGAAAAATTATAAATAGAGCATAAAATACTTTATTTTCCACATATGCTCTTTGTCATGCCCTTTATGTGATATGGACAATAAAAAATGAAAAAACTTCTATTTTCCAGGTAATTTAACTGATATCTAATCCCATTGTTGATGAGTTTTGGGATATTATTGCAAATTGTTGTTTCTTTTGGATGAGCATTTTTTTTTTTTTTGAACATTCACTCTGAGGCAAAACCCCAACAACACCACCACCACCATCTGCATCCTCCTTCACTAGTATTTCTATGTGTTTTCCCCTAGCTAATTTGGTTGCAAGTTTCTTTATTTAGTAAGAGGTTTTAAGTTAAAGTCTTTTTTTTTTTAAAGTTATTTTTTTTAAAGTTCATGTAAACTTAAGTTATTTTAACACTTTATTGTAAAGTTCATTTAAATTGTATTATAAAAGTGAATAACTATAATATTCCTTTTTTAAAGTTATCTTTCTTCTTCATCAACAACAATAACGACAACCTCCCCGTCCTCCATTATCGTTATATGTTTTGGGTTAGCTCACTTGGTTGAAAGTTACTTTATTTAGTGCAAGGTTTTAAGTTCAAGTGTATTTTTTAAATTACTTTTTGAAAAAATGTATGTAAGCTTAAGTTATTTTAACACTTTATTGTAAAATGTATTTTACTTGTATTGTAAAAAGGAATCACCATAGATAACTTTAATGTTCATTTTTTAGTTATTTTTTGCACGAACTCTCATTTATAAATTAACTTCATTGTAAAAATATTTCTTACTTGTTTTATAAAAGTGAATCACACCATACAGTAACTCATTTGTAAATGTGAGTTTATAGGATAAATTAGTAAAATAAAATATTTCTTCGGCAACATCCATCATCATGTGGGTCAAATTCTACTTGCCACACAATTATTTGTCACCATTAATGCCCTTTTCTAAAAAGAGAATAACATTCACATTTGAAGTTTGTTTCTAGCTTTGTTGTTTTTCAACAACCTATTTTTTTGAGAGCTTTCAATCCACATAGTCAATTTCAAATTTTCAATCTGTAATATCAACATATTATAAATTATCACTCCAAATAAACTTTTTCTTACCAATACCAACTACTTCTCATAGAAATCCCACATAAAGGATATAATAAAAAGTAAATGATTGTACTAGATTACTTTGGGAGAAGAAAAATCCCCCACTGATGCTGATAAGAAATCCAAACAATATAATAAGAATGATAAAACACATAGATTAATTAGAATATCCATTTATATTGATTTAAAATTTCATGTTCAAGGAATTGATGATGATGTAGGAGTATCTATAAGTCAAAACCATTTTGACTTTCTTAGGTCAAAATCAATTTAACAGAGTAAGTTGGTTTCCTTAATTTTATTTAAATTGTTATATTTTCCTAGTGGCAACTATAGAAGGTATCTATGTTGTTAGGAAGTTAGTTGACTTTCATTTAGTTTCTATGTAAAGAGATAAAATTAGATCATCTAAGAATTTTTTAGATAATCTAGCAAAATAGATTAAATTTTTTCAAGATTGGTTACAGAGTTTTATCAGAGGATTATTTTAATGTAACTCAAAGAGTTGGAGAGCAAGAGATTCAAATTTAGGAGTTTGAGAGTATGAGTAATGTCCAAGGGTGAAATACTATACAAATGCTATTAATTTATAATCTTCAGCTTTGTTGCTAAATATATGAATCAGTGTGTGTCTTTTAGTGTGCCTTTGTGTGGTTGAATTCATGTTGTAATTGAGCTATGTTATAGTTGGGCCACTAGGAGGAAATAGGGTTCCATTTTCATTTGGAGTGCATTCTTTTCCTATATACGAATAGATTAGCCGAGACATATAGGGTGAGAGCACATAAATAGGGTTTTTGCAATGTAGCAACCCACAAACCATAAGCCTTACTTCTTTGTACTCATAATCACTTTCTATTAAGAGAAAGAGAGCAAAGCGACCTCACTTTCCAGCTAGGTTTTCTCCCGAAATGGTTTCCCAAGTTATATATTGTGTCAAATCATGGTTTGTGAGTTTTTATTTTGTTTTTCTCTATTTTCCACATAATTATATTTTACATGCATACACAATAAACAATAATTAATAGATCCAGAAATCTAAAGAGGAATAAACCCTCATAATGTAGATTGCATATTTTTAAGTATAATTTATCAGATCTTTTGTGTTGAACTGTCAAGTGGAATATCCATGATAGTTGACAGATCATATTGGTATAAGAGTAGGTTTCCTTGGGCATATTGTGGTTATTTGTATGGGATCTAGATTGGTGAAGCCAAAGCCATAAAACCTTAGTCATGCTCAATGAATATATGAATAACCCTCGTGATCCTATAGAGGAGAAGTTTTTGTGGTTGGAAGCACAAGTTGAAAATATAAATCATAAAGTGAAACTCCTCATTGTAGCCTTGACTAATAATATTTGGATATTAAGAGAAGATGGGGGATATAATGCATAGGTCTGATAAAAGGGGATATCAAGAGATTGGGAAGAAACAAAGAACGAGATGAAGAAAGGACCCGAAAAAGACCAACCCATTTTGAGTACAGTGAACCATTCACAGTCCTTGTTCAAAATGGAAGAAAATGATGATAGCAAGTCATACTAAGGTGATATAGATGTTATAAATCTAAATAACTAGTTGTAGCAATTATAATTTTATTTTAGTGTTGGACATATAGAGAAATAACAAAATATTTCATTTGCATGACTGAAATTAGATGGCCATGCCTTGATCTAGTGGGAAATCCACACAAAGACATTGAGGTTGGAGGGATATCCTCCAATGACTAAGTGGGAATAATTTAAAACCCTCATAAAGTCGCAATTTGAGCCTATTAGGTATGTAGAGGATTAGTGGATCTGGTGGCACTACTTTAGGTAAAAGAAAGGGAAAAGTGTACAAGAGTACACCATAAAGTAAAAAAAGATGGTCATAATGTTGGGTATCTCCCCAAAGAACCCATATGTACTACCCAAGTATCTATGGGGTATACAAAGCCATGTACATAAGAAAGTGATGATGTTCAAGCCTAGAAAAATTGACGAGGCTTGTGTATATGCATAATACTTTGAGAACACAGGCTTGAAGATAGGGAAATTAAGTGGATCGAAGAAGATGAAGCACCAAGATGATTCTAACGAGGGGAATAAGAAGTAGAACGTGTGGGGGGGGGGGGGATGGAAGCCAAAAAAAACTAGTGCAAAGACCCCGACAGCCACTGCAACCACTATAACATTGACGATCATACAGAGAAGAAGTGCTGGAAGTTGCATCCAAAAATTAACTCAAATGTTATCATGTGAAAATTATACACCAATCTGTACACATTAGAAGACACAAAGACAGTGATCAACAGATAAAAAGGTGACATTTTTAGCTAGAAGCACCATGAAGACCAAAAGTCAAAATCTTTCCTAAAGTTCAAGTTAAAAATTTGAACTATGGGGGTGCACCATTACTGGTAATTAATGGTCGAACGTCTATTTGTTCGATAGCCGTGTTGTTGTGGAAAATCCAATCAGCACCTTGGGCCACGAAATTGCTTGAGCAACACTCCAAATCTTGACATGACAGACTGACAAATTCAAGCCTTGATCCCCAAGAAGCCTTAAAGGAAAGGAAATGGTAGCTATGATCTCATTTATGAGGTGAACCACCAAATTGATGAGCCAAGGGGAGGAGGAGTGTCTAAGAAACTCTATAAATACAGGTTCAAGAAGAGTTAAAAAATAAGAAAAAGAAAAGCATTTCTATGCTGTCAAAATTTCTCCCTAACGATCAAGCATTTCATTGCGAAGAGGATTTCATCATTGCGAGAGTATTCATACTTATTTGGGAGAGAGAGAGGAAGCTTACAAGGAGATCGAAGAAAGGAACTTCCTTGTTGAGGATTTTTTAGAACCATTTCTGAAACAATTATCTCCAACTATCTTTTACTCATCTATTATATCTCTTCTACATTCAACAATCAATAAAGGGAACCCTTTTCCATTACTTTGTTGATGTGTTTGCTTCATTAATAATTATTCATGTGTTATCTTATGTACTTTTTAGGTTATGTTTTATATGGATTGTTTCCTTTGCTTTCAATGTCTGGTTTATCTGTGTTTGTACACTAACAACGACTAATTTCTTATATTTTCCTTGCAGGTAACAATCAACTCCAAGGAAGGTGTCTTTGGTACTCCATAGCAACAAAAACACTATTACACCAAGAAAAAAATGAAATATGATAAGAAGAAGAATCTCATGGCCACTTTTTCTAGAAACCAAGTTGAAAGTAGCTCAGACATGGATGAGAAGGTTTTCTTCACATCAGTGCAAAACAAGGTGAATTCAACTAGCCTTTAGCAATAGGAAGAGTGATCCAAAAATGGATCTTGGATAAACCTCTAAGTCTAAAAGACTTCATGCAAGAGGTAAAAGGTGGCAAATGGCACAAATCCTTTGTGAATCAGAGAAAAATGAAAATGGCAGGCCGCTCCTGGAAATAGTCTCATTGGAGAGACCTCCTCATCCTGAATCCAACGCAACTTGAATGGGTGAAAACGGACCCCGGATGAAGGAGTTATTATAAAATGAAAATGTCCCAATGTCCTTAGAAAAGGAGGCAATTTCATTAAATTTTGAACTATATTGAAAATTTTGGTTTTAGTATAGGCTCATGGGCCAATCCACAACTGACACGTGGTAGGTCCGGATTGGGCCACGTGGCCTTGTTTGATTGATGAAAGAGGAAATATTGCATCGGTGGATTACGCTATTGGGCCTTAAAAACTTGAAGAAAACCATGAAAATCAAGCTAATGGAGGTTGAAAAAATGAATGCAAAGGGACTGTCAGATTTGGCTGATTAATGGTCCAGATCCGATCGGCATATCGCATCAGCGGTGACAAGCAATCGACAATCACAATCGGCATCGACATCAGCCATATGATATGGAAAGGTGCGGCCTTGTGCGATATGCGACTGCGACTTATTGCATCGCAATATCGCAATCAGTGAATGCAGAGGAGTGGGGCCATTACATATATATATTATATGCGATGCGATGGAGCGATTGTTGAAATTGACGGATCGGCATCGGTGATACGAAAGGGGAAGCCAAAGGGCCATTGCGATATGCGATGTGATAGCCGGACCCAACAGGGCTCTAGGCGATAATGGATATATTTTGAAATCTGTAAAATGCCATTTTATATGTATTTTCACATGTTTTAATGCATTGCGAAATACAAAGGGATAGAGGCCTTGCGACATGCGATAGCGACCTACGGGCGGACCCGATAGGAAAATAAAGCACAATTGTGAAAGTTTCAAGTTCGAAAGACTGTGTTTATGCATATTTTCCCGTGTTTACAATGACCTCTGTGTAAAACAAAAAACGACTATTTCAGGAGGATTCAAAGCACCGATAAGACCTCTTCCCTTACAAAATATGTGGCATCCATTCCTGAGGGTTTTTAGCAATGATTGTTAACGCCCAGAGACGGGATTTGAACAAACTGTGAATGGTTGACAGAGAGCTCGAAAGGGAAAACCAAGAGGCAATGCGATTTGGCTTAAAGCCACAGAACAACAGATAGCAGGGGTTGCTAAATTGTTGATGGTGGTTGGGTTTCTGAAGCCAAACACAAGCAGGCAGCACTGAGATAGCAGCGTAGGAGCAAAGAGATACTGAGTTATTATGTGGCTGAGTTGCTGTTGAAGATTTTTGTTGGGGTTTTGCTATGAAGCAGAAGCCAAAGAGGTAGCGTAGAAGCCAAGGAGGTAGCACTGAGACAACGCGGAAGCAAATAGAGCAGCCTACTGGGTCACTTGGAAACCAAGTGAAAAGCCAAGGGGAGTGTTTTTCTGATAGAGAGCCAAAGAAGCCAGAGCTGAAGAGTCGAGAGCCAAAGAGTTCGAGCCAAGGGCCAGAACTAAGAGCCAAGGAGCCAGAGTTAGAGCCCAGAGCCAGGACCAAGAGCTAGAGAGCCAAGAGCCAGAGCTTCAAGTGCCAAGGGATAAAGATATGTCTGAACTGTTATGTACCTAGGGGGGATAATATGGGGTACCAAGGGAGGTACCCAAGGTAATAATGTAATAATGGGAGGGGCCATAGTAATAAATAAGGTGGTTAACCCATGTCATGTAAGGGACCACAAGTAGTTAATAATAATGTAAGGGGCCCATGGTATTAGTTGATGGTATGAGGAAACCATGGTAATGATACATGGTATTGTATGTATGAGGCCTATATAAAGGCTAGAGACTCCATATGAATATGAAGAGAAGTATTCTTGTATGAACATGCATATGGCTTGTGGAGTGTTCTCCTTCCTTAAGGAGCGAATGTATGGTGTTGCCCTACCATAAGGGTTTTGATCAATAAAGTATCATTTCATATTATTTCTGGGTTTATTTGCATTATTTTATACTTTTATATCAGATCTATAGTATTTCTGGGTTAGATCTATAACAAGTGGTATCAGAGCTACAACAATTGGTATCAGAGCACTTTCTTGGGCAAACCGTGGAGAATTTTTTTTTTATTTTTTTGCAGGGATTTTTGGGTGGCGAATTTGCAGATCAGATCTGTACGTTTTGGTTCAATATCTGTAGAATTTAATTGTATATCTGTATTCCTTGTGAAAAAATAGCCTATTTCAAAAAAAAATCGGTTGAATCGGAGTCCGGATGAAGGAGATATCGCTGATCTAAAAATCAGTGGGGTTGCAGAGAATTTTTAGGGCCAGCGAATTTGCGGCACAGATCTGGACGTCCTTGTGCCAGATCTGTAAGATCTAATTGTAGATCTGGAATCCTTGTGACAAAACACCTGATTTCAAAAAAAAAATCAGGCGAATCAGAGTCCGGAGGAGGAAGATATCGCTGATTTAAAATCAGCTTTTTTTTCAGAAATTTTGGGTGACGGCGGGAATGTTGCAGCGCAGATATGGAATTCTAGTGCCTGGATCAAAATTTCTATCACATGGGCAGATGCAGAATGATGGTTCCATTTCTAAAAATAGGTCATAATAAGGATTCTGAGCAATATTGACGGATTTGTGGCCATTTCAAATTTTCGCCAAGTTTTTTCAAAACCCTCTTCATGGCTTCTAGCAAGATTCTATATTTTACAGGAACAGATGATGGTCCTACTATTGAAGAATTTATACAAAGATACAAGTCCTCACATGGGAAATATTGGAGGCTTCCAATAACATGTAGTATGAGAGATGAGGCTAAAAATTGGTGGTTATCACTTGACCACCAGCAGTTGACCAACATTTCAGATGCAGAATTTGAAAAAGTCTTTTTGGACAAATGGTCTCGGGCTAGAAAAAAGGAGAATGAGACACATAAGGGTTTAATTGCTACGGGTGTCTCCTTATTGCAGGTTCATGGATTGATTCAGAAGGAGAAAATCATTGTGTATATAAATCCGAGTTGCAAGCAAAATCTCATAAATATCAACTTGACAAAGAAATTGCAAGTCCCAGCAAAACAAATTGAAAATACACAGGTTGATGATAAGGATGTTCAAATCTATAAGGATTTGAAGCTTTCTATGGATAAGTATGTGTTTCATGGTGATTTTTATGCTTCAGAGATGGATAATATCGATGTTGTTTTGGGATATCCTTGGATGGAATCTGTGGGTACTATCAATATTAATGTGCAGAAAAAATTCCTGAAGCTATGGTATAAAAAGAAGAAAATTACATTACAGGATATTTCCATCCATAAACAGGTAGAGCACATGGAGGCTGAAGATGTTCAAGGGACTGACATATCAGATGATGAGCCTTTGATGATCGACAATCAAACACAAACAGAGGCGGCAGAAGAAAAGGTTATAGGTGATGATACATTAGAGGAGGGCTCAGTGGTTGAAGTCATATTGACAAAGAAGGCACCATAACAGGCACCACAGCAGGGTGGAGTCAAGAAAAAGCCATCGTGGGTTAAAACTTCAACATATCATCACCCACATCACCCAGCGAGACAACCATCAAGATGGAAACCAAGTCGTCACATGACGGATCGCGAGGAGAGAAGATCCACCCACTACACATCAACACAGAAGAGCGGCCACGGTCAACTTCCATCTCAAGCGAGCGAGGCACCAGCGAGATCGAGGGTTCACCTTTCTCTTGGATGGTTAGATGCACGTGCATGGTATCAGTGGACTACTCTCTTGAGTAGATCTTATTATTTATGTTCTTCCCATGTTTCGGGGACGAAACATGTTTAGGGGGGTGGAATGTTATGTACCTAGGGGGGATAATATGGGGTACTAAAGGAGGTACCCAAGGTAATAATGTAATAATGGGAGGGTCCATAGTAATAAATAAGGTGGTTAACCCATGTCATGTAAGGGACCACAAGTAGTTAATAATAATGTAAGGGGCCCATGGTATTAGTTGATGGTATGAGGAAACCATGGTAATGATACATGGTATTGTATGTATGAGGCCTATATAAAGGCTAGAGACTCCATATGAATATGAAGAGAAGTATTCTTGTATGAACAGGAATATGGCTTGTGGAGTGTTCTCCTTCCTTAAGGAGTGAATGTATGGTGTTGCCCTACCATAAGGGTTTTGATAAATAAAGTATCATTTCATATTATTTCTGGGTTTATTTGCATTATTTTATACTTTTATATCAGATCTATAGTATTTCTGGGTCAGATCTATAACATGAAGCCACTGTTTATGTGTAGAATAGTAGGAGTTGAGCCAAAGAGCTTGTAAAAATACTTACACCATAATCCCAGAGAGCCAAGTCAAATTGGCAAGAGGTCACGGAGACGTAGCCCAAGAGTTGTGGGTGAAATCCAAATTAATATTGTTGTTTATGTGTCTGCTTTATTGTTGCATTATCTCTGCTGCATTATTTACTGTTATATATATATATATATATATATATATATATATATATATATATATAGCACTTAACAGTAAAAAACAAATACAAGATTATACCCATATTTTCAAGCATTCCTTAATTCCGCATTGGTTAATCATTAAAGACTTGGGAAATTCAAGCTTTGGAAGTGGGAGAGGTTCTTGTAAGTTAGACAGGAAGCCTAAGAGCCCCATTTTCAGATCAGGTGGTATCAGAGCTCAAGTTTGACTAACCACACCTTCAAGGAAGGATTATATCAGAATTCTTAATTAACAGAGCAAAGAATGCTTGTCTAAAAGGTGTTTGAACAACAAGAGGCTAATTGTATGCTTGTTTCCAGACTAGCTATTTGCTGAGTTTGCAGAGGTGAAGGGAAAGCTATTGATAGCTCAGTCAAGGAAGGACAAGAAGGAGAAGGGTTGAAGGCATTCTTCTATCCCAAGGACCTCAAGGCAATCCAAATCACAAGAGGTTTGTTGCAAGAGGTTGCTTAAATAGGCTCTTGACTTATCTTGTTGAAGTTTTTTTGTTCATTGGCATAATGACAACTTCTACAAGTGGGTCCTCAAATTCTGCGTTCTTCACAAGATTCCTTGATGAAGACATGAAGCAAGAATTGTCCACCATGATGGATATGGTGAGAGAAATGTATGAGGATGGAAGGAAGAGCAGCATGCTTAGAAAGCAGCTGAATTCCATGAGGGAAGAGAAGCAGTTGCTTGCTAACAAATTGTAGGAAATGGAGAGGCAACTTCATATTGTGAATATGAACCTAAAGAGGATGCATGAGTTGGAAACATAGCTCTTTGTTGCCTAAGAATCCTTAGTCAAGTATCAGCTTGAAGAAGAGGTAAGCCATTCCAGTTTGTCTTCAAATTCCTCTGAGAATGCTTATATTGGTTCTTTTGAGAAACATACTAAAGGCATAGGTTCCAAGCTAATGTCCAAGATGGACTATGAAGGAAACGGCTTGGGATATCATGCACAAGGTATTGTTGAACCAATAATGGTTGAGGAAAGGCCTAAATATATGGGACTTGGCTATGGACAGTCTTATGGAGAGAATTCCAAAGCTACCACGAAAGCCATTGAAATAGTCCCAAGAAGGAGTTTTATTTCATGTCCTCTACCTCAGAAGTGTGAAGGTTGTTTCCAAGAGGAATACAATAGATTGAAACATCATTTGCAGGATGCAGGTGTTCAGAAGCACAAATTTCAACCAGAGATTTGGGGAGACTCTAACAGCCTTGAAGAGTTTGATGGTGTTCCAAAGGGAGCCACTTCTTCATTTGCTTCACCTCCTCATGAAGGCAATAAAGGTGAAATAAGCAGGTATAAGTCTGGTTCTAATTATATTCCTTTTGATTTTGCAAAGCATGATAAATTTCCACCTATGTATGGGAAAAGAGTTGCATGTTCCTTTTGTGGTTTGGATAACCATGATGTTTCTAGATGTTGGAAGAAAATGGCCACATACAGGAAGCAGAAGAAGGAAAAGAAGCAAGCAGCCAAAGGTCCATTGGACAAGGCCAATCATGCTATCAAGAGGATGCACAAGCAGTGCACTTACTACCATAAGCAAGGACATCTTGTTGCAAAGTGTTGGACACTGAATCCAACAGTGCTTCCACCAAAGCTGAAGAAAGTGGAAAGAGAAGATGGCAGAAATGGAAGTGAAGATTCCATGAATGATGTGTTTCAAAATGATTCACATAATGATGCTGATGTGCAAGCAAAGGTAGTACCTTTGAATGGGATTGGTAAGGAACGATTAGAGTCCTTATCTGATTAAGATGGCATGTCTATTAATGCATCTACATTATATTTCATTTTAGCTTCAAAAGTACAATGTGCTTAAGTGAAAGTTGAGGGATGAAATGCATGCATTGCATGTGATGCCATGTTGACTTGGAAGAAGTTAACTTGGTCTCCACATGGAGATAATGATAAAAGTTTCATCTTTTGGAAGAAGAGTCCTAATGGTATTTTTCTACATGCTTGACTTGAAGGGTCATTTGTTTAAAGGCATGTTTTGTGGGCTTGTTATATAGTCCATCATTTATATGCAGATATAAGACATGGAGGTGTTCACAAGTTGTGAAAATCTGTTTCTTTTGTTGAAGCAGGAGTTTAGTCCATCCAGTTGTTGCTTGTATGCCTGTTGTTGTTGGCAGCTTGTCAAACAGGTACAAACAAAATTTTTGTGGAGTAGATGTACTTCACATTTGTTTGAGCCACCTTAGGTCAATGATCAAGCAAAAAATCTCAAACCACCTTCTATGACCATTTCCTTAGAAGTTCTGCAAGAAGGCAAGGAGGAAGACAGTTCCTTCTCAGTAAGACCAGCCCATCCAGAGAAGTGAAGTGGTCAGAAACTTTGGTTCAGAGGCACTATCCAAAGACAAGTGTAGGGAGGCTGAAAGAAGAGGGTAAGTCACTCTCATTTGCTGTTCAAATTAGTAAATCAGTCTTTTGGAGACCAAAAGTTCTTTTAGTGGGAAGGTGTGATCCAAAAATGGATCCTGGATAGACCTCTAAGTCTAGAAGACTTCATGCAAGAGGTAAAAGGTGCCAAATGGCACAAATCCTTTGTGAATCAGAGAAAAATGAAAATCATAGGCTACTCTTGGAAATAGTCTCATTGCAGAGATCTCCTCATCCTGAATCCAACGCAACTTGAATGGGCGAAAACAAACCCTAGATGAAGGAGTTATTGTAAAATGAAAATTGCGTAATGTCCTTAGAAAAGGAGGCAATTTCATTAAATTTTGAACTATATTGAAAATTTTGATTTTAGTATAGGCTCACAAGCCAATCCACAACTGACATGTGGCAGGTCGGGGTTGGGCCTGTTAGCTCTGCTATAGATTCAGTGTTTAAGGGGTAAAGTTAAGTTGGAAAATGTTGGTTTTAGTTGCTAAGGAGCTCGTGGCAGTGCATTTTACCCTTCCCCTTTTCATTTGCCTCATTCCCTTACAAGTCCTGCTTCTTTCGTTTCCTCCTTCTCCATCATTCTCCTTACCCTCCTTTAATCCTATTATCATCATTTTTTTCTCTATAGCCTTTTAAAACCCGCCTAAACCCTTTCTTTTACCTACTCCTGGGTCATATTTTGTTTATAATGTTATTAAACCTTGCTTACTCTTTATAATCTCCGTTACCTTTTATAAAAGCCTGAAAGCCTTTTAAACCCCACATAAGCCGTATATGTTTATTCCCGGGTGCTTAAGTTTTAACCTTGGTTCATTTAATCGTGCATTTAATAAAGTTCATAACCTTGAGCTTTAATAAAGCTTGGGCCCGCCCCTTGCCTATCACGTCAGCCAACAAACATGAGTGTTAATCTGTGACCATCCGATCGTCCCGCGGAGGATCCGACGATATACGCAGCCCCCACTCCCACAAACAGCGCATCTGTTAGTCAGCGGGGAAGGTAGTTTCCCCGCCATCGCATCTGCCACGCGTCACCATTCCATTGCATCACTGCTCGCGGTACAATTACCACCGCAGCACCATAAGCGGTGTGATAAAACCGCTTTCCACCTTCTTGTACGACTCCTGGAAGTTAACACGCATGCTCCTTTCGCTCCCAGTCACCGTCAGATCTGCTGCGTCTAGATCCGACGACCCTCATTTCTTCATCCACCTATCTTCCGATATCCTCTGTCAATCGATCTCCGCCATTGATTTTAGTGATCTAACGGTTGATATTGTCCCAGTGGTGTCTTTGCCTCCCGCTAGCAGATCTCGATCGTCCGCGTAATCCATCCAACGGCCAGTGTTTCATCTCGGCTCCTGTTCGTTTTCAAGGTATTTTCAAGTGTTTTCGGCCTGAGTTATGCGCGCGAAGAAGGAAGCCATGATCCAGCGACCTGCGCATTAAAGCCCTCAACTACTGTATTCAACGCAGTGTACCTCTGAAGGACAAAAAGGACCACCTTGAGCAGATAAATGACTGCAACAGTTATTGAAAATCATGCAGATAACACTTCACCTGTTCAAGGAGTACACCAGAGTACAAAAAGAGCCATTTTGTTCATTAAAAACATTCAGATTGTAACAGAGGACCCATATCTAACTGTAAATGCGGTTGGTGGTCAGTTAAGACACCTCCACGCATAGCCTAGCAGAGTAATTTTGTAAGCAGATTCTATATATACTGAAAAACAAGGTGTAATAGGATTGATGAGTGTTATTCTATTGTAAGCTTCAACTTCTGGAGACTGTAACTATTATGAGACCTGCAGCTTCTGGTCTTCATTTCTAGCTAATACAAGCTTCTTTTGCCATTGATTGCTCACTTTCCACTTCTTCTTCTTTGTTCCAGGCTGTCCTTGCTTTTCATTATTTCATGTGTTGTTAATTTTTAGCATTAGAGGGGTTGTCATCCCACCTCTGTGTTAGAATTTAGCATGCATCATTGAATTTGTTTGCAGGCTTCTGTTGTTTTAATGCTAGAGAGTTGTCATCTTGTCTGTGTATTAGAAAACAGATTTACAGACCTTTAAACTGGTTGCAGCTGGCCATCACAGGGTCCTGTGCATCTGCTGGTGTGATCAGTGTTCTCCATCATCACATTGTCTCTAAAACTGTGAGTAATTGGGGGTTAAAAGCCTTGTAGTCTGGGGGCGTTCACCCATGTCTGGGGTTAAGAATAGTAGGAGTGGTTATCTAGCTTGAATATGAAACATTTGTTTCATTCATCCACCAATTTATCCAACTTTTTGTTGAGTTTGTAATTTTCTCAGGCATCATTGATATACAACCTAGGTGAGTTTCTTGGGGTGATAACATTAATTGGTGCTTTTGCTGGGGAGAGGAAAATTGAAGCTCAGCTTCCTTGGGAGAACGACACAGCTTCAAGCATTGATGACAGACAAGGTTTGAACACAGTTTCTAGTTGTCGTCATTTGTCTGTCGACTCCATTGGAGGAAGACCATCATTTGGCGGCTCCACATCGAAGTTCTGGCTCAATTTGTGAGACACACTCGAAGAAATTCTCAGGAATCACTTGCTAAATCAGTGCCTGAACCTGAGAAGATTGTCAAATCAAAGAAAGCTTCACAGAAAGGGGCATCAGGATCAGGTAAGCCTAAGAAGTCTCATTCATCTATGAAAGATAAAGTTATTGTTGAAGATTTACAGTTTGAAGAATTAAAACACAACACTGTTAATAAGGAAAGATCCTCAGAGATTAGTACAGCGCCTAGTGCAGTTGGTTCCCCTTTAAATCTCAGTCCAAAGAAAGCTTCCCATTTAGTCCAAAAAATCCCTTTGTCTCTGCCATCCATCACATTACTCCCTACCATTCATTCTGCTAGTATTCTTCCACATATTCCAGTCATAGCAGGACATCAAGCACCCACGAGAATAGAAAGAATTGTGGCTGCCAGATATGGACAATTGGTATTTCTTGTGCCTTTAAATCCTATGCCTATGGGAGAATATCAGAAATATATGCCTAAATTCACTGGTACAGAGGGAGTAATAGCAGAAGAACATCTTGAAGCTTTTTACAGTTATGCTGATAATTTAGAAATAAGTGAAAATGATGTGTGGATGAGAGTTTTTGTCCAGAGCCTTGATGGAGAGGCTAGGAAGTGGTTTAGAGAATTGCCCCAGAGATCTATAACAGATATTGAAGCATTAGATGATGCATTATTGAAGCAATCGGGAGATAAAAAGGACTTGTTGTATTATCATACTGAGTTTGGTAATTTGAAGAGGGAAAATGGTGAATCAATACCTAATTTTAATAAAAGATTCAATCAAATGTATAGTAAGATACCAGCTAAGGTAAAGCCTACCCCCACCTCTCCCAAACTCATCTATTCTAATGATTTTGACTCTAACTTCTTCCTGTTATTGAGAGAAAGGAGATGTGCTACGCTGGCAGACATGCAGGATGCAGCCTTAGAAGTAGAATCTAATATCATGGCTGCAGAGAAACTAAAAGGTCAGGCTGACAGGAGAAGACAGAGAAATCAGGCTTCTACTTCTTCTACATCATCTTCAGAGCCTAAATTAGACAAGATGACTAAGATGATAGAGTCATTGGCTGTTGATATTTCTAAGCTAAAGGTTGAGCAAAATTCAGGGAAAACAAGGCAGCAAAACACATTTTCTCCAAGAAAGCAAAATCCATTCAGAAGAGAAAATGAGCAATTATAGATTATGCAAAGGGGGAAAGAAACAAAGGATGAACAGAAAGTTAAAGCTCCTTTCCAAAATGTAGTCATGGAGGAGGAACAATTTGAAGAAGATGAGGATGAAATTCACTGCATGGAAGATAAAGGCAGCGCTGCATTTTTGACATTGGTTGAGTATGTACAATCATTGCTACAGGAACAAAATAGTCAGGAGTGGGAAAGAGCTGTTCTACAAACTGGTGAGAAGCAGCAGAGATATAACCTGAGGTCAAATGCAAAGAATGTCAACGAAAATCCTGAACAAAGAGCTGATGTCCAAACAGAACCATAGAATATCAAGCAGAGAAGACTAGCAGCTGATCCAGTCATCCTCAAATATCTAGTTCAAGAGGTAAAAAGTTATGATAAGTCATCTTCTTCTTTCAGCTTTGAGTCAGAAGTTCAAAAATTGAAAATATCTGTGCCTCTGATTGAGTTGGTGAAGAGTGAAGTATTTAGAAAGCCAATCATTGAGGCCCTTGAGCTAGAAACCAAACAAACCTCCACTGACTCTATTAATTTGGAAGATGACAAACCTGCCATTATGCTCAGTCCCATGATTGAACCTGTTGATAATAATTCTCCATCTTTTTATGTCTCATTGACCATTCATGATAAAATCCTTCACAACTGCCTGCTAGACATAGGGGCTAGCCACAATTTAATGCCTAAAGCTGTCATGGAAGAGTTGGGCCTTGATATCACTAGACCCTATCATGATTTATTTTCTTTTGATTCAAGGAAGGTGAAATGTCTTGGATTGATTAAATATCTGGCGATTACCTTAACTCAGCTGCCCATGAAGAGTATGATGATGGATATTGTGGTTGCTAATGTCCCTCCTAAGTTTGGCATGATGTTGTCCAGAGGGTGGATTAAGAGACTAGATGGGACATTACAGAATGATCTATCTTATGCCACTATCCTAGTGTTTGGAGGAGAAAGAAGGAGGTTGTATTGAGAAGCACAATTGGCATATATCATCAGTGATGAGAAGAATCCTACAAATCATCCTATATATGCAGTGGACACTGATTTTGGAGCATGCATTCTCCAAATAGAGGAGTCTCAAAAGGTCGTAATGCAACTCAAGAAACCAATTGTTCAGGCCGAGAAAGAGCAAGGAATTCAGATTTGGGAGCTATTCTTTGATGAAGCATGTTCCAGGGAGACTGTAGGAGCAGGGGTGGTGCTAGTTTCTCCACAACAAGAAAGCATTCAGCTGTCTTTCAAATTGATTTTTCAAGTGACAAATAACATAGAAGAATATGAAGCCTTGTTGTTAGGCCTTAATGTAGAAAAAGACAGAGGAATCAAGAATCTGAAGGTGTTTGGAGATGTTGACCTGATAATTCAACAAGTAAATAAAAAATTTCAGGCAAAGCACCCAAGGTTGAAAGCATACAGAGATGCGGTATGGAGAATCATATACTTTTTTTATTTTTTCTGTATTTCATATATTCCTAGAGCCCAAAATTAGCTTGCTGATTCCCTTGTTGTTTCTGCTAGCCTATTTACTCCTCTATTTCCTCCCAGATTGGTTTATGAAGTCCAAATGAGGTACAAACCTTCCTTTCCTGACAATGTCCACCATTGGAAAGTTTTTTATGATGATGATGAGTTGAATAGATTCCTTCAAGTCATTGATGAATTTTCTGAGATGCAAATTGACCAAGAAAATGATGCCTTGTTAGAAAAACCCCAGTCCCAACTTAGAAAAAAAATTGACAAAAATAGCATTGTATAGATTCCTAGTAACCATATCCCTAAGGGCCTAATTCCTCTTGAAAGACTGTTTGACCAAAATGATGTGCCTTAGAAGGCTGCCCAAAAAGAAGACCAATCTGCAGTCTGTATGCATAATATAGGAAGTCCAGGTCAGCCCAAGTATGTAAATTTGTCCACTCATTTGTCTGCTGATCAAAGTGCTGAATACTGCAATTTAATGAGGCAATTTGCTGATGTGTTTTCCTGGGAGTATAGTGACCTGAAAACTTATGATAAGAATATAATTCAACATAAAATCCCTCTGGAAAAAGACACTATTCCTTTCAAACAAAAGTTGAGACCAATAAATCCTATGCTTCTTCCATTGATTGAAAAAGAAATTAAAAAGTTGTTGGCTACCAAGATCATAGTACCTCTCAGATATTCAAAATGGGTAGCCAATCTAGTGGTGGTGAGGAAGAAAAGTGGTGAAATTAGACTATGTGTTGATTTCAGGAATTTAAACAAATGTTCCAAGAAAGACAACTATCCTCTGCCGAAAATGGAGCATTTGCTACAAAAGGTCTTAGAAGCTAAAGTGATGTCATTCTTGGATGGATTTTCAGGCTTCAATTAGATTGTTGTGCACCCAGATGATCAAGAAAAGACTGTGTTTACCACTCCTTGGGGCACTTTTATGTATGCCAAAATTCCATTTGGATTGATGAATGCTGGAGCCACCTTTTAGAGAGCTATGGACATAGTGTTTGTGGGAGAGAAGGACAAATTTGTGCTTATCTACCTTGATGATATAACAATTTATTCCAGCAGCCATCAAAATCATTTGCAGCATTTGAAAAAAGTGTTCTTGAAGTGCAGAAGGTTTGGAATATCAGTCAATCCCAAAAAATCTCAATTTTCTTTGAATGAAGGGAAGCTGTTAGGAAATATTGTGTCTGCTGCAGGTGTTCAGATTAATCCAGAATGAGTAAAAGCCATATAGACTTTGTCTTTCCCAAGATCTAAGAAAGATATTCAGTATTTTTTAGGCAAAATAAATTTTTTCAGGAGGGTTATTCCAAATTTTGCAAAATTGGTTAAGCATGTTACCTCCATGCTGAAGAAAGGATCAGAGGTTAAGTGGACGGATGTAGCAAGACAATCATTTGAGTCTATTAAAAAGGCTATTATGGAGGCTGCTACATTAATAAGTCTGGATTACAGTGAGGAGTTTCACATATTTTCTTTTGCCTTTGAAGACACCATTGCAGCTGTTTTATTGCAGCAAGATGAAGAAGGTTTAGAGCATCCAGTGGCATTTTTCAGCAAGAATTTGAGGGATGCTGAACTAAGCTATGATATTATAGAAAAGAAGGCATATGCTCTTATTAAATCCTTAAAGGCTTTCAGAGTTTATATCTTGCATTCAAAAATAATTGCATATGTGCCTTCTGTTGCAATAAAAGATGGCTTAACACAACCTGACGCTGATGGAAGGAGGGCAAAATGGATTGCTAAAATGATTGAATTTAATATAGAGCTGAAACCCACAAAACTGGTTAGAGGTCAGGGTCTTTCCAAGTTGTTAGCTGAGGAAAATTGCAGGTCTTTAGACATTGATTTCCTATGCACAATGGAAGAAAATGGTCAGACAGATGAAGAAGAGGAAGTAGCTGAAACAAAGATAAATCAATTAGTGGCCAAAAATCTAGCTTCATGTAACTGGTATGCTGAAATAATTAGTTTCTTGCTAAAGCTAGAGATCCCTTCAGGATTTACTCATAGTCAGGCCATAACTTTAAAGCTTAGAGTAGCAAAGTATTGCATTATGGAAAATCTGCTCTACTGGAGGGATTCATCTAGAATATTTTTAAGGTGTCTGGACAAGGAACAATCAAAGGAAGTGATGCAGTAGTTTCATAACAACATGTGTGGAGGGCACCATTATTGGAAGACCACAACCCATAAAATTCTCAGAGTTGGGTACTATTGGCCCACTTTATTTTCCGATGTATTTGCTTTTGTTAAATCTTGTGACAGGTGCCAAAGATTCGAAGGAAAACAACAGTTGAAGTCCCTGCCCCTGAAACCAATTCAAGCAAAAGGACCTTTTCAACAGTGGGGCTTGGATTTCATTGGAGAAATCAATCCACATTCCAGTGGCTAGCATAGGTGGATATTAGTGGCCACTGATTATTTCACAAAGTGGATTGAAGCAGTCCCTACAAGGAAGGCTGATCATAATGTGGGTATGAAGTTTTTGACAGAAAATATCTTCAGTAGATTTGGTTGTCCACATAAATTAATAAAAGATAATGTAGCAGCCTTCAGGGCAAAAGAGTTGGTAGAAATGTGTGATTCAATGGGCATTAAACTTGTCCATTCCACCTCGTATTATCCACAGGGAAATGGTCGAGAAGAATCCTCTAATAAAAGTCTAATTAGGATAATTAAAAAAATGTTAGAGGACAATAAAAAGAATTGGGATTCAAAGATCAAGTATGCACTGTGGGCTGACAGAGTGACCATAAAAAAATCCATAGGCAATTCTCCTTTCAAGCTGGTATATGGCATTGAGGCTGTATTTCCAATTCAGCTAACTCTCCCTGTGGCAAAATTCCTTCAAGAAGAGCAGGATGAGGAAGAAGAAATGGCAAAGAGGATTACTGATTTAGCAGAGGTACATCAGATTAGAGAATAGCTGGTTGAAAAGGCTGCAGCTCATCAGAGAAAGGTCAAGGAAGCCTTTGACAAAAAGGCAAAAACAAATAATTTTCAGGTTGGCGACTTGGTTTTGAAATGGGATGCATTGAAGGAAAAGAAAGGAAATCATGGGAAATTTGATGCTTTTTGGACAGGGCCTTTCATCATTTCACAGGTTCAAGGGAACAACACCTTCATACTGAGAAGTATGGGAGAAGAGACAGTTTTTGATGGCCTAGTCAATTGGCGGTTTTTGAAAGTTTATGTTGTTTAATGTCTTTTGGGCCTTAAAGGTTGTAAATATTTTGTTTTTATCAGTTTTGTGCAGGCACAATAGACTCCATGCCCAATGGAATACTAGGAATTTTGGTTAATTTGTTTTCAGCTAGAAAGGCAGTGGTCTGCAGGTTCTTGAGACCTCACAGGGAGGATCTCATCCCCAGAAGGAGCCAGTGTTAGCTCTGCTATAGATTCAGTGTTTAAGGGTTAAAGTCGGGTTGGAAAATGCTGGTTTTGGTTGCTAAGGAGCTCGTGGCAGTCCATTTTACCCTTCCCCTTTTCATTTGCCTCATTCCCTTACAACTCCCGCTTCTTGCGTTTCCTCCTTCTCCATCGTTCTCCTTACCCTCCTTTAATCCTATTATCATCATTTTTCTCTATAGCCTTTTAAAACCTGCCTAAACCCTTTCTTTTACCTACTCCAGGGTCATATTTTGCTTATAATGTTATTAAACCTCGCTTACCCTTTATAAACTCCATTACCATTTATAAAAGCCCGAAAACCTTTTAAACCCTGCATAAGCCATATATGTTTATTCCCAGGTGCTTAAGTTTTAACCTTGGTTCATTTAACCGTGCATTTAATAAAGTTCATAACCCTGAGATTTAATAAAGCTCGGGCCCGCCCCTCGCCTGTCACGTCAGCCAAAAAACATGAGCGTTAATCCGTGACCGTCTGATCGTCCCGCGGAGGATTCGACAATATACGTAGCCCCCGCTCCCACAAACAGCACATCCGTTAGTCAGCGGGGAAGGCGGTTTCCTCGCCATCGCATCTGCCACGCGTCACCATTCCATTGCATCACTGCTTGAGGTATGATTACCACCACAACACCATAAGTGGTGTGATAAAACCACTTTCCGCCTTCCTGTACGACTCCCAGCAGTTAACGCGCGTGCTCCTTTCGCTCTCGGTCACCGTCAGATCTGCCGTGTCCAGATCCGACGGCCCTCATTTCTTCATCCGCCTATCTTTCGATATCGTTCGTAAATCGATCTCGGCCAATGATTTTAGTGATCTGACAGCTGATATTGTCCCAGTGGTGTCTTTGCCTCCCGCTAGCAGATCTCGATCATCTGCATAATCCATCCAACGACCAGTGTTTCATCTCGGCTCCTGTTCATTTTCAAGTGTTTTCGGCCTGATTTATGTGCGCAAAGAAGGAAGCCATGATCCAGCGACCTGTGCATTAAAGCCCTCAACTACTGTATTCAACGTAGTGTACCTCTGAAGGACAAAAAGAACCACCTTGAGCAGATAAATGACTGCAGCAGTTATTGAAAATCATGCAGATAACACTTCACCCGTTCAAGGAGTACACCAGAGTACAAAAAGAACCATTTTGTTCATTAAAAACATTCAGATTGTAACACAGGACCCATATCTAACTGTAAATGCGGTTGGTGATTAGTTAAGACACCTCCATGCATAGCCTAGTAGAGTAATTTTGTAAGAAGATTCTATATATACTGAAAAAAATATGTAATAGAATTGATGAGTGTTATTCTGTTGTAAGCTTCAACTTCTGGAGACTATAACTATTATGAGACCTGCAACTTCTGGTCTTCATTTCCAGCTAATACAAGCTTATTTTGCTATTGATTGCTCACTTTCCACTTCTTCTTCTTTGTTCCAGGCTGTGCCTGTTTTGCATGATTTCATGTGTTGTTAATTTTTAGCATTAGAGGGGCTGTCATCCCACCTCTGTGTTAGAATTTAGCATGCATCATTGAATTTGTTTGCAGGCTTCTATTGTTTTAATGCTAGAGAGCTGTCATCCTGTCTGTGTATTAGAAAACATATTTACAAACCTTTAAACTGGTTGCAGCTGGCCATCATAGGGTCCTGTGCATCTGCTGGTGTGATTAGCGTTCTCCATCATCACATTGTCTCTAAAACTATGAGTAATTGGTGGTTAAAAGCCTTGTAGTCTGGGGGTGTTCACCCATGTCTGGGGTTAAGCATAGTAGGAGTGGTTATCTGGCTTGAATATGAAACATTTGTTTCATTCATCCACCAATTTATCCAACTTTTTGTTGAGTTTCTAATGCTCCTGAGCATCACTGATATACAACCTAGGTGAGTTTCTGTGGGTGATAATAAGGCCACATGGCATTATTTGATTGATGAAAGAGGAAATATCGCATCGGCGAATTACGCTCTCAGGCCTTAAAAACTTGAAGAAAACCATGAAAATCAAGCTAATGGAGGTTGGAACAATGAATGCACAGGGACTGTCGAATCTGGCCGATTAACAATCTAGATCCAATCGTCATGTCGCATCAGTGGTGATGGGAAATCGATAATCACAACCAGCATTGGCATCAACGATATGATATGGAAAGGCACGGGCTTGTGTGATATGCGACTATGACTTGTCGAATCGCAATATTGCAATCGACGAACGCAGAGGAGCGGGGCCGTTACATATATATATTATATGTGATGCGATGGAGTGATCGTCGAAATCGGCAGATCAACATGGACGATACCAAAGGGGAAGCCAAAGGGCCATTGTGATATGCAATGTGATAGCCAGACCCGACAGGGCTATAGCCGATAATGGATATATTTTGAAATCCATAAAATGCCATTTTATATGTATTTTCACAAGTTTTAATGCATTTTGAAATACAAAGGGACAAAGGCCTTGCGACATGTGATAGCGACCTACGATCAAACCCGATAGGAAAATAAAGCACAATTGTGAAAGTTTCAAGTCTGAAAGACTGTGTTTATGCAAATTTTCCCGTGTTTACAGCGGCCTCAATGTAAAACACAGAACGACCATTTCATGAGGATTCAAAGCGCTGATAAGACCTCTTCTGTTAGCAAATAGGTGGCATTCATCCATGAGGGTGTTTAGAAATGATTGCTAACGCCCCGAGACAGGATTTGAACAGACTGTGAATGGTTGACAGAAAGCATGAAAGGTAAAACCAAGAGGCAACACGATTTGGCGTAAAGCCATAGAACAACATATATCAGGGGCTGCTAAATTGTTGATGGTGGCTAGGTTGCTGAAGCTGAGCACAAGTAGGCAACGCTGAGATAGCAGTGCAGGAGCAAAGAGCTGCCGAGTTATTGTGTGGCTGAGTTGCTGTTGAAGATTGTTGTTGGGGTTTTGTTGTGAAGCAGAAGCCAAAGAGGCAGCGTATAAGCCAAGGAGGTAGCGCTGAGACAACGCAGAAGCAAAGAGAGCAGCCTATGGGGTCACTTGGAAACCAAGTGAAAAGCCAAGGGGATTGTTTTTCTGATAGAGAGTCGAGGAAGCCAGAGCTGAAGAGCCTAGAGCCAAAGAGTCCGAGCCAAGGGCCAGAACCAAGAGCCAAGGAGCCAGAGTTAGAGCCAAGAGCTAGAACCAAGAGCCAGAGAGCCAAGAGCCAAAGCTTCAAGAGCCAAGGGATAAAGATGTGTCTGAACCCACTATTTATGTGTAGAACAACAAGAGTTGAGCCAAATAGATTGTAAAAAGACTTACACCATAATCCTAGAGAGCCAAGTCAAATTGACAAGAGCTCACGGAGACATAGCCAAAGAGTTGTGGGTGAACTCCAAATTAATATCGTTGTTTATGTGTCTGCTTTATTGTTTTTGACTATTAAGTGCTGTAAAACAAATACAAGCTTACACCCATATTTTCAAACATTTCTTAGTCCGCATCGGTTAATCATTAAAGACTTGGGAAAATTCAAGCTTTGGAAGTGCGAGAGGTTCTTGTAAGCTAGACAGGAAGCCTGATGGCGGACAAATCCCGCCAAACCCAAAATCACAATTTCTCTAATGCATATAGAATGTATCTCAGCATTTGCCTAAATTAAAACCTCAATACCTCGTTCAAATCTTCAAACTGCTGCTTAAAACTGAAAATAATTACAGCATTCTGCATTCGATTTAAAACCCCTCAGCGTTTACATTCATTTCTTGAATCCAAAGCTCCACCATACATATGCGCCCTTTTCTATTCAATGTATTACGCTGTCTCACGCAGCAACGCATCCACATTGCCACCTACGCATTTACCATTCGGTAATCCGAATTGGACCCAACAACAACAATGAAATTTGAATGAACGGTCCCAATGGGTCTCCAACACCCAATAAACACCCTTATCAGAACCAAAACTCTCTGCTTCGACTTTTTTTAAAAAAAATTACCTTTTGTTCTTTCCGATCCCGCTATACTCTTTAGTCGACTCAAAAGCGGATATTAAACACCTTTATAAACAAAATCTATGTATATTTGCGCACCCAGATCTGGTTGACCGAACGTACCAACACATTCGCAAATTGCAATCTCTGTATGGCTTCAATTGTAACAGATGCAAAGTATTCTCCACTACGCCAATGTAATACTTGTCCACAGTTCCGATATGATATTATCGGAATCGCCGATCGCAATTCCTTTGAATGCCACAATTGCAGATCATTTCTACAGCTCCGATGCGATTTAATTAATTTGTATTCGCAACCACCACTGTGCTATCATATATGTTGTTTTACAACTGTTCCGATTGCACAACGCCGACGCGATACAACCTCCCTACTCCGATGCGATTCAGTGGGAATCACTCATCGCAATTACAACATAGCCCTCACTTTCCAACTATCCAAAGTTCAGATCCGATTCCAATCAAATATCGGAAATCACGAAAACTTAACTGCCACGACTGTCGACTGATCTCCCAATACCGATGCGATGTCCCTATAACTTTACAATTCCAAATGCCCTCTGTTTCATCTGCGTCGATGTAATATTAATAGGCGATTGCGAATCGTTGTATTTAATATCACCACCAACATTTGGCAGCTTCCAAACTCCGGTGCAAAGTTTCCAGATCCGATTTAATTTTTAACCCGTTTATAACACCTCGCCTCTGGGGATTATGGCTATATGGTGTGACATGAAAATATTTCCTCACTCCGATGCAATAATTTACACACAAACCCGATTACTCATGCAATCAAACAATATATCCTTTAATTCCATTCCAAGAATTCGATAAGGATTTACTTCACAATTTCTTTGTGTTCATGAATTCCCCAATTCACACAATTCGACAGCGCCAGGTTTTCAATAAACATAGAAATATTACAGATTAAATAAACATTCAAGTCGTAACAACTTCAACCACTGTACAAAGAAAACAACACATCCAGCATTACACTCATCATATATTGATACGCATAACATCAATTTTATTCATGCATATAAAGGAATAGATCTCGCCTTGAGCCACTTACATAAGAAAATAATCTCTGTTACACATATAATACAGTTCACCCATTTGATCTAAATTCTCACATCACTCCAAGCCCCACACACCTATTCGAGCTTTCGCTCCACACCAAATCCTCTCTACTAACTCTTGTCAACGCCTTTGAGGCTTGATAATTTATACAAATTAATTAAACCAATTTAGACTCAAATCTCCTTAAATAACTCAACACCCCTAAAATCTAGATTCATCCCTAAAGTTTTGCAACTAAATCTATTTTAAATAGATTTTAGGTGTGGACTCAACTAAGTCCCGTACATAGTATTTCTTCTTCCTAAAATTTCTACCTAATTCTATTTTCTCTCATATCCTTTTAATTAGTAAAAGAATATTTACAAAATCCTCACTTTTATAATTTATCTCCTATTTTAGTTGAAAATAACAAATTAATTAATAAAACAACTAAAATGTCACACCCCCCTTTATTACATATTGAAAAAATGGAAATTGGCCTTGATGCTCCTGCATTAGACTCCCAAGGTGGAAATTAATCATGATCGCTTGATCATGTGTTTAGATCTGTCTTTGCCTGGATCTCATATCTTGTGCTGTAACTTTCCACTTGTTGCTGCTTCTGTCTGTTGTTCTTCTCCAAGTTTCCACATTTTATGCTGCATTGCCCCACTAGCTATGCTTTCACAATCTTTTGCTTTCTTTTTCTTGCTTAAATTCTTCTGCTTTCTTGTTGCTGTTTTCTGCCTCTGAGACACCTTCATCATCAGTCTTCTGATGCTTTCAATTTCTCGGTCCAATAAATCTCCGGCTGTTGATTTCTTGTCGTCTGCTGAGCTAAGACGGCTTGCTCAGTTTTTACTCTCTGTATCTGTACTGTCACTTGCTGACTTCTTGCTTCTACGCTTGTTTCTGTTCTGACTGCCACCCGATCATCCATGCCCTCTTGTCTTCTGGAACAGAAAACTTCTTCTCCCTTCATTTGACTGCTCAACTGAGTCAAATGTTCTTTAGTACCAATACCTGCATTCACAAAACACTTGTTAAAATAAAAATCATAAGGCCTCAGTGCCTTACTTCCCATTGCCAGTATTTCAGTATGCTGATCCCAATCATTCTTGAGACTATCACTCAGTCTATCCTCAGCATCATCTTCTCCGAGAATGCCTCTGTATTCTGGTTCATAAAAATGAACCTCTTTATTTTCATTCATCTCTGTCTTTATATTCTGAACACTTATCTTTTGTACTTCTAGTCTCTGCTCTAGAACACTTAACTCATGCCATAAACCTGTCATCTCCTTTGAGAAACTTTCTATGCAATCTTCAATACTTTCACAAGCCAAGCTTTCTGTTGTCACCATCTCATCATCTGTTATCAGAACATAATTTTGATTCTCAACTCCAGCAATAAACTTAGTTATCTGTCCATCACTTAATAAAAACAATTTGTCATTATCAACATTTATAACAAATTGATCATCATCATGTATCGTCCCTGCATTCATACACAACTTGTCAGTTTGAAAACTACAAGTTTCAACTCTTGGTTCATATACCAGCTCCTCAAGCTGATTCTTTTCTTCATTCACAAGAACCTCCTGCGCTGTAACAACAAAAGCGTCACTGCTTTCTTCTTCAAAGTACTTATCTCCTGAAAGATTCTTTTCCATGCTTGTGACAGCTTCACAAGATTGCGCATCCTCCTCAACACCTTCACCAGTTCTTGACCAATCACCAGCTGGTCCTTCTCTTTCTGCACCAATATTTCGATTAGACTCCTCTTTCTTCATTTCCTCCTGAGATCTTGCTATCTCAGCATCGATCTAAACAGTCTTCAGATTCAAATCTTCTTGAACAAACTCTAAAGCTTGCTCATCTCCTTGTACTGTACCTGCAAACATACACAACTCATTAGTTTTAAAACCACAAGACTTTTTAGTCTCGACTGCTTCCTCCAATACTTCCTTCTGAACAGATCTGCGTGTGGAATTTTCAAATTCCAACTCTGCGTCAAGAACTCTAAGTCCTTTCGTCAATAAGGCAATCACACTTTGCCTCAACTTCACCTGTAATTGTCACCAAATCACTCTCTTCCACTTCAGTGGAAAGATCCATTTTCTATTTTGGTTTTCCTGCTCTTGCAGCCATTCTTCCAGTACCTGCAATTATACTTTCATTACTACAATCTCTCTTCCTCTGACCTCATCAGTCATCTCACCTATGTGGCATTCCTCTGAACCTTTTCTCTGATTCTCCATGGTCATATTCTCCATGAGTTTCTCACTCACCATGAGTTGCACTAGCCTCTACGACAACAATCTCTTATGCTGCCACTTACCTCACCAAGCTCTCCTCACTCAGTCTTTTGGTAAGTACTTGGTTCACTACCTATAGAACCCTTGAGAACTCTCTCTGCTCTCTCCAAGCTATCTCTTCAACTCACCTTCTTCTTTAGGAAACCGCAATTGTCCTCTTTATCCAACTTTTAGCTGAATGCCAGGTTCACTGCCATCATCTTCTCTGCAACCATAAACTTCAATTCATAAATTTCAAATCAGGAAATCATCTCACCTTTAAGATCTTGCATGATCTTGTCCTCCCTTTGTTTCTGCAATCCTGTTCACTTGTGTAGTTTGCATATCAGATTTAGAAATCTGATCTTCCTTTCAGTCATTCATCACACATTCAAAGAAACACACTTTAGTTTTCAACAAAACCTTCTGTCCTCATTCAGAAAAAAAAAAAAAAACAAACACCTTCAATTTCAACAGAGCCAATCTCTGATACCAAAAATTATGGCGGAAAAATCCCGCCAAACCCAGAATCAAAATTTCTCTAATGCATATAGAATGTATCTCAACATTTTCCTAAATTAAAACCTCAGTACCTGGTTCAAATCTTCAAACTGCTGCTTAAAACTGAAAATAATTACAACATTCTACATTCGATTTAAAACCCCTCAGCGTTTACATTCATTTCTTGAATCCAAAGCTCCACCATACATATGCACCCTTTTCTATTCAATGTATTACGCTGTCTCATGCAACAACACATCCACATCGCCACCTACGCATTTACCATTCGGTAATCCCAATTTGACCCAACAACAACAATGAAATTTGAATGAACGGTCCCAATGAGTCTCCAACACCCAATAAACACCCTTATCAGAACCAAAACTCTCTGCTTTGACTTTTTTTTTTTTAAATTACCTTTTGTTCTTTCCGATCCCACTATACTCTTTAGTCGACTCAAAAGCGGATATTAAACACCTTTATAAACAAAATCTATGTATATTTGCACGCCCAGATCTGGTTGACCGAATGTACCAACACATTCGAAAATTGCAATCTATATATGGCTTCAATTGTAACAGATGCAAAGTATTCGCCACTATGCCAATGTAATACTTGTCCATAGTTCCGATATGATATTATCGGAATCGCCGATCGCAATTCCTTTGAATGCCACAATTGCAGATCATTTCTACAGCTCCGATGCGATTTAATTAATTTGTATTCGCAACCACCACTGTGCTATCATATATATTGTTTTACAACTGTTCCGATTGCACAACTCCGACGCGATACAACCTCCCTACTCCGATGCGATTCAGTGGGAATCACTCATCGCAATTACAACATAGCCCTCACTTTCCAACTATCCAATGTTCAGATCCGATTCCAATCAAATATCAGAAATCACGAAAGCTTAACTGCCATGACTATCGACTGATCTCCCAATACCGATGCGATGTCCCTATAACTTTACAATTCCAAATGCCCTCTATTTCATCTGTGCTGATGTAATATTAATAGGCGATTGCGAATCGCTGTATTTAATATCACCACCAACATTTGGCAGCTTCCAAACTCCGGTCCAAAGTTTCCAGATCCGATTTAATTTTTAACCCGTTTATAACACCTCACCTGACATGAAAATCTTTCCTCGCTCTGATGCAATAATTTACACACAAACCCAATTACTCATGCAATCAAACAATATATCCTTTAATTCCATTCCAGGAATTCAATAAGGATTTACTTCACAATTTCTTTGTGTTCATAAATTCCCCAATTCACACAATTCGACAGCGCCAGGTTTGCAATAAACACAGAAATATTACAAATTAAATAAACATTCAAGTCATAATGACTTCAACCACTGTACAAAGAAAACAACACATCCAACATTACACTCATCATACATTGATACACATAACATCAGTTTTATTCATGCATATAAAGGAACAGATCTCGCCTTGAGCCACTTACATAAGAAAATAATCTCTGTTACACATATAATACAATTCACCCATTTGATCTAAATTCTCACATCACTCCAAGCCCCACACACCCATTCGTGCTTTCGCTCCACACCAAATCCTCTCTACTAACTCTTGTCAACGCCTTTGAGGCTTGATAATTTATACAAATTAATTAAACCAATTTAGACTCAAATCTCCTTAAATAACTCAACACCCCTAAAATCTAGATTCATCCCTAAAGTTTTGCAACTAAATCTATTTTAAATAGATTTTAGGTGTGGACTCAACTAAGTCCCGTACATAGCATTTATCCTTCCTAAAATTTCTACCTAATTCTATTTTCTCTCATATCCTTTTAATTAGTAGAAGAATATTTACAAAATCCTCACTTTTATAATTTATCTCCTATTTTAGTTGAAAATAACAAATTAATTAATAAAACAATTAAAATGTCACACCCCCCTTTATTACATATTGAAAAAATGGAAATTGGCCTTGATGCTCCTGCATCAAAGCCTAAGAGCCCCATTTTCAGATCAAAGAGAAATAAATGACCACAATTTTCCACATGGAGAAACAGGCCAAGAAGACAAAGATTAATGCTTTGTTTGACTCAGGATCACAAATGAACCTCATTGCAACATATATGGTAAAAAATTTGGGATTGAAAGTTCATGATCATGCAAGCTAATATCCAACGAGACAGGTAAATAAGGATGCATAGTTAAAGGTAACTAAATAGTGCAAAATCATATTTACTATTAATGTTGATTTTATTGATGAATTAGAACTATATGTAGTTCCCCTTGATGTATGTGGAGTGGTGTTTGGAAGTCCCTACATTTCCATGTGAGAAAAAATATTCATGTGGAGAGATAACCAATATTGGCTCATCAAGGATGGAAAATTGTTCACCATCAATGAACCCAAAAGAAAGTAAAAAATTTCATTGGTAAGTGCTGACCAAGCGAAGAAACTGATTAATTTTAGTAGGAAGTTTGTTTTACTATTTTTAAGAGAGATTTAGTTTATAGAAAAGTCATTAAGAGTAAAGGCATCCCTAGAAGGGTGTACTAAGAAATGGAAACAACAACAAAAATAATTATTATAGGCATACATGGATGTGTTTTAGGAAGCTAAAGGGTTACCACCAAGAAGTAAGTAGAGCACTAGATCCAACTATTGTCGAACTTCCCATCACCAAACATTTGGCTATACAGATAGTCTATTATAGAAGCAAGTGAGGTGAAGAAACAATTGCAAAAACTACTAGAAAATGGTTTTGTTTGAATGAGTACATGACCATGTGGGTCACCCATCATAATACTTCCAAATAAACATAGGACTTGGAAAATGTGTATTCATTACATGACACTAAACAAATTCACACTCAAGAATAGGTACCCCTACTAAGGATCGATGATTTGTTGATTAATTGCATCAACCAAAATACTTCACCAAGCTAGACTTAAATTCTGGATATCACGAAGCTCGAGTTAGAGAAGAAGATACTTGGAATGTCACCTCCAAAACTAGGTAAGGTTTGTGTGCGTGGTTAGTCATGCCATTTGGCCCATGCAATGCACCAACTATGTTTTTGAGGTGAATGAATGATATTGATGCAAGAGCATCTGACACCCTTAGTCAAAGGGAGGAATCTAAAACAGAGAGAAGAGGAAGACATGGACCAAGGGAGCAAAACAGGGAAAAATCTGTTTCAAAATAGATTTAAAGGATGGAATGGATAAAGTCTGGAGGAGACTTATCAACATGTGTTATATGCATGCACGTGTATGAGTGCTCTAAGGGCTTTTTTTAGAGGATATGATCAGATCCTTTCAGTGATCCAATCCAATAATCCAATGTTTCTTATATATATGAACCTGCACGTTCAAGAGGAGATATAGAGCAGTAGATAGACAAGATGTAGTATAAAGGAGGGTTTGTCCTAAGGCTGAAATGTCTTAGAATTGTAACCGTGCTCTGTATATAATAGAAAGCGTGTGTTAAGTGTTGATTTATGCGCCTGTCTGTGTTTAAGTGCAGAGATTCCGTCAAAGATAGACGAGATCCATGTTTTTAATGTAGAGATCTATTAACATGAGCGAAGGGATGAAGTGTTGATACATAGGATCCATTGGATCTTTGTGATCAATGGATAGGATCAAGTTTGTGGGAATAGAGTTATCGCATCGGTAGAACTCGTTTCCAAAGGGATGGACTCCATAGTTCAAGGAGTGCCGATGAGCGATGTTGGGTCCCTATAATACTAGTGATTACCCCATTACTATTGTAGTTATACCCCTTATTTATATTGTTGTGCCCCTATTACCCCCATATTGTTATTTCGGTGCCCCATAGAATCCCTCTATTGTTATTTTTGTGGCTTTATATTATTATTGTTAGGTCGGCTGGATTATATTGTGACTCCTTAGACTCCTATATATAGAAAGGAGGTTTTGTCATTTGTATCATCCAAGAATTGTTCATTTATGTAATGTAAAGGAGGTTTCCCCCTTGAAGAGGCTGAATTCTAAGGCGTTGATCTATCTTGTCTATCTTTTCTTGAGCTGGTTTCATAACATTTGGTATCAGAGCTTTGGATTCTAGGGTTTCGCTGCTCCAAACGGGTCATCGTGGCATTTTCGCTATAACGTTTTTTCTATGACGTTTCAGACGTCTCAAAACAAACCCATTTGAGAATAATTGGCGCTGAACCTTGGGTCCGAATTTCAGAGCGTTTCGCACGATATTTTCGGAGATATGATCTGAGGAAGTTGGCCTTTTTGCAGACTCCTGAATTACATTCAAAACAGGTGACCTGGGGAAAATCGTCATAACTCTCTCTCTGAGGATCGGATTGAAATTTCGTAAAAAGGTACAGAAAGAGGACGGACTGTAGTTTCTTTTATGTGTGTTTCAGATTCAAAGGTTGAAACAGTGACTCGTGGCACGTCGTACAAGTTCGCTCTACTGAGCTAGTCTAAAAGCAAGTCACTGTGGGAGATTTCACATAACTCTTACTTGGAGAATCCAATTTGGCTCAGACTTGTGGCATTGGAAAGAGGACGCAGAAGGCTACTACAGGTAGCAATTTTAGAACTGGATGATCCGCAATTACAGAGATACATCAGATTCAATATCAGGCTTCTATAAAGTGAAAAAAGGTGTGTAGTTTTTTTTTAATTTTTTTATCTAAGCTTGGTTTAACGGAATTCAAAGGGCATAGTAAAGCATTATTATCAGTAACTGATGCCCCAAGGAAAGAAAATGCAAACACCTAGTAAGGAACCTGAAAGCTCTAGCATGACTCATGAAGAAGAGGAAGAAATGCTACATGATATATCAAAATTACAAGAACAAGTGCAACAAATGTCACGCTCACAAAAGCTAACAGAAGCTAAGATAAGTGGCGTGGAATCTAAGATAAAGGGCATGGAAGCTAAGATGGAGGATTCGATGGTAAGTTTGAAGACAGACATGGAAGAATTGAAGAACTTGCTACAAGAAAGGGTCACTAATGGTGAAAAGGTAGTAAAGGAAACTCATGATGAGAACAAAAGAAATGTTAATCATGATTCCATAGACTCTAATGTTGGATCGAAGACTCACCATGTTCCAAAAATCGATATGAGGAAGTTTGATGGCAAGGATCCCGCCACATGGATATTACAGATGGAGCAATTCTTCGATCTCAATAATGTGCAAAACACACAAAAGGTACGTATGGCAACTTTATATTTGGAACCAAATCAGTTTGTATGGTATCAATGGCTTTTTTCTCGTAAACAATTTATCACTTGGGCAATTTTTACGGAAGAATTGATAGCACATTATGAGGATACAAAAAGCAACACTTTTTTTAGCCAATTGATAAGTCTCAAACAAAAGGGTTCAATAATGGAGCACATTGAGGAGTTCCAAAAATTGAACATAAGGGTAAAAGATATTCCAGAGGAGCATAGGATTGATGTGTTCATAGGGTCTTTAAAGGATAATATCCAACATGATGTGCGCCTTTGGGAACCTGATTCATTAGAGAAGGCATTCAGGTTAGCAAGAAAAATGGAAAGCAAAATTATGGCAACTAGGAAGCATACCATTCACAACTATAAAGATGGAAGTGTTGTTGCCCATAGTCTTCCACAACCTACAAGGTTGACACCACAACAATTGGAAGAAAAAAGAGCAAAAGGGCTTTGTTACAATTGTGATAGCAAATACACAAAAGGTCATAAGTGTGCTGAGAAGAAATTATTCTACATAGATTGTGAAGAGGAAGAAGAAAAGGAGCAAGAAAGGTCAAAAGAAGAGGATATATTCCAGGAACAAAGCCTAGATGAAGAACAAATAAATCCGACCATATCTTGTAATGCATTGGCGGGAATTACCACTCCTCAAACCATCAAGATAGAAGGACAAATCAAGAAGAAAAAGGTAATAGTGTTGATTGATTCAGGAAGCACCCACAATTTTATTCATTGTAGGGTAGCAAAAGAATTGAATTGCTTCCTATATCCAGCACCAGAGTGTCAAGTGATGATTGCAAATGGAGGAACAATAAATTGCTCTGGAAAGTGCCATAATATCAAGCTATCCATGGGAGAATATGTATTGACTAGCCCAATGCTTTCCATTCCAATGGGAGGTGCTGATGTTGTACTAGGAGTCCAATGGCTACAATCCTTGGGTACAATAGCTTTTAATTTTCAAGAACTTTTCATCAAATTTTCTCGGAAGGAAAGGAAGTTGAATTAAGGGGTATTGCAGGGAAACCAGGAAAGATAATCAGCTCTAATGGTATGACAAAGCTTCTAAAAAAGGAGCAAAGAGGTGTAATTGCACAATTATGTTCGCTAGATGTTTCCACATTGGAATCATCTATTTCTCCAGATCTCCAAAAAGTCTTGGACAATCATTCCAAGGTATTTGAGACTCCCAAAGGTCTCCCACCTATGCGTGATCATGATCATGCTATTCATCTGATTCCAGGAAGTGTTCCTCCAAACATCAGGCCGTACAGATATCCCTATGTCCAAAAAAGTGAAATTGAACGTATGGTTGCAGAAATGCTAGAGGCTGGTATAATTCAACCAAGTCAAAGTTCTTTCTCAGCTCCAGTAGTATTGGTGCACAAGAAGGATGGATCATGGCGCATGTGTCCAGATTATAGGGAGCTCAACAAGCTCACTATTAAAGATAAGTTCCCCATTCCTGTTATTGATGAATTACTGGATGAATTGCATGGATCAATTTACTTCACCAAGTTGGATCTTCGTTCAGGATATCATCAAATCAGAATGAAGATTGAAGACATTCCAAAAACGGCATTTAGAACTCATGAGGGTCATTATGAATTTTTGGTCATGCCTTTTGGCCTTACCAATGCACCTTCAACATTTCAAGGTTTGATGAATTCAATTTTCAAACCATTCCTTAGAAAATTTGTGTTAGTATTTTTTGATGATATACTAATCTACAGCAAGTCTTGGAAGGATCATGTTGAACATGTTGACAGGGTGCTACAACTATTGGAGGAGAAACAATTATATGCAAAAAGATCCAAATGTTTCTTTGGAGTCCAGGAGGTGGAATATTTGGGTCATATTGTATCTCATGAAGGAGTTAAGGTAGACCCTAGCAAAATTAAAGCCATTAAGGAATGGAAAATCCCCACATCCATAAAGCATCTGCGAGGATTTCTTGGGTTGACAGGGTATTATCGCAAGTTTGTTAAGAATTATGGGAGAATAGCAGCACCTCTAACAACATTATTGAAGAAAGATTCATTTTCATGGACTTCGGAAGCAACAAAGGCCTTTGAACATCTTAAAGAGGCAATGTGCCAAGCACCGGTCTTAGCTACACCGGACTTCACAAAAACCTTTATTGTGGAATGTGATGCTTCAGGAAATGGAATTGGTGCTGTTCTAATGCAAGATGAAAGACCCATTGCTTTTGAAAGTCGTCCAATCAAGGGAAAGTTTTTAAGCAAAGCTATTTATGAGAAGGAAATGTTGGCAATACTCCATGCACTTAAGAAATGGCGACCCTACCTAATGGGAAGACACTTCAAGGTAAAAACGGATCATGATAGCCTTAAATACTTTTTAGAACAAAGATTATCCTCTGAAGAGCAACAAAAGTGGGTCACAAAGATGTTGGGTTATGACTTTGAAATCATCTACAAAAAAGGGAAGCAAAATGTGGTGGCAGATGCACTCTCAAGAAAGGATGAGGATGTGGAAGCATTGTTGTGTGCCATTTCTATTATCCAACCAGATTGGATAAACGAAGCAAGGGAGGAATGGAAGAATGACGAAGAAGTGTGGGCACTTATTCGAAAGCTACAACAAGATTCCAGTACTTCTGATACATTTAGCTGGAAAAATGATTCGTTATGGTACAAAGATCGCTTATACCTCTGTAAGAATTCCCAGCTAAAACAAAAGATTCTTATGGAATTGCACACTTCTCCCTTAGGAGGGCACTCAGGATTTTTAAAAACTTACCACAGGGTTAAGAAGGAATTTTTTTGGGATGGCCTTAAATCAGATATTCAAAAGTTTGTGGCGGAATGTTTGGTTTGCCAAAAATAAAGTTGAAACAATTAAGACACCGGGTCTATTACAACCTTTATCCATTCCAAGCCAACGTTGGGAGGAGGTTTCAATGGATTTTATCACAGGTTTACCCAAGTCTGAGGGAAAGAGTGTCATCATGGTGGTAGTTGACAGACTTACCAAGTATGCACACTTTTGTGCATTATCACATCCATTTAAAGCCAGTACAGTTTCTACTGCATTTATGGAAACAGTTCAAAAGCTACATGGAAACCCAAAGATTATTGTAAGTGACAGAGATCCCATTTTCACTGGAAATTTTTGGACAGAATTATTTTCTTGTCTTGGTACTCAGTTAGCTCATAGCTCATCTTATCATCCTCAATCTGATGGGAAAACTGAGATAGTAAACAAATGTTTGGAAGGATATCTTCGTTGCTTTGTATCTGATAAACAGACACAATGGGTCAAATGGTTGCCTCTGGCTGAATGGTGGTATAACACTTCCTTCCATACAGCAACAAAAATGACCCCATTTATGGCACTTTATGGGTATCAACCACCATCCATCACATCATATTTAAGAGAAAATTCTAAGGTTCAGGCAGTGGAACATCACATCGAACATCAACAACAAGTCCTCCAACTCTTAAAGGATAACCTCGTGTTGGCACAAAATAGAATGAAACAACAGGCAGATCAACATCGCAGTGAAAGAAGTTTTGATGTAGGTGATTGGGTATTCCTACGGCTACAACCATATAAGCAAATGTCCCTAAAGCAAGCTAAGAAGGATAATAAATTATCACCAAAGTATTATGGTCCGTACAAGGTGTTGCAAAAGATTGGTACTATGGCATACAAATTGGAGCTTCCTGCAGCTTCTCGATTGCACCCAGTTTTCCATGTTTCATGTTTAAAGAAGGTTATAGGTGACAAGCTCCCAATTCAAACAATATTGCCAGAACTTGATGAGGAAGGAAAAATTATATTGGAACCGGAAGCAGTCACAGAAACAAGAACTCGACAGCTACGAAATCGATCAATTTCAGAGTATCTTATCAAGTGGAAGAACTTATCCGCTGAAGATTCCACATGGGAGGATGAGAATTTTATGCAGAAGTATCCAGAACTACTCAAGCGTTGAGGACAACACTTTTTTGAAGGAGAGGGGCATGTTGGGTCCCTATAATACTAGTGATTACCCCATTACTATTGTAGTTATACCCCTTATTTATATTGTTGTGCCCCTATTACCCCCATATTGTTATTTCTGTGCCCCATAGAATCCCTCTATTGTTATTTTTGTGGCTTTATATTATTATTGTTAGGTCGGCTGGATTATATTGTGACTCCTTAGACTCCTATATATAGAAAGGAGGTTTTGTCATTTGTATCATCCAAGAATTGTTCATTTATGTAATGTAAAGGAGGTTGCCCCCTCGAAGAGGCTGAATTCTAAGGCGTTGATCTATCTTTTCTATCTTTTCTTGAGCTGGTTTCATAACAAGCGACCACCGATGAAACAAGGACCATTGGATTGAAAGAGGATCAACGATGGAGGTGTGATCGGTGATTGCATTTGACGGAGGTCAAGGGACGACGGATTTGAATAGCTGATAAGAGATATGCTGACAGCTATATCGCCGATAAGCCGATTGGCGATTGTAAGGATCGAAGGTGTCAATAATCGGAGGTCAGCGTTGGAACAACGCTGCGGGAAAAGGATAAGGACCGGACCCAATAACAAATATAGGCCTGGGTATATAGTTTTGAAATCTGAACAAAGGTTTCAGAGCGGGGTTTCTTTGTTATCCCGTGTATCCCCGATATATGTGTGGTTGAGGAGTTTAAGGCTTAAATGCCCATATGTATGCTTCCGATGTTAATAAAGGCCGATAGTGTGGTGGCTCCGATTCTTGTATGGTCCATGGTTAAAAGGCTGAAGGCCTAAGAAACACTTCCGATAGGCTGAGTGGGCCATAACCCACAGGCCTCTAGATTGATTTGTTAAGGAAAAGGGATTTTTATTAACCCCCAAAATCTCTTTTCATCGGATATATTAACCATTTTATAGATTCATTCATTATTGTCTATTTGGATGTTATACTAGTATACAGTACTACCTGGGAGGAGCACATCTCACATTTGACACAAGTGTTGGAGACATTAAAGAAGAACTATTTGCTAGAAAATCTCAAGTAGTGTGAGTTTGCACAACAATATTTGGTGTATTTTGGATATGTGATAGGTGGAGGAGAGCTGAAGACAGTTCCTGCTAAGATGGAGGCCATCATGAAATGGTTGGTGCCTACTAATGCTTCTAATGTTAGGAGTTTTGTTGTGGTGGCATACTACCTGAGGAAATTCATAGCCTCATTTTCATATGTATCAACACCACTCCACACCATAACAACAAGTGACAAGAGTTGACATTGGGGAGAGCATCAACAAAGGGTATTTGAGGAGTTAAAGAAGAATATCAGTCATGCACTAGTTTTGGCATTAACGAACTTGCGATAGCCCTTTGAAATGGAGAAATATGTGAGGGGCTATGCTATGGGAGTGGTCTTCATGTAGGGAGAAAGGCTTGTATGATACCATTTTGAAGTATATCACGGGGAAGTTCTTAATTACCATACCTAAGAAAATGATTTCTATTCCCTACTGCAACCTATAAAGAAGTGGAAGCACTCTATGATGGGAAATGAGATAATAATCCACACAAGTCATTAGCCACTATTGTACCTTTAGGCCCATAATAAGCTACAACATACCAAGCATTACAACTGGGGGTTTCTCCAATAGTTTCATTTAGTGATCAATACAATAGGGGAAGCACAATGCCAAGGAACCGATGTTAACATACTGTTGTAACGGTCTCTGATGTCTCTAAAAGAATCACATTACAAAATGAAATGTTCTTTCGATTTCATTGCCCCAGAAGTGAAAAAAGTACACACCCGTTATTCCCAAGCTTCTTTAGGTCTTTTCCATCGACCAATTTCACACTGTAGTTGATGCAAGCTAGTTCTTAATTGAGCAATAAGAATCTTTTCTCTCCATGGAATGCTAGCTCCAATGTACTGTTTTTGTTGAGATTAGAAGTGGTGTTGAATTCCTAAACATAGAACTTCTTCTTTCTCCCCAAATCGTTTCCCCATATATGCTTACAAAACTTCATAAAAAAATTATTTAACTCCTTGCTATTTGTGGGACATGCATTGAGGTAAATATTCCATTTTTGCATCCATTTATTGTTTTATATCATCCATGATTTCTTTCTTTCACTCATGCCTTCATTGAATATAACTTTAGGCCATGTACCTACTCCCATTTGCTCAATTCTTTTTAGGTACCTTATGAGAAACACCATAGCAATTGCTTCAATGGGAGATGCTCCTGTTTCACTCAACATTATCTCATAAGGAACCAAACCTTTTATTTTAAACTTGCTCATGATCAGGCGTTTTTGGATTTTCTCAATTTAGTTCCATTTTGAGATAGGGATGCTGCTATCCAACAGTTCACACCCATATAATTTCACTGGACAAACTAGGAGCCCAAAAATCAATTTAATCATTTTCCAATCCCATAACTTTCCCTCTCTACTTTGGCTCTCAATTTTGGATGACACACCATTTATAAAATATTACAGTGTTTGATCTATTTTTCAATTCTCACCATGGGGAATATGATGTCTGGCATGACTAAATTCAAGTGTTATGGAAAAAATAGAGTAACATTGTTTGGACTGAATTGCATAGTGTACAAGCAAATTCTATTTTAGTCATTTGTTCACTTTATGTTGTATACAGGTCTTCCACCTGACGACATGGCAAGAAAGCAATAGCCACTCACTCATATGATAGTTGATCATGGTCGGTGAGACTAATGGTAATCAAGTCGTGCACACCAATGTCAATATTGATGTTATTTATACATTATAATATAAATAATTAGCTTGGAGATAAATTACTTTTAATATTTCATTTTTTTTATAATTAAATAAAAATATATAATGACTATGATATCTATTAATATATGATAATATAAATAATTAGTTTGGAGATAAATTATTTTCAATGTTTCAAATTTTTATAATTAAATAAAATTATATAAGGATTATGATGTCTATTAAGATAAGTATGATGTATTCAATTAAAATAAAATATTACTTGAAATTTTTAGAATTCTAATTTTACTTAAAAAAAAATAAATTTTTTTATGAAATCATTATAATTATAAATATGGTTATAACACAATTGTCATTGACTTTTGTATAATTTTATGGTAGTGTTTAATAATTACAAAAATATAAATGGATTCATTAAAGTTAAATTATGAAATGGGAGAATTAAGTTAACTCTATGAAAAATGAATTCAAATATTTAAAATTCATTAACATGATAATTTGTGCAACAAACTCACTTTTCCTTTTTTATTAATTAAATAAAATTGTAAAATAACTAGCTTAGATCCATCTTAACTCGTGATCTATCAAGTTCCCAGAGGGATTAAGTCTCTCAAGGTGAAAACCTCTTACGAGGGATTAATTGAATAAAATTGTAAAACAATAATTTTTGTATTGTTACTTATGAACTCATATTATCAACCAATCCATTTACAATGTTATGGTAGTAAATAAATAATTTAAGGGAATACAAATTGATTAATTTGTAGTATGTTTACATACTCTCATTTACAAAACCAAGAAGAGGAAGGGGAAACGAAAGGAAGATTATAATTGTGATTGTTGGAATTCCTTGTGTGGCAATGTTTCATGATCTTTATTTGTGTTATCAATCCTATGTTATTTGGAATCATGTGTCGATAATAAGTGCGAATGCTTGACAACAAATTGATTATGTATCGATGTAGATGAACTTTTTGAATATGTGATCCAGTTGTAACATTGAAATCACATGTTGGAAGTAATGCTTCCATGTCATGTGTCATGTGATTTATAGGTTGTCATTATGAGTTTCGAGGTGTTAGTCTACAAGTTCTTGATTCCTATGTTATGAGTTGGAGTCATGTCATGTCTATTCATAGATCCTGTTTCTTAGGATCTATATTTGTGGAAGTCAATGATTTATTTTCCTATATATATAAATGTTAGGAGATGAATAAAATAGAATGTGATTTTTTTTTGCGTATAATTTTTCTCCGATCTCTCTCTAATTTCTAATATGGATTAGAGCCTATTTCGGCTTCAATCCCTTAAGGGAGGGCCAAGAAGATGTGAGAAGATATTGGGTTTTATTTCAATATAATTAGATTAGGGTAGCTTAGGTGATGGTGAGGGTGCAGGCATTAGAGACAATTTCCCTAATCTGCCAGCAAGCTCTTCAATGTCTTGATCAACTTCCCTTTCTTCTGCTCTGGGCGCATCAGTCATTAAACTGATGTTTCATTCTTTTAAAAAAACTCACTATCAGGCTTATTAACAAACAGTGGCTTTTCGGGAGCTCTTAAAAGAAATGTCCAATTGGCGGACTTACGCAACACAACATATATATATATGCTACGTTATATAGTGTTTACACCTCAGCTCACATATTTCCACTATAACAAGCAATCCACATGACCCCAAACCGCTTATGCAGACGTAATTATATATAACAGTGATGTTTCCCTTTGCTCCTTGGCCTGATGCGAGATCGCATCGGCGATGATTATAGGTGGGGCCTTACCGTGGACAAGGCTCGGTATATATCGCACCGATGGCTATATGTCTCCGCCTCTATGCTAGTTTCGGGCCGATATATATATAAATCGCATCGCCCAAACAATGATCTTCTTTCCTCCGGAACCGATACACTTATACGCAGCGTTTAATACTTCGGTAGTTCCGCTATTCGGTGGTTGACTCAAGTAATAACTTCCCACCTCCGAAACGACGGACCTGGCGATAGATATATGTCGCAATTTATATTAATTCGCTCCCAAATTCTGAACTCGGCCCTTTGCCACGCTATGGCTCCTTTCGGGCGGAAGGCTTTGTAAATCGAGCATATAAATAACAGTTTCAACGAACCTCTCGACGCCAATATAGTCTCGGACCAATAGGGTAAGAACTTCCAGTTATAAAGTTCCAAAATCCGCTACAGCCACTTAATGGAAGTCGCAAGAGTTCTTAGAACAAACAGAGACATATGCGCATTTGTAAAATCAAGCCTGTATAACCATAAAATGAAAGGAAAGGTGCTTTCGATGCTTAATATACAGTACTACAGCATGCGGAACCCAGGCACCGATTCAACATTATTAAAGCGCCACACAATAATCTACACATGCATATACAGAGTCGTTTAATAAGAAACACCGAGAGAACAAATTTTCAAAATAATACTATGGCACTCGCCCCTCTCCTCTCCTCTGTCTGATGAGAGCTTCGCTGCCTCTTTATTTATCATTAAGGATAGGCCCTCTCGGTCCTTATCCGATACAAAGAAAAGCATGCTTTACAAGATGATTTAAAGCTTGAAAAGCTCTGTTACAAATAGCATGATTTATTGCTAGAATTTATTCTATTTTTAACTAAGAAAGCATAGAAATTGCAGGCTAAAGGACCCCACTCCCTTGCCTGTAGATTTTTATTTTTATTTTTTGGAATAATTTGGAAGATTTTTCCCCTCTGAGTCACATGCTCCCGCATCATTAGGTATGTGCATGTAATGTTCAAACCCTTTTGGATTAGAGCCCTCATTTTTTCAATCGAAGAAATAATTATTGCTTCAGTCCAAGTCTTCCCAATAATCTGTTTGCCAAGGCAAGAAGTTGTGACAAAGACACTACTTTCAATTCGTGACGCCTAAGTTTGTGTGGATAATTGTGGTGATTAGATCGTTGCTACTCCGAGAGAGAGGATGTTAGAAATTACTGCCATGAGGGACTTTTTTTGGCTGTCACTTGAAGGAGCAGATCTTCAAAACAAATCTCTGTGTGGGAGAATATAGAGACTGAAGAGTTCTTCTTAACAAAAATATATTGGAAGTTCAGGATTGATGTGGCCCTCACGTTCGCCACCCAATTAAGTCATATTCAGACTGTGTGCACCAGAAAAAAGAGAGGAATGATTCTTTATATATCAAGGTGTTATATGAAACTTTTTATTAAGAAAAAGTTAAATACAATTAAAGGTAAATGTAAATATTTTCCATGGTCTTATTTATTTTTAGCATAAAGAAGAGGCATCAATAATTTTTGAATGGCAGATTGGTTGAAGGCATTGGGAAGGCTAATGGTCAAAGAAAGATGTAAATGAGGGTCTCTGAAGAAGAATTTCAGTTTGGTGACGTACAAAAAGTACATTGTTGTATGTTTGAGTGGTTGTTATATTTAATAAGTGATGTTTGAGTGGTTGTTATATTTAAAGAGTGATGTGTAAAGTGATTTTATTTATTTGTAAAATTATTTTGGTATGTAAAAAAAAACAAGATGCAAAACCACAAAGAAAAAATCGATTATTGAATATACTAATGTGATTCGTCGTGGTCCGGGAGAATTAGTTATTATTAGTTCTTAATAAGGTCAAGTTGGTGTGACCCATCGTTCTCTGGGAGCATCAATACCAGTTATTTTATATGAGGTTAAGTCGTAGAATTATCTGCTGAAGACATCCATGAATGCTATCCTAGATAATTGATGAAGGCTGTGCAGGGACGTGGATTCAACATATGATGGCAGTTCCATAGGATGGTTAAGTATCGAGAGTAACCCATTGCACTCGAGGAGGTTGAGAAGCATAAATTCTGCAAAGTACGACAATGATGGTATGAAGTGGTTATGTCTTAAATGGATCAAGTGGGAAGCTTAAAAGTGTGGTGAAGAAAAGAGAAGAAACCATGGGATTTCAGAGTGGATATGAGTGCTAGTGATGACCATATCATACATACGTGACATGATGTTTAAGGTAGGGTGTTGGAAGTAATGCTTCCATATGATGTTTCATGTGAATTATAGATTTTCATTGTGAGTTCTGAGGTGTCAATCTAGAAGTTATTGATTCCTATGTTATGATTTGGAGTCATGTCATGTCCTAGTCATAGATCTACTTTCTTAGGTTCTATATTTGTGGATGTAAGTGATTATTTTCCTATATATGTAAACTTTTTGAGATGAATAAAATAGGGTGTGATTTGTGTTGTGTGTAATCGCTCTTTGATCTCTCTCTAATTTCCAATATTACATGACTACAATATTATTATGTTTGTGACACAATATCTATTTATAACTTTCATTAGATTAAAGTTGTATAGTGCAATGCACATGTTGCATCGTTGCTTGTACATCATTATGCCACTTTGATACCATGACCAAATTTGTGTGCCCATACTTCGAAAAATATCGAGGATAACTCTTATTAGTATGATTCCTTTTTTTATGGAATTAATATTTCTGTGACTACTTATCACATCAAACCTCCATTTCAACAATTATTGATCCTTGGAGAAATTTCACTTTAATTTACTCTACTGTTTATTGGTTCTTGACTTGGGGTGATTGTATGTTTATCTTTATGTACAATCTTTGTTGAAAAGTAGATGAATGCACAAGTAGGTTTGTAGGTGTATTTAGAAACTTAGGAGTTAGTTAATTTCAACCCAGTTTAATGTGTTTATTAGGTTAAAATGTGTTTTTTAATATGCATTAGTGGCATTGTAATCTTACAGTCATTATATGTTCTAGACATAGAGTAATCTCACAACTTGTATTCTACCCAATACTAATGTCTATTGATCCATAGCTTGACACCTAACTGGTCCATGATCTATATTTAAAGAGCATGGAGGGTCATTGCCAATGATCGATTATGAGAACTCTTTCCCATACAAATTTTCTTTTGCATTAATTAAATTGCCTCAAGTGGTAACATTAACTGAGGCCATGGAGAGTTGCTCTCTTAGAGGGTTCAAACCATTTAAAAATACTCGTGTTATGGTCTTTGATTTGGTTGTACAAGTGGTTCTTGAAGGCGTTCATCCTGTTTATAATGCCCTATTTTCTAAAAATGGTATCATACCCTGTTTAAAGAGTTTCTCTTGTTTTTGATCGACATCTTGACCACACGTTGCTACATTTCGAACCTCTACTATTTCTGTACATTTCTAACCTGAATAAATTGTTTCATTACTTTTTAAGCATTACTCAGTTAAAAGACCTTTTATTTCATCTGAAAAGGTGTTTGTTTGTTTGGATATGCTTTTTATTTATCAGATTTGAAGGTATACAATTTGAATATGCCCTTTTTAATTTTTTTTACAAAGTTCATATTTTAGTTTTTCATTTTTATTCCCGCTTTTCTACTTTTCACAGTATGAATATGCTTTGCTCCTTATGCTTCGTGCAATCCCGAAAAATTATAAACAGAGCGGAAAATATTTTATTTTCCACATATGCTCTTTGTCATGCACTCCATGAGATTTGGACAATAAAAAATGAAAATAACTTATATTTTCTAAGTAATTTAACTCATATATAACCCCTTTGTTGATGAGTTTTGGAATATTATTTCAAATTGTCATTTCTTTTGGATGAGCAAATTTTTTTTGCGAACATTCACTTCGAGGAAAAACTCCAACAACACCACCACTATCATCTGCATCGTCCTTCACTAGTATTGCTATGTGTTTTTACCTAGCTAATTTGGTTGAAAGTTGCTCTATTTATTAAGAGGTTTTAAGTTGAAGTCTACTTTTTTAGTTATTTTTTGAAAAAGTTTGCGTAAACTTAAGTTGTTTTAACACTTTATTGTAAAGTGCATTTAACTTGTATTATAGAAGTGATTAACTATAATATTCTTTTTTAAAGTTATCTTTCTTCATCATCAACAACAATAACTACAACCTCCCCATCCTCCATTATCGTTATATGTTTTGGGTTAGCTCACTTGGTTGAAAGTTACTTTATTTAGTGTAAGGTTTTAAGTTCAAGTGCATTTTTTAAATTACTTTTTGAGAAACTGTATCTAAGCTTAAGTTATTTTAACACTTTGTTGTAAAGTGTATTTTACTGGTATTGTAAAAATGAATCACCATAGATAAATTTAATATTCATTTTTTTAGTTATTTTTTGTATGAACTCTCATTTATAAAATAACTTCATTGTAAAAGTACTTCTTACTTGTTTTATAAAAGTGAATCACTCCATACTGTAACTCATTTATAAATGTGAGTTTGTAGGAAAAATTAGTAAAAGAACATATATATATATATATATATATATATATATATATATATATGTATGTATGTATGTATGTATGTATGTATGTATGTATGTATGTATGTATGTATGTATGTATGTATGTATGTATGTATGTATGTATGTATTTTTATATTTTTATATTTATATTTTTATATTTTTTATATTTTTTATTTATTTTATTTTATTTATTTATTTATTATTATTATTATTTTTCCCGGTAACATCCATCATCATGTGAGTCAACTTCTACTAGCCACACATTTCTTTGTCACTATTAATGACTTTTTCTAAAAAGAGCATAACATTCACATTCGAAGTTTGTTTACAGTGCTGTTTCTTTTCAACAACCTAATTTTTTTGAGCTTTCAATCCACATAGTCAGTATCAACTTTTCAATATGTATTATTGACATATTATAAAGTATCACTCCAAATAAAATTTTGCTTACCAATACCAACTAATTCTCATAGAAATCCCACATAAAGGATATAATAAAAAGTAAATGATTGTGCTAGATTACCTTGGGAGAAGAAAAATCCCACACTGATGTTGATAAGAAATCCAAACAATATAATAAGATTGATAAAACACATGGATTAATTAGAATGTCCATTTCTATTGATTTACAATTTCAGGTTCAAGGAATTGATGATGATGCAGGAGTATCTACAAGTCAAAACCATTTTGACTTTCTTAGGTCCAAACCAATTTAACATAGTAAGTTGGTTTCCTTAATTTTATTTAAATTGTTATATTTTCCTAGTGGCAACTATAGAAGGTATCTATGTTGTTAGGAAGTTAGTGGATTTTCATTTAGTTGCTATGTAAAGGGATAAACTTAGCTGATTTAATAATTTGTTAGATAATCTCGAAAAATAGATTAAATTTGTTCAAGACTGGTTACAAGAGTTTTATCAGAGGATTATTTTAATGTAATTCAGAGAGTTGGAGAGCAAGAGATTCAAATTCAAGAGTTTGAGAGTATGAGTGATGTTTAAGGGATAAATACTATACACATGCTATTAATTTGCAATCTTCAGCTTCGTTGCTAAATATATGAATCTGTTTGTGTATTTCAGTGTGCCTTTGTGTGGTTGAATTCATTTTGTACTTGAGCTATGTTATAGCCAGGTGACTAGGAGGAAATGGGGTTCCATTTTCATTTGGAGTGCATTTTTTCCTATATACGAATATAGTGGTTGAGACATATTGGGAGAGAGCACATAAAGAGGTTTTGTGCAATGTAGCAGCCCACATACCAAAAGCCTTACTTCTTTGTACTCATAATCATTTTCTATTCAGAGAAAGAGAGCAAAGCGACCTTAACTTCCAGCTTGGTTTTCTCCCGAAGTTCTCAAGTTATATCTTGTGTCAAATCATGGTTTCGGTTTTTTTATTTCATTTTTCTCGATTTTCCGTATAATTATAATTTTCATGCATACACACTAAACAATAATTAATAGATCCATATATCTAAAGAGGAATAAACCCTCATAGCATAGATTTCACATTTTTAAGTATAATTTATCAGATCTTTTGTGATGAACTATCCAGTGGAATATCCATGATAGTTTACAGATCATATTGGTATAAGAGAAGCTTTCTTTTATTATATTATGGTTATTTGTATGGGATATATATTGGTGAAGCCAAATCCATAAAAGCTTAGTCATGACCAATGAATATATGAATAACCCTCGTGATCGTATAGAGGAGAAGTTTTTTGTGGTCGGAAGCACAAGATGAAAATATAAACCATAAAGTGAAACTCCTAATGGTAGCCCTGAATAATAATATTTGGATATTCAAAGAACATGGGAGATATAATGCATAGGTATGATAAAAGGGGACATCAAGAGATTGGGAAGAAACAAAGAATGAGTTGAAGAAAGGACCCAAAAAAGATCAACCTAGATTGAGTATAGTGAACCATTCATATTCCTTGTTCAAAATGGAAGAAAAGGATGATACCAAGTCATAATAAGGTGAGATAGATGTTATAAATATATATAAATAGTTGTATCAATTAGAATTTTATTTTAGTGTTCAACATATAGAGAAAGAACAAAATATTTCATTTACACGACTGAAATTAGATGGCCATGCCCTGATCTAGTGGGAAATCCACACAAAGGCATTAAGGTTGGAGGGAGATCCTCCAATGACTAAGTGGGAATAATTTAAAACCCTCATAAAGTCACAATTTGACCATATTAAGTATGTAGAGGACTAGTGGATTTGGTGGCACGACTTTAGGTAAAAGAAAGGGAAACATGTACAAGAGTACACCATAAAGTAAAAAAAGATGGTCATAATGTTGGGTATCTCCCCAAAGAACCCAGATGTACTCCCAAGTATCTATGGGGTATACAAAACCATCTACATAAGCAAGTGATGATGTTCAAGCCTAGAACTGTGGATGAGGCTTGTGTATATGTATAATACTTTGAGAACATATGAATGAAGAAAGGGAAATTAAGTGGATGAAATAAGAAGGAGCAGCAATATGCTTCTAAGAAAGGGGATAAGAAGTAGAAAGCGGGGCTTGGGGGGTGATGGAAGCCACAACACACTAGTGCAAAGACCTTGATAGCCACTGCAACCATTATAACATTGACGGTCATACAGAGGAGAAGTGATGGAAGTTGCATCCAAAACTTAACTCAAATGTTGAAAATCATACACCAATCTGTACACATTAGAAGAAAATCAAAGTCAGTGATCAACACATATTGATCTAAATTGGATCCATGAAAATAATCATAGAGACATGACTGTATCAAAATAGGACATACTTCCAAATTTATGAACACAGAATGATCAAGAAGACCTCTGACAGTGGTAGTTTACAGCTAGCGAGGAACGACGAGGACCTCGGTCAAAGCGTGTTGACCAAGGCCCATGGAGATCGCATAGGAGGCAAAACTGGCCATTGGGAAGCTCGGATAAGGAAACAGAGGGCATTTCTGACTAGGAAAAACCCCTTGAGAAGGAAAGGCCCCGAGCGCTCGATCGCATGGAAGCCAGGAAAACCATGGGGAAAGCACTGAAGGATAAAGGCGGGACCCGTGCTCCAAAACCGACGGTATATCGAGGGCACCCTTGGGCAGTAAGTGGATTTGGAGAAAAACGAGTGATTCCACTCAGCGCCCGACAAGTGGCAGGTGGAGGAGAGAAAAAACCACTGCTCATCGCGTGCTAACGGTCGAGCAAGTCAACCGTGCGAAATGAGAGAATGTCATAGGATCTGGGGGCTCCAGATTTAACGGCTGAGATTGCGCCCGATGGAGAAACTGGATTTGACAAGGGATTAATCCACGACAGAGAGAAGTTTGACATCCGATTTGACCACTGAGGTGGCGGATGATTCATTCCATGGTGAAACTAGAAAACTGAACCGACGAGGAAGAGCTAGTGCAGTTCATAGGAGGACAAGTGGCCACTCCCTGTGAGCCATTGATGATGACGTTGAGACAGGGAACTCCAAGCGAGTGGTAGCAGGCGATCCGATGGGGGTGGAAGAGGAAGTGAGCAGTCATGAGATTGATTGGATTTAAAACCATGAATAGATAGAGAACATACACGGAGAAAAGAAGAGAACGAAGACAAAGAGAGAAAAAGAGAAGAAAAGATAGTGAAGCAAGAAGCAAAAAGATGGAGAGCCGAGCTGACCTGCAGCACAAGGCAGCATCGAGCAATCCTTGAGAGGATCTATGAGGAATTGAGCACCACATTGGGCTCCTCCCATTAAAGACCAGAGAGGTCAAGAGCTGGTAAGGAAAAGAGTCTTTGCACTCTAGTGGCTTGGGGAATCCAAGGACCACCCTGCCAAGCAATTCTGTTTCAGGAGACTCAGATCGAGCTCCTCATTGTAAATCTCTTCTTTAAAGACACAGTAAAAGAATGCCACCATTGAAATCTGGACCGGAGATGTAGCCCTGGAGGATAGGGTGAACTCCTTATTAATTTGTTGTGTTCTTGTATTTGCTTACTGTGTTTCTCTTGCTGTTTTCCATATTACCAGTGTCTATGTATTTTGCAATCTCATCGATCCGTTTCCTAAAATAACATAGAAACACACCAGCACATGAGTCTGTAATACCTTCATTCATAAACTATTTAATTGAGGTCACTCAAGGGTGATTTTCAGGTCAAGTGGTATCGGAGCTTTAAGCTGTTAAGTTTAGAAAAGCTTGTGTTGGTTTAACTGTTGAATGCTAACTAGATCAAAGCTCAAATTAGGAGAAGGAGAGTTGGTCAAAACTAATCCTGAAATTGGGAGAGTCTATCCTCAGAAGAAAATGTCAGAGGAAGGTTCTATGGGGCTAGAACCTCAATTCATCGAAATTTTCCTAGCCATAAAGTCCATGGTAGAAGAAATGTATAGGGACTTTAGAAAACATAAGGATGAAGATTCATCAAGCTTCGAGCAAGACAACGGAGAAGATGCGTCTCACTTCCATGACCACTCAAAAGGAAAAGGGAAAGAGGAAATATTTCTCACACCTCCTAACAACCCTAAACACAAGAAAAAAGCATCTTTGATCAAACTAGATGTTAAATTTTATTTACCTATATATGATGGAGAATTAAATTCAGAAAAGTTGGACAATTGGATTAGACAAATTGATTTTATTTCAGAGTACAGAACATCGACTCAGACAAGAGCAAGATTCAGCTGGCAAGCCTATGCCTAGGAGGCACTGCCTTGGTTTGGTGGGAAGGTAGAACCCAAGCTGATATGAAAATACATGGTAAAACTATCTCTGTCTGGAGTGAATTTGTTTCTGCAATAAAAAAGTAGTTCTATCCACTGGCCCACATGCAGCAAGGCATGATGAGGTGGCAAACTCTTCGACAGTTGAAAGGGCAAAGTGTGCAAAGGTACACTCAAGAATTTAGAAAGAGAGCATTGATTCTAGGAATCTCATTAAACTCATCAGAGACTATGTTGAAGTACATTTGTGGTCTACACAGCTACATGAGGCATACCATCCTCATGTTTAATCCCACTAGTATAGATGAGGTATCTGTATAAGCTACTCATCTAGAAGCTAGAGGAAAGAATGGAAATCCATAATTTGGGGGACCATCCCAACCCACTGCAAGCAAGAGCAAGGAGAAAAGAAAGCAGAAGTGGAAAGCAAGGAAGGCTAACACTACACAGAAGAGTAAAGCTTCATGCACTCACTGTAAAAAGGATGGGCATGATGATGAGCATTGCTGGATTCTACATCTAGAGCTGAGACCTAAAATGTTCGAGGGAAATAAGGAGAAGACTGCTACAAACATTCAGAAAGATTTGGGGACAGACTTGGGAGATGAAACAACCATTGCAGCTACAGGTATAAAAGGTAAGAATTCCGAAGCATCTACTAGTAATTCTGCACAATCTATTATTGATGAAGAAAATGAGAGAAAAGACATGAGCTTTTCCATATTCGAGTTATTTCCAAACATCAAAAGATTGATACTTTGTTTGATAGTGGCTCACAAGTAAATTTAATTTCTGAAGCAATTGTAAAGAAGTTGGGATTAGCAACTAAACCTCACAAGAAACCATACCCATTAGGATGGTTAGATGATAAAGCACAACTACAAGTGACTAGACAGTGCAAACTCAAGTTTTCTTTTGGGTCAACATTTGTAGATGAGGTTGAGTTAGACATAATTCCTTTGGATATATGTGGAATTGTTTCAAGAAGTCCTTAATTGTATGATAGGAAAGCTATTTTCTATAGAGCTGAGAACAAGTATCTACTTGTCAAAGATGGAATTGAATACTTTGTAAGAGCTCATAAGCTCAAGAATAATTATACTCTCATAAACTCAGGGCAGATGAAAAGAATGATAAATTCATGCAAACAATTCTTACTGATGGTTTTAAAGGAAAAGAAACATGAAAAAACCAATGTATTTGAGGGCTGTAATGCTAAACAACAAGCTGATTTAGAAAAGGTTGTTTCAGAGTATGATATCTTGTTTCAAGAACCTAAAGGTCTGCCACCAAAAAAGGTAATAGTACATGATATTATTTTGTAGCAAGATGCTCCATTTCCTGACATTGGAATGTAGAAGTTGTCTGCATTAGAGAATGCTGAAATCAAGAAGCAGGTGCAGGAGTTGCTTAAAAAAGGGTTCATCAGACCTAGCACATCACCATGTGGGTCACCGATCGTTTTGGTGAGAAAGAAAGATGGCTCGTGGAGAATGTGCATTGACTAACGAGCACTAAATAAGATAATACTAAAGAATCGTTATCCCCTTCCTCGCATAGATGATCTTTTGGATCAATTGAAGGAAGTTGTTTATTTCTCCAAGTTAGACTTGCACCGTGGATACCATTAGGTCAGAGTTGCAGAACAAGATGCATGGAAGAATGATTTCAAAACAAAGCAGGGATTGTATGAGTGGCCGGTTATGCCTTTTGGCTTAACTAATGCTCCTGCTATTTTCATGAGATTAATGAATGATGTACTCAGACCTTTTCTTGATGATTTTGTTATTGCGTATCTAGATGACATTCTGATTTTTAGAAAAACATGGGAAGAACACTTAAAGCATGTTAAGAAGACACTAGATGTTTTGAAAAGAGAAAATTTTTACGTTAAACTCTCAAAATGTGAATTTGGCAAAACATCTCTGAATTATTTGGGTCATATAGTAGGGGGTGGTGAACTGAAGATAGATCCCTCTAAGGTGGCAGTGATTGTAAACTGGCCTAAACCCAAGTCTGCTACATAAGTGAGAAGCTTCTTAGGGGTAGCACAATATTGGAGAGAGTTTATTTCTAACTTTTCCTCAATTGCAGCTCCCTTACATGTTTTAACAAGATTGAACAAGGTGTTTCAGTGGGGAGGCAAACATTAGAAAGCCTTCGACACCTTGAAAGAAAATATTAGTACAACACCTGTACTAGCACTGCCTGATCTTCAAAGACCATTTGAGATCCAAACAGATACTAGTGACTATGCCATGGGAGTAGTGTTGACACAGCATAGTAAACCCATATGTTATCATTCTGAGACTTTTAATCCTGTAGTAGTTAACTATCCTACATATGATAAAGAATTGTATGCATTAGTTCAGAGTGTGAAAAAAGTGGAAAAATTACTTAATGGGCAAAGAGACAATAATACATACTAATCATCAACCACTTCACTATCTACACTCCCAAACTAAGTTGCAGCAATCAGGACACTACACATGGATGAGTTTTCTACAACAATTTCATTTAGTCATCAGATATAAAAAGGGCATACATAATAAAGTTGCAGACATGTTATCTAGACCCCTTATAAATGCATCTACTATACTTAGGAATAGTTCTGTGCTACATGAAAGCTACATTGAACAATATGCTCAAGATATAGACTTCAAAGATGTATATGCAACTTTAAGTCAAGGAAAATGAGTAGAAGAATTGGATTATCATGTAAAGGACTAACTCTTATACCATTGTGGGAGGTTATGCATTCCAAAAACTGAAAGAGTAAAGATAATTTGAGAAGCACACACTTCTCTAATATCAGGTCACTTTGGGGTAATTAAAACAGTTTCACAACTGCAAAGATTTTGTTATTGGCCAAAAATGAATGAGACAGTTTCTAGATATGTAAGAGGGTGTACTATGTGTGCTAAAAGCAAGCCCAGCAATAGAAAACTAGGCTTGTACACTCCACTACCAGTTCCTTCTCACCCTTGGGAAAGTGTTTCCATGGATTTTGTTGGAGGACTACCTAAATCCAGGAAAGGTCGTGATTATATGTATGTTGTTGTGGATAGGTTCAGCAAAATGTGTATTTTGATACCCTGTAATAAATAGATTACAACTAAACAAACTACAAAAGTGTTCTTTGAACATGTATGGGTTCATTTTGGATTACCCACTTCCGTTGTATCTGATCGAGACACCCGATTTGTGGGAAATTTTTGGTCGAGTCTGTGGGAACTGATGGACACCGCTTTTCATCCACAAGCTGATGGCTAGACAGAAGTAGTTAATAGGACAATGATCTAGTTACTCCGAGGATATTGTAGCAAACATCCTAAGCTTTGGGATGAACATTTGTGTTATGTGCAGCATGCTTACAACAAAGGAAAACATTCTTATACATAGAGATCTCCTTTTGAGACCTGTTTTGGTTTCACACCAAGGTCTCCTTTGGATTTTGTCTTTGGTAAAGACACCACAGTTGAGGGACACAATGATGTGGACAGGGAAACTAGGTTCATTGAACAAATCTAGGAGATCCACCAGGCAGTACAGGAACAGCTGGAAAGGAGCCAAGCCAAATACAAGGCAAGGCATGATAAGCATCAGATGGAGCATAGTTTCCAAGTTGGTGACCAAGTCTGGCTATATATCAGCAAGGACAGGATGTAAGGTGAAGGTAAAAAGCTAAAGCCTATCAGGTATGGACCTTTCAAAATACTTGAGAAGATTGGTGAAAATTCTTTTCGCCTTGATCTACCAGCTTATATGCACATCTACTCAGTCATAAATGTAGATTGCTTGAGATTGTTTGAACCTTCTCTAATTGAAGATCTCGAAGAGCAAAGTCAATTGCCTTCTATTGATGACCTGCTACCTGAATATCTTAATGAGTTGCAAGAAGACATAGTTTTGGACAGGAAAGTGAGGACGACGTGCAGAGGAGATGTTGAGTACCTCAGAATTGGGCTCAAAGGTTCAAAGCTGAGCAGTGCAAAGTAGATTGAGATTGGACAAGTGAGACAATTGTACCCTCACTTAGTCGATGCTTTAAAACCAACTTTTGGTGGTCCAAAATCTTTTTCAGTGGGAAGGCCATGATCCGAATTGGATCCATGAAAATAATTAGAGAGCCATGACTGTATGAAAATAGGACAGACTTCCAAATTTATGAACATAGAGCAATCAAGAAGACCTCTAACAGTGGCAGTTTGCAACCAACAAGGAACGACGAGGACCTCAGTCAAAACGCGCTGACCGAGGCCCATGGAGACCGCGCAGGAGGCAAAATTGGTCGTTGGGAAGCTCGGATCGGGAAATAGAGGGCATTTTTGACTGGGAAAAACCCCTCGAGAAGGAAAGGCCTTGAGCACTTGGTTACATGGAAGCCGGGAAAACTGTGGGGAAAGTGCTGAAGGCTAAAGGTGGGACCCGCACTCTAAAACCAGCAGTATATCAGGGGCACCCTTGGGCGGTAAGCAGATTTGGAGAAAAATGAGCGATTCCACTCGGCGCCCGATGCGTGGCAGGTGGAGGAGAAAGAAAACCACACTCATTGTGTGCTAATGGTCGAGCAAGTCAACCGCACAAAAGGAGAAAATGTCGTAGGATCTGGGGGCTCCAGATCTAACGGCTGAGATCGCGCTTGATGGAGAAATTGGATTTGACAAGGGATTAAGCCGCGACAAAGAGAAGTTTGACATCCGATTTGACTGCTGAGGTGGGGGGTGAGTCATTCCACGGTGAAACTAGAAAACCAAATCGAAGAGGAAGATCTGGCACAGTTCATAGGAGGATAAGTGGCCACTCCCTATGAGCCATTGATGATGACGCCGAGACAGGGAACTCCAAGTGAGCGGCAGCAGGCGATCCATTGGGGGTGGAAGAGGAAGCAAGCAGTCATGAGATCAATTGGCTTTAAATCCATGAATAGACAGAGAACATACATGGAGAAAAGAAGAGAACAAAGACAGAGAGAGAAAAAGAGAAGAAAAGACAGTGAAGCAAGAAGCAGAAAGACAGAGAGCTGAGCTGACCTGCAGCACAAGGTAGCATCGAGCAATCCCTGAGAGGATCTGTTGGGAATTGAGCACCACATTGGGCTCCTCCCATTGAAGACCAGAGAGGTCAAGAGCTGGTAAGGAAAAGAGTCTGTGCACTCTAGTGGCTTGGGGAATCCAAGGACCACCTTGCCAAGCAATTCTGTTTCAGGGGACTTAGATCGAGCTCCTCATTGTAAATATCTGCTTTAAAGACACAATAAAAGAAGGCCACCATTGAAAGCTAGACCAGAGACGTAGCCTTGGAGGATAGGGTGAACTCCTTATTAATTTGTTGCGTTGTTGTGTTTTATTACTGTGTTTCTCTTGTTGTTTTCCATATTACCAGTGTCTGTGTATTTTGCAATCTGATCGATCCGTTGCCTAAAATAACATAGACACACATGAGGACATGATTCTGTAATACCTTCATTCATAAATTATTTAACTGAGTTCACTCAAGGGTGATTTTCAGATCACATACAAAGGTGACATTTTTTTGTTGGAAGCACCATTAAGGTGAAATTCGAAAGCTTTCCTAAAGTTCAAGTTAAAAAATTGAATTGTGTGGGTGCACCATTACTAGAAATTAATGGTCATGAGTATATTTATTTGATAGCTGTGTGGTCATGGAAAATATAATCAGCACCTCGGGTCATAAAATTTCTTGAGAAACACTCCAAATATTAACATGACAGGTTAACAAATTCAAGCCTGGATCCCAAAGAAGCATTAAAGGATAGGATATGGTAGCTCTCATCTCATTTATGAGGTGAACCACCAAATTGATGAGGCAAGGGGAGGAGAAGTGTCCAGGAAATTCTATAAATACAAGTTCATGGAGAGTTAAAAAATAAGAAAAAGCAAAGAATTTTTATGGATTCAAAATTTCTCCCTAACGATCAAGCATTTTGATTGAGAAGAGGATTTTATCATTGCAAGAGTATTCATAATTATTTAAGAGAGAGAGAGGAAGCTTGCGAGGATATTGAGGAAAGGAACTTCCTTGTTGAGGATTGTTTAACACCATTTCTCAAACAGTTCTCTCAAAGTGTCTTTTATTCATTTATTATCTCTCTTCTACATTCAACAATCAATAAAGGGGACCCTTTTCCATTACTTTGTTGATTTGTTTGCTTCATTAACCATTATTCATGTGTTATCTTATGTAGTTTTTAGGTTATGTTTTATATGCATTGTTTCCTTTACTTTCAATCTCTTGCTTATCTGCGTTTATCCACTAACAACAACCAATTGCTTGTATTGTCCTTATAGGTAACAACATACTCCAAGCAAGGTGTCTTTGTTACTCCATAGTAATAAAAACACTATTAAACCGAAGAATAAAATTAAATATGATAAGAAGAAGAATCTCATAGCCACTTTTTCGAGCAACCAAGTTAAAAGTAGATCAGACGTGGATGAGAAGATTGCCTTCACATCAGTGAAAAATGAGGTGAATTCAGCTATCCTTTGGCAACAGGAAGAGAAATAAATGACCAAACTCTTCCACATGAAGAAACAGGCCAAAAAGACAAAGATTGATGCTTTGTTTGACTGAGGATCGTAAGTGAACCTCATTGAAACATATACGGTCAACAATTTTGGATTGAAAGTTCATGATCATGCAAGCTGATATCCACTGGGATAGGTAACTAAGGATGCATAGTTAAAGGTAACTAAATAGTGAAAAATCATATTTTTTTATTAATGTTGATTTATTGATGATGTAGAACTATGTTGTAGTTCCCCTTGATGTATGTGGAGTGCTGTTTGGAGGTCCCTACATGTCCATGTGAGAAACAATATTCATGTGGAGAGCCAACCAATATTGGCTCATCAAGGATGGAAAATTGTTCACCATCAATGAATACAAAGGCAACTAAAAAATCTCATTGGTAAGTGCTAACCAAGCCAAGAAACTGATCATTTTTAGTAGGAAGTTTGTTTTACTATTTTTAAGACAGAGTTAGTTTATAGAAGAGTCATTAAGAGTAAAGGCATCCCTAGAGGGGTGTACTAAGAAATAGAAACAACAACTAAAATAGTTTTAATAGGCATACATGGATGTGTTTTAGGAACCTAAAGGGTTACCACCCAAGAAGAACAATGTAAACTTTGAAACAGGAACTGATACTGTTACCCATTTTGTAGAGATAGCAAAAAAGTGACCCGATTTTGAAAAGGGGTGATGCAGAACACACATGTTTTTTTTAGAGCATAGTTTTTTGCACTTTCATTTTTTTTATGTACATTGTGTTTTAGAATGGTAGTGATTTTTATGCTAATTTTAAAAAATAGTTATTCTGCATCAGACCCTTTTTTTAAAACACCTATTTTTTGACTTTAAATTTTCTAATGTATGAAATGTAAATAATTATTTCATAACCCTTTTTTTAAAAGACCTATTTTTTGACTTTAAATTTTCTAATGTATGAAATGTAAATAATTATTTCATAGATTTAATAATTTTGGAAGTGATCTTCTTCTTCATATTTTCTAGTTTTTTTTTTTTTTTTTTTTTTTTTTTTTTTTTTTTTTTGTAGTGGGGCGTTTATTGATTTGCATATTTAAAGAAGAAAGTCGATATTTTACATTTTCGATATTCTACATATTTATACATCATTAATTAAATTTTCAATCCACATGAAATAATTGTCTCTAAAAAACAAATATAAAAAAATATATAAAAAAGACAAAAACAAAAAATAAAAAATGTTAAAAAAAATTTATATCATAAACTATAAAAGAATTTGGAAAAAAAAAAACAAAATTATAATATCTATATCTATATCTATATCTATATATATATATATAATTAAGTAAGTAAATATTGAGAAATAAAAAAATATATATATTAACAAAAACTAGGAAAAAAAAATAGAAACAAATTAGTTTAAAGGAAAAAATAGAAAAATAACGAAAAAAATTTAAAAAACTAGTGAAATTAATATTAAAAAAAAAAAATATGTAAAAAAAAAAAAAAATCTCACAAACCATAAAGAATTTGGAAAAAAAAAATAAAAAATAAAAATATATATATATTTATATAAGTAGAAATAGAGAAATTAAAAAAACATTAGAAAAAACTAGGAAAAAAATAAAAAAATAAAAATAAATACAAAAACAAAATAGTTTAAAAGAAAAAATATAAAATTAACGAAAAAAATCAAAAAACTAGTAAAATTAATATTAAAAAAACAAAAATAAATTTAAATTATAAAAAAAATAAACCCAAAAAAATGGTTAATTTTTTATTAAAAAAAACAAAAATACAATTATCTTTTATTAAATATACCTTTTTTATTGAAAAATAAATAAATATATATATTTTTTTAAAACAATCTTGTCTTTTATTAAAAAAAAAAAAAAATTAAACAATTTTTATTATTATTATTTTTTAATTTAAAAATTCAAATTATTAAAACTACATTTTATATTTTCAAAAAAAATAAAAAAAAATTAAACCTACATTTTAGGTTTAAAAAAAATAAGAAAATTTAAATTTACATTTTTTTAAACCATCTTTTTTTAATTAAAAAAAAAAATTATAATGTTTTTTTTAAACAATATGTTATTTATTTCAAAATATAAATCATTAAAAAAAAATTAATTTTTTTAAAACAAATTTTAATTTTTTAATTTAAAATTTAAAATTTAAAAAATTAATAATTTTTTTTTAAATTAATATATCAAAAAAATTAATTATAATTATGTGTGCTATAAAAAAATTAAAAAATATTATTAAACTTTTTTTATTTTTTATTTATTAAAAGATTTTTTTTAAGCGGGCGGCAGGAGGGCCGTGGGTCGATTTCGGGCATCAACCCACGGCCCTCCCATCGCCCACTGGTGGCGCAGCCGGGGGCGGTTTTTTTTTTTTAAATATTTTTTAAATAAAACAATAATATCCATTAAAAAATTTTAATATGTTTTAAAAAAATTCTTTTAATAAATAAAAAATAAAAAAAAGTTTAATAATATTTTTTAATTTTTTTATAACACACATAATTATAATTAATTTTTTTAATATATTAATTTAAAAAAAAAAATTATTAATTTTTTAAATTTTAAATTAAAAAATTAAAATTTGTTTTAATTTTTTTTTTTTTTTTTTTTTTTTATGATTTATATTTTGAAATAAATAACATATGGTTTAAAAACAAAAGTTATAAAAAAAAATTAAAATTTAATTTTGATTAAAATATTTTAATAGATTTTTTTTTATTAATTTTGTTTTTATTAATTTTTTTTAATAAATTAAAATTAATAATTTTTATTACTACTAATTAATAAAATTTTTCTTTCAAATTAACAAAAAAAAAAAATTACATTTAAAAAAAAAATTATCTTTAATTTTTTTTGTTTGTTTTTAAATAAATAATGAAAAATTAATAAAAAAATTTATTTATTTATATATTCTTAAATCAACAAGACTTTTTTTTGTAAGTTGAAAATTTTCTTTATATATTTATTTTTTTTTTAATTGGAAAATACCTATATTTTTAAAATTTCGATATATATATATATATATATATATATATATATATATATATATATATATATATTTTTAATTTGAGCTTATTTTTGTCTTTTTAGTTTTTTCTAAGTATTATTAATATTAATTTTACTAGTTTTTAATTTTATTTTTTTGTTAATTTTCTATTTTTGTTTAATCTAGTTTGTTTTTTTTTTCTTTTTTTTGACTAGTTTTTGTTAATGATTTTTTTAATCTTTATATTTTTACTTACTTAAATTTATATATATATATATATATAAATTTTTATTTTTTTATTTTTTTTTTCCAAATTATTTTATGATTAAACATTTTATTTTTTCTATATTTTATATTTATATTTTGTCTCATATATATGTAATTTTACATTTATTTTTTAATTAATCATCATTTTAGTCTTAATTTCACTAATTTTTATTTTTTATTTTTGATTAATTTTCATTTTTTTTTTTAATCTAGTTTGTTTTAAATTTTATTTTTTTTTAGTTTTTTGTTAATGTTTTTTTTTAATTTTTCTATTGTTACCTACTTAATTTTATAGTTTTTTAAATGTGTTTTTTCTTCTTTTCCCAAATTTTTTTTATGGTTTACATATTTGTTTTTCTTTCCCCAATTTTTTTTAGATATGTTTTTTTTACTATTTATTTGTTTATAATTTGTATTTTTTTTCTAGTTTTTTAATTCTTATTTTTTATAGGTTAATTTTGTTTTGTTTTTTTTTTTTTACATTTTACATTTCTATGATTGATTTTATTTTTGATGTTTGATTTTTTTTGTTTTGTGTTTTATATTTTATGTTTTGTTTTTAGTATATATTTTTATTTATGTTTTGTTATTTTTATTTTTTATTTTTTTGTTTTGTGTTTTTTCATTGTTTTAATTTTAATTTTAATTTTAATTTTAATTTTTTGAAATTTTAATGTTTTTCGGGGTCATGATAAAATATTTTATGCTATTATTTTGAAATGTTGAAATTTCACCCTTGAAAAAAAAATTGTTATCCCAGCATCAACACTTTTCGTTTTGAGGGTGTTTTTTGCACAAAATTTACCTTTGAGAAAAAAAAATGTTATTCGAACATCAACACTTCATTTTGAGAGTGTTTTTTGGACAATTTTTGCACCAAAAATTGGTTCATCGTCATTTTTAAAACATGTTGAAAATTTAGCTTGGAAAAAAAAAGGTGTTATTCCAGCATCAACACTTTTCGTTTTTAGCACTGTTTTTGATGTTTTTTCGGGGTTTTTTGGCCAGAGTTCCCGTTTTGAGTTTATAGTTCCCGTTTCAAAGTTTACATTGTTGAAGTAAGGAAAGCACTAGATCCAACTATTGTTGGAATCCCCATCACCAAACATTTGGCTCTACAGGTAGTATATTATAGAAGCAAGTGAGGTGAAGAAAAATTGCAACAACTACTATAACATGGTTTTGTTTGAATGAGTATATCACCATGTGGGTCATCCATCATAATAGTGCCAAATAAACATGGGACTTGGAAAATGTGTATTCATTACATGGCACTAAACAAAATAACACTCAAGAATAGGTACCCCCTACTGAGGATCGATGATTTGTTGGATCAATTACATCAACCAAAATACTTCAGCAAGCTAGACTTAAAGTTTGGATATCACCAAGCTCAAGTTAGAGAAGAGGATACTTGGAAGATCACCTCCAAAACTAGGAAAGGTTTGTATGTGTGGTTAGTCATGTCATTTGGCCTATGTAATGTACCATTTATGTTTTTGGGGTTAACGAATGTTATATTGAACCCTTTTATATATTCATTCATTATTGTCTACATGGATGATATATTGGTATACAGTGCTACCTGGGAGGAGCACATCTCACATTTGACACAAGTATTGGAGAAATTAAAGAAGCACTAGCTGCTAGTAAATCCTAAGTAGTGCGGGTTTACATAATAATATTTGGGGTATGTGATAGGTGGAGGAGAGCTGAAGAGAGTTCCTGCCAAGATGGAGGCCATCATGAGATGCTTGGTGCCTACTAATGCTTCTGATGTTAGGAGTTTTATTGTGGTGGCATACTACTTGAGGAAATTCATAGCCTCATTTTCAAATGTAGAAACACCATTCCACACCATAACAAGAAGTGGAAAGAGTTGACAATGGGGAGAGAATCAACAAAGGGAATTTGAGGAGTTAAAGAAGAAGATTAATCATGCACTAGTTTTGACATTACTGAACTTGCATTAGCCCTTTGATATGGAGAAATATGTGAGTGGGTATTTTATGGGAGTGGTCTTGATGTAGGGAGAAAGGCTTGTATGCTACGATTCTGAAGTATTTCATGGGGAAGTTCTTAATTACCCCACCTATGAAAAGGAGTTCTATTCCCTATTATAACCCATAAAGAAGTGGAAACACTATATGATGGGAAAGGAGATAATGATCCACATAGGTCACCAACCACTACAATACCTACATGCCCATAATAAGCTACAACATACCAAGCATTACAATTAAGTGGGGTTTCTCCAATTGTTTCATTTAGTGATCAATACAATAACGGAAGCATAATGCCAAGGAATCGATATTAACATATTGTTGTAACTGTCTCTGATTTCTCTAAAAGAATCACATTACAAAATGAAAATTTCTTTCGATTCCACTGCCCCAGAAGTGAAAAATGTACACATTCGTTCTTTCTAAGCGTCTTTAGGTTTTTCCCACCGACCGGTTTTGCACCAAAGTTGATGCGAGTTAGTTCTTAATTGCAAAATAAGAATATTTTCTCTACATGGAATGCTAGCTCCAATGTACTCTTTTTGTTGGAGATGAAAAGTGGGGTTAAATTCCTAAACATAATACTTACCCATATACGATTATAAAACTTCTCCATAAAAAAATTATTTAACTCCTTGCTATGTGTGGTACATGCATTGAGATAAATATTCCATTTTTGCATGCATTTTTTGTTTTGTCTCATCCATGCTTTCTTTCTTTCACTCATGCCTTCATTGAAGATAACTTTAGGCCATGTACCTACTCCCATTTTCTCAATTCTTTTTAGGTACCTTATGAGACACACCATAGAAATTGCTTCGATGGGAGCTACTCATATTTCACTCAACATTATCTCATAAGGAACCAAATCTTTTAATTTAAACTTGCTCTTGATCAAGAATTTTTGGATTTTCTCAATTTACTTCCATTTTGAGAAAGGGATGTTGCTGGCCCACAATTCACACCCATATAATTTCACTAGACAAACTAGAAGCCCAAAAATCACTTTAATCATTTTCCAATCCCATAACTCTATCCCTCTACATCTATTTTGAATAACATATAATGCTTTCCACCCTCCTAAAATTCTCTTCTTTCTGTAATCCTCCCAATCAAGCTTGTTCTTGAAACCAATCCCAAGGCACTTTTATTCATTTACTTCTTCAAGAATGTTTCATTCAAAGGAGAGCATATATTGGCTTTGCTTCCTTTTATTTGATAAAATCATTATTTTGGTCTTGCTAGTATTGACTTGCATCCCCACTGCTTTACAAAAATGCTCAAGGGCATATAGATGGATCTGCAATCCTTGGGTCAATTAGCAATCAATAAAAGGTCATTAGTATATCAAAGAGGCTTTATCACAAACTCCCCCAACCAAACACCATCTTCACCTTGCAAATTTAGCCACTCTTCCAATTTATCAATATATAAACGAAAAAGAGTAGGGAAACCTTGCTTGGCTTCGATGTCACTTCTAAAGCCTTTTGAAATGCTCGCTGAAGTTCTAATTTTAACTTTCACCTCTTCATAAATCCTATGGAAAACGACTCTATAATGAAAAGTGTTGAAATATGGCAACAAGAATATTCCAATTTAATTTGTCCTTGAATTAAATTGTGAATTAAAATTGAATTTAGTCTTAACAACTACTTGGAAATAATTAATTAATTTATTTTAAATTAATTAGTTGGAGAAATTCAAGTTAGAAGTCTCTCTGAAGTCATGCAAGAGTTATCCCTTAAATTAAGGAGATAAGATTGAGTTATATTTGAGTTGTAATTAGTTAACTCAGTTTACTGAGTTAAGTCCAGTTAAATTAGTTCCAAACTATTTGAGGAACTAATAGTGAGTTAATAGTCAGTTGATGCATTAATGCACTCAACTAGTGCTACTCTAGTTAACTGAAGATTCAATCATCAGAAACTCATGCATGTCTATTTTGAGAAAGACCCAGTTGAGATTAATGTTAAAGGATAGTGTAATATCAATTGCATGTGTTTTCTCATGGAGAAAACTCATGCATTCAGTCAAGGATTCATCCTTGAGGATTGCGTAGTTTTGAAGGTTGGTATTCCGCTTGGCAATAGGCTAATCGTCCACAAGGAACAACACAAGGAAATAGGAGCTTGGAGGGCAGAGAGGAAGGTTGGAGAGAAGCCAAGATTTCCTATGAGGATCTGTGAAGATTGTACTGAGAGTTGGCTAGTTGTGAGAGCTAAGGCTTTGTATAATTCCTGTATTTTCACCATGTATGATAATACAATAGTGTGGGGTTTTTATCGGAGGCTTTCCCCAAAGAATTTTCATGTGTATTGTGCCATTGATTCTTCTTCTTCTGGTTATATTGTTCAACTTGATCTTTAATCTTCCGTAAATTGATAGTAGAAGTAGGTTATAGTATTCTTCTTTGATTTATATTGCATTATCAGGTTAACCTATCGCATATTTTCTACATGGTATCGGAGCTGTGAACAATATACTGAGAAGAGAATTCGAAGTTTGAAGTTCGGGGTTGCAGGTGCAAATCGAATTCATATCATACTTCAAGGTTGGACAAAGGCGTTCTATGGATTGAGACTCAATTATGCCTTGTAAGGTAGCTCGAATTACATAGCATGGAAATATAGAATGGAGGCTGTATTAGAAGACAATGGCTTGAAGGAATTCATTGATCAAGAAATCCCAAAGCCAGCTTCAACTAATGCACAAGAGTTAGCTGAGTGGAAGAAGTGTGTGGCGAAGGTGAGACAGATCATCCTTGTGGGAGTTCGAGACCATATTATCTCGAGTCTCCATGGGAAGGATACTCCATTTTCAATGTGGAGGACATTGAAGGACGTCTACTAGAACAATAGTGACCAAAGGAAATTGGCACTCAAGGATAAACTTTGAAGAATCAAGATGGAGAAGGGCGATACCATTTACACATATTTGAACAAGCTCACCACCTACAAAGATGAGCTTGGTAGTGCGGGAATAACTATTTCCGATGATGATATGGTGAGCCTCACTCTCCTTGGCCTTCTAAAGAGTTGGAATAGCTACTAGGACTTTGTGAATGGAAGGGAGAAACTGTCAGATTGGGAACGACTATGGTCAGATCTTATGCAGGAGGAGATCAGGAGGAGCACACGAGATGGTTCTTCATCCAAGAATGATGATGAAGAAAATTTGGCCTTAGCAAGAAAGGCAAGGGAAGGGAAGGGGAAGGCTTCCCATTTCAAATCAAATTCTTCTCATGGAGGGAAGAAGGGTGACATGTCTAAAGTAAGATGCTTTAATTTTCACAAGATGGGATATTATTCGATTAATTTCCCATCAAAGAAGTCCAAGAAGGGATCCTTGGAAGGATCGGAAGGTGAGGCATTAGCCTCTTAGTTCTAAATGGACTTTACCCTCATCGCATGCATGGTGTCATCGATGATGGGTTGTTTCTGGTATCTTGAAAGTGGAGCCTCATTCCACATGACCGGTGATAAAAATTTATTTAGTGCCTTGGAGGGGAAAGACCTCAAGATGCAGATAGAGATGGGTGACGACGAAAGGTATAGTGTTTCAGGAGTGGGAATGGTTGCTTTTCAGAGGGAGCATGGAGCTCCTTTCACCTTGACAGATGTGATGTATGTGCTTGGACTGAAGAAGAACTTGGTATCGGTCGCTATGTTGGAGGACAAAGGCTACGATGTTGTCTTCAGTAAAGGAAAGGCGTTCCTAAGACACATAGCCATGGGTCAGACCAAGCGGATAGGGATTCAAGTGAAGAATATATATAAACTAAAGGTGGATAATTATGCAGCACTGAGTACAAAAGCAGAATTGGTGCAAAGCCAAGACATTGGTGAGTTGTGGCACAGGCAGTTGGGCCATTTGCATCATGGGGCTTTGAAGATAATGAAACAGATATCTACAAGACTTCCCAAAGGTAAACTTGAGCAAGTTGACACATGCAAATGTTGTAACTTGGGAAAGTACACCAAGTCTTCTTTTCATGATTGAGACAGTCGAGCAGAGGCTATCTTAGAGCAAGTTCATACTGATTTGTGTGGACCATTCTCGACGGCATCCCTAGTGAAGCAAAGGTATTATGTGATTTTCATTGATGACTATTCTCGTAAATGCTGGATTTATTTCATGCAAAAGAAGGACCAAACTTTCACAAAGTTTTGTGAGTTCAAAGCTTTGGTCGAGAAAGAGTCAGGGAAGAAGATCAAGGCCTTGCAAAATGGTGGAGAATATGTCTCTCAAGAGTTTAAGGACTTCTGTGAAGCGGAAGGAATTAAACGAGAGTTGACGGCACCTCATAATCCACATCAAAATGGGAAGGCCAAGACGAAGAACAAAACTATTGTAGGGGCAGCACAGGAAATGTTGCATGACCAAGGCCTACCACTTCACTTGTGAGTTGAGGCATGCAACACAGTGGTCTATTTGCAGAATAGAAGCCCGCATCGCATACTTGGGATGAAGACACCAGAAGAAGCTTTCTCTGGTAAGAGACCAGATGTGGGACACTTTAGGATCTTTGGCTTATCGGTATATTTCCATGTGACAAAGGATGCACGGAAGAAGCTTGAGTCGACATCAAAGTTGGGGATATTTGTGGGGTACACTAATACACCTCACAACTATCGGGTGTACTTGCCTACCATTCGGAGGACAGTGGTTTGTAGAGAATTCAAGTTTGATGAGCGGAAGTCCATGTGAGATTCCCTTGAGAGGGAGATCCAACTACAGACTATGGAGTAACTATTGGTTCCTAAGGAGGAGGAGCCTCAGACTCATGCAGAGCTACCACATGCAGAGGTTACAGGAGTGGAGACATCCACTCAAGCAGAGTCTTCCAGAGATGGATGGAAGCGCACAAGAGAAGATGACAAATTGTTGGAGGATGTGAGAGAGAATGTGGGAGCACCATATTCTAAGCACAAACAGAGGAGTTCACCTGAGAGGTACATTGGATACATGGCCCTTGCTAGGGAATGTGTTGAGACCGAGCCATCTTCCTTTGAGGAAGTAGTGTAGCAGCCAATTTGGGTTGATGCTATGGTGGAGTAGTATGACTCCATAGTTTGTAATAGTGTTTGGGACGCAGTTCCGAGACTGGAGAAAAATTCAGTTGTGAGTTCTCATTGGATTTACAAGGTAAAGCAAGCTACTGATGGTAGTGTAGAGAAGCATAAGGCAAGATTGTTGCCCATGGCTTTTCACAGGTCAAGAGGAACATGTTGCTGCAGTATATTTCGACAGAGGAGAAATATGCTGACATTTTGACAAAGGCATTGTCAAAGTGTAAATTTGAGTTCCATAGAGACAGGATTGGGGTGGCAGATAATCCCTTTCTCGTTAAGAGGGAGTGTTGCAATATGACAACAAGAATATTCCAATTTAATTTGTCCTTGAATTAAATTGTGAATTAAAATCGAATTTAGTCTTAATAGCTACTTGGAAATAATTAATTAATTAATTTTAAATTAATTAGTTGGAGAAATTCAAGTAAGAAGTATTTCTGAATTCATGCAAGAGTTTTCCCTTAAATTAATGAGATAATATTGAGTTATATTTGAGTTTTAATTAGTTAACTCGATTTACTGAGTTAAGTCTAGTTAAATTAGTTCCAAACTATTCGAGGAACTAATAGTGAGTTAACAGTTAGTTGATGCATTAATGCACTCAACAAGTGCTACTTTAGTTAACTGAAGATTCCCTCATCAGAAACTCATGCATGTCTATTATAAGAAAGCCCCAGTTGAGATTAATGTTCAAGGACAATGTACTATCAGTTGCATGTGTTTTCTCATGGAGAAAAATCATTCATGCAGTCAAGGATTCATCCTTGAGGATTGCGTAGTTTTGAAGATTGGTATTCCACTTGGTAATAGGATAATCATCCACAAGGAACAACGCAAGGAAATGGGAGCTTGGAGGGCAGAAAGGAAGGCTGGAGAGAAGCCAAGGTTTCCTATGAGTATTTGCGAGGATTGTACTGAGAGTTGGCTAGATGTGAGAGCTAAGGCTTTGTATAATTCCTATGTATTTCCACCATGTATGAAAATACAATAGTGTGGGGTTTTTATCTGAGGCTTTCCCCAAAGTATTTTCATGTGTATTGTGCCATTGATTCTTCTTCTTTTTCTTATATTGTTCAACTTGATCTTTAAGCTTCCGTAAATTTATAGTAGAAGTAGGTTATAGTATTCCGCTTTGATTTATATTGCATTATTGGGTTAACCTATCACAAATTTTCCACAAAAAGGAATTTCAAGTTCTTCCATTCTACTCCACAACTTATCTCTAGGGACCATGTCAAATACCTTTTTTAAGTCAACAAAGAAACAAAATAGTACTTATTTGTCCCCCCAAACCCTTTGAATAATGTGTCTCAACGTGATACAATAATCTAATGTAGAATGTTTTGGCCTAAAACTCGCTTGTCCTTTTGCCCTCTTTTCTTTTACTTCCTCCCACTTACTGATTCTATTTTCTACAATGCACTGAAGTGCTTTGCAAAGAAAGGATTTATTATAATGGGTCTATATTTGGAAGGATTATTAATTTCTCCACTTTTAAAAAGGGGTATTGCTAGACAAGTTTTCTAATCTCTTTGGAATCCTTGCCGAATGACATTGTTGAATATTTCCATGATGTGCGGTGCAAGAATGTTCATTCCCCACTCTATATATTCTGCTTGAAGTTCAACCAAGTCCTTTTCCTTTCCTATTTTCAACATCTTAATTCTTATCCCCACTTCCTGTAATGTGAAAAGCTCTGTAGTTATGTTGGTCTTGGGAGCAGGCTCATCCTCTAATTCTTTCTCATATAGTTGTCTTGCATAGTCAAACCATTGATTGACTGTAATATTATTTATAGTTTTCTTCTTCCTTGGTTGAAGTTCCTGCCAAAAAGGCTTTGGGTTATTCTTGCCTAGATATATTAACTCTTCTCGCCTTGTTTGCATGAAATCATCTTTTTTCCTTTTAAAAGTATGCTTATATAACTTTACATCCATCTTCTCTTTGTCTTCCTTTTTCAAGGTTTTCCTTGCCATTTTGCATTCCTCATCAAACCAATCATTTACATGAAAATAAAATGATTATGATTTCCTATTTTTGCTCTTTTTTCACTTCTCAAGTGCACACTGAATTATATTTGTTAACTCATTACTATTGAGGCTTTGGGAACCACTCTTCCCCTTTTGAACTGATCTCTCCAACATTGTTTTGAAGATAGTGAAATTTTCTTGTGTTAGAAGAATTTTTCCCCTTCGATTGTGGAGAACATTGGGTTTTCCTCCTCTGCTACCTTTCTTCTAACCAAGCTAGCTTTAAGAAAATTAAGTTATGGTATGATTTTAAGTCCCACATATGCTCTCCAATATTAACTTCATCTATCCTTTCTATTAAGCTTTGTGAACAAATAACATAGTCAACAACACTTGCCCCATTGTATATGTTGCAAGTGAACTTCCCAAACCTTTTCCATCTATCTAGACCATTGCAGATAATGAAGTTGAAAGAACCACACAATGTGAGAAACTCCTCTCCAAAATGATTGCTAACTTTGTCATCTTCTGAACATCTCAACCATTGAGGATTCTCCTCTTTTATGGGCCAAATAGGATTGTGATCCTCTTCGCAACAAAAAATCTAGCTCGTTGATTTGTTGTTTTAGCATTGAAATATCCCACTAAAAGAACTTCTCCCCACTAAGAACATGTGGCAATATCTTTCTTTGAATATGCATATGGGTATTTTCTATCTAGCCCCTTATTTTTGTAATTTTTTGAGACTTGAGGTGCGAAATATCATGCTGCAATTCTTATGTGGTTCTCATTCTCTGTTATTTTGAACCATAACTATTGTTTATTTTTATCTTCTTTCACTAACTGAATATGGAGAACTTCTTTTTATTTCACTAAAACCAATATTCCTCTATACACTTTTCCATTTTCTGTTGTCTCGTTCCAAAATCCTAATTTCAAATAACCATCAAACGTAGGAGTTTTACAACCACCATGTTCATGAGTTTCTATGAGACAAAATATGTCTCTACCTTTTGCAATAGGCCCTATCCCATGTCCCCTCCTCTAAGGGTAACCTCTATAGTTCCAACAAACTAGAATTAGTAAGACCTGGGTAGGATTTGATTGCCATAGTTTGGCACACAAGAATCAAATTTGAGTCTTCACCTCTTTTCATCCATGTTGATCCTATTGTTTTCCTCTTTATTATAGAATTGATTGTTTTTTCTTTACTGCCAGTTTGCTGCCCTACTTTGTCATGAGGCCCAAACATTGCAATAATCGATTTAATATTGTACAACCATGCTCTTTTACCTTCATTTCTTGTTGCTCTAATTTTCTCCACTTCTTCTCTTCTCTCCACTTGTTGATTGCTAGTTAGATCTTCATCTAAGAAAGTGTGAGCCTTTCAAGAGTTTCTTTTTGCTTAAGATATAATGTTTGTCTTTCACACTTGCCATGATGAATTTTATGGGTCGAGGACCCCACATATATTTCCCATCCTCCTTGCTTGGAAAATTTTCCCTCTCCAATGTAATTTCTCTTTCAAAAAGTCTCTTGCCAAATTGAGAGTGCTTTCATTCTTTCAATAGTCTCTTATTCCTCTGATAATAAAGTTTTTTCCCTATCTTTTCTAGCTTTGTGTTCTCTTTCCTGTACTATACGATCACTTACATCTTCTTTTTTGTCCATCCTTATGTAACCATTAGTGTCCTCATCTATGGTTTTGATTTCTTTTGGAATTTTTGTCCTCTTGTTCTATTTTGCCTTCTTTTTTTTTTTCCAGAAATGACTACCTGCTGAGATAGTTGTGTATCCACCTGAGTTTTTTTAGAGATCATCACTTCCTTGTTTACTGTTATTGAATCTTTCATGGTTTTCCATGTTGTCTTCTTGTTTTCTTGTCTCTAAAGCATTTTGTAGCATTTTTACTTGCTCTTTTAAAATCCTATTACCTTCCATTAAACATCAATTTTAAAGTTTAATCTCTGAAATTTTGTGGTCCCTTTCCAGTTCTTTGGCTTCCAAAATTTCCAGCCTTTCCCTGACCTTCATTAGTTCATGGACATAGACATCTGATGACCAAGTAAGAGGTGTAGATGTGGAACTTTAAATGGTTGACTCTTCTTTAATTTTGCTGCGCTTATTTATTTTCTTTTTCTAGGATTGTTTTCTTCTTCTTTGTTCCAATTTAAAGCGAGCAAGTCTACGCTTTAAAATGCCCTAACATTGTTTTTCATTTACCCAAATCCACTTTCCTGTTTTGTTAGATGAAGCAACTTTGAGTTGGCCTAAGTGATTTGTTTCCAAAAAATATGAGATTTCATTGCCATTGTTTTCCATTTTGGAATGAAGTCGCTTGTTAAATATCTTGTAAAACCCTAAACCCTAATTCCACAACCACTCTCCAAACCTAAAACTAGAAATAAAATATTTTTAATGTCTCTCACAAACACAAATAAATTTCATGCCGTCTTCCTGTCTTCACTGCAATCCTCCTCTTGTTCTTTGTAAAAAATGCATTTTGGATGAAGTGAAGAGAATCCAAAAATAATGATTATTAAAAGTTTATAGTAGCTTGAAGGGCCTAAAGCCGGTGTCTTGAAGATCTGAAACAAGAGCGAAGAGCCCTCTGAGGTCTACGAAAATCCCTTTGCTCTGTTGTGAGCCAAGATTTATGCCCCATTTTTAAAATAATAATATTGTTATGCACCTTGTTTATAATTTGTTGGCATTGTTTTTTAATAATTAAAAAAACCAATATACTTTAATTAATTTAATTTAAATGTGGGTTATTAATATATGGAAAAAATAATTAATTTAATTTGAAAAAAAATAAATTTAATCATATGATTGTTAATGGATAATGCAAATAGAAATCATTGCTTTATGAATTGTTATCTTTAAATGTTGGTTATTAATATGTAGTGAAATATAAAATTAGGCTAATTTAAAAGAAATGAATTTATATGTATCATGATTTATGGATAATTACAAATAGATATTGTTGTTTTATGAGTTGTCGTCTTTATGCATTGATGTCATTATCCATTATCCATTTTCGTTAATGAAATGTAAATTTAAAAAATGGATTAGAAATTATAAATTAATATTATGAAATGAATACAAATTAATACAAACACATTTTTCAATTAAAATATTTTAATGGCATAGTTTTGATTTGATACCATAAATCAATAGTTGTTGATTGTATTACTATTACATATAGGTAATTTTTTTTAGTCCAAAATCCTTTTGAAAGTATAGTTGAAAAGTTAAAAGCTTGTAATTATTGAGGTATTACTTTGGGAAAGCCATAATTTTTATTATGGTCATAAATGCTATTGATGGCTTCTAAATATACTTAGCTATTGTCATCACAAGAAGGATTCCCAAATAAAATAAAATTTGTTTGTTTTTTTGTCCTAGACTTATCATGCAATCTAAATAAACATGTTTATGGATATTTGTTCTCATGGGCTATTTTATTGGATGCTTGCAATGTTTACATAGGCATTGTCATCACAAGAATGGTTTTAAGAAAAGTAATTTTTTTTGTTTTTGTCTTAGATTTATCATGAAATAATAAATATGTTTATGGATATTTGTGCTCATGGGTTATTTTCTTGGATGCTTGCAATGTTTTATGTCTATCTTTTTACAATTGATTTTACCTTTGGTAAACAAATCAAAATGCTTGTGCACTAATGAAGGATAATGGTGATTACAAATGGGAATTAAACTATCATTATTAACTACATAATTGATTCAAATTAAAGACAACAAAATTTTGAACTATTAAATTATTATTGAATTGTAAAAATTTAAAGATTAGTAATTGAATATGAGGATGTAGTTCTAACCCTACCTAAATTGGAGTAAGAAGGTAATTTTCATCATAGTAAAAACATAACATAATATCAAGAAAACATAACAGAAGAGAAAATGAATTAAGAACAAACAAGTGTAACATAATATCAAGCAAGCATAACATAAGAGAAAGTGAGTGTTGTAGAGAATAAATAAGTACAAGAATCTATGCCAATTGCAAAATCAATAAATTTGTAAAGAATACAAGTTTTTGAAAAACACCTATAAAGAAATTAATGAATTACATGAATTGCATCACTAGGTTATTGATCTTCACAATTAAATTGATTTGAAGGATAAATTGATTGAATCACTTGAATTAAAATAATTTCAAAATGAGAATGTGGTTGATGGAACATGTGCAACAAATGACCCCATACAAAAGATTGATGCAATTTGTGGTGCAAATGATCTCATACAAAAATTTTGTGCAACTTGTAAAACACATTATCTAACGATGACAACGATAAGCATCCATTTAGACAGATATGATCGATCATAATTTAAGAAAGTAAGAGATTAGTTGTAATTCTTTAACATTTTATTTCTATTCTTGAAAAACATTAACATATGTGTTTCAAGATCACCATAGTTTAACTAACTCAAAAGGTTAAAAATGTTGGTAGTGTGACATATATTTTGAAATTAGATTGAATGAGAGTATAATATGGAAAATATTGGATGAATTTATTTTCATCTTCAACCCTCTTAGTGTTGCAAAGGAGACAAACTCTTTCATCCCATAGTGTTTTGGGAATTGACTAACACCCAGTTTCACTATGAATCACATGAGAATTCATTTTTATTCTTAGCAATGTTCATTTTCTTTTTAACATTAGTCAAAACAAAGAAATACTTTTGATTTTTGAGATTGGGGTTGATAACCCAAATGGTTCATCTTACTTGTTATACACATGACCTGATAGTTTAGAAACAAGCAAGATAAGGTATTATTGTTGATGATTTCCTAACTACTCATGAGATAGAATCATATAGTAAAGATGAGTCACAAGTAAAAGTACAAAGTGATAGCATTAGTTAATGTGGATTCGAAGATATCAAAGAAAACATTTTTTGAAGAATAGAAAAAATTGGGGCGGGGGAGGAGGGTGTGGTTTCGACATACTTCTCACCTTGCAATTGACAAGGGGAAGTTTCAAATATTAATGATGATAGTCATGATTCAATTTTCGAAGTCTTATCAATCAAAATTCAATTATCATTTGAGAATTTTTAGCATAGTCATTGGTCTCCTCAACAAGTTATCTACAATTCAATCAACTTCATATCAATACCTTAAAATCAATATGTTTGGAGAAATCAAGCATGGAATTTGGAATCCTTTGGTTACTCCTTAGCTATTCATTGAGATGTTGTTTGGCACCTAATTGTGTCTAAATTCAGAGAGAGATTTGTGAAAATTCGATTGAAATGCAATATCTAGAAATAATTCTTCTAACTGAAAAATTAATCATGTTATTTATTTTGTTTACAATAAAATATTGAATTATTCACAGTACAATTTATTCAATAAATAAAATTACTGTAGAAGCAAAAAAAGGAACTAAGAAATATTAGCACACACACATAAAAATTGACACAATTATGCAACAGTGAATTCTGAGTACAATAAATTTGGATGCCCAACTAGCTATCTAATAAGAGAAATATTGGAAAAACCACCTGAGGGAATTTATCCTCGTCTCCAGGCAATCTCGGCTCAAACGGATAACTAAAAAGAAATTCATCCAAACCCTCAGTGTAGGCTCTCCATCACCTCTGTGCAAATTATCACACATTCAGCCCAAAATAGCTCCTACACAAGCTGTTGTGCCTACTGCTGACTGAGGAAGTGTTTCTCCTGCCTACTATAATATTCTCCCAGCTTCTAGAAACTAAAATGACATCCTCTCCAGCTAAATCGAATTGCCTCTTTGAGGCTCTACGTAGGCCCTGCTCTGCTTCTTGGAGAGAAATATTGGGCATTTTCTCTTACCTTTTCGAAACTAGAAAATATTGCTCTAGATCACTTTCTCTGCCATTATTTATCCCTATTTCCTCTATATGGCTCGAACTTTTCTTCTGGCTATCTCAAACTTTCCAAGGAACTCACACTACTGGCTCTCTATTGTGTGTTTATCCATCTACCCATCGACCTCCTTTTATAATCTTTAGTTGGGACTCCAACGACCAAGATTAAAACTTAATCAATTGTTGAGATCATATCCAAGTTTATCCAGGTGAGTTGCCTGAGAATTCTCACATTTATCAATTAATTACTATTAATAATCAATTTCACTAAGTTAGACTTAGGCATTTTTAATTATCGATCAATTAGTTTAATTGAGCTATCTATAGGTGGAATTTCCAAAACCGATTTCTAGGTTTTGTAGAAACCCTGTGTTTTAGCCTCCCAACCAAGTCTCGAGAATAGAACACCATCCAATACTACAAAAACTAACACTCCCTCTTAGTGAGGAAGTTGTTTTCTCTCTAGTGTTCCACAATCTGCCACAACACCCTGTCTCTGAAACATCCTCCGTACACGCTGTTGATGTATGACAACTATCCACCAACCACTGCGCTAAATTTGATTCATCTGCCACAGAATGTAGCTGAACCATGTTGCATCTGTGCTACTGTTGGCACTACATTGTACAACATATACTACTTCCAACTATGCATCTGCACTGCAACCTAAATAACATTCCATCTCAACTGTTGTTGCTACTACTGCAACTAAGAAGCATCCAAAATACTGAATCAACTATGTCTCTATGCTGCAATTGTCTCTTGAGCCTCTGACTGCTACTAGCCTTTGCACTTTCTACCAGGAAATCTGTGTTTCTACTTACTCTGCACTATGCCTCCTTCACTGCTATCAAAATTGCTTTGCACTTCTCAACATCTAATTACAACTAGTATGCAACTGTCACTCTAGAACCGACTTCACAACTAACATTGATCCTCCTAGTACTAAATATTGTGGGCTCCTGTAGCAAGGTAATGATCCAAGAGGAAACACCGTCTAATGCTCACCTCAATGAAACCTACCAAAATATCTATGAAACTTTAGGACTAAAGCTCCATATCACCCCACCTCACTCCTATAGGTATAGCTTCATATAAAGCGAACTCTGATATCCTGAAGTGTTATCTTCCATAAGGTTGCTCCCTCTAAGTCTCGATCTCCCTATGGGAAATCTCTCTTCTCCCTCCTGGAAACTTACACTATTCTCTTGTTCTAGAAATTGAATTGCCTATCTTTGCATTGGGAATCTTTTGGTTGGAACTATACCTGCATCCTACAATTGGGAAATTCACACTACCTGTGTCACTGCAACTATCTCTCAAGCACTGAATGCAACTGGCAATGTAGTTATCATTTGAATAACTGAATGTATGTGTTAACACTTAACCTGCCACTATGATACTGTGGGCTCATATAGCAAAGGGGATGATCCCACTACAACAAACTGGAACTAATCTGCCTTATTGCAACTGTGCTGGACCCTACCTAACTAGCACACTGGAGTCTCATACTCCTCCTCCACCAAGATCTTGTGCCCCACTACCTCTTTTCAAGCCTTGTTCCTTACTGGGACCTTTATTCGATTTGCAACTTGCACTAGATAACTCATACTTCCAACACCTGTCGCTAACAACTAAGAGTTGATATGCTACCTAGATATGCATTCTAAATAACTTGCATGAAATGCTCTGGCAATCTTGTATGGTCGTATCTAGAAAGCTGCAAAATATGCAAAACTAAAAAATTGGGACGAAAATCTCCCTCTTTCACCTTCTTGGCTACTAGCTCCATTATTCACACTCCCTTTTGGCATGAGAAAATTTGTTCACTACTACTGCTTGTTGCAACCATAAATTTGGGTTTATGAAGCTAGAAACCCTCTCAGAGAAATTCCTTCTATGTGCACACTTTCTCTTCCACCCAACATTGTTTCTACTCTAGCAAACTGCTACAAAACCCTTTTGTGGCCATACAAGAAATATTCTCTACGAAAATACTGAGCTACTACTCCCTCTACCTTATGGAATCACTATTTAGGACAAGTCAAATTTTTATGCACCCTGCAACTAAAAATTAAACCCTTTCCTAACAATTCATACTGTTTGGTTAGACACTGCGCAACCTCTAACAATTTTGTCCTATTGCTCCCTCTGAACAACACAATTTTCTCTCTTACACCTTGAGCCTTATGTCCATCAAATATGCTTTGATACCGTGTGAAATTCACTTGAAATGCAACAATTAGAAATATTTCTTCTAACTGAAAAATTAATTATGCAGTTTATTTTGTTTATGGAAAAATATCGAATTATTCAGAGTGCAATTTCTTCACCAAATAAAATTATTGCAGAAGCAAAACAGGAACTGAGAAATGCTAGCACACACACATAAAAATTAACACATTTTTTTTGGACAAATGTCACTGGAAAAACCCAATGCAGGAAAATCAGTGCATCAGTTGAAGGTTTTATTATTATGCAACAGTGAATTATGAGTACAATAAATTTGGATTCCCAACTGGCTATCAAATATGAGAGAAATACTGGCAAAATCACCCGAGGGAATTTACCCTCATCTCCAAGCAATCATGGCTCAAATTGACAACAGGAAAGAAAATCTTCCAAACCCTCTACGCAAGCTTTGTGTCACCTTTATGCAACCTATCATACGCTCAACCAAAAATAGTTGCTACTCACGCTGTCCTACCTGTTGTTGTTACGGGAAGTGTCTCTCTTGCCTACTCGAAAATCCTCTCGACTTCTGGAAACTGAAACAACCTCCTCTCCAGCTAAATCGAACTGCCTCTTTGAGGCTCTGCGTAGGCCTTGTGCTGCCTCCTCTTATCGTGCCTCTCAAGAACTAGAAAATATTCATCTAGATCATTGTCTATGCCCCTATCTAGCCCTATGTCCTCTCTCTAGCTAGAAATTTGCTACTAGCTAGCTCAAACTACATAAGGAACTCACATTGTTGGCTCCTTGTTGTGTATTTCTCCATCTACCCATCTACCTCCTCTTATAATCTCTAGTTGGGACTCCAAAGACCAAGATTAAAACTTAATCGATGGCTGAGATAATCTTCAAGTCGATCTGTGTAAGTTTCTAGAGAATTATCGCCTTTCTCAATTAATTACTATTAATTAATCAATTTCCCTAAGTTAGACTTAGGCATTTTTAATTTTTGATCAATTAATTTAATTGAGCTATCTCTAGGTTGAATTTTTAGAAACTATTTCTGGTTTTTGGAGAAATCCTCTATTTTAGCCTTTCCACCAAGTCTTGAGACTATAACACCATCCAATGATACAAAAACTAACAAGATTCAATGATCCTATTTTTTCATTGATAACAAAATGGTTATCCTATTTGTTCACCAATTATAAGGGGAATGCTTAAACATGGTGGCTTTTCAGTTCCAAAATTCTACTATCTTTAAAAGTTTTTTTTGGATGGACCATTCAACATCTATATTGGCATTTTTCAAGTGTATGTTATTGAAGATTAATTTAGTAGTTTAAGATTGAAGATAAAGCTCATACTAGTTTATGTTCTAATTCATGTCCCCTTACTAGTATGGTTATTTAGACTTGTGATTAAGGGTGGAATTGTTAAACTATGAGTCCCTAAATAATCACAAATTTTGACACTATATTCTTATGAGTTGTCAAACTTATATACTAATGAGGTGTTATTATTATCAAATTGATGAATTGTTAGTGAGATCTAGATCTAGAAATAGTAAAATACATATACTATATATCAACATCATGAGATGAGTGCAATTATTGAGAATAAATTAAAGTCTTTTATGCCAAGTTTTCTTGCATTGTGTTCTATTCCTTATCATATACAAGATATATTACAAGCGTAATGAAGCCAACATTTACTTTCTTTTAGTTATTCATTCTTCCTTTTTTTTTCTCTAATTGAATGGTTCATGAGGCATAATACTTGCTAAGGTTTTGCAAATGGGGTAGCAAGCTAAGTGGGCTTGATTGTGGGGAAAACTCCACAGTTAAGCGCGCTTGAGCCAGAGGCGATTTGGGATGGGTGACCTCCTTGGAAGTCCTGTTTACCGGGTGCAAGCCCCGGAAGTGATGATTGACGCTATGTGATTCATTTCACTAGTTTCAATCCCACTTCTTCACCCCTGTGAGCATCACCCGATGCAATGAGTGCTAAGTGAACTATTCAAAAAATCATGAGAAATTAGTCAGTTACGACTACCTCTCATGGAAATGGTCATACGTGAATGACTTACTTAATGCAGTTGAATCCCAAAATGATATCTAATATGATGCACTGTGTAAACCCCCATACTTAAATATGTACATTATGTTACATTACATGATACCATTCCTCTCATATTAGGTTGTAGAGTGCCTCTCAATAGTGAATATAAATTGATTAATTTCTCATATTTTTGTACTATCTGATTTACGTAATTGGGAAGTGAAAGGGGAAAAGAAAGGAAGATGATGCATTGTGATTGTTATGTCTCCTTGTGTGACAATGTGTCATGTTGTTTATTCATGTTATTGCTCCTACATTATGTTGGGATGTTGTGTTTGCAATAAGGGAGCATGTGTAAAGGTAGTGAAATGGTGTACCAATGTGATTGAACTTGTTGAATGTGCAACTAACATTAGAATTATGAGATTAGAATATTAGTATGTTTGTAACACATCAATAATTTTCCACTCTATTCATGTCAAAGTTTTCTGCTGCAACATATTTATTAGAGTAATGATTATACATGATTCTACCCCTTTAATATGATGACCAAGTTTGTTTGGATGCACTTGCAAAAATCTCAATGTGAATTCTTGTTATCATGATCCCTTTAGTTATGGATGACCTTATGTTTTTTTTATTCTTGTGTACAACATCTGAAACTTAGTTATAAATGTTTTAGATACGGTATATAAACCTCATAGCCTACCTACCTGTAATGACATCTTTCATTGCCATATCTTTAGAAAAATTATTATTTTTATTTAAAAAAAGACTAAGTCTAGCTTTATTGGATAATTTATATTATTTTTATAATGTGAAAATATATAAAATAAAATTGTGATTGAAATTTATTATTTATATTTATTTATTTTATGTTATAAAATTATTATTATAAAATATTTTAAATTCATATAATTCTGTAATGCAGTGTTGTGTTTCACTATTTAAATATTATTTTAAATTTATGTAAATTCAGTTAGAAATAATTAATTCCTACTTGTCTATGGTTGTAATTCTCCATTTGAGGAGTTTGTTCCTACATAATAGGAATTTAGTTTCTCCTAGTTTAGTGTGTGGTTGAGAGAATCTCTCAACCACACTATTGTACGTCTAAGATAGAATTCCTATCTTGAGACTATTGCTTGTATAAATATGTGTGTAAATTTCCTCATTAAAGATAATAGAATATATCGATGTGTGCTATTTTATCTTGGTATCAGAGCGTCAGAGCCCGTGAGAGCATGGGCCCTTGGCCGCTCCTGGGCCAGGGAAATAAAAGAGGATATTTTTTTTAATTTTTAATTTTTAGTTTGTCCATCGAGCATCGAACAGGGTTCTGGTGAGCTGGGCGGTGTTCTGGTGCGCTGAGTTTGGAGCGGTCTATGGAGTTTCTCTATTCGTTCTTGGGCATTGAGCGTTGATATTTTCTGAGATCAGTGTTTTCAATTTTGTGTGAGCGACTGCCTAATAGCTTGAGAGATGCCACAGTGTCTGACCTGAGCGCCGAGGCCGTTTCTGGCGAGGTATTATACATTGGCTGTGCTTAATCGATTGTTGTCTGGAGAGATGGTGGACGATGCCACTTAGAAGGGCCGAGTCTTCGAATGATGGCTATGATTTGCTGTCAGCGGAGGTGTTGGAGCACTGGTAGTCGTGGTGCGTGTGATAGGCCACCATGCCATCATTTTGTCAGCAACCCCAAAACTACGCAAGGGTAGAAGATCCAATTTGGTGGACCGATCGTGGTGTGGCCAAGCGCCTAGAATTTTCTGCTAGCTGGTGAGGGAGAAGACGAGTTCCATTAAAGCCCAGGCAGTAGGCTGTGGAACTGTCATGTGATTTAGCTGTGTTGGAGACTCATGACTCAAATTCCAAATGGATGGATGGATGGATAGCTGTCACCGTAAGATGAACGATGGAATGGTTGTATCGTGCAGATCAAAGTTCAACTTTCTGCTTCTTGAACATAGAATCTGAATGCGCGAGTAGACCATCAATGTAGCGTAGCCCAAACCAACGTCCAAGTGTCAATTCTATTTGCAGTAAATGCCATAAAAGAAGGGGTCAGTTACAATAAATTAAAGCAATTTTGTTCAGATCATAGTTATCCAATAGCTCTCTAACGTTCATTCATCGTAAACGTGTCTGTCTCACCCAAATTTTTCGCTATTGTCACCCCTAAAACATCGTCTGTTGGAAGGCGACATAATCTGGTGCGGTGAGACGGGCATAAGGTTCTGGCTTTGAAGGAGATAGGTGTTCCGGACGCCGTGGGATTCGATCTGGTGGCCTCTCTTCCTCTTGTTATGGGGGGCGATATGCAGAGACAGCCTTTTGAAGATAATACTTTCGACTTTGAGTTCTCTGGTGCTTTTGACCCTTCTGCAAATTTTGCTTCAGAGATCGAACGGACGCTGAAACCGGGCGGCGTGGCTGTAATTCATTTCGAATCTTCTGGTGCGGTGAGCCACTGTTATTTGACCTGGTGCAGTCTAAGAGATCAGATCGTGGTTGGAGCATGGCTGTTATGGTTCGTTGATGTGAGCTTACTGTGTGGTTGGTCAAGGAGCCTGTGTGTGTGGTCAAGGAGATCTGAGTGTTGCATGCTTTGTTCACTGCGTGTAGGGGAAGCATGGTGCGATTGCCCAGTTGAAAAATCGATTTGGTAAGGTGCATTCAGCGTGCCCGATAAGCGTGGATCTAAACCTCAGAAATGCGTTGCTGCTATCCGGTTCGTGGTCAGGCTGGTGTGGCTTCTAGGATGACCTTGGTCCGATCTCTCGGATATGTAAGTGGAGGTGAAAGGTTTGATTGTGGGCACCACAGCTTCATGGAGGCAACAATCGGTGCAGCTTGGTCAAACCGACGGTTCAGTGGAGTTCGAGTCAGCAATGCAGCCGGAGGTCGAGTGGTGGCAGCTGATGAGCCCCAAAAATGGACAATTATTTGGGCTCATTCAACCTCCTAAGTTGACTTAATCCACCATTCTCATTGGTTTATTGCATGTTTTTGATTATTTTTATGTTAATAGAGTGAATTTGGTTAGTCATTATGCCAACAAGTCTAATGGGTGCTTTGTATAGCCTTTTTGGTCCACTTGGAGACAAAATTGAAGGTCTTAATGAGCACTTGGCAGCCAAATTCGTGGGAGAACAAGCTAGAGGATTTGTAGGAAGGTGTCCCCCTCATTTATGGGCCCTTACCTCGAATTCTCCACCATCAGCTCGGAGTTCAAAGGCCACCAAATCAATGAGCACAAGGGCAGCCAAGCAAGTCAAGTAGGACTGCTGTTAACTACAAGTCTTGGGCAGCCAAGTCCCTAAATTTTAGGAGGACTGTTGGGTCCTCAAAATTGTATAAATAAGAAGGCTTAGGGCCTCATTTTGGTTAGCCAGTTAGTCATTTTGTTAGCCAGTGGATGTTAGCTAGTTAGCCAGTAGATAGTATCTAGTGGTTAGTCATTTTGTAGCCAATAGTTAGCTAGTTTGTAGTTCGATTTTTATGCAATAGATTAGCTTTGCTTTCAGCTCATTTTCAAGTCCTTCTTGTGGACAATTTTCATGTAAATCTTCATTCTTGTTTAATAAAGATGAATCCAGCTTTGCACCAGCTCTAAATCTCTCTTGGGAGGCTGTAGCTCTTGGGGTTGGGCCCATCTCAAGCGCCCAGTACCTCCCTTATTTATCTTTATGTGTTTCGCTGCATTCTGAGAATCAAATCTACTATTTTTTTTTGTTATTTAGTTTGTTTTTTTGACGAGTAAAATAGCTTTTCATGCTCAGATTTAGTTGATAGGTTGTTAACAGAAAAAGCTTCAAAAAAAGGGCCAACAAACATCTGTGGTTTCAACTCTCCCTTAGTGGGATCAGGAGCTGTGACTAGGATGACTTTGCTGCCCACAAAAGCACTGACTTTGCTTTGCCATGCAATCATTAGTGTTTGGTTTTCATTTGCAGAAGTTGGTTACATGTTCAGATCTTTGAATGCTTCATTGCACAGTTAATATACATGGTTTCCTTGCAAATAAAGCTGCTGTCCATTCTTGTTACTGTTAGCTAGATCATATTAGGGTAGCATAACTAGATCTTTGTTTTCTTGCATGTCTTTGTTGGTTCAGTTGGAAACATAACTTGTAGAGCACCTATTATCCTTCTCTATCTACCCATAATCCATCAGATAATCTGCTCCAACCCTTAGTCCATGATTCGTACCCTTCATTTGCCATACTTTCCCCACCTTGCCCTAATTCCTACATTCTTGTGCATCATCGCTTCCTCCATCCTTGAACAAATCCAATGGCTCCTTAGCCTCATCCACCAAGTCCTAGACCTCTTCACACCCCTATTTCACCTCCATACTCATTCCTCCATCTTTTCCCCTCCATCCATGCTCCAAAATCCCATTTCGAAACATCCTGTAGAAGAATTACAGAACATCCTGTAGAAATCCTGAACATCCTGTAGAACCCCTGCAGACTTCCTGTAGAAGCTCATAAACACGGTTTCTTGGCAGCCAAACTTTGTGAGACTCTCTGGAAAGGTGTTAGGGACTCCTTAGACCCACTCTGAACCTTCCCGACCTCTTCCAAGCATTTCTCCTCCTTGATCCACCTCTGCACAGTGAAAAGCTAGTTAAAAGCACATGCATGATAATTCTAATAACTTAATCAAAAATACAAAAAGATGTTTTCTTCAGATAGTGATAACTTAGACACATGTATTTTACCTTCATAGAAGTAATGGCATCTCTTTCAGTAGTTTGCATGCTCTCCTTTGCGTCAGTAGGACTAGCTGGTAGAATTAGGGTTTGCTAGGGTTTGCGTTTCTTTTTGCAATTAGATTAGCTTCCTTCGAGTTAGCTTTCATCCTTCAATTAAAAAGCTTCTTCTAAGAGCTCATAGAAGTCGGCTTAAGCTCCTAGTGGACTTGTGCCAGCTGACCAAGTGACAGCTGCGGCAAGAGCTAGTACTTGTGCATACATCATCGTCGCTTCCAAGTTTGTTACGAACTACTGGGTTGATAAAATTAAAGAAGGGAGTTCCAGGAGTTGTAGCATTATTGCTACAATACTGGAGCCCACCATCTTTTTGGCGCCGTTGCCGGGGAAGCGTCAGAGTATTGGTGATTGTCGCTTTTCTTCTATTTTCCACTACAATCTTCTTCTAAGTAGTTTATTTTATTTCCATTATGCAATTTCATTTATGGAAAAGTAGATTAGCATTTCCCGCTTTCATAGATTAGCATTTCAATTCCGCAATTTCATTTCTGCAAGCATAGATTAGCATTTCAATTCCGCAAGCATAGACTAGCATTTCATTCTTGCAATTTCATTTGAGCAAAATAGATTAGTCCTTTCCTGCTTTCGTTTCAATTCCGCATTTTCATTTTAGCAAGATAGTTAGTTGCAGTTCAATCTATTTCAGTTTTGCATGTAGAAGTAGAAAAAAGAAAAAATCAACCAAAAAGATTTCATTTCATGTCTTGTAGGAGTAGAGATAAGTTAAAAAAAATGATTGCACAACACCCCCACTGCTTCACACAGCCAACGTTCTCTCTTCTTCGATGGCTGTGATTAAAGAACCCCTGGGTGGACATCAAGGCATATTTAAAGAACCTCTAGGGGAGAAGAAGAAGAAAACATTCCTCTGGAGCAAATGGCTACAAGCAGAAATGTTGGGAGCAACATCTTGTCCAAAGATGAATTTGAAAATCAGATCAAAGATTTCAAGAGTGATATGAGGCAGTTTCTTGCCATGCAACTGGATACCTTGCGGATCCAAAAGAAGCAAGAAGAAGCCAAGAGGGCTTTGGCCATTTTTTGTCCTAGGTGCACTAGAAAGCATCCTAGGAACGAATGTCCAATGCACTCCCTAGAAGTGTGTTTCATCTGTGAAGAATACCATCCTACAGATCAGTGCCCTTCCTTACCCAGATTCAAAGCTGCATATCAGAGAGCCAAAGGAGCCACTGAATCACTCTATTACATGAACCAAAGTTGGCCACATGAACCTAGATCTTATCAGCAGGAAGTGCAAGGGACATCCGAGACCTATTATGACCCCTATCAAGCCACTTTCATGCCTTCTTGGGGTCCCCCTGCTCATCCTTCCTGGTTCACACCTCCTCCTTGTTCCTTCACAGATCCATATTATGCCCAACCAGCTGCTCATTCATTTCACTCTTATGCTCAGCCACAGCCTCAGTGGAATGCACCTTATCAGGAGTGGAGGCCCCAGTACAACTCTCATCCCGCTCATTTTCCTCCACCACCTGCTCATCCACAACCATCGCCTCCTCCTCCACCAAGGCAACCCCAAATGCCTACCCAACCACAATGCCATCCATCTCCATCTCAATTTCACACCTCCACTCAACTACCCGTACCACCATTTCCAAAACCATACAATGGAGCAGCTCAACCCAATTGCAAAGCTGAGGCACAACATGTGCAAATGACTCCTCTTGAGCTCAATGATCTTCACCATAGCTCAGGAAAAGCATTGCAAAAAAGAGATCATCTTGAAAGCATTGAAGGATCACATCCAGCAAAACAAGATTCAAAAGAGGAGATCAAAGAACCATGGGCTGCACTTGATGAAGAGAATAGATCAGAATCAAAGATCGAGAGAGTTTCCTCATGGTTACCATCAAATCTTCCATGTATTCAAGAGAAAGATCAGCAAAAAGAGGAAGATGAGAAAGTCATGTTAGAAGGTGACATAAAACATGATCCAGATCAGCAAAAGAAGCAAGGATATCAGAGCTATATAGAGATATGGTTTCAGAAGGTCACTAAGTTGCAGCAGTACTCTCTTCTTCAGCTTTGTTTGATCCCTTCAACGCCAGATCATTTGGTCTCTGAGATCTGGATAGTTGTCCAAGCATGCATTTCGAGCCTTCACATCATTTCTTCTCTAATCTCAATGTGCACATGGCTCCATTGGAAGTATTCTTATACTTGAAAATGATTTTGTTTTTCAAGTAGGGTAGGGTAGAAAAAAAAAAGAAAAAAGAAAAAAAAAAGGAAAAAAAAAATGAAAAAAAGAGGAAAATAGAAATCTAAGGTGAAAACCTCCTCGGAGGCGCCTTAGATTGGCTCATTGATTGAAAACCTCTATGAGGCGGTCAATGGGTTGGAAAAAAGAGAAAATAGAATAAGATCTTTGGGTGAAAACCTCCCTTGGAGGCGCCCAAGGCAGGCAATTAGGGTGAAAACCTCCATGAGGCGCCCTAGTTGTTTTTCAAAAAAAAAAAAAAAAAGAGAAAAAGAAAAAGAAAAATAAAGCTAATCTCCATTGAATAATTTCATGTTGCAGCAATGACATTGCAGGTTGCAAGAAGGATGTTTCATGACAGGAGGAGCACTCAAATCAAGGCTAAAGGAATTTTTCTTGTGCCTTCTACAGGAAGCTCTGTATTTCTACAGGAAACATCCTGTAGAACCTTTGGACGAGCCAAATCCAATTTCAAAAGTGAATCTAATGGTGGGAATCTGTTGATTAGGCCTACAAGCACTTGTGTGTCCATCCCTTGCCTTTCTCCATCATTTTTTCCACCTCCTTGCGCTTCTCATTGTGCTCCTACAGGAACTTCCTGTAGAAATTGTGGGAAACTAGACATGGATTTCAAAAAGTTGTTTGGTGAACATGGTAGCTTCCTCAAGGGTTCAGAAGTCCTCATGCAATCTTCCAACTCCTCCTCCATCATCTCCATACCTGCATCACAGCCCAAGCTCAGTTTTCCCTTCCATGCAAACATTTGCAAAAAGCCTTGAGGCAAAAATCCATAGAACAAAATTTGTTTTTGCCATAACTTGAAAACCATGCATCCATTTGACAAACCGTTTTATGGGGAATTGTACAAGGGTGATGACAACATGCCTGAGCAGTTTCATGTCGTTCTGGTGCACGGTTTCCAAGAAATCAGCCTCCATCACCATCAGCCATTTTTGCATTTTCTCCATATCCGTGCATCCGTTTCAAAACCTATTTCATGGGGATATGCATATGAGTGATGGTAACCTACCCAAGTAGTTTCAGCTGATTCCGATGCACGGTTTCCGAGAAATCGATCTCTGAAATCTTCAGCCATTTTCCATTTTTCTCGAAATCCGTGCATCCATTGATCACGATTTTGCTATGGGAGATGCATAATGATGATAGAAACATGCTCAGAACGTTTCAGATCAATCCGCTTTGCCGTTTGGGAGAAATGGCGAAAACAAGTTCTGGTTTTGTGACCATGCAGCAGTAGCAGCTTGAAAGTGCAGATCTGAACGTGGAAACAATTGCATGCAGCTCAGATCCAGATAGAGGACACCTGCACAAGGAAAAGCAATCAAAAACCATCAGCCAAGCCCTCATGCAATCAAAGGATCCAAGCATGCAGCAGCAGAATCAGAGCATGCAGCAGCAAAAAGCTTCACAAGCAGCCGTTTGACTTCAGGTACGTGACTAAACCTTGTTCATCTATTGCATGAATCTAGTCTAAGCATTGCATGAACGAATGGAATGGTGAAATTAAGCCATGAATGTAGCAAGACACCCAGTTCTCTAGCACTCACGAGAAAGTCACGCAGCCTGCGTGGATAGTCATTCACGTGGAAGTTGAGAAACACAGGCAATGGAAGATTTGTTGAACTTCAGCGCACAGGGCTTCAATTGATTAACAAATAGAAGGAGACATGCAGTTCATGATAGCACAGCAGTTCATATGGGCCAGCACACGTTTTGCCACCTCACTCCACCAAAAATCACGCAGAATTAATGAGCGCTCAGCTGAAATTCATAAACTGTTAGTCAACTTGCACTTGCATCATGTTAAACTGAAGTATACATCCTCTGCTTCCACAATCGGCTTAACCTATCGTCCTCCGCTGAGTTTCCTACCTGTTCTCGAATTTCACTCGTGCATCGGGCTCACTCAAAGGCATAATCAAAATCTACAGGAAACGGGTGGGGTCTTCTACAGGAAAGTGCAGCAGAGTCTTCCAGAGAAGAGAAGCCTAAGGTTCTTCATCCAGTTTGGAGCTTGAAGAAAGCTCTGAGATCCGACACCATTGTGGAATAAATCCAGTAGCAATAGCAGGCCATGGAGTCAGAAACGAAAACTCCAGAGTTCACTGGTGGTCAGGAGATTGCAACTTTTCTTGTCTCATATGGACTACTGCCCAAGGTTTGGGAAGAGTCTCTTCATGCAAGCAATTCAGAGGGCTTCACTGTGAATGAGCATGAAGATTTCGTATGTGTCGCTTTCGCTTCAAAGAGTAGAAGATTTCATTCTCAACCAGAGTAAACGTGGAGAGGATAATATAACAACTGTTCAAAAGGTCTCCTCTGAATGCCTCAAGGGTGATGATGGTGAACCAGCCTTCATTCATCCAAGAGCTCTTATGTTGTTTCTCCATATAATCGAGAAAACAGATTTCCAAGCAAAGTTGCAGATTTACACGGACTTCAAACAAAAGGAACTCAAGCCCATCATATTTGTGGGTCACTCCATAGGAGGGGCAGTTGCAACCTTGGCCACATTATGGGTTCTGGGAAAAGGCTAAGGCAAAGCTCTCCCTTTTGTATCACGTTTGGTTGCCCTCTGGTCGGACATGGAAGGCTTGTTGAAGCAGTTGGCCATGAGAACTGGGGAGGAAACTTTTGTCACGTGGTTTCCAAGCATGATATTGTTCCTCGGATGCTCCTTGCACTGATTGAGTCCATTGCTAACTCCTTGACTACCATTTTTCCTTATTGGCAGGGCACAAATGTGCCTGTTTCTTTAATTCAAGATGCATGGAGGACTCTTCTGAAACAGATCTTTGTTTCTCCAAGCAACCCATACAGACCTTTTGGCACTTACATGCTTTGCTCAGGCAATGGTGTAGCTTGTATTCAAAACGCTCAGACGGTTTTGGAAATGCTTAGTTTGACTATGCGAAGCCAACAAACTTCTTTTGATGAGATTGTACAGGCCTGTCTTTCAGAGCACATAAGGTATGATTCTGTTTTGGAGGAGGTTTTGCAAAACTCCATAAGAGGGATACGATCAATAGAGAATTCCAATTCAGAATCCCCTTACGAGATGGTATTTTATTGCAGCTTGAAGCTATTGACGTTGGAGCTCAGAATGATCATGCACAGCTAGCCCTACGAAAAGCTGGCGAAACTGAAAAAGGGTATAACAGAAATGTTGATAAGCTAGCTATTGAATTAAGCGTAAAACAAAGTAGCATGGCAGAGCTTGAATGGTATAAAGAGAGATGGAAAAAGGTTCAGTTGCATGGCGAACATATCATAGTCCAAGGCCTCAAGTACCAGCATCTACCCCACCACCAATTTGTTTCTCAGCATATCCATCAGGCCTATCAGCATATTGATGAACCTCGTCATTGAGTTTTTGGGAGAAAATCATGGCAATTTTGGCTAATTAAGAGCAGAAACTTGAATGGGACAAGGAGAGATTATAGGAGATAGATCCTCCTCATTAAATCCCCACTCATTCAAATATTACTTAATCAAATCACACTAGCTCAGAGTTGCAAGCAGCAGGCAGTGGGGAAGAAGAGCAGAAAGGAGGAGAAGATGAAGGCTGCCACAGCCCAGCTGAAAGGAAAAGCACCCTCAGCCAAGCAGGCTAAGACAGTGCCGACTGTTTCTACAGGAAGACAGAGAACTGTTAGCAGACTGTTTCTACAGGAAGACAGAGAACTGTTTCTACAGGAAGTTTGAAAAGAGGGAAGCCAAAGGAGAAATCAGCCGAGATGTTAGCCAAAGAAGCCACCAGGGCCATCAAAGACGAGGAGAGAGATTGGTTGCTCAGAGGATGAGCAACACTTTCAGTAGGGGGGTGATGATGAGCCCCAAAAATGGACAATTATTTGGGCTCATTCAACCTCCTAAGTTGACTTAATCCACCATTCTCATTGGTTTATTGCATGTTTTTGATTATTTTTATGTTAATAGAGTGAATTTGGTTAGTCATTATGCCAACAAGTCTAATGGGTGCTTTGTGTAGCCTTTTTGGTCCACTTGGAGACAAAATTGAAGGTCTTAATGAGCACTTGGCAGCCAAATTCGTGGGAGAACAAGCTAGAGGATTTGTAGGAAGGTGTCCCCCTCATTTATGGGCCCTTACCTCGAATTCTCCACCATCAGCTCGGAGTTCAAAGGCCACCAAATCAATGAGCACAAGGGCAGCCAAGCAAGTCAAGTAGGACTGCTGTTAACTACAAGTCTTGGGCAGCCAAGTCCCTAAATTTTAGGAGGACTGTTGGGTCCTCAAAATTGTATAAATAAGAAGGCTTAGGGCCTCATTTTGGTTAGCCAGTTAGTCATCTTGTTAGCCAGTGGATGTTAGCTAGTTATCCAGTAGATAGTATCTAGTGGTTAGTCATTTTGTAGCCAATAGTTAGCTAGTTTGTAGTTTGATTTTTATGCAATAGATTAGCTTTGCTTTCAGCTCATTTTCAAGTCCTTCTTGTGGACAGTTTTGATGTAACTCTTCATTCTTGTTTAATAAAGATGAATCCAGCTTTGCACCAGCTCTAAATCTCTCTTGGGAGGCTGTAGCTCTTGGGGTTGGGCCCATCTCAAGCGCCCAATACCTCCCTTGTTTATCTTTATGTGTTTTGCTGCATTCTGAGAATCAAATCTGCTATTTTGTTTTGTTATTTAGTTTGTTTTTTTGACGAGTAAAATAGCTTTTCATGCTCAGATTTAGTTGATAGGTTTTTAACAGAAAAAGCTTCAAAAAAAGGGCCTACAAACATCTGTGGTTTCACCTCTCCCTTAGTGGGATCAGGAGCTATGATTAGGATGACTTTGCTGCCCACAAAAGCACTGACTTTGCTTTGCCATGCAATCATTAGTGTTTGGTTTTCATTTGCAGAAGTTGGTTACATGTTCAGATCTTTGAATGCTTCATTGCACAGTTAATATACATGGTTTCCTTGCAAATAAAGCTGCTGTCCATTCTTGTTACTGTTAGCTAGATCATATTAGGGTAGCATAACTAGATCTTTGTTTTCTTGCATGTCTTTGTTGGTTCAGTTGGAAACATAACTTGCAGAGCACCTGTTATCCTTCTCTATCTACCCATAATCCATCAGATAATCTGCTCCAACCCTTAGTCCATGATTCGTACCCTTCATTTGCCATACTTTCCCCACCTTGCCCTAATTCCTACATTCTTGTGCATCATCGCTTCCTCCATCCTTGAACAAATCCAATCGCTCCTTAGCCTCATCCACCAAGTCCTAGACCTCTTCACACCCCTATTTCACCTCCATACTCATTCCTCCATCTTTTTCCCTCCATCCATGCTCCAAAATCCCATTTCGAAACATCCTGTAGAAGAATTACAGAACATCCTGTAGAAATCCTGAACATCCTGTAGAACCCCTGCAGACTTCCTGTAGAAGCTCATAAACACGGTTTCTTGGCAGCCAAACTTTGTGAGACTCTCTGGAAAGGTGTTAGGGACTCCTTAGACCCACTCTGAACCTTCTCGACCTCTTCCAAGCATTTCTCCTCCTTGATCCACCTCTGCACAGTGAAAAGCTAGTTAAAAGCACATGCATGATAATTCTAATAACTTAATCAAAAATACAAAAAGATGTTTTCTTCAGATAGTGATAACTTAGACACATGTATTTTACCTTCATAGAAGTAATGGCATCTCTTTCAGTAGTTTGCATGCTCTCCTTTGCGTCAGTAGGACTAGCTGGTAGAATTAGGGTTTGCTAGGGTTTGCATTTCTTTTTGGCTTTCAGTTTCTTTTTGCAATTAGATTAGCTTCCTTCGAGTTAGCTTTCATCCATCAATTAAAAAGCTTCTTCTAAAAGCTCATAGAAGTTGGCTTAAGCTCCTAGTGGACTTGTGCCAGCTGACCAAGTGACAGCTGCGGCAAGAGCTAGTACTTGTGCATACAGGACCGTCGCTTCCAAGTTTGTTACGAACTACCGAGTTGATAAAATTAAAGAAGGGAGTTCCAGGAGTTGTAGCATTATTGCTACAATACTGGAGCCCACCAGCAGCTTGGAAACAGTTTGGCCTATGTGGAGATGTGGCATCTGTATTGATTGGAGGAAATTTGCCATGGAGATCACCGATTTGGAGATCTTGGATATTTGGAGATCACCGATTTGGAGATATCCATGATTCCCCTATCTGCTTAAATCCTTGAAGATTGTGAAAGATTTGGTAATTGAAAGCTGGACGGTGTCAAAGTCTGTATGTGTGGGCGTGGAGCAGAGCAACGTGAGTGGCCACATTGGAACTAGTTTTTATTAAGTGTCGTAGAGGCTAGCGCATAGATCTGCCATTCAGTGTTGTTTAAAGACTCAAACTACGTGCCCCAATGAAAGCTGATCATTAGAGCCAATCTGGCGATCAGAAGTGGAGTTCGTTCTAGCCATACGTTGAGATGGTTGTTTCTTTGGTTTGTTGCCCACTGTCATTAAGAGAAACGGAGAAGAGTCAATTTGTGAAGAGGGCTATCCCATTTTTGTAGAGCCAGCGGGAGTCAAGCTCATATCCTCTACTTTTTGGAGTTGTTGGATTGGAGATTGTCTGATTTGTCTGTGGAGTGATAGAGCCGAGGAGATATTAGAGCACTGGTGGGGAATTTAACTATGGTGTGGCGGCATAATAGTTTGAGCCTTTGTGGCATTGTTGGTGTTTAACCACACTTGTTGAGACTGTCGTAGTCACTTGTTGTGAGAGCGGCGACAAAGCATATTGCCTTCGATCAGGTGTCCCACGTTGCATTGCAGACAGGCATTGAAAAATTGGCTGATGCAGTCGAGGTTACACTGGGACCTAGAGGAGCAGCTTTGATCCGGGAGGTTGCAAGTAAGACCAATGATTCAGTAGGTGATGGGACAACTACTGCATCTGTTTTAGCACGGGAAATTATAAAGCTGGGACTTTTGAATGTCAGTTCAGGAATAAATCTATTTCTTTATCAGTAGACCCCTCACAAGTATAGTTGGTGAAAAATGGCTGCTTGTATGTTTGGAAAATAATCATCTATGGGCAGAGAAAGAGAAATTAAACCTGAAGAATTTATGCTTTATTTAGTTTCTTGGAATCATGTTTAAAGTTATTGAGCCTTATTGAGCCTAGCTAACTCAATGTAGGTAAAGTTATTTTGTTAGAATTCGCGACTCTAACGAATGACAGGTTAAGCATGGAGTTCCAAGAATTTATTTGACAAAGATGCCCAAGATCTGAACTATGAAAAGATGGGATAAACGAGCAGCAACAACGTTTATGGTGGACAACAAAATAGATGTTTGTTTGAATTAGTGTGGTTTGTGGAATAGACTCCCTAGCATGTTATAAGAAAGTCCAGTTGTTGTAATGGTCATTGTATGTACCCAGAAACTCCAAAATGTGGAACGAAATGTAATTTTTAAAGGCATCTGAAAGTTCGTGGTGATCTTAAAACCACTTTTTAATGGTTTATGGTCAGCCTGAAACCATCTTTTGTCACTGTAAAGTGAGGATTGGTGGTGAGCCAGAAACCGCCTCTGTGGCTTGAGGTGCCTTTGTGGCCGGGTGTACACGAGGGATTTGTGCTCAATTGAGCAGGTGGACTGCAGAACACCTGGCTCGGACTCAGATGATTTTTTAATTTTCTGAGTAGAAGGGGATTGGCGCGCTTTTCGCGCTGACAGTCACTCCAGGAGTGCAACTGGCGCGTCTGTTAGGCCATTAATAGCACCACCATGCCAAAATACCAGACTGGTGTGGAATTTTATGGAAATTCGTGCCAATTCACCTTCAATGGGATCCGTGGGAATCCTCATCTTCGTTTGACGATTTGCGAGAGGAGGCAGATCAGAGAAGTTGTGGCAGATTGTGTTTTGGAGGTTCTGTACATGCAATTCGCCTGATGGTAGTGGATTTGACTATCAGGACAAGTAGTCATTAAGGGGGGGAGTTAGAAATAATTAATTCCTACTTGTCTATGGTTGTAATTCTCCATTTGAGGAGTTTGTTCCTACATAATAGGAATTTAGTTTCTCCTAGTTTAGTGTGTGGTTGAGAGAATCTCTCAACCACACTACTGTACGTCTAAGATAGAATTCATATCTTGAGACTATTGCTTGTATAAATATGTGTGTAAATTTCCTCATTAAAGATAACAGAATATATTGTTGTGTGCTATTTTATCTAATTCAACCTACTTTAAATATATATTTTTTAAAATAAAAAATATTCCATAATTTTTTCTGAAAACTATATTTAACTAGCAAAATAATATATAATAAAATTTCCTAACTAACAAAATAATATATATATTTAAAGCCTTCTGTAACTTTGCTTTCAACGTGAAATTTAATATATAATTAAAACATTCAACGTGAAATTTAATATATATTTAAATCATGGTATAGCTTTGGTTTCAACGTGAGATTTATTATTATCAGTCAATATTTTTCTCATGAGATATTTGAATGGCTTCTATGCCATTTGGCGTTAACCTCGATCACAGTGAAACTATATTATTTTCCTCTCATATTTACATGTAATTGTAAATTGACAAAGTTTTTGAAGAATGACAATGTCAAATTCATTAGGGAGGACTATTTTTTAAAATAACAACCTTAAAATATATTTGGGCCTGTTAGTGTCGGTCTTGAAAGCCCTCCATCAGTGATCAAAGCTCTTTGCATTTGCATTAGTAGGTGTCTCATCAGTGTCAAAGTTTGCATCCCGTTAGGCATGCCATAACCCTGATGGAGGAGCTGGTCTATTCATACCCCTCTTGGCTTTGCTGAATCAGGTCATATCAGTCATTGAGTTTGTCAAGCTGCTCTTGTTTGGTCTTAATGTCAAAATTCTAGGTCTAGGGTTTTGGTCAGTTGTCTTAGCAAGGTCATGTCTCTGAAAGTCCTTGAGTGACCAGCAAGCCAGAGGGAGGATGGTAAACATGTTCCTTTGAAATTTTCATCATGTACAGTTCATTTTTAACCTTGGATTTAAAAACCCTGTTTTTAAAGCCAAGGTCATGATAATTTTTGTAAAAAGAATAAATTTCCAAAATGTTTTCAAAAAGGCAGAAACAACCCTGGTCCCCTTGCCACAGTCCTTCAGATGATCTACCGGCAAAAAGAATCAGGTCAAAGCACTCAAAAAGTCAACTTCAGGATAAAGGAAACCAAGAAAATCAGTGTTTTAAAAAAGTGTCAAAATAGACTTTATAAAGTGGGTTTATGGATGAAATTTTTTCAAATGAGATTATAAAAGGTAATGTTCCCTCCTTTCACTCTCATTGTGCATTTCAAGCTTGCAAGAGAGATTGTGAGAGAGTGATAGGCGAAGGAGGCGAAATTGCAACGGTTTTGGGCAGTTTGCAGGTGCGCGACCCGTCCAGGCTTGTGCGCGACCTGTTGGGCGGTGCGCGACCCGTCCAGCGCACTCCGGTAGTGTAAAATTATAACGGGCGCGACCCGTTGGGGAGCGTGCGCGACCTGTTCAACTGTCTGCCACCAAAACTTCAATCAAATTCCTTCATTCCACTTCAAATTTGCTCAATCGGTCGAGGTAGGCTCTTAATGCATGGTTGTTGATATTGGTGGTGAAAATAAGGATGTATGCTATGATTTCATCTTATAAATTTGCAAATGAATGGATTAATATGGCTGCTTGCTAATGTTTGTAAACTGCTAGGGTTTTGTGACTGTTTCAAGTGTTTTTGTCCCATTTGCTCCCTTCCCTCTTTTCCTCTTTCATTCATAGTCATGCTTGCATCTCTGTCCCATACTATTTGTACATAAAATGTTGACTTTTTCCCCCATCCCTAAGCTATAAACCCTACCCCTTTCACAAGCACACAAAACCCTAATTCCATCTACCATACACATGCAAAAATAAATAAAACAAAAAGAAAAGATACATTTGTAAATAAAGAAAGAGTCATGTGAAAATAAATGCTGCTGTATATCTAGAGGCATGTACATAACCCCTATATACCCTTGACATCCCCTTGTACATGAAAAGCTTCCCTCTATGTGAAAACAATGTGCATGTACTCCTTAAGAATAAAAAGAGCAAAAATTTGCCTTATGACACACATGAACTCCTATAAGCAAATTTGGTGTATGGTGTCCCTATGTCCCTATTGATACATGTATGCCCCTACCATGTTCATTATCATACATGTTTTTGTCCCATATGAGATGTTCTTTGCAAATGATTTCCCAATGTTAAAATGTGTTCCTATATAAATGACAATTTGTAAAGTTTCCCTTGAAAATTCCCTGTTATTTTCATATATTCCCATTCCTCGTTAAGAAGTTCCCTCCCCTAACATTCCCCTCATGTTTTTTCCTCTTGAAACAGCATAGAGTTCAGTACTTTTGCAGGCAGAGGCAGCAGTTCAATTTGTCCTTCAGTTTGCCCACCTTGCTCCAAAACCATGTCAGATACTGAGACTTATGAGCAAGGTGATGACCATTCATCATCTACAGAGATTGAGGAACAGAGGAGGCCTCGTAGAGGAGGTAAGGGAGGCCATCATAAGAGGGAGGAGCCTACTTCTTTGGCAGAGTTACAGGCTTGTCCTTTGGCATTGAATTGTTTCCAGTATATGTCATGCTATCAGTTTTGTGAGAGGCTCTCTCAGATTCAGCATCATAGAGAGTTGGCCCGCTTGTTTGTCTTACACCTCCATGATGGACATGTCACTCTTGCAGGGGTGAATTTCATATTGACACCCGAGGTGATCTCAGAGGCTACAGGGATACCAAATGTGGGTGAGGTGTGGCCTAAGCGCAGATTACTTGATTTTGTTCACTTTGAGCCTTATGTCCGGCCATCATTTGTGAGACTGTTGACGGGTGTTTTCCCATTCAGATTTCTTCGGAGTGAGTATGCCCCCCTCATGAGACTTATCATGCATTATTTTACATGTGAGGGCAGATTTTCACAGGCGTATTCATATCACATTCGCCTGTTGATGCATTTCACCCGGGTGAGGATGATGAACCTCCCGGTCTTCCTGTTTCAAAACATTCAGAGGATGGTGCCCATGTTGCAGAGGAAGACCCCGGCCCAGCAGTACAGGAGCCTTTGTCACTATGGTTTGATCCAGCTTATAGTCTCTCATCAGTTGACTCAGCAGGGTATCTCATGGGAGGAGTTCATCTCCCGTGAGTTTTTCACAGTGCCACCTCAGCCACATAAGGAGGCTATTCATGAGGAGGGAGGACCATCTCAGTAGCCTGATGCTCCCATCACCCGACATGTCAGCTCCACTCCTATGGTCACCTATCAGAAAGGCCCAAGGGCCTTATTTGCAGCAGCTAGGCGAGTATTATCTCCACAGCGGGTGGAAGGGGTCTCGCCTTCATCTTCAGAGCAGCGAGTGTTATCTCCACAGCAGGTGGAAGGGGCCTCGTTTTCTTTGCCAGCACAGGTATTGCAGAGGGGCAAAGAGCCCATGGTTCATGAGGATCCGGTGATTGATCTTGAGGTCAGTTCTCCTAGCCAAGAGGCAAAGGAGATCATTCAGCAGCTCAGGGCCGAGAATGATGTTTTGCAGTGGAGACTTGAGGGTGCCCAATGGACCATCACATATCTAGAGCAGCGGAACACACAGATGGAGGAGGAGAAGGCACTTGATGAGATTTGGAGGATTCGTAGTGACCGAGTCCTAAACCGTAGGAGGCCCGGTGACCCATTGCCTGTTGACTGGGAGTCATTGCTTATTCAGGAGAATGCCCACTTGGAGAGGCTGTTGGCTAAGGCCAACCAAGAGAAAAAGCTGCTAAGGAACATGAAAAACCACTATTGGGCTAGGATGCACGTTTGTAAAGCAAAGATGAAAATGTTCCAAAGAAGGTTGACCGAGGCTCTTAAGAGGAAGAAGAAGACCAACCCCCTCCGCATCTTGGCCGAGGCTTCTCTCACTCATCATGACACCCACTAGCCTTTTCACAGCACCAAGCACAAAAAAATTTGGAAGTTTTGGCTCATTTTTGACATTTTTGGGCAATTTACAGGTTTTGGCTTCTCAACGGGTCTCACCCCCGGTGAGACCCTTTGTCATCGTAGCTCCATTTTGCGAAAACTCAGCATTTCTGGATTTTTCATGCAAATTTACACATGTCTATGGATGGACTTGAGTTTTCATGAAGTTTTGGGCCTCCAAAAGGTCAAAATACAGCCAAATTTTGACTTTCTGCCCCTTTTTTGAGCTGCAGAAGTAGTCTTGGGAGAATTGACTTTTTACTAGGAAAATGACCTCCAAATCCAAATATGCCGGTTGGGTTGGAAGGTAGACTCAGAGACCTTTCCAACGAGCTATCCTGCACCTCATTCTGACACTGGGAAGGCCTCCAAACAGGGCTCCAAAGTGCACGACCCGTTGAGGAGGATGTGCGCGACCCGTTGAGGAATTTGTGCCAGATTTGACCAGTTCAGCCCAGAATTTGCAGTTTAGCTCCAGTTTGACTTTCTGAGGTCGATGGTGGTCCTTTTGACTGTACTTGTGGCACTTTTTGGATACTTTTACCCTTGTTTTACTCTTCTAGAAGTTTCTCTCATGTAAAAGGGTAAAATTGACTGTATGAACTGGTTTCCAAGTTTTTAGAGGCAAGTTGTTTTGACTGCCTATTTTGTAGTGCTTAGTTTAGAAGTTGTTCAAATAGCTCCTAGGATAGTGAGCTCGACCCATGGAGGCAGGGAAAGAGGTTAGATCATCTATATTATGTACTTTCATGCTCATTTTCATGGTTGGACTCTTGAGGGAGGAGCTATCATTGTATATTTCACTTGTATCTCTGCAATTTTTGGCTAAGGAAGACCAGGGTTTTGCAGTCATCTTTGGGATTCTTGTGGACTCATGTGTTGATGGTGTGTTTCTACATGTTATTGTAAGCTTTGTTATGTGATTCATTTCCTTTCTATACTGCTGCATATTAAACAAATGAAGTGATAAAGTTAGAATTCATGCTAGCCATGCTCTGCTTTTAAATTTGTTTAATTTCTATGTTTTCTGCTGTCTAAAGAGAATTCAAATCCATTGTTTTCTCTCTTTAGCTCTCTCATCTTTCTTCTTAATCATCCCTTTCAGCTAAAGACATCAATACAGGTTCCTACCTCGCCCCAAAGACCCCCCTGCAGAAACTGTGTCGAATCCCCGCACCCTAAATTGCAGTTCCTCAATTTGCCACCAAAAACCCCAAAAACCCCCAAATCAACCTTTATAATCAGTTTACTAGCCTAATATCAGTGTTACCTGTTTGGTCATCTCATCCCATTGAAGATTTTCCGAGATTGACCGGAGAGAGCCTTCTCCTGCCCCGTAGGGCTAGCTACGAGGCTGAATGGTTTGATGTAGCTTTGAGGTTTGCCTTTTCAGCCTGAGGTGAAATTTCAAGTGCTAACATACTGGCGACCATACTGGGGAGAACATCAAATTTCTTGTTCATAGACGTGTTATTTCATAAGTCTTAGACGGAGCCTGAAGTTACGCCAGGTAGCCTTCGAAAACGCTCTTGTTTTACATCAGCGCAAGTAGATAAACGCTGCTTCAGTCAATCTCCGTGAGCTTGTGAACATAGCGCTTCTCTGACATCTTATCCCCATGTATTTGTTAACTCTTAGCCGTGGATGATAGGTTGAGAGTTTTCACAGGCTGAATGCTTTTTCTTTCCTAGTTATTCTGAGAAAACAAGCTGGCTACAGATCCTAGACCCATTTTCAGATCTCATTCATGCCCAGCTATTTTTTATTATCTTGAAGATTTGGATTTTGACGAAAGCTTTGAGTTGTCTCTGTTCAAAACTAAATCTGAAAGTGCACTTGCAACTCTAGTTCCTAATCCTGATTTTGCAGCTGCTATTGAATTTGAGAGGCATAATAAATTAGTTGAAAACTTCATTTTGAGGAATCTCCAGACACGTGTACAAGCTACTACTCTTGCTGATTTCCTTGAAAATATCTCTGGTCATATTGGATCTTCTATCACGGCGCATGAACAGACAAATCCTCCTTTTATTGTTATCTCTCCCATAGTTACTCATCCTCCATCTACAGTTGTTTCGCCTTCAGCATCACATACTGCTTCTCCTCCTCTTACTCCTCATACCGCTACACCTACTCCGCCTGCTACTCCAAGACCTACCTTACCTAGAAAAATGGCAGCCCGGTTTGCCCCACTTGCATTGCCTGCTAATCTTCATGATATGCCTGCTGATTACCAAAGTAAAATCCCCATGTTTGATGGCACTCCACAAAGTATTACAGCTCAGCAACATATCGATAAAATGTCCACTTTCTTTGATCTATATGAGTTAGATGAAGAAGATGTTACCATGCGGTTGTTCGTGCAAACATTTGCCGGAGAAGTAAGAAAATGGTTCAGAGGGTTAACAGCTAACAGCATTGCTACCTTGGAAGCACTTCAGAATCAATTCTTAGATCGGTGGGAAATCAGAAAGGATCCGCTTCAAATCAATGCCGAATACAACAACCTCAAGCGTAATCCGGGTGAGTCTGTTCAAGATTACATAATCAGATTCAATACAGTTTATAATGCTATTCCCGATGATTTGAGGCCATCTAGAAAATCAGCACTTCTCAAATTCCCGGATGGTTTTGATCCGGAGATGGCTTATTCACTGAGAGACCGAGATCCCCCTACCTTGGAGGATATGCAGAAAATTGCTGTCAGCGTTGAGGCAAATTTGAATGATAAAAGAGCAAGAATGAAGGCAGAAAAGCGAGTCACCATCAAGGAGGAGGCATCCACGTCAAATCAGGTTCTTCAGCAGGTTGAACAGGTGAAGAGGTTACTTGAAAGGGTCACAATTGACAAGCCGGAACCGCAGATTCGTAACCCAAATTTCAGAGGTCAGCAGCAACAATATAGGATCAAGCAGCGTGAAACAAAGGCACAAGACACAGCAGTTCAGCAGCAAATGAAACCGCCTTTTCAGCAGAATTTTGTTAGTCAAGAGTCTGAAGATGAGGGTGATAATGTTGGCGAGGAAAATCATTTCTTTACCCCTGATGATATGCCTACATATATCACGGAAGAAGATGAGTTGGTGAGTAATTCTGTCTTTCCCCAAGATGAGCATTATATTTTGTCAAATGATATGATACTTGAAGAAGAATCTGAAGAATATCAAAGAGGGTATTTGAATGCATTATCAGCTCAGCAAGGACAGCAAAGGCAATTGAGAAGCCGGGCTATTCCTATAAATCCCGTGCAGAAAAAGAAAGACATTGCAGCAAAGAATGATTCGGTTTTTTCAAAAGGTAAAGATATAGCCGGTCCATCATCAACTCAAACATCATCGGCAGCTAAAGTAGATCAGCCATCGAATGCACCAAAGGATAAAGCTGAGAAGAGAGATAATCCGGCAAAGGAAGGTGAGAAGTTTCCAGTTTTCAGTTTGGAGAATGAAATTGCAAAGGTGAAGATATCTATTCCTTTAACGGAGGTCATGAAGAATGCCACTTACCGAGGCCAAATTTCCAAGTTGCTGAATTTTGACCCAATGCTAGACATGGTGAATGTACAAGATGATCAGCCGGAGTTAATCTTTGGGCCAGCTTTGAATGGTGAGTCTCCCGAGAGTGACATTCCTCCATTTTATATTAGTTTGCGATTGCATGAGTTTGTGCTGCACAATGCTATGTTTGACTCGGGAGCTTCACATAATTTGATGCCGAAAACAATCATGGAGAAGCTGGGGCTTGACATCACAAGGAAGTACCATGATTTGTATTCGTTTGATTCTAGCCGGGTAAGATGCATTGGTTTGATCAAAGACTTAGTGGTGAGTCTAGATCAAATTCCAGCGAAGAATGTTTTAATGGATGTGGTGGTGGCAGACATTCCTCCACGATTTGGCATGTTGTTGTCGAGGTCATGGGGAGCCAAACTCAAAGGTACGATTCAGCTTGATTTTTCATATGCTTCAATTCCAGTTTTCGGTCAAATGAGGAAGTTATATCGGGAACAGAAGATGAAATACATGATCACTAGTAAGGAAAAGCCCGTAAATCATCCTGTAAATTATGTACAAACAGATTTAGAATCTTTTGTTTTGTTTGCGGAAAATTTCAATGAGGTAGATAGTCAGTTAGTTCAAGTAGAAGATATACCAGACATTTCAGAAAATTTCAGGGATGTTTTGAGAAAGGAAAGTGAAGAAAGGTCTGCTGTCATAAGGCCAATTGCAGAAATAAATGGGCAGCAAACAGAACATGAAACAAAATCAGACTTTCAGCACCTAGAAGATGATGAAGAGGGTCTTTGGACTATGGATTTTGATGGTGCAGTGGGCAACGATGGTGCTGGTATAGGTGTGTGGATCCGAAGCCCATTCTCAGCCCAAGATCAAGTTCCAAGCAAGGTACGAGTATGTTCTTATAAATTGGCTTTTGATTGTTCGAATAATGAGGCAGAATATGAAGCTCTTATTGCTGGTTTGAAAATCCTTCTGAAGTTAAAGGCAAAGAAAATAGCAGTATATGGCGACTCCGAACTAGTTATCAAGCAAGTGAAAGGTGAATTTCAGGCCAAACATCCTCGCATGAGAGCTTATAGAAATGCTGTTTTAGATATCTTGAAAAGATTTTCTGAACATACTTTGACATGTGTGCCCCGGATTCAAAATGGTGTTGCGGATGCATTGGCTAAGGCAGCAAGTAATCTGAAAATACCCATGAATTCCAGCAATAAGTTCGAGATATATGTGAAGCATCGTCCTACAGTTCCAGATAACCAAAGGTGTTGGCAAGTGTTCCAAGATGACGAAGAAATTGAAGATTTTCTGCAAGTTAAGGGTAAGTTTGAAGACATCTCAATAGATACGGAAGCTGAAGGAGTGAATCAGATGGATGTATTGCAGCTCAAAGATAATCACATTCCAAAAGGATTGATTCCTTTGGAGGAATTGTTTGATCAGGATGATGTGGCCCGCAAGCCAACTTTGAGGCCAACAGCTGAAGGAGTTGAAGATGTGAACCTTGGGACAGCTGCAAATCCAAAAATGGTGAAGCTTTCAAAAGCATTGCCGCCTAAGGTAAAGCAAGAGTATATCAGATTATTGTCTCTGTATTCTAATGTTTTTGCATGGGATTATTCAGATTTGAAAACTTATGACACAAGCATTATTCAGCATACCATCCCCATAAAGCCAAATCAAAAGCCTTTCCGGCAAAAGTTGAGAAGAATTAATCCTAAATTGCTGCCATTGATTGAGAAGGAAGTCAACAGGTTGTATAAGTCCAGAATCATAGTGCCAATCCGGTTTTCTGATTGGATCTCAAACTTGGTGCCCGTGAGGAAGAAAACCGGTGAGATTCGCTTGTGTATAGACTTTAGAAATCTGAACAAAGTGTCATTAAAGGACAATTATCCGCTGCCCAAGATGGATCACATATTGCAGCGGGTTGTGGGGGCATCTAGGATGTCATTGCTTGATGGTTACTCCGGATATAATCAGATTTTAGTGCACGAAGATGACCGTGACAAGACAACATTTACTACTCCATGGGGTACATTTCATTATGCCAAGATGCCGTTTGGATTGAAGAATGCGGGTGCCACATTTCAGCGGGCAATGGACATGGCCTTTGCAAATGAGAAGGATGTCTTTTTAGTTGTCTATCTTGATGATTTGACCGTGTTTTCTAAATCAGATGAAGAGCATTTGTTTCATTTAACTAAGGTGTTTGAAAAGTGCAGAAAATATGGCATCTCATTGAATCCGAAGAAAAGTCTTTTTGCTATGAGTGAAGGCAAGCTGCTAGGCCATATCATTTCTAAAGATGGCATTCGTATAGACCCTGCACGAGTGGAAGCAATTCAGCAATTGGAGCAGCCCCGTAGCAAGAAAGAAATTCAGTCCTTTAATGGTAAGTTGAATTTTCTGCGTCGTTTCATTCCCAATCTTGCTGAACATCTCAGAGAGATAACCAATATGCTCAAGAAGGACAGCGAACTAAGATGGACCGAAGAGGCGGTGAAATCTTTTAATTTGATAAAGGTAATCTTATCTTCAGCCCCAACTTTGATTAGCCCGGATTATACTCAGGATTTTATCTTGTTTTCATTCGCCTCTGAGCATACATTGGCGGCCGTGTTAATGCAAAAGAGAGATGGAGTTGAGAGGCCCATAGCTTTTTTCAGCCGCATCATAAGAGACGGGGCGCTGAATTATAATATCATTGAGAAGCAAGCATTGGCCCTGATAAAAGCATTGAAAGATTTCCGAGTTTACATATTGAATTCTCATGTTTTAGCATATGTTCCTAATGCAGCTGTGAAGGATGTTTTAGTGCAAACGGAACCGGAAGGAAGAAGGGGTAAGTGGATTGCTGCACTCTTAGAATATGATGTTGAAATTAAGCCTACCAAGTTGATTAAAGGTCAAGGCTTAGCTAAGTTGATGGCTGAAGCGAACCTTCATGTCCTTGATATAAATTTGATTGCTGCCTTGTCCGATGAAGATGAAGAAAATTCAGTTCTACAGGTGTCCGATATCTTTGTGTCTTCCCCTTGGTATGCTGATATAGTTTATGTGCTTCAAAACTTATCTGCACCTCCTGGAATGCCTAGAAACAAAGCTAGAACATTGAAGCTAAAGGCTGCCAAATTTTGCATTATCAAATCTGCACTTTATTGGAAGGATCCCGGTGGCATCTTGCTGAACTGTTTGGTCGAAGAGGAAGCAAAAACAACAGTAGATGATTTCCATAAAGGTGACTGTGGGGGTCACTTATTTTGGAAAACCACGGCTAATAAGATTTTGAGAGCCGGTTTCTATTGGCCTTCTTTATTTTCTGATGTGTATAAAGCGGTAAAGAGCTGTCATGAATGTCAAATTTTTCAAGGAAAACAGAAATTACAGCCCTTGCCTCTCAAACCGGTGGAAATCAGTGCACCATTTCAGCAATGGGGCTTGGATTTTATTGGCGAAATCCACCCTGCATCTTCCGGGCAGCATCGATGGATCTTGACAGCTACAGATTACTTCACAAAATGGATTGAAGCCATTCCCACCCGGCAGGCCACAGATTTGGTAATTATTTCCTTTCTTGAAAATAATATCTTGTCACGTTTTGGCTGTCCACAAAAGTTGATTACTGACAATGCAACTGCATTCAAATCAAAGAAGTTGGTTGATTTTTGCTTTAAATATAACATCAGTTTGGGGCATTCAACCGCTTATCATCCGCAAGGTAATGGGCTGGCCGAATCTTCAAACAAATCCCTTGTGAATATTATAAAGAAATTGCTGGAAATAAACAAGAAGAGCTGGCATAAGAAGTTAATAAATGCACTATGGGCTGATTGGGTAAGTCAAAAGAAGTTAATTGGTATGTCACCTTTTGAAATTGTTTACGGAGTAGATGCAGTATTTCCTACTTCACTTAGTGTCCCGGTAGCTAAGTTGTTCCAAGAAGCTAGTGGTGAGGAGGATCCTATGCAACGACGGATCAGTCAAATGATTCATCTACAACAGACACGAGAAGAAGTTCACCAGAATTCCCTTAAGTTGCAAGAGCGCATAAAGAAAATCTATGACAAAAAGGCCAAGGCAGATGAGTTTCAGATTGATGATGTTGTGTTATGATGGGATGCCCGCAATGAAGATAAAGGGAAGCATGGAAAATTCGACAACTTATGGAAGGGTCCTTATAAAATTGCAGCATACCGTGGTCCAAATGCTTTCCTTCTCAAAGAAATGAACGGAGATGAATGTCTTGGAGGGTCGGTGAATGGCCGGCTGCTCAAAAGGTATCATGCTTGAGCATTTTCTGCTCTAATCACTCTCATTGTAAATACCATGTCATTTTCTTTCTGCAGCAAGTGTGAAGCTGATTTCCATCTTCAGTTTGGGGCCCGCGGTGAAGGCTATAATTCTGAAAATGGTGATTAGTTGGTGTGAGTTTTACAAGTTGTTTCATGTCAGTTCATTTTCTGTATAGAGTCAGTGAGTTAGTGTCCAAGATAGTCTTGAATTTCAGTCAATTATCCAAGTCACATAAAGTTGTTTTCAAGTTGGTCATATGTGAAATAAGTTGACTCCATTGCCCAATGATAAAGCACTGGTCTGCTCTCCCAGAGGTCTGAGGTTCTTGGTACCTCCAAGGAGCTACCATCCCCATTGGAGCCAATGTTAGTGTCGGTCTTGAAAGCCCTCCATCAGTGATCAAAGCTCTTTGCATTTGCATTAGTAGGTGTCTCATCAGTGTCAAAGTTTGCATCCCATTAGGCATGCCATAACCCTGATGGAGGAGCTGGTCTATTCATACCCCTCTTGGCTTTGCTGAATCATGTCATATCAGTCATTGAGTTTGTCAAGCTGCTCTTGTTTGGTCTTAATGTCAAAATTCTAGGTCTAGGGTTTTGGTCAGTTGTCTTAGCAAGGTCAATGTCTCTGAAAGTCCTTGAGTGACCAGCAAGCCAGAGGGAGGATGGTAAACATGTTCCTTTGAAATTTTCATCATGTACAGTTCATTTTTAACCTTGGATTTAAAAACCCTGTTTTTAAAGCCAAGGTCATGATAATTTTTGTAAAAAGAATAAATTTCCAAAATGTTTTCAAAAAAGGCAGCAACAACCCTGGTCCCCTTGCCACAGTCCTTCAGATGATCTACCTGCAAAAAGAATCAGGTCAAAGCACTCAAAAAGTCAACTTCAGGATAAAGGAAACCAAGAAAATCAATGTTTTAAAAAAGTGTCAAAATAGACTTTATAAAGTGGGTTTATGGATGAAATTTTTTCAAATGAGATTATAAAAGGTAATGTTCCCTCCTTTCACTCTCATTGTGCATTTCAAGCTTGCAAGAGAGATTGTGAGAGAGTGATAGGTGAAGGAGGCGAAATTGCAACGGTTTCGGGCAGTTTGCAGGTGCGCGACCCGTCCAGGCTTGTGCGCGACCTGTTGGGCGGTGCGCGACCCGTCCAGCGCACTCCGGCAGTGTAAAATTATAACGGGCGCGACCCGTTGGGGAGCGTGCGCGACCCGTTCAACTGTCTGCCACCAAAACTTCAATCAAATTCCTTCATTCCACTTCAAATTTGCTCAATCGGTCGAGGTAGGCTCTTAATGCATGGTTGTTGATATTGGTGGTGAAAATAAGGATGTATGCTATGATTTCATCTTCTAAATTTGCAAATGAATGGATTAATATGGCTGCTTGCTAATGTTTGTAAAATGCTAGGGTTTTGTGACTGTTTCAAGTGTTTTTGTCCCATTTGGTCCCTTCCCTCTTTTCCTCTTTCATTCATAGTCATGCTTGCATCTCTGTCCCATACTATTTGTACATAAAATGTTGACTTTTTCCCCCATCCCTAAGCTATAAACCCTACCCCTTTCACAAGCACACAAAACCCTAATTCCCTCTACCATACACATGCAAAAAAAAATAAAAATAAAAATAAAAGATACATTTGTAAATAAAGAAAGAGTCATGTGAAAATAAATGCTGCTGTATATCTAGAGGCATGTACATAACCCCTATATACCCTTGACATCCCCTTGTACATGAAAACCTTCCCTCTATGTGAAAACAATGTGCATGTACTCCTTAAGAATAAAAAGAGCAAAAATTTGCCTTATGACACACATGAACTCCTATAAGCAAATTTGGTGTATGGTGTCCCTATGTCCCTATTGATACATGTATGCCCCTACCATGTTCATTATCATACATGTTTTTGTCCCATATGAGATGTTCTTTGCAAATGATTTCCCAATGTTAAAATGTGTTCCTATATGCATGACAATTTGTAAAGTTTCCCTTGAAAATTCCCTGTTATTTTCATATATTCCCATTCCTCGTTAAGAAGTTCCCTCCCCTAACATTCCCCTCATGTTTTTTCCTCTTGAAACAACATAGAGTTCAGTACTTTTGCAGGCAGAGGCAGCAGTTCAATTTGTCCTTCAATTTGCCCACCTTGCTCCAAAACCATGTCAGATACCGAGACTTATGAGCAAGGTGATGACCATTCATCATCTACAAAGATTGAGGAACAGAGGAGGCCTCGTAGAGGAGGTAAGGGAGGCCATCATAAGAGGGAGGAGCCTACTTCTTTGGCAGAGCTACAGGCTTGTCCTTTGGCATTGAATTGTTTCGAGTATATGTCATGCTATCAGTTTTGTGAGAGGCTCTCTCAGATTCAGCATCATAGAGAGTTGGCCCGCTTGTTTGTCTTACACCTCCATGATGGACATGTCACTCTTGCAGGGGTGAATTTCATATTGACACCCGAGGTGATCTCAGAGGCTACAGGGATACCAAATGTGGGTGAGGTGTGGCCTAAGCGCAGATTACTTGATTTTGTTCACTTTGAGCCTTATGTCCGGCCATCATTTGTGAGACTGTTGACGGGTGTTTTCCCATTCAGATTTCTTCGGAGTGAGTATGCCCCCCTCATGAGACTTATCATGCATTATTTTACATGTGAGGGCAGATTTTCACAGGTGTATTCATATCACATTCGCCTGTTGATGCATTTCACTCGAGTGAGGATGATGAACCTCCCGGTCTTCCTGTTTCAAAGCATTCAGAGGATGGTGCCCATGTTGCAGAGGAAGACCCCGGCCTAGCAGTACAGGAGCCTTTGTCACTATGGTTTGATCCAGCTTATAGTCTCTCATCAGTTGACTCAGCAGGGTATCTCATGGGAGGAGTTCATCTCCCGTGAGTTTTTCACAGTGCCACCTCAGCCACATCAGGAGGCTATTCATGAGGAGGGAGGACCATCTCAGCAGCCTGATGCTCCCATCACCCGACATGTCAGCTCCACTCCTATGGTCACCTATCAGAAAGGCCCAAGGGCCTTATTTGCAGCAGCTAGGCGAGTATTATCTCCACAGCGAGTGGAAGGGGTCTCGCCTTCATCTTCAGAGCAGTGAGTGTTATCTCCACAGCAGGTGGAAGGGGCCTCGTTTTCTTCGCCAGCACAGGTATTGCAGAGGGGCAAAGAGCCCATGGTTCATGAGGATCCGGTGATTGATCTTGAGGTCAGTTCTCCTAGCCAAGAGGCAAAGGAGATCATTCAGTAGCTTAGGGCCGAGAATGATGTTTTGCAGCGGAGACTTGAGGGTGCCCAATGGACCATCACATATCTACAGCAGCGGAACACACAGCTGGAGGAGGAGAAGGCACTTGATGAGATTTGGAGGATTCGTAGTGACCGAGTCCTAAACCGTAGGAGGCCCGGTGACCCATTGCCTGTTGACCGGGAGTCATTGCTTATTCAGGAAAATGCCCACTTGGAGAGGCTGTTGGCTAAGGCCAACCAAGAGAAAAAGCTGCTAAGGAACATGAAAAACCACTATTGGGCTAGGATGCACGTTTGTAAAGCAAAGATGAAAATGTTCCAAAGAAGGTTGACCGAGGCTCTTAAGAGGAAGAAGAAGACCAACCCCCTCCGCATCTTGGCCGAGGCTTCTCTCACTCATCATGACACCCACTAGCCTCTTCACAGCACCAAGCACAAAATTTTTTGGAAGTTTTGGCTCATTTTTGACATTTTTGGGCAATTTACAGGTTTTGGCTTCTCAACGGGTCTAACCCCCGGTGAGACCCTTTGTCATCGTAGCTCCGTTTTGCGAAAACTCAACATTGCTGGATTTTTCATGCAAATTTACACATGTCTATGGATGGATTTGAGTTTTCATGAAGTTTTGGGCCTCCAAAAGGTCAAAATACAGCCAAATTTTGACTTTCTGCCCCTTTTTTGAGCTGCAGAAGTAGTCTTGGGAGAATTGACTTTTGACTGGGAAAATTACCTCTAAAGCCAAAAATTCCGGTTGGGTTGGAAAGTAGACTCAGAGACCTTTCCAACGAGCTATCCTGTACCTCATTCTAACACCGGAAAGGCCTCCAAACAAGGCTCCAAAGTGCGCGACCCGTTGAGGAGGATGTGCGCGACCCGTTGAGGAATTTGTGCCAGATTTGACCAGTTCAACCCAGAATTTGCAGTTTAGCTCCAGTTTGACTTTCTGAGGTCGATGGTGGTCCTTTTGAATGTACTTGTGGCACTTTTTGGATACTTTTACCCTTGTTTTACTCTTCTAGAAGTTTCTCTCATGTAAAAGGGTAAAATTGACTTTATGAACTGGTTTCCAAGTTTTTAGAGGCAAGTTGTTTTGACTGCCTATTTTGTAGTGCTTAGTTTAGAAGTTGTTCAAACAGCTCCTAGGATAGTGAGCTCGACCCATGGAGGCAGGGAAAGAGGTTAGATCATCTATATTATGTACTTTCATGCTCATTTTCATGGTTGGACTCTTGAGGGAGGAGCTATCATTGTATATTTCACTTGTATCTCTGCAATTTTTGGCTAAGGAAGACCAGGGTTTTGCAGTCATCTTTGGGATTCTTGTGGACTCATGTGTTGATGGTGTGTTTCTACATGTTATTGTAAGCTTTGTTATGTGATTCATTTCCTTTCTATACTGCTGCATATTAAACAAATGAAGTGATAAAGTTAGAATTCATGCTAGCCATGCTCTGATTTTAAATTTGTTTAATTTCTATGTTTTCTGCTGTCTAAAGAGAATTCAAATCCATTGTTTGCTCTCTTTAGCTCTCTCATCTTTCTTCTTAATCATCCCTTTCAGCTAAAGACATCAATACAGGTTCCTACCTCGCCCCAAAGACCCCCCTGCAGAAACTGTGTCCAATCCCTGCACCCTAAATTGCAGTTCCTCAATTTGCCACCAAAAACCCCCAAAACCCCCAAATCAACCTTTATAATCAGTTTACTAGCCTAATATCAGTGTTACCCGTTTGGTCATCTCATCCCATTGAAGATTTGTCGAGATTGACCGGAGAGAGCCTTCTCCTGCCCCGTAGGGCTAGCTACGAGGTTGAATGGTTTGATGTAGCTTTGAGGTTTGCCTTTTCAGCCTGAGGTGAAATTTCAAGTGCTAACAGGGCCAATAATGTTACAATCCATTTTCAGAATGGCAGGGTTTATGACCAGAATTTGGTGAAACGTGAGCTTAGAATTATATTGAAGAACCAAAATACAAGATTATTTAAAAGGATAAGTTTACCTATCTTGTTAAAATGAACTTTTCTTTGGTTTCTGTTATTTTGATAACATTTTCTTAGAAATGATAACGTTGAAGTCCATTCAAATGGGACCATTCAGTGCTCGATCTCTGCACCATTGATGAAATATGAGAGTGTTGGAACTCTATTTTCAAATTCGCACCATTCACTTGTTCATAATGTTTGAATTGAATGCCTGAAGTGTTAGTTGAAAATAAAATGACTGTTCGATCTCTCTATCATTCTCTCTATCAAATTCACGGCCATCCTTAAGTCGATTGTAGATTCCCCGAATATTCGAGAATCCGACGGACATGGGTGCGGTCAATTTTTTGATTGCCCATGTCTATCAGATTCCCGAATATTCAAGGAATCTGCAATCGACTTAAGCTCACCCCAAATTCACACCATTTAATTTATGAAAATGAAAATGATCTCTCACCTCATTTGCTATATTGAAGTTCACATTGTTTGAATTGAATATAGTGTTATACTGGTTCCGTGTCAGCGTTGCTCTGTTCAAAGGTTTCATGTGTTGTCAGCTTTGTATCGTTGTATCATTGAGCTGCAAATTTCATATTGAAACTCATTGTTGGAGCGCATCTCACATTTGACACAAGTGTTTGAGACATTAAAGAAGCACTAACTACTAGTAAATTCTAAGTAGTGTGAGTTTACACAACAATATTTGGTGTATTTGGGGTATCCGATAGGTAGAGGAGAGTTGAAGAGAGTTCCTGTCAAGATGGAGTCCATCATGAAATGGCTGGTGCCTACTAATGCTTCTGATGTTAGGAGTTTTTTTGTGGTGGCATACTGCCTGAGGAAATTCATAGACTCATTTTCATGTGTAGAAACACCATTCCCCACCATAACAACAAGTGGCAAGAGTTGACAATGGGGAGAGAATAAACAAAGGGAATTTGAAGAGTTAAAGAAGAAGATCAATCATGCACTAGTTTTGACATCACTAAACTTGCATTAGCCCTTTGAAATGGAGAAATATGTGAGTGTGTATGTTATGGGAGTGGTGTTCATGTAGGGAGAAAGGCTTGTATGCTACCATTTTGAAGTATTTCATGGGGAAGTTTTTAATTAACCTACCTACGAAAAGGAGCTTTATTCCTTATTATAACCTATAAAGAAGTGGAAGCACTATATGATGGGAAAGGAGATAATGATCCACACAGGTCAGCCACTATAGTACCTAAAGGCCCATAATAAGCTACAACAAACCAAGCATTACAACTGGGTGGGATTTCTCCAATTGTTTCATTTAGTGATCAATACAATAAGGGAAACATAATGCCAAGGAACCAATGTTAACATATTGTTGTAACTGTCTCTGATGATGTCTCTGAAAGCATCACATTACACAATGAAATGTTCTTTCGATTCCACTACCCCATAAGTGAAAAATGTACACCCGTTCTTCCCAAGATTCTTTAGGTCTTTTCCACTGATTGGTTTCGCAACCAAGTTGATGCGAGTTAGTTCTTAATTGATAAATAATAATATTTTCTCTACATGGAATGCTAGCTCCAATGTACTCTTTTTGTTGGAGATCACAAGTGGGGTTGAATTCCTAAACATAGTACTTCTTCTTTCTACTCAACTCTTTTCCCCATATATGCTTACAAAACTTCTCCATTAAAAAATTCTTTAAGTCCTTGCTATTTGTGGGACATGCATTGAGGTAAATATTCCATTTTTGCATGCATTTTCTGTTTTGTCTCATCCATGCTTTCTTTCTTTCACTCATGCCTTCATTGAAGATAACTTTAGGCCGTGTACCTACTCCCATTTTCTCAATTCTTTTTAGGTACCTTAGGAGACACACCATAGAAATTTCTTCGATGGGAGCTACTCCTATTTCACTCAACATTATCTCATAAGGAACCAAACCTTTTATTTTAAAGTTGCTCTTGATGAAGCATTTTGGATTTTCTCAATTTACTTGCATTTTGAGAAAGGGATGCTGCTGGACCACAATTCACAACCATATAATTTCACTAGACAAAATAGGAGCCCAAAAATCACTTTAATCGTTTTCCAATCCCATAAATTTTCCCCTCTACATCTTTTTTGAATAGCATATAATTCTTTCCACCCTCCTAAAGTTCTCTTCTTTCTGCAATCTTTTGTGTGTGGAGCATGATTGTTCAGAGGTCTTTGTTTCAGCCAGATGTATACCCCAGGAAGTTTGTACACCCCTCCACGCGGGGGTGCTGGGGGGCCAATCCCCCTCGGCTGGGGGGTTCGGGAGCCAGCGGTCCCTCGGCGGGGGCTCGGGGGCAGTGCCCCCGAAGCTAAAAACAAAGGTAAAATTGCCTTGTAAAAGTATAGTAATTTCTAGTCAATCTAGGCTGTTCATTAGGCAGATGATTTGACAGTAGAACTTATGTTTAGTTTAGGGTTTTTTGCCCTAGAAGGCAACCCCTCTCTTTGTATGAGGACATTGTATTTGAGGTTGTCTAATAGATTGGTATTCTGTGAGTGAGAAATAGAGAGGTGAGACTGTGAGAGAAAATAGAGGATATTACAGCGGATCTGCTGTAGATTGTGTCTCTTCATTTTGCTTGATAATAGAAAGGAAGGATTGGCTATTCGGGGTGGACGTAGCCCAAACCGCGTGAACCACGTATATCTATGTCTCTCATGTTTTATGCGTTTTCTGTGTTTATATTTCTGCAATATTTTATGTGTTCCATTGCTCCATAATATATAATTTTCTAACAATTGGTATCAGAGCCGAAGGTCTATTTGGCTGATAAACTCGTAGGAAAGAAGGGTTCCTCGTTCGAGTGGGAGAAATGGTGGAAGATGGTAAGTTTAGGGTCAAGAAATTTAATGACCAAAACTTCTCACTATGGGAGATGTAGATGGAATATTATCTATATCAGAAAGATCTATACCTACCATTGGGCGGAAAAGCAAAGATGCTGACGGGTATGAAAGATTAAGAATGGAACCTTCTTGATAGAATGGCACTCGGAACAATACACCTCGCAGCGTCGGTCGCCTTCAATATTTCGAAGGAAACAACGACAGAGGGTTTGATTAAGGCGTTGGAGAAACTATATGAAAAACCCTCGGCCTCAAACAAGGTATTTCTTATGAAACAGTTATTTAATATAAAGATGTCGGAAGGTGGATCTATTGCAGATCATTTAAATGATTTTAATACTGTTACAAGTTAGTTATGTTCTATAGGGGTAAACTTTGATGATGGAGTTAGAGCTCTGTTAATCTTGTGCTCATTGCCAAAAAGTTGGAATGGTTCAGTAATGGCCATTAGTAACTCTGTGTATGGATCTAGTACTTTAAAGTTTGATGATGTTGTCGGTGCTATCCTTAGCGAGGAAATGCGACAGAAAATCTCTGGTGAGACATCGGGAAATGCTTTGAGTGCAGAGTCTAGGGGAAGAAAAATGGAAAGAGGAAAGAGCTTAGGATGTCGCAGTAAATCAAGGAAAGGCAGATCTAAGTCCAGATCGGGGATAGTGTGCTGGAAATGCAGAAAGAAATGGCACCTAAAGAAAGACTGTAGATCTCGGAAGGGAAAAGAAAGAGATGCAAAGCAAGAAAATAATCATGAAGCAAATGTGACAGGTGAGGTGTTACAAGATGCTTTGATTCTTTCTTTCGAAAGTATTACTGATTCACAGGTGGTAGATTCAGGGGCCTCATTCCATGCCGCACCTGATAAGAAATACTTTCATGACTATGTTCAAGGAGATTTTGGACAAGTTCGTTTGGGTGATGATAAACCCTGTAAAATTGTTGGAATGGGTAAGGTTCTTGTAAAACAATAGAATGGAAACCAATGGCTACTAAAGGAGGTAAGGCATGTTCCAGATCTAAAGAAAAATTTGATTTCAATAGGGCAGTTAGGCGGTGAAGGTTGTGTGACAACTTTCACATATAAAGCTTGGAAGGTCACCAAAGGAGCCCTGGTAATAGCAAAAGATGAAAAGGTTGGTACATTGTATTTATGCAATGGTATTTCTAACTCTATTAATGCTTTAACTTCCAAAGGAGCAGATGCAGCATTATGGCATCATAGGCTCGGACACATGAGTGAAAAGGGGATGAAGATTCTTCACTCAAGGAATTTGTTGTCGGGTTTGAAGAATGTTGATTTGGATTTCTGTGAGAATTGCATTTATGGAAAACAGAAGAGAGTCAAATTTCTCAAAGTTGGGAAAGAAAAGAAGAGTGAAAAGTTAGAGCTTGTGCATATAGATGTATGGGGACCTGCTCAGGTATCATCTCTCGGTGGCTCTCGTTATTATGTTACTTTTATTGATGATGCAACTAGAAAAACTTGGATTTATTGTATTAAGAATAAATTTGATGTATTTGATACTTTCAAGAAATGGAAAGTTTTGGTTGAGATTGAGACAGGAAAGAAATTGAAGTGTCTTAGATCAGACAATGGAGGTGAATATTGTAGCAAAGAGTTTGATAGGTACTTTTCAGAACATGGAATTCGCAGAGAGAAGACAGTTCCAAGAACACCACAAGAAAATGGTGTGTCATAAAGGATGAACAGAGCAATCATGGAGCGTGCAAGGTGCATGAGATTGCATGCAGGATTGCCTTTACAGTTTTGGGCAGATGCTGTAGATACTGTTGTTTATCTAATAAACAGAGGGCCTTCAAGTTCCGGAGGAAGCATGGACAGATAAAAAGGTAAACTACTCTTTTTTAAAGCCTTTTGGTTGTGAGGCCTTTGTCCATATTGATAAAGAAAATAGAATAAAGCTTGAGGCAAAGTCAAAGAAATGTACCTTTATTGGATATGGTGTTAATGATTTTGGTTATCGCTTATATGATTATGAAAATCCCAAAATCATTAGGAGCAGAGATGTAATATTCAATGAAAAGGTCTTGTATAAGAATCAGTTGCAGCAAAAGAAACAGGAAAAAAAAACAAGGAATACGCAGTTCTTGATGAAATCACTGAAAAAGTAAAGGTGCCTGAAAATAATAATAATCAACAACCACAATAGCAGCAACCACCACAATAGCAACAAGCACCCCAAACACCTGAAAGTGGTGTTAGAAGATCTACTAGGATAAGTAGACCCCCTGAACGATACTCTCCTTCATTATATTATTTATTGTTGATTGATTCTGGTGAGCACGAATTTTATGAAGAAGCAATGCAGGTTGAAAGCAGGAAGAAGTGGGAGGTAGCCATGGAAGAAGAGATGGACTCCTTAATGCATAACCAGACTTGGGACTTAGTCAGGTTGCTTGCAGGAAAAACTACATTGAAGAATAAATGGGTTTACAGGTTGAAGGAAGAAGATGGAGGAAAACAAAGGTACAAAGCTAGACTTGTGGTGAAGGGGTTTGCACAGAAGAAAGGTATTGATTTTGATGAAATATTTTCTCTTGTTGTTAAAATGACTTCAATCAGAACTATTTTAAGTCTAGTAGTAGTTGAAGATTTGCATCTTGAGCAGTAAGATGTAAAGACAACCTTTCTCCATGGGGATTTGGAGGAAGAGATATATGCAGCAGCCACAAGGATATAAGGTAAAAGGGAAAGAGAAACTAGTGTGCAGGTTGAAGAAGAGCTTGTATGGCTTAAAATAGGCTCCAAGGCAGTGGTATCTAAAATTTGACAAGTTTATGTCTGAACAAGGTTATACTAGATGTCACTCTGATCATTGTGTTTATCTGAAGAAGAAAAATGATGGCAGCTATATTATATTGTTATCATATGTAGATGACATGCTTGTTGCAGGGTATAACATGCAGGAAATAAATGTGCTCAAAAGAAAATTGGCAAATTCATTTGAAATGAAGGATTTGGGAGCTTCAAAACAAATCCTTGGTATGAGAATAACTAGAGAGAGGAAAAATCGTAAATTAACATTGTCTCAGAATGAGTACAGACAAAAGGTGTTGAAAAGATTTAATATGCACAATGCAAAACCAATTAGTACACCTTTTTCTAGCCATTTCAAACTTAGTAAGGAAATGTGCCCAAAGACCCAAAAAGACATGGATTATATGTCTAAAGTTCCATATGCATTAGCAGTTGGAAGCTTAATGTATGCAATGGTCTGCACAAGGCCTGATATTGCACATGCAGTGCGAGTTGTAAGCAGGTACATGAACAATCCAAGAAAGGAACATTGGATGGCAGTGAAATGGATTCTCAGATATTTGAAAGGTACCACAAATCAAGCATTATGCTTTGGTGGTTCAAACATTTCCCTACAAGGATATGTTGATGCAAATATGGCAGGTGACAGAGATAACAGGAGGAGCGCTACAGGATATGTATTTACTGTTGGTGGAACAACTATCAGTTGGGTTTCAAAAATCAAAAGTGTTGTTGCACTTTCAACAATAGAAGCATAGTATGTTGTTGCTACAGAGGCTAGTAAAGAAATGATTTGGTTACAAAGGTTTATGGGTGAATTGGGTAAGGAGCATGATATGGGCACATTATACAGTGATAGCCAAAGTGCCATTCATCTTGCAAAGAACTCAACATTTCATTCCAGGACTAAACACATATAGCTCAAGTACCATTTCATACGATCAGTGTTGAAGATGGAGAGTTGAATCTGGAAAAGATACACACTAGCCAGAATCCTGCAGATATGCTAACAAAAGTTGTTACCAGGGAGAAACTGAGAATATGCTCAGTTTCAATTGGTCTTCAAGGATGACGATGAAGATGAGAAACAACCAGGTCCAAAGAGGAGTCATTGTCCAACAAATGAAGCAACGGTGGAGTTGCTACAATAATTCTCCAAGTGGGAGATTGTTGTGTGTGGAGCATGATTGTTCAGAGGTCTTTGTTTCAGCCAGATGTATACCCCAGGAAGTTTGTACACCCCTCCATGCAGGGGGGTGCAGGGGGGACTTGTCCCCCCCGCGAGGGTCTGGGTGGGCCGATCCCCCCCGGCTGAGGGGTCCGGGGGCCAGTGGTCCCTCGGCGGGGGCTCGTGGGTAGCGCCCCCGAAGCTAAAAACAGATGTAAAATTGCCTTGTAAAAGTATAGTAATTTCTAGTCAATCTGGGCCGTTCATTAGGCAGATGATCTGATGGTAGAACTTATGTTTAGTTTAGTGTTTTTTGCCATAGAAGGAAACCCCTCTCTTTGTATGAGGGCATTGTATTTTAGCCTGTGTAATAGATGTGTATGCTGTGAGTGAGAAACAGATAGGTGATACTGTGAGAGAAAACAGAGGATATTACAACGGATCTACTGTAGATTGTGTCTCTTCGTTTTGCTGGATAATAAAAAGGAAGGACTGGTTGTTCAGGGTGGACATATCCCAAACTGGGTGAACCACGTATATCTATGTCTCTCTTGTTTTATGCGTTTTCTTTGTTTATATTTCTGCAATATTTTAAGTGTTCCATTGCTCCGTAATATATAATTTTCTAACACAATCCTCCCAATTAAGCTTGTTGAAATCAATCCTAAGGTACTTGTATTCATTTACTTCTTCAAGAATGTTTCATTCAAAGAAGAACAGTTATTGGCTTTGCTTCCTTTTATTTGATAAAATCATTATTTTGGTCTTGCTGGTATTGACTTGCATCCCCACTGATTTACAAAAATGCTCAAGGGAATATAGATGGATTGGAAATCCTTGGGTCGATTTAGCAATCAATACAAGGCCATCAGTATATAAAAGAAGCTTTATCACAAACTCCCCCAACCAAGCACCATCCCCACCTTGCAGATTTAGCCACTCTTCCAATTTATCAATATATAAACCAAAAAGAGTATGGGATAAAGGGCGACCTTGGTTGACTCCGATGTCACTTCTAAAGCTTTCTGAAATTCCTGTTGAAGTTCTAATTTTAACTTTCGCCTCTTCATAAATCCTATGGAAAACGACCCTATAATAAAAAGAAATTTCAAGTTCTTTCATTCTACTCCACAACTTATCTCTAGGGGCCATGTCAAATGCCTTTTTGAAGTCAAAAAAGCAACAAAATACTACTTCATTGTCCCCCAAAACCTTTTGAATAATGTTTGTCAACGTGATACCATAATCTAATGTAGAATGTTTCAGCCTAAAACTCTCTTGTCCTTTTGCCCTCTTTTCTTTTACTTCCTCCCACTTACTGATTCTATTTTCTACCATGCCGATAAAGTGCTTTGCAAACAAAGGATTGATAATAATGGTTCTATAGTTGGAAGGATTATTAATTTCTCCACTTTTAAAAAGGGGTATTGCTACATTAGTTGTCTAATCTCTTTGGATTCCTTGCCGAATGACGTTGTTGAATATTTCCCTGATGTGCGGTGCAATAATGTTCATTCCCCACTTTATATATTATGCTTGAAGTTCAACCAAGTCCTTTTCCTTTCCTATTTTCAAATTCTTAATTCCTATCCCCACTCCCTGTAATGTGAAAAGTTTTGTAGTTGTGTTGGTATTGGGAGGAGGCTCATCCTCTAATTCTTTCTCATAGAGTTGTCTTGCATAGTCAAACCATTGATTGACTGTAATATTATTTATAGTTTGCTTCTTCCTTGGTTGAAGTTCCTGTCAAAAAAGCTTTGGGTTATTCTCGCCTAGATATATTAACTCTTCTCACATTGTTTGCATGAAATCATCTTTTTTCATTTTAAAAATATGCTTATATAGCTTTACACCCATCTTCTCCTTGTCTTCCCGTTTCAAGGTTTTCCTTTCCATTTTTCATTCCTCATCAAACCAATCATTTATATGAAGAAAAAATGATTATGATTTCATATTTTTTGCTCTTTTTCACTTCTCAAGTGCACCCTCTTGTTAACTCATTACTATTGAGGCTTTGTGAACCACTTTTCCCCTTCTAAATTGATCTCTCCAACATTGTTTTGAAGATAGTGAGAATTTCTTATGTTAGAATAATTTTGCCCCTTCATATCGATTGTGGAGAATATTGGGTTTTCCTCCTATGCTACCTTTCTTCTAACCAAGATAGCTTTATATAAACTAGGTTATGATCTGATTTTAAGTCCCAAATATGCTCTCCAATCTTAACTTCATCTATCCTTGCTATTAAGCTTTGTGAACAAATAACATATCCAACAACACTTGCCCCATTTTATGTGTTGCAAGTGAACTTCCCAAACCTTTTCCATTTATCTAGACCATTGCAGATAATTAAGTTGAAAGAACCACACAATGTGAGCAACTCCTCTCCAAAATGATTGCTAACTTTGTCATCTTATGAACATCTCAACCATTGGGGATTCTCCTCTTCAATGGGTTAGATAGGATTGTGATCCTCTTTGCAACAAAAAATACTAGCTCATTGATTTGTTGTTCTAGCATTGAAATATCCCACTAAAAAACTTATCCCTGCTGAGAACATGTGGCAATATCTTGCTTTAAAGATGCATATGGGTATTTTCTATCTAGCCCCTTATTTTTGTAATTTTTTGAGACTTAAGGTGCAAATTATGATGTTGTAATTCTTATGTGGTTCTCATTCTCTACTATTTTGAACCACAATTATTGTTTATTTGTATCTTATTTCACTAACTGAATATGATGAACTTATTTTTATTTCACTAAAACCAATATTCCTCTATACCCTTTTCAATTTTTTGTTTCCTCATTCCAAAATGCTAATTTCAAATAACCATCAAACATAGGAGTTTTACTACCATCATGTTCATGAGTTTTTTTGAGACAAAATATGTCTCTACCTTCTGCAATAGGCTCTATCCCAGGTCCCCTCCTCGAAGGGTAATCTCTACAGTTCCAACAAACTAGAATTAGGTAGACCTGGGTAGGATTTGATTGCTACGCAGTTTGGCACACAAGAATTAAATTTGAGTCTTCTCCCCTTTTCATCCATGTTGATTCTGTTAATTTCCTCTTTATTATAGAATTAATTGTTTTTCTTTACTGTCGGCTTGCTACCCTACTTTGTCATGAGGCCCAAACATTGCAATAATCAATTTACTATTGTACAACCATGCTATTTTCCCTTCATTTCTTGTTGCTCTAATTTTCTCCACTTGTTCTCTTCTCTCCACTTGTTGATTGCTAGTTAGATCTTCATCTAAGAAAATGTGAGCCTTTCAAGAGTTTCTTTTTGCTTAAGATATAATGTTTGTCTTTCACACTTGCCATGATTAATTTTATAGGTCGAGGCCTCCACATATCTTTCTTACACTCCTTTCTTGGAAAATTTTCCCTTTCCAATGTAATTTCTCTTTCAAAAAGTTTGTTGCCAAATTGATAGTGCTTTCATTCTTTCCATAGTCTCTTATTCCTCTGATAATAAGGTTTGTTTTCCTATCTTTTTTGGCTTTGTGTTCTCTTTCATGTGCTGTACGAGCACTTACATCTTCTTTTTCCTCCATCCTTATGTAACCATTAGTGTCCTCAGCTATGGTTTTGATTTCTTTTGGAATGTTTGTCTTCTTCTTCTTCTTCTTCTTTTCTTTAGAAATGACTACCTGCTGAGATATTTGTGTAACCACCTAAGTTTCTTTAGAGATCATCACTTCCTTGTTTGTTGCTATTGATTCTTTCATGGTTTTCCATGTTTTCTTCATGTTTTCCCATTCTTGTTTTCCTGTGTCTAAAGCCTCTTGTAGCATTTTTAATTGCTCTTTTAAAATCCTATTATCTTCCCTTAAACATCAATTTTAAAGTGTAATCTTTGAAATTTTGCAGTCCCTTTCCAGTTCTTTGGCTTTCAAAATTTCTAGCCTTGCCCTAGCCTTCATCAGTTCATGGACATAGAGATCTAATGACCAAGTAAGAGGTGTAGATGTGGGACTTTAAATGGTTGACTCTTCTATAATTTTGCTGCTCTTATTTATTTTCTTTTTCTAGGACTATTTTCTTCTTCTTTGTTTCCATCTAAAGCGAGCAAGTCTATGCTTTAAAATGCTTGGACATTGTTTTTCATTTGTCCAAATCCACTTCCCTGTTTTGTTTGTTGAAGCAATTTTGAGTTGTCTTAAGTGATTTGTTCACACAAGATATGAGATTTCCTTGCCATTGTTTTCCATTTTGAGATGAGGCGACTTGCTAAATATGTTGTAAAACCATAAACCCTAATTCCACGACCACTCTCCAAACCTAAAACTAGAAAGCAAATCTGTTAATGTCTCTCACAAATACAAATAAATTTCATGCCATCTTCTTGTCTCGAATGCAATCCTCCTCTTGTTCTCTATAAAACATGCGTTTTGGATGAAGTGCATACAATCCAAAAATAATGATTATTAAAAGCTTATAGTAGTGTGAAGGGCTGAAGCCGGTCTCCTAAAACATTTGAAACGAGAGCGAAGAGCCCTCTACTATCTACGAAGAGCCATCTAATGTGTTGTACGCCGAGATTTGTGCACCATTTTTAAAATAATAATATTGTTATGCACCTTGTTTATAATTTGTTGGTGTTGTTTTTTAATAATTAAAAAACCAATATAGATTGATTAATTTAATTTAGATGTGGATTATTAATATATGGAAAAAAAAAATTAATTTAATTTGAAAACAAATAAATTTAATCATATGATTGTTAATGGATAATATAAATAGAAATCATTGCTTTATGAGTTGTTATCTTTAAATGTTGGTTATTAATATGTAGTGAAATATAAAATGAGGCTAATTTTAAAAGAAATGAATTTATATGTATCATGATTTATGGATAATTACAAATAGATATTGTTGTTTTATGAGTTGTCGTCTTTATGTATTGATGTCATTATCCATTATCTATTTTTGTTAATGAAATGTAAATATAAAAAATGGATTAGAAATTATAAATTAAGATTATGAAATGAATAAAAATTAATACAAATACAATTTTCAATTAAAATATTTAATGGCATAATTTTGATTTGATATCATAAATTAACAGTTGTTGATTATATTACCATTACATAAAGGTAATTTTTTTTAATCCAAAAACCTTTTGAAAATATAGTTGAAAAGTTAAAAGCTTGTAATTATTGAGGTATTACTTTGGGAAAGGCATAATTTTTATTATGGTCAGGAACACCATTGATGGATTCTAAATATAGTTACCTATTGTCATCACAAGAAGGATTCCAAAATAAAATAAAATAAAATTTGTTTGCGTTTTGTCCTAGACTTATCATGCAATCTAAATAAAGATATTTATGGATATTTGTGCTCATGGGCTATTTTCTTGGATGTTTGCAATGTTTGCATAGGCATTGTCATCACAAGAATGATTTTTAGAATAAGTAAATTTTATTTGTTTTTGTCCTAGACTTATCATGAAATAATAAATATGTTTATGGATATTTGTGCTTATGGGCTATTTTCTTGGATGCTTGCAATGTTTTATGTCTATCTTTTTACAAGTGATTTTATTTTGGTAAACAAATAAAAATGCTCGTGCACTCATGAAGGATAATGGTGATTACAAATAGAAATTAAACTATCATTATTAACTACATAATTATTAACTACATAATTGATTCAAATTAAAGACGACAACATTTTGAATTATTAAATTATTATTGAACTATAAAAATTTAAAGATTAGTAATTGAATATGAGGATGTAGTTATAGTATAAATGGAGTTCATATTGTTTGAATTGAATGACTGAAGTGTTAGTTGAAAATAAAATGACTGTTCAATCTCTCCATCAAATTCGCACCATTTAATTTATGAAAATGAAAATGATCTCTCACCTCATTTGCTATACTGAAGTTCACATCGTTTGAATTGAATATAGTATTACACTGGTTCCATGTGTTAGTGGTGTGTTTTCCAAAGGTTTCACGTGTTGTCAGCTTCGTATCGTTGTTGTTGGACTGTAAATTTCATATTGAAATTCGTTGTTGGAAAGTGCAACAGAAGGCATGTGTGTTGATAAACCACATTGTCTACAGATCATTGCAATTAGGCCTGGAATTTGATGTCTTACAGGATGTATTTCATGTTTCAGAACATATTTGACCGGTGATAAATCTTTTTCAATGTCAAGTTTGATGTTTATAGATGGATAACCTGTCAATTTGACATTCAAATTCAAATTCAACCTGTCATAATTTATGGTACCTGTTGAAGCGCCTCTAGTGGGTACTAATTAATTAAATATCACCATAGAACATATAGAATATCATTCTGCTAATAATTTATTTTCTCACCTACCCTCCCGGCATGACTGTGCTAAGTTCCCATTTCCAGATTCTGAATCCGCAGTTTCTTAATATAATAGGAAAAGTCTTCGAAAATGGTGAGATTGGACCTTGGTAATAAAAGTGCAACTATAGCATGCTCGTAAAGGAGATATTATCAAGGTACTTACCACCATGCTCTTAACAGAGATATTATCAAGGTATTTACCCCCAAAGTAAATCACTGTTTTTATACATTAAATTCTTGGAAAGCCTAAATGGATACAAGGCCACCTGGCTGGAAAAAAAACGGTGTTGTTGGTTGTGGTTTGGATTTTTTATATATAAATTCATAAGTGTTTGCAGACGAAGTTTAAAGAGTGTGGGCAGAGTGAGGGACTGTCTATTTCAGTAAACTGGGAATATTGAAGAAGAGGAGACTTTGTTGGGAAAGTAAAGATTGTTGTTTTGTGAATTCAATCCATGCCCGACGTGTAGCATATTCATTCATTTGGTGTATACTTCATCTCTGCCAGACCATATATTTCATGACCCTATTTTGTTTCATTAGTTGGGAGGGCGTTGATGTGAACGATCTTATTATAGTGGCGATTTGTTGTTGTTCACCATAGGGTTTAATCCAATGATGTGACTTATTTCTCTTGTAACGGGAAAGGTTGGTTTGGATCGGCCTCCACCATTGAAGAAATTACTCAAGGAATCAATGCTTCCAATCTCAGAGCGATTGTCACTGGTACAATAGTTTTTTAGATTTTTTAAGTTATAATTTCATGAGTTTCTCTGATGTCTTTATTATGGTGTATTGTTCCAACATTATCTGTATTCTGCACCATTTATAGTATAAATTATCCAACTAATTTGAACCAAACTCTCTTCTAAACTTTAAAGTTTCTTTATGTTGTAATGTGGTTAAAATTCTGGTTCTTCTTCTTAACCTTGGATCTTGAATCTAAGAAGAACAAAACTTCTTATATTTATCATCGTCTGAAGAACAAAACTTCTTATATTTATCATCGTCTGCCGAAATAAATGGTTCCCTAAAATAATGTACAATGCAGAACTTGTATAATACAAATATAAAAGAGACACATGGCCTAAAAAAATGTTTAGATAAATGGTCATTTCAATTTTGAATATTAACTTAAATTTATTATGTACATGGGTTTATATTTATTATAAAATAGGGGCGAATAAAATAAACTCGACATAAGCCCCATCCCGAGTTCATTATTAAACGATTATATACACAAAATATATTTATTTTACTGTGATGCGATGAGATTTAATATAAAAAGTTTGATGTTGATTTTTTAAGTATGTTAATTTAGCAGTTTAAAGGAGTTTTATTTATTTATTTTTGTTAATTTTTCTTTAAATTGGGTAGGGATTTCTTGAAATTGTAATTTTCAGTTGTAAAAATCTAAAAAATATTGAGTGTCCTGGGATTCTTTAGAAGATATGGTGAGCAACTTTCAAATTTGAAATGCTAGTCATTTCATCTTGAAATTCATTTAACCTTTTAAAGATTAATGATTATAAAAAATGTACTTTATTAAAAATGTATATTAATTATTAAAAATGTCAAAATGAAGTTTTTTAAAAAGCTATTAATGAAAGTTGAAATATAAGAGTAGTTGCAAAGAGAATTTCCATAAAGAAAAATTTACACTCACAAATTTAGATAAAACGTAAAATGAAAGGCATGAAAATTGAAAAACTGTCATCAAATTTTCATTCGAATGGCAAAGAGGATTTGTTCCAGACCCGGTTGCAATCATGCATGGATCATTGCAATCGGGCCCAGTTTAAAATAAGTATGGTGATTTTATTGCATTTAAACAACTTGATATAATAATATTGTTATGCACCTTGTTTATAATTTGTATGGTGTTGATTTTTAATAACTAAAAAAACCAATATGGTGTTGTATGGAGAATCTAACCTTTGCTATTGGCCATGGTAAATAGGCGGCTGTAAACAGAAAAATGGCATGCCCAGGTCGAGGAAGGGGGCGTGGTGGAAGAGGATGACATAACCAGACAGGTCGTAATGACCCAATGACCTCTATGCCTGCTCCTCATAGACGCAGTCAGAAAACCATGAGGAAAGCAGTGCAAGAGGTTGAAAGGGAATATAGAGAAGGAACTGATGAGGATATTCGTAAGCTCATTCAGGGACTGGAAGAAAATGTAATGGAAGGAGACTCAGAGCCTGAAATGGAAGAATGGGGGGACCTCATTCCTGACTTGGGAAACACCAAGGGATGAATGGCTTTATACAAACAGGCCTTGCACGTTTACTGGGTGCTGAAGCGCTTACTCGCTAAGGCGCTGGAGCAAGTAGCAAGAGAAATGGCTGAGCTGGCCCAGGGTATGCCTAATATGAAGAAAGAAATGAAGAATCTTCAAATCATAATGATTATGAAGGACAGTAAGATGGACAAAATCCAACAACAACTAAAGAAGCTTACTCTAGCAACGAAGGATGCGACAACAGCACCTGAGATCGTGGAAGATTGAAAATTTAGTTCCTGTAGTTGTTTATCTTGTTTGTTTTCTGAGGATAGTATTTCATTCTCTTGTTAGTCGTTTCATGACTGTCTGGAACACGCTTAGCATTTGTTATTGCGAAGTTTATTTAGCGTGGATTGATAGACTTACTCATTTTTGCTACTAGATGGCTTATAATAATTTGAGGTGGCCAACAGATTTGGTTTCCCATCTGGCTGGGTTGAGGTCACAAAAACGATGTATATGGATCAACCTGTTTTTATATGAATAGAAAAAAAAGGCATTACCGTAGCTTACAAAAAAAGAGAGTATGGTGAGTTTATTTAAACAACTTGATATAGTAATATGGTTATGCACCGTGTTTATAATTTGTATGGTGTTGATTTTTAATAACTAAAAAAACCAATATAGATTGATTCATATGCGGGTTGTTTATCTATATATATATATATATATAGATATATAGATATATATATATATATATATATATATATAATTTGAAAATATATATTTTTTTCATTGAAAAAATAACATATTTTTATTATAAAACGAAGTTGTAATATCAATAGATTATATTTTATTTAACATTAATAGATTTTGCAAAAATGACAAAAAAGAGGAATATAGACATACTTCAAGCAACTTATAAATTCTATTGAGTGTATAGAGGACAAGGACTTCTCCCAATTGACAAAAAATACTGAAAAACCCTTGTATATGACAAAGGAAGACCCAGAGAGGTGGGTCAAAGTCTAGGAAGAATAGCAAAAGACATGGGTGGCAACCAGAAAAAGATCAGGCAAAGATACAAACCATCATGCAAAACTGAATAATCCTAAATTTATGACAAAGTCCTAAACCAAACATTTGTAATGAAAATGCGCAGGAATTGTCGATGCCCCACACTTGGAGAGTTGGTCTGCCAATGTATTATGCTACCTAAAGATGTGGCAAAAAGATATAGAGCGATAAATAGCCCTCATTACGGTCATTTGCTCCAACCAATGACTCAAATATGGAACATCAACAGAGAAGGAACCCAATGCCTAGTCAATTATCACTTTTGAATCCCCAAAGATGACAATCTCTTCCACCGCAAGTAATAAAACACAACGAAGGACTCCTCAAAGGAAAATAACCTTAGCACGCATATTAGTGTCGGAACCACGAAACTAGAATAAGAGATAATGATGAGAAGGGGAAAGGGAATGTTAATGGACCATCACAAATAAACATCATTGCTTTATGGGTTGCCATCTTTAAATGTTAGTTATTAATATATGTGAAATATAAAATAAGGTTAATTTTAAAATAAATGAATTTATGGATAATTACAAATATATATCATTGTTTTATGTGTTGTCATTTTTATATATTAATGAAGTGATGTCATTATCAATGATTAAGTAGTTAATGAAATTTAAATTTAAAAAATGGATTAGAAATCATGAAATGAATACATATTAATACAAAAGCAATTTTTAATTAAAATATTTTAATGGCATAGTTCCCATTTGATATCATAAACTAATACGTGTTGATTACACTACCATCATTTTTTTGTCCAAAATCCTTTTGAAAGTGTAGTTGAAAAGTATTTTGAAATTATAGCTGAAAAGTTGAAATCTAGTAATTATTAAGGTATTACTTTGGGAAAGGCATCACATTTATTATGGCTATGAACATCATTGATGACTTCTAAATATATCTAGGCATTGTCATCACAAGGAGGATTCTTAGAATAAAATCAAATTTGTTTGGTTTTTGTCTTTGACTTGTCATGAAATATGAATAAAGAAGTTTATGGATATTTGTGCTCATGAGATATTTGCGTGGATGCTTGCAATGTTTACTTAAGCATTTTCATCACAAGAAGGATTTTTAGAATAAATCCAAATTTGTTTGTCTTAAAGGAAGTTTATGGATATTTGTGCTCATGGACTATTTTCTTGGATGCTTGCAATGTTTCCTTTATAGTATTTTTATACTGGATTTTGCTTTAGTAAACAAATCCAAATGCCCAAGAACCAATGAAGGGTAATGCAGATTACAAATGGGAATGAAACTATCATGGTTAACTAAATAATTGATGATGTGACCCAGCCCATGCTTCCACGTAGCCTTGGCTTTCCACCTGTTCAGGCTTTATGACGTGGTGTGTTTGGTTTGTTGTTTTGGCGGTTGCATGCAATATGGATAACAGATATTTTGTTTGGAAACTGGGAATAATTTAATGTGTTAATAAATGACCACCTATAGTCCTTGGGTCTGGTTCCCTCCGTTTGGTCTTTACCCAAAATTCTTTTGCTTCCTAGTCATTCGCAATGTCTCTGTTCTGTTGTGCGGCTCTGCAAGGGTTTGTTTGTCACAACATATGGTTTTCATTCTAGCGCATATAGCAATCTCTGGTTTTTCTTTTGGGTATGGTTGTAAGTGAACGCTGGCCTTCCAAACTTGTTTGCACGGTTGTCAGTGGTTTTTCCCTGTGGAACGAGTCTGTCTTGGCTCTAGAGGTGTGCTCGCTCAAATTCCTTTCACACAGTGAGTTCTTTGTCTCATTTTGTTGTCCTTCTGCTATTTGGTTTCGGAATCTGGTCTCTCGGCCAATGATTATTGTTTGCTATTGTTGATATTGTCCTTTCTCTTTGCTACGGTGTGTAAATCGGTTAACTTCTGATGCCAGTGATCTCAGGTGACAGCATGATGGTCTTCTGCAGCCACAAACCAGGTAACTAGTTCCTTCCTTGATTTGGTTTGACCTTCTTCTAGTATAGTCACTGACCAAGCCTGCTCCTTCTATCTCAGGTTTCTTCGGTTTGTCAGTGGCTCTGTTTCGCAAGCTCCTTGGTCCGGTCGCACCCAGGTACGTTATATTTTCCTTCTGCTTCTATTTGGCTTTGGTTCAGGTCTCACTGTATAGGTATGCTAACTAGAATTCATTTGGTTCGTGCAGGTCAATGGTTCAACCTGGATATGCGGATTTCTCATGGTTCGGTCTCCAAATGTGGCAACCCTCTACCAGTAGGCTCTGGCTCTTTAAGTCTGTCAATTTGCAGTTAGGGTCTTTGAGTCTCTGTAGGGTTTGTCACTCACCGTCTTGTAGTTGTATTCAGTCTGAATCGCTTTCACAAATGAAGCTTAAGTCTGGCTTCAATCTCTGTTTTGGTTGGCTGTCCGTTTGGGTTAAGGGTGTTCCCTGTTATCAAACCCTAGACTAGGGTTTATCCATTCCGTGGATGCTGGATCTTGTTTTTGTTTATGAACGAATGTAATATCTATGTGGTTTGAAACAACAACAATATGAACACAATTTATTGATCTCTTTTTGCTTATGAAAATGTAAAGATTCGTCCAAAATTACCTTTGCTATGGTTTGTTTTCTTCGGCACCCTGTTTTTGGTATTATCTTCCCAGTGGTCTCGCCGTGCTTTATTGTTCTGGCTATGGATTTGATTCATTTGTTCTTCGCTATGGTTATGGACGTATGTATGCATTCGATATTGTTTGCTGTTCAGTGAGGACAAAAGAAAACACGACCTACAATGGTCGTCCTCTGTCTGCTAGCATTGTATCAACAGTTCAGTGAATGAAATATAATGGCATAGTATGTAGGCAATGACACATATGGACAGTTAGAGAAAAAAAATTATGTTCTGTCTCTTTTTATTTCTTGATCCTAGAAAAATGTTGAACCCTTTTTCCTGTTTGACATTGCTACATTTATACATCTTTTGTTTACAGTTAATTGAAACTATAATTGATTTTAGTTAAACAAAAATAATATAGTTGTGTAACTACTAGCTCTCAGTTCAGTTTACTTGACAAGATTTCATTTGGACATTTTTGTCTTTTCCTCTTTAAGTTGACAGAACAATTTCTAACCCGCTGTTTATTAAGGTCAGACAACTAACAACCCTAATCGACCCATAATTTTTGACTAACACAGCAATTAAAAGAAAAATAAAACAAAATCCTCCCTCATGTCCTGATAAGTTAAAAATAAAAGACAATCCAAATGCTAAATCAACTTCCAACCTACTAGAGACTTCACTCGGTCATGGTGCCCTAGCTAGATGCTCCTGCATCAATTAATTCAAATTAAAGAGAACTACATTTTGAACCATTAAAGTATTATTGAATTGTAAAAATTAAAGGAATAGAGATTGAATATGAAGATGCAATTCTAAACCTGCCTGAATTGGAATAAGGTGGTCTTTTTCATCATAGTCAAATCATTGTAAAAAATCACTTTGATTACAATTTTAGTAGCATTCAAATCCCTAAGTTTGACTTAAAACAAACAAGCATAATATAAGATCAAGCAAGCATAACATAAGAGCAAGTGAGTATGATAGAAAAGAAACAAGTGCAAGCAAGTCTAACAAGTGCAAAAATAACAAATGTGTAAAGAATACTTTTTTTTGCAAATCGCCTTCAATAAATCAAGAAATTACATGAATTTCATTGCTAGGTTATTGATCTTGACAATCAAATTGATTTGAAGGATAAATTGATTGAATTAATTTAAAATGAGAAGCAAATTGAGAACATGGTTGATGGAACATGTGCAACAAATGACCCCATACAAAAAGGTTGATGTGTTTTGTGACGCAAATGATCTCATACAAAAAGTTTGTGCAACTTGTGAAACTGATGATTTAATGATGATGATGATAAACATCCATTTCGACCAATATGACATATCATACCTTAAGAAGGTAAGAAATTACTTGAAATTCTTTAGCATTTTATTTCTATGCTAAAAATGCACTAACAAATATGTTGCAATATTGCCATAGTTTTACTAACTTAAAAGGTCAAGAAGGTTGGTAGTGTGACAAATATTTTGAAATTAGATTGAATGCAACAATCTAAGAGAAAGTTTGTTTCATCTTCAACCTTCTTAGTGTTGCAATGGTGGCTAACTCTTACATCCCATAGTATTTTGTGAATTGACCAACATCCAATTTCACTATGGAGCTCATAAGAATTCATTTTTGTTTTAGCAATGTTCATTTTCTTCTCAAAGTAAGTCAAGATAAAGAAAACAAATTTATTTTCGAGATTGGGGTTGATCACACAAATGGTTTATGTTACTTTTGATACATTTGACTTCATAGTTAATAAAAAAGCAGCAAAGGATATTATTATTGATGATTTTATAACTACTCATGAGATAGAATCATATAGTAAAGATGAGTCACAAGAAAAATCTCAAAGTGATTACATTAGTTGTAAATGTGGATTCGATGTTATCACTGAAAACATTTTTAGAATAACATAAAAAATGATCTTTACAACATGATTGTTATACCTTATGAAGAATTGTTATTAAAAAAATTCAAATATTCGAGGATATGACAAAAAAAATAGCTTCATATCCTGAATTAGCCCAAACAAATTTACTATGTGAACATGATATTTCTTGATGAAAAACTTAAGGTTTTAGACATTAATGAATAATTTGAGAATGTTGATTACAAAAGAATTGAACAATTACCTGATACATGTCAACATTATCATTAGGTTTTTCACATGGAGAATTATGAATAGATTTTTTTTATTTGTATCATTGTCTTCATTTAAGGAAGACAAATCGTCTCTTAAAAAATGTCAACAAAGGAAGAAGGATAAAAGTAAGATAGTTAATTTATGTTGGGATAATATCTTAGTGATGGAATAAACAAGTCAAGAAATTACATAAGTCATTCAATATAGTTCAAGCATAGGTAAGGACACATTTTCATGGGGAAATCACGAAAAAAGGGTTGTCAAACAATTGTTATAGATGAAATTTTTGGGCATGATTAGGGATCATTATAAATTGAACATTGATTCCAAATGGTACTCCCTTCTACCTTAAGTGGTGGAAGTACACAAATGAAATGAGAAAGGTACTCTCTTTCACTCGAAGGGGTGGGGGGAATACAACGATGAAGATACAATTGAACTCCTTTTCACCTTAAACAAGGAGCATATTGTGAAAGTTGTTTGTGGTCAAACAAAAACCAATAACAGACATGTTATCAAGTAAAAGTGGTTAGTGAAAACCATCAGTAAAAATAGTTAGTGGTCACCCAACAAAACCACCAAATAGAATGATGGATCAATATAAAATTATCTCCTTCCACATACTTCTCACTTTGCACTTGACGAGGTGAAATTTCAAATATTAATGATGATAGTTAGACTTCATGTTTCGAAGTCTTATAAATCAAAATTCAATCATTATTTGAGAATTTTTAGCATAATGATTCGTCTCCTCAACAAACTATATGCAATTCAATCAGCATTAAATCAATCTCATCAAATCAACATATTTGGAAAAATGTAACATGGAATTTAAAATCTTTGATTTCTCCTCAACTATTCGTTAAGATTTTGTTTGACACCTAATTGTGTCTAAATTCATAGAGAACTTGAGTGATCCTATTTTTTTCATTGATAGCAAAATGTTGATCCTGTTTGTTCACCAATTTCTAGGGTAATATTTAAACACAAGCACTATTCATTTCCAAAAATTCTACTCTCTTTGAAAGTTCATTTTAGATGGACCATTCAACATCCATATTGGTGTTTTTAAGGCACAAATCATTGAACATTAGTTAGTAGTTTAATATTGAAGATAGAGATCATACTAGTTTATAATAAAATTCATGTCCCCTTATTGATATAATTATTTATACATGTGATTGAAGGGGGCATTGTTAAACTACGAGTCCTTAGATAATCACAAATTCTAACATTACAATCTTATGCGTTGTCAAACTTATATATACTAATGAGGTGTTATTATTATCACCTAATGAATTGTTAGTGAGATCTAGATCTAGAAATAGTCAAATACATGTACTATAAATTGATATCATGAGATGAATAAAGGTACAAGTATTTTATTCTAGTGCAATCTAAGTGAGTATAAATTGTTTAATTTCTCATGTGTTTGTACTATCTAATTTAGATAATTCAAAAGTGAAAGGGCCAAAGAAAAGAGGATGATGTATTTTGATTGTTAACCTTCCTTGTGTGTCAATGTGTCATGTTGTTTATTCATGTTATTGCTCCCACATGATATTGGGATGTTGTTTTTACAATAAGGGAGCATGTGTCAAGGTAGCGTAATGGTTTATCAATGTGATTGAACCTGTTGAATGTGTAACTAAGCCATAATGTTAGAATTACATTAATAGAATATTAATATGCTTGTGACACATCAATAAATTTCCACTCTAATTCAAGTCAAAGTTGTTTGTTGCAACATACTTATCATATTAATGATTATGTGTGATTCTACCCTCTAATATGATGACCATTTTTTTTTAGCTATACTTGGAAAAATCTCAATGTGAATTCTTGTTATCGTGACCCCTTATGTTATGGAATTAATATGTCTATGCCTACTTATGACATCAAGCCTCCTTGATTAGAAGTTATTAATCCCTAATAATTATCTTTCCAATTAGAGAAAATTCACTCCACTCTAATCTAATGTGTTGTACATTTCTCACCCCAATTATTATTCATTTAGCTTCATGTAATCTTTGTTGAAATTGGATCAATATCCATGTAGGTTCAAACATCCAACTTGAAATGTGTTCTCCCTAATCTACTTGATGATGAAGGGTCATATTTAAGCATATTTATATTTTTGTCCTTCTCATTAAGGAATTCTATATAAAGGTAAGTCTAGAATCTCTCTCCTATATGAAATATGAGATCTACGAAATGAGCATTGTGTTGTTCAAAGGTATCATGTGTCAAAATATTCATATTGTTGTTGAAATGAAAATTTCTCATTGAAACCCATTATTTGAAAGCGCTATAAAAGGCACATGTGTTGATCAACCACATGGGAATGTCTCAAGATCATTGCAATCACACCCAAGTTAAAATAAGTGTGGCGATTTTAATTTATTTAAACAACTTGATATAATAATATTGTCATGCGCCTTGTTTATAGTTTGTATGGTGTCATTTCTTAATAATTAAAAAACCCAATATAGATTGATTCATTTGATGTAAATGTGGGTTATTAATATATTTAAAAAAATTTAATTTAATATGAAAATAATTGAATTTATTCATATGATCGTTAATGGATAATCACAAATAGACATCATTTCACTAGTAGAAAATGAGAAATTAGTGACTAGGTTACTAAAAACGTTAGTCATTGCAACTTTTCCAAGTTAAATACTACAAAAAATGAGCAATCTTAAGTGACTGAACTAAAAACGACTAACATAAATCACTAATTTAGTCACGGTTAAGATATGTGACTAGCTAATAAATAATACAACTAAAAGTGACTAACATGAATGACTAATTTAGTCTAAGAACAAAAATACAACTACCTAACAAGTACTACAATAATATGAATCACTTTTCTATGTTAGTCATCTTAATTGTGTCAAGTAATCTAAACTTACAAGTGATAGGGGATTAAAAGACTGTTAAATATTGGTTGAAAGGTTATCCTTCCTTAAACGCTTCTTCATCCTCACATGGTGTATAGGTGAGCCAACTTTGCATTATTTATCTCTAATAGTTTGTAATTTTAAAATCATATTTTTTAATAATTTTTTTTATTTTATGTATCTTTTAAAAATCTATTCATTGAATCTAATTGGATCTAGTTCCAATTTGAAAATAATTTGAAGAGAAATTTTAATTTTTAAGACTATAATATCAAATAAAAACTAATTTAATTTGATATTAACTGACCTAGATCCATCTTAACTCCAGATCTATCAAGTGCCGAGAGTGATCCAATCTCTCGAGGTGCAAACTTTTTTTTTCTAGTGAAAAACTTAAGGAAAGGTTTGCACCTCAAGAGATTGGATCCCTCTTGACACTTTATAGTTATAGGGTTAATATGGATCTAGGTTGGTTATATAATACTATATAATATTATATTTTTATTTGTGTCTCTTTGTTATTCCCTCTCTCTATCTCACCCCTAAACATACACATACTCTCTCTCCCTCTCTTCTCCTTCTCTGTATATCTCTCCCTTCCCCTTCTCTCCCTCTCTATCTATATCCTTCTCTCTATTCCCTCCCGCTCTCCTCTCTCCCTCAATCTCTCTCCATGACTCCCTTATCACCTCCTCTCTATCTCCACCTTTCTCCCTCTATGTTTTTCTTGTTCCCTCCCTCTCCTACCTGCTCCAATTCCATCTCTCTCTCCTAATCTCTATCTTCCATACTCTCTATACCTTATCTCCCATCCCCTCTATCTCTCGCCCATGAATCACTCTCTCTCTCTCTCTCTCTCTCTTCCATCCAACTCTATCATTATCTCCCCCTCCCTGTCCTTCTCCATCTCTATGTCTCTACCTCTCTCCCTTCCCCTTCTCTCCCTATCTCTATTCTCTCCTCTTATTTATATTCCCTTCTCTCATCTCTCCCTCACTCTCTCTCCATCTCTCCCTTATCACTCCTCTCCCTCTCTATGAATTTGTTCTTTCCTCCCTCTCTCTCCCACTCCAACTCCATCTCTCTCTCTCTCCCCTCCCACTCCAACTCCATCTCTCTCTCCCTCCCCTCTCTCTTCCTTCCTCTCACTCCCACCCACCCCCCCACCACTCTCTCTTCCTCTCTCTCTGTGTCCTCCTACTTTTTCAATATCTCCCTCCCTCTCTCCACACCCTCCCCAACTCTCTCTTAAATTTGATCACATTGTATTGTGTTTAATAAATTATCTAAATTTAAAAAAAAAGAATTGGTTGTAAAATATTAAACCTATATTTTGCATCGATCATGTAAAAAAAAAAAAATAATGAAAAACTTTAAAAAATCATGCACTATATTTAATTTATTATAATTAGTCAATTTGCTTGCTCTCATCCCTTGGATCCTTAGCTAAGATGGATCTATGCCGGTTATATATATATATATATATATATATATATATATATATATATATATATATATATATAGATAGATAGATATATATATATATATATATATATATATATATATATATATATATATATAAAGAACCGACATAGATCCATTTTAGCTTAATTTTATTAAAACCTTAATTTATTTTCTATGGGAATATTTTTAGTAGTGCTGAGGATAAAGGTTTTAGATATAACTCAAATTGTAACATTTTCCTTTCTAGTTTCAATTAAAAAAATGTTGTAAAATTAAATTAAAATAAAATATTTTTACTATGAAATAAGTTATGGTTTTTTGGCACGTGGTATTGATAAGACATGGTATTGGCCCATGGTATGTAACAAAGGCGATTTACAAGTTAATATCCATGGTAAAGTGAGGGTGAATATCCATGGTTATAAAATATTTTGATTGTAAAATAATTTATGTTTTTTGGGCATGTGATATTGATAATCCATGGTATTGACCCATGGTATTGTAACAAAGGCTATTTTTTACAAGTTAATAATATCTACCATAATGTGGGGGTGAATATCCATGGTTAAGAATCTTGTCCTATTGTTATAAATATTTTGGTTGTGAAATAAGTTATGGTTTCTGGATTTGTAGTATTGATAAGCCATGGTATTGGCCCATGGTATTGTAACAAAGCCTTTTCACAAGATAATAAAAAAATCAAAATATAACAAATTGAATTTTATTGTTTTTATTAATTTAAATTTTTATTATTAATTTAGTCCATATTTAAATGTTTGCGCTCATCCCAATATAATTTTTAACTTCTTCTTATTCCTTTTAATTTAGCGTCTTACTTAAAATTAACAAATTCTTATTAAAAATAAACTATTTAACCCAATTGGAATTTACATATTTTATTTTATATTATAAATATTTCTTTTCTTTTTTCCATTATAAATATTTCTTTTCTTTTTCATTTCCAGTTTAGCGTTGGGTTCAAATAAAATATTCATAGATTACAACATCACAGTGTAGCACAACATTTTTCTTTCCCTTGTTGATATCTGCGTGGAAATGCCAAAACAAGGAAGACCATCAACGTGATCTATGGATTTCATGGGATTCAATCATCAGATGGAGTTTGCATGGGAAACACATTATGATAACATCAACAAGTAGATGGAGGAAGGGCCATGATCTATAGATTTCATGGGATTCAAACCCCAAATGGAGTTTGCACGGGAAACACCTTAGGATAGCATCAACGATTAGATGAAGGGAAAGGTCATTGGGCGTGGAGATTTTGGCCATTTGTACATGGGTATGAATTTGGACTTAGGAGAGTTCTTCCTTTTCACTATAGATGATTTTTGTTCTTATGGGTAAATAATTCAAAGGTTTATATGATAATAGCATAAATTTCATCTACAGTTGAGGGTTTTTAATGATCACTCTGGAGAGTTCTTACTTTTTACTAAATATGATTTTTGTTCCTATGGGTAAACAAATTCGAGGGTTTATATGATCAAATCATAAATTTCATAGGGTTTAATGATTATGATAATGTAGATCCTGATTGCGTTAATGATTATGATAATGCAGATCTTGATTGCGGCCAACAATTCATCAAAAGACAATGCACAAGTAAGCATTTTTCATGTCCTTATTGTACAAAGGGTTTAATGATTATGATAATGCAGATCTTGATTGTGGCCAACAATTCATCAAAAGACAATGGACAAGTAAGCATTTTTCATGTCCTTATTGTACAGGTCAGTTTGCCCCTCCCTAAATTTCCTAAGGTTAGAATGCATGAAATTTTATTGTTTATATGACCAGATTCCCTGTTTTCTTACCTTTTTAACCTATTATATTGTCATGTTACTTTTTTGTATTTTACCGAATAATACAAGACTTTATTCCTTTTTGTGGCTAACTAGGAGAGTATTGTAGAGGTATTTTGGGAAGTCCTTCTTTTTAGGTGTTGGCTCACGAGAACAAAGCTATGAAGTAGATAGATTTTACAGGTTGCTTCTACACATTAGATGTTGTTACAGGTTGTTGTTACACATTAGATGTTGTCATAGGTTGTTGTTACACATTGGATGTTGTTACAGGATGTTGTTACACCACGCGCTGATCTGTCGTCACACCAACAGTGTTGTCACCAGTAATGTCGCATCATCTCGAACTTCCATTCACTCGATGTTGTTGCGCCGAAGCTGGGAAATGTGAGTACTATTGGTGCAGGGTAAAACCACTCGCACATACCCACAGTATGAATTTTTCAATAATGCATCTACACCTATCCCAGGATATTCAACTCAATGAAGGAGTCAAACCTTCAGACCATAAATGGTCAAGTGGCCCTCTTACACAGTTCCTTTGTAATGGAACTTCAATCACCCCGCCTGAATCCTCTCTCGGAATTATAATATGAACCCTTCAGAACCATAGTTCACATATATATAACCTTACTATATGCTTTGGTTACACATATATTAACCCAAAACACTATCAGCGCTTTTCCACTTTATATCCCATTACAAAGGGAAATACTCCCAAAACACATTTTCCTCTTTATTACGGCTTTAGCACAAAACCCGAGGTTAAAACCTCTATCACAATCACTATCGGCTATATCAATGGTTCATATACATATGAACCATCACCCCTCTCTGACTCCGATCTCTGACTATCGGGTGGTTAACATATGCTTTAGTGCTAAAAAGCTCACGCTATATAAACTATTGGGCACGATGATATATGGGAATACAAAGGAAATTCCCCTCCTAACAGCATCCATGGACTTTAAATATATATAGACCCGCGACTATGATTTTTGTCAAGTCTGGTCTTTACCTAATCCACACTTCCACTCCGTCGAACTCCAATGGGTCTGAGCTCCGATATTCCGATAGTTGCTATCAGATATCACTCATTACCACGCCTAACTTCTTTTGCTGTGAACCTCTGATTGCCCTATCGCCGATCGGATTATCGGCGATATCGCAAATTGCTCGTTGGAGTATCGCTAGTTTTGTTATCATTGTTCCTTGGCACCTCTGAAATGCGATTGTGATTTTAATCGTGGTTGTTGATCTTTGAAGATCCAATGGCTACTGAGTATTAATTCTGGACTTCTCCGCTCATCCCTTTTACTTGGAAAGTTACGTTGTTTCTTCAATTTCTTGGTGATTTGGCTTCTTTAAGGTTCTGGCCTTCTGCTCATTCACAGCTCATTCTTCCTTCTAGGCTTAACTCCTCACTCTCCTTTGATCTCTGTCCTTCTTGCAGAGCTCTAATGGATTCAATGATCCATTTCGATTCTTTTGAATCGTGTTCCTCTTTCTCTACTTCTACGTCCTTCAGAATTCTGCCTGCAACCTGTAGAGCCTACGAATTCATAGTAAATCACTCATGAAATACTTCCTAACATACTGACACGGATAGGAACCAATTCCTTCATATATTAGTATGAAAACATAGATTACATCGGAGACTTCTCGTCTCGCACAGGCTTGATTTCTACTATTCGTGGCCTCCTCTCTACCCATAGGCTTACATATGCTTATATGGACACTTGGATTGGATTATTGATCCCATCCTTTCCTTAAATCACTCCAATAAATCCCTAAAGCTTGCTACATGCATACATATGTGGCAGACTTTATCCATTCCATCTTTTCCCTTTATTTTAAAGCAGAAAAGTCTCCTTATCAGCTCAATGGTCCATATCTACTCTAATTAATTCCTAAAAGCTCTCTCTTGCTCCTAGAGAGTTGGATTTGAATTCTACCACTCATGTTCTCATTTATTTATTTTGAGAGCATTTACATATTCTCCCATTATCTAATTAAGTCACACTTAAAGGCCTAAATATTGCCTTTACTTGATAGTTAGGAAAACTATTTCCTAAAATGCATGACCCCCTATGTCTACTATTTACAACAGTTTTCCTTGGCTGAATGCTCCTGCATCAACTATTCCACATAACAACTATCGGCAGTAGGGATTGTTTATTTTTGAAGCAACAAGACTCAAGCAATTGCAATCATAACTAATGGACATTTGTATTTAGCAATAGGTTGTAACTACTTTTATTTTTTATCAGCATGAGAATCATGAGATTCTCATGACTTATCTGTTTCTAATTTTGGGTTGTAATAACTATAAAAGACTTGATTTTTCATGTAAAAGAGACGACATATAGAGAAGCATTGTTACTCTACTTTTGTAATTCTAAATTTATTTTTAATATCAATCAGCACGGTGATGTTGTTATTGTTCTTCAACTGATTCGTTAATCACTTTTGTGTTCTTCCTATGCCCTACTAAGGAGGAAGGGCCCTCCTCTTTGGTAGGGATTGCAGTGATATAGGTAGTGTACATTCTAGTTTAGTTAATTGATTTATGGTTTCTTGTTGTTGTTGTACAAATCGTGGATTACATTCGCTGTTGTTTCCATTTATATTATGTTGTTACACTGAGTTAATCAACAGAATGGTAGTAACCAGCTGGAGTAGATATTAGTTCCTGTGTGGCGCACCTTTACTTTGATAGCTGCGAGTTGTGATTTAATTCTGTAGAGTGTTTTTATGTCTACACACATGGTTTGATTCAACAATTTAGATCAACGACATCTTTTACAATTTTCTACATTTTCTTATGCTTAGCTAGAGTGCATCGGTGCAAACAATGTGAAATCCATTGAAATAACAAGACCTACCTTGGGTTGACAATGAATGTTGCAGTATCAGTCAATTAAGATTGATTAAAACACCACTACATTTTGGCGTCGTTGCCAGGGATGGAAGTTGACGATACAGTCAGCCAAGTTGTTTGTTTGATATAGAGTGTTCCTAGTCCACAGTTGTTGGGCGGTAAGACGAGAGGTAAGAACCTATGCATTGCTCTAACATACCTGGGTGGGCTCACCATTGTGATTACTAGGACACTTAGGACATTTTGATGTTTTGTTAGTGTGTCTTCAACTCTTCAGTTGTTGGGTGGTAAGACGAGAGGTAAGAACCTGCGCATCACTCTAACATACCTGGGTGGGCTCACCACTGTCGAAGACTGAGACACTTAGAGTGTGATTTAATACACATAGGGTCCATGTGTGCACTTGTAGGAATTACAGAGACACTGAAATCACCCCCACTCTAATAAGTCACAAGAACAATGGGTCATAAAAAGGAAAGGAAGGGTGAAGATTTAGGAAGGAAGACATTTATCCAGGAACTAATCTCCAAGGCAGAAAAAGAACAATCCAAATCTCAAAGGAATGCAAGGAAAATAGGGCCGCAGAAAGCTGTTACTCCCATAGCGAAAGAAAAAACCTCTAATTCCTCCATCTCGGGACCGTATCATTCTAAAGCTAGCACTCATACCCCCAAGACCAAGGATTTGATTCATGAGAAAGAAGGGGAAGCTAGTAGCTAGAATTTGAGGATGAGGGGCAAGGGGAAACTAAGGAGGAACATCAGACACCTGAGATGGAAAAGCACCTATTGGTTTATCAATATCTAGATATTGGTAGTCCGGTGAAACAACGAGCCCTAGGGGTATCTGAGGCACTAACTACATCTACAGGGCCATCACAAACACAAATCGAAGGACATCTGCTACAACAAGGGTTAGGAGAATTAGCCATGGGGGATAACAATGATAACAATTCTAAAATAGACTCCACTATCACCACTTTTGAGTTCCCAATCGGGAATATCGGAGGTGAAGCTCCTATGAAAAATATTCCTCTATCATCCTTACCATCCTTTCAGGGGATGATTGTGGAAGATCCAGATACATTTCTATTTGAGTTTGATATCTTATGTAGAAGTTATGATGATACTGTAGATGTTCAGAAATTAAAGCTATTTCCTGCTACCTTAAAAGGGGTAGCCTTGATCAGATGGTTCCTGGGATTGGGCTCTACTTCTATTTCAACGTGGAATGATATGAAGGAGACGTTCTTGTCAAAGTACTAGGACTATTGCAGGACCAAGGACTTAAGGGAAGAGATATTTAGAATGACACAGAAGGAGGATGAAAGCCTGGAAGATTATGTGGAATGGTTCCACTATAATCTACAGAGGTCTAAACACAACGATTTAGACCAGTAAATTTTGACGACTATATTCATCAGAGGAATGAGGGATGACTACCTTGACACCTTGAATCCATTTGGAAAACGGGATATATCGCAAGAACCATTCACTGAAATCGTAAAGCTTTGCCTAAGATGCTCTTGAGTAGGGAAAATTTTAAGAACCCCCTAAAATTACATATATATAATAAATGGGCGAATCCCCATGATACATAGGAAGAATGGAAGACGAATTTATCAATAATATAATATGTATATATAATTTTTTTGGCGAATCTCTCACCAAATTATATTATCTTGTAAAATCATGGCGAATCTTTCATTGGATTATAAAATCTTGTAAGATCTTGGCGAATATTTCACTGAATAATAAAGGCTTTGTAAACGGCTAACAAAGTTCATAATGATTATTTCTTGTAATGGCTTGAAGCCTTGCTAATCAATACATCAAGAACCAAAACAAGTATATTCCTTATATGGAATATAAAGATATTTCTCATGGAAAGTCAATTAGGTTTAGCACAGGTGGTAGGGAGAAATCCTACATGTGACAATGTATTGGACTCATAATGAGTATTTCTTGTAATGACTATGAGCCTTGTTTTCTAAGCAATCCCTCAAGGGTTGAAATATGAATATTACTCATATGGAATATAAATATATTTCTCATGTATTATAATATAAATATACGAGTGAGGAGTGGGAAATGAGCCACAATAAGTCCTTAGAAAATTAACATGAAGAAGATAAGTGCAAAAAATAAAAAAAGGTGAAAATGGAAAAATTGAGAAGAAATATAAGGGAAAAATGGTGAAACAACAAATTAATAATCCATGGGAGGAACAATGATTAGAGATAGTGAGGGAAGATGTTCCCTCGGCCTAGGGGTAACAAAGGTAGACATTAGAACTCTCACTTATGCAAGTGTAGCTAAACAAACATTAAGCTCTATGCCAGTCATGAGAGGGAGGAAATCTGGGAAAGAAATGTGAGAACAAGAATTTAAATGGAACAAAGCATTGGGATTACAATCCTTGCTCGTTGAGTTTGGGTACTTCCTTTGAGGCCTATTGAAAAATTAGGAATGATCTATCTATGTATCTTGTTATATAATTAGTTTGTAAAATAGTTTCCAAGTAGCTATGTTAGAGCATGGATTTTGTGAAATTTGTTTTACTCATCCTACCTATCTTTAGATGGAGATGAACAAATATGAGTATTGGAGATAGAATTCTCCCATTTTTTTGTTGTAACAAATTGTACAGGTATAGCCATGTCCATCATTAAGTATGCCCCAACTGTATCGACAATATTCCCAAACCAAAAAAAAATTAGTACTAAAAAGCATAAAAAATCCAACATTACATACTAAAAGAACATATTAATAAAATCTGCATGGTGAAAATTAGCACGAAAGGTTATAGCACATAAAGTTTTGCAATAGAAATCAGCCTTAAACTGTTGCAGCTAAGAAAAACAATGATAATAAGTCCGCGTCTCCCTTGGAATTTTATGTATCAAGATGAAACCCCAAAACGCAAAGCCCTAGCCGAAAATAAGTGAGAATCCCTCGCATTAGTCAAAGAAGAGGTTTCTGCCCTACAAAAATGCTCAACATTTCAAAGCGATGTCCTTAAAATGTAGAGCCCTACATATATTCGCAAGAGCTAAGAAGGAAGATGAGATTTTACTATTTCTGAGCAGGTAAAAGCTTGATCATGATTTAAGTAATGTTTTGTTAAATTTCGAGGGTTGCAGCTTGCAATTCAACTCAAAAAAATTATATTGTAATTAACTTATTTATTCTTTATCTTACAGTATTTTTTGAATTGCCGGGTTTTACATCTTAGTATCATCCTCCCAGCAATCTGAGCGCAAAGAAGCCTATCATGTGGCAAGGAATCTTTTTTTCTACTAGGGTTTTGGATTTTAGACCATCATTGGAAAACTTGGCTCGGTGTGAATAAAAATAAGTTTTGAATATTTAGTTTTTAAATATGTACTAATTTAAAAAGATTTTATATAACATTTGAAACTAAGGAGATATTTAGTTTTTAGTTTTGAATATTTATTTTTTAAATGTATATTAATTACAAAAGTCTAGGGAGAGATGTAGTTTTGAGAGAGATTAGTAGATAAGTGTTGTTATGATTTTGCTTAGTGAATTTCAGTTTTAAAATTGTCTATATTGACAAAAATTATTACAAAATATTTAAATTTTAAAATGAATATACATGGTCACCTTAGGTATTATGATTGTTTCCTTAACATGATAAAAAATGAATTAGCTAGAATCTAACAAAACTTTAGGATACCTCTAAGGACACATATAAAATAATAATTATAGTTATCATATTAAAATAATAATTTATGTTTTAATTTAATGGAGTCAACATAATATTATATTGCATGATGGTTAATTTTCATATATATATATATTAGACAAACCCTTGTAACTTGAAATGACCTCTTTAGTTTTGGAATTAAATAATATTTTTTTTTTTATTATGTTTTGTGAGTGACCTCCTTGTGGAAAAATATCATGTTTGAGTGATGATTATATAAATTAACCATTACAAATTTAATTATATCTCAATTCAGAAATTGAAAGTGAAGATAATCATTCACTCACAAATTTGGATGACTTGTAATTATAATTATCAAATCACTTTCCCTTTATATAATATTGTCTCATTAATAATTTTTATATCAAGTTAATTAATTATAATTTAAATGAATTTAAAAAAAATTAACCATTAAGATAGAAAGTGATTAAGTCATTAATATACCATTTTTACTGTACACAAACTATAAAATATAAAGCAACAAAAAAAACATTTTTCTCATGATATTAAAAAACCTGAAATCTCCCAACGACTACTAGTGCTTCTAGCTTTTTTCAGCCCCATAATTGATATTTTTCATATTATTGATTTTTATTTTATTTTAAAATGAAAAAAAAAATGATTAATTAAGTAGATAGATGTCTTTGTTTTGGAATAGGGTTTCACAATCATGATCAACCTATGCAAACCTCCCAAGTGATATGTAGAATATGGGCACTTAATAGGCAAGGGTCATAGATGCTTCACCTGATCAAAACCATAATCAAAAGTAAACCATATCCCCAAGTAAAAAAAAATATTACATTTTGAAAATCTGAAAATCCAATAAACTATATGCCTACGTAAAAAACCTTACATTTTGCAAATCAAGTATACTACTTTAAGAATTCACAATATACCTCTCTTTGGATACACACCAACCTAGATCCATCCTTAGTTAAGGTGAATGGGAAATGAGAATCAAAACTGAGGGTTTAGAGGGATACCCAGAGGAAGAGGGAGAAGATGGATCTAGGCTAGTTTATGAGAATCAAAACCTAGTGAGTGGGAAATGAGAATCAAAATTGACGGTTTTGACGCATAGGAAGAGGAAGAGGGAGAAGATGGATCTAGGCTAGTTTAATTCCCCCTTTAAAAAGACTATATTCCACATGAATATCATGGGAAATACCATGGGTTCTCATAAACCTGGAGCTCAAAAACCACTGGTAACTTCACAGAACAAGACAACATCCTTGGATGCAATAAAAAAAACCTCCCAAATGATAGCTAGAATATGGGCACTTAATAGACAAGGGTCATAGATGCTTCACCTAATCAAAACTAGAATATAGACACTTAATAGGAAAGGGTCATAAACGTTGCACCTAATCAAAACATAATAAAAACTCATCAAAACCAAAATATGGGCACTTAATAGGCAAGACCATAATCAAAAGTAAACGATATCCCTATGTAAAAAAAATATTACATTTTGCAAATACAAGTATACTATTTTAAGACATCCCTATGTAAAAAAAATCTTACATTTTGCAAATCCAAGTATACTACTTTAAGAATTCATAGCATGCCTATCTTTAGATATACATGAGCCAAGATCCATCCTTCTCTAAGCTTGAGAGATCGACAGTTAAGGCTAATGCAAAATGTGAAACAAAACTGAGGGAGAGCGAGAGAAAGAGGGAGAATGAGAAGATGGATTTAGGATGGTATAATTCCCCCCTTTAAATAGACTATATTCCACATGAATACCATGGGTTCTTATAAACCTTGAGCTCAAAAACCAGTAATGGACAAAACAATATCTCTTGATATAATAAAAAAATAATAATGTAGAATTTTCATTTTTACATAGAGTTATTTTTATTTTTATTTCAAATTTACCTTCACTCAACAAAAAATGATTAAAAAAAATAATAACCTAAATTTTTTACATAAAATAATAATGTAGACTTTTCATTTTAACATAGGGTTATCAAATCTCTAGATAGATCCAAAGTTAAAATGGATCTAGGTTTGTTTAATTATTAATTATTATAATTATTAATTTTATTTTTTTAATGTAATTTCTATTTTTATGTAATTTCATTGAGTCAAAATATTTTAATTTTTAATTAATTAATTAATCAATTTTTTTATTTTGATTGAGTCATAATGTTTAAATAACATAACATGACATTACAATATCTTTTCCATACCAAAAATGTAATTTAAAAAAAAATAAATAAATAAATAAATAATAAAAAACTATAAAATATTTTGATTGTAAAATGAGAGATGGTTTCTGGGCATGTGCTATTGATAAGTCATGGTATTGGCCCATGGTATTGTAACAAAGCATGTTCACAACTTAATAATGTCCATACTAAAGTGGGGGTGAATATCCATGGTTAAGAAAATTGTTATATTATAAGTATTAAATTTTTATGTGCTTATTAATAAAGTTTAAATATGGTTACAAAATGATTAGACTAACTTATATGGTAAAATGGATCTTAATTTATAACTATTATTTATATCTCATAGTTTTGAATGTGATAAGGGATTTAGATATATCTTAAAAGCAATTATAATATTTTTGCTTTTAGATTTAATTAAAAAATGTTATAAAATTAAATTCAAATAAAATATTTATAAATATTTTGATTGTGAAATGAGAGATGGTTTTTGGTCATGTAGTATTGGCCCATGGTATTAAAAAACATTGCGCCCAACTTAAGGTATTAAATCATTTTAATCTCCCAAACCAGGGGCAAATATCAAAATTTAGCGATTTTAAGGGAATATGATTTCCCAAAACCAGCGAATCCGGCCAAATGAAGGTTTGGTTAGTTTATCCGCCCATTTTTTATTTTGGGCTAAAATAGAAAAATAAATTATTTTTTAAATAAAATTGGGGCTAACTATATGAAAAGGGTTTTGAATAAAAAATTCGCCCTATTAAAATGTAAAAACCCTCAAATTTCGCCTTTGGGCTATAATTCGCCCCTAAAATTTACCATGCTCTCGAGGATCGTCCAAAGGAAGGAGTACAATTCAAGATTCCTCTGTTTGCATACAAAAAGATGTAGGCGGAGGAGTAACTAGAGAAGAGATCAGGAATTTGTTTGAAAATTTCAAGACTGATATCCTCAGTACTCTCTCGGCCCAAATAACAACAACACAAATCAAGAAGACACAAGAAGAAGCTGACACACCCCTGGCCGTGTTCTGTCTGACTTGCTAGAAGAAACATCCTTTTAGGGAATTCGAATTGAACAACATCAGCCTGTGTAATATCTGTGAGTTGGAGCATTTGACAGAGCAATGTATGGAGCTTCCTAGACTAAAGGCAGTACTCAGAGAGTCAAGCGAAGAGGTGCAATCCTCTTACTTCATCGCACCAAGGAGGCCATGGCAACCGCAATCTCCTAGTATGTCTCAAGACTTTTCCTGTTTCAATACGTGGAACAATGCATATAATAACCAATAATATCCATAGAAGTATTCTTCCCCTCCTTCAGCACAGTTTCCTTCACCCTAGAACCAATGGTCTCCATCTCCTCCTGCTCAATATCCTCAACCCCAACCATACCCTTGGAACCAAAATTGTAGAGGAAATTCCAAGAATTCAGCTCTTCCTAAACCACCCATGCAACAATAGCTGTAGTTACTATCTTTCCAAGCTCCTGCTCCTCCACCACTTGTGTGACCCAACTACCTGTGCAACCTAACCCAAACCCAAACAATAAAGCAACTTAGGGCATAGAATCTTTGACGACCTTCTAAACCTACCTTATTACCCCCATGGGGCTTAATGAAATACAATTGCAATCAGGCATGGTAATTAACCCTAGTCACTCCCCTATCATTACAGAGGAGGACTGTGAACTATCCAGAGGAGATGCCGGAGGCTCTGAGGTGGATATTGCACCTACAACAACTAACATAGAGGAAGATGTTACATCTGTAATAGACAACCCGTGAAGAACTATTATTACTGTAAACAACTAATTTGGGGAAGGATGATACACATATAACAACAGAATTGACTGTTGTAACATAGGATCCCCTGTATCCTCAGAGATTGGCTGAACCTAGGATGACTTCACAACCTGAATCTGATTTTCTTAGGGAGTTGCAAAATTTTTATGTACGAATTTCTCTGCTACAAGCCCTTAAAGAAGTACGCATCCATGCCAAGACAGCGAGAGATTTGTGGATCAAGAAACCTTGGAGGAAGCCTAAAGACCCTGTCATCATACAAGTGATTGGAATGAATTAATGTCTTCTCAGCCTCTCCTTACTAAGTACAATGATCTAGGAAATCCTACGGTCACTGTCTACATTAATGATCATCCCATAGCCAACATATTGATCAATCTTGGGGCTTCCATTAATGTAAAAATGAAAGATATCTTTATTGCTCTCGGGATACAGGGACTTAGACATACTCCTATTGTGCTTGAATTAGCAGACAGGTCCCGTGTTAAACCCGAGGGGATGCTAGACGATATAGTGATTATGATAGATTCTTAGAGATATCTAGCTGATTTTCTTATCTTACAGCCCAAATCCAATTTGGGGGGGGGATCCCTTGATCCTAGGGAGACCTTACTAGCCACTGCAGATGCATTTATAGGCTGTAGGACGGATCCATGGTGATCTTGGATGGCCAGGCAACATAGAATATTAATATTTATCCCCCAAAGCCAAATATGGATGTCTACAACCCTTGGTGGGATGAGTTTGATCTTGAGTAAGATATTTCCCTGCCACTCCTCACTCTGGAGAAATCCCAGTGTTTTAAAAATGAGATAGAAGATGATGTCATTAACAATTTTATTAGTAATTCACTTTCTGTTGCTTCTCTTAAAAATGCAAATGAGGAAGAAGAGGTGGAATATATATATATATATATATATATATATATATATATATATATATATATATATATATATATATATATATATATATATATATATATATATATATATCTATATATATATATATATATATATATATATATTGAACAAATGAGGACCACTCCGCATATTGCTAGCAGTCCAATTGAGATCGAATCTGGAATGTTTTTGAATGTTAATCCCAACTTGAATACTGAACAAAACCAATGATTGTTACAATTGTTACAAAAGTATAAAAAGGCTTTTGCATGGGATTATACGGATATGAAAGGGATCTACCCTAACCTATGCACTCACCGTATTTATTTGAAGGATGGTTGCAAACTGGTCAGACAGCCACAACTCCGCATGAACCCTGCACTAGACGAGGTGGTGAAAGAAGAGCTACAAAAAATTCAGAGTGGTAATTTTATTTATCCAATATCTGACAGTCAATGGGTATCATCGCTTGTCATCATCCTTAAAAATAATGGAAAGTGGAGAGTCTGTGTTGATTACAGAGAACTCAATAAGGCCACTCAGAAGGAGCATTTTCCCTTACCATTTATAGATCAGGTCCTCAATACTCTCTCTAGAAAGAAATTATTTTCATTTTTGGATGGATTTAGTGGCTACAATTAGATACAGATTGCCCTAGAAGACCAGGATAAAATGACCTTTACTTGTCCTTTGGGAACCTATGCATACATAGTACTTCCTTTTGGGCTCTATAATGCACCAACAACCTTTCAAAGGGAAATACTGGGAATTTTCTCTAACATACTGAATGACTGCCTGGAAATCTTCATGGATGATTTCACACCTTATGGAGATGCTTTTGAAACAACATTAGTCAATTTGGAAAAAGTATTAGAATAGTGTGTACATACTAATGTTTCCTTGAGCACTGAGAAATGTCACATGATGATGACTGAAGGGATCATGCTTGGACACTACATTTTTGCTGACAGAATCAAGGTAGACCCTGCAAAAATAGAGGTAATTCTAAAAATTCCAACCCCCAAAACACAAAAAGAGGTATGTAGTTTCTTGGGGTATGCAGGGTACTATAGAAGATTTATAGAATTTTTTTCAAAAATTGCATCGCCATTATTTTCCATGCTCATGAAGGATGTTGATTTCTTGTGGACAGGGAAGTGTGAATCAACAACTCCGGTCTTGTGAGGACCTAATTGGGAACTATTGTTTCACATAGATATAGATGCATCAGATATTGTTGTAGGTGTTGTTTTGGGCCAACTGGAGGATAAGAAACCTTATGCTATTTACTACATAAGCAAAAATCTAACCTCGACTGAGCTCAACTACACAGTGATCGAGAAGGAGTTCTTAGCAGTTGTGCATGCCATCAATAAATTTAGACATGACATCACCAGGAATCAAGTATTTGTATATACTGACCATTCTTCCATTTTTTTTTTAATGAATAAGCCAATTAAAAATGGTAGGATTACATGTTGGTTATTGTTGTTACAAAAATTTGATATCACTATTGTAGATGAGCCTGGAAAAAACAACATAGTAGCTGACTTTCTTTCTAGGCTAACTATTAATGACAATTGCACTCCCATTGAAGATTATTTCCCTAATGAATATCTTTCTGCTATTTCTACTTACTCACCTTGGTATGCATATATAGCCAATTATCTTGCTGTAGGGAAGTTTCCACAGTATTTTTCCAACATGGAGAAAAGAAAAATCATACAAAAAAGTGCTACATATACCTGGATCGATTGGAACTTCTACCACACTGGACCAGATTTCTAGGTCAGACGTTGTGTTAGAGAAGATGAGGTCTTTGATATCCTTAAAGCCTGTCACGAGGAACCCTGTGGAGGAAACTTTGCAGATAAACGGACATGATACAAAGTCCTTTCAACAGGGTATTACTGGCTGACAATATTTTAGGATGCCAAGAAGTTTGTGAAGGGATGTAATAGTTGTCAAACGATGGGCCAACCACTGTAATCAGATGAGATGTCGTTATAGCCCCAAATCGTCTTAGAACCTTTTGAGAAGTGGGCTCTAGATTTTGTAGGACCAATTAATCCTTCATCTAGATAGAGATCCTACATCTTGGTCTACACTGACTATGTCACAAAATGGGTTGAGGCGAAGGCACTAACTAGAGCCACAAAGCAAGTTGTCTCAGACTTTTTGTTTGAAGACATCTTTGTTCGGTTTGGCATACCCAGGGAGATAGTCACAGATGGAGGGCCCCAGTTCACATCTCATAAGATCCAGGAGTTGGTCGAGAAATATAAAATCCATCATAGAATCACAACACCTTATCATCCACAAGAAAATGGCCAAGTAGAAAGCACTAACAAAGTCATTGAGGAGATCCTTGTTAAGACTATGACCAGTCATCGAAGAAATTGGGCTGAAAAACTTCCAGAAGTGTTATGGGCATACAGGACTACATGGAAGAATACCACTAGATTCTCACCATATGTAAGAACCCTTTATTCCCCATTGAATTTGAAATCGAGACGCTAATGACAACATTGCGGGTCAATTTGGATTTGGCTACAACACAAAGGCAGAGATTGAACCAACTCAATGAATTGGAGGAGAAACTTTTGGTTGCTATCCAACAAATAGAGATTATCCAAAAACAAAGAGCTAAGTAGCATGACAGATTTATAAAGAAGAAGAAGTTCTAGAAAGGAGATTGGGCTCTCTTATATGACTCAAGGTTTAAATACTTCAAGGGTAAGCTCTGCACCAGATGGATAGGTCCTTATGAGGTAGCTGCGGTCTTTAACAATGGGACGGTAAATTTGGTGACAATTGACAGTGCGAGGACACCATTACTTGCAAATGGGCACCGTCTTCGGTTATATCACAAACTTACCTCAAGGGATTCATTTTTCAACATTGTCACAAATTCAAATCTACATATTACGGGAATAGGGGAAAACCACTATGCTGAAAAAAAAAAAAATTAATTTCTTCCAATAAATGTAACAACTGAAAATAAACTTCGGTTGGCACCTGTTACACCTTCTTCCAAAAACTAATAATAATAATAATAATAATAATCTGGTTGTGAAAACCTTTCCCAGGTGCAGACAAACACTTTTGTAGCAGTTGAAAACCATCTGGTGGCGGTTGTTACACACTCTATAACAAAATTTGTTATTTCAAAGCATATCTTACGATAAGTGATGTTACATGATCTTTTATTCTTTATCTTTTTTTAGAAATTAAAGTAATATATATCAGTCGTCTTGGTTGTTACACCTGTAACAGCCGATGAATTTTCAGGAAAAAACGAGATACTTTATTCTAATAAGTGGCGAAACATCACCATGATCCACGTCATCAGAATTAAGTTCGTGCATCTTGCTGCCCGAGCCTGATTCCCGCATCGCACTGCCCATTACTTCGCCCTATGTCACCCAGGTATGTCATAAAAAAGGTAATATTGAATTCGTTTTATTTTGTAATTCTGGAAACTTAACATGACTATTGACGACCAAGGATGACTATCATAATTAAGCCAGGGGGAATGAATCATATGGTGACATGACCATCGCATGACTTGTGATCATTAGAAAAATCCAGCAATTAAGGCATGATGACCTGGTAGTTATTGTTACTTAATGCTAATCATACCAAAAAGGGTAAGTGTACCATCGATGAGACCTCCCCATGACTCACCATTAAGGAAAAATTCACTGTGTAGTATGAACCATGCATGCCAAATCCCAATCCGAAATTTTCACCTGCACCACCCTGCCACCCTACCATTTACCCTTGCTAGAAGCACTGAACCCCCATTCAGAGTACTGGGAGGAGAGAAAATAATAGTGTAGGCTCAAACAACTAGATTATATGTTGACTACCCCAGAGCACTTAAAGGGACGGATAAGAAGGTGGAACAACACTGAATTGCATAAGCAATGGGAGCAATAGCAATACGACACGAGCCAGGGTCCACAGAAGCCTTGGAAGATTTCCCAAAAGCACGCCAGATTTTCAAGGATGCAGGTTGGTTCAAATTCTTCCAGAGGTTGGAAGGATTAAACGATGGTGTTGCCATGGAATTTTCCAAGAATCTGGAGAGAAACCAGATTGAGGTCAGAGGGTTGAAGCTGGAGGTCACAGAAGAGGTGATTGCTAGAGTAATAGGATTTCCAACAGAAGGGAAGAGATGGTTTAATAGGAAGGTCAATGACCCCTCACTGAAAGGGGATTTCCTCCAAGAAGAAGAGTCGTTGGTAAAGAAAGGCAGGGGACTTGATAGACTATCACTCCGCCAGCCATGGGCGGATGTTTTCCTCTACCTAATCAATTACATTTATTTTGAAGGAAGGGAAACAATTGTGTTTGATTATCATTTTCAATTCCTAAACGACCTCCAGCATCAACAACTGATTAATCTTCCTTATGTTTTACTGGGAAACATTAGGCACATGGCCGCGACTGTGAAAACAATTGTGCATCCAGAAACGTGTGTTACCAACCATGGCCTTATCAAACTCATTGTGCTAGACATTTTGAGCTGACAGGGAAAAAATTTGGAAGAATTCATGTAGAAAAGTCCCAGGACCACCCACAGGAGGCAAACTGAGACATCTGAGGAAGCTCCAAAGGTGACAAAAGAGCAACCCCATTCCTCGATAGTAAGGGTCAGCAAGAGACTGGTTGATAAACCAATTGGTGACAGGAGGCCGAAGCAGAGGATAAGGGTTATCGGGCACCTAGAGTCCCCATCCATGACAAGGAAGAACAAAGAAGCAACAGAGAAGAAGGAAGAGGAGCAAGCTCATCCAAAAGAACCTTCTTCACCTGGTAAGAGCGAAATCCAATCATTGCTATCAAAAATTGAAATTCTAGAGAAAAAAATTAGAGAATTGAGGGAACAACTAGCATAAGGAAAGGCGGAGCCAAGAGCTTCAGGGCTAGATACTTTGGCAGAGGCCGTGGAGAGTGCCAAAATGGGAGAAATCCTAGGTACTTTCTGCATAGCTTGTGCTAAGAAGTTGGTGGCAGCAGGACTCAAACTGAAATATGGGAAGCTGTTACAAAAGAAACTGTCGAGGATGTTGCTATTACGCAAGAATCAGAAATTGAGACATCACAATCCACAGGAATTGATCGGGTAATGGATACACTGGAGCCCTTGGCTGACACTACTGTTTCATCAGAACTTGCAGTGGAGGAGGAAGTCAGCCAAGAGAAGGAAGAGACAAATAATATCCACGCGCCTATGGTCAACACTGCTGCTACACAAGAACCAATAGTGCAAACCGAACCCGATCCAGAGAAAAACGATTTACAAAAGTCTGTGGATAACACTGCTTCTACACAAGAACCAACAGTGAAAATGGAAGCTGGCCAGGAAGATAAAGAAACTGTGACAAAATCCATTAACGAAGCTATTGTTACACAAGAACCAGTAGCCGAGGTGGAATAGTTTCACCCTTAGGAGGCTGCTACACCCTCAGTTGATAGTGCATGCATAAGAATGTCAAGCCCTGATGAAGGATGGTGTTCTGAGATATTGTTGTTGTTGCCAGAGCGACAAAAGTGGAAGCAATTGGCGCTCCCTCAACAGGAGGGAGTGATTTCACTTGAAATGTGTAAAAGAATGATGGATTCCCTAAGAGAAAAATGGCTAAAAGAAGAATGGGAAAGAGAAGAGGAGGCACAAAGGCACAAGGAAGTTATAAAGAAGAATGATGAACAACTGTATCAGTTGCATCGACAGGTCTCAGACCTAACGTTTGATAAGACCAAACTCTGTGACCTTTCTCTAAACCTACTAGCATGTAGGCGACTGTCCCCATCATACCTTGTGTTCCTGTGGGAACGTTACTACTTATTTCAATTAAAGGCAGTTTATGAGAATAGGTCCTATTTGGGTTCTTCAACCCATACCTTTTTGGAAATTTTTCGCTCCTGTGACTTTGATGACCAGAGCTTGCTGTGTGAGCTATTCTTGCACAATATCATGTGTGAATATGTGAGCACGAAGATGGTGGTGAGAGTCCTCTCCTACATGGGGGACCTATAGTTGTGGGCCTTCCTTTCATTCATGAGGAATCAGATTGAGTGTCACCTGTCCAAGAAAACAACAGAAACCAATGAGGAAAGAACAACATTGTGGGTCAAGGCTGAACCAGGAATGGCTTACGAACTCCAGCGAGAGTTTAGATTATTCCTGAGCACTCCGGAAATCATAGAAAAATCGGACATCTACAGAAAAAAGAATCGTGAGGATTTGCCTCAACTTGTTTACAAATATGAGGATCCAAACGCTAGCCGGATGCCTTAAGTGCACCGAGACCTGTAGTGCAACGTTACAGGAAGGGGACCCTTTTGAGTACAGGAACTTCATGGTTGTTGTTACATGAGTGCTTGGATTGTACAGACACTAGGTGCATTCTGGATTGGCCTCAGGTTCAAATTTCCTTTGATATGGTTTCCATTGGATGAGTATCAGCCTAATTACCATTTATGTGACTACGAAGAGGAATCTTGGCCACATTAGTTAATGTCCATTCAAGGATTCAAAGTTGCGGGTGATGATACTACTAGTGCCTATAATTTCACAGATTTGCATCAGGGGTACAGTAGAAGGAACTGAGATTCTATATGGGGACATGCAGTTTCTTTAGTTGGGAGGAGATGTTGGTTGTGGTTTTTTACCTATTTTCTTCACATTCTTTCCCCAGTTTTGACCTTTCTGTCCCCCAGGCCCATGACTTTATATGACCAGATTCCCTGTTTTCTTACCTTTTTAACCTATTATATTGTCGTGTTACTTTGTTGTATTTTACAAAATAATACGAGGCTTTAGTCCTTTTTGTGGATAATTGGGAGAGTATTGAAGAGGTATTTTGGGAATTCCTTTTCAGGTGTTGGCTCGCAAGAAAAAAACTATGAAGCAGACAACTGTTACAGGTTGTTGATACACATTAGATGCTCTTACAGGTTGTTGTTATACATTAGATGTTGTCACAGGTTGTTGTTACACATTGGATGTTGTTACATGATGCTATTACACCACGTGCTGATCCGTTGTCACACCAACAGTGTTGTCGCTAGTAATGCTGCGTCATCCCGAACTACCATTCACTCGATGTTATTGCACCAAAGTTGGAAAATGTGGGTACTATTCCACATAACAACTGTCAGCAGTAGGGATTGTTCATTTTTGAAGCAACAAGACTCAAGCAGTTGCAATCATAACTTATGGAAATTTGTGTTTAGAAATAGGTTGTAACTACTTTTATTTTTTATCAGCATGAGAATTGTGAGATTCTCATTACTGGTCTGTTTCTAATTTCAAGTTGCAATAACTATAAAAGGCTTTATTTTTCATGTAAATGAGTCAACATATAGAGAAGCATTGTTACTCTACTTTTATAATTCTAAATTTATTTCTAATATCAATCAGCACGGTCATGCAGTTATTGTTCTTCCACTAATTCGTTAATCACTTTTGTGTTCTTCCTGCGCCCTACTGAGGAGGCAGGGCCCTCCTCTTTGGTAGGGATTGCAGTGATATGGGTAGTGTACATTCTAGTTTAGTTAATTGATTTATGGTTTCTCGTTGTTTCTGTACAAATCATGGATTACATTCAATGTTGTTTCTGTTAGGGCCTAAATCTACCTCAGGTTGAGAAAGGAAATTTCTAGGGTAACATCAAACCATGCTTAACCTGGTAGCTAGCCCTACCTGGTCGGGAGAGGGCTCTCTCCTTATCAATCTCAGGAAATTATGGCCAATACAGCTTGATATGACTGATGTAAAGATTAATTTTAGGCTAGGTATATGCTCAGAAGAGTTTGATTGAATTGAATTTTGGTTTTGCTGGCGTAGATGTGAAAGGCAGATTTGGGTCCGGGGAATGGACACAGTCTTGCAGAGATTTCTGTGGGGCGAGGTAGGCAAATGGATTGGTACTTCAAATTGAGTGAGATGGAGAGATTTTAGACTGGTGAGGAGTTGGAGAGGGCATGAAAGTCTCAGGGATCCTCTAAACAGCTGAAAACATAAATAACTAAACAAAACCCTAGGTAGAGCACTGCAACTCGATGAATTCTACCTTTGTCCTTGTTTCATTTAGTTAAGATGAATAGAGAGAGATGATGGAATACATAAAACACATATAAAATTGCAATTATAGAAGAAAACAAAATACCAAATCAAGTTGCCACAAGAATCCCATAAAGTGTTGCAAACCCTAGTCTATTCCTTAGCCAAACTGTTGAAATGAGTGTACAATAATGCTCAAGGCATTCACAAGAGTCCAACCTTTACAAATAACTGAAAAACTACTAGATATAGGCATCAAACAACTCATGCTAGGATTTAGGGGTCCAATTCATGAGTTTAGGAGCTGTTTCAACAAGATATAAACTAAGAACTGAAAAGTAGGCAGTGGAACATCTTGCCTCTAAAACCTAGGAAACTTATTCATTTAGTTGAAAACTACTTTTTTCATGATGAATCTACCTCTACGGGTGAAAATTTAGCATAATTACATCAAAATCCATCAAGTCACATTAAATTACATCATGAGTTTGACTTTGAGAAAGAGAAAAGTCAAACTATGAAGAAACTAGGCGAAAAACAGAGTTTTTTGGCCTAAATGAGAAAATTTTATCCTGTGCGCCATGCTACTTTAGAGCTGCTTTTCGAGGCCTTCCCGTGCACCAAATTTTCTCCAAGTGGGCTTGTTGGAAATTTCTACATGTCTAATTTCCAGAAAAAGTGGAATTTTGGAATTTGGTCTTCATTTTCTACTCCAAAAATGAGTTCTCCCAACACTGCTTCTTGTGTGTCCAAAAAGGGGCAGAAAGGTCATTTTTGAGGTGTTTTTGACCCTTTTGGAAGCTCAAAACCTGTCAAAATTTCTTGGCCATGTGAGGGCATTCATATTTTTCCATGAGGAATCCAAAAATGTTGAGTTTTCCTCAAAAGGAGGTCTCTAGCAAAAGCACGTGCCAAGTGGTGCAGCGCACCAAGCAGAAAAACCTATTTTTTAGGCCAAAAATTCAAAATTTGCAAAAAGTTTCCCAAATTTCTTGAAATTTGGGCTGAGTGTTCCTCATCAGGTGTTGTGTTGGGCTAAGGAAGCCTCAGCCAAGATCTAGAGTCTATCTTTCTCTTTTCTCTTCCTCATGGCTTTCTTCAACTTGGCCTTCAAAATCTTGATTCTCGCTTTGCACACCATGTTTCTTGACAAGTAGTGGTATGCCATGTTCCTCAACATGTTTTTCTCTCTGTTGGCCTTCTCCAGCATATTCTCTAAGTGTATTTTTGTCCTCTCGAGCCAAGATTCATGATCAGCTTGAATTTCTTGTTCAAGTGTTGTCAACTTGGTTTTCCTCCTCTTGGTAGCTTGCCATTTTGCCTTCATGTTTTTGAGCTCCATGATGGTTTGCTGATCCTCTAGCTGTTTTTTTCTCTACTCCAAATAGTTGATTATCCACTTGGATATTTCCGCCATCTCACAAAATTGATAACAATATTGGTGTTGGAAGCATTTCACTCACTATTTCCTCATTTCTGTCATAAGAAGAATCCAACTCCATGTTTGCTAATGCTTGAGTTTTCTTAGATGAGTATGAAGAGATTTTATAGTGTCAATAGGTATTTGATGCTAAAAGATATGAATTGATGAGGGACTATGTATGAGGGGTTGGGGATGCTGCTGGTTGGGTTTTTGGGGAATAGAAGGTTTTAGGGAATGATATTTAGGGTTTGGGATTATTTGTTTACGGTTTGGGATAAGTAAAGGTATGGATTTAGGGTTAGTAGTTTAGGGATATGGGAAATAGAGAATGGGTAAATATGAATGAAAAGGGAGGGAGGGAATGAAGTGAGGGAGTGAAAATGATAGGGGTAGGATTTAGCAGCAAAAAATGCAATTTGTAAACCGTAGGCAGTGTTTTTTTAACAAGAAATGCAAGGAGCTAGGGTTTCAATATTTCCATATTGAATCACCATGAACACTAAGCAAACTCATTCATTGGCCATGAGGGAGTGTTAACTTACTTGTGGAATGAAGAATTTGCAATTTTGGAGCTTTGGAGGAAGATTTGAATGAATTTCAGGCTTTTAAGGCAAGTGTGCCACACCCACTAACAGGTGCGCCACACCTCTCTGGTGTGTCGCGCCAGTTAGAAATTCAGTGTAAATTTTGCTCTGTGTGCGCCGCGCCTTGACCCAGGTGCGTCTCCCTTTTTACAGGACACTTTTGGAGGCATTCACGGTGTCCAAATTGGGCGTGGGATAGCTCGTTGGAAATATTATTGAGTCTACTTTCCAACACAACTTGAATTTTTCAATTTGGAGTTCATTTTCCATGTCAAAAGTCAAATATCCCAAGACTGGTCAAAATGTGCAAAATGAGGCTGCCTAAAGGTAGAGTGTTGTTGGAGTCAACGTTTGGAGGTCTTCCTCAACTCCAAATTGAGATCATGATAGCTCATTGGAAATCTCGTGGTGTCTAGTTATCATTTAACTCATCAAGAAAGTCATTTGGCCAACCAAGCTAGTAGAAATCTTGATTTTCCCAAGGTCATTTTAGAGGTGCATTAATTCTCCTGAGGCAACTGTATTTTTCACATTTCTCTCCTGTGTAAAAAGTGAAGGATTTTTTTCTTCCTTGGCCTATTTGGGACAAAAACCTCTCTCAGTTTTCTCAAATTCATCTTTTCTTTCTCAGAAACATCATTGGAGTAAAACCTATCCCAATGTGTGGAACAGGGGATTTGTCAACATGAAGTGAAATGAAGCGGATAAGGGGCTTCTAAATTATTGAGAAAATTTTGGGAAGTAGGGAGGGATGTTAGAAAGTAGGGGAAACTGGAATTTCAAAGATTAAGTGAGGGGAAGGGGTCCAAAAGGGCAAAACACAGGTCTACCCTAGAAAATTGTCAAATTGTAGCAAGAAACTAGGGTTTGTGCGAAAATGAGGAATTTGAGGGATATCAGTGATGGGAAGTGTTTAATAAAGTAATTTAAGGATAGGGGAAAGTGTATGAACATCAGGATACAAGTTTTGCTGATGATTTAACCATCCAAGAGACATTACCTTCAAAACCCTAGGAGAGGGAAAATGAACCTTACCTAGGCACAACTGAAGCATGAACAAGGTGTAAAATGACTCATTGGAACCTGACATGATGATGACAACCCTCTGAATGATGGTACACTCAACTGAATGGTGACATGGACCAAAATTTGGACAACTTTGAAAGGAGTGAAAACAAACCCTAGACCTAATACCTAGTGACCAAATTTTGCTTGAAGACTCATTGAAATGACAAAATTTGGCCTTGACACCTTAAAATCACCTTGTAAGAGCATGTTTGATCACTGGAGGAAGGTTTCAAAGACTGACACTAAAAGTTTCCAGTTATATTATGTTGTTACACTAAGTTAATCAACATAATGGTAGTAACCAGCTAGAGTAGATATTAGTTCTTGTGTGGCACGCCTTTACTTTGATAGCTACGAGTTATGATTTAATTCTGTAGAGTGTTTTTATCTCTACACATATGGTTTGATTCAACAATTTGGATCAGCGACATATTTTACAGTTTTTTGCATTTTCTTATGCTTGGCTAGAGTGTATCAGCACAGACAAAGCGAACTCCATTGAAATAGTAAGACCTACCCTGGGTTGACAATGAATGTTGCAGTCTCAATCAATTAAGATTGATTAAAACAATACTACATTTATTTTTTCTTTTCATCTTTTTTTAGTGGCTGATTGTTTGTGTAATGGACTCTACCATGCCCAAATTCAAAGGGCTCGAGTGATGCAAGATTTTTTTTGATAGGATGAAAATGCTACACCTTCGTCAAACTTTGTTACATGAAATTAAAATTTGTTGTAATCATGAACATAAAAAATTTTCTGTTTCATCCTTAGATTCTAATCTCAATGCCTATAGTTTTAAACCATGTTACTATATTTTAAGTAGAATACACTTAAATCCATTAAACCTTACAACTGATCCGAATTGGATCCATAGAAAGACTGTCGAGAACCATGACTGAATCAAGTCGAACAAATCTCTAAAGAAATCCAACACAGTATCAAAAACACCCTGAACCAGTGGCAATGGCAACCGACGTGGAATGACGAGGACCTCGGTCAAAGCGTGCTGACTGAGGCCCATGGAGACTGCGCATGAGGCCAAAGTAGCCCCTGGGAGCCCAGGAATGGGAAAAGGAGGAGGTTTTTGATGCGTGATTAGCGCATCGCACATCGCTAGGCAAACAGGGCCCTCAAGGGTAAGCCCGAGCACTTGGTCACATTAGGAGCCAGGAAACCGTGGGTGGAAAAAAAGCGAAAAAAGGCTAATGTATGAAGGCAGGACCCGTGCGCTGGAAAACCAGAGATATTGATCGGGGTGCCCTTAAATGGTAAGAGGTTTCGGACAGGAGAGGAGCGATTCCATACACCGATCGATGCATGGCAGGTGGAGGTGAGATAAAACTGCCATTGATCACGTGCGAAACGTGCATCTGGCGTCAGATTTGGAGGGCCCAGATCGGACGGCTGAGATTGCAACCGATGGAAAGAAGTGGAAGCGACAGGGAATTAAGCTGCATTCTAAAGGGATTTGGAACTCGTTTGACCACCACGGTGGAGGAAGAACACATCCATGGCGTTACTGAAGAAACGAACCAACAAAGCATGCTAGCGCCATTTAGAGGAGGACAAGTGGCCACTCCCTGAGCGTTCATGATGACATCGAATGCAGGGAACTCCAAGTGCAGCTGCAGAAGGGGAATCAACACAGGTGGAAGAGGAACCGAACAGGCATAGGGATTGAATGGCTAAAGCCATGAACATAGTCAGTCGAATTAGTTAGAGTTGCTTTGGAGTCAGAATTGACTAGAGTCCAAGTGACCAAGAGAGACAGTGAATAGTGAACCTTGAGAGGAGGACAGAACACAGAGAATAGTAAAGTTATGTAGAAGAGACAGAGGGCCAAGCTAACTAGAGCCAGCATCGAGCACCAGAGAGCTTGAAGACTCAAGCCTTCCCATAGAGGAATCTATCTGGATTGAGCATCACATTTGGCTCTTTGCACTGTAGACCAAGAGGTCACAGAGCTGGTAGGAAGAAGAAGAGTCTGTGTACTCCAAGTGGCTTGGGGAATCCAAGAACCACCCTGCCAAGTAAAATATGCTTCAGGAGAACTCATATTGAGTCCCTGTATTGTAATTTCTCTACTAAAAGACACAATAAAACAAGGCCACCACTGAAGCTAGACCAGAGACGTAGCCCTGGAGAATAGGGTGAAATCCTTATTAAAATTGTTGTGTCTTTGTGTTTCTTACTTTATTTCTCTGTTGTCTTTCCATTTTATTGTCTGTGTATTGGCAATCTGATCGATCTGTTGTTTCAATAACACAGAACACACACCAGCACATGAGTTTGTAATACCTTAGTTTAATAAATCTTCAACTGATGGCACTCATAGGGTGAATATCAGATCAAGTGGTATCAGAGCACTAGGTTGTAAGGTTAGACAAGCTTGTGTGGTATAGTTGTGAATGCTCACAAGATCAAAGCTCAAATTAGGAGAAGGAGAGTTGGTGGAAACTAATCCTGAAATTGGAAGAGTCTATCCTCGAAAGACCATGTTAGAAGAAAGTTCTATGGGGCCAGACCTTCAATTCATAGAGAGTTTCCTAGCTATAAAGTCTATGGTTGAAGAAATGTACAGAGACTTTAGAAAGCAAAAGGTGGAAGATGCATCTGGCTCTAAGCAAGAGAAAGAAGAAGATGAGTCTCACTTCCATGGCAACTCCAAAGGAAAGGGGAAAGTGGAAAACTTTCTCACACCTCCTAATAGCCTTGTACATAATAAGAAAGCATCTTTGATTAAGTTAGATGTTAAATTTGATTTGCCTATATATGATGGAGAGCTAAATGCTGAAAAATTGGACAATTGGATTAGACAAATTGATGTGTATTGTAGGGTACTAAACATAAACTCAGACAAGAGTAAGATTCAGCTGGTAAGCCTACGCCTAGGAGGCAATGCCTTGGTTTGGTGGGAAGATAGAACCCAAGCTGATATGAAAAGACATGGTAAGACCATCTCTGTCTGGAGTGACTTTGTTTTTGCAATCAAAAAACCAGTTCTATCCATTGGCCTACATGCAGTAGGCCATGATGAGTTGGCAAACTCTTCGGCAGTTGAAGGGCCAAAGTGTAAAAGGGTATACTCAAGAGTGTAGAAAGAGAGAATTGACGTTCGGTATCTCATTAGACTCACCAGAGGCTCTTTTGAAGTACATTGGTGGTCTACACAACTACATGAGGCATACCACCTCATGTTTAATCCAACTAGTATAGATGAGGTATATGTACAAGATACTCATCTAGAGGCTAGAGGAAAGAATGGCAATCCAGATGTTGGGGGACCATCCCAACCCACTGTAAGAAAGAGCAAGGAGAAAAGAAAACAGAACTGAAAAGCAAGGAAGGCTAACACTGCAAAGAAAGCCAAAGCTTCATGCACTCACTGTAAAAAGGAGGGGCATGGTGATGAGCATTGTTGGATTTTGCATCTAAAGCTAAGACCTAAGAAGTCCGAGGGCAAGAAGAAGAAGATAGTTGCAACTATTTAGAGAGATTTGGGGTCAGACTCGGGAGATGAAACAACTATAGTAGCCACAGGTATAAGAGGTAAGAATTCTAAAGTATCTACTAGTAATTCTGCTCAATCTGTTATTGATGAAGAAAATGAGAGAAAAAGACATGAGCTTTTCCATATTCGAGTTATTTGAAATCAAAAGATTGATACTTTGCTTGATAGTGGATCTCAAGTAAATTTGATTTTTGAAGAAATTTTAAAGAAATTGGGATTAGAAACTACACCTCACAAGAAACCATACCCATTAGGATGGTTGAATGATAAAGCACAACTACAAGTGACTAGACAGTGCAAACTCAAGTTTTCTTTTGCATCAACATTTGTAGATGAGGTTGAGTTAGACATAATTGCTTTGGATATATGTGGAATTGTTTTAGGAAGTCCTTATTTGTATGATAGAAAGGCTATTTTCTATAGAGCTGAGAACAAGTATCTACTGGTTAAATATGGAATCAAATACTTTGTAAGAGCTCATAAGCTCATGAATAATTATACTCTCATAAACTCAGGACAGATGAAAAGAATGATTAATTCACGCAAACAATTCTTACTGATGGTTGTAAAGGAAAAGAAACCTGATAGAGCCAATGCATTTGAGGGTTGTAATGCTGAACAACAAGCTGATATAGAAAAGGTTGTTTCAGATTATGATGTTTTGTTTCAAGAACCTAAAGGTCTGCCACCCAAAAAGGGAATAGTACATGATATTATTTTGTAGCGAGATGTTCCATTGCCTAACATTGGGATGTACAGGTTATCTACTTCAGAGAATGCCGAAATCAAGAAGCAAGTGCAGGAGTTGCTCGAGAAAGGCTTCATTAGGCCTAGCACATCACCATGTGGGTCACCAATCATTTTGGTGAGAAAGAAAGATGGCTCATGGAGAATGTGCATAGATTACTGAGCACTAAATAAGATAACGATAAAAAATTGTTATCCCCTTCCTCGCATAGATGATCTTTTAGATCAATTGAAAGAATCTGTTTATTTCACCAAGCTGGATTTTCACAGTGGATACCATCAGGTCAGAGTTGCAGAGCAAGATGCATGGAAAACTGATTTCAAAACAAAGCACGGATTGTATGAATGGCTGGTTATGCCTTTTGTCTTAACTAATGCTCCTGCTAATTTTATGAGATTAATGAATGATGTACTTAGACCTTTTCTTGATGATTTTGTTATTGTGTATCTGGATGACATTCCAATTTTTAGTAAAATGTGGGAAGAACATTTAAAGCATGTTACGCAGACATTAGATGTTTTGAAAAGAGAAAAACTTTATGTTAAACTCTCAAAATGTGAATTTGGCAAAACATCTCTAAACTACTTGGGTCATATAGTAGGGGGAGGTGAATTGAAAATAGATCCCTCTAAAATGGCAGTCATTGTGAACTGGCCTAAACTCAGGTCTGCTACAGAAGTAAGAAGCTTCTTAGGAGTAGCACAATATTGGAGGAAGTTCATTTCTAACTTCTCCTCGATTGCAGCTCCCTTACATGCTTTAACATGATTGAATAAGGTGTTTCAGTGGGGAGGAAAACATCAGAAAGCCTTCAACACCTTGAAAGAGAAAATCAATACAACACCTGTACTAGCACTGCCAGATTTACAAAGAACATTTGAGATCCAAATTGATGCCAGTGACTATGCCATGGGAGCAGTGTTGACACCGCACGAAAAACCCATATGTTATCATTCTAAGACTTTTAATCTTGCAGTAGTTAACTATCCTACAAATGATAAATAATTGTATGCATTAGTTCAAAGTGTTAAAAATTGGAAACATTATTTAATGGGCAAAGCGACAGTAATACATACTGATCATCAGCCACTTCAATATCTACACTCCTAAACTAAGTTGCAACAATCAAGACATTACAGATGGATGGGTTTTCTACAACAATTTCACTTAGTCATCAGATATAAAAAGGGCATACATAACAAGGTTGCAGACATGTTATCTAGACCGATTATAAATGCATCTACCATACTTAAGCATAATTCTGTGCTACATGAAAGCTACATAGAACAATATACTCAGGATATTGATTTTAAAGATGTATATGCAACTTTGAGTCAAGGCAAAAGAGTAGAAGAATTGGACTATCATATAGAGGACCGACTCTTATACCATTGTGGGAAACTCTGCATTCCACAAACTGAGAGAGTAAAGATAATTAGGGAAGCACAGACTTCTCTGATTTCGGGTCACTTTGGGGTAAGTAAAACAGTTGCAGAGCTACAAAGATTCTGCTATTGGCCGAAAATGAATGAGACAGTTTCTAGATATGTAAGAGGGTGTGCCATGTGTGCTAAAAGCAAGCCCTGCAATAGAAAACTAGGCTTGTACACTCCATTGCCAGTTCCTTCTCACCCTTGGGAATGTACTTCCATGGATTTTGTTGGAGGACTGCCTAAATCTAGGAAAGGTCATGATTATCTATATGTTGTTGTGGATAGGTTTAGCAAAATGCCTATTTTTATACCTTGTAGTAAATAGATCACAGTTGAATAGATTGCAAAATTGTTCTTTAAACATGTATGGGTTCATTTTGGATTACCCACTTCCATTGTATCTAATCAAGACACCCAATTTGTGGGGAAGTTTTGGTCTAGTCTGTGGGAACTGATGGACACCAAATTAAAGAAAAGCACAGCTTTTCATCCACAAATAGATGGCTAGACAGAAGTAGTAAACAGGACTGTGATCCAGTTATTAAGAGGTTATTGCAGTAAACATCCTAAGCTTTGGGATGAACAATTGTGTTATGTGCAACATGCTTACAACAGAGCCAAACACTCTTCTACACAGAGATCTCCTTCTTAGACCTGCTTTGGTTTCACACCAAGGTCTCCTTTGGATTTTGTCTTTGGTGAAGATACCATGGTTGATGGACACAGTGATGTGGACAAGGCAACTAGGTTCATTGAACAGATCCAGGAGATCCATCAGGCAGTACATGAATAGTTAGAAAAGAGCCAGGCCAAGTACAAGGCTAGGCATGATAAGCATCAGATGGAGCATAGTTTTCAAGTTGGAGACCAAGTCTGGCTGTATATCAGCAAGGACAGGATGCAAGGTGAAGGTAAAAAGCTAAAGCCTATCAGGTATGGACCTTTTAGGATACTTGAGAAAATTGGTGAAAATGATTTTTGCCTTGATCTACCAGCTTACAAGCACATTTACTCAGTCGTAAATGAAGATTGTTTGAAATTTTTTGAACCTTCAATGATTGAGGACCCTGAAAAGCAAAGTCAATTGCCTTCTATTAATGACCTGCTACCTGAATACCTCAATAAGTTGCAGGAAGACACTGTGTTGGACAGAAAGGTGAGGACAACACACAGGGGAGAAGTTGAGTACCTCGGAATTGGGCTCAAAGGTTCAAAGCTGAGCAGTGCAAAGTGGATTAAGATTGGACAAGTGAAGAAATAGTATCCTCACTTAGTCGATGCTTGAAAACCAACTTTTGTTGGTCTAAAAGCTTTTTAGTAGGGAGGCTATGATTCGAATTGGATCCATATAAAGGCTGTCGAGAACCATGACTGAATCAGGTCGAAAAAAAATCTAAAGAAATCCAAAACAGTATAAAAAACACCCTGAACCAGTGGCAATGGCAGCTGACGTGGAATGACGAGGACCTCAATCAAAGCGTGTTGACCGAGGCACATGGAGATCGTGCAGGAGGCCAAAGTAGCCCATGGGAGCCCCGGAATGGGAAAAGGATGAGGTTTTTGATGTGTGATTAGTGCATCGCGCATCGCTAGGTGAACAAGGCCTTGAAGGGGAAGCCCAAGTACTCGGTCACATTGGGAGCCAGGAAACTGCGGGTGGAGAAAAAGCGAAAAAACGCTAACGTACGAAGGTGGGACCCGCGCGCTAGAAAACCAGCGATATTGATCGGGGTGCCCTTAAATGGTAAGAGGTTTTGGACAGGAGAGGAGAAATTCCATACACTGATCGACGCGTGGCAGGTGGAGGTGAGAGAAAATTATCGTTGATCATGCGCTATCAGTCGAGCAAGTCAACTGCGCAAAACATGCATCTATCGTCGGATCTGGAGGGCCCAAATCGGACGGCTGAGATTGCACCCGATGGAAAGAAGCAGAAGCGACAGGGAATTAAGCCGTGTTCTAAAGGGATTTGGAATTTGTTTGACCACCATGGTAGAGGAAGAATGCATCCACGGGGTAACTAAAGAAACGAACCGATGAAGCATGCTGGCGCCATTTAGAGGAGGACAAGTGGCCACTCCCTGAGTGTCCATGATGACGCCGAACGCACGGAACTCCAAGCGCAGCTGCAAAAGGGGAATCGACACAGGTGGAAGAGGAACCGAACATGCATAGGGATCGAATGGCTAAAGCCATGAACAGAGATAGTCGAATCAGTTAGAGTTGATTTGGAGTCAGAATTGAGTAGAGTCCAAGCGACCAAGAGAGATAGTGAACAATGAACCCTGAGAGGAGGACTGAACATAGAGAATAGTAAAGCTAAGTAGAAGAGATAGAGGGCCAAGCTAACCAGAGGCAGCATCGAGAACCAGAGATCTTGAAGACTCAAGCCTTCCCATAGAGGAATCTGTCAGGATTGTGCATCACATTTGGATCTTTCCATTGTAGACCAAGAGGTCACAGAGCTGGTAGGAAGAAGAAGAGTCTGTGTACTCCAAGTAGCTTGGGGAATCCAAGAACCACCCTGCCAAGAAAAATCTGCTTCAAGAGAACTCATATTGAGTCACTGTATTGTAATTTCTTTGCTGAAAGACACAATAAAACAAGGCCACCACTGAAGCTAGACCGGAGACGTAGCCCTAGAGAATAGGGTGAACTCCTTATTAAAATTGTTGTGTCTTTGTGTTTCTTACTGTATTTCTCTGTTGTCTTTCCATTTTATTGTCTGTGTATTGGCAATCTGATCGATACGATGTTTCAATAACATAGAACTCACACCAGCACATGAGTCTATAATACCTTAGTTTAATAAATCTTTAACTGATGGCACTAATAGGGTGAATATGAGATCAACAACTTTCCAAATCTTAGGTTAATTTCAGCTAAAAAGAAGGAACCTGAATTTATTTTGCAACTTATACTCAATGCTTACAGACAATGATTAAAAATGGAAGAACCCAAATGGTCTACTGACTTTTACCTTCCGATCAATTTCCAAGACCTTTGCTATTATTCTTAACCTAAACAGAGAGAGTAGAAGAAGAAGAGGAGCCTGGATGAGGTGGGCCCTGACCTGCTTGATACTTTTCAAAAGTTTGGCATGCCCTTGACTAGAAGAAGAGATTGACCAACATTGTTGTAGTTGTTGTTTTTGACAATGTTTTCATCTCTACCATGCATAGGTAGACTCTATAGGCAGCTCAAATTATCTTTTGTTCATTATAAGAGGTAATTCAAGAGTGCCTTGATCTAGTTAGGAAGTAGCTTGGCAGGGTTTTTCCTCCTGCTGATAACTATTATGCTACATTTTTTATTTTTTTTATAGTGCTATCTCTTTCTATTAAATCCCCAAGTACCCTTTGTCACCCATGGAAATATCCACTTATTTAAGGATGAATGAGATGGAGACTAGGTAGTTTGAGAAGACTCTTATTGTTGTAGATGAGAGGAGTTCTATGAGGTGAGAGGAGTTTTATGACATATATTGAAGGATGCATTGCACCATTTTGTGACACCAATCATCTCCATGCCACAATAGTGGATCTCTATTGCACCAAGGGAGCAATGATAAATTATTCAACATAAAAGAATTGGTATGTCGGGAACGAGGAATGCATACATGGGATTTATAATTTTATTACGAAAAGAGGTTTGTGCGACGGAGAAAAATTAAGGATTTTGTGGACTTGATTAGAGACTGGTTCGACAATCACCTGAAAATACTCAAGCATTGTTTTGAAAGGTGATGATGCAATAGGAGAGTTCTATTATGTTGCCTTGAAAAATAACTATCAATAGTGGGGGACAAAGATGATCCATATAGGGAAGAATTGCAAAAGTAGGATTGTTTCTAAAATTATATCTATAGGGAAGTCAAGGAACTACTACAGAGGATTAGTGCAGGTGCAACCAAATTCTCATAATGCAAGGAATTTTTCATAGTGTGATTCGATGCTCATCGTTGACGAGGCAGCTGAAAATACTTATTGTTACATTTAGGTACAATTTGAGTTTCATTCTAAAGTCTCTAATTTCATTTATTGATAGTCCTTCTTGTGTCCTTGTCTCTCTTAATGTCATTGTGGTAGGATTGGAATGGGCTAAAAAGTCAAGCATATCATTGAGTAAAATAGACACCCACATGTCACTACATGTCATTATGCACACTCTCTATTTTTTATACAATTAGAAGTGAGAAATATGATGTGTGTGCAACTAAAAATCTTAGCAGGCATGATGAATCCAGTCTTCGCATGGAAATCAAAAACAAGAATCATAAAATATCAATAAATTTGTGACAAGAAGTAAAAAACACAATAAAAGATTCTCTGCCAACATTGTCTATTTAGTGCAAGATACTACTAATATTTCATAATTTTTAGAGATGGTGGATGTCATGAAGATGCCCTCAAGAAAAGTTACTGACATGAAGATAAGATGGACAGTGCAACTATTTACTTTAAATAGGCTAAATTTATGTAATTAAAACAAGTTTGAAAATCACTAGAAACACCACTACACCATTTTATTTCCAATTGTACATGATACTATTGAATAAAATTATGAGAACTTTCATTTAAATTGACTGTACATAAAATAACAAACAAGGTTGATGCTTTTAAAAGCTATATCCATCATTAAATAGAATATATGACAAGGATGGCTCATAGTTTTAAAGGCTATATCCATCACCAATTAGTGTTAATGAGATGAGAAAAAGTTTGTCTTGATATAACATGTAAACGTCATATTACTTATAATTCATGCATATTGTATCTTATTGTGCATATGCTAATTATGTAACTTCAATATGGGTAATTTTTTACATTTAAATTGTCAAATATGTAGAAGTTACATTACACTAGCTTAAATCCGCACACAAATAAAATATTAGAAATATGGCAGGGGAATGAGTAAGAATTTTCACACTAGTTTAAAATTTCCCCTTTGTTGGTGAAGAACCAATTCAATTCTATTTTTGGTGGAGTATTAAGTTATTAACCGAAGATAAAAGAAATTTAGTCTCTTAAATGACTGAGAAAAGGATATTTAGAATGCTATATTGAATTTACATTTCACGTAACTATAATATTCAAACTCCATTTTTTATATAGAAGTTACATTTCATGTAGCTATAGAAGTTACATTTACGTGTTTTAGATAGAAGTTACATTTTACATAGCTATATCTACCCTGACATAACTATAATATTCCAACTCCATTTTTTTCACACTTTTCAACATTTTAAAGATTTGTCTATTTTAGTGTGATTATGCAATTAAATAGTTGATATTGTTTTAAGTAGATGGTGTTTTATAATTCACCCAAGGGACTTTAGGAGCAACCTTGAATTGCACACTTGCTTCCATTATACATCTAATATTTGCAACCTTTTCCACTTGAAGAACCCAATAGCCCATGTTGAACATGAAGCAAGTACCTCAAAAATTGGGGAACACCAGTTATTATATTTCCATAGGGGGATAAATCCAGAAAAGGAAATGCCAACTATCATAAAAGGATTTTGTCGAGTTGTATTTAATGAAATTGCACTACAATTTTCTACTAAAGTAAATCAATTGATGAATTTGAAGCTTGAAGGTAGTGTTGAATAGGTGTTGCAAGGTATCTATATAACACTATCTATCTACATGATTCTAATTCCATGATATTTTTTCTCAATATCATTTTGTCCACTGACGGGTGCTAGATGTAGAGAGCTTTCTCATATCCTACAGGTAAATCATATCATTATATTTATATGAAATCTTGGAATGTGTTCAAAGTTTGTCTCAGATAACGAAATATATAGGTAACCTTGAATTTACCTATGTTGTAATAAGATCAAGAATAAAGTTGTCATTGCAAATAATTGGGATCTACCATGTAAGTTTACTTTACTACATGAAATTCTTGATTTTTTAGATCCCAACTAGTTAGGGTTGAATTTATTTTTGTTGTAATGAGATTAAGAAGAAAGTTATCATATTAATCACTACAACCTACCATGTAAGATTTATTCACTACATGAAAAATTTTATTTGTTAGAGCCCAACTTATTAGGATTATGAAGAGTCCTCTTTCATGACAATATTTATGAATGCTCTATTCTTGCTCAAAGAATTACATATTATAGAAAGGTGGAAAATAAATGAGATGCAATTGAATGGTTTCTGTTTTAAAATGTGTGGAGGGAGTATAAAATCATTTTCAATTGCGTTCAAATAATTTGAGGCACCACTAAAGTGCTTCATTTTCCTCTTAGTTAATTCCAATTCTACTATCCCAATGATTTTAGAAGTCCTTCTTCAAAGTGATCCCTTAACTATCTTGGAGGGAAATTGATTGCTTGATTGGAACCCATGAATTACAATTTCATTAGAAGCAAGGGATGAGAAAGCTTCGTATTCTTCAATATATTCCACAAGTTAAAATCATATCGAACGACTGCCTTTCTATTTAATTGATATGACAATCACTTGAGCATTTGTTAGGATTTTGAGACCTTTCTCAATGATTTTTGTTTTGTTTTTTGTTTTGTTTGTTTGTTTTGTTTGTTTTTTTTTTTTGAAAGTTACGTTCTCAATTAAAGAAATTAAAGAAAAGGTGAAAATGATGCAACCAAAGGATTTTCTGTTTTATTGCCTAAGAATGCCTTGCTAATGTGAAGGGCTTGGTATTTTCTTGACTCAAGATTAGTCGCATTTGACTTCCTAGCATTTCTTTTAATTTCATTTTTGTTGTGTTTATATTGCTATCCTTGAAGTTGGTGATCTACTGTGTGTGTAATAGGAAGTATTAACTACTAAGAACTCTCAAAGGTGATATTGATGGATGACTAACTTTAAATGTCCCTACTTGACACTTTAGTATTACATGATCATGCAAAGAAATTATTAATCAATATTAAAGGGAAGATGATTAACGTGCAATGTTTCTTGGCTTGTCATATAATTACTGCATTTTGGCCCCAATAATATATTTGAGGCTACTTTTTGGTTGTTACTTGTGGAGCTTCCCTTTGGCTCAAAAAAACATCGAGGATAAATTTCCATTGCATTGGCATTGGACATCATCAAAGAGGAATTCACAAAAAGCAGTAGAGGACATGGGAACAATTGGTACAATGAGAAGATAACCGCTAGAGAAACACCGAGGCACCATAATTTCTTGTGTATTTAGATTCACTCAAAATTAACTAGTCACAAAAAGTACCTTTTTTTTCGAATATTTTCATGTATTCATAAATACTCAAAACACAATTTCAAACTAATTATTCAAACTAATAATTAACTGATAGTCATAATTTATAATTAAATAGTATGATATGATTAATGTTATAGGACACAACTATAGGGTTGGACTATGAGGGGCATTGTGACAATATATGTACACTTCTCATTGTAATAGACAATCATCTCTCAAAGTGTGATATCCATCCAATGAAATGTACTCCCATAGGCCATTGTGGGATTGAAATTTTTTCTTTCAGTGGAAAAGTGGTGACATATTTTCTTAGGTCTTAGTGTTCTTCTTCCCTAAGGTTTTGACACTACTCATAGCTAGCACCTTCATTCAACTAAGTGAGGTACTTATCTTGGAAATTTGAATCATTTTGTCTCCACAATCCAATATGATGTTGGATCAATCTCATGATCCTAAAAACATAGGTCATAATAGCAAGGAACTTTTACTGTGGGAAAAGAATATCCAAATTTAAGGAACATGACTCTTTTAGAACAAGAAATAAGAATATTTTTTACACTGATTTTTTTCCCCATTTGTTTTCACAAGTTATCTATTTCCTGATATTTTTAACATGTAACTTAGTTGGTATGATTATGCCTAAAATTTTGTTGAAGGTTGAATACTAAGTTCCTAAGGTTTTATTTTCTATGGTGACATTTTATTTTCTTTATTTATACAGGTCATCTAGCCAAATAGTGGCCACTATCGAATGTTGAGGTATATGTTGTATAAATTTTTTATAGTCTTTATATTCAAGTATTCATGTCTTATACTCTACATTGTATCTTCTTTCATTTTCAAGAGAGGAACTCAATATTGATGGAAGAAGCAGTAATTGAAGGAAGAGGAGATCAGTAACACTGGAGCGACAAATGCAAAATGAGAGAGAGGAGAGAATCTCTCTAGTGATACCCTTAGAGCCAATATATTGCATTAGACACACTCATAGAGACTGATAGTAAAACCTTCAGAGTTAGTGAATTCAATTGCAATGCTTTGGCAACACAGTGATAATGTTTTGAAATGATGAAACAATATTTCATGTGTAAATTGTAGTTCAATCGATATTAAGTTGGAAACTCATATTGTAATACTTAATATTTTATATAATAAAATTTATATGATTGAAATTATTTTTATTTGCACTTGATATTATTTAGTCTTGTAATTAACATATGTAACTTTGCATTATCATATTAGATAAACATGCACATTGTATGGAATTTTTTAAAAATTTAGTCACAAAATCATACTAATTAATTTATGTTGATTAATAATGAACACATAAAATCAATCTAAAACTAGTAAATTAGTAGTTTATATTAATTAATGATGAATGCGAATAGAATGAATATATGAATAAATTAGTCGTTTATAATGATTATGAATGAAGTTAAATGAAATTAAGAGAAACTACTAAATGCGTTGTTTATATAATGAATATGAAAATACCAAAAAAAGATAAATGACTACTGCAAATGATAATTTTTTTATTAAAATGATGACTAAATTTTGCATATATACGACTATTAGTAGCTAATTTACAGTATCTTATAACATAACTAAAATTTAGTAATATTTATTTGGTCATTAATTGGTTTCAAATGATGACTAAAATTTGCATATATATGACTATTAGTAGCTAATTTACAATATCTTATGACACGACGAATATTTTGGTCATATTTCTTTGATCATTAATTGGTTTTCTCGAGGATTCATATAGTAATATATTTTGTTGTATATTTGGTCGTTAATTGCGACAATTAATGACTAAACCAATGAAAATTTTATGACAAATTTTATGACTAAATATACCACTAGATGGTAAAATTGAGAAAACCAATTAATGATTAAGCTAAAAATGACTAAAATTTGGTCGCGTATAAGATACTGTAAATTAGCTACTATTGGTCACCGACTGAAAAATGGTCGTTTATATGCAAATTTTAGTTGTTTTTTTGGTAACTAATTACTCATTTTGTACTAGTGTTGCTTTATGAGTTGTTATCTTTAAACGTCAGTTATTAATGTATAGTAAAATATAAGATTAGGTTAATTTTAAAAGAAATGAATTTATCTGTATCATGATTTATGGATAATTACAAACATATATCATTTTTTTATGAGTTGTCATCTTTATATATTGATGAAGTGACATCATTATGCTTAGTAGTTAATGAAATTTTAATTTAAAAAATGGATTCGAAATTATAATTTAACATCACGAAATTAAGACAAATTAATACAAAACCAATTTTTAATAAAAATGTCTTAATGTCATAGTTCCAATTTGATATCCTAAATTAATAGGTCTCGGGTGTATTACCATCATAGTTATGTAATTTTTTTTGTCCAAAAGATTTTTGAAAGTATAGTTGAAAAGTTGATAGCTTGCAATTATTTAAATATTACTTTGGGAAATACATCACATTTATTATGATATTGAACACCATTGATGGCTTCTAAATATACTTACACATTTTCATCTCAAGAATGATTCTTAGAATCAAGTCAATTTTGTATTCTTTTTTTCCTAGACTTATCATGAACTTTGAATATCAATGTTTTATGTCGTCCTTTTTCACTTGCTTTTACTTTGGAAAACAAATCCAAATTCCCATGCACCCATGAAGGGTAATGGTGATTACAAATGAGAATTACACCATCATTGTTAACTATATAATTTATTCAAATTAAAGACTGCAACATTTTGAACCATTAAATTATTTTAGATATCATTTTTTGGGATATCATTATTATTGAATTGTAAAACTTGAAGGATTAGTGATTGAAACTGAGGATGTAGTTCTAAAATTGTATAAAATGGAATAAGAAGGTCATTTTCATAATAGTCTAATCATTGTAAAAAACCACTTTGAAGTACACTCTTGCTAGTACTCAACACCCTATGTGTGACTTAAGAACAAACACACATAACATAAGATTAAGGCAGCATAACATAAGATCAAGCAAGAACAACATAAGAGAAAGTGAGTGTGATAGAGAAGAAACAAGTACAAGCAAGTTTGACAAGTGAAAAATTAATAAATGTGTAAAGAATAAAATTCATTGCAAAAAACCTATCAAGAAATTAAGGAATTGCATGAATTGCATAAGTGGGTTATTGATCTTCACAATCAAATTGATTTGGAAGATAAATTAATTGAATCACTTGAATTAAAATTAATTGAAAATGAGAAACAAATTGAGAATGTGGTTGATGGAACATGTGCAACAAATGACCCCATACGAAAGATTGACATAATTTGTGGCACAAATGATCTCATACAAAAAGTTTGTGCAACAAATTATCTAATGGTGATGATGATAAATGTACATTTAGACCATTATGATCTATCATAACTTAAGAAGGTAAGAGATTATTTGCAATTATTTGACATTTTGTTTTTGTGCTCAAAAACATTAATAGATGTGTTTCAATATCACCATAGTTTTACTAACTTAAAAGGCCAAAAATGTTGGTAGTGTGACAAATATTTTGAAATTAGATTGAATGTGAATATAAGATGGACAATCACTAGAGAAAGTTATTTTCATCTCCAACCCTTTTAGTGTCACAAAGGTGACACGCTCTTTCATCCCGTAGAGTTTTGGGAATTGACTAACACCCAGTTTCACTATGAAGCTCATGAGAATTCATTTTTATTTTAGCCATGTTCATTTTTTTCTTAACATTAGTCAATATAGAGACATATTTTTATTTTCGAGATTGGGGTTGATCACCCAAATGGTTCACGATACTTGTGATACATAGTGCATACATATGACCCGATAGTTTATAAAAAAGCAACAAAGGGTAATATTGTTGATGATTTCCTAATTAATCATGAGATAGAATTATATAATAAAGATGATCCATAAGTAAAAGCACCAAGTGATAGCCTGAGTTGTAAATGTGGATTCAAAGTTATTAAAGGAAACATTTTTTTTTAGGAACATAAAAATTGATGGTGGGGAATTTCCAAGCACTTCTCACCTTGCACTTGACGCGGTGGGGGCGGGGGGGTGGGTAGGGTGGTGGGGGCGGCGGGGTGTTCAAATATTAATTATGATAGTCATCAATCAAGTTTCAAATTTTTATCAATCAAAATTCAATCAACATTTGAGAATTTTTAGCACAATGATTGATCTCCTCAACAAGCTATCTACAATTCAATCAAGTTAATATCAATCTCATCAAATCAACATATTTTGAAAAATAAAGCATGGAATTTAGAATCCTTTGATTGCTCCTAAACTATATATTGAGATGTTGCTTGAGACCTAATTTTGTCTAAATTCAAAGAGGAATTCAATGATCATATTTGTTCATTGATAACAAAATGGTTATCATGTTTGTTCGCTAATCATCAGGGGAATGTTTAGACATGTCGACTCTTCACTTCCAAAAATTCTACTCTCTTTCAAATTTCATTTTAGATGGACCATTCAACATATATATTGGCATTTTTCAAAAATATATCATCGAAGATTAGTTTAGCAGTTTAAGATTGAAGATAACAATCATACTAGTTTATTCTCTAGTTTATGTCCCCTTATTGGTATAATTATTTAGAATTGTGATTGAAGGGGGGATTGTTAGATCATGAGTCCCTAAATAATCACAAATTCTGACTCCATGCTTATGAGTTGTTAAAATTAGATACTAATGAGGTGTTATTATTATCAACCAATGAATTGTTAGTGAGATCTAGATATAGAAATAGTCAAATACCTATACTATAAAATGACATCATGAGATGAATGCAAGTATTGAGAATTTCTTAAAGACTTTTCTGCCAAGTTTTCTTGTGTCTCACTTGTGTTCTATTTCTTATCATATACAAGATATATTTCAAGTGTAATGCAACCAACATTTAATTTCTTTTAGTTAATCTTTCTTATTTTTTTGTCATATATGTACATTATGTTACATTAAATGATAACATTCACCTCATATTAGGTTTTAGAGTGCTTCTCAATGCAATCTAAGTGAATAAAAAATGATTAATTTATCTTATGTTTGTACTATCTAATTTAAATAATTGGGAAGTGAAAGGGGAAAAGAAAGGAAGATGATGCAATGTGATTGTCAATCTTCCTTGTGTGACAATGTGTCATGTTGTTTATTCATGTTATTGCTCCTATATTGTGTTGGGATGTCGTGTTTGCAATAAGGGAGAACGTGTCAAGCTAGTGAAATGGTTTATCAATGCGATTGAACTTGTTGAATGTGCATCTGAGCCATAATGTTAGAATTACATGATCAATGTATTAGTATGTTTGCGACACATCAACAATTTTCCACTTTGATTCAAGTCAAATTTGTCTAATATAACATACTTATTAAATTAATTACTATACATATTATACCTCTCTAATATGATGATTAAATTTGTTTGGATGCACTTGTAAAAATCTCAATGTGAATTCTTGTTATCGTGACTCCTTCAGTTATGGAATTAATATGTCTATGCCTACTTATTACATCAAGCCCCCTTGCTTAGGACTTATCAACTCCTAATAACTCTCTTTCCAATTAGATAAAATTCACTGCAATCTACTCTAATGTGTTTTCCATTTCTCACCCTAATGATTATTCATTTAGCTTCAAGTAATCTTTGTTGAAATTGGATGAATATCCAATTACGTTCAAACATCTAGCTTGAAATGTATTCTCCCTAATCTAATTGATATGAAGTAAGGGCCATATTTAAGCATATTTATATTTGTTCCCTTCTCATTGAGGAATTATATTTAAATTTAAGCATAAACTCTCTCTCCTATACAAAATTTGTGACCTTTTCCTTATTGATCATGGATGACCTTATGCTTCTATTGATTTTTCTGTAGAACATTTAGACATTTATCATGATTTTTTGAGATTGGATAAACCTCATGGCTTGCCTACATGTAATGGCATCATGCATTGTCATTTCCTTAAGGATAATATATTAAATGGACAATGGATAATTTGATTAAAAAATAGGTTCTAGGGATACACCTATGATTAAAGTGCTAAGGATATAGTTCTTCAAAGACTTCAAAGATTTTAAGGACCTTTAAGTAAACCAAAGATTTCCAAAAATATATAAATAACTTGAAATATACCAAATATGGATTTGTCAACTCATTAATTTCCAATGAAAATCAAATTTTCTCAACCATTTTAATAAAGAATATATTGTTTACATACCTCATTGTCATTTCTAGAAAATTGCCACCTTTCTCAATACCAATCCATTGTTGTAAAATAAACTAGAAACTACATTGTTTAGAAAAAAATCCATAATCTCTTCGAAACAAATTCCTCATTCTTAAACAAATCCATAAATTAAACAATAATATTATATCTATAAACTTTTATTATAATCATTGATTAATAAAATGTGATAATAGAAAGTCATAGTAATAATATGTAAATAAAATAAATTAATATATCACATAATAATTATGCAAAAGGAAAATATTCTAAAAGAGTTAATCCATGCACATGAAATACATAATTAAGCAGATATAGACCTATTTTTCATTATTCAAATGATTTATGATTTTTTAGGTTTTTTTATTTAAATACTTAAAAAATAAATAAATTATCTTTATGAGGACTGTTAGCCCATGAGGTGCAGTGCTGCTATTTTTAGCGAAAATGTGCCCTGTTTCAGCTCCAACGGCCACATCTCCTCTGCTCCGCTTTGGCCATAAGCCAGACCTCACAATATTACTCTCACATCTATAATTGCATCGATCCTTGATCCAAATGGATCCAAATATGATCTCTAAGTCTTCAAAAGTTAGTAAAATCATGCCAATGATCAAAACCATCATAGGAGAAGAACCCTTAGAATGGCGGAAAAACACTATCGAGAGGAAAAAACCCAAGGAAACAATGAAAAAACTGAGTATAGGAGGTCTAAATAGTGAAATGCACAACAGCCCTCAAATCTAGCTGATCAACGGTCTAGATCTGATTGGTGGGTCGCAATCGGCGGATTGAAGGCAGACCATATGAAACTTGCAATGGCGACTGGCGGAATCAACTAGGACCATCGATCAAGTGTGCAGATCGATGGCCCATGTTGCATCACAAGATCTCTTTTGGATAACACAATAGAGTGCTCACCATTGGCCTGGGGCATGTGCGATATTCAATTGTGATCAATCGCATTACTGGATCACAATCGGGGAAACATTATGGAGCGGGGCCTTTATACATGTATATGTACGATGCGATTAGCTAGACGCGATGGTTATATAGGCATTATTGCATAGATTTTTAGATCCCTCGAAAGGAATTTGTTAATGTATTTTCGCATATTTTGTTATTTAACAAAATATAAAGGGACAACGCCGATGCGATAAAACCCAGACCCGAAGGGGTTCGGGAATGAAAATATATAATATTTCAGATCCGCCAAAGCCATTTTTTCAGGATTTTTAGTGTTTTTTAACGTATTTCAAAATACGAAAGGAAACCTTGGATACAAAGCTAAAGCGACTTGCGATAGCGATTGAGGGCAGATCGGATAGAGGAATAGACCATACTTGAGGGCTTTTGAGGTCCGAAATGAATAGTGTTTTGGCGGAATTTCACAGTGTTGCAGCATTTCTCTGTGCTAATAGAAAAGGGCCACTTAAAGTATTTCAAAGGCCCAATGCACTCATCCAAACAAAGGCTGGGAGATAGAGGCCAGAGGGATAAAAATCCATAGCACGATGCAGCCAAAACCAACAGAAGTGATCATGGAGCATCGCTAGCACGAGTGAGCTCCCTGACAGTGCAGAAAATTACCAAAATGTGGTTACTCTATTGTTATAAAATAAACCTCCAAGCTCATGCGTGTCTATTCATGGCATCAAGTCGTTGAAAAGACATAGAGGATAGATTAAGACACTTCAAGCCTTGAGAGCTCAGGAGCATCGTAAAAAAGCCTATAAATGGCTGAATGTTAGAAGTATGAGAGGTTAAACTTTTGGAGACTGTGGGTACTATGCTCCTCTAGCTTCTCATCTTCATTCCAGCAATATAAGCTTCTTTTGTTGTTACATGTTTAATTCCCATTTTCTCTTCTGCTCTAGGCTTGCACTTGAATAGGTTATTCATGTTTTCTTCTGTGTCTAATGCCAGATAACTGTCATCTTATCTCTGGGTTGATAAATTAGATTTGCAAGCTTCATTTACTTCCTATAGCTAGCCATTCATATGTGTTTATGTATGCATCTGTTAGTACAGTCATTACTCTCCATCTATCCATTGAATCTATAAACTATTGAGCATTATTGGTCTAGAGCCTTGTAAAGTTGAGGGTGTTCATGCGTGTCTTGAGTGAAAATAGAGTTGAAACAGTCATCTGAATTGATCCAAACCATCATCCATTCCAATAGTTCAGAGAACAATATTGAAGATTTATATGTTACCATGCATATCTGAGCTACAACCTAGGAGAGCTTCCTGGAGTGATAACATAATTGGTGTCGTTGCCGGGGATCGAAGATTGAAGCTCATCTTCCCTGGGAGACGACACAAATCCAGCTTTGATGATAGGCAAAGTGTAGGCACTTTTTTGGTTGTAATCATCTATCTGGCGACCCTACCGGAGGACGAACCTCTTGGCGACTCCACTTCATAGTTCTAGCTCAATTTGTGAGGGATACTCGGAGAAATCCTCATAATCCACAAGCTAACCCAGTATCTAACCCTGAAAAAAATAATCAAAGAAAGAAAGGCATTGCAGAAAGGAACATTAGGTTCAGGTATCTCTAAACAATATTCTATATCTCTTCAAGAAAATCCTATAATAGAAAAAATACATGTTGCGAGTATAGCATCTAATACTAGCAGTGAAGAAAAAATCTCAAAGATTCATAGAGCTCCTTATTCTTTAGGTCCTCCTTCCGTTCTAAGCCCGAAGAAAGCCTCTCCTCCTATCCATCATACTCCTTTATTCCTATCATTCACTCCTCAGCCCTCCGTCATTTAGACTTCCAGTACCGTTATAGCCACCACAACTATGGCAGGTCCATAAGCACCTACCAAAATGGAAAGAATCATAGCTGCTAGGTATGGACCTCTAGTACTGCCCACTCCTTTGAATTCCATGCCTACTGGAGAGTATCATAAGTATAGGCCTAAGTTCACTGGGACTAAAGGTTTTTCAGCCGAGGAACACCTTTAATCATTCTATAGCTATGCTGATAAATTGGACATTAGTGAAGATGACATATGGATGAGAGTCTTTATCCAAAGTCTAGATGGAGAGGCTAGAAAATGGTTCAGAGAACTGACCCCAAGGTCTATAGCAGATATTGAGGCTTTATACGATGCATTCCTAAAGCATTGGGGGGATAAGAAGGATCTACTCTACTACCACACTGAGTTTGGAACTTAAAGAGGGAAAATGGTGAGTTGTTGTCTGATTTTAATAAGAGGTTTAACCGCATGTACAACAAGATACCAGCTGAAGAAAAACCCACCACTACCTTTGCTAAACTCGCCTATGCAAGTGCCTTTGATTTTGACTTCTGTCTACTGTTGAGGGAGATGCGATGTACTACTTTGGCTGATATGCAGGATACAACCTTGGAAGTAGAATCAAACATCATGGCTGCAGAGAAGCTCAAGGGAAATCTTGATAGAAGGAGACAGAGGGGCGAGTCTTCATCATCATCATATCCCAAGATAGATAAAATGACCAAAATGATAGAGTCATTAGCCTCTGAAATCTCCAAATTAAAGGTTGAGCAACACCCGAGGAAAGGAAGAGTTTCTAATATATTTTCTCCTAGAAATCCAAATCCATATAGAAGAGCTAATGAGCAGTTGCAGATTTTGTAAAGAAACAAAGATGCCAATGAAGACCAAAGGGTGAAGATCCCTTTCCAAAATGTAGTCATGGAAGAAGAGCCGTTTGAAGAAGATGATGAGATCCATGATTTGGAAGACAAAGGCAGTGCCTCATTTTTTACCTCAGCTGCCTATTAAAAGTCATTATTCAATGACTAGATCAACCAAGAATGGGATGGTGAAGCTGTTCTGCAAACTGTTGATCAACACAGATATAATCTGAGGTCGAAGGTGAATAATGCCAAGGAAACTCCTGCTTAGAGAGTTGTTGTCCCTGCAATACATCAAGCTAATAAGCAGAAGCGATTGACAGTTGATCCCATCATCCTCAAAGCTCCAGCTCACGAAGTAAGAGCCCTTGACAAGTCTCCTTCTCCTTTCGGTTTTCAATCAGAAATTCAGAAGCTAAGAATACCTATACCTCTGATTGAACTAGTGAAGAATGAGTCCTTCAAGAGATCTATCCTTGAGGCCCTTGAGCCTGTTAGTGTCAGTATTAGCAGCCTTCCTCCAGTGATCAAATATGCTCTTACAAAGTGGTCTCAGAGTGTCAAGGTCAAATTTTGTCATTTCAGTAAGTCTTCAAGCAAAATTTGGTCACTAGGCATTAGATCTAGGGTTTGCTTTTATTCCTGTCAAAGTTTTCCAAATGTCGGTCCATGTCACTGTTCAGCTGAGTGTACCATCATTCAGAGGGTTTTCATTATCATGTCATGTTCCATTGGGTCATTTTCACCTTGTTCATGCTTCGGTTGCGCCTAGGTAAGGTCATTTCCCTCTCCTAGGGTTTTGAAGGCAATTTCTCTTGGACGGTCAAATCATCGACAAAACTTGTATCTTGATGTTCATACACCTTCCCCTATCCTTAATGTACCTTATTAAACACTTCCCGTCACTGACATCCCCCAAATTCCTCATTTTTGCACAAACCCTAGTTTCTTGCTACAACTTGGCAATTTTCTAGGTTAGGCCTGTGTTTCGCCCTTTTGGACCCCTTCCCCTCACTCACTCTCTAAAATTCCACTTTCCTATGCCTCCTAACATACCTCCCCACCTATCAAAATTTCCTCAAGAATTTATAAGCCCCCTATCCCCTTCGTTTCGCTTCATTTCGACAAATCCCCTGTTCAACACATTGGGATAGGTTTCACTCAAATAATGTATATGAGCAGGAAACGATGCATTTGGGAAAACTAAGAGAGGTTTTTGTCCAAAACATGCCAGGAAAGAAAAACCTCCTTCACTTTTCACACGGGTGTCATGGTTTTAGAGAAATGTCAAAAATACAATCGCCTCGGGAGAATTGATGCACCTCTGAAGTGACCTTGGGAAAATCACGTTTTCTCCTAGCTTTGTCAGCCAAATGACTTTCTTGATAAGTCAAATGATAACTAGACACAAAGAGATTTCCAATGAGCTATCATGAGCTCAATTTGGAGTTGAGGAAGGCATTCAAACGTTGACAGTAACAGCACTCTGCCTTTAGGCAGCTTCATTTGGCACATTTTGACCAGTCTTGGGAGATTTGATTTTTGACAGGGAAAATGAAATCCAAATTGAAAAATTACGGTTGAGTTGGAAATTAGACTCAAATAAATTTCCAACGAGCTATCTTGCACCCAATTTGGACACCGGGAAGTACTCCAAAAGGTTCCTACAAAAAGGCGCGGCGCATAGAGCTGCCAAGGCTGATTTTTTTAAAAACATTTGCTCCAAGATTGCCCCAAAATGCATGGATTTCCATTGGTACAAGTAGGTTGAACTTCTCTCATGGTTTTTCATCCAAGATTGATGGTTGTTGATGGTGTTTGATGAATGGTGAAGTGTGTTAAAGAAAAAAAACCCTATCTCTTCAAAATTTGCCAAGGAGATTGCTGCTAGGGTTTTGTGTTGCAACTAAGTATCCCCTCACCTCATCACTCCCTAATCCCATACTCTCCTTACTTCCCTTATTCCCCAGGTTAACATACCCCCAAAATTCACTAAGCCCAGGCTCTGAATTCCCAAATCACTTATTCCTAAGTTCTATTATCCCTATTCCTAAACCCTACCATTCCCTATCACTCTCCTTCTCTCATTTCACTTGTAAAATCCTCAAATCCCAATTCCCAAACATAGTCAAGTGACTGTCCTCGCCTTCACTTGATTGAACCACATTTTTCCCACACTCCATTGTACCCATTGTCCCTATTCATCACAGTCCCTTCCTACTTGGCACCTATTTGGCATTGAAATAAAGGGTACCAAATTCTCTTTTTCAAAAAGTTGCTAAACATACACCTTGCATGGACATTCTGGAGACAGACATTGAAACATCTATGAACAAGACAACCATTTCCAACACTGAACTGCATGCACCAAGAAGGCATCAAAAAGGCAAAAGAGGAAAAAAGAGCATGATCGACTCCGGATATTGGTCAATGCAATCCTTGGCCCACCATAACACTTAATGAAGAAGCTCCAGCCCAAATTTCAAGAAATTTGGGGCATTTTTGGTGTTTTTGGAAACTTTTGTGCAAAAAACAGGGTTTTTCTCCCTGTTCGCCGCGCCACCTAGCACGCGCTTACAATAGAAAGCTCCAAATGACAAAAGTTTTGCATTTTTGGATTTTCCATGGAAAATAATGACTGTTGGTGCATGGCCAAGAAGTTTGGGCCAATTTTTAGTCCTCGGGAGGTCAAAAACACCCAAAAAATGACCTCTCTGCCCCTATTTTGACACACAGGAAGCAGTCTTGGGAGATTGAAGTTTTGGAGGGGAAAATGGGCACCAAATTTAGAAATTTCACTTGGGTTGGAAAGTAGACAGGCAGGGATTTCCAACAAGCACACTTGGGCTCAATTTGGACTTCGGAAAGTGCCTCAAAACCAGCTCCAAAGTGACACGACGCATACAGTTTTTGTCGCGGCGTACAAACACCCAAAGGCCAAAATCACTCCTGCTTTGCGAAATTTCGATTCACAATTTTCTCCAAGTGGGCCCGGTCATTTACAATACATTTTTTCCGGCATCAAAGGAAAAGTTTAAAAAGCATTTTTGGCTTCTATCCAAGTGGCCAAATGAAGGCGAACAGCCACCCACAAAATTTGCGCTCATATTTGCTTTTTTCTAATTGGTCCTCATAGAAAATTGAATGTAACTGTTGATGGTTGGCTCTTCACTTCCTGGGTTGATCGACATTCTCATGGCAAAGCTTATTTATTGTATTGAGAGTCATTTTGTAAAGAGATGGAGTTTCTGGGAGCAGTGTGGAGAAAAAACCCAGCACTTGCATTGTATAGTTTTGGCAGAGACTTTAATGAAATGATATAGCTCTGATTCAGGAGACTCATGTGGTGTGAGTTTAGAAATTTGTTTCTTCTTTCTGTTTCATATGTACCATGTTATGTTTTACCATCCATTCATGATCATTTCTAATTGAATGTTTTTAAGTATGAGAGGTAGAATCCAGTTATTTGCTCTGCCTTGGGAAAGCGTTCATGTTCTGTGTTCCTCTTCTGTCTGAAAAGGATTTATCACCTATGCCCTTTTCAGATTCTCAAACATTCTTTCCACTCCATATTATTTAAATTTTATTGCTAAACTTCCTGCCTATCATGCCTCAAGAAGCAATCTGTGTCTTTGATTTAATTTCTCAGCTCCTGCTGTCCTTTGGTCCCATACAACCCAGAAAATTCAGTCATTCAATCAATTGTTTCTTTTTCACATCTATTTACTAGCCTAAAATTAGTATTCATTTTAAGTCATCTCAGCCCATATTGTTTATTCTTCACTGAGTGTGACCCGGAGAGAGCCCTCTCCTGTTCTGGTAGGGCTAGCTACCAGACTGAGCGTGGTTTGTTGTTACCCTGAATTTTGCCTTCCTTCAACCTAAGGCAGATTTAGGTGCTAACATAGTGGCGACCATATTGGGGAGGAAAATGGTTTGCTTGAAGATTGTCTTGCCTCAGTACATATATCAAGTTCAAATCTGATGGTTGATGGCGAACAACGATCAGACATAAGAAGGCTGAAATCATTCACCTGGCGACTCCATTCACTGAAGAATCCAGCAATCAATCCTTCATGGTGACTCCACTGCAGAGAGATCAATAGCTTTGAGATTTTCAAGATGGAACGGATTGCAAGAAGATACGCTCCCATGAGCCGAGATCACATCCCAGGTTTCCTGAATAAAATGCCCAAGGTGGATTGGCTTCAGAATTTGCCTATGTTCAGAAATGTGGAAGGTAATGACGCTACTCTTCATCTGGTGAAATTTCACATTCATGTGCATAAATTAAAGATCAATTTTCCTTAAGACTGTTTGATGAAAATGCTTATGGCTACTCTGGAAGATGAAGCCTGATCTTGGTATGAAAGTTTGCCACCTGCTTCTATTCATTGTTTAAAAGATTTTCATACAATATTCTTTGGAAGGTATAAAGAATCGAATTCATCCTTGGCTTTAGTTCAGGACTGTTGTAGCCATGTTCATAGTTTTATTGAAGATCTTGAGAATTTTTATGGGCGTGATGACTTAATGGACAGAGAAATCATGGAAGCATTGTATGAAAAACCACTTCAGCAGCATAAAGACGATCATGAAAATTTGCAACAGAATCAAGATGTTAGTACGGATGAAAATGAAGGAATTTTTCATCTTGACAGTCAACAAGAATTACATGAAATGGATCAGCAGTATGAGGAAACGTTGTACACTCTTTCACTGGAAATTAATGAAGACAATCGCTACTTGAGCAAGAGAAAACAAAAAGTATTATCTCCTCTATCAGAAGACAAGAGAGATCAACTCTTGCACGGTCATGTTACAGATCAAGTTAACACAGATCTACAGTGTGCACATGGTTAAGAAGGTGAGGGCAGAACTTCTTCCTCTTCTGAAAAGGATGACAATCCTGTAAGCAGCTTTATAGATCAACAGGTCGAAGAGGTCTATATGGCTGAAAATGATGAAAGAAAAGTGTCGCTTTAGATCTATCCATAGAAGAAGACAACATGCAGGCAAGTCAAGTTTCAAATTCAGATTGTGGTGACCAAGAAAACCTTGTACTAATTCCCATGAAAGAGAATTCTGCTGTTAAAATCACCTGGAATGAAGAAAACAAAGTTATGAATCCAAATGTTCTCATGTCATCAGAACATAGTCTTCATAAAGAGGTAATCCAGTCCACTCATGAACAACAAGGTGAGAGCTTTGTTCAAGTAATTGAAAAAGTTTCTCTGGATGAATCATTGGTAGATGATAGAAATGTCATGCTTGAGTTTCAAAAAACATCTGAAGTTTCTTTTCTCATGAATGATGAATGTAATGAGAATCTGGCTGTCATATCATATGAAGATGATCTACAATATATTCAGACTTCAGCAGACCAGACCATTCAGGATTCCCTTTCAAATTCTTCCTCATATGTCTCATGTTTTGAAATGTTTTTTGAAGAGGAAATCTGCTCATCCACTTGTTCAGAAATTTTTGAGGACCAGTACCATACTTTTTCTGAAGTACATTATGAAGGAAGATCAGAATCAAAAGAAAAGGACATCTTGTTTCCTCAGCAGGAGGGAAATCTTCATGTTTTTCATGATCCAATGGAAAATCTGTTGCAGTCAGCAGTGAAGGTGATTATTGCAGTATTCATTGATGAAGGAGATCATGGTCAACTGTGTTTTTGGATGCCCAGTTACCAGTATCTTGTTGGCATTATGATGCATGTGTTATACTTGATGGCAACCCTCTCATAGAAGAACATCTCACTTACATATAACTGGATCAATCTACAGATGTGACTAAATGCATGGGATGCAGGACAGCTCAAAGGAATAAGAAGATCAAGTTCTAAGTATGACAAGTTAGCTTTGCCATCAAGTCCAAAGGGGGAGATTGTTGGCATTATGAGACAAGTGTTGTCCTTGATGGCAAAATGACAGAATATAGTGTAGCAGGTCAGTAGCAAAGAATTGATGATCAGAATGAAGAAAGAAGAGTATATACGCAGGTTCACTATATACCAAGTAGGGTATACACACAGGTTCACTATATACCAAGTCGTGTATACGCAGGTTCGCTATATACCAAGTAGGGTATACACGCAGGTTCACTATATACCAAGTCATGTATACGCAGGTTCGCTATATACCAAGTAGGGTATACACGCAGTTTCATGCACGGAAAAGTGCGTAAATATCGGAAAGCTTACTTTTGCTCTGTGGTAGTTAGTCCTCGGTATTTGAACCTATGGTTTTGGACCATGGTATCTCGACAAGTGTGTTGATCCCAAGTATTGGGCTCTTGGTATTGATTTATTATGGTTTTGGACCATGGTATTGAGCAAGGCCTAAGACTATAAAAGGAGAAGAAGATCATTAGGCAAGGGCATTGAAAAAGTCTTGAATATCTGAAGAAGTATGAAATCCAGTATGCAAGTTATGGGTTGATGATGCATTGCTTGATCTGAGCTAAGGAGGGATCTCACCGGTTGATGGAGAACAAGATCTAAGGATAGATCAGGATCAAATGGTTTGAAATAAACTGTCTCTATATGATTGATTATGTTTATTCTAGATCTATGTACTGACACATGTAATGATCTGAACTGGGTTTAACTCAAGTTTGAAATCGCTGCAAGCCATGATTGAATATTTATAGATCTGTACGCGGGTTGGCTTCGGTGTAATAGCCTATGTACGCATGTTTGGTTCATTGTAGTAGCGTATACCATTTGAGCTATGATGTCTGAAGTTACAGATGGTTCTGACTGTTGATGAGTTCTGATGACAGTTTAATAGTGTCAGTATTCTGCATATCTTGGTTGGTTGATTGTGTATTGATGGATGAGAACCAATAAGGATCAGGATCATAATGACTCATATTTATGTGATCTGATGGACTAGATCTGGGTGCTAACACATATATTATCCTTGTATATGTAATGATCTGGTTATGTCTGAAGTCAAGAAGTGCAGCAAAGTTATGAATAAGTGATTAATGACATATACGTTGGTTCATATTGATGAAGTTGCGTATACACGCAGGTTCAGCACTTCCAAGTAGCGTATGCACTCTGATGCATGATTTTGAAGGTATAGTTGGTTCTGATTGTCATTGCAGAGTTCTACTCTATGTTCTGGTGACTGTGTTGTTGACAGGGTTTCAGTATTTCAGTGATACAGAGATTGATGATGCTAGTAGTGATTGTTTTGAGCTTCAATGATAGTTATGGGTCCAATATGAAAATTGGATGAAACGTGGCCTTCAGATTATGTGTTGTGCTTCAGGAGTATCCAGTCTGAAAATGTATGAAACGTGGTACCTAGAGGAGAGAAGATTGTAGGTCGGCGCCTACGTACTAGTATCTTAGCTAGTACAAGAGCAAAGGGGGTTGGAGCTCCCTTCTAGGAGAGTCTGGAGAACGAGAGAAGGTTGTAACCTTCTGCAGGTTGTAGCCTGCGTACTGGTAAAGGACTGCACCAGTACATTGTAAAAGAAGTTTCTTAATAAAGGAAGATAGAAACGAATTGCAGCAGGTGGTTTTCACCCACATTGGGTTTCCACCTTATATCATGGTGTTCATGTGTGTTGCTTATGTGTGTTGATCTATCTGTTTTAATGCTACTGTTAACTGTTAATATGGCTAATAATGTTCTGATGCACCCATTGAAGATCACATAACTGAATCATGAGTTTAATGGTTATACGCTAGTTGCAATAGACACAATCGCGTATATATGCGGGTATACTTAACTGAAGTAGCGTATATGAATCTGAGTATGAAAATGAAAAAGTTTTATTGATTAGATAATACTGATTCACCCCCCCCCCCCCCTCTCAGTATTATTTCCAACAATTGGTATCAGAGCAGGTCCTTTGGTAGAAGCTTGATCGCTTGAAGGAGATCCGTGGAACTATGGGAAAGAAGCTTAAGAAGAAAGCACCTAAGAAGAAGAAGACATCTCAGAAGAACTATGACAGTGGGAGAATTGATTGGGGATTAGGTATAAGAAGCTCTTCATATTCAGAATCAGATTCAGAATCATTTCAGAATGAAGATGAACTATCAGGTACGAATTTGCTATCCTCTGATGTTCCAGCTATCTATCCATTTGGAAAGGATGGAAGTGATAACGAAACAACTGAATGTGCTCTTATGGGTGAGGAAGAAGGATATCAAATAGAGGTAGAATTTAACAGGTTGACAAACAAAATTAGTGAACAAGAAAGACTTCTGAACATAAAGAGTGGTGCCCTCAAAGAAGCTGTTACTAGACTAAAGGCTCAACGAGAGTTATTCAAGGACAAATATCAAAAGTTGCAGGATGAAGTAACATCTCTAAGAGATGAAGTCAATGAAAGAAGCACAACCATCAAGAAACTCAGAGATAGATCCAGTTACTATGAAAGTCTTGAAGCCACGATCCGCTCGCTAAAGGAAGATCTTGAAGAATCAAAGAAGCAGAATAAAGATCTACTCCAATCTAATGAAAAACAGGTAAACGAAGTTATTAGCTTAAAATCTCAGCTAGAATGTGCCTTCAGAATTCGTCAAATGCAGCAGGATCTAAATGAAGAACAAGAAAAGGAGATTCTCAAACTAAGGCATCAGTTGGAAGAAGGAAGGAAAGCTGAAGAAGACATGAAGAAGCAATATCTTGAAAAGGAAGAACAACTTCAACTTGAGGTAAATATCTTGAAAGGTAAATAAGAAGAAAAGGATAAACTGTTGCGATTTCAAGATAGTACTAAAGCCTTGGATGATATTCTTAGTAGTCAAAGGTCTCCTGCTATAAAGATTGGTCTTGGTTTTCATGAATCTGTTGAAGGTGAATCTAGTTCACAAGGTGAGGCAAGGAACTCTAAAGATAAATCTAAAATGATCAACAAGGAGATGAAAGGTCAACCCCATCAACAATCAAGGAAAGAGACTCCTCAAAGAAAATCTTTTACTCCTCCTATGAATAATGTGGAATGTTATGTATGTCATAATCTTGGACATGTTGCAGCTAGATGTGGAAGAAGAAGGGTTCAAGACCATCATGTAGACAGATCATCACATTCAAGGTACTTTAATGGATATTTCTTTGCTTGCAATGTGTTTGGTCACAAAGCTGTTGATTGCTACAGGAGAAATATGAAACATGTAAGATGTTATGCATGTAACAAGCTTGGACATATAGCAAAGGAATGCAGGAACAAAGCACGGACATCACACCAAAAGGAGAAAACAACATCACACTTGAAGATATGGAAGAAGAAGGAAGTACAGTCAGAAAGATGTGGCACAACACAATGTACTCAGACACAGCACAACACAGACATAACAGACTTAGAGGGAGCTGAAAGTATAAAACTTCAGTGTCCTGAATCTCATACGCAAGTTCCATAAAGGGAAGTCGCGTATATACGCAAGTTGGATGCTGCACAGTCACGTATATTACTATCTGAAGAAATGCAGTGGGGACAGGCTCAGGAAAAGGATTTGTTATGTTTCAGTCCATTATTTTCTCTGTTTGATAATATTTACAGTCTGTTGAGGATGTGTGGAAATATCTTGATACTTGTAAGATGTTTAGAAGGGTTTGATCCTAACTTGATGATGATGTCTTGATGCTTATTACTGATATATGCATGATCAGATCTAACAGTAAACAGGTGGCTCAGGTTGAAGGGGAGCATATGCCTTTAATAATGCATTGTTGGCATTATGGATTAATAGTCCTTGGTGATGATACTTATATGGCTAAATGATATATATTGCTATGATGTGGTTGTGAGTTTTCTATGATAAACTCTCATATGATTCTTTAAGTTACATAGTAGGTGTTCAGATCATATTTATGGTTGATTCTTTGATGATGCATATATGGTGCTTACATGGTGATCTTCATAAGGATAAGGAGAAGTACAAAGCTTGAATACACATCTTCCTCACTTGATGATGAGTCACTCATATACTATTGTTGTCATATGCATAAAGATCATACAGTTATGATGCAGGCACTCATGTGGATAAGGATTGTTGCTGTTGATGATATCAAGAAGTTTTGTCAAAAGAGCTTGAGCTCAAGATACATAGTGCTGATACATGGATGACTACTCAAAGTCGCTTTATTGGAGACATGATGATGAGTTCGTATCTATATGATGATAGGTTGATAATTACATATGTTGATTGATGCAGATGTTCCCAAGTAATGATACTTGGATCATGTAGAGCTTGATGTTGATGAAATGGCTATGGTGGTTTCACATATGATATAATGTGAATGATTTCATGATGATGTTTTAAAAGGATGAGTTGACATCTATGTTCATACATACCTTGTTACAGGACATTTATAGGTTGTTGATATGGAAATTAGTGTACGCGAGTTGGATGAGGGGTATCCACGTACATACACAGATTTATGCAGGTGCAGACGCGTATACGGAGTTTTGAAGGAAATCAGCAGGGATAGAATCTGGTTGTAGAGAGTCTGATATGGGTCTGTCAGAGTCCATATGGCACAGGTTCAGGGGGAGCAGATAATCTTCTAATAATTCATTGTTGACATTACCTTAGAAGCTTTTGGTTCAAGTACTCAAGCTGTTTTAGTTCAGGTGGATCAGCTGCAGAAAGAAGAACAGAAGGAGAACATGGTTTCCGATATATACAGTGATTGTCAGATGCTACCGATATCAGTTATTGGTGACTTTCATAAAGTCTTGCTCTAGATATTTCATCTCTAGGTCATATATATCTTTTGTGATATCTCTTTTATGGTGTCAAGGTCATGTAACGGCCTATATTGATTTCCCCACTATGCCTGGGATGAAGATGTAATGTTCTTGCTTTATCATGTGTAAACTTTTGATGTATCCCCACTGGGTTGGTAAATGGATGTATGTATTGAGTCTTTTGGTGATAGGAAGGTCTTTTATGATGTATAAGTCATGGCTCTTCTTGAAGAACATATTTTGCAGATCTTGCCTACAGTCAGGGGGAGCATGAACAACACACTTAAGCAGTACAGAGACTCGACATGTACTCAGGGGGAGTATGGACAATGGAATGTTTATCAAGGAAAGAGAATATCTTGGTCCACCCTTTGCCCTTGATGTCAAAGGGGGAGAGTGATTTAGTGTTGTTGCCATCAAGTCCAAAGGGGGAGATTTTTGGCATTATGATGCATGTGTTGTACTTGATGGCAACCCTCTCATAGAAGAACATCTCACTTACATATAACTGGATCAATCTACAGATGTGACTAAATGCATGGGATGCAGGACAACTCAAAGGAATAAGAAGATCAAGTTCTAAGTATGACAAGTTAGCTTTGCCATCAAGTCCAAAGGGGGAGATTGTTGGCATTATGAGACAAGTGTTGTCCTTGATGGCAAAATGACAGATTATAGTGCAGCAGGTCAGTAGCAAAGAATTGATGATCAGAATGAAGAAAGAAGAGTATATACGCAGGTTCACTATATACCAAGTAGGGTATACACGCAGGTTCACTATATACCAAGTCACGTATACGCAGGTTCGTTATATACCAAGTAGGGTATACACGCAGGTTCACTATATACCAAGTCGCGTATACGCAGGTTCGCTATATACCAAGTTGGGTATACACGCAGTTTCATGCACGGAAAAGTGCGTACATATCAGAAAGCTTACTTTTGGTCTGTGGTAGTTAGTCCTCGGTATTTGAACCTATGGTTTTGGACCATGGTATCTCGACAAGTGTGTTGATCCAAAGTAATTGGCTCTTGGTTGTAGCCTGTGTATTGGTAAAGGACTGCACCAGTACATTGTAAAAGAAGTTTCTTAATAAAGGAAGATAGAAACGAATTGCAGCAGGTGGTTTTCACCCACATTGGGTTTCCACCATATATCATGGTGTTCATGTGTGTTGCTTATGTGTGTTGATCTATCTGTTTTACTGCTACTGTTAACTGTTAATATGGCTAATAATGTTCTGATGCACCCATTGAAGATCACATAACTGAATCATTAGTTTAATGGTTATACGCTAGTTGCAATAGACACAGTCGCGTATATACGCGAGTATACTTAACTGAAGTAGCATATATGAATCTGAGTATGAAAATGAAAACGTTTTATTGATTAGATAATACTGATTCACCCCCCCTCTCAGTATTATTTCCAACATATCTGTTGTTGACCAGAAGATTTGTTCAGGAGAATCAATCAAGGAGGCATCTACTTGATTGGTTACATTGGAAGACACATTACACATGATTGTACATATTGCATTAGTACGTAGGTGGTTTTCATCATGATTTGAAACCCTCGAATTTTGATGAACTGCTGCCATTGAACAAGCTTTGTAAATACTTGTTTTAGTTAATTCAGCCATGAGTCATTTGTCGAGTCAGTTTTTAGTTGAGTCATGAGTCATTTGTGAGTCAATTTTCAGTCTTGTTGTTAAGTTATTTTGCGTCAGTTTTCAGTCATGCATTTTAGCTTGAGTTTTGACTCCATTACCCAATGGATGAAGGCACTGTCTGCTCTCCCAAAGATTTGCCGTTCTTGGCACCTCCAAGGAGCTACCATCCCCATTAGAGCCAATGTTTGTTTCAGTCTTAGCAGCCTTCCTCTAGTGATCAAATATGCTCTTACAAAGTGGTCTCAGAGTGTCAAGGTCAAATTTTGTCATTTCAGTAAGTCTTCAAGCAAAATTTGGTCACTAGGCATTAGATCTAGGGTTTGCTTTTATTCCTGTCAAAGTTGTCCAAATTTCAGTCCATGTGACCGTTCAGCTGAGTGTACCATCATTCAGAGGGTTGTCATTATCATTTCAAGTTCCACTGGGTCATTTTACACCTTGTTCATGCTTTAGTTGCGCCTAGGTAAGGTCATTTCCCTCTCCTAGGGTTTTGAAGGCAATTTCTCTTGGACGGTCAAATCATCGAAAAAACTTGTATCCTGATGTTCATACACCTTCCCCTATCCTTAATGTACCTTATTAAACACTTCCCGTCACTGAAATCCCCCAAATTCCTCATTTTTGCACAAACCCTAGTTTCTTGCTACAACTTGACAATTTTCTAGGTTAGGCCTGTGTTTCACCCTTTTGGATCCCTTCCCCTCACTCAATCTCTGAAATTACACTTTCCCCTACTTCCTAACATACCTCCCCACCTATCGAAATTTCCTCAAGAATTTAGAAGCCCCCTATCCCCTTCGTTTCGCTTCATTTCGACAAATCCCCTGTTCCACATATAAGGATAGGTTTCACTCAAATGATGTCTCTGAGCAGGAAAAGATGAATTTCGAAAACCTGAGAGAGGTTTTTGTCTAGAAAAGGCCAAGGAATAAACACCTCCTTCACTTTTCACACAGGTGTCATGGTTTTAGAGAAATGTCAAAAATACAATCGCCACGGGAGAATTGATGCACCTCTGAAGTGACCTTGGGAAAATCACTTTTTCTCCTAGCTTGGTCAGCCAAATGACTTTTGTAATGAGTTAAATTATAACTAGACACAACTAGCTTTCCAATGAGCTATCATGAGCTCAATTTGGAGTTGCGGAAGGCATTCAAAAGTTGACTGTAACGGCACTCTGCCTTTAGGCAGCCTCATTTGGCACATTTTGACCAGTCTTGGGAGATTTGATTTTTTATAGGGAAAATGAACTTAAAATTGAAACATTCCAATTTAGTTGGAAATCACACTCAAAGACCTTTCGAACGAGCTATCTTGCACCCAATTTGGACACCGGGAAGGCCTCTAAAAGGCTCCTGCAAAAAGGCGCGGCGAACTGGGGAGGCGCATCGCACTGGGAGAAAATTTCGAGTGTAAATTTACACTGGCGCAGCGCACTGGGAAGGCGTGGCACATAGAGCTGCCAAGGCTGATTTTTTTTTAAAAATTGCTCCAATATTGCTCCAATATGCATGGATTTCCATTGGTACAAGTAGGTTGAACTTCTCTCATGGTTTTTCATCCAAGATTGATGGTTGTTGATGGTATTTGATGAATGGTGAAGTGTGTTAAAGAAGACAAACTCTATCTCTTCAAAATTTTCCAAGGATATTGTTGCTAGGGTTTTGTGTTGCAACTAAGTATCCCCTCACCTCATCACTCCCTAATCCCATACTCTCCTTACTTCCCTTATTCCCCAAGTTAACATACCCCCAAAATTCACTAAGCCCATGCTCCCAATTCCCAAATCACTTATTCCTAAGTTCTATTATCCCTATTCCTAAACCATACCATTCCCTATCACTCTCCTTCTCTCATTTCACTTGTAAAATCCTCAAATCCCAATTCCCAAACATAGTCAAGTGACTATCCTCACCTTCACTTGATTGAACCACATTTTTCCCACACTCCACTGTACCCATTGTCCCTATTCATCACAGTCCCTTCCTACTTGGCACCTAGTTGGCATTGAAATAAAGGGTATCAAATTCTCTTTTTCAACAAGTAGCTAAAAATACACCTTGCATGGACATTATGGAGACAAACACTGAAACATCATATGAACAAGACAGTCATTTCCACCACTGAACTGCATGCACCAAGAAGGCATCAAAAAGGCAAAAGAGGAAAAAAGAGCATGATCGACTCCAGATATTGGCCGAGGCAATCCTTGGCCCACCATAAAACTTAATGAAGAAGCTCCAGCCCAAATTTCAAGAAATTTGGGGCATTTTTGGTGTTTTTGGAAATTTTTGTGCAAAAACCAGGGTTTTTCTCCCTGTGCGCCGCGCCGCCTGGTGCGCGCTTACAATAGAAAGCTCCAAATGACAAAAGGTTTGCATTTTTGGATTTTCCATGGAAAATCATGACTATTGGTGCATGGCCAAGCAGTTTGGGCCAATTTTGAGTCCTCAGGAGGTCAAAAACACCCAAAAAATGACCTCTCTACCCTTATTTTGATACACAAGAAGCAGTCTTGGGAGATTGAAGTTTTGGAGGGGAAAATGGGCACCAAATTCAGAAATTTTACTTGGGTTGGAAAGTAAACAGGTAGGTCTTTCCAGCAAGCACACTTGGGCTCAATTTTTACTTCAGAACGTGCCTCAAAACTAGCTCCAAAGTGGCACGACGCATACAGTTTTTGGCACGGCGCACAGACACCCAATGGCCAAAATCACTCCCGCTTGGCAAAATTTCGATTCGCAATTTTCTCCAAGTGGTCCCACTCATTTACAATAAATTTTTCCCGGCATCAAAGGAAAAGTTTAAAAAGCATTTTTGGCTTCTATCCAAGTGGCCAAATGAAGGCGAACAACCACCCACAAAATTTGCACTCATATTTGATTTTTTCTAATTGGTCCTCATAGAAAATTGAATGTAACTGCTGATGGTTGTCTCTTCACTTCCTGGGTTGATCGACCTTCTCATGGCAAAGCTTATTTATTGTATTGAGAGTCATTTTGTAAAGCGTTGGTTTCTGGGAGCAGTGTGGAGAAAAAACCCAGCACTTGCATTGTACAGTTTTGGCAGAGATTTTAATGAAATGATATAGCTCTGATTCAGGAGACTCATGTGGTGTGAGTTTAGCAATTTGTTTCTTCTTTCTATTTCATATGTACCATGTTATGTTTTACCATACGTTCATTATCATTTCTAATTGAATGCTTTTAAGTATGAGAGGTAGAATCCAGTTATTTGCTTTGCCTTGGGAAAGCGTTCATGTTCTGCATTCCTCTTCTGTCTTAAAAAGATTCATCACCTATGCCCTTTTCAGCTTCTCAAACAGTCTTTCCACTCCATATTATTTAAATTTGATTTCTAAACTTCCTGCCTATCATGCCTCAAGAAACAATCTGTGTCTTTGATTTAATTTCTCAGCTCCTGTTGTCCTTTGGTCCCATACAACCCATAAAATTCAGTCATTCAATCAATTGTTTCTTTTTCACATCTATTTACTAGCCTGAAATTAGTATTCATTTTAAGTCATCTCAGCCCATATTGTTTATTCTTCACTGAGTGTGACCCGGAGAGAGCCCTCTCCTGTTCTGGTAGGGCTATCTACCAGACTAAGCGTGATTTGTGGTTACCGTGAATTTTGCCTTCCTTCAGCCTAAGGCAGATTTAGGTGCTAACATAGTGGCGACCATACTGGGGACGAAAATGGTTTGCTTGAAGATTGTCTTGCCCCAGTACATCTATCAAGTTCAGATCTGATGGTTGATGGTGAACAACGATCAGACATAAGAAGGCTGAAATCATTCACCTGGTGACTCCATTCACTGAAGAATCCAGCAATCAATCCTTCATGGTGACTCCACTGCAGAGAGATCAATAGCTTTGAGATTTTCAAGATGGAACGGATTGCAAGAAGATACGCTCCCATGAGCTGAAATCACATCCCAGGTTTCTCGAATAAAATTCCCAAGGTGGATTGGCTTCAGAATTTTCCTATGTTCAGAAATGTGGAAGGTAATGACGCTACTCTTCATCTGGTGAAATTTCACATTCATGTGCATAAATTAAAGATCAATTTTCCTAAAGACTGTTTGATGAAAATGTTTATGGCTACTCTGGAAGACGAAGCCCGATCTTGGTATGAAAGTTTGCCTGCTTCTATTCATTGTTTAAAAGATTTTCATACAATATTCTTTGAAAGGTATAAAGAATCGTATCCATCCTTGGATTTACTTCAGGACTGTTGTAGCCATGTTCATAGTTTTATTGAAGATCTTGAGAATTTTTATGGGCGTGATGACTTAATGGATGGAGAAATCATGGAAGCATTGTATGAAAAACCACTTCAACAGCATAAAGACGATCATGAAAATTTGCAGCAGAATCAAGATTTTAGTACGGTGGAAGATGAAGGAATTTTGCATCTTGACAGTCAACAAGAATTACATGAAATGGATCAGCAGTATGAGGAAACTTTGTACACTCCTTCACTGGAAATTAATGAAGACAATCGCTACTTGAGCAAGAGAAAACAAAAAGTATTATCTCCTCTATCAGAAGACGAGAGAGATCAACTCTTGCACGGTCATGTTACAGCTCAAGTTAACACAGATCTGTAGTGTGCACATGGTCGAGAAGGCGAGGGCAGAACTTCTTTCTCTTTTGAAAAGGATGACAATCCTGTAAGCAGCTTTATAGATCAGTAGGTTGAAGAGGTCTATATGGCTGAAAATGATGAGAGAAAAAGTGTCGCTTCAGATCTGTCCATAGAAGAAGACAGCATGCAGGGAAGTCAAGTTTCAAATTCAGATTGTGATGACCAAGAAAACCTTGTACTAATTCCCATGAAAGAGAATTCTGCTGTTAAAATCACCTGGAATTAAGAAAACAGAGTTATGAATCCAAATGTTCTCATGTCATCAGAACACAATCTTCATAAAGAGGTAATCCAGTCCACTCATGAACGACAAGGTGAGAGCTTTGTTCAAGAAATTGAAAGAGTTTCTCTGGATGAATCGTTGGTAGATGATAAAAATGTCATGCTTGAGTTTCACGAAACATCTGAAGTTTATTTTCTCATGATTGATGAATGTAATGAGAATCTGGCTGTCATATCATATGAAGATGATCTACAATATATTCAGACTTCAGCAAACCAAACCATTCAGGATTCCCTTTCAGATTCTTCCTCATATGTCTCATGTTTTGAAATTTTTTTGAAGAGGAAATCTGCTCATCCACTTGTTCAAAAATTTTTGAGGACCAGTACCATACTTTTTATGAAGTACATTATGAAGGAAGATCAAAATCAAAAGAAAAGGACATCTTGTTTCCTCAGTAGGAGGGAAATCTTCATGTTTTTCATGATCCAATGGAAAATCTGTTGCAGTCAGCAGTGAAGGTGATTATTGCAGTATTATTGCTCAACCTCCACCTACAACCACCAAGAGACAACCATCAAAAAATAGAAGTTACATTCCGAAACTAAAGCAGAAAGATAGGGGTAAGGGTTTACAAAGTTGGAAATTACCAAAGGAACTGAGCTCGCACTAGAGAAAGATAGGTTTCAACTAGGTCACAACCACCAGAGTGGACCCTGCTCACAAGGAGCAAAAACGCTCAGTACGAATAGAAAATCAGAGAGGTTTCGTGAATCAAAGATATAGGGCTTACCCATGCAAACTTGTCGAGCAGAAGCTGAGCACTGGGTCACCTCGTGACCGTGGCCTGAAACAATTGACAAATTGATAGTTATACAGTAAAAACAATTGCACAGAAAATCGAAAGCTTCAACAAAACTATAACCACAAGCACAATCTTAAAATCAAAGCGCCCATGAAGTGAAACAACGCCCATAGAGGCATCAAAGAGGTAGCCAATGCCACCATTCGAACGAAGAAAGCAACTTGCAGAACCCTAAGATTTGGCATCCACAGCTCATCCGAGCTTCAAAACCACTGAGAGAACTAGCAAACAGAGGATTGCAACCAGAGATAACATATAACCAGAACCCTCGGATACAAGAGCGAGATTCGTGACCAAGTTGTGCAGACAGAGAGCCATCGAACCCTCACCAACTACAAAATGAAACCAGAGCAGCAAACCCTCTTGGAAGAACAGAGAAATGTTAGGCACAGTGACCAAATGATGGATTAGGGTTTTTCGGGAGTGTAGTGTAAAGGCGAGAGAGCAGAGCCTGAGGTCAGGATAGGTGTCCCCCTCATAATTAAAAGCTAGTACCAAACAATTAATCACACAATAACGCAAATCAACCACAAGATATTATCACAAATCACACGTTTAATAATTGACAGGGTACAATAGGGCTGGTCCCATCAATTTTTGGTATTAGAGTAGGATTAAGTTTTTTTTAATAAATGGAAGTTGGAAGACGAGGTTGTGGAAGAGCTATTCGAAGAGTAGCAGATGAAGGATTGAGATATGAGATTAGGATCCTGAATGCCTGTTTGGCGGTAGTAGAAGCAGGAAAGAGAAGGGATTCGGACAAAGGAGACGACAGTGAGGAAGAAGTTGCAGCTACGATAGATAGATCAGATGAGGAAGGACCTGAAATCACGTTGTTAAAGTCAATTTTGTTGGCTAGTAGTAAGCCAAAGCCTGAGATTTCAAACTATGATGGTAGTTTGTCCACAGAAGTGTTGTTGGACTGGATTAGTGAGTTAGACAAATACTTTGAATGTGAGGAGATCAGTGAAGATAGGAAAGTTAAATTCGCTGCCACCAAGTTAAAAGGACATGTAGCCTTGTGGTGGGACAGTGTCCAAGAAGAGAGGAGAAGATCAAATAAGTTACCTATTAAAAAGTGGACCAGAATGGTTGCCAAGATGAAGGGTAAGTTTTTGCCCAAAGATTACCAGATTGCTCTGTATCAGCAGGTGCAGAATTTGAGGCAGAGAGGAATGATGGTGAAAGAATATACCGAAGAATTTTATTGGGTGAATCTGAGAGCAGGTTACATTGAAGACATCCCCGAAAAGATAGCAAGGTTTTTGAATGGCCTAAGGCTGGAGACATTAGACGAGATAAGTATTCTTTCCCCAAAAACCATAGAGAAAGCATACCAGAGTGCCTTAAAGGCAGAAGAAAAGATCACAAGGAAGCAGAATGCCAGAAGAGGACGTGGAACTGGCAGAGGGAAAGGACAATACTTTTGTAGAGGAAGGACTGCCAACAATAGTGAAGAAGGCAACAGTTTAAAGACCTCAGGGATAGCAGAAAAGGAAGGTAGCACTAGGGGAGGAAGGCCATACCAGAGAGGAAGGGGTAATGGCAGAGGTAGATGGGCTGCCTACTAGTGTGACAAGTGCCACAAGTGGGGGCATAGGTCCTTTGAGTGCCCTAAAGGTGAACAGGCTGGACAGAGAGGAGCATATGTTGATCAAACAGAGGAAGTGGAGGCACCACCCCAAGAGGTAGAGAATGCACCGGAGACAGGAGAGGCCTTAGTCTTGAATAAGGTACTACTGAAACCGACAAAGGAGACAGCTGAACAAACCCAGAGAAAGGCATTATTCCGAATTGTGCGTAAGTCACACGGGAAATGCTTCAAACTGATTATAGAAAATGGAAGCACTGATAATCTAGTTGCCACAAAGATGGTGGAGCAGTTGGGTTTGAAAACGTTGAAGCACCCCACTCCCTATAAGGTGTCCTAGTTACAGAAAGGTCACCAACTGCTAGTTGATGAGCAGTGTGAGGTGGAGTTCCATATTGGCAAGTATAGGGACAAGGTGATTTGTGACATCATGCCCATGGATGTGTGTCATATTCTACTAGGGAGACCATGGCAGTATGACCAAAAAGTTGTTCATGATGGAAAAACAAACTGTTACAAGTTTGTCAAGGATGGGATTAAGCATACACTAGTGCCCATCAAGGAAGAAGAAACAACATAAACTAGTGGGACAAAAGTGCTGCTAGTGGGTGGAAAAGAATTTCCAAAACAGATTGAAGATGACGAGGTAAAGTATGTTGTTGTAAGGAGACTGAGAGAAGTGTTGTTGCACACTAAAATTTCTAACTTACTTGAAGAAACCCAGGATTTTTTGCAGGAATTTAGCGACATTGTGGTGGATGATTTACCAAATAAGTTACCCCCAAGAGAAGTATCAGTCATCACATAGATTTCATACCCAGAGCTAGTTTACCAAACAAAGCTGCTTACCGGATGAGTCCTAAGGACAATGAAGAGATCAGGAAACAGGTACAAGAATTGTTGGACAAAGGCTTAATACGGGAAAGTTTAAGTCCCTGTGTTATTCCGACATTTTTAGCTCCCAAGAAAGGAGGCGAGTGGCGGATGTGTACAGATTCAAGAGCAATAAATAAAATTACTATTAGGTATAGGTTCCCATTGCCACGAATGGATGACATGATGGACTGCTTGAGTGGAGCAGCATATTTTTTTAAATATATCTAAAAAGTGGATACGACCAGATCAGAATAAGAGAAGGGGACGAATGGAAAACAACTTTCAAAACCAATGAAGGGCTGTATGAATGGCTGGTGATGCCAATTGGGTTGAGTAACGCCCCTAGTACTTTCATGTGCCTAATGAATGAGATGTTGAAGGAGTTCATTGGGAAATTCGTAATTGTTTATCTTGACGATATACTGATTTTTAGTAAGACCAGAGAAGAACATTTTCAACATGTTAGATATGTGTTGTAGAAATTACAACAAAATAATTTGCTGATAAATTTGAAAAAAATATCTTTTTTTCAAAAGGAATTAGTCTATTTGGGTTTTGTGATTTCAGAAAATGAGTTGAAAATGGACCCAGAAAAAGTTGCAGCTATAATCAACTGGCCATCCCTTAAGAGTCTATTCGAAGTTCAGAGTTTTCACGGGTTGGCGAGTTTCTATCATAAGTTTATAAAGGATTTTAGTGGGATCTGTGCACCTATGTTGGACACCATTAAAAAGGCAAGTCAACCTTTCCATTGGACTGAAGTGGCAGAGAAAAGCTTCCAGATATTGAAGAAGAAGATCACTGAAAGGACAATTTTGAGGTTGTTTGATTTTAACAAACTTTTCCAAGTTCGTTGTGATGCCAGTGGTACAGCCATTAGAGCTGTACTCAACCAGGAAGACAAACCAGTAGCCTATTTCAGCGAAAAATTAAATGAAAGTAGCGAAAAGTATACGTCTTATGACAAGGAGTTTTATGTCGTCATCCAAGCCTTGAAGCATTGGAGACATTCTCTGTTGGGTAATGAGTTTGTCTTGTTTTCTGATAATTCTGCATTACAGTATGTTATGCAGCCACATAAGCTGAATCACAAACACACAAAATGGGTGGAGTACTTGTAGATTTTTACATTTGTATTGAAGCATATCATTGGTCAAGAGAACAAGGTAGCAGATGCACTAAGAAGAAGAGTTTTACTCTTGCAGGAAAGCACGATACAAGTGTTGGGTTTTGAACACCTGAAGGACTTGTATCAAACATATGCATATTTCAAGGAGGCTTATGAGGCCTGCCAAAATCCTTTGTTGAGGAACAATAGTCCATGGCTAGACTATAGCTTACAGGAGGAGTTGTTCTTCAAAGGAAGACAGTTGTGTTTTCCAAAATGTTCAATGAGGGAGAACATCATCTAGGAAAAACATAGTGGAGGACTAGCTGGACATTTCGGCATTGATAAGACCTTAGATCAGCTCAGTCATTTCTATTACTAGCTGAAGATGTGAAGAGACGTGCAAAGATATGTGACCAGGTGTAAGATATGTCAGTTGGCGAAAGGGCACAGTTAGAACACGGGGTTGCATACACCCTTGCCTATTCCAAACAGATTGTGGGATTTAATCAGCCTGGACTTTGTCCTAGGTCTGCCCAAAACACAACAAGGTTTTGATTCCATCATGGTGGTGGTGGACCATTTTTCCAAGATGGCACACTTCATCCCTTGCAGGAAAACCAATGACGCTACCCATGTATCACACTTGTTTTTCACTAAATTCGTCAAACTGCATGGCTTACCTAAGTCCATTATTTCTGACAGGGATGTGAAATTCATAAGACATTTATGGCATACCCAGTGGAAAAAGCTAGATACCAAGTTAAATTTCAGCTCTGCTTGTCACCCACGAACCAATGGGCAGATGGAGGTGGTGAACAGGAGCTTAGGAAACCTGCTACGGAGCTTAGTTGGAGAAAATTCATGGATGTGGGATCATGTACTTGCCCAAGCAGAATTTGCTTACAACAATTCACGGAATCGAAGAATGGGAAATAGTCCTTTTCAGATATTGTATGGAATGCATCCTCACGGAGTGCATGAGTTACGAGATCTGGGATAGTTGGAAGGAGGAGTGCTAACGGGGAAAATTTCGCAAGAGCAATTAATGACCTACATGAGCAGGTAAAGGAAAAATTACAGGACAACAGTCAGAGGTATAAATAGTAGGCAGATCTGAAATGGCAAGAGGTACAATTTAATGTAGGGGACCAAGTCCTAGCACATTTGCACAGAGAAAGGTTCCCTAAGGGTGAATACAATAAATTGAAATTTAAGAAAACTGGACCTTGCAAAATTTTACGTAAATTTTCTGCAAATGCCTATAAATTTCAACGGCCTCCAGGAATAGGCATATCGCCTATCTTTAACGTGGCAGATCTGTTTCCATACACTGCCAGTCCTGAAGACAACAGTTCAGCACAGCCAAATCGGGATACCTAGAAAGGAAGTAGTTCTTGGATGAGGCAAATGCCTTCGGCTCAACCCCTTAAGATAGAGAGAATCCTTGATACATAGGTGGCCAGGCAGACCCAAAGAAAAGAGTACCTACAGTACCTTGTCAAGTGGACAAACCATCCCATTGAGGACAGTTCATGGCTTGACGCAGGATAGATACAACGTGTAGGGTATTCAGTCGAGGAGCTCATGGACCAGAGCCATGAATTTTTATTACCCCGAAAGCCTGATGCAGGAGCATCCAGCTAGGGGAGATCAAGGCTAGAGTATTTGTCTCAGCAGACTAGAAAGGTTCACAGCTAGTTTTCTAAGTCTCATTTAATTCTTTTAGTTAATAGAATTTAGGATGTTGTGGCAAGTTTAAGGTTGTCTCAGCCTACTGTTTTTATTTTCATTACATTTTCTTTTAAATTTACTGTTGTAGGTTAATTTTAGAATCTAGATAAAAAGAAATGAACAGTTATCATGAATAACCATATGTAACTGCTGATAGTTTTAAGTAACTGTACAGTAATCCTTTAAAAAAGGAAAAAATCAAAAACTGTAACGATTCCATCATAGCTGAAAAGAATAGAAACATACAAGCATTTTTTAAGAGAGAATCTGAATCCATTTCCATTGCAGCAACAGATTAATTTCTTCCTAATTAAGAACTGAGTGTGTTCCATAATAACCACAGAGAACTAGCAATTTAGTTTTTCTTAACAACCACCGAGAAAGTCAAATTCAGTGAAACAACAGAGGGCCTCGTGGAAGAATCAACCACAGATACGAGGGTGAAATAACCAGCGGAGGAATCAAATACAGTTACAACCAACATCTACAGTTCTTGAGTATACAAAGAACCTGGCAAAGACTACAGTCACACATCGATGGAGGGTTTCATAGAACCAATAAACACAGTCACAGCAAGGACGCCACATACATCTATAGGTACCAGAATATATAAATATATTTTCTTTTTCCTTTCAAAATCTTTGCATAAACATATACACAAAAGTATCAAAAATATTTACAGTCCAAGTTAAGGATGAGATTGTAAACTGTAAAAACCAAACGGTGAGACCGTGGTTCGAAACCCCAACTAATAACTTAAAGAGCATTCAAACATGTTACAAAACTCTTTAAGGCCTGAAGGCATTCAGACATAAAGCGAGTAACAGAGAGGCCGAAGCCCTCAACCACAGACTAGGGACAACCAATAGGCAGCAAGAGTGCCGAGACAAGAAAACAAACAAAGCAACATGGAATGACCCTACCCATTCTAACGTGTGGGCAACAGGACCCGAGACCAGCAAACAGGACGACTCAACATCCACCTACAACCACAAAGAGCCAACCATCAGTAAACAAAAGTTACATTTCGAAACTGAAGTAGAAAGATAGGGGTAAGGTTTTATAGAGTTGGAACTTACCAGAGGAGCCGAGCTCGCGCCAGAGAAGGAGAGCTTTCGACCAAGTCACAACCACCAGAGTGGACCCTGCTCAAAAGGAGTGAAAACCCTCAGTATTAATAGAAAATCAGAGTAGTGTCGTGAATCAAAGATAGAGGGCTTACCTGTGCAAACTTGCCGAGAAAAAGCTGAGCACTGGGTCACCCCACGATCGTGGCCTGAAACAATTGACAAATTGACAGTTATACAGTGAAACAATTGCACAGAAAATTGAAAGCTTCAACAGAACTATAACCACAAGCACAATCTTAAAATCAAAGCAACCATGAAGTGAAACAGCACCCACAGAGCCATTAAAGAGGTAGCCAACACCACCATCTGAACGAAGAAAGAAACTTGCAGAACCCTGAGACTTGGCATCCATAGAGCCGAGCTTCAAAACCCCTAAGAGAACCGGTGAACAGAGGACTGCAACCAGAGCTAACACATAACCAAAACCCTCGGCTACAAGAGTGGGATTTGTGACCAAGGTGTGCAGACAGAGAGCCATCAAACTGTCACCAACTATAGAATGAAACCAGAGAAACAAACCCTCTCGGCAGAACAGATAAATGTCAGGCAGAGTGACCAAATGATGGATTAGGGATTTTCAGGAGTGTAGTGTAAAGGTGGGAGAGAAGAGCTCGAGGTCGGGACAGGTGTCCCCCTCACAATTAAGATCTGGTACCAAACAATTAATCACACAATAACGCAAATCAACCGCTGGATATTATCACAAATCACATGTTTAATAATTGACAGGGTACAATAGGGCTGGTCCCATCATTTTTTCAATCACATATAAATATTGGCTCACTCCTCCTCCTTAATAGTCGGAAACTTGACACAAACTCATTTGAGATATAAGTACCAATAAGTTCAAACTCAAAAACGCAAAAAAATACTTCTCTACTCCCTTTTCTCACATTTCTTTTCAGTTTAATTGAGAAATGTTTCTTTTAATTTTAATATGCTCACACCTCAATTTGGGTATTTAAAATGAGTTTTAGATTTTATTTACTTGTATGGTAATCCTAATTTCACAACAATTTTAAAAAGGAATTATACACTATTACCTTTATTGGTACAGGGGTAGCTAGATTTACCATTTTGTTCATAACATGGTTTCACTTTTAACATTTTAAGATGATGACAATGATGATGTTACCATTCATTGAGATTAACATTGGTCTATCAAACCTTAAGAAATAAAATTAATTATTATGTTGTTTCTTATCTCTCATAGTTTCCAATCGAGACTACCAATCTCACTTTGTTTTTTATCCATTAACACATTATAAACATTAGTGACATTGGAAATGCTTTGAAATTAGATCTAATCTCTATATAGATTGTGCACTTTGAAAGAAATTTTTTTTCATCTTCTGTAACTTAGTTAGAATTGAAAAGTGTAAAAATTCTTTTTTCTTAGGTAATTTTAGGTCTTGCCTACTTTTATTTCTCCATGAAACTCGTGTGATTTTGTTATTATTTTTGCAATATTTATTTTCTTTCTTGAAGTTCAAAACAATTTAAAGATAGTTATTGTCCTTTTATTTTTGTCGATCAAAGGTTATTTTTTATATTATCATCATAGAGAAACAAAGTACAAAATGTGTGTCCATGACTCTCTTGGCTTTGCTCCCACTAGAATTTTTAGCGAGGAGAGTCGACGAATGTTGAAGATATGACCATAAAACCATTATTTCTGGTAGGATGATTAGCCTTACAAAGACAAAGGAGACAAAATAGATAGAGAACCTAAACTCACCATGTCACATAGGTGGCTAAGGAGGAAGCCGAAGAGGTGCTGCAAGTAGGCTAACTCTCTTGTGCATGTGGAAGTCAATGTGCTCTACTCAGGCCTCCAATCTCGTAGACAACCATTGACGTGTCACTGGCTCCGGTGGACACTCTCCAACTGTTCCAAAATTTCACTTAGGCTAAATTGAATATCATTCATGTATGCCACCAATTCATTTCTATTTTCATAGTGATGTTTTTTGAGGATGTACATGTTGGCCTAAACTCCTTGGAGCAACTCAGCGATCGATTCTAGCATAGCCGATGCCTCTACTAAGCTTATGGAGCGACCACATGCATGGACCACCTCCCCCACATGTTCCCCACTTTCCGAGTTCGCCATGGCCGAGCTTTGATTATTGGCGTGGTGCCCAATGAGGCCTTGTTTCCCTCCTACATGACGAGGTTGACCTCACTAACGAGGCATGACTGAAGACACACAACAACCACTGAACAAACATATAGGAGAGAACATAGCCACACAAAAGGAATTACCCAATGAAACGCGACCAAATAAGCCAAGAACCCACCACAACCACAACCTATTACCCCCAAGACCAAAACGAGACTCACACATAACCAAGGTGGATTGAGAGATGAACGACCCCAATTTAGAGACGCAACCCAATGAGGAGAGGCCTTCCTTCACTAATCACAACCGCCTAATTCCCCAGGTTGACTCATCCAATACAGTAGAACAAAACCAATACTCAAGAAGCTTGACAACAACTCTCAGGTTGATATGAAATGATAGCGGAACCAAAACCAAAATAAACAGTAACAAAGGTTTATGCTAGCAAGAATAACGATAGGTAGAGGACGACCAAACTTTCTAAATGTAGAGATAGTTTTTGTCTTATCAATTAGGGTTGATAGACTTTTGTAGTAAACCATTTTTTATTATTCTTAATCGCATTGTATCCCCATACTATCTTCTTTAAAGCTAGTTACAACTAAAATATTAATGTTGTTGATAGTCTAAAGGGTATGCTCTACTAGCCCACAATATCAAACCTAGAAAGTAGCATCTCGACTCCACTCCCTCTTTAGTTTGGAATGATATTTACTAGAGTTGAAGAAACCTCTCTTTCTTAGTGTTGTTGAATTTTTGAAGGGCATGGTTATCTACTGCCCACCGATACCAAAGTTATAGAGTAGCATCTTGAGTCCACCCTCTCTTTAGTCTCAAGTGATTTTTACTAGAGTTTAAGCTACTTTAGAAATCCTCTCTTTCTTCATTTTATCCAACTTGTGTAATATGTACTTTATAATAGCCTTTTTCTCCAAAGGTGGTAATCAATTATCTAAAATAAGGATAGGGTAGGGTATACTGCTTTTAATTCTAAGATTGTGTATTATAAAATGCTTTTGGATTTTCTTGACTTGCCTCCAAATCTCCCAAGAAATACTATAAACCAAAACTTCATAACTATATAGAATCACAGTGATAACAAGAATGTAAAAAAGAAACTTCCTTATTTCTCTAAACCAAAACTTGGCTTCTCTACAATTATTTTTAAGATCATAAAAAGGTTTTCAACATATGATAATCTTTTTTTTCACATTATATATAGTTTAGCTTATGATAGATTCCAAAATATTTATATGAGGGTCTTCTTCCAAGTTGTGGTTATCATAATTTAGGGTAAGCAACATTTCTAGACTTGATGATCATTATCTTTGGTTTATCATTGTTCACAATTACCCCATCGCTAGTGCAAAAATATTTAAGAATTTGAGGTTATTTTTCATGGTCAAAAGGATTCCTTAGTTAAATATCAATGTCATCTATATATAGGAGAAATTTGATATCTAGCCCTAGGAGGTTTGTGCCTACACACATTTCTTGTTCTAAGTAAGATCCCAACTTCTCTATATAAATACCAAAAAAAGTAAGAGATAAGGAAATCCTTGTTTGGATCATATATTATAATAGGTTTCTCATAACCTTATCAATATATATCTTGACTCAAATGGGACCCCAATATCTTCAATTCTCTCCTAAAGGTTATTTTGAGGAGCTATATCAACTAAAACAACATAGGAGATTGTCTTCATTATTTCAATGCTCTTATGTTATAATCATAAGAGTAATTAAATGATCTAAAGTTGATTAATAACTTCAAAAACTAGCCTTCCCTTTAGCTCTCTTAGATTATGGTATTTTCATCTGACTAGGAAAGTACTTTGCCTCCTAGTCCCTTGGGCATGTTTCATGAACATGTGTATGTATTAGTTTAGGGGGGTGCTTGAACTTAGTTAGAAAGCTAGCATGGTACCCTTAAGTAGGAGGTTGTTACCATGACAAATTTGATGACTAACCCATTGTGCACACATAGCATGGAAGTTGGTTGCTTAATTAGGGGAGGTACATACCTAGGAGGAGCACTAGGAACTTAGATGAGGGAACTTAGTCCTTGGATCTTGAGACTTTGTGACATATACATTTGACTTGATGATGCTTAAATATGAGGAGCATACTTCATGGAGATTTGTGAAGGATCTACACATATATGCTTAAGAGCAATAGAACTCTGTAATCACATTGTCACATACAAGAGTATAAAGGGGCACATGAGAGGACACTTGGATGGACAAGAGTATAATTGAGCACATGAGAGGACACTTGGATGGACAAGAGTATAATTGAGCACATGAGAGGACACTTGGATGGAAAAGAGTATAATTGGGCACATGAGAGGACACTTGGATGGACAAGAGTATAATTATGGCCCATAGTTAGAGGAGCAATGCTTTGCATGAGGACACTTGGATGGACAAGAGTATAATTATGGCCCATAGTTAGAGGAGGAATGTTTTGCATGAGGACACTTGGATAGTGGACCATAATGGAAGAGGGAGTGTTGAAGTAATAGGTTGTTGGAGATTGCACTACTTTGGAGAATGAGTATTGAACCCAAGGATGATCATGCTTGGATGTAATTTCACTTTGGGGGTTGGATAAATGTTATTTTGACACATGTACGCCCTTGTATTGTAGAGTTCTCTACTAAGGGTTACCATGTTGGTAACTTCTATGGACTAATTTCCTTATTTTTTAAAAATTCCAAGCCTAGATGACTAGTGTATCTAAATTAAACAAGTAAATTGTTGAATTTAATTAATGTAAAAATTAAATTCAACCCATAGCATTAATCACACAAAACTTGGAAATTGAAAGGTGGAATCATAAAACTAGTTACACACACAACTAATTACTCCTTGAAAATGAATTTTCCATTCATCCGAAAGAATTACCAGGAAACCTCCACAAGCAACTACATAATTGCAAGATCAACCAAATTGAGCATAATGACCTATCAAGAAGTTATGGCCTACCATGTAGCTATACAAAATGCACATCCAACTATATGGACTATGGGACCTATTCATATGATTGTACACATGTTTGTACACATGTGTATATAGACATAGATATGTTATACAAACATGTGTACAATTGTATGAACATTTATAAAGATTGAATCGTAAAAATGTCGGCCTCTAAAGATCGAATCGTAAAAATGTCGGCCTCTATTTTGGTGGACCATTTCTTAAAAATTATAAAGTTGGACACTGTTATAAAATATGACTCTGCTCAATCTCACAACCATTTATGGAATGTGACACTGTTTACAAAATATGACACCCTTCGATCTCACAACCATTTATGAAATATGACACTGTTTATAAAATATGACACTTCCATTTCTGTCGCATCATGTGCGGAAAATGACCTCCGACTTTACTTCTTGCCATAAATTCAAATGTTTATTATCGTTTGGATGGAATGCGTATGGCCCAAGTAAAGAATCTCATTTTATTTTAGACATTTCTGAACTTTTTGATATTAGAAAGCAATAACAGGTCACATGATAGTTGATCATGGGCGATGAGACGATCGTTCTTGATAATAAGCAAACCTGCCCACCAAGTCTCATGGTTGAAAATAAGGAAACTTGCTCACCAAGTCCCGTAGTTGATCGTAAGGAAACTTGCACAGCAAGTCAATATTGTTGTTATTAATATAAGATGAAATAAATACAAAAGCCATTGTTTTTAAGGTGCCAACACTTTTTTTTTTTTGGGGAAAATGATTGTATAAGCTAAGGAAACATTGATTATATTGAGGAAAGTTCACGAGTTCGAGTTTTCATGTATGAGAAAGTACAATGTATTATACAAACTACTTTAATCATGGAAAACTTTATTCTGTAAATTATATTTGAGAAATGGGTAAAAATAATATACGGCCAAACTCAAAATAATATGAATTAATATCTAACCAATAAACTATTTGTAACCCAAACACTTAGATGACTAAAAAAGTGTTAATAAATCATATTAATAAATGTAATGGAGAATTACATATATAGTGGTGTTCTCTACTATAAAATTGGAGTAGGGAAAAACTGTTGAACTTACAAAGAAAGTTAATTCATTTCATAATCATTCGAGGTGTTCTGGTGTACGAAGAAGTGAGGGAAATGAAAACTAGGGTAGGAAAAAGACTATTATGGTATATGAGGCTAATGACGTTGCTTAGGCCAACCATTAACATCTGCCATTTGTAAAGCAACAAGTGTACCTTATGCACCAAAAACATGAGGCGGGTACAATCAAGGGGAAACGTCATCATTATACAATAAGAGGGAAACCCACTCAACCAATCACAATGAAAATAAATAAAAATAAAATATTAAAAATAAATTAATTAATTTTGTTTACTATGTTAACCTTATAATTTTTTTGTTTAATTTTCAGTCAAATGGTTGATTAATTGTTGGTCAACGCATTTGTGAATACGTACAATAGGGATAATAAGATTGAGGAGAGAGGTAAGTGGAGGGAACACAATTAAATAAGATTGCGTTGATATTAATATTAGTAAGGTGTAGAAATTGCTTAACAACAAGATAATGTAAGTGACCATGGGAGGATGGGATCGAAACCAATGAATTTTAAGAATATGGAATTTGGAATGAAATCAAAGAGTGAGGATACATGTGGTTGAGCTTTTAAACATAAATTTTCACATGAATGTGTAGTATCATTTCTCATTTTTCTTTTAGCTCATTTATAATATAATTTCAACCACTCATATTATAAGACATAATACATCATAATACAAAGACAAAACAAAAAGTTATATATTACATCATTGGATTTATATGGTGCAATTAGTTTCATATTTATATGAAATTATTTAATTTAAATATTATGTTATTATTAATGTAAATGTAAATGTAAATAATTATTTCACTTTATTAAGACGAAATTTAAACTTTCTCGTTAATTTTTTTTGCCTTCAAATTCAAATGTTGAACTGCCATTTTTATTTTAATATTTTGTTTGACTAGGAACAATCTTTTCAAATTTAATGTCCTTCATGCCAATTGGCTAAAACATTATTAACATTTGTCCCGTAATTGCATCCCAATCATGACTTATTTTAATAGTAAATAAGCAGCCAACGTACCTTCTGCACCTTACAAGCCCGTCATTTATATTGATGCTCTGTCATACTTATCATAACCAACATACCTCCGCATTAACTTCTAACGCTCATCCATTCAACGAACATCCAACATTATACCTTATGGTATTAATTTGTGTTAATAGTGGGAGTGGTTTGTTATGGCTTATTACATGGAGGGATAAGGTTAATAAAATATTATAAATGATGTGGATATGTAATACGGAGGGATAAGGTTACATGGGTGGAGCTTTTTCATATGGTGATAAATCATAAAAATGTTTTAGAAATGATGTGGATATGTAATATGGAGGGTTTAGGTTATGTGGGTGGATCTTTGTTATGGAGTGATATTTTAAAATAAATTTATTTATAAATTTATATTATTATTATTTTCAAATTTTTATAATATATAATCAAAATTCTTCTTATTTAATTTAATATTTATTAATGAATATTTTATATTAATTTTATATAAAATATTATATTGATTTTATATATTTATTCGAGAGACAATTTAATTAAAGTGTTATCATATGAAATATAGTGTAAATTATGAATTTTAAAATTCAAATATTTTGTAAATTGAACTAAAAAATAATATATTAAATTTAAATATTAATATTATAAGCATTAAAAAAAACTCTTATAATTTTTTATTTTTTTTAAAAGTGTTTTTTTTTTTCATATAATTAATACAATATAAATTTTATTTTTAATAATTTTATGTATAAAATTCTATCATTCATTTAACATATTCTCTCCTTGCCATATTTCTCCTTGCCGCAAATGAAAGATTTTTTATGTTAATGATATCATTGCTTCTTTCTAAATTAACCTTACTTTTTGGTTGACTGGACATTGATATCGAATAGATACAATTTAATATGCATGTATCAATACTTGTATATATGTTGTCATTGCGTTATGAATATTTCGAAGAAGTTGTCAATTTAATTTTTTTAAACGTTATATTGTAATCATTTAGATGCTTTGAACGTAGCGTGTAGTAAGTGATTTGCGTATCGTATCACATAACCATCACCGACACTTTCTGCACAAAAGAGATGAGGCATGTACGATTTGGCGGTGGCTTCATCATTATACAATAAGAGGGAAATTTATTCAACCAATTATAATGAAAATAAATACAAATAAGATATTAAAAATAAATAAATTAATTTTGTTTATAATGTTAAATTTATAGTTTTTTTTGTTTAATTTTCAGTGAATGGTTGATTAATTGTTAGTCAACGTATTTGCGAATACGTTATACCCTGCGCGACAGGGATAATAAGACATGATGCAATATGTTATGATTAAGAAAATTTTAAGTGTGAAATGTTGCGTTATAACCGAAGTAACTTTGGGAGTAATATGTACATTTCAATTTCTTTTTTTCTTTTTTTTGCTTAAGCAAGAGTCGTGCCTTCTATTTCATTAAATCAAGCATAATTTACAAAATTTACACCAAGCCACCAAACTGTGTGGTCTTAGGCTTGCTAGGAGCGTGCTCGATAGAAACTAAGCCCTCAAACCCCAAAAAATACACTCCCAAACCAAATGAGTACATACAAAAATAAACCATGGGAATCACAGGTTCCGAGAACCCTCCCCGCAAAAACCCGCACCATCAAAAACCTAACATGCCTCTAGATCTCAACCGTCCAATCTTCTTATGAAATCTGACACCTGAGATCCATTTTGCACCATGAAGAAGCAAGATGGATAACCCCCGGACCCCACCAAACCACTCGTTCAATCCAGATCGTTGATCGGCCAAATCCCATCGGATGGCGGAGCTGCAAATCGCACAGACGAAGTGATCGAACTTTAGTGTGCGATGAGGGTGGTTTTCAGGCCCGTTCCTCATCCACGTGTCAAGATTTGTATGGTATCGCTGCCCAAAATACAATACCGCCTTCAGCTTGAAAGCGGTGCGATCACACCAAAACCACTATGGAAGCGGTTTTGTCTCCCGCCACTGAAAATTGTGAAATGGTGCCGCCACAACAGGTGCCAACGATTATTACTTCCCCCCCCTTCTGACCGAGATAACCTTGCGCCCGACTCCGGGGATAATCAGGGAAGAGATTCTCACAGTTGTTGAGGCCGACCCTGACCAGTCTTCCACCATAGGCTTGTCCGACCATGAAAGTGAATCTTGCCGATCTGCTCACTACGCATTAGCTTCCTGAGTTTTATTCTTATACACTTCTTTGTCCTCCTCCTCCTGGTTATGGCAACGTTCTTTTAGGTTGCTTGGCGACATTGCGAGCCAATCCATCGAAATTTTGCTGTCCTTACAGCTAACACCTTGGTTGGCAAGAATATCAGCCAACTTGTTGGCCTTTCGACGCACATGGATGAATCTAAGTGTGCGCAGTCCCTGAAGATGTCCCTGAATTTTATGGAGAACCCGTAATAACCTCCAATGTTTTGTAACTTTCTCCAGCCCTGTTCCATGACTAATTCTCTTGGCTACGTTGATGACTAACTCTGAATCAGCTTCTATTATAACATTTTGGCAATTGTTCTATTTCAAAAATTCTAAACCTTGTTCCAATGCCATTAATTCCGCCATGTTGTTGGTGGCTTTTCCTAGATGACCATAGAAGAGGGAGATGATGTTTCTTTTTTCATCCCTTAGAACCCCTCCAAAGCCTGCCATGCCCAGGTTTCCCTTTGAAGCCCCATCGATATTATACTTTAAAAATCCTTTCGGTGGAGGATTCCAGAAATCTTTAACCGGATCCCTCATGTTTATTTTCCTATCTATACCTTGTGGAATAAGCCCCTGCATGCCTAACTGCCTGAGAATTGATAACTCTGCTTCTGAGGGAGGATTTTTGGGGAGATCCCTTACTGTAGTGCTGACTGTCTCCTTAAGCTGTTTTGAGATTTGCTCCAACAAGCGAAGAGAGGAATTCTTCTCTTCTTTGAAGATTCTTTTGTTTCTCTCTTTCCACACATTCCATATGATGAAACTTGGCAACAGAGCCCAGGCAGAGTTAAGAACTTCATAATCCGAAAAATTATTCCTCCAATTGTTCAGGGTTTTAGTGATGCTTCCTTTGTCTCTATCAGACTGTTTGAAGATGGTGGCAAAAAAATCCCATAACCTGGAGGTGAAAATGCAGCTATTGAGAAGATGTTCAATGGTCTCCTCTTGGACTTCGCAGAGCTGGCATCTGGAGGGTCCCAGCATACCTCTCTTCCTGATATTATCCCAGGTTAAGATTTTCCTATGGTGAACCAGCCACATAAAGAGTTTGATCTTCATCCAGCCCTTGTGCCTCCATAGCTTCTACCAAGTTCTATCCATAGCTTGGGATTCCAGCCCCAGGAGAATACCTTTTGCTTCCTTGATGTTAAAGTTGCCCTCTTTATTGATGCCCCATCTTAATTGATCCTGCCCTTCAGTAAAAAAAATCATCCTCTGATCCAACAACCTCTTAAGGGTCTTTGATCTACTATTCAGGGTCCTGTTCTCTCTGCCATCTATTTTTTTCCATGTTCTCCATTTTTCTGAATTGTGAGCATGCTCCCAAAAGTTCTTTACTTTCACTAATCCTTGGTTGTCTGTCTCCTGTTTGAGGCCCAAAAATTCCGCTCTCAAAAGAGTTGGTTCTTGTTGCCATTTGTCCTCCCAGAATAGTACCAGATCTCCATCTCTGATTTCCCAAAAACTGTTTTTTTGAACAACCTCTTTGTTCTCCCAGGCCTTGTTCCATATGGGAAAGCCCTTTATGTTTCCAAACATTCTTATGATATCATGAGAAAGACAGGCACTGGCATATTTTTCCTTCCAGATGCTTGCCCATTGAGCCTTAGGATCCTTAACCCACCTCCACCAAAGTTTGGCCCCTAGAACCTTACTTATAATCTCTATATAATCCAATCCTAGGCATCCTTGGTTCTTGGGTTTACAAATCATTTCCCATGAGACTAAAGCCCATTTTTTCCTTGTTTCCTCTTTTCCCCAGAGAAACTCTCTTTGGATGTTTCTAAATTGTTGTAATACTCCTTTTGGAGCTAGAAGAGTTGATAACATGAAGATAGGGATAGCTTGGAGCACTGCCTTTGTGAGAACCAGTCTACTAGCTAGATTTAGAGACCTATTTTCCCATTTCCTGACCTTATCTTGCATCTTAATGATTAATGGTTCCCATATGCTTTTGAGCATAGGTTTAGCCATTAGAGGAACTCCCAAATACTTAGAGGGGAGAGAGTCTCTTTGAAATCCAAGGATTCTGGAGACATTTCTCTGGATGGCTATATGGGTATTAAAGAAAAATATTTTTGATTTGGAAAGATTAACTTCCATACCTGATGCCAAAGCAAAGTCCTTCAAAATCTGTTTGTATGCTAGCACTTCCTTGACCATGGGAATTCCTTGTAGCATGGTATCATCTACAAACTATTGATGAGTCAGAACTTGACCATTCTCCGAAAGTTGGAGTCCTTGAATTTTTCCGGTTGCTCTAGCATGCTTAATGGACTGCCCCAGCCCTTCCATCATGAGGATGAAGAGAAAAGGAGAGAGTGGATCTCCCTGTCTGAGTCCTCTAGAAGGAAGAAAAATTTTAGAGGGAGAGCCATTAATTAAAATTGAAAAGCTGGAGGAAGTCACCAGGTCCATGACCCATCTGATCCAATTATGATCAAAACCAAACGTTGCAAGAACTTTCTTGATATATGTCCAATTCACTTTATCATATGCTTTGGCTATGTCCAATTGCATGATCATACCTGATTTCCTTTCACTAGTTAATGAGTGGACCACCTCGTGAGCTTGTATGATGTTATCTAGAATTTGTTTGCCTTCCACATAACCTGATTGTTCCCCCGAAACCAGCGAAGGTAGCAAAGGTTTGAGTCTGTTGGCCACAACCTTGGAAATTATCTTATAAACTATATTGCATAAAGCGATGGGTCTATACCTCTCTGGAGCTTGCACATTATCCTGCTTTGGAATTATGGAGATAAAGGAGGTATTAAGAGCTTTCAAAATAGTTCTGTTCAGCCTGGAGTCTTCCACTACCCTTATGATATTCTCTTTGACAATATTCCAACAAGCTTTGAAGAAATCTACATTGAATCCATCCGGACCTGGAGCCTTACCATTTTTCATTTCCTTGAGGACCTCACTAACCTCCTTTTCGGTTACAGGTCTGTTGAGATTACTGTTATCCTCTCTGGATACCAACTTGGGGATATGATTAATGAGGTCCTTGATGAAAGGAACCCTGTCTAAAGTGTTTTCCTGAGCAATACCTCAGAAGTGCTTAACTAACACTGCTTCTATCTCCTCATGAGATTGATGTATCTGCCCAAACACGTCCTTGATCGAAGAGATCCTGTTGTGAGTCCTATTTGCTATTGTGGATTTATGGAAAAATTTAGTATTTCGCTCTCCTTCTTTTAGCCATTGAACTCTTGATTTTTGTTTCCAAAAAATTTCCTCTTGATTGCACAACTTTTCCCATTCTTGGTGATGTTTCTCTACTTGGTCATTTTTGTCCTTATCAAAGCCTTCCTTGATCAAAGCTTGGTTGAGCTCCATAATTTTATTTTCCACAGCTTTCTTTCCTGCAAAAATATTACCAAATTCATTCTTGTTCCAGGCTTTAAGCTTCAGCTTGATGTGCTTTAATCTTTTGTGAAGCAGGAACATTGTTGATCCTTGAATTTGCAAATCCTCTGCCCACCATTCTTCAATGTTGCTAAAGAATTCTGGGTGAGAAAGCCACATATTTTCAAATCTGAAAGGTCTATTTCTTGGGGTACCTATGCCCTTGATTTCCATTTGAACCGGCCAGTGATCTGAACCTCCAAAGGGAAGAATTCCTGCTATTATTTCCTTGTCAAGAAGCATAAGATCCTCAGAGATCATGAATCTATCTAACTTGGAGGCTACCTGTGAGTCCCCTCCTCTTTTATTGTTCCATGTACAGAGGCCATTGCTTGTCTCAATATCAACAAGCTTCATGCTTTCTGAAAAGATTTGGAAGGCTAAGGAATCTTTATTTAGAGCTCTTGTACCCCCTTTTTTCTCTGAGAGAGATCTAATCATATTGAAGTCTCCTCCTAGGACCCAAGATAGTCTTGCATGTCTGACTCATAGATCCACCAAGGGATCTATGAACCTGATTTTGTCATCTGACCTTTGACGGCCATAAACATTCATAACTAGATAAGTGTCCATGTCTCCTACTGGCTGTATAACAACTGATAAATGATTCCTTGATGCCTCTGCATCAATTATTCCAATTTTTTGGGGATTTTAGAAAGTGAGGATACCCCCTGCTGTATTTTCTGCTTTAACTTCTAGAAACTCAAATCTACTGAGCCATTTACTATGGATTTGCCTTAATTTCTGAATGGATCATTTTGTCTCTTGGACAAAAATTATATCTGTAGCTTCCTGTTTCATTCTATTATTCAGCATTCTCTATTTTCTCTTGCTACCAAGACCTCTAATATTCCAAGTTGTGAACTTCATAGTTAAAGATTGGTAAATGAGTAACTGGTTAGGTCTTTAATCTTACCTGAGTCTACCATAAGCTTTCCACATTCCATCGATAGCTCGTTTTGTTTTTTCCTGCCTCTTTTCTTCCCTGGATTTCTCGGTGCTAACCCTAGAGTCATTTTTACTGCTTTCACCCCTTCATTGCTTTGTCTTTCAATGTTGTTTACTCCCTCCAAACCCTTTGCCTGGGTTTTCCATAAGAATAATTGTTGTATTCGATTGAGCTCTTCTTATGGTAGTGATTCTACCCCTCCAGTTGTTCCCTGAGCCAAGAACCCTTCTAGATCCAGGTTTTATCTGTCAAGAATCTCCCGTAGCTCATTGTCTTCCATATCCATTTCACTCTGGGTCATTTCCTAATCCATTTACAAATCTGATTCATTCAGCATGATCCCCTTCTGTTTTTTGTTTTCTTGTGTCTGATCTCTTTCTTTTTCCTTTTCCTTCTTCTCGTAATCTTCATTCATTGCTTGATCTTCTACTGATATTTCTTCATCCTCTTCCAGAACTTGGAACTGGTTCTGACTAGCCTTTTGTCCTTTAGCTTGGTGTTGCTTTGGCCCTTTTTTGCCGCTTTTCCCTTTATGAACTACTTTGTGAAAACTATTTATATCTTTCATTGTGTTTATTTTGTTTTTGTTCTCTGTTTTACTGAGGGGGCAGTCTCTTAGAAGGTGCCCATGTTCATGGCATCTGCGACATCTAAATGGAATATGTTTGTAGTCGACTGTTTGCACCCATTCCTCATCAAAAACCTCCAAGATGACTTCATCTAGAAGAGCTCTAGATAGGTCCATCTCCACATAGATCCTAGCAAAAGAGTTGTATTTTCCCCTCCTTGTGGCTTCAGAGGCTTTGATAAACTGTCCTAGTTTATTGCCTATGGCTGCAAGGGATTCAGTTTGCCAATAGTCAAGAGGTAGAGAATAGAATCTTACCCAAACCGAAACTGAAGTAAAATTTTCCCGCTCCGGAACAAAGTTCATCATCCATGGCCGCATATAGAGCCCTGCTGCTACATAGAAGTAGGGCCCGCCTTCAAACACTCTGTCTTTATCTTCAATGTTAGTGAACACCATAGTAAAGAATCCTTTGGACCCCAGATGTAGATCAATGCTTCCTTTAGGTTTCCAGTGGTATCTTATCCATGTTTGTAAAGCTTTTTCAGTGGGCCAAAGCCCCATGAATTTGCATATGATTGCATAAGTCCGCATGTGATCTCTATGCTCCTGCAGTGCTGGATCATTTAAAACTACTCTAGGAGTAATTTTAGCTCTGGGTTTGCACTGACCCTTCTGATTTTTGTCTTTTATTCCCTGTATTTTGTCATTTTCTTCCTTGTCTTTTGTGCCATCCTTCTCCTTCGGTTTGGTACTTTCTGATTCCTCCTCCCTGTTTTTTCTTCCTTCCTCCACATCACCTCCTCCTTTTTCCAGAGGCTTCTTACCCTTGTTGGCCACCGCTTCCTTGTAGGAGGGAGTGGAGCTCCCTCCTCTGCGCCAATCCATGGAGAGAAACCCGTTGCAAAAGACTGTAACCCTAGTCCCCTTCGCTACCCGCGTCCATCTCTTTTAATATCCAGACCTCACTTTGGTCCACAAAAAATCGCCTATGAACTATTGTTAAAATGAGGTTCAAGTGCCTTTTTCATATGTACATTTCAATTTCATGTGCATCACATTTAAGAAAAGATTTGGTTTGATATGTGTGACACATATTTTTTATTTGGGTGTGATGTATGTTGTGTTGCACCCTTCTAATTATGAGCGAAATGCATCATATCACACGGAAACGATATTTTGTGTAGTGTGGAATGGAGTTTTGGTTGTAGAGAGAAAAGCTTAGGAGAATGTAATGCGCCACAAGGAGAAGATATTGCATGTGATGCTATAGCATGGAAAAGTATTTTTCCTAGCATGATGTATTGTGTTGAAAACAACTGTGTGCTACACACTACAAAGGAGAAAATTGTCATGTGAAGAAGTTGGTTTGATTCACACAAAATGTCATGAATGAACTATTTTCTAAGAGTTGAAATGTATCACAATAAAGGATATTTGTTGTGATGTAGTCTTTCACGAGGGGAATACTTTGAATGTTAAGTGGTGCAAGAAGAATTTTTTTGAAAGGTGGGAAATTTGCCTTGAATGACTAAAATAAAATTTATCTTTGTTGCAACAAATGGAAAATTTTATTGTGCAAGAAGAGAAATTATGGTTGTGAAATGTAGCACATGAAGATACAATTTTAGGTGACACACTATATCTTAGAGATGGAAATTTATTAGAAATGCAGTATGTCACAAAGAAGGGAAAATTAAGGCAATGTGTTGTTTTTCAAGTAAAAACATATTAGTCATGAAATTTCATAAAGGAATAACTTTTGGAACACATGAAAATAAAAATTTGGCCAAATTTTCTCGAAAAATTATATGATGAAAGTGCTCTTTTGCCACAAAGATAATATCTTTGACAAGACATGACATATCACATGAAAAATAGTTTTTATTTCATGTGACATGTTTTAGAGAAAAAACATTTTACAATATGCCTCTCATATCTCTTCTCCATAGCTTCACAAGACCCAGTGCCATAATCTAACAAACCCTATTGTTTGCATCTTAAATGGACACCATGAAAGGTGTTCTAATCCATTGTTATCCTTGCATATTTTATATACAAAACAAATGAATCACCTCCTCTCTAAGGCCTTTGTAGAAAAACCCACTAATTAAATAGTTCTAAAAAGAAAAATCTTGTTAAACACTTGTTCTTATTCCTACATGCACACACATTTATGATACATCTTAATGATTTCATTAGCCACTAAGACTATGTGCATAAACCTACTTCTAATCATATAATTGTGCACATTCCTCCCTTCTAGTGCCTTAAAAATTGATCCACGCAACACCATAACATTTTAACATAACTTATGGAATCTATACAAATAACCTGTTTTCATATGTTTCTAAAAAGCTACATGCTTTCTTCAATGTCCCTTTCTTGGATATAATCCTAAATGCTCACACTAGTTGCCATAATATCAACATTGTAGGAGTCCCTCACTTGACCTTTGACATAAGTTGGAGTTTGGCTTGATGAGGTTATAAAGGTGTGAATGGGACTAATAAACAAGTATTTGGGCATCTTTGGGTGTTTGAGATCTTATAACCCTAGAAAACTAAACATGGGTGTGATCATATTGGAGTTGTTTGCCTCTTACTTTTGAATGGGTCAATGATTATCTAAAGTGCTTATCGCTATGGCTCTCTACATCACTAAATTGAAATTACCCTCTCCTATGTTGCTTGAATAACGTGGAATGTTCGTTAATCTTTGACTTGAACAATGACAAGAGAAAACAAGACAAGGTATACCAAGGGTTTTGGCCATCCTCGATGGACCAACACATGCTTCGATGAGCAACGATGATAGTGAGATAAAGAAGGTCATGTGAGGTTTTTATCCATAAATTTCCATTGGTGATCCACACACACACACATTACCATACATATATAATTATTGAGAGGGATATAATTATCTTAACATTTATTTTATAATTTTTTATTTATCAATTTAATTTATGTACATTATTTCTTAACTTTTAATTACTTAATTAAGTAATCATTTTAAGATATAAATTATTCATTAAATAACATTAATAACTTGTGTCAATTTTTTTTTTTTTAATAGTTAAGAAAGAAGAATAATTTTATAATGCTTCTTGATTAGTAAGCAAAGAAATAGGCATTAACATACTCTATAAAATAATTTCCCCTTTACCATGTTTAGTAAAAATATTCATGGGTGAATGCATGAAGACGGGTTATGCTTTTGGGCCTAATGTAGTGACGGAATTTCAAAATTTTACTCTTTTATCGAATTGAAGCCCTCAAAATTCATATAAGCGTTGTGAATTTTGATTCGTAGTAAAAATACAATTTGTGGAGAATTATTTTGTTGTCCTAATGATATTTTTTTCAAAAACATTTAGTGTCATATATGTCAATTTTCCATTAAATAGAATGCATATCCTTGCAAATTTTTGCACATATTAAGAGGTATGTGTGTGTTCACGTAGCATAACTTAGTCTAAAATGTGTAATTCAAATATATATATATATATATATATATATATATATATATATATATATAAGGATGATCTACACATAGAGAACTAAGTCATGCATATTAAAATTTTATTTTTTTATCCAAAATTATTTTTTTTATTATTTTTTGAAGTTGGTGAAGTGATATTTCAATTGCATTTTGTAGACACATGTGTTCATGTAAGATTTTTTTCAACTATTTAAATAAATTCAAAACCAAGACCACCCTTTTGAAGAGGACTTGTAAACGGAGATAGTGGTATTTTTTGAATTTTTTTCATTGTGTATATTTTATGTTATTGATTTTTTATTTAGCCCCTTTGAAACTATCCAAAAAAAAATCAAGAATTATGTTTAAAATAAAATTAGATGAAAAATATCATATGAATTTGAAAATGTCAAACTCATATGCCATTGTATAGAGGATTCCTTCATGAATCCAACATGATCAACTCCTCCACCTAAGGAAAAAATTTGCTTTAAGTTTGTACTAAATGTACTAAATTCATAAATTAAACAAGGGTTCATAAAGTTTACATAATATAAATGTCAAATATCCCACCACCAAATTGGGATATCTATGTTACCCCTAGTCTTCAACTAGATTGGCATGTCAGTTTTACTCTTTTTAAACAATCCTTTCTAAGCATTTCTCTGAGTATATTATCATAAAAGGATATTACATTTCAATCCAAAAAATTCAACAATCTTAGGAAAATAATGATGCACTAGAAAACTCATATATCACACATAAAATCGTGCATCTTACATCATTAAATTATGGGCTTATTATAGTTTCAATAATTTTCATCTAAATTCCAATTTAAAGTTTTTATGGGGAGTGGCCCTCTAAGAAATGTTTTCCATGGATGGAACAAACTGAAAGTAAAAGATGAGAATTATTTAACCTCGTCGCAACTATATCGTTCAGTTCACCAATATACTTTTTTAAGAAACAATTTCTATGTAACTCATCCTGGTATTCTTGCATGTAATGCTCAAAGTCTCTTTGTTTCTTCCATGTTCATGTTTATAAGTATCTTTATGATATTACATTTGAATTTTCAGACTATATTCATTCATTACATCTCTTGTTTACGTGGATCCCTTTCCAACTTGTTCCTTCAAGTATTTAAATTATTTACCATTCTTACAATAGATGAAAGGTAAGTTGATGGAGTTTCATTATGCAGGTTGAAAAATTAAACACATGATATTTCTCAATATATTACAAATCAAAATATAGATGTCTCCTTAGGAAAAACTTGAAAAAAATGGAACACGCATAAATAAAATTTATAGGAGAGATCACCATTCAAAACTTCTTCCTATTAACCTTTCTTGATGCATATCCTATTCAACCTAGACCGTTTTTTTATTATGAATCTCTTCATCATTTCAACACATCTGAGCTTCGATAATATTCTCTTCAAGAAATAGATTAAAGGCTTGGTAATCACATGAGATCCAAGTGAAGAAAACCAACCTACTCAATCTATCAGAACAAAAAGGAAATAGGATGGAGATTTTGATGTATTGAATATGACCCCTAATTCTTTAGATGATCTACAACTATTTTCTAGTTTATTTGGATACATCACCTTACCAATCATACTCCCTCCATAACCTAAGAATCTAAAATTCCTTGTACCATTTCTCTTCCCTCTCAATGAATTAGGAATTATCACATTTATATTATTATTCTCAACCACAAACTGATTCAATACACTATTGCACATCAACAATAACACAACGACATAAAAATCCACTAACCCCTTTACCAATATCATCCCTTCCATCATCAATCCCTCTTTTACGTATTTGACTCCCTTAAATTCTTAATGTCCTTAAAACCCACCTAATATATATCTGACATAGCCTTCAAGAAATGAGAAATATGATGTAATAACAATGAAATTCAAGGAAACACTTTCAATTATTATAGTAAAATTTAAATAATGAATTGGGTGTGGTAATTGTTAAAAGAACATGAAATTGCTTGAACCCTTTAAGGAAAGATATCCTAGTTCAAGCATCAACTAAAACAATAGATTGAATATTGCATGAAATTCTTTAGACCCACTTTAGGAAACAATATTATTAATATTAGACAAGCACATACCTTGAGGAAGCTAATGTTAGGAAGAAACTAAACTATTCAGAGGAGAGAAACACATTGTTATGGGCAATTTAGCATTAAAAATTTAAGTACATGCATACCATGAAATTGACTCATTGTTTGCATGCATAATGATGGGAAATTAGGAATTTATTACCTTTTTCTACAATGAATTGAGAACTTTACAAATTTTCTTTTATTGGGTATCATTTTTGCACATACATGTCTCAAGTAACCCTTGTAACCCTAACAAACCTAAAAAGTGGAACAATAATTCAATATTACGAGAACTAACCATAATTTATCTCACTTGGAATCAATAAATTGTGGCCCTTTTATCTTTTTTCCTCTTGAAATTCTCTTGAAGCTTGAATACCTCTTACAATCCATCCTTGACCACTTGACCACTAATTTATCTGGCTTCATGGCCTTGGAATCTCTGGTCCTATAGTTCTACACATCTCTAGTGCCCTTGTCATAGTGGGGGCCATTATTCTTCAGATTATTCGTCTATTTCCTCTAGTAATCCTTCATAACATGCCTCCGCCTTCCACTCCAATTTCTTCTTAGAGTTCACATGTCAGACCCTTCAGTTGCCCACTTCTTCTGCTCAAACTTAGCGGTGGCCTCCTTTAAAATAGAGTAGAAACCTCCCTTGTTGGCTCTAAGCTAGAGGAGATGGACTTATGGGTACAACTCATCATGAATGGCACCGAAATGGGTGTTATCTGTGATCTAGTGGGTACATAGAAGGGTATATTTGTTGGAATTGAACTCAAGAAATGTGTAGTGGACATGGCAAGTTTACATAGGTTGTACAATGGATGATGGGAGCTAATACAATGGTTGTCTAACCAAAATCAACAAGTATGGAAACATTTTAAGGTTCCATTAAAACATAAGGTGCATTAGGGGAATTCCTTACATTATGATTAACTTAAGAGAAACTACTTCAAATATTAAATTTTAATGATTTGATGATAATTTGGTAGCATATTTTATTTCATAATTTATAATTAAATAAAAATATATATGACTACAATTAATATTGGTACAATAACATTCTCACTCAATAAATGTATCATTTATATTTTTTATGGCGGTTCCTAAATAATTAGAGGAATATAAATTGATTCATTTAACTTAAATGGTGAAATAAATAATTAAGTTAAGTCCAAAAAAAAATGAATTCAAACATCTAATATTCATTAACATGATAATTTGGACAACAAACTTAGCTACATAAAAATGTAGAACAATATACAAATAAAATAAATATTTTTATTGTTACTTATAAACTTATTGTCAACCATGCCATTTAGAATTTTATGGTTGTGTATAAATAATATAAGGGGATACAAATTTATTAATTCCTCATTCGTTTAGCTACTTGCTAATTCATGGGTATATACTAGAGCTTCTCACTACTCCCTTTTGGACCATATATTGTATGAAGTGATACTTTATCTCTATATGTTTGTCTCTCTCATGAAACACTAGATTGTTAGAGAATTTCATACAACTCTAATTACGATAATAAATAATTGTAGGTTTCAACTCTTAATCAAACAAACCTGCAAGTAACTTATGAAGCTAGATGGCCTCAAAACTAGAAATATTAGTTGCAATGTACTATACCTCTATTGAGCTAAGTGCTATGGAATTCTACTTCCTAATGAACCATGATGCCATCACTAATCCTAAGCTAAGACAACAAGTTGAAGTGATCTTGTTATTTGCTGCACTACTTGCCCAATCGAAGTCTGAATACCCTTGAAACTTCACTTCATAATCTCCAAGATCTCTTAGACCATACTCAACTAAGCCCCTCACTCCCCTAGTCTCTATCAAACCTCCAACTCAAAGAAGTAACATGTCTTGCTAATTTCCTTCATCTCAAACTTAGTTGCCACATTTTCTCTGCACCTTGCAATGAGATTCTTTTCACTATACCAAATAAATCATTTACATTCAACACCAAAATGAGTATCTAATTTCTAACAAATATATAATATAAGTTAGAATTTGCTTCACTTTTGGTGAAGCCCAAGCTTTGAAATATCCATTAATCCTAGAATACCATGGTCATGGTGCCAACATAAGTCCATACACGAATTTCTTAGGCTTCCAAATAGTGGAGTCCTTTCATTTATCCCAAAGCCTTTAAGCCAATTTATGTACACTTCTTCCACAAATATGCCATTAAGGAAAGTTGTTTTCACATTCATCTGATATATATTCCATCCCATAAATGAAACCAAGGACATAATAGCTCTAAGAGAAGTCTACTCCCCATAGTCTACTCCCTCTCTCGAGGATAACCCTCTCACCACAAGCCTCACTATAACCCTCAAATAAACCCATCTTTCTAGAGGGATCCAACTTGCTCCCATTTTCTACCATTACATCAATATAAATTGGACAACAAAAGATGCAAAAATGACTCGCCTCTAGTTTCACACTAGTGAATTCCTCCTTTGTTGTCTTCTCCTCCAAGGTATTATGAGGACATTTGTTCTAGATGTATACTATTTTGTTACATGCCTCTTCCGAAAGAACCATTGGTAAGTTTGGTCATGTATCATGGCCTTACTAGCCCTTACGATGGATTAATTCTTTCACTCTGTAGCCCAATTTTGCTCACATTTTGCTACGGGTTGTATGGAAAAATCAACTAATTATTTATTCCTTCCTCCTTACAAAAACCCTCAAACTCCTTAAAGGTATAGTCTCCCCTACCGTTCAACCTCAATACTTTAGTCTTCTTCCCTTATCCGGTTTTCAACTAGATATTTGAACTCTTGAAACCTAGGCCTCAATATTGGTATTTAAAAAGGACATCTAAGTATTTCAATAGAAATTATCAATAAAGGAAACATAATGCATGCTTCATGTTATTGAAATTGCTAACATGAATCCACAAACATTTGAATGCACTAAGTTTAGAATCCCCTTATACTTATACTAACTACGTAGGAAAACAAACTTGGTATGCTTACCAAGCATGCAACCTCTACATACACCATGTTGCTCAATATTGAAACTTTGAAGACTTGTGACTATCACCCTCAAAATAGGAAATGTTTTTTGATGTAGGTGCCACATCCTCTTATGCTAAAACTCACAAAAGTTTTCACTATTGTGCTCTAGGTATTGAACCAGTTCACCCCAATAATTGTACAAATTAGCTTCTCTAACCCTTATTAGCTAAGTTGTATCTAGGTTAGATTCCTTAATTTTGATAAATACTTGTGGTTCTTGAGCTCCATTATAAATCCCTTATCGTCCATAACCAAAACGAAAATAAAGTTCTTCCGAAGGCTTGGTACAAACAAGACAATGTCAAAATCTAAATAATTACTTGACTCGAGTTGGAAATGAGTAGTACAAACTCCTACTACTAGGTACTTGGTATCATCACCAAGAATAATATGTACTCCTAAGTCTTGCTTCCCAAATCACAAAACAATTATTGGGTTGATGTCATATGTCTATATGCCTGATTGTCCACATTCCACACTTTCCTAAAAAATGTGTTGGTAGATAGGATATATACAGATGATAAATCCTTCTCAAACTTAGTAGAAAACTCATTCATCTAATATTTTAGAGAGGCTACTTCTTGCTTCTGTTGTCACTTCCATTTACCCTTCTTCTCCTTTGGACATTGTGATGCTTAATGATTGTGCTTATGATAAATGAATCACTTGATTTTACTCAAGTCCTTCTTTCCCAACTATGAGGTCAAATCCTCACTCTTTCTCTTACCATTGCTAGGTCCTTTTCCTACCCTTAGTTGACTTACCAAATAGAGCTTAAGGTTCTCATCACCACCCTTCTTGTAGCCTTTGAATTTGTCTAAGTTTTCTTCTATATACAAGCATCCCATAGCCTTTCAAAGTTAGGAAGATTCTTCTAGGCACAAATACCTTTGATAAATGGTTCCTAGGAAGATGAGATTACATTCATTGTCAGGTTCACTAGCTCCACAACTACAATATTCTCCTTAATTATTGAAAATTGATCATGAACTTATGTGAGCTTTATAAGGTAATTGGTGACTCGTTCTGATGTAGTCATATATATGGATATGAATTTGTTGACAATATCATATTCTTATTTATGTTCTCACTCTATTAGAGACTTACTAAGGCATGAAGCATCTCCTTCATTTTACTCTTCTTAGATATATGAAGGATCAAGTGATTGTTTATAGTAGTTAATAGCGTTCACTTGATATTCACTTCCCTCTTGTTGTGAGCTACCAACTATCATGGATATGTAGGAGTGTTAATATAATTGAAAATATTTGAAATATCATTCTCTTTTAGTAAGAGCGTAACCCTCATCTTCCATGATAAATGATTTGAGACATCATTCAACCTATCATAAAATCTAAGGTTAGTTGATGCCATATCTAAGATCTATTGCATAAACTCCCATATCAAAAAAAATAGTTTTGAAAACCTGTAATTAGTAGTCCACCTTCCTTGTGATTGATTAACTGCTACAAATCCCTAAGAATCACATTTAGAGAAATAAATCAATAGCATGTGAAAATGTAAAGCCTAGATGAATAATGTCCTTATGATCTCAATTTAAAAAGTAAACTATTGAATTTAATTAAGGTAGAAATTAAAATTAAGCCATGTCATCAGTCACACAATAATTGGAAATTAAATGGTTGAAGCATAAAATAATGTTTCACACATACATAGGTTATTATTGTTGGAGATTTAAATCCTACTTGTCTTGTGCATATTTAATGATATTCCTAAAATTGTATTTCTTATGTGAGTTATTTGATTTTTAATTAGTTGGATTTGAGAGATTTTGTCCAACTAAAATAGCTCCTAGTTTAATGTTTGGTTGAGATATTTCTCAACTAATTGATTGTGTGGTTAAGAAATTATTTCTATCTTAGATCAATACTTGATGTATTTATATGTGATTTTTAATAAAATGCAAGATAATTTTTTATAGTGCAATTATTTTTTATAAACTGGTATTATAGTTGGTAGCTCTTGGTTAACTCTCTCATGGGAAGGGCGAGGAATGTGTAAAAGTAGATTAATGTAAGAATGTAAAAATAGATATTTTAATATTTGTGTAGGTTTGTTTGTTGATATGTGGGGAGCATCCATGTTTGGTTAGAAATTGCAAATTTAGACTTGCATGATGTATCCTTGTTTATTAGTGTTGACTTATATTGTATTACACTAAGATTGGGGTTGTAAAACATTGAGTTGCGTGCAAACCAGCGTGTGGATGGAAAATTGTGTGGAATGTGGAGAGTTGTGCATATAGGAGAAGCCGGTGAATTAATCCAATATAAACATAGTTTGTATTGTTGGCTTACAAGAATATGAAGTCTTAGACATACAATCCTCACACGAGAAAATTTTGTGCCACGTGCCAATAAAATCGTAGCAAATGTAGAAGGTGGTAGAAGGTTTGTGGACAACGCCTTCCAATAAGAAAGTTGAAGAAATTCTTCATGATTCCTTTGTAGGGAACTCATGAACAATTATGGTATCATGTGTTTATCCTAATTTGGGTTCTTGAGAGCATACAATTAATACGTTGAATATGAAAACATTGTTGCTTTTTACGATTCATTGTCACTTCTTATAGCAAGGATTTTTAGATGGGAAATATGTCAGGTATTACAAATCCTCTCATCAAGTCGGAATCGGCTTTAAACAACCTACACTAACAATCAAAAGAGTAATGGTAGTGAAGATGAATTAAGAAGTTATCTTTGGAAAAGACAATTTGGAGTGGTTTCTCATTGTCACAAATTCACCAACGAGTGTTCCATTAAGGAATTATATCATAGGTTTTCTTACCGTTTCTTCATGAAGAAGGATTTTATTGAGTATGGTCTTTAATTAGAAGGTATTACAGTGGTATTAGTTTCAGCATTGGAGTTGTTTTTTTAAGTCTTTTTTTTTAACATTGCAAGCATATTTTCATGTTTATGAAATAAATAATGATGAATATTTAAAATAAAATGAAAGAGATCTTGTTCTAATATTGAGTTTGGTACATTCAATATCTAGATTTCTTTTCTAGATAACTATCAAGTATAATGGTTGGCACGTATGCATCTTAGTAGATGGAAGCACATACATAGAATGACTAGCATTTAAGTGATTGTAAGAAAGGAATTGATTGTGGTATGGAGAAACTATATCTTCAAGAGATTGAGTGGAAGTAAAGCTCAACATGGATGGTTGTCCAATTAGTTTGGAAGTTGTGGATCCAAGAAATAATCTCTCATTAGTTGTTGAAGACATGAGAGTGGTCTACTAGTGAGGTTATGCAAAAACTTGTGGATGTTTTTCAATAACTGAATTTGGGAGATATATGATTTGGGAGTTCAAGAGTGTAACTCAAGAATTCAAATTTCCAATTACACATTTATAAAGGTTGTGAGACAACTTGATGGAGTTCACTCTACATGATTTCGAAAATGATTAGAGATGCTAATGAAGACTTTGTTAGACAAGAGGATCAAAGACAAGTACTCGTTAAGAGAGAGTGTTGGATATTTAGCTCCTACCTATCTTGTGCATATTGAATGTATTCCTCTTCATAAAATGTAAGTATAATATGTGTTGTTTTATTGTTAATTAGTTCGATTTGAGAGATTTAATCCAACTAAAATAACTCCCAGGTTAGTGTTTGGTTGAAATATTTTCTCAACTAGTTGATCATGTGGTTAAGATAGTATTTCTATCTTAGACAAATACTTGATATATTTATATGTGATGTTGAATAAAATACAAGATAGTACTTTGGTGTGCAATTATATTTTATTAGGTTTTTGGTTACTCCTCACTCTTTCCCTTACCCTTACTAGGTTCTTTGCCTCTACCTTTATTTGACTAACTAAATAGAGCTAGGTTCTCATCACCACCATTCTTGCTATCCTTTGACTCCTTATGTTTTTTCTCCTTGATAAAGTCATCCCATAGCTTTTTAAGTTAGGTAGGTTCTTTTGAGCACAAATACCATTGATAAATGGTTCCTTGGAAGATGACAATATATTCATTGTCATGTTCACTAGCTCCACATCTAGAATATTCTCCCCAACTATTGTAAACTGATCATGAATTTGTGTGACCTTCATAAGGTAATTGGTAACATGGTCTAATCTAGTCATATCTATGGATATGCGTTTGTTCCACAAAATCATCTTCTTATGTATTTTTTGACTCTATTAGATACCTACTACGGCATGGAACATCTCCTTCATTTTCTTCTTCTCGAATATACGATGAATCCCACTTTTTGTGAGCTACCAACTATCGTGGATATGTAGGAGGAGTCTTAATGTCCTTGAGAATATCTGAAAGATCATTCTCTTTTAGTAAGTGTGTAACCCTCATCTTCCATGAAAGATTTGAGGCATCATTCAATTTATCATAAAATATGAGGTTAGTTGATGCCATCTCTAAGATATATTGCACAAACTCCCAATCTAAAAGATTAGTTTTGAAAACTTATAATTGTTGGTCCTCCATCATTGCAATTGATTTATTTCTACAAATCCCCAAGAATCTCAATTAGAGAAATAACTCAATAACACGTGAAAATTCCAATATGACTAATGTCCTTATGATCTCAATTAAAGAAGCAAATTATTGAATTTAATTAAGGCATAAATTAAACCCAAACCATATCATCAATCACCCAATAGTTGAAAAGTAAATTATTGAAGCATCAAACAATGCCTAGCACATACATATGTTATTACTCCTTCAAAATTAGCATTTCATTTGTTTGAAAAAATTATAAGGAAACCTACACAAGTTGTCAAAACCAAACAACCGTACAATTCTAAAATCACTCGAAGTTGAGATGAAAGAGATACTTAGTGATCCAAGAGGATATTGGTGGCCACTCGCCTAGTCCACTTGGACCCTCATAATTGTTTCTTTTAGTCTTTCACTTTCCTTAATTGTAGCACAGTTACTATTTTTGGCATTTTTTTTGGGTCCTGAACTCCTGGAGCCATTTTGAGGCCCTAAACGGTGTTTTTTTGGAAAAATTGCTCAGTGATTTCTATAGAAATTGTGTTATCTACTGTAGTTCTCAGAGAGATATTTCCAACGAGGTATCATATGTGTCAAGCATATATAATATGACCAAGTTACAACCCTGGGAAGTTGGTTGCCCAACTAACCCCAACAGGTCCCATAAAATTTTGGTGTTACATCTCCTCGGGTTATGGTTTTGGTTGTTTAGGGTTTTATCTTATTGTCCAATAATCAAAAGGCCCTTGAGCCTCATTATAACTCAATTCAAAGCCATGTAGCCGCCACATCTCTTCTCAGAGATTAGCTACCATTGCCTGAGCTATCTTATTTCCATTCTATTTGTAAGCATAGTTCAATATTTTTCTATTAATGAAATGAAGTGTTCTTTTGCTACATATCTGTTTTTATGATTATATCTATAAGTTGTTGCATTCTTGTTTAAGTTCAGATCACTTAGAATGTCCATCCTACTCTAGAGCTACTCTGCATTTGTATGACTTGTTCTTATGAATTGTACAATCAACTATATGAATTGTATTGTAACATACCCCCTGAGCCTAATATGAGAATTAGCTACTAGGCTCTCATTCTTCAAATTTTCTTCAGTTAAAGTTAAGATTCAACCATCGTCTCAAGTATAATTATTCTATCATTATATGAACAAATATTATTCATGCAACTATACTCATATTCTTAACAATTAAACAACATCAAAAGTAATGAACCATACTCCCTAGGCACAATACTACATACTCCTTCTATGCTTTACTGGATCCATGATGTGGACTTTTAGATTCATTTATAAGACTTATATGTCAGATCAACCCTTAAGCATAAATTACAATTTGGAGAAAGGAATTAATCATGGCATGCAACCAATAAAATTCTTTGATGACTCCACACAAGCATTAATGGAACATTATCTTGAGTCTATTGTAGCTAGCATGGCCATGAATCATGATCATAGTCCTACAAGCATAGTCAAAAGTGCTACTGACCTAACTCTTATGCAATATGCATCAATAGCTAAACTAGCCTCATTGGATGCAATTCCTATGACGCATAATGCATGACATAGATAACCTGAACCATAGACTATACAATTTGAAGCATTACGCCATAATTGTTCCGCATGCATCAATGTCTCATGCATAAATATTTGCCAACTTAAAACAAAGATATCACACAAGGTTAGAGGCGTACTATGTTCCTTTACTAACTCTACACTTGGATGCAATAGGAGCCACATGCATAATAATTCAATCATTCTCATAAATAAAGATAACACAAACATCTATACATCTAAGTTGAATGATGCCACCACATAAAAATTAAGGAGTAAACATACAGTATATCCCATGCAAGTGAATCCAACTAGATTAGAAGAGATAACACCACTTGGAAAAACTGAGCACCACCACCCAACCTTGAATTGACTCTTCCAGTTCATCCCAAAGCCAAGAGTTCTTGCCCTGGATCCCCTACCTATGTTGATCTCTTCAATGAGTATTTAATATCCTCTTTCATGATATGGTTTCCATTAGCTATGTCCTGCTTTTATGGATTTTTTTTATCCATTCTCCCAGGCTTTTCTCAGAAGAGCTTGCCTTACTCTCCTGCAAGGCTTTTCGTCATAAAAGCTTTCCTTTCTCTCCCGCAAAGATTTTATGTTTTTCTCAATGGATATTTATCTCCAATCCATCCAGCTTATCTAGAATTGAATCTAGAAGATTTATCATGAAATAATTATCCCTTCCCATTCACCTATGGAATTTGGCAAGAATCTCATCTCTTGGTGTCTCATTTTTAAAAGTGAGTAATTATGTTATTTATTTCATAAAGTATTTATTTTTCTTGTTACACATAAACCCTATATTTTCTCAGCTTAGGTTGGCAAAGTTTTACACACAAGGTAGGGGTGTTACATACTCCCCCCCTTAAATTTACATCATCCTGGGTGTATTATTGCATCTTATAATGTTATTTCCTCATTCGCAAGTAGTTATTTCGGAATTTACAGGCTCCCATGGTCTTGCCATTTGATGCATATCTTCCTATATATATATATATATATATATATATATATATATATATCAGTTACAAAGGATTTCTCCCAACACATATCCTTCCATCACTACCTGTAACATTTGTTTCAATCAATTTTGTGAGAGATTTTTGATGCAGAAACTCAACTTTCTTTACCACAGTTAATATCATAACTTGATATGCAGTACTACTAGTTGAGTAGCTACTACTTATATTTCTCACTATTTATTGTGTTTGAAGAAATGCACGTCCTTCCCATGCATTCTTCCAAGCCTTTGTTTTCTTGTCGAACACTTGCTTCTTGCAGTTTCCCTGCATTATGTTGGTGTCCAGGTATGAAAAAATTCATCAACCCTCTTCCTACATTAATTCATCAATCCGGGTGTATATGCTTTTCAAGGTAATACGCAAGGTATATGCAGGGGCAAGATTACACTCTACATCAACCAAGGGTTCATGGTTAAGAAATCAAAACATCGTTGTAACAGTAACAGAAATAATTGTAGAACTTAAAAAGGCATTCACAACAATCTATGTAATATGCAACAGCAATAAAGAAATAAATGCAGCAAGTAAAACAACACACAAAAAGGAAACACACAGCACCTGATCAGAAGAGTGGGCCTAGCTCTCTGATCAGAGCTGTGTTTACTCACAACCGAAGATTGAACAACAAAGTGTTATATTTTATTAATCTGAAGAAAATTGTTACAATGCATCCTATGGTATGGCTAACCCCCCACATAGGAATGATCCATCTTTTATACAATCCAGGGGGTGATAACATCTTCCCCCGAAACCTGACAACTACATGCCCAGAAATATACATTAGTTCAAAACAACACTAGTGCCGAGAGAGCGAGAACAAAAATGATCCAAAATGGATTGGGAACAACTACAAGTTGGTTATGCTATTTTAGCACTACTGAATGGCTTTTGTGAATCGCAGAAATTCCACTATATGTTGGAAGATCAACACCTGTTCTCTGGAATCTGTGGAAATAACACATTTTAGTGGCTCGCATAGGTAAAACCCTCATGACTTTACTTCATTAATTAAATATTCCAAGAGATAGAGAAAGGAGGGTCACCTCATAGATTTAGCTTAATAGATACATGTTAATGGGTGTAAAAAGGATGAAAAGATGAGTGGAAATGCAAGGAAAAGGTAGGAAAATTTAGCACCCAACATCTCCCCCCAACTAGCCTTTTGCATAGCCTCATGCAGCTCGCCACCTCTGCAAGTTTGGATTGGATTGACTATGGGCCTCGTGAAGCCATGTGATATCATATTCCTCTGCAATGTCTGTTCCCGACACCTTATACCCTTCCGAAAGAAGAATATCCTTCCACCAATCATTTGGTACATTATATGTTGGGGTGTAGTGTTCTGTCAGCAACCAAATGACAGGGAACTGGAACCAGATTCCCATCCAACGGACCCCACATGTTTAGATACATGGGACGTATCTTGGCACCCTGCTTAGTGCTCGTGCAAAATTTGGTGCTCCAAACAGTTCCTTATTTCGGACAGACGTGGGTGACATCATCCACCTTTTCTGGCAACTATCAAGGGCCTCATCTTGAAATGTGACTATTTGTCTGACACAAAGATCAATGCACCACTTTTGTGTCCTCAACATCCGTTCTCTGTTTCCCCCAATTTCTAAAAAGGTGTTGTGCTTATTGTACATAGTCACTGACCACTCATGCTCCCCTCTCATCATAAAAGGCTTCGTGGCCTGATTTGACTCAAACGTATTAGAAGCCTTCCACCAACTTATCTAATTTAGAGTATAAGAGGTGAGAGCCCTTAAATGAATGTCCCCCACACATGGTACTAGATTAAATTCTTTGTCTACACGTAGAAGGTATCCATGCATATAAAGCTCACACATCAAATGTTGAGTTGTCAAATCCTGATCTTTTAATATCTAAAGGAATTGTACACTATCCTCGATCTCGTGACTAATTTCCTTATTGATTCTCTCCAAATAGAAGAAAATAAATCGCTCATGCAAGAACAAAGCATAGCTAGAAGCAGGAGGGCGACATGTCATTACCTCTTGTGCTAGGCTGAACATTTGTTCTTTGTCAGCCTTCAATTCTGTCACTTGACCCTCCAGCTGCTCCACCTTGAGCTGCTGCTTCGCGTGCCTCAATCGCAATATGTCTATGCACTCCACATATTCGAAGATAGCCTTGGATGCTTGTTCTCGGGTTCTCCTTACTTCATTTTGATATCGAACTGTGGTGGATTTCTAGGTTTGAACTTCAGCCGTCAGGGAAAACTCACGGCCTTTGAATAAATAATCGATAGGGTCTTTCTGAGTGGCAATAGAGGTTGTCGCCACTTTTTCCACTTGTGTTTCTACTTCAGCCACTGTGGCTTTGGGATTCTTAGCCCGTCGCCTATATTTCTTCACCTGTTCTTTAGCTGATGCACCTGTCTTCTCAGCCTCCTAACTTCTATTTTTAGCCACATCACATCCTTGAGTTGCAGCAGATATTTCTTCTTAATGGATAGCCTCCATTGTTCACATAACTCTATCCATTCCTGCTTGACCACCACCTCATATGGTACTATAGCCGGTTCAGCAGGTGGTGGATTACTCGAAGGAGTATCCATAGGTTCAATTGACGGGGTTGCTCTGCTTGGTCCCTCTTCCTCAGAAGCAACTGCTTCCTTCTTGACCACTACCTCAATCCGCTACAAAGCTGTCTCTGTAGGTGGTGGACTCACTGGATGGGTATCCCTTGGTGTTTCAACCAACGTCTCCCCTCCTGGTTCCCTTGTCTCAGCAACACCTGTCTCTTCCTCTCTTCTGGTTTCCTAGGGAAGGTCTCTCCGGGGGTCTGTGGCCAACATCCATGTGGCAGCTGGTCCCTTGACCGACCCATCAAACTTAAAAATAGGAGGAACTGCAACATCCTCCTCTACGCGTCAAGGAGAGTGAGACACCCTCGCCCCTCTCAGAATGGATAAATAAGAGGGGAATTGAAAGAATTTTTCTGCCTGGTCTACCGTGGCCTCAACTGTGACCTCGAGCTCTTTTCCTTGATCTAGAACAAATCCACTCTGGGTCGAGACTCCTCCTTGTATAGTTTCCTATCTCGTGGTTCATTCAGCCTCTGGCTCCTCTTGTCCTGGTCTATCTTCCTCCATTGGATCTACGGTCGACGCTGGTTCTTGTGGGACAACCTTGGCTGTAATGTCGATAACTTCTTCTACCTTAGCCTACTGCGGTACCTCTTCTCCCATTATGGTGTTGTCAATTTTCTCCCTTGGCTCCACAGTCGAGGTTGGTTCTTGTGGGACAACCTCAGCCATGATGCTAACGGCTTCTTCTATATCAGCCCTCTCTTGCTGCAGCCCTTCCTCTTCCATTGGTTCCACAGTTGAGGCTAGTTCTTGTGTAATAGCCTCAACTGTCCTTTCCGCTTCAAGTTCTCTATTTTGTTCTGACTCCTCGGTCTCCATCTCCATTTCCTCTAGTTCTTCTTGATCTATGTACTCATCTTCTGCTACCGGCCCTTCCTCCATTACTTCCGGCTCTTCCTCCATTGCTTCCGACTCTTCCTCTCTAGCGGCTATAATAGCTGCTATTTATTCCTCTATAGATTCCTAGAATGTTTCCCATGGGATTTGAAACCAAGCAATTGCATGCATGACCAATAGCCGAACCAGCCCGTGATTAGTGATAATTTCCACAACTTGTCGTGAATGTTGAGTAGATTACGCCATCAGCTGGAGGCTTTTTAGCAGGAAGAACAACATGTTTAATGAAAAGGCTTCCGACTGTGGAAACCGGAGATGAGCCAACACTCTAAAATAATATTTGAATACAGTGGTATACGTCCCTTTGTAGGTTATGTACTTCATTACAAAACCTGCTACATCACCCCATGGGTGTGGTAATGAATTATGGTCATATCCTCGCCATTTTTGGACAACATTCTCACCAACTTGCAAAAATGCTTCGAGGAACTCCGGGAGGTAGTTTCTTCATGAAAACCATCTCTGTCCTTGCTATGGTAGCCCACTGACCTCCACGATGGTTTCATTTGTGACAAGGATTTCTATTCCTTGAACCTGAGAACTCCCCTTACGTAAATTAAGTGCAAATTCAAATGTAACTGCTTCATTGAACCCCTGCAACCTATCAAGGTAGACGTACCAACTTGCATTTACAAAAATCTTCCATACTTCCCTGTTGTTTCGGGCCACTGTTGTATCCTCCGGCTCATGGTGCACAACCAACCCACCCATCATTGTAGGATGGAAATAACACGATGGATACAGTCGGCAGGTAGGGGAAGAGTGGCTGCAATCTGCACTACAGGGGTGATGATAACAACACATGGCCACAAGCTACAAAGGTAGTGAAAGTGATGGGTGAATTCTTGGAAAGTGCAACAATGATGGTAAGTTATGACAGTGTAATTGAATGATTACAATAATTAGATCAATTGTAATGGAGAAAGCACCGATGAGGTTTTTGGCATACGAATTCAAATCCAAATGCATCAGAATCATAACTTGACTCCCGTTCACATTGGATTTGGTAATGATGTGGTACGAATATAATTAATAATACGCCATCGTTTTCTTATGACGGGACCCCCCCAACTTAAATGCGGCCATCCGCGGCACGTAATAATCTCTTTAATGGAATATTTTAATTAAATCTGTAAGAGTCAGTGGGGTGTACCTAGAAACCTACCTGGCGATGGAGTAATAACAAAAATGATCGGCGGGGTAACAAGAATGGCAGAGTAACAGCACTGATGGAGTAACAACAATGGTGGAGTAACAACACCAATGGAGTAACAACAATGACGGAGTAACAACATCGACAGAGCAACAACAACGGAGTAAAAACACTGGTGGAGTAACAACAACAGCGGAGTAATAGCACCGACGGAGTAACAGCAATGTAGTAACATCACTGATGGAGTAATAGCAACAGCGGAGTAGCAACATCGACAGAGTAATAGCAACGGCGAAGTAACAACATCAATGGAGTAATAGACCCAGAGTAACATCATGAAATTCCTTGGAAAATTTTCTTTCAGCTCCTTATCATAATTCGATCATTATCCCTGCAAAAGGCAAACAAGTCAGTAGTAACAGAACACACACACACACATATATTTTATATTATAGTTTTTTTTTTTTAACAGGTAGAGAAAGCATTCTCTGCACCAACAACCATCAAACCAGAGTTATTAGAGAGATGTTTGGTGAAGTCATCCTTAGAAGATGGTTGATGGTATAATTTCAGACGATGTCCATTCACTAGGAAAGAAGTACGAGTTCCATCTATTGTAATTAGTCTAATTGTTCCATTGTCGAATGCAGCATCCACTTCATAGGGTCCCATCCAACGAGTGCGAAGCTTCCCTTTAAAATCTTTGAATCGGGAGTCATAGAGAAATGCCCAATCTCCTGTATGAAACACCTTATTCTTGATGAATTTATCGTGCCACTTCATTCTCTGCTGCTGAATAGCAGTAGTTTTCTGGACAGCCACTAAATGAATCTCATCTAACTCATTGAGTTGTTCCAACCGGTGTTTTTGAGCCTCTGATAAGTCTAATCCCACTTCCAAAGCTGTTCTGAGCATGCTGATCTCAAATTCTACTGGGAACAAGGGGGATTTCCCATAGACTAACTCAAACGGTGAAAACCTAGTTGTATTCTTCCATGTCGTCCTATACGCCCAAAGAGCTTCTGAAAGTTTCTGAGACCAATCCCGGCGATGACTCGCTACAGTTTTTGTCAAGATATTTTCCAATACCTTGTTTGTACTCTCTACTTGTCCATTCACCTGAGGATGGTAGGGAGTTGTCACTCCGTGTTTAACCCTGTATTTTTGCATAAGCTTTCCTATCATGTGGGATGTGAACTGTGCTCCTCCATATGAAACAATCTCCCTTGGAGTACCATATCAAGCAAAAATCTCTTCAAAAAGAAAATCTGCAACCACCTATTCTGTTGCTTTCGCCACAGCTTTGGCTTCCACCCACTTAGTTACATAATCGGTGTAGACCAGAATGTAAACCTTCTGGTGAGACGGTGGGTTGAAAGGTCCAACGAAGTCAATGGCCCACTTTTCAAAAGGTTCGAGGACTATCTAAGGTTGTAGTGGCATCTCATCTGATTTCCTAGGCTATCCCATCCGTTGACAACTGTCACATCTTCAGACATAATCTCGGGCATCACGAAAGATAGAAGGCCAGTAGTATCCCATTTGCAACACCTTGTGGCCTGTTCTTTTATCTGTGAAATGTCCTCCACAAGGGCCATCATGGGCAGCCTTCAGTATTTCATAGATGTCATCCTCTGATACGCATTGCTGAATCTGTTGATGAACCCCTGTATGAAAGAGGTACCCTACCATCCACGAATATCGGGTACTTTGATGAATAATTTTCCGCTAATCCTTGTTTGACAAATGACAAGGTAACTTCCCTGTAGCAAGATAGTTAGCAATATCTGCATACCATGGAGTGTTAGTAGAAATTGCAAAAAGATGTTCATTTGGAAAACTATCTTTGATGGGTGTACCTTCAGCATTATTTTCTAGTCTAGACAGAAAATCAACAACCACATTATCCTTACCTGGTTTATCTACTATGGTAATGTCAAACTCTTGAAGTAACAAAATCCATCTTGTAATACAACCAGGAGTAATGGGTTTATTCATCAAATACCTGATTGTTGCATGATCAGTATGTACAAAGGTGGGGTACCCAGTAATATAATGCCGGAACTTGTTGATGGTGTAGATGATAGCAATGAATTATTTTTCAGTCATTGTGTAGTTCAACTCAGCTGGAGCCAAGTTCTTACTAACATAGTAGACTGCATATGGTACCTTATCCACTTGTTGTCCCAAAACTTCCCCAACTACTGTCTAAGAAGCATTCGCATGGATATGGAATGGTAATGTCTAGTCCGGCCCTTGAAGGATTGGAGCACTACAGACAAGTTCCTTGATCTTCACAAAGGCTGCATTTCAGTGATCTATCCACACAAAATCTGCATCTTTTGTCAGCAATTGAAAAAGTGAATGGGCTACTTTAGCAAAGTTTTCTATTAAGCGCCTATAATAACCAGCACAACCAATAAAGCTACGAACCTGTGTGGGTGTTTTAGGTATCGGGAACTGCAATATTACCTTTATCTTAACTGGATCCATTCGAATTCCAACAGCTGAAAGTAAATGTCCCAAAACTATTCCTCCCTCCATCATGATGTGGCATTTTATCGTACTCAAAGAGGCGCGCACCCCTTTACATCTTTCAAGTACTTTTCTTAGATTTTCCAACCCCTCCTTGAATGAATCCCCATATGGAGTGAAATCGTCCATATAAATCTCAACACTGTCATCTACCAAATCAGAGAAAATCCCCAAAATTGCCCTTTGGAATGTTGCAGGTGCATTACAGAGACCAAATGGGAGGACCAGGTATGCGAAAGTTCCCCAAGGACATGTGAAAGTGGTTTTATCCTGATCTTCAGGGGCTATCTGGATTTGGTTATACCCGCTAAATCCATCCAGGAAGGAGAAGAACTTCTTCCCGGCCAAAGTATCCAAGACTTGGTCAATGAATGGTAACGTAAAATGGTCTTTTTGCGTTGCCTTATTTAATTCTCTAAAATCCACACATATCTGCCATTTACCATTTTTCTAGGAAGCATCACTAATGGGGAAACCCATTGACTGTCCGAAATGGGGTAGATAAATCCTACATCCAATAGCTTTTGAAGTTCTTCCTTGACAATGTTTTTTAGAGCAGGGTTCATCCTTCTCTGAGACTATCTCACAGGATGACAATCCTCTTTGATGTATATATGATGGGTGCATAAATTGGCAGGGATCCCTTTCATGTCTGTATAATCCCTGGAAAACGCTTCCTTGTGTTCTCGAAGAACGTCCAAGAGTTGTTTCGTCTGGGATTCTGACAGATATGGATTGATATTCGAGGTCTTCCCTAGCTCTATTCCATCGAAACGATGTCATGGGACGTAGTTGTAAGTAGCTCATCGAATCCATCGATTGTTTCGATACTCTCTTGCGTTTCACAGCTCAAGACAGACTCTAGAATTCATTGATTTGAGTTTGAAACAGAACAGGGATCACTAATAAAGGTAGTAATTGTATCATCTTTTGTTTTTGTTTTCAACTGAAGGGCCTATCCAATAGTAAGGACTGGCCTTAATTCCTCATTTACAGATTCAGATTCTGCCTTTAGTAAAGATTTCTTGCGACCTGATGGTTTTGCTGATGGACTAGGTTCTGCAGGAGGATATAACATTAAATTCTTAGTACTCTGTCCATTCAGGATAACCATATTTCCATATAGACACCCAATATAAGCATCTGCCATTGCCAACCACGGTCTTCCTAGAATCAGGGGATGGCCACCAACTGGGGATTGCGTTTGCAGCACTAGGAAATCCACAGGGTAGTGCCATGAATCAACTGAGATTGTAATATCTTCTAACTTCCCTACCATTTTAACCATGGATCGATCTGCCAGCTCTAACACGGTAGGTGTAGGTTTCAAGTTCCGAAGACCCAATGCCTACATAGTCTCAGCAGTAATGAAATTTATGGCAGCGCCCAAATATACCAGCACGTTTGGAATTTTTATTCCATTAATTTGCACGGTTAAAATTGGGTTCCCTTGATCCCCATATTTGATAGACATGATCTTCCCAATCATAAAATCAGATAGCTTCCCCACCACATGAATGGTGAGTGGGTCCCTTGATTTCTTTTTAGGCTTCTTAACACAATATTCCCTGAGATTTTTTGCATATATAGGTACGTCCCTCATAGCTTGCAGAAGGGGAATCTTAACAAACAAATTTTGCAACTCCCCTAAAAAATCAATCTCATCTTGAGGGATATTTTTACTCAAAGCCAACCTTTCTGAATAAGGTGGTTCAGCTTGGTGTTTTTGAGTAACTAGCGGTTGAGGAAGTGTATGACTTTTGTTGACTTGGTTTGATTCCTCTTCAACCATTTTTGGTTCCTTTACCTCACTTCCAACTTGTTCAGTGATATCAAGTGAGGGTTGAGCATCTACTACCCACCCAGATCTTAAGTTCATCTCATACAATTCGGTGGTGGAGATGCTGTATGAAGGTAGGTTGAGGGTGTCAGCTTGCTGAGCCCCTTTATTGTTAGGATTTGTATTGGGTTGGATGGGAAGTTGAGGATGAATAGGCTGATTACCAGGGGGTACATTAGAGGGCAACTAGAGTTGCTATTGTGGCATTGACTGGGGAAACTGCCCAGGAGGAGAAGGTCCTCGCCAGTTAGAAGTCCACGAGGAACTCGAACTAGCTTGAGGAGCCCATTGCTACCAAGGTGGAAACTGGTACTGGGGCCACATAGGTGGATAAGGCATGGACTGGGGACCCATATTAAAATTACTAAAATATTGGGATGGATCCGGAAACATACCTTGATTTCCCATTGACGGCTAAGGTTGCCATGGATTTTTAGGTCCCATAAAGTACAACTGCTCCATCTCTTCGCCTGTCCCTTGAAAAACTACTTTCAATCCTGGCAAGGATGGGCATGAACTTGTCACATGATTCAACTCACAGATTGCACACTTCTCTACAGAGTTTGATGGGCATTCCCTCTGTGGGTTTTTCTTCGTGCACTTTGGGCAAAATATAGCCATAGTTCTTTCCAATTCTAGCTGTTTCTATTTTACCTGCAGCGTGTCTATTTGTTCAGAAAAGGTTCAGAGGATATCAGTCCTCGGGATGTCCAGCAGATTTCCAATTTTTTCTTTTGTGACACCTCCACTAGATACTTTTGTTGATTGAATCCCTTGTTTATTCCTTGTAACTCCCCTTGAGCACTGGATGCACAATTTGCAGATGGTGTCAAAGTTCTCCTTTGATATATCTCCCTTTCCAACTATATTTAACAATTCCAGAGAGTCCTCTAAAAAGGCCCGGAGAAGGATAATTTCCAAAATGTCCTTATCCAGGTCAAAGTGACCTGATCTTTGCAATGTGTATTTAAAGTGTTCCACACACTCTTCCATATTTTTGTCCTCTTTCTGTCTAAACTTGAAAATTTCTTCCTTAATGTCCCGTGATTTACAGTAATCCTAGTACTTCTCCAAGAAAGTAGTTTTCATCTCCTCCCATGTTGTGATAGTCTTTCCTCCAAGACCCATAAACCATTGCATCGTTGTCCCTTTTAGCGAGAAGGGAATATTTTCAATTTCTGAGCATTCATTATATAATCATATCCCCGACACACAATGTCAAATTCAAACAAAAACGTGTCGGGATCTTCTAAAGTAAGCCCATGGAAGCTAGGTAAAGTTGTTAAAGGAATGGGCTTTGTTGGTGCGCCAGTCCCAAGATCCCCAATTGGGAAGTCAATAGTGGAGGTTGTAGGTGCCATGAATATCCTCCAATACTCACTGGGGATTTTAGTAGGCTCCACAGGAAATGATAGAAGGGCTCTTATCACAGGGGCTTGAGTTGCCTTAACAACACTCCCCCTATCCTTTGGTGATAGAAATGTCCCTACAATTTCTTCCCTTTGTTATAGACATACTTGGGCACTGCAACCCCAAACTCATATGTCCATAAACTAAGGGCTCCCTAAGAGGATCATGGTCAACTAATTACATCATTTCCCAGAAGTTCCACCTGAAAAACAACTCAAAACTGGCCAAAACTAGACCATACAGACTGCTCCATGGGCAAGGTGCAATGCATATTGAAATGGCCTTCTGTGGGGTGCGACGAGAGAGAATAGACAAATGGCAGAGACAGTTTGCAAGGTGGGTGATCATGGAATCTTCTAGAAACTTCTCCTGTGACACTTGCCTCTCTGAATTCCCCCAGGGATGAGTAAGAGATCATGAAATCTCCATGTGGAACCAAGAACTATCAGTGGAATGACACTAATCAAAAACCCAAAGCTGACTCACACCCTTGCAAGACATCTATAAATGGATCCCTCATCTGAGAGATCTAGAGGCTAGAACATTGTATTTTGTAAGGAAGTGCTGTTGGTTTGTTGGTGAGAAGAGACATTGCATTGTTGGGTGATTTGCTTGTTCATGAGGTGAAGAGGGCTTCTACAATTGGAAGGATGATGCTGAATTAGAAAACTGGGTTGTAATCCTCTCTTACATTACTATTAATAAATTTCTTTGAGTTTTCCTTCATATAATCTTGTATTTGTGAATCTTATTGTTTATGAATGTAATTGTATGGTTAATGTGTTTCTGATTCCGCATTGCTTATGATGTTTTAGATAGAGATGCATTGATAGTTTGTTGTTACTTTGACTCTACAGGTACTCTTTGGAGTGGGACAAGTAGGAGAGGAGTGGAAAATTCTATCAAGGAAAGGATAAATCAAGCTAGGATCAAAGCGGAAGATCTAGGTTGGTCCTCTTTTCTTCTCTTCCATCTATCACACTTAAAGGAACTCTTGAAAAGATTTCATTGTTTGCTTCTAAGATAGCTACCCCTCTTAGTGGGACTAGTAGTTCGAATTGACATTAGTTTTCCCTGAAACAAAATGGCGACTCCGCTAGGGAACGAATAGTTTGTTTTGTTTGTTTATTGTTTGCTTTATAAACTACAAATGGAGCCTGAAGTTAGCTAGCTAGCCTTTGAAATGCCTTTGCTATGCAATTACGAAGTAGATAAACACTGCTTCAGTCAATCTCCGGGTTGGTTTATGAACTAAACATCTGACTTACAAAGCATTCTAAGTGCCCTTGTGGTAGCTCAGAACCTCATCAGATCTTACCCTTATGCTTTGTTTTTACTGTCCATCATTACTCAGCCTAAATCATTGAACTTAGCTGCAAATTTTGAGCAAAAACCAAGCTCAGTTTCGCTTCCTGGTCCATCGCACTGTTTGTAACTGTGCAACCTGGATGCATCGCACCTCCCGTGTGTTGCAGGTGAGATGCATCCCTGTTTCCCTGTGTTGCAGGTGCGATGATTGAGTGATATTGTTTTTCTTCTCTGAAATTTGGTTTTTCCTCCTTGCTTTCAGCTTTATTCAATAGTTTTGCTGTACATGATCAGTACCTTCTTTCTGAAACCTTCTTCCTTCACATTATTTCAGACTCCATCAGTTAGGAATTGTAAATGTTTTTGTGTATTTGTCAATCATTTACAGTCTTCCTTTGTCGAAAGTAGCCTAATCAAACTGTCGTTTTTGATGCAAGTGTCGTAATTGTCATTTTGAATCAAAAGAAGAGTGTCGTAAAGTCTTCCTCTTCTAGATAGTTGATTGTTGTTTTTTCATTGTACTTGATTTGAGATTATTAGTATTTGAAGTTTCGAAAACAGTTTTCAATTCGAAATCGAGAAGTGTTGTCTTAGTCTTCCTTTCATTTTGAAAAGAAAATTGTTAGTACTGTCGCTTTGAAAGAAAATAGTTCAGATCTGTACTTAGCTTTCTTTTTTGGCATTCACACATTAAGAAAGTGGAAAACAAATACATGCATGTGCATTTGCATTTTGACTGTATGCGAAATTTAATTTAGGAAAGTGCATTTAGTGTGTGCTCTATGTTCTCTGCTGAAAGAAAATCATCATCTTCTTTCCTTTGTAGCTAGGATTTTCATTACTAAAAGAACATAAATGACTGTTTATCATTTTAGATTGCATATTTAGGAATTTAACATCTACACCACGCGGTGAACCTTGAAAGACAAACTTTTAAGCAAGATCAACTCTGAAATAAGCCTCAATGAACATAAAAATCCTTTGGAACCTAACGCAACACATCTAGAAATCTAGGCTAGAGACGTGTTCCGGTGTCGTAAAACCAGGTAACTATCGTCTTCATCAAAGGTTGCGTGATTCCTCCTCTTTGATACGACAAGTGCCAATACGGACTTGTGCTCCCCGTACCGTTGAGTATATATTGGGAGACCACAATAGGCTGATATCCTTTATCCTTAGGAAGCCGTGTCTGCCGCCCTATTGATCGTAATGCACTGAACGCAACATTCAGGAAGATTGACTGTTGTACATAAGTCCTTGGTAATTTCTCTATCATTTATCACCAAGGTGTATTTTTGCAATTTTACGATTGGTTTGGTAAACCCTCTCTCTAGACTTCCAGAGTAGTCACTTTCATTCCTTTTCAACTCCTTAAAAGAAAAGGTCCATCTGAGCACTTGTCACTTTAGGCTCATTAAAAATCGAAGGCGACTAGAGTCACCTTTATCCTTTTCTTGACTCTTAAAAATTGAAAAAGAAAGTTGCGTCAAAGTGTTTTAAAATTCATTTAAATCGGAATAACATTTTTCCCCTTTAATTTTTGAGTTGATCAAGTATTCCGCAATCGTGGAAGAAAGTCAATAAAAACTCCGTCCTTTGCGGAGGCTACCGAGTCAACTGTCTTTGACCCCAGAAATGAAACCATCCTGGGCAAAGCGTTCTCGTTTAACTGAGTCCAATTCACCTGATTTATTTGAAACTTGTGTTTTAACATCGTCAGAGACTACAGTTACTCCAATTATCTCTGGTACATCTGCCTTTACAGAAGAAGTTCAAAAGTTACAAGAGGACATTAGAAATGATCCTAGTGTAACAGTAGACACCTCTATTCCTAAAGCAGCTCCACCTAGGACTGATCTAGAAACTAAAGTTCACTTACCTGAACATCTAGAAGTTGAATTCCAGAATTCAGAAGGTGTCACCCCTCCAGTATCTGTTATTGCAGAAGCTACACTTTCTTCGGCTCCAGAAATATTTTACAGACCTGATGGTCTACCTCTTCCACCTGGATTGATTGCTATAGAAGAGATAGTAGAGGATCTTCCACCCAGTGCTCCAGTGCATTTTGGACCTGGGATCCACTTACATCCTTCTACTACAGAAGTTAGTTCTTTTTCATCGCAAGTTCTTGTCGAATTGCTAGGAAATATTTTGGATAGACTAAATATGTCTGAGAAACCATCAACATCTAGGATTGTGTCAACTAACACAGCTACGACGAAGCTTCCTACTTCCATTCCTACAATGGTTGCTGGTATACCATCTGTCCCAGCTAGTTTTCAACAACAAGCCGGAGTCTAATCAGAGATTGTTTCGACGAGATGGTCTGTTCCTATTTCTTCATCCGAAACTTCATCTGGTATTTCTTATGTTGAAACTAAGCAAGTTGATCCAATGTGTCTTCAAAGGCCAATCTACCCTTTAAGTACTGGATTACCGCCATATGGGGGCAGTATGCCTTTTCATTGTTCCCTCCTAGAGAACAACCATATGAGAGTTTACAACAAAATTCAGGTCAAACTAGAATTACATCCAGTGGTTGGGTACCAATACTGCCTCAACAACCAAGGGTTGTATATTCAATGCAACCAGTCCATCTTGTGTCGAATATTCCCACTACACCTGCTATTATGACTGTATCGCAAGTACAAGCGCTACCTATTGTATGTCAACCTCAAGTCTCTCAGGTTGCAATACAACAGCCTCTCGTCTCAGCGATTCAATCACAACCTCAGGTTAGTGCCTCCTTATCTGGAGCGACTCAAGCTCAAACAGGTACTATCACTCCGCATCTTGGTCAATCATCCAGTATTGGACAACAACAAATGGTCCAACAACCATGGCTGGTGCAATATCAACAACCGTAATTCCAGCAGTCATACCAAGGACCTGAGCAACAAGGCTTTGTAAGTAACGGGCAACCGCATTTCCAAAGCGGTTATCAACAACCATACTATAATGGTTATGCCCATCAACCTTCTCAAAGTTACCAACATCAAATATATTATATTGGTATGCAAAGACCTACTGCTTAGGTGATTCCATCTTATCCTGGGTATGCTTCGCCTAACCTGAATCAATAGTTTCTCTTTGTAGCAACTATAGAATTACCAGATCTAAACCGACTGACGAATGATCCAATTGATTACACCCCTTGGTGGCCTGCGATTCCTCACAAACATCCCTCTGATATTCCTAAATTCAATGGAAATCCAGGTGAAGATCCATCGAATCATGTGATGACATTCCATTTGTGGTGTTCATCCAACACCCTGAATGATGATTCGATTAGGCTTCGCCTTTTTCAGCGAATGTTAATTGGTTTGGCAGCTAAATGGTATATAGAATTGCCTAAAACTTCGTTTGATAACTTTAGCACCCTTTCCACTACCTTTTTAACCCATTTTTAGTTACCCATAAGGTATGAAACAGGGACAGAACTCCTTACCAACTTTAAACAGACGACAGCCACTCACATATCTGATCATATTCATGAGTGGCGACATCGTCGAAGAATGGTGAAGATGTACATTCCTGATCAGCTTTTAGTTGAATGGTTTATAAAGTCATTGTTACCCTCTATTACAGAGGATGTGGCTAAGGGAGGAGTTGTCACTGAAGAGCAAGTTATTGCTCGTGCATAATATTTAGACTTGATCTATACTCAGTCTGGCACGCTCAACGACAAAATTCCTGACGCTCATAGACCAGAATTTTCCGTTCCTCCCCCTCTTAAATCAAACAAAGACTCCTATGTCGGCGATGGTGTGATAGGTACGATGAACACGAAAACCACAAAGGCTAGATCTAAGAAATCCCGTACGGTTTCTAGTAAAAATGCAGATGAAGAACCTCTCGCCTCAGAGGTTAATGCCGTGTCAACCGACAAAGGCAAAAATCCTAAGCAACCAGGGGGCAAGAAGAAAGGGACAAACAAAAAGAAGAAACAGGAGGATTCGACTCTTGAGAAACCTTCTAGAAACCCTACTGGAAAGAAGAAACCTAATCAGCCATGTTTCATATGTGATGAGGACCATTACACAAAAGATTGTCCACATCAAGCTGAAGTCAAGAAGTTTTTCAAAAAGACTTCAAATACCTCAGCGGTATTGACTAATCCATTTCCAAATCCAAAAACTAACCTGGTTGCTAGTGATCGTGCTTCCCCATCCCAAGTGCTTATGCTATCCATCTCAAAATAGCAAAATGATGCTTTGATATCTATAAGGAATTAAGATTATGGAAATCCATAATCGTTGAACAACAAGGCTACAGATCAACCCAGTGGTTCGACAACGACTTCATCAGAAGTTGTTCCACCAATCATTCCTGAATTAACAATAAAACCACCTAAGGGAGTAGTACATAAATCGACATTTAATCCTCGTGCTCGAGCAGCACAAAATTATAATATAGTGGAGGATTTGGCCCAATCACCATCCGCCATGTTGACACTTGAAGTACTGCAGAATTTCCCCTCCCAAAAACAGGCTTTGTTATCAGCGATAGGTGGGATTGATCCAGCAGATTCCAATCTAGTGGCCTTTAATCATAAAGGATATGAACCTCAGTTACCAGCACAACTCGCTTTCCTCATACAGGTAAAAGCCCTCAACAAAACTGTTCATCGAACAATCATTGATGAGGGAGCATCTACCTATATTATGTCAATGATTTGCTGGAAAACTTTAGGCTCTCCACCCTTGTCACAATCATCAACAACATTAAAATCGTTCGATGGAAGAACATACACGCCATATGGGATATTAAGTAACTTTCAAATTGAACTGGGGGGCAAGACCGTAGAAATTGAAGTCAAGGTCATTGATGGAAACCTTGACTACAACATCCTACTGGGAAGGCCCTGGATTTATGCTATGGCTGTGTTGTGTCAACATATTTTAGAAATATTGCATTCCCCTTTCAGGGTGAAATCACAATCATTGACCAACTCACCTTCCTCTCCAACAGTTCTCAAGTTACCGGAAGCATTCCTTTGATCCATGGAAGCTCTCAGTCACTTCGAAATATCGGAGTAGGTCTCCTAAAAGACCCTTCCTTAATGGGTACTTTTGCCCTTCCACCTCCGAGTAATCCGGAAGAAGTGGCCATAGTGGAAACTTGTCACATGATATCTTCTAGATCGTCAAAGATTAAGAAGAATTCCAAACATTTTGTTAGCATGGACCATCTCCAGGTATTGTCCCCAAGCCCTATATAATTGTTATAGCAATCAATATTATAAGCATGGGTAGCAAATCCAAATCAACGCTCGGCAAGCATTTGGATAAATAGGTCTCTAGAGTATGGTACCTCTTCTGATCCTTGGTTGCATGTACATTCTACAGACGAAGGAATCATTCAGTCAATGATGATAGGAGAGACACCATGGGAAGATCGCCACCATCATTCCCAACCTCAAGATAACAACGAGGATTACTCTAACGACCTTAATCATCCTTCAGTTTTTGACTTTCTATCAAATACTGTAAATACGGTGGATTCAGAGCGAAATCTATCAATATTGAAGAAACTATTACCATTAATATCTCTACCAAACCTGATGTTGTAGAGAATATACATGTTGGCAAATCATGTTCTCCTTCAGAACTGGAAATATACTGCACTCTCTTTCTTGAATTCATAGATGTCTTTGCTTGGTCATACGAAGAAATTCCACGCATTGACTCGAGCATTGTTGAACATGAAATCAAGATGTATCCAGATTTCAAACTAGTATGACAACGGCTTCGACCGGTTCACCCAAAGAAAGCCACTTCCATTAAGGCAGAAGTCGAAAAAATTTTACATGCTGGTTTCATTTACCCCGTTCCTCTCACTGATTGGGTATCGAATATTGTTCCTGTCATGAAAAAGCAAGGAACGAATAGAGTGTGTGTCGATTACAGGGATGTAAATCAAGCTTGTCCAAAGGAAAACTACCTTACACCCTTCATCGACCAGATAATTGATGAATGTGCTGGATGCGAAGTCTTTTCATTTATGGATGGATTTTCTGGATACAATCAAATCAATATCTGCCCACAGGACTAGTTGAAGACTGCATTTATATGTCCATGGGGCACATTCGCGTACCACAAACTACATTTTGGTTTGAAGAATGCAGGGGCAACATTTCAGAGGGCAACGAACTACGCCTTCCATAACATCAAACACATTGTTCAACTGTATCTTGACGATTTATCGGCTCATTTCCAAAAGCAGACTGAACATCCGCAGCATTTGAGAGCTATATTTCTACGTTGCCGACACTACAAGATACAACTCAATCCACACAAGTGTGTGTTTTGTGTTGGGTCTGGATGGTTACTTGGTTTCGTAGTTTCTAAGGACGGAATTCAACTCGACCCATGTAAGGTTCAGGCAATCATCGACATGCCTCCACCTTCAAATTTTCTTCTAATTCAGAAACTCCAAGGGAAAGCAAACTTTCTAAGGAGGTTCATTCCAAATTACGCCAAACTTGCTAAAGGTTATACATGTCTTTTGAAAAAAGAAGTACCCTTCAACTGGGATCAGGTTGCACAAGCTTCCTTTCATGCCTTGAAAATTTCCTTAGTAAAAGCATCATTAATGTATGCTCCTGATTATCAAAAAGACTTTAACCTGTATCTCGCTACCACAGATACAACCATCGAAATGGTTTTAGTACAAGAAGACAATGGAATAGAACATCATGTGTATTATTTAAGCCGCAACTTAAATGATATGGAAAGAAAGTACTCCTACGTTGAAAAGCTGGCTTTGGCAGCTGTTCAAGCGATACAGAGATTTCGACACTATATACTCTTCCGCAAAACTACCATCTTGTCAGATTGCAACCCTATGACCTACATCCTGTCGCGTCAATTGCTAGGGGGCAAGTATTCAAAATGGATAGCCATTTTTCAAGAGTTTGATCTGGAATTCACCAAATCCAAATCAAAGAAATCTCTAGTCTTCACGGAGTTACTTTGCGACCTCCCATCATCGTCCAACGATTTAACGTCTAAAACATCGATCATGGATGAAACATTGTTTCTGATATCATCAAGCGACCCGTGGTACGGAGATATACTAATCTATCTCCAAACAGAAAATCTTGCAAGCTGGATACTTCTGGCCTACTATCTTCAAAGATTGCATAATAGCAGTAAGAAGTTGCCATGCTTGTCAAATTTTTGATCGCAAAACTAGATTACCACCTGCACCACTGCATCCAGTAGTTGCTGTTGGGCCATTCGCCAAATGGGGCATAGATTTCATGACATGTAACCCCACCTCGGCCGGGGGGCATGGGTATATCATAGTCTCTGTCGACTATTTTACAAAATGGGCCGAGGCGATGCCTACATTAAATAACAGTGGCGAAATGGCTGCTCTTTTCTTTTTCAATCATGTAGTCTATAGGTTCGGTGTTCCACAGGCTATAGTCACAAATCATGGATCATATTTTTGTAATCACGTGATGATTGAATTGACTGCCAAATTAGGACTGTCCCACGATAGTTCTACTCCATATTATCCACAGGTTAATGGACAGGTTGAAGCAATCAACAAATTCCTTAAGCGCATGCTGCAGAGAATGATTGGAGCCCACAAACGAGATTGGCATTTAATCCTGTACTCAGCTCTGTGAGCATATAGAACCTCGATAAGAAATGCAACCAGATTTACACCTTTTCAGTTGGTGTATGGCCTGGAAGCTGTCTTACTGATTCAGTGTGAGATTTCATCTCTTAGGTTCGCAATCGATCTACTTCCTGAAACTTCAGAGGAAGAAGCTCATTTCTTGGAACTAATCCACTTGGATGAAACCCGTCGTGACGCCGCGCTGGCTAACGAAGCACATAAGAAACGTGTAAAAACACAATTTGACAAAAATTTCAAGCGTCATGTCTTCTCAGAAGGTGACCTGGTCTTACTCTACGATCAGGACTCTGATAAATTGGGAGTAGGTAAGTTCCAATCATTATAGATGGGCCCTTACATTGTTAAATGGGTATTAGCAAAGGGAGCCTATGAGCTGGTAGATTATGATGGAATTCCACTGTCGCAACCCCGAAATGGGTTGTATCTTAAGCGATACTATGCTTGATCAAGTGTAGTAATCTCTTTATATGCTTTTGTTTCATTTTTGTTTTCGTAAAGAGTTGTCATTTTGGTTATGTAATCCACTTTGCATTTGTTGCAGATGTCAGAATTTTTGGAAACATTCATTGGGTACGCCGACGGAGCTAGTCGTAGAACGCGGAACCTATCTTCTATAGCCTGGGCCATCTTTGATCCAAGTGGTGAGTTAGTGAGTTTCAGGGGATATGTATTGGTCAATCAATGAAAAACATCGCTGAGTATAGTGCGTTGATAGAGCTTCTCTCTGATGCCATTTCACATGGCATACATCGACTTGTTGTCAGGCTAGATTCACAACTCATCATTCTACAGCTTACTGGCGTCTATTCAGTTTGGAACCCAGCTATCTATCGTATGTTCCTAAGAGTCAAGATTTTGGAAAGGCAGTTTGATTCCATTCAATATCAACACATTTCCAGAAACTTAAACACTTTAACTGATTCATTAGCGAATTATGTGTTAGATAGACATTTGCAACATTTGTAAAGAAAAGCATTTTACATCAACATTTGCATCTGGATCACATAACTTAACCAAAATAAACTTCGAAAATAAAAAATATATAACTATTTATAGTTTCACATAATGTTTTGTGTACAAGGAAAAATCAGTCATGCGACCAAGAAACTCAAAAGTAAATGCAGAAAAGCATCCTATACTAATGATGCTGGTGATAACATGTCACCGCCTGTGTGATCATATGTAGGAGCCTAGTCCATTGACTCAAAACGCCAGTAGTATGGTGTTGTAGCCTCAGAGGTAACTCGTTGGTCCTCACATCCTAAATACCAAGGGTAAGACCCTCGATCTAATCCTGCAATACTTCCAGGGTCTCTACTATGTCCAGATCATGAAGGACAGCCCTCCCTATGGCTTCTCCTATTGGAACACCAGCTGCCGCCCTTAGGCACGCCGCTAGTCTCACTGGCCCAACATCTGCACAAGTACATGAGTTCAATTAGTCTTGATAAATCACAAAAAATATTATAAAACTAATAAACAAAGATATGGTCAAAATCTTTACCTATCACACCCCACTGCTCGCCAACCAGCAACGCCAAATCTGGGTCACCTCAGAAGTCCATCCCGACATACGGGTACTCTGAGAAGACCATATCCTAATGGGCGAACCACTCAAAGAAGGCATCAGAGAAAGTAATCCTTGGCTGACCAACATGTCTGGCCATGAGATCAACCCATCTATGCATCCTGGGTTCCCTCAGTGTTGGCAATCCTAGTGAAATATGTTGTCGCTGCATCAGTGGGATCCTCTCTAAGGAAAAAGCAGTCAAAGGAACCATACTCGAAGTTCTTGGATCTTCCATTCTTTACCTTAGAGAGTTGTTATTTTATCACTGAAAAAACTGCCTCACACCAGTTGAATACCTTTGGTTCCAGGCATTCTAAAGCATACTTCACATAAGATCTATTCGCCAAATGAAGAGCTGCACTACCAGCCAATCTAGAAAAGGTGAATAAAATGGTCCTCAGAGGCCAATCAGTGATGTCCCGAATATTGATCTTGTAATCTCTACTAGGCTGAGATCCACCTCTACAAAGCTGATGGATATAATCTCTCATCGATTCGCCCCCAGGGGCGGATCCCGACAGTGAAAGAGGGGCACCACACCTCGATAACCCCGTCAAAAATTAGATGTCCTCAACTATCAGTGGGATGGATTTACCTCTAATCTAGAACATCTAGTTGATCGGATCCCATGCATCGAGGAAATACTGCAACAAGCTGATTTGTTGCCTCATGCTAGATATACGGAAGAATTTGAGCAAACCACAGTTTCGCAATGCAGTAACAGTACCCTGATCATGTAAGGAAATCATGTCTTCTTCTTCATGCTCGCGCTCACGTCACGTGATGACCATCTTGATCCAACAAATATCTAAGTCACAGACAAAATATGAATTAGGATCCAAATTTAAGCAAAAACAGGCAAGAATTTCATGAGAAATCACTATGCAAACTTTCCCATTTGCGCCCATCACACCCTGCCTTTGGACTAGGTGAGATGCATACTAACTGGCCAGTGTACAGCTCAGTATGCATCACACCTTTTGATATAGGGTAGGTGCAATGATGGGAGAACGATTTCTTCAAACACAGGGGCTCAGAAAAAGGGGAAAACTTGCTCAAAATCAGAAAATGATGGAATGAAAATGAAGAGCTCAAGGTTAGCTCCTACCTAGACCTAGCGGCGTGGAGAATAGTCCACCGGCTCTCCCGAAATCAGCTGATGAAGTTTGAGGTGAAAAACCACTCCAGAGCTCCAAATCACAAATTTGAAATGAAATGGTAAAAATGAGAGGTAAAACTACTTTTTACGTTACTATTCACGTACTTCAAGTAAAATGTTAGCTTTTAATTCATTTTTCAGGCATATATATGTGTATTTCTAATCAATTTGATGGAGCAATTGAGTAGGTTTAACAACCGAAGAAATAATCTAACGTGATAAATGGTAAACTGAATATCATTGACCAATATCAAGAGCAATGTTCCCGCAAGGTTCAATCTCGTTAAAAAATCAACGTCCACTGAGCACATGTTGGCACAAATTTCAAGCTCATTAAAAAATAAACCTACCATTGGTAAATAACCTTTGTGATCGCTTTGCTATCTGCCCTTTTGAACTTTGGTTGTGTTCCTTTCATCACCTCCATTCGTTTAGCCGACCATACGCTTCCACTTGATTGTTTACCCTTTTGAGGAACATCTGCGACGAGTGATTCTGATTGCCACCCTCTTCACATTGCCATGTTTTGAGAAGTTCCAAACTTACCTGGAACCAACTGCTACCTAGAAATACCACTTGTTCCTAAAAAACGAGTCTCTTTTAAACTCTTTTTAAACTCATTAAATATAAAAGATTGTCGATCTATTGGCCTTCCCAACTCGTTAAAGTAAGTGGAATGCCATCCCTCTCATATATTTTAATATTTTTGGACTTGAGGGATTATTAAACAAAAAGATCGAGTGCTTGTCTTTGTCGGCTCATTAAAACTATCGAAAAGTCATCCCTTTCGTATTATTTTATACTTTTTCGAACTTAAGGGATTATGCCACGAAAAAGGACTATTGGAGTCTCCTTTTCATCCCTTTTCAAACTCTCTAAACATGAAAAGGACCAAGTTATCTTTGTCATTAAAATCGTTAAAACAATAGCGACAAACTTGTCCACCCAGACAAGAACGAGTCTCACTGATGCTAGGCTCGCTAAACACAAAGCGACAGGTTTTCTCGAAGGGAAAATTATAGACCAAGCATATGTTATCCTCCTCAAGCTTGTCAAAAATAAAGAGGTATTGGTCAGCAATGACAAGGGAAATGGGAAGAAAACTTAAAGAAATTTATTGGTAGCAAGTCGCTCTTGAACATGACACTTTCACTCCATCACCGTGATTGAGTTGGGTTGGGTTTTTCCGTTCACCGTCACCATTGGTCCGTCGTGCCATCCATGGGGTTAACGCTACCAGTCCATATCAGTGTCGCCAATATGTTCAAGAGAAGTCATTCAGAGAATTCACCATCCAGCAAACACCTCATCCACTGCATTACATCCATGCTTCATTTTTCATGACCGCCATTCCTGAACCTCATATCATCAGATCGTTTTCACCTCCACAAAAATCATTTGCTCTGTTTCGCATCGTAGATGTGGGATACATCAAGGCCCTCCTACGACAGGTCACTTCTTTTCGACATCAGCTCATTATCCAAGAATTTGACTTAGAAACAACCCTTTTAGTACTTTGAAGCTTGCATGCCTCAATAGCAAGTTTCTCACTTCTGGCGACAGGTTTACATCAATGACCTTCGACTGAAAGACTTTGCGTGGTGTTCAACATCGGCTCATATATTCACACCACATGAATTGTACTGTAGTACCTTGAGGGTCATCATCATTATCGGTGACTCCTCTCGCACATGTTAACAACTTACATCATTGGCTGGTAATTAGGCGATGTCTTTCCATGTTCGACTTCAAAACACCTTTTCACATGGATCGTCTTGTACATCGGGCAAAGATTGGATGAGTTTTGAAGACCCTGGATCTAGTTTCATCCATCCGAGCTATGATATACTTAGGAAAATAAAGACATCAATTGTACACAGAAGCTGCACAGATAGTCATCTAAGCCAGGGAAGATGACTCTTCATGCGAAGAATCACCAAGTTTGCAATAGCAGATGATTGTCTGTCCTATGTACATGAAAATGAATTTATAAATCTGAGCATGGGAATGCTCGTGTCAGCCAGATCATGAAAATAATATAATGATGATGTATTATATTGTATCTTATACAAGTCACCTTCCAATACGAATACCTCGGATCCTCATGAATAAAGCATTTCACCTGACATCAGAAGATTTACGACCTCATGCTTTAGGGGGCTGCTGTTATAGACATATTTGGGCACTGCAACCCCAAACTCATATGTCCATAAACTAAGGACTCCTTAAGAGGATCATGGTCAACTGACTACATCATTTCCCAGAAGTTCCACCTGAAAAACTACTCAAAACTGGCCAAAACTGGACCATACAGACTGCTCCATGGGCAAGGTACGACGCATACTGACTGCCTAATTGGCTAGGTGCAATGCATACTGAAATGGCCTTCTATGGGGTGCGATGAGTGAGAATAGACAAATGGCAGAGACAGTTTGCAAGGTGGATGATCATGGAATCTTCCAGAAACTTCTCGTGTGACACTTGCCTCTCAGAATTTTCCGAGGGATGAGTAAGAGATCATGAAATCTCCAAGTGGAACCAAGAACTATCAGTGGAATGACACTAATAAAAAACCCAGAGCTGACTCACACCCTTGCAAGACATCTATAAATGGATCCCTCATCTGAGAGATCTGGAGGCTGGAATTTTGTATTTTGTAAGGAAGTGTTGTTGGTTTGTTGGTGAGAAGAGACATTGCATTGTTGGGTGATTTTCTTGTTCATGAGGTGAAGAGGGCTTCTACAACTGGGAGGATGATGTTGGATCAGACAGCTAGGTTGTAATCCTCTCTTACATTACTATTAATAAAGTTCTTTGAGTTTTCCTCCATATAATCTTGTATTTGTGAATCTTATTGTTTATGAATGCAATTGTATGGTCAATGTGTTTCTAATTCTACATTGTTTATGATGTTTTAGATAGAGATGCTTTGATAGTTTGTTGTTACTTTGACTCTACAGGTACTCTTTGAAGTGGGACAAGTAGGAGAGGAGTGGAAAATTTTATCAAGGAAAGGAGAAATCAAGCTAGGATCAAAGCGGAAGATCCATGTTGGTCCTCTTTTCTCTCTTCCATCTATCACACTTAAAGGAACTCTTGAAAAGATTTCATTGTTTGTTTCTAAGATAGCTACTTGTCTTAGTGGGACTAGCAGTTTGAATTGACACTAGTTTTGCCTAAAACACCCTTCTATCACAGTGGCTTGACCCTTCAGACCTCTTCTCTGCAATCTCTTCTTCCCTACTGGAATGGGCCAGTTCCTCAGATGTTCTACTTTCAACTTCTTCTTCTTCTACTATGAGCAACAGTACCCCTTTATCAAGTGTACTGTTGCTTATCTCTCCGGCTACGGGAAGGGTCTGCTGTATCAAATCAGCAAGGGGTGTTGTGGATAGCACTGGTTGATTTACAGATTATCCTTTTGATCTTGTGCGTATACCCAGCGTTAAAACAGCACAAGAAGATTCCTTTGATTCAGCTTTCGTGATGATTTGTTGGATATAAGTGTTCCTTCCCAAATCCTGTCCTCCCTTCTTTGGGGCTCTTCCTCTGCCCCTTTTATTTGAATCTTTGTTCATACAAGTGGATGTGATGAAAATGTCGATATCATCACAATGCTCAGGGCCTGGAGCAGGGCGTCAAAAGACCATTCCCTCCCCAGGACGAGAGATCAAGCGGAAAGGAAAATAACTTAAAGGGGAAAAAACTAGGGTTCAGGACCTAGAGAAGGGCGTCAAAGGACCCTTCCCTCCTAGAACAAGAACCCAAACAAAAGAAAAGAATACACACAAGGGAATCTGACACTCGGAACCTAAAGCAGGCTGTCCCTCCCCAGGACAAGAGATTGGGTTTTCCCAAAATCAAAACAAACAAGAATGCAAAATAATTTAAACTCAAGGCCTGGAGTAGGACGTCAAAAGACCACTCCCTCCCCAGGATGAGAGATTGAGTCTAAAAATCGATACAAAAAAACAAAAACAACAAAACAAATAAATCATTACGCTCAAGACTTGGAGCAGAGTGAGAAAACTCGTTCTCTCCCCAGGATGAGAGATTGACCTTCTGGTCGATACAGATCGTGTCTTGCACCTTGTTAGCCTTCCCCAGAAACGACGCCAAAGTGTTGGTGTCCAAGTATGAAAAAATTCGTCAACCCTTTTCCTACATTAATTCATCAATCCGGGTGCGTACTCTTTTCAAGGTAACACGCAAGGTATATGCAGGGGCAAGATTACACTCTACATCAACCAAGGGTTCGTGGTTAAGAAATCAAAACATCGTTGTAATAGTAATAGAAACAATTGCAGAACTTAAAAAGGCATTCAAAACAATCTATGTAATATGCAACAACAATAAAGAAATAAATGCAGCAAGTAAAACAACACACAAAAAGGAAACATGCAGCACCTGATCAGAAGAGTGGGCCCAACTCTCTAATCAGGGCTGCATTTACTCACAAATGAAGATTGAACAACAAAGCGTTATATTTTATTAATCTAAAGAAAATTGTTACAATGCATCCCCTGGTATGGCTAACCCCCCACACAGGAATGATCCATCTTTTATACAATACAGGGGGTGATAACATCTTCCCCCGAAACCCGGCAACTACATGCCCAGAAATATACATCAGTTCAAAACAACACTAATGCTGAGAGAGCGAGAACAGAAATGATCAAAAATGGATTGGGAACAGTTGCAAGTTGGTTATGATGTTTTAGTGCTGCTGAACTGGTGCCGTGAATCGCAAAACTGCCGCTATATGCTAGAAGATCAACACCTATTCTCTGGAATCTGTAGACATAACACATTTTAGTGGCTCGCATAGGTAAAAACCTCATGAATTTACTTCATTAATTAAATATTCCAAGAGATGGAGAAAGGAGGGTCACCTCATAGATTTAGCTTAATAGATACATGTTAATGGGTGTAAAAAGGATGAAAAATGAGTGGAAATGCAAGGAAAAGGTAGGCAACACTATCCTCATCCATAAAAAAAACTATCAATAGATATTTTCCATTAATGGTGGCATATGTATATCCATCAAACTATGAATGTTTGGACTAGTGTGCATAATAAAACATGCAACTATGAACCTGGTCATAAATAATCCCTAAAAGAGTCTTACCAGATTTAATGGACACTCCTTGTTAAAATCTAATCCCTTTGTTGGCACTACGTTCTACAACACAAATTTTACCAATTTTAACCAAAAACAATCGAATTTCACCAACGTCTCTCAATAAGTAAAACAAATTCTTTTGAAAGGAGGGATTCCTTGACATGATAACCTCTTACAATTTCAGGCTGTCGAAATGGTCCAACCTTTCTCACCCTCTCCGTGGGGTTCGATCCTGATTTCATTGACACCTACGTCCGCACTTCTTTGTATGATTGCCAACTTATTCCATATGATGACTCCAATGCCTACAATAATGATGGTTATTCCATAATCCAGTATCCACTTTCATCTTCAAGATAATCAATGAAGATGAGTGCAATCTTGATCAAGAATTTGATTGATTGGCTGACAATTTCCTCACTGGTTTTCATGAAAGTTTCCAACTGGAGGAACAACGGTCATATTAGAAATATGAGGAGATGAAACGCATGGTCATCAATGTCCGTGTTTTACTCTATGACACGAAATTTTCTCGCACGCCCTTGCCATCCTTAGCGAGCTAATAACACCAAGGAGGAGTAGTGGGTATTAAGTCTAAAACCCTTCTTATATGAGTCACCCATAGACGTCACCGAACTATAATTCGATCAAGAAGATCCATGCATGGGGAAGATGAGATTAACGAGATTTTTACGAGGGTGATTGAGCCACATGTATGTAGGGATAAACACTATCCAATTTTATTCTTTTATGGACATGATCATGAGGGTAACTATCAACTGAATGATTTTGCGACCAACTCACCCAACATTTGAATGCCTTCCAATCGATGGATAAGGCCAACAAAAAGGAAAATTGTGTAGCTTAAAGAGGAAAAATTTGTCCACACAGATATTTTCTCTAATAATTAATTTAGGAAGGTGTTTTTATGATTTAAAACTCCCAATCACATACACCCTTTCTAAAACTTCCTCACATGCACGTGACACTTCGGGAAAAACAATCACACTTGAACACAACACCCAATCTTAAAATTAAGTCACAAGGGAAGAGCTCACAATCAGTGTTTTCTTTAACCCCTGCGTCACAAGTTGAGAGAATCATTATGGTTTTTAATATCAGTTTCCGTGGATACAATGACTTCACCTGCCCATACCATAACACTGCAGATTGTGGAACCGAATTTCCTGGTAGTCTTAATCATTTGTGATTTAAAAACTACCATAATGTCCTCTTTCTCCATGGTACATCATCCACTTCCACAATGCAATATTGAAACGAATCAGTGGAACGCTCCGTTCGGTAGCTCGCAGAAAAACGAGAACTCATGGCTTACTCCATACGCAAATTTTATGTCGATGCCTTCTGTCGACTGTCAACACTCGGGAGAACCTTGTTCATGACCTGGCGTGCTACACCTTGATCATTTTTGTGAATGATTCACTAAATTATATTTGCGTTGGAGGAGGTCATGGAACATGAGATTCCAGTGGGAATATTTTGGATAACTTAAAATAAAAGAATTACTGAATCCTTCATCTATGGTTTGGTTCGCTCAGATAAATATCCTTATCTCCACGAAATAATATACTTTGATGTCATCTATAGATTGTAATAGTGAACTTTATTAGACGACCCACCCTTCACCTCCATCTGAGTACGCCTTTCTTTTTAGTGGAATAAGTAGGCACATCCACTAGTTATTATGATTTGAAGCAAACAAAACCTTTCTCTCTCTATAACACTGGATTATCCTTTTATCGAGAAGAATATGTAACAAATCTAGTTTTTTTCGTTAGTTATACCTCCCTCTATCTATCTATCTATCTATATATATATATTTATATATATATATATATATATATATATATATATATATATATATATATTTCTCAATATAGACATGTTGGCATGATTTCCTACTCCTCCATCTGCGCAAGGACCAGTAATGACTTTGTTTACTGCCAGACAGACTTATTAATTTATGATAGACATTTTATTATGATTTATAATAGAGGACAGTGCGTTTCTTCGTCCCTCCGTGGACATCGTAATTTTCATTGTTCAAATCAACACCATAAACTAATATTTATTAAATGTTGATTTGGTTATTAGGATTTTAATTTTAATTATTATGTGTAAAACTAAAATATACACAATCATAATCCACTTAATAATTACCAATCATAACAATAAGGGAGTTGCCTAAAGAGGCTAATCTCACACCTTCCACTCCGAGATTCTATATGACTTGAAGCTCAACTACCTCCGGATAGGAGTTTACATCTCAGAGCCATAATCGTTGTATTTGACATGGATGGAATTTTTCTATTGGAAATTATTGACCAATCTAATGGCCATTTCAACACTCGATGAAAGCACTTTTGGTCGCCTATTGTTGCAGAACAGTGCTAGGTCAAATGTGTAGGAGACAATTGCCTCCTCCATAAAAATATTATTACAACATGCAAGATTGCAACCTTAGTCACGATATATAATTGTCATATATATATAGATATATAGATATAGATATATATATCGAAATACTTTTCAAAATGCATAACTTTTACAAGCTCATTTCGAAGTCGCCTTCAATTTCACAAAAAACCTCCCCCAATAGTTCATTTTCAGATTTAGCTTCAAACCTTATGAATTCTAATGCCTCAAGGCACTACTCTAGAACTCATTGGAGCAAAACCTTACAACTCATATATATCTTATAGAGGTGGATTGGCCCATAGGCCGAAATGTTTGAACTTAGTGCTCCGATACCATTTGTAACATACCCCGTGAGCCTAATCTGAGAATTAGCTACTAGGCTTTCATTCTTTAATTTTTCTTTAGTTAAAGTTAAGATTCAACTGTCATCACAGGTATAATTATTCCGTCATTATATGAAAAAAATATTATTTATGCAACTATACTCATATTATTAACAATTGAACAACATCAAAAGCAATGAACCATACTCCCTAGGCACAATATTACATACTCCTATGATTTACTGGATCCATGATGTGGACTTCTAAATTCATTTATAATACTTATATGTCCGATCAACCCTTAAGCATAAATTACAATTTGGAGAAAGGAATTAATTATGGCATGCGACCAATACAATTCTTTGATGAATCCACACAAGCATTAATGGAACATTATCTTGAGCCTAATGTAGCTAGCATGGCCATGAATCATGATCGTAGTCCTACATGCATAGTCAAACGTGTTACTGACCTAACTCTTATGAAATATGCATCAATAGCTAAACTAACATCATTGGATGCAATTCCTATGACGCATAATGCATGGCATAGATAACCTGAACCATAGACTATACAATTTGAAGGATTATGCCATAAATGTTCCACATGCATCAATGTCTCATGCATAAATATTTGTCAGCTTAAACAAAGATATCACACAAGGTTAGAGGCGTATTATGTTCCTTCACTAACTCTACACTTGGATGCAATAGGAATCACATGCATAAGAATTCAATCATTCTCATAAATAAATATAGCACAAACATCTATACATTAGAGATGAACGATTCCAACACATAAAAATTAAGGAGTAAACATACAGTATATCCCATGCAAGTGAATCCAACTATATTAGAAGAGAGAACACCACTTGGAAAAACTGAGCACCACCAACCAACCTAGAACCGACTCTTCCTGTTCATCCCCGAGCCAAGGGTTCTTGCCTTGGATCCCTTGCCTCTATTGATCTCTTCAATGGGTATTTAATATCCTCTTTCATGATTTGGTTTCCACGAACGGCGTCTTGCTTTTATGGATCTCTTTTATCCATTTTCTCAGGATTTTCTCAGAAAAGCTTGCCTTTCTCTGGCGTGAGGCTTTTCCTCATAAAATCTTTCCTTTCTCTCCCACAAAGCTTTTATGTTTTTCTCAATGGATATTTATTTCCAATCCATCCAGCTTATCTAGAATTGAATCTAGAAACTTTATCGTGAAAGAATTATCCCTTCCCATTCACCAATGGGATTTTGCAAGAATCTCATCTCTTGGTGTCTCATTTTTTGAAGTGATTAATTATTTTATTTATTTCATAAAGTATTTACTTTTCTTGTTACACATCAACCCTAGCTTTTTATAGCTTAGGTTAGCAAAGTTTTACACACAAGGGAGGGGTTTACATGTATTTCTTGTTCATACATACGAACCATTGTATGGATTATTTATACAACTATATGAATATGTACTTATTTTCTTTACGGATAAATAAATTGTTGTATTTAATTAGTACAAAAATTAAACTCATACCATATCATCAATGACCCAATGATCTGATTATCACCCTATGAGTGACCTCAGTTAAGATTTACTAAACAAAAGGTATTACAGACTCATGTGTTGGTGTGTGTTCTGTGTTATTGAAACAACGGATCGATCAGATTGCCAATACACAGACATTTCAAATGGAAAGACAGCAAAGAAATTATAGTAAGCAACACAAAGACACACATTTTTTTTTAATAAGGAGTTCACCCTATTCTCCAGGGCTACCTGGTCCAGCTTCAGTGGTGGCCTTGTTTTATTATGTCTTTGATCAAAGAAATTACAATACAGGGACTCAATATGAGTTCTCCTGAAGCAGATTTTGCTTGGTAGGGTGGTTCTTGGATTCTCCAAGCCACTTGGAGTACACAGACTCTTGTTCTTCCTACCCGCTCTGTGACCCTCAGTCTACAGTGGAAAGAGCCAACTGTGATGCTCAATCTGGACAGATTCCTCTATGTGAAGGCTTGAATATTCAAGCTCTCTGGTGCTCGATGCTGCCTGTGGTCAGCTCGACCCTCTGTCTCCTCTGCTTAGCTTTACTGCTCTCTGTGCTCAGTCCTCCTCTTAGGGTTCACTGTTCACTGTCTCTCTTGGTCTCTTGGACTCTTCATTCTTTCTCTCCCAATCCTGTTCACTGTCTCCGTTCGTGGCTTTAACCATTTGGCCTCCATGCCTGTTCATTTCCTCTCCCGCCTGCGTTGATTCGCTTGTCGCCTGTGTGCTTGGAATTCCCTGTTCGGAATCAGCATGATCGCTCGAGAATTAGCCACGTGTCCTCACTGGAACAACGCTAGCCTATTCGTCGATCTGTTTCCTTCTCCATCGTGGCGGTCAACGGACTCCAAATCCCTCTAGAATTCAGCTTAATTCTCTGTCAGTTCCGCTATGTCTATCGGGCGGAATCTCAGCCATCCGATATGGGCTCCTCCATATCCAACGTCATTCGCACATCGAGCTCGGTTGACTTGCTCGACCGATAACACGCGATCACAGCGGTTTTTCTCTCACCGTCGCTGCCACGTGTCAATCACTGAGTGTACTCGCTCCGCTTTTTCCAAAACCTCTTACCATTCAAGGGCACCCCGGGTAAAACCGTCGGTTTCCAAGTCGTGGATCCCACCTTCGTACGATGGTGCCTTTTCGGTTCTCTGCCCATGCTCCTCTGGCTCCCAATGTGACCGAGTGCTTAAGCCGTACCATTTCAGCCCTGTTTGCCTAGCGATGCGCGTTAGCGCTAACGCGCAACAAATACCAGCTCCTTTTCCTGATCCGGGGCTCCCAGGGGCTACATCGACCTCCTGCGCAGTTTCCACGGGCCTTGGTCAGCGCGCTTTGACCGAGGTCCTCGTCGTCTCCACGTCGGCTGCCATGCCCACTGGTTCAGGGTGTTTTCGTTTGCTATTTTGGATTTCATTCGAGATTTTTTCGACCTGTTTTGGTCATGGTTCTATGACAGTCCTTTATGGATCCAATTCGGATCACCCAATAGTTGTAAAGTATATAGTTGAAGCATAAAATGATGTTCCACATTTACATAGATAATTTCTCCTTCAAAATCATAATTTCTTTAGTTCAAAAAAATTATAAGGAGACCTTCATGAGTTGCCAAAACTGTTGAGAATGCAACAAGATGATGGAGCTTAGTGGGAAGAAGTCGTGTTCACTAAGTGAGCCCGCAGGCTATTTTTGGTGCAAAGTCTATTTTTAGACATATGGATCATGGTCTATGAGTTGCAGGATGCTATTTGTGGATGATTGGTCATGTTGGTAAAAATAGATGGACTTCTATTTTTAGATATATGGGTGGATTCTATTTTTAGACTGTCAGGCTAAAAATAGAACAGTCGAATATTATTGTCTCATAATAATATTTGGACTATAAACATTATCTTATCCTCTTGGAGCACTTCAGTTTGAGCTACATATGTGGCACATGCAGCTGTCAAAAGGAATTACGCTTTCCTTGTGGGTTAGTTGAGCTATTGCATGCAGGACTTTAGTTAGAACTCATGTGGTTGAGTTTGGTGGAGTTGATGGAGTTGTGTTCAGTTTGACTTGGTTAAACTAGTTGTATTTTATTCTAACTAAAGAATACACTAGTGATGAGTTGTGTGAATTAATTATTAATTAATTCACTAATTATTAACTCATAAAACAACTAAAGAATACATCAGTTAACTCGGTGCATGTACAGTTCAGTGGAGATAGGTGTTAGAGGTTGAGATTGCTATCAGTTGTGACTATAGTTGTGCATGAGATTTGCACATGCAATGTATGGAGATTGCCCATGAGGCTTGCGTAGTATAACCAAATGAATTCGATTTCACAGGGTGATTGATTCTCTTGCAATATTGCGCAGTGGAGGCAGGCAAACAGTGGAGGAGATTTGAGGCATCAAATCTGAGCTAGTTTGTGTGTAACAGGTGGAGATAGTACTGAGTACTTGTAAGGAGTATTGTACTATGTATTGTTACATGTTCTCTATCATTATAATATACAGATAGTCTGGGGTTTTCAGCTGTATGCTTTCCCCGGGTTACATACTATGTTAATGTGTGCATGCAATTGATGTTTCATTGTTTTTAATGCTGCTAAATTGATGATCAACATAGAGGAGGTTATGTATTGTGCATGTATTCCGCAATAGTGCATAATTAGGATAATCTCTGTGAATAAGTGATTAATTATTCAAAATTTCTACATGGTATCAGAGCAGTTGATCATCAAATCTATTATTCGGAAAGTGTTTACATTTTATTTCTTCAGGCAGAGTCTGTAATTGGGCCAGGTAGCCTCTGGATTCATCCTTCCTTTGGAAGGTGAGATATCCAGTAAAAGCCCATACAATCAATCTCTATATGAGAAATACTTTGTTCTCACGAATTTTAGATCAGAGGCGGTTGAGTTTTGAGCTGGTGGAATTCGAATTTGCAGCAGTGTTTTCTTGGTATCAACGTGGCAATGTCTTTCAACGGATTGTGATTGGAGTATGCTCTTGAGAGCAACTCGAACTATATTGCATGGAAGGACATGATGGAGGCGGTGTTATATGATAATGGGCTAAAGGATTTCATAGAGGCTGAGGTCCCAAAGCCTACTAATACTACGAAAGTTGATGCTTGGCAAAAGAAGATAGCAAAGTGTCGAAGGATTCTGTTGGAGGGTGTGAAGGATCACATTGTGTCCAGCTTGCATGGAAAGGCTTCTCCATACTTGATGTGGAAAGCGTTGACAAATCTATTTCAAAGCAAGAGTGACCAGAGGATGTTGGCGCTCAAGGATAAACTCAGAAACATTAAATGCGAGAAGGGAGACAGTATGCCCAAGTATCTCACGAAGTTCACTTAGTGCAGGGATGAGTTCGGAAGTGTGTGGGTGACTGTTGATGATGAGGACTTGGTGAGCTTGGGTCTCCTTGGTCTTCCGAAGAGTTGGCATTCCTATCAAGACTCTGTCAGTGGTCGGGAGAAATTGCCAGGATGGGAGAGACTTTGGTCACATCTTGTGCAGGAGGAGATCAGGTGGAATACCAGGGATGGATCTTCATCAAAGGCACCTGATGAAGAAAATTGCACTTTGGCTGCCAAAGCAAAGAAGGGGAAGAACAAGAAAGCTTCTCATTCCGGTGCGAAAGGCAAGAAGTAGGACATGTCCAAGGTGAAGTGTTTTCATTATCACCAGCACAGACACTATGCCACTAATTGTCCGCAGAAGAAGAATAACAAGCAAGCTGCTAGATCTATAGCAGGAGAGGCCTTAGCCTCGCAGTTTGAGCTTGATTTTTCATTGATTGCATGCTTGGTTTCAAGTGCGAAGGTATCGGTGTGGTTCTTGCACAGTGGTGTGTCTTTTCAAATGACAGGAGATCGAGATTTGTTTTCTGATTTGGAGGAGAAAGATCTTGGAGTGCACATCGAGATGGTGCGATGATGGTAGATACAGTGCGACCAGTATCAGTACCATTTCCTTTGAGAGGGAGTCTAGTAAACCCTTCGTATTGAAGGAAGTGATGCATGTTTTAGGATTGAAGAAGAATCTTATCTCTGTGGCAATGTTAGAAGACAAGGGATATGATGTTGTTTTCAGCGAGGGAAAGGCTTTCCTACACAGTAAGACAACTGGAGAAACCCGGAAGATAGGGGTTCGAGTGAGGAACCTTTATTAGTTGCATGTAGATGGCAGCACAGCAATGGCATGCAAGGTAGAAGGATTGGTTAGCCGGGATGATGGCGAGCTGTGGCACAGGAGATTGGGTCACCTTCACCATGGAGCCTTGAAGATACTGCAGTAGATCACTACTGGGCTTCCTAAAGGCACTCTTGCACAATCAGATCAGTGCAAGGGGTATACTTTGGGAAAGTTTGTAAAAGCCACCTTTCACGAGAATGATAGTTGCACCACAACAATCCTTGAGAGAATTCACACAGACGTGTGTGGACCTTTCTCAGTAGCGTCGACAGCAAAACACAGGTATTATGTGATCTTTGTTGATGATTTCTCTCGAAAGTGCTGGATCTTCTTCATGCAGAAGAAGAGCGAGACATACTCTAAGTTCTGTGAGTTCAAAGCATTGGTCGAGAAGGTGTCGGGGAAGAAGGTGAAGGCTCTTAGGAGCGACAATGGTGGTGAATACATCTCTAGCGAGTTCAAGGATTTCTGCAGCGCAAAAGGGATTCGAAGAGAGCTCATAGCTCCCCATAACCCATAGCAGAACGGGGTTGCTGAGCAGAAGAACAGAACGATCGTGGGTGTTGCATGGGAGATGTTGCATGATCAAGGCCTACCCCTTCACTTGTGGGCGGAAGCATGCAATACTGCAATATATGTGCAAAACCAGTCTTCTCACAGGATACTTGGCATGAGTACACCCGAGGAGGCTTATTCTAGTAAGAAGCCTGATCTTTCTCATTTGAGGATTTTTGGTGCTAACGTTTACATGCATGTGATGAAGGATGCCATGAAGAAGTTGGAGCCGACCACAGAGGTTGGGATACTTGTGGGGTACACTGATACGCCCCACAACTATCATGTGTATTTTCCAGACAGTGGCAAGACTATTGTGCGACAGGATATAAAATTTCAGGAGGAGAAAGCCATGAAGTGTTCGCTTGAGAGGGAGCCACACTTGCATGCAGATGAGGAGCTATTAGTTCCTAGGGATGAGCTTTAGGATGTGGATCAGCCATGGGACGAAGTTCATGGAGTGGAAGAGACCACTCATGCAGCACCAACCATCAGAGGGTGAAAGCGCTTGACAGAAGCTAAGTGACTGGCTCAAGATGCAGAGAAGGTTGTAGGACCACCTACAGCTCAATGTAGACAAAGACAGTCACCTGATCGGTACACTAGATACATGGCTCTTGTGAGAAAATGTGTTGTGACTGAGCCATCCTCTTCCGAGGAAGCTGTGGAGGATCTCGCATGGGTAGATGCCATGGTGGAAGAGTATGATTCGATTTTCAGAAACAGTGCATGGGAGATTGTCCCAAGACCGGAAGGGAAATTAGTGGTGGGTTCGAGATGGATCTACAAAGTTAAGCAGGCAGTTGACGGGAGTGTGGAGAAGTACAAGGCAAGATTTGTTGCCCGAGGCTTTTCACAGATAGAGGGGATCGATTATGAGGAGACCTTTGCACCTGTCGCAAGGTATTCTTCCATACGGACGATTCTTTCCCTCTCACCGCAGATGGGATGGCACATTCATCATATGGATGTGAAGACTGCATTCCTCAACGAAGTCATTGAGGAGGAGGTGTACATAGAGCAGCCCGAAGGTTTTGAGATCTTCAACAGTAATTGTGTGCAGGCTCAAGAGAGTGTTGTATGGGTTGAAACAAGCAACACGTGCTTGGTACACACGGATAGACAGTGATTTCACTGGACTTGGATTATCCAAGAGTGAAGCGGATCCTAACCTATACCATATTGTGGTGGAGGGTAAGTTTCTTATCATTGTACTTTATGTAGATGATTTGATTCTAACAGGTGATGAGCTGTTGATACTTTCATGCAAGGATGATCTTGCTAAGGAGTTTGAGATGAAGGACTTGGGCCTCCTTCATTATTTCCTGGGATTGGAAATTTGGCAGCGTAGTGATGGACTATTTGCTTCTCAGGGTAAGTATGCTCGGGAGATACTGGAGAAGTTCAACATGCATGGCTGCAAGCCTGTTGATACTCCTCTTCTTGGAGGATGGAGGAAGGAGGATGCTACTTCAATAGAAGTAGTGGATGCCACTGTTTATCGACAGTTGGTGGGGTCGCTTATGTATCTGGTCAATACACGACCCGATATATGCTATGCTGTTAACCAGCTTTCACAAGCTATGGTTAAGCCAACCAAGCTCTTCTAGAAGGCAGGAAAGCATGTATTGTGTTATCTTAGAGGCACATCGGGATATGGTTTGTGGTACAGACAGGAGGATGAGGTGAAGCTATGTGGCTTCACAGATGCAGAATGAGAAAGGAGCCCAATGGACAGAAACAGCACATCTGGAGGGGTCTTCAATATCGGGTCGACAGCAGTTTCTTGGTACAGCAGGAAGCAAAGATCCATGGCACTCAGTTCAGTAGAGGTCGAGTATATGGCAACAAGTTTGGCTGCATGCAAGGCTATATGGATGACGAAGATCCTGGTCGGGTTGTTCGATTCATACTTGGAGCCTACTGTGATTTACTGTGATAACAAGAGTTGCATTAAACTCTCAGCTAATCCAGTATTTCATGATAGATCTAAGCACATTGACATCAGGTACCATCATATTAGGGATTGTGTGCAGCGGAGATTCATGTTACTTTCATACATTCCAACGGAGGATCAGGATGTTGATATCTTGACGAAGGCGCTCACCAGGAGCAAATTCGAATACCACCGAGGCAGGATAGGGGTTGCTGATAATCCATATCTTGTTGAGAGGGAGTGTTGAGAATGCAACAAGATGATGGAGCTTAGTGGGAAGAAGTCGCCTTCACTAAGTGAGCCCGCAGGCTATTTTTGGTGCAAAGTCTATTTTTAGACATATGGATCATGGTCTATGAGTTGCAGGATGCTATTTGTGGATGATTGGTCATGTTGGTAAAAATAGATGGACTTCTATTTTTAGACATATGGGCGGATTCTATTTTTAGACTGCCAGGCTAAAAATAGCACAGTCGAATATTATTGTCTCATAATAATATTTGGACTATAAACATTATCTTAGATATCATTTTGGGATTCAACTGCGTTAAGTAAGATCATTCACGTATGACCATTTCCATGAGAGGTAGTCGTAACTGACTAATTTCTCATGATTTTTGAATAGTTCACTTAGCACTCATTGCATCGGGTGATGCTCACAGGGGTGAAGAAGTGGGATTGAAACTAGTGAAATGTGGAGAACGAATCACATAGCATCAATCCACATTTCACTAGTTTCAATCCCACTTCTTCACCCCTGTGAGCATCACCCGATGCAATGAGTGCTAAGTGAACTATTCAAAAATCATGAGAAATTAGTCAGTTAAGACTACCTCTCATGGAAATGGTCATACGTGAATGATCTTACTTAACACAATTGAATCCCAAAATGATATCTAATATAATGCACTGCGTAAAACCCCCATACTTAAATTCAAAAAGAGTCAAGGGATCTCTACTTGAATGGTTCATGAGGCACAATACTTGCTAAGGTTTTGCAAATGGGGTAGCAAGCTAAGTGGGCTTGATTGTGGGGAAAAAACTCCACAGTTAAGCGCGCTTGAGCGAGAGGAGTTCTGGGATGGGTGACCTCCTGGGAAGTCCTGGTTACCGGGTGCAAGCCCCGGAAGTGATGATTGATGCTATGTGATTCGTTCTCCACATTTCACTAGTTTCAATCCCACTTCTTCACCCCTGTGAGCATCACCCGATGCAATGAGTGCTAAGTGAACTATTCAAAAATCATGAGAAATTAGTCAGTTACGACTACCTCTCATGGAAATGGTCATACGTGAATGATCTTACTTAACGCAGTTGAATCCCAAAATGATATCTAATATAATGCACTGCGTAAAACCCCCATACTTAAACATTATCTTATCCCCTTGGAGCACTTTAGTTTGAGCTACAGATTTGGCACATGCAGCTGTCAGAAGGAAATTGCTTTTCTTGTGGGTCAGTTGAGCTATTGCATTCAGGACTTTAGTTAGAACTCATGTGGTTGAGTTTGGCGGAGTTGATTGTGGAGTTGATGGAGTTGTGTTTAGTTTGACTTGGTTAAACTAGTTGTATTTTAGTCTAACTAAAGAATACACTAGTGATGAGTTGTGTGAATTAATTATTAATTAATTCACTAATTATTAACTCATAAATCAACTAAAGAATACATCAGTTAACTCAGTGCATGTACAATTCAGTGGAGATAGGTGTTAGAGGTTGAGATTGCTATCAGTTGTGACTATAGTTGTGTATGAGATTTTCACATGCAATGTATGGAGATTTCCCATGAGGGTAGCGTAGTATAACCAAAGGAATTCAATTTCACAGGGTGATTGATTCTCTTGCAGTATTGCGCAGTGGAGGCAGGCAAATAGTGGAGGAGATTTGAGGCATCAAATCTGAGCTAGTTTGTGTGTAACAAGTGGAGATAGTACTGAGTACTTGTGAGGAGTATTGTACTATGTATTGTTACATGTTCTCTATCATTATAATATACAGATAGTGTGGGGTTTTCAGTTGTATGCTTTCCCCGGGTTACATACTGTGTTAATGTGTGCATGCGATTGATGTTTCATTGCTTTTAATGCTACTAAATTGATGATCAACGTAGAGGAGGTTATGTATTGTGCATGTATTCTGCAATAGTGCATAATCAGGATAATCTTTGTGAATAAGTGATTAATTATTCAAAATTTCTACAAAAACCAAGCAGCTACAAGGCTACCATATCGTCGAGAATTGAGTAGAACATAGTTTGGATTTATGATCAATTGTATTGATTGTACAACCAACTATATGAATTACACATATTATTTATATAGGTCGTAGGAATGTTCATACCATGCAATCCAAATTCACCTTTCCCTAAACCCTTGCTCTCACCTTCTCTTTGTCACTCAACTATATGTAAAACCTTCTTTTCTTTATACTTTTAGTCAAACTAGAATCCTATTTTATTTTTCAATTTACTTCTGAATTAACTCATGTATGCTTGAAAAAACACCTTTTTAAATTTAACAATGACATAACAATAATAATAACAAGAAATAAATCCAATATCCACAATTCGATATCCATTATGAAGGCGTGTGTGATTCCATCTGCACTCAACCCGAAGATTACAAGTATTTCTTTCAAAATAAAAATTATATATATTATAAATATAAAAATTATCTTATATAATAAAAATAGAAATGAATATACATATTTAGTTAGTTTTACTTAAATACATTATAAAACATCAATATTCTCACTATCAATATATTTAGTTTGTTGTTAATATTACAACCCAATCTGAAGGAGACAACCAATATTTCACTTTCATTATCTATGTTAAGTCTTCATTAAAATAAATAAATAAAATCCTTCTAAATATTTCAATATAGGACTTAAATAAACAATTTAAATATTCATGGTACACATACATATATAAAATAATGTTGACCATAGGAAAATATTTCAATACTGATAAGAAAGAAGTAATAAAAAGTAGTGTAATTTGTTCCATTGTTAAACTTGATATGTGGCAATTAAACAATATTAATAATAATAAAAATATTTAATGTGGGTAATAAATATATTTTTTCACTATGTAAATTTAAGTAATATTAATTTGTATTTAAAACTATATTAATAACAAAACAACATTTTTATATGAACATTGTGCTTATAAATGAGATTTTTCAATGTCATTTACCTATATATGTATATTTTTATATGAAGAAATAAAAAAAAATTTGATGATTCAAATATTATAGAATATTTCAAGCGCTCTTACTATTTTACATTTCGGTCATTTAGTCTACATAATTCAAGTATCCAAGGATGTTTTCAAAATATTTTATGCTTTCAAAAATATAATTTAAATAATGAGAAATTACACATGGTGTATATGGTAGATGTTAAGATTGGTATTGTTGGAGATATAACTCCTACTTGTCTTATGAGTATTGAATGATATTCCTCATCATAACTTTAATTTTTATGTGAGTTTGTTGATTGTTCATTATGTTATCACTCAGGTTGTCCCTTGGCTCCTTAAGGGATACGGCCGAGGTAACCACAAACCAATCGTTGGGCTGCAGGTCCTAGCCTACCTGCAGTCAGAGAGGGCTCTCTCTTTATGATTTAACTTTGTTTTGGGTGATTTTAGGCTAGTTATGGACTTCTTTGGATTTTGTTTAAGTTTTGGTGGGATGATTGATGTTTTCAAGTAGGGAGGCATGCATTGTGTGAGAGGTTCAAACCATTGGGCATGGAGTCATGGAGTAGGGTTGCTGGTGCGTTTTCTTGGTCACAAGAGGAATATAGCGCAGGATAGCTACACATGAAACAATCATTCAAGCTAAAAAAGGATGAAATGAAGGCTAAGGAATGAAAGGCAACTAAGAATCTCTCATTCAGCTTAACAAAGGGAAGGTGAGTGAATTATATCTAGGAGCAATCAAGAATTCCTAAATAACAGTCATACATGAATGAAATAGAGCAAATATGAGCCATGAGGAATTCATATTTATGCCTAAATCAGAAGAAAACATATAGAAGTCACAGAAACTGAGCATAGAGTGCATCCAAGCAAATTCTAAGCTAATCTTTCTTTCTGTAACTTAGATGGTGATATATGTATGATATAAACATATATGAATTGAAAACAGAGGTGAGAAACACATTTTGGGCCATGTAGCAGCGCAAGAATTCTATATTTCACACTTCAGCCACTAATAACACAACAGACAGTCCATCCTCCAAGCTTTCCAGCAGTCTTTGATTATAGAAATTCTCAAACATACAGTGCGAGTCTAGAATGAGGATTATCAACCAACCAAACCTTTAAACAATGAATTAGGGTGGTTTATATAGGGAAAATATCTAAAAATATCTATTACAGCAGATCTTAAACAGATCTGAGGGAAATAAGTTCTTTAATTTAATCTTGTCCTGAAATTAATGCAAGGAGATATTTATTCGAGTTGCGCTGGAGGCAGCTGCATCAAAATGAGTTAATATCGTGTCACTATGGCTCTGTGCTGTTCATTTAGCCATAACTGTGATTTGGGCTTTGATCCCCTGCTCTTGAGTGGCTTTGATGTGCATTAACTGTGATCTGGGAGCCTTTAAATGGCTTCACCGCTTTCTTTGACTTTGCTTGGGGGCCTTTAATGTTCACCTGCTTTGATATTGCCGATCTGATACTCTTTTCTGCTTCAGTGATATTCTTCAATTTAATCTGGGCTTCATCTTTCCTCTGATACTCTTTCACAGTTGATTCGGGCCACTTTCTCTCCCTTGATGTGTCTGAAACCATCAAATCACCCCTTTTCTGCCCTTCCAAGGCAAAAACAACTGCTGCAAATGCTTTTCGTGGCCTCTGGAATGCTATCTGCGTTGGGCGATTTGAATATGAACATAAATGAAGAAATCCTGTCAAACTGCGAATTTTCGGGCCTACTGGTAGCCGAGCAATATGAAGCCTTCAAAAATTGCCTCAGTTTTTCATTCCGGGCTCTCTTTGCTGCGATTTTTGCCCTTCACACCTTCTTTCAGTGATGACATCAGCATGACGTCAGCGGTGGGTCCCAGTACGGCAGTGACGTGGCAGTACGGCAAGGATTAAATCAGCGATCGGCAATCGACGGGGACAGGGGCCAATGGCTTTTATATATGCAATGCAATGGGAGCGATCGCCGATATCGCAAAAGCGATAAGGCATGCGGCTGTGCGAAAATAGGAAATATTGTGGAAACGCCATATATTGAGGTAAAATGAGGTTAGCGGTAAAACTTAAGTTTTGCAATATAACCAAGTTTTACGGGGAAGCTGAGGCATATATGGATAAATAATGCAATTGCGATAATGAGTGGATCGCGACGCGATATGCTTTCGGGTGCGATACTAATATCGCATCGGCGGATGAGAGGGGGGCATGTATATATAGGTACAGAAACCTTGTGACTGCCGATCGTGAAGTCGCGATCGGTGGTTTGCCATCGGAACGTGAATATATGAGGGCCAAAAAAGTCATTGCCACCTCCGATAGCGATATCGCGTCGGAGGGAGGGGGATACAGATCAGAGGAATGTTTTGTTAATCGATGAATGCCTAATGCGATCGGAAGAAGTCTTAATGCAATCGGAGATGGGTTTTAGTGCATCAGATGAAGATTTTTGAGCTTTAGGAAGGGTCCTTGATGCATCGGAAGGGGTCCGATAGCATTTGAAGGGGGCTTTTGTGGTTTGGAAGGAGTCCGAACACCTTAGGAAGATGGTTTTTTTTTAGAAAAATGAAGGTTCTTACTAAGTTTCAAGTAAACTTAGTAATTTCCAAGCAATATTTATGGTTATATTTCAACCAAAGGAGGGGATATGTAAATAATGGGGATTTTTATTATATTTTTTAGTATGGGAAGGGGAAATAAGGAGGAATTTACATAATAGAGTTTAGGAGTTAATATGAATTTTCTGAAGAAAGTGCTAAGGATAGAAAACTTAGGCTTTAAAGGGGAAACAGGGCCTGTATGATAAATACAAGCATCTTTAAGCAAAGCAGATCTTTACTTAGGCAAATGCTATTGAATATGATGAATTTTTAAAGATATCAAGCAGATCTCAACATCTTTAGGGGAAGTTAGTGAATGATTTGGGGGAAGGAAGAAAGGGAAGTTAATCATGCCTCGCTTGAGCTGCTTCAAATGAAAAAGTGCCTCATAATTGTGATCTGAATAGATATAGCACTTGAAAACATGAAATGGATCACATAGCTTGACTCTGCCACCACAAAACTACTTACCCAGCCTACTTACCTAACATTTTTTCTTCTTTTTGGTTTGGGTGCACTTAGATTTGCAGAACCTGATTATCTTCTTTTCTTTTGACTGCCCTCCTATCTAAATGTACCCTTATCTCTTCCAAGGGCCCAGATTAAGCAGTTGGGCTCCTTCATTTCTCTACCTAGCTACTGATCTGCCAAGCTTAAGCTATTTGGACAGATATGCATTCTTTATCTTCTAAAACAAGCAATTTAAACCTAGGGAAGACAAGATTAAGTTGTTTGGCTTTCCTTTATCTGTAAAACTCTTCAAAAATGGTATGATTTTTCAGAATGGAACTTCTTGGAAATATGGAACCTTGCAGCATGCAAAGATGACATATTTCGCATGTAAAATAGTCAATCATGAAATATGAAACCTATTGCAATAGGAGGCTAACAGTGGCTCCACTTGGGGATGGTTTTTCAGGATGAAAAGTCAAGAACAACAGGTCAGAATGCCTTGATCTTCAATTGTTGCTGTAAACTGAAATTCTCCTTCTTCTCAACACCTTTGACTGAATTCTTAGAAGCTGGTATGCAGTATCCTTTTGAGCTGAATTGCAGAAAAATTACAGCTCTGCTTTTCGCCTTGTGGGTGCTTGTAATCATATTGAAATCCGCTTGAGCACTTCTTTGTAATTATTTCAAAAACAGAGATCTAAAATAGAACCTTCTTTGATCTTTCCTTCAAAATTTGCTACATTGTTCCCTCTTATTGGCCTGTTATAAGAAAAATTGCTGAAAATATTAATATTAATGTACAGATAGTATACAGAATTGTGCTGCCTTCAACAAATGGGATCATGATAGTGCTTTAGCATTCGGCCACTGACAGGGCCTTCTTCAGCTGTGCTGCCATCTAAACTCTTCAGAAAATATGTGTTGTTACCTTGAACAACAGAAATCATAAAGGGGCCTTTCCACAGAAAATCAAACTTGCCATGCTTTCCTTTGTCCTCTCTTCTTGAATCCCATCTCAAGACTTTGTTGCCTATGCAAAAATCTTCAGCCTTGGTTCTTTTGTCAAACATTTTCTTGAGCTTCTCTTGTAAAATCTGAGCTCTGTCATACACTTGCTCTCTTGTTTGCTGCAAATGGATGGTTTGGTTTATTCTTCTTTGGATGTCATTTGGCTCTGCCTGAATCTCTTGCAGCAATTTGATAACAGGGATTCCCAAGGAAGAGGGGAACTTGGCCTCCATGCCATAGACTAACTCATATGGGCTCATCCCTATGGATCTCTTAGTTGACAATCTGTCTGCCCATAGGTCATTTACAAGCTTTTTGTGCCAGTTCTTCTTGTTCTCATCCAAGACTTTCTTAATGATGTTAATCAGACTTTTGTTGGATGATTCGGCCAAGCCATTACCTTGAGGGTAATAGGCCGTGGAGTGACCCAAGGTAATGTGGAATTTGTGGCAAAAACTGATCATTTTCTTGGATTTGAATGCAGCAGCGTTATCTGTAATGATCTTCTAAGGACAGCCAAATCTGGACAAAATGTTGGTTTCAAGGAATTGGATGATGGTGGAGTCATTGGCTTGCCTACATGGGATGGATTCAATCCACTTGGTAAAGTAATCTGTGGTTGTTAGAATCCACTTATGCTAGCCAGAAGAGGATGGATGGATTTATCCAATGAAGTCAAGACCCCATTGTTGAAAAGGCTTCTCGATTGAAATGGGTCTAAGGGGCAAGGGCAGAAGCTTTCTTTTGCCTTCAAAGATTTGGCATTTGTGGCATGAAACAACAAACTTTCTCACATCAGCAAACAAAGAGGGCCAATACAAACCAGCCCTTAGTATCTTATCAGCAGTGGACTTCCAATATAAGTGCCCTCCACAGTCCCCTGCATGGAATTCTTTCATGACACTGTCAGTTTCATTCATAGTTAGATAATTCAGCAATATTCGTTCATGATTTTTCCAAAACAAGGCACCAGCTAAGACACAAAACTTTGATGCTTTCATCTTTAAAAATCTCTTTTTGGTTCTAGACAACCCTGGAGGAGCACACAGGTTAACAATATAAAACATATATCAGCATACCATGGGGATTGTAAAAAAGCTTGACTGATCTGTGGAGTCGCAAGCTCCTGTTCATTGTCCAGTTGATTAATATCTAAGGCTTGAAAATTGGTTTCGGACATCAGTTTGGCTAAACCTTGTCCCTTTATCAGCTTGGTGGGTTTTATCTCAATGTCATACTCAAGGATATTGGCAATCCATTTGCCTCTTTTTCCTTCTATGCCCTCTTGAGTTAATATGTCTTTTACAACAACATTTGGTACATAAGCAATCACATGTGAATATAAAATGTATATTCTGAAATCTTTGATTGCTTTAACAAGGGCATATGCTTGCTTCTCCATGATTTGGTACTTCAAGGGTGCATCTCTAAGGGCTCAGCTGAAAAATGCAATCGGCTTTTCATTTCCCTGATCATCTTTCTGCAAAAGGACAACAACAATGGTGTGTTCAGATGCAAATGAAAAAATGATGAAATCCTTATAAAATTGAGGACTTGTGAGGACTGGGGCTTGTGTTAAGGCAGATTTTATACCCTCAAAGGCTTGCTTGGCCTCTAAAGTCCATTTTACCTTGGAATCCTTCTTTAACATGCTATTTAGCATTCATATCAGCTCGGCCAAGTTTGGGATAAATCTCCTTAGGAAATTGATCTTTCCTAGGAACGCTTGCAATTCTTTGATGTTTCTCGGATAAGGGATTTGAAGGATGGCTTGAATTGGATCTATTCTAATCCCATCTTTTGAAATGATATGGCCTAATAATTTGCCTTCTTCAAGGCCAAATAAAGACTTCTTGGGGTTCAAGGAAATTCCATATTTCCTACATGTTAAGAACACTTGTCTCAAATGTTTTAGGTGCTCTTGATCAGATTTTGAGAAAGGAGTAAGGTCATCAAGGTAAACCACTAGGAAATCATGGATTTCTTTGGCAAACACAATTTCCATGGCCCTTTGAAAGGTATCACCTGCATTCTTTAGTCCGAAAGGCATCTTCACATACTTAAATGTTCCCCACGGTGTTGTAAAGGTTGTCTTGTCTTGGTCATCCGGGTGAACAAGTATTTGATTAAAACCTAAAAATCCATCTAGAAAAGAAATTCTTGAGGACCCCACTACTCTCTATAGAATGTGGTCCATTTTTGGCAGTGGGTATTGATATTTAAGGGAGACTTGGTTCAGATTTCTCAAGTCCATGCATAGTCTAATCTCCCCTGTTTTCTTCCTTGTGGGAACAAGATTGGATACCCATTCTGAAAATTTAATGGGTGCTATGATACCAGCTTCAAACATTCCTTTCACTTCTTTCTCAATCAAATGGAGAAGCATAGGATTGATTCTCCTTAGTTTCTGTTTGAAGGGCTTTTGATTTGGTTTTAAGGGAATGGTATGTTGAATAACAGAGATGTCATAGGACTTTAGGTCCTCATAACTCTAGGCAAATACGTCTTGAAACTCTTTAAATAAATCAACATATTTTGGTTTTTGATCGGGAGGCCAAGCCTTGGATAGCTCAATCATTTTGGGCTTCTATGTTGTCCCGATATTACAGTCTTCCACAACAGCGTTTAAGGGTTGCATCTTTGGCTTTTTGGGGACATCGTTTGAATCAAATATGTCTTCTAATGGGGTGAGGCCAGCAGGTAGAAAATTGTCTTTTAAATCAATCACTTCGGCCTCTGCTTCAACTATTTCATCTAAATGCGTTTGCTTGATTTCTTGCATGTTTTTCTCATAAAAAATGGTTGGGTGTAGCATTTGATTTGCTGCTTCAGCTGTTATAGATTGCTCATTTTGGCGCATTTGCTGTTGTGGGTCATCCATGGCATCTTCATCAATGTTTAAACTTGAGAATTCTTGCTGTAAAGTAAGAAAATTGTTGATTTGAGCATCATCCTCAAACACTTGCCAATCTTTGATATTGTTAGGGACAGTAGGCATGTGCTTTATCTCAGCAGTAAAGTGGTAATTGGGCTCAAAGGGCAGCTTACAAGTGCTAGCAAAAGTAGCTAGACTATGAGCATGCATGTTATGGTTTCTGGAAATCTTAGCAAGTTTGGATTCGGTGAAGGAATTGAGTATTTCTGTGGCAGCAGACCTATAAGCTCTCAGCCTATTCTCATTATAACAAAGTTACCCTTCATCTGTTGAATGATTAAATCAGAGTCACCTAGAATGGACACTTTTGCAGCTCCTAGAGCTTTGAGCAGTTTAAGGCCTAATAAGAGAGCCTCATATTCTGCCATGTTATTGGTACATTTAAAGTTTAGTCTGTAAGCATGACCCTCTGCATGGCTGTTAAGTGTATTGTGAATCAATATTCCTGCCCCTTCTCCTAGCTTATTAATAGAACCATCAAACTCTAAATACCATGTGATTTCTTGCTTGTGGTTAGTATTAAGAGTTTCAGTCATTTTAGGATTAGGCGGGCCTAGGTTTTGTGCTTCATGTGGTTCTTCTTGTATACTTCTTGCACTAATTGTTTTAACAGTTTGACAGGTATGGGCAACCGACTCTTGATTGGTGCATGTTTCTTGTTCTAAAAGAAAATGCTTCTCATCCGTGGGAGGGTAGCTATCATCATTGAACAGTATAAAGGAATCCATATCTGAATGGCTTGAGTAAATGGGAAAGTTTTGGGGCTTTTCCTCACTACTTACCACATACTTCATCAGTGTTTCTCTATACAGTCTCTTTGGTTGCCCAAAGACTGAAATAGTGGCATAGGAGAGGTCTAGTTTGAGAGATCCTTGGAGTTTTGCTCCCCAAGATCTTGATAAGAGTATGTCATACTTTGGTGGAATGTCAGCAACCACCACGTCCATTAGGATCGTTTTGTTGGGAAATTGGACTAAAGACACACAAAGGTCTTTGATTAAGCCTAAACACTTGACCTGACTAGAATCAAATGAGAATAAGTCTTTGTAGGGTCTAGTGACATCAAGGTTTAGCTTCTCCATTACAGCTTTGGGCATCAGATTGTGTGAAGCACCTGAATCAAACATAGCATTGTGCAATACTTTTTCATGAATGTGCAAACTCACATAAAAGGGTAGAACAGCTCCATGTCCTGATTTACCATTGACTTCAGGACCAAAAAGTAATTCAGGTCGATTATCTAAGACATTAACATCATCCATGTTCTCTGGTATTTGCAGTGATCTTTTGATTTGCTGCCTGTACACATCGTGTTTGGCAAGCTCAGAGAGAGGAATAGATATCTTTAGTTTACCAATTTCTGCTTCTAAATCAAATGATTTTTCTCACTGTGTTTTATTATTGTGACTAGCATATTTTCCCTTTTCAATTGTATCTTCAGTGATCTTCTCTTGACTATCAATGATTTCTTGAGATTGTTCTGTTTTGGTAAGGCTTTGAGGAGTGCTATTTACATTGTCTTTTGAGGGAAAGGATACAAAAGGCTGGTTATTAGAGGGTTGTATGTCCGATACATCCTATATGGTCACTTCTTTTAATTTTGGGTTTGTTTTATTAGCAGGTTCTGTGATAGCGGCCTTGTCCTTTACTTTCTTAGCTTGCTTGGCATCCTTTGGCTTGATGGGATCAGACACATCAATGGTTCTTGTTCTCAATTTGTATTGTTTATGGAATTCGTAGACAACTGAGTCATAGCCTTGTTTGAAGTCAAATGACTCTCCAGACTTGGTCTGAAATTAACTTATATCATGGTCATCTTGGTCTTCTTGGGTTAGGAATACTTGTTGTTCACTTTTCAAACCCATCAAGTTTATGTGAGTGTCCTCTACCTGCTCATTAGATGTGGATGCTTCAGCATAGTTTTCATGAAAATGAGGTCTTATATCATGGTCAGGACTTGCCCTTCCAATGTTTGGGTTCTGATTTTTTCTAAAGTTTGGATTTCTGATAGGATTGTTTCATTGTCCTTCCCATGAGGCTTTTGTTTCAATCGTTCCCATTCTATTTTCAAAGCTGTCCATACCTTTGATGATTGTGTCCAATTTTTTCTCAAAGGCTGAAGGTTCATCTTTGAAAGTGGTTCTTCTCTCAGATCTTGCTCTATTTCGCTTGGCAATCAGATTTGCCTCCACACTAACAGCTACATTTTGCATGTCTGGTAAGGTTTGAGGGGCTCTTTCCCTTAACTAATAATCCATGTCTGAATCAAATCCATCAGGGAATTTGTATAAAGCGAGATCAGGTGGAGGTCTCAGGTTTTGTGGAATAGCGTTGTAAACATTGTTAAACCTGGCACAATAGTCTAAGACAGCTTCTTGAGGGCCTCTTTTGATAGTGTCATACTTGGATAATATGTGCAGAGGATCCTTCTTCTTCTCTCATCTATTAAGAAATGCTTGGTAAAGGGCCTCTTGGTCAGCTATGGAATTTGCAGCAAGTGCTCTAAACCAAGGCCTTACATCTCCTGTTAAACTTTGGACAAAAATATTCATTCTTACACCATCGTCATCTATTTCATAACTCTCAAAATAGTCCTGCATTTTCTTGGTATGTCGCAGGGTTTTACCAGAACCAGTAGCATCAAAATATGTGATTTTGGTTTGATAATCCTGAGGCATAGCCCCTGGATTTGCAGGTAACTGTAAAGGTGCATATCTGTTAGCCATATTTACAGGGATAAGTGGAACGACTGGAACAACTGGAAGAACTGAAATAACAGTGGTGGTAGTGGTAGTCTGCACAGTGAATGGAGGTGTGGAAGAGGTGCTTGGAGAAGTGGATGATAAACAAGGGGAAGTGGGGTTTGAACGAAACAAAACTTTGACAGGGGTTGGAAAACAACTTGGCTGAATTGTTTCAGGACTAGAATTAGCTACCTCTTCTTGTTTTTGTTTTCTAAGGTTTCTAAAGATTAAATTGGGATTTTCAAAAAAAGCTGGTGGATTTGGGTCTGGGTTTGACCTGGTATTATGTGTTTTCTTCTTGGGAGCCAGCTTCTAACTTGTTTTTTGGAATTTTCTAGATAAGTTCCCCAGCGGAGTCGCCAATGATGTTATCACTCAGGTTGTCCCTTGGCTCCTTAAGGGATACGGCCGAGGTAACCACAAACCAATCTTTGGGCTGCAGGTCCTAGCCTACCTGCAGTCAGAGAGGGCTCTCTCTTTATGATTTAACTTTGTTTTGGGTGATTTTAGGCTAGTTATGGACTTCTTTGGATTTTGTTTAAGTTTTGGTGGTACGATTGATGTTTTCAAGTAGGGAGGCATGCATCGTGTGAGAGGTTCAAACCATTGGGTATGGAGTCATGGAGTAGGGTTGTTGGTGAATTTTCTTGGTCACAAGAGGAATATAGAGCATGATAGCTACACATGAAACAATCATTCAAGCTAAAAAAGGCTGAAATGAAGGCTAAGGAATGAAAGGCAATTAAGAATCTCTCATTTAGCTTAACAGAGGGAAGGTGAGTGAACTATATCTAGGAGCAGTCAAGAATTCCTAAATAAAAGTCATACATGAATGAAATAGAGAAAATATGAGCCATGAGGAATTCATATTTATGCCTAAATCAGAAGAAAACATATAGAAGTCACAGAAACTGAGCATAGAGTGCAGCCAAGCAAATTCTAAGCTAATATTTCTTTCTGTAACTTAGATGGTGATATATGTATGATATAAACATATATGAATTGAAAACAGAGGTGAGAAACACTTATTGGGCCATGTAGCAGCGCAAGAATTCTATATTTCACTCTTCAGCCATTAATAACACAACAGACAATCCATCCACCAAGCTTATCAGCAGTCTTTGATTATAGAAATTCTCAAACATACAGTGCGAGTCTAGAATGAGGATTATCAACCAACCAACCCTTTAAACAATGAATTAGGGTGGTTTATATAGGGAAAATATCTAAAAATATCTATTACAGCAGATCTTAAACAGATCTGAGGGAAATGAGTTCTTTAATCTAATCTTGTCCTGAAATTAATGCAAGGAGATATTTATTCGAGCTACTCTGGAGGCAGCTGCATCAAAATGTGTTAATATCGTGTCGCTATGGCTCTGTGCTGTTCATTTAGCCATAACTGTGCTTTGGGATTTGATCCCTTGCTCTTGAGTGGTTTTGATGTGCATTAACTGTGATCTGAGAGCCTTTAAATGGCTTCACCGCTTTCTTTGACTTTGCTTGGGGGCCTTTAATGTTCACCTGCTTTGATATTGCCAATCTGATACTCTTTGTCGCTTCACTGATACTCTTCAATTTAATCTGGGCTTCGTCTTTCCTCTGATACTCTTTCACAGTTGATTCGGGCCACTTTCTCTCCCTTGATGTGTCTGAAACCGTCAAATCGCCCCTTTTCTGCCCTTCCAAGGCAAAAACAGCTCCTGCAAATGCTTTTCGTGGCCTCTGGAATGCTATCAGCGCTAGGCGATTTGAATATGAACATAAATGAAGAAATCCTGTCAAACTGCGAATTTTCGGCCCTGCTGGTAGCTGAGCAATATGAAGCCTTCCATTTTGGTCAATTTTTTTAGCGATCGCGCATCGAAAACTGCCTCAGTTTTTCATTCCGGACTCTCTTTACTGCGATTTTCGCCCTTCGCGCCTTCTTTCAGTGATGATGTCAACATGACGTCAGCGGTGGGTCCTGGTACGGAAGTGACGTGGCAGTACGGCAGGGATTAAATCGGCAATCGGCAATCGGCGGGGACAGGGGCCGATGGCTTTTATATATGCGATGCGATGGGAGCGATCGCCGATATCGGAAAAGCGATAAGGCATGCGGTTGTGAAAAAATAGGAAATATTGCGGAAACACCATATATTGAGGTAAAATGAGGTTAGCGGTAGAACTTAAGTTTTGCAATATAACCAAGTTTTACGGGGAAGCTGAGGCATATTTGGATAAATAATGCAATTGCGATAATGAGTGGATCGTGATGCGATATGCTTTCGGGTGCGATAGTAATATCGCATCGACGGATGAGAGGGGGGCATGTAGATATAGGTACAGAAACCTTGCGACTGCCAATCGCGAAGTTGCGATCGGTGGTTTGCCATCGGAGCGTGAATATATGAGGGCCAAAAAAGTCATTGCCACCTCCGATAGCGATATCACGTCGGAGGGAGGGGGATATGGATCGGAGGAATGTTTTGTTAATCGGCGAATGCCTAATGCGATCGCAAGAAGGCTTAATGCAATCGGAGATGGGTTTTAGTGCATCAGATGAAGATTTTTGAGCTTTAGGAAGGGTCCTTGATGCATCGGAAGGGGTCCGATAGCATTTGAAGGGGGTTTTTGTGTTTTATAAGGAGTCCTAACACCTTAGGAAGATGGTTTTTTTTAGCAAAATGAAGGTTCTTACTAAGTTTCAAGTAAACTTAGCAATTCCCAAGCAATATTTATGATTATATTTCAACCAAAGGAGGGGATATGTAAATAATGGGGATTTTTATTATATTTTTTAGTATGGGAAGGGGAAATAAGGAGGAATTTACATAATAGAGTTTAGGAGTTAATATGAATTTTGTGAAGAAAGCGCTAAGGATAGAAAACATAGGCTTTAAAGGGGAAACAGGGCCTGTATGAGAAATACAAGCATCTTTAAGCAAAGCAGATCTTTACTTAGGCAAATGCTATGGAATATGATAAATATTTAAAGATATCAAGCAGATCTCAACATCTTTAGGGGAAGTTAGTGAATGATTTGGGGGAAGGAAGAAAGGGAAGTTAATCATGCCTCGCTTGAGCTGCTCCAAATGAAAAAGTGCCTCATAATTGTGATCTGAATAGATATAACACTTGAAAACATGAAATGGGTCACATAACTTGACTCTGCCACCAGAAAACTACTTACCCAGCCTACTTACCTAACATTTTTTTTTCTTTTTGGTTTGGGTGCACTTAGATTTGCAGACCCTGATTATCTTCTTTTCTTTTGACTGCCCTCCTATCTAAATGTACCCTTATCTCTTCCAAGGGCCCAGATTAAGCAGTTGGGTTCCTTCATTTCTCTACCTAGCTACTGATCTGTCAAGCTTAAACTGTTTGGACAGATATGCATTCTCTATCTTCTAAAACAAGAAATTTAAACCTAAGGAAGCCAAGATTAAGCTGTTTGGCTTTCCTTTATCTGTAAAACTCTTCAAAAATGGTATGATTCTTCAGAATGGAACTTCTTAGAAATATGGAACCTTGCAGCATTCAAAGATGACATATTTGGCATGTAAAACAGTCAATCATGAAATATGAAACCTATTGCAATAGGAGGCTAACACATTAGTTGGATTGGAGAAATTTATTCCAACTAAGTTTGTTGATTGTTTATTAATTGGATTGGAGAGATTTAACTGAACTAAAATAGCTCCTAGTTTAATGTTTAATTGAAATATTTGCGCAACTAATTAATCGTGTCTTTAAAATAGCATTTCTATTTTAAACCAAGACAATAATTAATACTAAAATAATATTTCTATTTTAAACTAAACCAATATTTTATATTTTATGATGATGATGATGATGGTTAACGTCCACTGAGACCAAACATTGGTCTATCGGACCTAAAAACAAATTATTTAATTTGATTTAAGATTTTATTCCTATGCTCAAAAAGCTTGGAGAGAAGCCTTCCGAGCTCACTATAATTTTGACATTGTAAAAAGCTAAGAAGATCAATATTGTAACAAAGATTGTGAAACTAATATATATATATATTTATTATAATACAAATATTTTTTTAGTATACAATTATTTTGTAAATGATTTATATTTATTATATCTGCAATGACATGGTATATAAAATGTAGCTGGCATATTAATTTATGTGTTTGAACATAATTTTTAAATGCCGACCATTTATGAACTATGAGGAGATAGATTCCAACTCCATTTTATGAAATATGAAAATGACAAAGTTGAAGGTGTATGAATTCGGGGTTCTCCTCAGGGATATAAGGGTTTCATGAGTTTGATGTTGAGCCGCCATCCAAGCACGAAGACCTTCGTGAAATAGAATAGATCTCAAATCCCCTACGGTATGACGGTTAGACAGTGATAGAGAGAAATGCTTTTTCAGGCTGTCCTCCGTGGAGATAAATGACGTTGATAGATAGACGGGATGACGGTGAGATGATGAGATAGCTGAATGCTGAAGGTGTGTAACTCCTCTGTGGAGCATAACTAGCTGCTCCATATGGTAGAGTTGTGTTGGCTGAGACCAGAGATAGATGAATGTTTCCTCAGGCTGGCTGGCTTCCGGTGGTGATAGAGATGAGGGTGATATAGATAACGGGTCCATAAGATACCACAGCTTTCGGTGTTCTATGATTGACCTCCGAGTAATGAGTAGGTAGTTCGATTCCTCTGATTCTTATCTTCCTGGTATCGCAATAAGGGGATTCAGAACAATAAGTTGAATCGCTACATAAATTTCTGTTATTAACAATAAGACTCATTGTTCGAGTAGGAATCCGGGTTTTTCCGTTCCTTCTCTTCAATAATAGTAAGAATTCGGAATGATACGAATTTCTCTTCATTTTGTTGTGCTTGGCGAATAAGCTGCCTAAGCATACTCCTTCTGATCTAGAGGGATTTATCCTCTCTAAGTCTTTTTCTTGCTTGGAAGAACGCAACTGTTGCGAAAACCAGGATTTTGGTAGGAGGCGGCACCCTTTTTTTTTCTCCAGTAGGCGGAACCATCTTGTTTTGGTTCTTCTCCACATTCTTTCCGGGTGATCTGGAAATTTTCCCGCTATTTTTTTGTTATTTCTTTAAAGAGCCGACAGCTATATTTAGTGACGTATTGTTTTTTAACGACCAAATTATAAGTTTTACCTGTCTTGCATCAACTGAAAACATGATTTGCTTATTGTTTTTAAGGATGCGAATACAATATTTAAAATAATAACTTTACCTGTCTTGTGAACTTTTCTTTTGTTTCTGTTATTAAAATAAATTTTGCACTGTGATGGCAATGTCCATGCAATAGCCACTCATATGATAGTTGATCATGGTATAGTTGATCATGGTCGGTGAGACTGATGGTAGTCGAGTCGTGTGCACCAAAGTCAATATTGTTGTTATTTATATATTATAATATAAATAAATATATGATAATATAAATAATTAGCTTGGAAATATATTACTTTTAATATTTAATTTTTTATAATTAAATAAAAATATATAATGAATGATGTATATTAATATATGATAATATAAATAATTATTTTTAATATTTTAATTTTCTATAATTAAATAAAAATATATAATGACTATGATGTCTATTAATATATGATAATATAAATATTTAGTTTGGAGATAAATTATTTTGAATGTTTCACTTTTTTATAATTAAATAAAAATATATAATGATTATGATGTCTATTAAGTTTAGTGTGATGTATTAAATTAAAATAAAAAATTACTTAATTTTTTTTTACCATTTTACTTTAACTTTTACTAAAGGTTCCTCTTGAATTGAGAGCTGTTGCTATAAGGCTATACGAGAATGTAATTGCCAAGCTAAAGAACAATGAGGGGTGGTCAAAAGATATTAAGTGTAACATCGGAGTTAAACAAGGTTGCCCCCTCTCCCCTACCCTATTGGAATTTACATCGATAAGCTCGAAGGTTATTTAGAAGAAGCAGGATGTGGTGGCACAATCTTAGCTGGGATAGTCGTTATCCTTCTTCTCTATGCTGACGATATTGTTCTTTTGGCAAGGTGCCCTTCTGATCTTGATAAGCAACTCAAGCTTCTTAAGGATTTCTGCTCTACCATGGGTATGACTGTTAACACTGACAAAACAAAAGTTATGATTATCAAATCCAAGAAGGACACTTGCGCTAATTTTATGTATGACAATAATAACTTGGAGGAAGTATATTCTTACAAGTACCTAGGAATTGATATCCATCACAAGCTCAACTGGAACCATAACATTGAGAAAAGGATCAATGGGGGATGGAAAACTTATTTTGGTCTTGAAAATAATTGTAAAACAACAAACCTCGTAATGTGGGATAAAAAGAAGTTCCTCTTTGAAACTTTAGTCACTCCTGTTATCTTATATGGCTATGAAGTTTGGGGCTGCAGCATCTCCAGAGAATCATGGAGAAAGATTGAGCAAATCCAGAAGCGTTTTATAACTTATAACCTGAAAATTAAAAGTAATACACCCTATCCTATTCTCCTTATAGAAGCAGGTCTTTCTCCTATTGAGAGCCTAGCTATGCTCAGGTTTCTGTTGTACAAGCACAAGCTCAATAACATAGACAATCATAGACTTCCTAAGCTAGCTTTAAATTCCAGCCAAAACCACCTAAGGCTTAACCGAGGATGGCATAAGGACACAAGGGCCTGGTTAAACTATTGGGAGATCAACGATAATGATGCTTTGCAAAACATAAATAACATTAAAGATATTGTTACTTCTAAGTTCAAAGAAAAATTGTGGTGTGAGAAAGATTTAGCGTCTAAAAGAAAATTAAGTTATTATAAGAAGGTCATCAACCCCACCCTTGAAGATCAAAAGTATCTCTCTATTTTAACTAGCTCAAAGAAGAAAATTAATATAGCAAAGATTAGAACGAATTCTCATGAGCTCCATAGTGAAACTAGCCGTTGGGCAGTTCCTAAAACGCCATGGATGGAAAGGATCTGCCATATTTGTGAGAATAGGAGCATCGAGGATGAAAACCACTTCCTCTTAGAGTGCCCTACATACAACCACATTAGATCTCAATTTCACAACCTTTGTTAAAATACTGACCTTCCTAGCCTTTTACAATGCCAAAATTATAGTGAACTCGGGAGGCTTCTCTCTAAGCTTTTTGAGCATAGGAATAAAATCTTAAATCAAAATAAATAATTTGTCTTTTTAGGTCCGATAGATCATTATTTGGTCTCAGCGGACGTTAATCATCATCATCATCATCATCATCATCATTATAAATATGGCTATAACACCATTGTTATCGAGCTTTTCTATAATTTTATGGTAGTGTTTAATAATTAGAAGAATATAAATTAATATGGAGAATTAAGTTGACTTCATGAAAAATAAATTTAAATATTTAACATTCATTAATATGATAATTTGTGCAACAAATTCACTTTTCAATTTTTAATTAAATAAAATTGTAAAATAACTAGCGTAGATCTATCTTAACTCATGATCTCTTAATTCAAAGTGAAAATCTTTCACGAGGAATTAATTAAATAATATTGTAAGCTAATAATATTGATATTGTTACTTCTGAACTCACATTATCAACCAATCCATTTACAATGTTATGGTAGTGTATAAATAATTTAAGGGAATAGAAATTGATTAATTTGTTGTATGTTTACATACTTTGATTTACATAACCACAAAGAGGAAGGGGAAAAGAAAGGAAGATTATAATTGTGATTGTTGGACTCCATTATGTGGCAATGTTTCATGATCTTTATTTGTGTTATCGCTCATATATTGTTGGAATCATGTGTCGATAGTAAGGGAGAATGCTTGATAACAAAGTGATTATGTATCGATGTAAATGAGCTTTTTGAATATGTGATATAGTTGTAACATTAAAATCACATGTTAGAAGTAATGTTTCCATGTCATGTGTCATGTGATTTATAGGTTGTTATTGTGAGTTCGGAGGTGTCAATCTACAAGTTGTTGATTCCTATGTTATGAGTTGGAGTCGTGTCATGTCCTAGTCATAGATCCACTTTCTTAGGATCTAGATTTGTGGAAATCAATTATTTATTTTCCTACATATACCAGATTTGTGGAACTCAGTGATTTATTTTCCTATATATATAAATGTTGGGAGCTTAATAAAATAGGGTTTGATTAGTGTTGTGTGTAATCATTCTCTGATCTCTCTCTAATTTATAATATGGTATCAAAGCCTATTTCGACTTGAATTCCTCAAGGCAAGGCAAAAAAGATGTGAGAAGGTATTGATTTTAATTGCTTTATAATTAGATTAGGGTATCTTAGATGTGTGCATGTAATGTTCAAACCCTTTTGGATTAGAGCCCTCATTTTTGCGATTGAAGAAATAATTATTGCTTCAGTCCAAGTCTTCCCAATAATTTGTTTGCAAGGCAAGAAGTTGCGATAGAGGCACTGCTTTTAAATTCGTGAAGCCTAAGTTTTTGTGGAGAATTGTGGTGATTAGGTCATTGCTACTCTGAGAGAGAGGACGTGAGCACTGTGGAAATCAGTGTTGTGAGGGGAATTTTGTTGGTTGTGACTTGAAGGAGAAAATCATTGAAACAAATCATTGTGTGGGTGATCCAGGTGAACATTGATGGCCACCTGCCAAGTCCACTTGGACCCCCACCATTGTTTCTTTCAGCTTTTCAGTTTCCTTAATTATAGCACAGTTTACTATTTTTAGCAGTTTTTCGAGTTCTGAACTTCCGGAGCCATTTTGATGACTTAAACGACATTTTGTTTGGGAAAACTAGGAGAAACATGGATCCATGGACCGATGTTTCTCTTCCAAAAGTTGTAGTTCTCGGACAGATCTTTCCAATGAGACATTGTGCACGTCAAACAGAGATCGTATGCCAAAGTGACAACCCCGGGAAGTTGATGTACCAATTTACCCAAACGGGGCCCAGTTTGGCGTTTCATCTTCTAAGGTTAGGTTTTTGTATGTTTAGGGTTTTCCATTATTTCTCAACAATAAATAGGCCTTCGAACCTCATTGTAACACAATTTAGAGGCATGTAGCCACCACATCTCTTCTCAGAGATAAGCTACCATTGCCCTAACTGGTTTATTTCCATTGTTGTTTGTAAGCATATTTCAGTATTTTACATTAATGAAATGAAGTATTATTTCTACTGCATCTCTGTGTTTATGGTTATCTCTGTAATTGGTTATGTTCCCGTTTAAATCCGGATCAATGGTATTAGAGCAGTTTGCTTTTTCTCTGTTTTTCTTTGCATGTCCTTGTTAGCCTCCTGTTGCAACAGGTGTTCATCTTTCATGATTGACATTTTTACATGCCAAATATGTCATACGTTGCATACTGCAATGCTCCATATTTCCAAAAGAGGCCAAAGAAGAGGCCATGAAAGTGTGCCAGTCTAAATTCCACTGTTGTATTCCAAATTTTGATGAGTTAACCATTTTTGAAGAATTTTCTGTTAAGGGAAGGCCAAACAGCTTAATCTTGGCTTACCTAGGTTTCAATTTCTTGTTTTATAATATAGAGAATGAAAATATATCCAAACAGTTTAATCTTGGCAGATTTATAGATAGGTAGAGAAACAAAGGAGCCCAACTGCTTAATCTGGGCCCTTGGAAGAAATAAGTGTAGATTTAGATAGGAGGACAGCAAAAAGGAAAAAGGATAATCAGGGTCTGCAAGTCCAAGTGCACCCATGCAAAAAGAAGAAAAAATGTTAGGTAAGTAGGCTGGGTAAGTAGTTTTGTGGTTGCAGAATCAAGCTGTGTGATCCATTTCATGTTTTCAAGTGTTATATCTTTTCAGATCACAGTTATGATGTAGTTTTTCATTTGGAGGAGCTCAAGCGAGGCATGTCTAACTCCCCCTTCTTCTCATTCCCCAAATCACTTACTAACATCCCCTTGAGGACCTTGGGATCTGCCCAACCAGTCCTGTTATCACTTCATTTTTGTAAAGCACCAAGTCAAGCTTTGACTTTCTTCTGTGAAAAGAAGCCACATTTCTTGTGTGTAAAAATCATGTCTCCACAGTTCATTCACTTCCTATGTCTAAGTTTCAGCTCACAAACTTAGCCTCCCCCCTACACTTCACCTCACAAATTCATATTAACTCCTAACTCTACTATCTAGCTCCCTAGATCATTTCCTTATCCCCTATTATACAAAAACTATATAAAATCCCAAAAATATTACATATCCCACCCTATAGCACTATAGCTATGTACATACAGTTCTGGGATATAATAGTTCACCTGGGGCTATTATGAACCCATCCGTGTCATAACCCTGGGATTGGTCTAACCTCTGGTTAGGCTAATAACCTATACCCACCCCTTTATCCTCAAAACCTTATAATTCTACCTCTGCATTCATTTCCCCAATGTCTAATGTTTAATAGTTTTGGTTAAACATAAAAATTAACCTGCGACCCACATTAACCAAGTTTTTTGACCCCCTCGGCGCGTTTTTATTTAAATATGTCAGGCGGGTCCCGTCCCTAACCCCATATCACCTCACCTTTATCGCAAGCCGTCTGATGCCCAGCACCCGAGATCAATGGTGGGTGGTAATTCCTGTGCCCCGATCTGCCGGAGTTTAACGTCCGGGGGATGGGCGATTTCCCCGTCGTACCCCCGCCACGTGTCAGCCTCTCGATGTGTTTGGAGACCCCTCCCCCAATACTTCCTGCACGAAAAAGCAGTGCGGGAGAAAACCAGATACCACCTTCCGCCCTCCTACATCAGCACCACGTCATCATGACGTCATCATCTTGCGTCGGCCTCCTGCCACCGTGTCCTTGCCACATCACCCCTACCGTACCGCCACGTCACCCGGACATACTGTTGACGTCACCCTGCTGATGTCACCCTGCCACGTCACTACCGTACTGGGACCCACCGCTGACGTCATGCTGACGTCATCGCCGAAAAAGGCGCAAAGCACGAAATTTGCAGCAACGGATGCCCGTAATGAAAAACCGAGGCAGTTTTTGATGCCACGCATCGCTAAGAAAAATAGGCCAAAATGGAAGCCCTCTCATGGCTCGGCTACCAGCAAGCCCGAAAGTCACAAAATGACAAGAATTTCTTCACGCAGGATTCATAAAAGGGGCAAAACAGTTCTTAAAGCAATAGAGGGCCGAACAGCAGCCATAAAAGGTCGATGGGACAGTTTAAAGAGTATCAGCGGTGAGAAAATGTGCACATTCAGTGCCAAAGCATATCAAGGAAGCAGTAAAGAGTATCAGTTAAATGTCTTTAATGGAAATCTTTATTTCCCAAAGCAGGTGAACATTGAATGGCCTCCAACAAAGTCAAAGAAAGCGGTGAAAGCCCATCAAGGCTCTTCGATCACAGTTAAAGCATTTAAAGCCACCGAACAGCAATGGATCAGAGACCAATGCGCAGTTATGGCTAAATGAACATCACAGAGCCACCAGGACATATTTCAGCTCATTTTTGAGTCGGTTGCCCCTAGCGCATTAGATAGATATTTGTTGCATTTATTTCAAATAGATGTTAGGTTAATCGCAGTTATATCCTCAGATCTTTTATGATCTGTTTTGTAGATATTTTTCTTATAAAACCACCCTAATTTACTGTTTAAAGGGTTGGTTGGTTAATGCACTCCAAGAGAGACTCGCTCTGTATATCTGATATGTTTTCCTTAATCAAAGACTGCTGAAAGCTTGGAGAATGGACTGTGTGCTGTGTATTAATGTTTGAAGAGTGAATTATGGAATTCTTGTGCTGCAACATGACTCAATAAGTGCCTCTTAACTCTGTTTTCATTGATATATGCTCATATTATACATGTATCACCATCTAAATAGTAGAAAGAAAGATTAGCTTAGAACTTGCTTGGCTGCACTCTATGCTCAATTTCTGTTGTTTCTTTATGTTTTCATCTGAATTGGTAATGAATATGAATTCCCTTTGGCTCATATTTCCTCTAATTCACCCATGTTTGACAGTTATCTAGGGATTCTTTATTGCTCCTAGATATAGCTCATTCACCTTCTCTCTGTTAAGCTGAATGAGAAATCCTTAATTGCTTCTCATTCCTTAGCCCTCATTCCATCCTTTTAGCTTGAATCATTGTTTCATGTGCAGCTAGCTTGCTCCATATTTCTCTGTTGTGACCAAGAAAACGCACCAGCAGTCCTACTCCTTGACTCCATGCCCAATGGTTTGAAATTCTCATATTATACTTACCTCTCTACTTGGAAACATCATCCTTCACACCAAAACTTAAACAAAACCCCTTGTACTCAATAACTAGCCTAAAATCATCATCAACAAAGCTAAATCATTAAGAGAGAGCCCTCTCTGATTGCAGGTGGGCTAGAACCTGCAGTCCAAAGATTGGTTTGTGGTTACCTCGGCCGTATCCCTTAAGGAGCTTTGGGACAACCTGAGTGATAACATAATGGCGACTCCACTGGGGAAAATCCTCAGTTAATTTCACAAATCAAGTTGGAAAGCTCCACTGGGGACGAATGAATTTTCCAATTGCTGTATATTCCTTAAAACTACAGATGAAGCCTGAATGTCAGCCAGGGAGCCTTTGAAACTGTTCTTGCTTTGCATTTACAGGAGTAAATAAAAGCTGCTTCAGTCAATCTTCATGCTAGTTTTAAGCTGTAGATAGCTATTCCAAAATTTGATCAGTTCCTTGCTAATTCTAAAAGCATTCACAGAAAATACCAAAAACAAGCTAGAAGCTGGCTCCCAAAAGGAACTCACGTTATAGAAGGTCAAATCCAGACCCAAATCCCCTAGCTGCTTTTGAAAATCCAAATTTAATCCCAAGGAACCTCAGGAAGCTAGAGCTAAGAGAAGATTTTATTCATTCTAGCCCTGAAACAGTTCAGCCAAGATGTGTTCCAACCCCTGTCAAAGTTTTATTTCGTTCAACCCCTACTTCCCCTTGTTCATCATCCACCTCTCAAAGCAGTCCTTCCACCCCTCCATTCACTGCACATACTACCACTACCACCACTGTTGTTACAGTTGTTCCAGTTGTTCCTGTTGTTCCACTTATCCCTGTGAACATGGCTAATAGATATGCACCCCTGCAATTACCTGCAAATCCTGGGGCTATGCCTCAGGATTATCAAACTAAAATCACATATTTTGATGGAACTGGTTCTTGCACAACCCTTTAGCATACAAAGAAGATGCAAGACTATTTTGAGAACTACGAGATAGATGATGATAGCGTGAGAATGAAGATTTTCGTCCAAAGTTTGACAGGTGATGTCAGGACTTGGTTTAGAGCACTCACAGCCAATTCCATAGCAGACCCAGAAGCCTTATATCAGTCATTTATCAACAGATGGGAGAAAAAGAAAGACCCCTTGCACATATTATCTGAATATGACACCATCAAAAGAGGCCCTCAAGAGTCTGTATTGGACTATTGTGCAAGATTTAATAATGTTTATAATGCAATACAACAGAACTTAAGACCTCCACCTGATCTTGCTCTATATAAATTCCCTGATGGTTTTGATACTGACATGGCCTATCAGTTAAGGGAAAGAGCCCCTCAAACCCTTGCAGACATGCAAAATGTTGCTGTTAGCGTAGAGGCAAATCTAATTGCCAAAAGAAACAGAGCTAGAATAGAGAGAAGAACCACCTTTAAGGAAGAACCCTTAGCCTTAGACCAAAAGCTGGATGCTATTATCAGTGGCATGCACAGGCTGGGAGACAGAGTAGAGAGTGTTGAGAGGAAATCATCATGGGAAGGACAACAACCTAATACCATAAGGAACCCAAATTTCTGAAAAACTCAGAACACAAATGCTGGTAGATCTAGTCTAGACCATGATGTAAGGCCTCCTTTTCATGAAAATTATGTTGAACCATCTACATCTAGTGAGCCCACACAGGACACTCACATGAACTTGGTGGATTTGAAGGCTGAGCAACAAATTTTCCTAACCCAACAAGACCAAGATGAGCATGACTTTAATCGATTTCAAACTAAATCTGGTGAGTCTTTTGACTTTAAACAGGGTTATGATTCAGCTGTTTATGAGGTCCACAAACAGTATAAGTTAAGGACAAGAACCATAGATGTGCCCGAAAAGGTTAAACCAAATGATACCAAGCAGCCGAAGAAGATCAAAGAAAAGGTTGCCCTCATAGAAACTGTTGATAAAACAGTCCCTAATCCAAAGGATGTCACCATAGAGGATGTCACAGACATGCAGTCCTCTAATGATCAGCCTCTGCCACCTTCTTCCTCGAAAGAGAACTCGAACAACGTTCCAAAAAGCCCTCCTAAAACTGAGAAACCGCAAGCAATCACTTCCCATAACGCTGATAAACAAGAGCAAATTGCTGATACTCCAATGGAAAAAGGGAAGCCTGCCTCTCACAATACTAAAACCCAATCTGAAAAATCATTTGATTTAGAGGCAGAAATAGGTAAATTGAAGATATCTGTCCCTCTCTCGGAACTTGCCAAACATGATGTGTATAGGCAACAAATTCAAAGATCACTTCAAATGCCAGAGGTCAAGGATGATGTGAATGTTCTAGATGATACCCCTGAACTGTTGTTCGGTCCAGAAGTTAATGGAAAATCAACATATGGATCTGTTTTACCCTTTTATGTCAGTTTACATATACATGACAAAGTCTTGCACAATGCTATGTTTGACTCAGGTGCCTCACACAATCTTATGCCCAAAGCTGTAATGGAGAAGCTAAACCTTGATGTCACTAGGCCATACAAAGATCTATTCTCCTTTGACTCAAGTCAAGTCAAGTGTTTAGGCCTCATCAAAGACTTGTGTGTCTCCTTAGTCCAATATCCCAACAAAACAATCCTCATGGATGTGGTGGTTGCTGACATTCCACCAAAGTATGGCATGCTACTATCAAGATCTTGGGGAGCAAAACTCCAAGGATCTCTCCAACTAGACCTCTCTTATGCTACTATATCTGTCTTTTGGCAACCAAAGAGACTGTATAGAGAAACACTGATGAAATATGTGGTAACTAGTGAGGACAAGCCCCAAAATTTTCCTATTTATTCAATCCATTCTGATATGGATTCTTTTATTTTATTTAATGAGGAAGAAAGTCCTCCCACTGATCATAAGCCGTTGGATTTAGAACTGGACACACACATCAATGAAGAATCGATTGCCCATACTGATGAAACTGTCAAAACAATCAAGGAAACCAGCATACAAAAAGAACCTCCCCAAATAGAAAATTCAAATCTGCCCACTGCAAGAATGATTGAAACTCTAGATACTAACCACAAGCAAGAAATCACATGGTATTTAGAGTTTGATGGCTCTGTTAACAAGTTAGGAGCAGGGGCAGGTGTATGGATTCACAATACACATAATAATCATGCAGAAGGCCATGCCTATAGATTGAATTTCAAATGCACCAATAACATGGCAGAGTATGAGGCTCTCCTTTTAGGCCTTAAACTACTCAAAGCTCTAGGAGCTGGAAAAGTGTCCATTCTAGGTGACTCTGATTTAATCATACAACAAATGAAAGGCAACTTTGTTACCAATGACAATAGAATGAGGGCTTATAGGAATACTGCCACTAATACACTCAATGCATTCACTGAATCCAAGCTTGCCAAGATCTAAAGAAATCATAACATTCATGCACAAAGCCAAGCCACTTTTTCTAGTACATGCAAGCTTCCCTTTGAGCCAAATCGCCATTTCACTGCTGAGATAAAACATAGGCCTGCTATCCCAAATAATGTTAAAGATTGGCAAGTGTTCGAAAATGATGCCCAAAATAACAATTTCCTCACTCTTGAGCATGAGTTTTCAAATATTAACATTGACATGGATGCTATGACGGATGAACAACAGCAAACAAATGAAAATCAGCAGGCTGTAACAGCCGTAACAGCCAAACAAATGTTAAACCAACTATTTTTGACAATACAAACATAGAAGAGCTGAAACAGATGCATTTGGAGGAAATAGCCGAAGCAGAGGCCGAGATTGTTGATCTAAAAGATAACTTTTTTCCCGCTGGCCTCACTCCATTAGAAGATATGTTTGATACAAATGATGTTCCCAAAAAGCCAAAAATGCAGCCCCTAAACGCTGCTATAGAAGAACACAACATTGGGACAGAAGAGAAGCCCAAAATGATCAAATTATCTCAATCCTTGCCACCCGATAAAAAGCCCAAATATGTTGATTTGTTCAAATAATTCCAAGATGTATTTGCTTGGAGTTATGAGGACTTGAAGTCCTATGACACCTCAGTGATCCAACACACCATTCCCTTAAAACCAAATCAAAAGCCCTTCAAACAAAAATTAAGGAGAATCAATCCTGTGCTTCTCCCTTTGATTGAAAAGGAAGTACAAAGAATGTTTGAAGCATGTACCATAGCACCCATCAGATTTGATGAATGGGTATCCAATCTTGTTCCCACAAGAAAGAAAACAGGTGAGATTAGGCTATGTGTAGATCTGAGAAATTTAAACCAAGTCTCCCTAAAAGACCACTACCCATTGCCCAAAATGGATAACATTCTACAAAGAGTAGTGGGGTCATCTAGAATCTCTTTGCTAGATGGCTTTTTAGGTTTCAATCAAATACTGGTTCACCCGGATGACCAAGAAAAGACAGCATTTACCACACCGTGGGAAACATTTAAGTATGTGAAGATGCCTTTCGGACTTAAAAACGCTGGTGCTACCTTTCAAAGGGCAATGGATATTGCATTTACCAAGGAAATACATGATTTCCTAGTTGTCTATCTTGATGACCTTACCCCTTTCTCCAAATCTGATCAAGAGCACCTCAAACACCTAAGGCAAATATTCATGACATGTAGGAAATACAACATTTCCTTGAACCCCAAGAAGTCTCTATTTGGCCTTGAAGAAGGCAAACTTCTTGGCCATATCATATCAAAGGACGGGATTAGAATAGATCCGGAAAGGATCCAAGCCATCCTCCAAATCCCATATCCAAGGAACATAAAAGAGTTGCAAGCTTCCTTGGAAAGATCAATTTCCTAAAGAGATTTATCCCAAATCTAGCCGAGCTGATAAGACTGTTAAGCAACATGTTAAAAAAGGATGCCAAGGTAAAATGGTCTCTTGAAACCAAGCAAGCCTTTGAGAGTATCAAAGTTACCTTAACCCAAGCCCCTGTCCTCACAAGTCCACAATTTGACAAAGATTTTATCATTTTTTCTTTTGCATCTGAACACACCATAGCTGCTGTCCTTTTGCAAAAGGATGATCAAGGAGCTAAAAAGCCAATTGCATTTTTCAGCCGAGCCTTAAGAGATGCTCCTTTGAAGTACCAAATCATGGAGAAGCAGGCCTATGCCCTTGTTAAAGCAATCAAAGATTTCCGAGTTTACATTTTATATTCACATGTGATTGCCTATGTCCCAAATGCTGTTGTAAAAGACATATTAACCCAAGAGGGGTTAGAAGGCAAAAGAGGCAAGTGGATTGCTAACATCCTTGAGTATGACATAGAAATAAAACCAACCAAGCTCATAAAGGGACAAGGTTTAGCCAAACTGATGTCCGAAACAAACTTTCAAGCTTTAGACATTAACCAACTGGACAATGAACAGGAGCTGGCGACTCCACAGATCAGTGAAACCTTTTTGCAATCCCCATGGTATGCTGATATATGCTTTGTATTGTTAAACCTGTTTGCTCCCCCAGGATTGTCCAGAACCAAGAAAAGATTTTTAAAGATGAAAGCTTCAAAGTTTTGTGTCATAGATGGTGCTTTATTTTGGAAAAATCATGAAGGCATACTGCTTAATTGTTTAAACATGGATGAAATTAAAAATGTCATGAAATAATTCCATGCAGGGGACTGTGGAGGACATCTATATTGGAAGTCCACTGCTGATAAAATTTTAAGGGCTGGTTTCTATTGGCCCTCTTTGTTTGCATATGTAAAGAAGTTTGCTATCTCATGTCATAAATGCCAAATATTTGAGGGCAAAATAAAGCTGTTACCTTCACCTCTTAAGCCCATCTCAACCGAGAAGCCCTTTCAACAATGGGGTCTTGACTTCATTGGAGAAATCCACCCCTCTTCCTCAGGCCAACATAAGTGGATTTTAACAGCCACCGACTATTTCACCAAGTGGATTGAGGCCATCCCATGTAGGCAAGCCAATGACTCCACCATTATCCAATTCCTTGAGTGCAATATCCTTTCTAGATTTGGATGCCCTGAGAAGATCATTACTGACAACGCCGCTGCCTTCAAATCCAAAAAGATGATCAATTTTTGCCATAAATTTCACATAACCTTGGGCCACTCCACAGCCTATTACCCTCAAGGTAATGGCTTGGCCGAATCATCCAATAAAATCCTCCTCAACATCATAAAGAAGTGCTAGAAGAAAACAAGAAGAACTAGCATAGAAAGCTCACAAATGCCCTATGGGAAAACAGACTTTCAACAAAGAAATCCATTGGGATGAGCCCTTATGAGCTGTTGTATGGCATGGAGGCCAGGTTTCCATCTTCTTTGGGCATTTCCATTATGAAGCTGTTACTAGAGGTTCAGGCATAACCAAATGATATTCAACGAAGAATAAACTAGACCATTCGTCTTCAGCAAAAAAGAGAACAAGTCTATAACAGAGCTCAAATTTTGCAAGAGAAGCTCAAAAAGATGTTTGATAAGAGAGCTAAGGCTGAAGATTTCTGTGTTGGCAACAAAGTTCTAAGGTGGGACTCACGAAGAGAAGACAAGGGCAAACATGCAAAATTTGATTTTCTATGGAAAGGTCCATTTGTTATCAGCGTTGTGCAGGGAAATAACACTTATTTCCTCAAATCTGTAGAGGTCGGCCCAGCTGAAGAAGGCCCTATTAATGGCTGGATGTTAAAGAATTATCATGATCCCTGTTGTTGAACACAATGCAACTGTATTATATTTGTACATAAATACTTGTATTTTCAGCACTTTGTTTTGATTTTATAAGGTCGAATAATGGAACAGCGCAGCAAAGTTCTTTAAAGGTAGAACCAAAGCAAGTCCTCCATTCAGATCTCTGTTATCATTGCATTAATCCCAGCAAAAAAGCAGGCAGTTTTTTCTGACAATTGTATTAAAAGAAAGGAGGATTTTCAGTTCACATCAGCACCCTTTTCAAGACAGAATCAAGGAAAGTTCTCCAGTTTTGTTCCCCTATGTTGTGTTTATTTCAAAGGCAGGTTCTCAGGCAGAGATGCATATAATGATAGAGCACGCAGAAGAAAGCAGGCGATGCTGCTATGGTATAAAAATTCAGTTGATGAGAATGTTGTGTTCAGGTTTCAAAGTTTCAATCATTTGACAGCCAACACAAGGGAAGTTTCAGCCTACATCAACAAAAGAAGATCAAGGCAGTCTGATCTGCTGTTCTTGGATTTTCACAAGGAAAAGCCATCCCCAAGTGGAGCCACTGTTAGCCTCCTGTTGCAACAGGTGTTCATCTTTCATGATTGACATTTTTACATGTCAAATATGTCATACTTTGCATACTGCAATGCTCCATATTTCCAAAAGAGGCCAAAGAAGAGGCCATGAAAGTGTGCCAGTCTAAATGCCACTGTTGTATTCCAAATTTTGATGAATTAACCATTTTTGAAGAATTTTGTGTTAAGGGAAGGCCAAATAACTTAATCTTGGCTTCCCTAGGTTTCAATTTCTTGTTTTAGAATATAGAGAATGAAAATCTGTCCAAACAGTTTAATCTTGGCAGATTTGTAGATAGGTAGAGAAACAAAGGAGCCCAACTGCTTAATCTGGGCCCTTGGAAGAAATAAGTGTAGATTTAGATAGGAGGACAACAAAAAGGAAAAAGGATAATCAGGGTTTGCAAGTCCAAGAGCACCCATGCAAAAAGAAGAAAAAATGTTAGGTAAGTAGGCTGGGTAAGTAGTTTTGTGGTTGCAGAATCAAGCTGTGTGATCCATTTCATGTTTTCAAGTGTTATATCTTTTCAGATCACAGTTATGATGCAATTTTTCATTTGGAGGAGCTCAAGCGAGGCATGTCTAATTCCCCCTTCTTCTTATTCCCGAAATCACTTACTAACATCCCCTTGAGGACCTTGGGATCTGCCCAACCAGTGCTGTTATCACTTCATTTTTGTAAAGCACCAAGTCAAGCATTGACTTTCTTTTGTGAAAAGAAGCCACATTTCTTGTGTGTAAAAATCATGTCTCCACAGTTCATTCACTTCCTATGTCTAAGTTTCAGCTCACAAACTTTGCCTCCCCCCACACTTCACCTCACAAATTCATATTAACTCCTAACTCTACTATCTAGCTACCTAGATCATTTCCTTATCCCCTATTATACAAAAACTATATAAAATCCAAAAAATATTACATATCCCACCCTATAGCACTATAGCTATGTACATACAGTTCTGGGATATAATAGTTCACCTGGGGCTATTATGAACCCATCCGTGTCATAACCCTGGGATTGGTCTAACCTCTGGTTAGGCTAATAACCTATACCCACCCCTTTATCCTCAAAACCTTATAATTCTACCTCCGCAGTCATTTCCCCAATGTCTAATGTTTAATAGTTTTGGTTAAACATTAAAATTAACCCGCGACCCACATTAACCAAGTTTTTTGACCCCCTCGGCACATTTTTATTTAAATATGTCGGGCGGGTCCCGTCCCTAACCCCCTATCACCTCACCTTTATCGCCAGCCGTCCGATGCCCAGCGCCCGAGATCAACGGTGGGCGGTAATTCTTGTGCCCCGATCTGCCAGAGTTTAATGTCTGGGGGATGGGCGGTTTCCCCGTCATACCCCCGCCACGTGTTAGCCTCCCGATGTGTTCGGAGGCCCCTCCCCCAATACCGCTTGCGCGGAAAAGCGGTGCGGGAGAAAACCGGATATCGCCTTCCGCCCTCCTACGTCAGCACCACGTCATCATGACGTCATCATCCTGCGTCGGCTTCTTGCCACTGTGTCCTTGCCACGTCACTGCCACATTATCACCCCTACCGTACCGCCACATCACCCGGCCGTACTGTTGACGTCACCCTGCTGATGTCACCCTGCGACGTCACCGTCGTACTGGGACCCACCGCTGATGTCATGCTGACGTCGTCACCGAAAAAGTCGCGAAGCGCGAAATCTGCAGCAACGGATGCCCGAAATGAAAAACCGAGGCAGTTTTTGATGCGCGATTAGCACTTAGCGCTAATCACGCATCGCTAAGAAAAATAGGCCAAAATGGAACCCCTCTCATGGCTCGCCTACCAGCAGGTCCGAAAGTCACAAAATGACAAGAATTTCTTCACGCAGGATTCAGAAAAGGGGAAAAACAGTTCTTAAAGCAACAGAGGGCCGAACAGCAGCCATAAAAGGTCGATGGGACAATTTAAAGAGTATCAGCGGTGAGAAAAGGCGCACATTCAGTGCCAAAGCATATCAAGGAAGCGGCAAAGAGTATCAGTTAAATGTCTTTAATGGAAATCTTTATTTCCCAAAGCAGGTGAACATTGAATGGCCTCCAACAAAGTCAAAGAAAGCGGTGAAAGCCCATCAAGGCTCTCCGATCACAGTTAAAGCATTTAAAGCCACCGAACAGCAATGGATCAGAGACCAATGCGCAGTTATGGCTAAATGAACAGCACAGAGCCACCAGGACAGATTTCAGCTCATTTTTGAGGCGGTTGCCCCCAGCGCATTAGATAGATATTTGTTGCATTTATTTCAAATAGATGTTAGGTTAATCGCAGTTATTTCCTCAGATCTTTTATGATCTGTTTTGTAGATATTTTTCTTATAAAACCACCCTAATTTACTGTTTAAAGGGTTGGTTGGTTAATGCACTCCAAGAGAGACTCGCTCTGTATATCTGATATGTTTTCCTTATTCAAAGATTGCTGAAAGCTTGGAGAATGGACTGTGTGTTGTGTATTAATGTTTGAAGAGTGAATTATGGAATTCTTGTGCTGCAACATGACTCAATAAGTGCCTCTTAACTCTATTTTCATTGATATATGCTCATATTATACATGTATCACCATCTAAATAGCAGAAAGAAAGATTAGCTTAGAACTTGCTTGGCTGCACTTTATGCTCAATTTCTGTTGTTTCTTTATGTTTTCATCTGAATTGGTAATGAATATGAATTCCCTTTGGCTCATATTTTCTCTAATTCACCCATGTTTGACAGTTATCTAGGGATTCTTTACTGCTCCTAGATAGAGCTCATTCACCTTCTCTCTGTTAAGCTGAATGAGAAATCCTTAATTGCTTCTCATTTCTTAGCCCTCATTCCATCCTTTTAGCTTGAATCATTGTTTCATGTGCAGCTAGCTTGCTCCATATTTCTCTGTTGTGACCAATAAAACGCACCAGCAATCCTACTCCTTGACTCCATGCCCAATGGTTTGAAATTCTCATATTATACTTACCTCTCTACTTGGAAACATCATCCTTCACAACAAAACTTAAACAAAACCCCTTGTACTCAATAACTAGCTTAAAATCATCATCAACAAAGCTAAATCATTAAGAGAGAGCCCTCTCTGATTGCAGGTGGGCTAGAACCTGCAGTCCAAAGATTGGTTTGTGGTTACCTCGGCCGTATCCCTTAAGGAGCTTTCGGACAACCTGAGTGATAATAGTCCCAAACGAGGTCGGGATATAAGGAGTTAGGGCTTGAACTGGTCGAACCTTTGCAAGACCAGCCTCTCAAATCCCAACAGCCTCCCATGGCAGATGAAAAGAAAGACGAGGGGGCAAGAGATCCTATCAAATTCTTGCTCAAAGAATCCCTTGAGCGACAAAGGAACGCAATGATTAACAACTTTGTGCAGATCCTTCAGCGGACACCTAGGGGTGATGCATCGACTTCCAACAACTACTTTGGAAATGCCACACCGTTTAAGGTACAAGTTAATTTTGAAATCCCCATATTCGAGGGCCACATAGATGCAGATGTCGTCGATAAATGGTTAAATATGCTGGAGGGTTATTTTTCTATTCATGATTTTTCTAGTTGTGAAAAGATTATTTTTGCTCTTCTCAAAGCAGCCCCCCACATCAAGGATTGGTGGGAAACCTACTGCGAGCAGAAGGATGAAAGTACAAGCTCACTATTTTCAGTTGCACCCACTTGGGATTCATTCTAAGATGCCATCAAGGAGTAGTACTACCCTGTTAGAAGCTATGAGGATCAATACATAAAGTGGACCACGTTGCAGCAGGGAAGGGAGCAAGACGTGCCGAAGTTTACCAATATTTTCCATACCCTTCACACAAAGTTGGGTATCAAGGATTTAGAGCAGCATTTGGTACTCAAATACCACGGCTGCCTACACAAGTATATCCAAGAAGAAATAGAATTCCTAAACATCCCCTCACTCGGCACGGCATACCGAAATGCCCCAAGGTCGAGAAAAAGCTTAAACAGAAGAAGCAAGACTTTGGATCTACTAATCCGAAGCAAGGGAAAAGTGCCCCCAAACCGTAGAACAAAGTACAAAGCTAAGGCGGGGCATCCCAAGACAACCCGCCAAAGCTGCAAGAAAAGAACAGTGCCGTGAAGCCAAAAAAGGACACGGGGAAGTGATGTGAGTTCCATAAGAGATCCACTCACAACACAAGTAAGTGTAGGGCCAAGCAGTCACTTGTGGCCGAGCTACAGGTTTCAGAATCAGATGCATGTTCCGACTTTGAGTCAGAACACGACAAGGGGAATGAAAAAGGGAAGCAGATTATCGATGCGAAGCCCAACGCCACCGTTCCCACCACAAAGATCCAGAAGGAGGAACCTGAAGATACAGAGGAGGAGGAGCGTCTCTTCCACTCCCAGATGTGGGTAAAGGGCTCCCCACTATAGTTCATTGTCGACAGCGGGACCCAAAAGAACCTCATTTCGACAGAGGTTGTGAAGCAGTTGGACTTACCGACTACAACACATCCACAACCGTATAACATCGGGTGGCATCACCAAGGATGGGATCTTTGCGTGAGCCAGCTGTGTCGCCTTCCATACAACATCAAGCCCTTCACAGATGAGGTATTGTGTGACATTGCTCCCTTTGAAGTTTGTGATGTATTATTAGGAAAAGCATACTTATGGAAGCGACATGCTGTGTATGAATCAAGGCCCTGTGTTATTATTGTTACTTTGGGAAATAAGTTGTACAGTATAACGAAGGTAGCCCCGCCTACTGCCATCTCTTTGGTTACTGCAAAACAATGCAGTAAGCTCATTTCCAAAACCAGGAAATTTTTTTTCCTGATGATACGCCCTCAAGGAAAGAAGAAGACGGTGGCCACGACCTCCAAACAGGGCCCCTCCGCACGACAACTACAGATGGACAAGATCATGGAGGAGTACGAGGACATCTTCACCTCCCCTACAGGGGTTCCTCTGCACTGTCAGGTCAAGCACTCCATCAATCTGACCACAGGTGCGTCGCTGCCTAATGGACCAATCTATTGGCACTCCGTTCTGGAGAACGATGAAATCAAGAGGCATATTCAGGAGCTGCTGTAGAAAGGTCACATCCGTTCGAGTTCATCGCCCTGTGGGAGCCCGATCGTGTTGGCACAGAAGAAGCATGGGACTTGGAAACTCCGTATTGGCTATCGAGAGCTGAACAAGATCGCTGTCGGTAATAGGTACACGATCCCATGGATTGATGACCTCTTGGACCAACTGAAGGGGGCAAAATATTTCAGCAATATCGATTTGAAGTTAGGATATCACCAGGTACCAATCGAACCCTCTGATGTGTGGAAGATTGTCTTCAAAGCCAAGGAGGGCCTTTTCGAATGGTTGGTTATGCCTTTCAAATTGACAAATGCTCCTGCAACCTTCATGAGGCTAATGGATGACATCTTGTGACCATTCACCAACTCATTTGTAGTGGTATACTTGGATGACATTCTGATGTTCAGCTAGAATTGGGAAGAGCACCTCCACCACATCCGACAGGTTCTCCAAACACTGCGGCAACATAAGTTATGTGTCAATTTGGAGAAATGAACTTTTGGCATGACCCAGGTTTACTATTTGGGATAGATTATTAATGAATAGGGGGTGCATAGGGATCTAGCCAAGATCCAAGTCATTCGGGATTGGTCATCTCCAACCACTCTGACAGAGCTCCGCAACTTTCTAGGTCTTGCCAACTTCTACTGCAAGTTTGTGTTGGCATTTTCTCATATCACTTGGCCCTTGAGTCAAGTTACCAAGGGAGGAGCGAAAGCAAAATTATTTTGGTCTGAATCTCAACAGAAGGCATTCACAGAGTTGAAATATTGCCTATGCACGGCATAAGTGCTCGCATTACCGGACTTGCAACAACCATTTGATGTTGAGACAGATGCCTCTCACTATGCTATTGGGGCAGTCCTTATCAACACGGGTATCCAGTGGCATATCACACTGAGACACTTTCAGACACAATCCGGAAGTATACCATTTATGACAAAGAGATGTATTCCATTGTGCAGGCCTACCAACAATGGAAGCATTACATTTTGATTAAGCAAACGGTCATCCAGACAGACCACCGACCCCTGTAGTTCATACAGACCCACGGGAAATTGCAAAATGATCGCCATCAGAAGTGGTCCACATACCTGCAACAGTTCCATTTGAATATCAAGTATAAGAAGGACAATACCAATAATGTTGCAGATTGCCTCAGTCGACCACCAATCATGGCGTTAACCACAATGCTCAACTCTTATGGGCATGAGACTTCTCATTGGCCACTTCTTTACAAAAGCGATCCAAAATTCAGCCACATATACCAGACACTCTTGGAGGGTCAACATGTTCCAGATTTTCACTTCCAGGATGCCTTGTTATGCCAACTGGGTCACCTGTGTGTTCCTTCAAGCAAGCATGTCAAGATGATTTTGGAATCACACTACAGTCAGGCTGCTGGGCATTTCGGGGTCGAGAAAATGATGGCAGTACTGTAGAAGTATTTCTATTGGCCAAATCTTCGACAGGATGTCAGGAAGTACATCAGATCATGCATTGCCTGCGCCATTGCCAAATCGACCATCAAGAAGTAGCGCCTCTATACCTCGCTGCCTACCCCTATTCGACCTTGGGAATACATCTCCATGGATTACATGTCAGGCCTTCCTTCCACTAATCACGGAAATGACTGTGTTTTTGTGGTCATCGGTAGGTTCTCAAAGATGGCCATTATGGTGGCCTGCAAGAAGAATATCATAGCAGAAGCCACTGCTAAACTCTTCTTTGAACGAGTGTGGGTACACTTTGGGATCCCACACTCTATCATCTCAGATCGGGATAGCAGGTTCCTCAGTACATTTTGGGCCAGTCTCTAGTTGATGTTGGACACCAAACTCACTAAGTCCACAACCTTCCATCCTCAAACTGATGGCCATACAAAGGTTGTCAATAGGATGATCGTACACATTCTACGCATGTACAACTCAAAGCATTCAATGCACATGGGACGAGAGCCTCCCCTATGTTCATAACAGCTACAACTAGGCTCTCCACAGCTCGACTGGCCACAACCCTTTTCAGGTGGGCTTGGGATTCCAGCCACTATGTTCCATTGATGTGGCCATGCCATTAGCAACTACTCACATAGATTTGGCTCATGTCCAGTCCGAAATAGATAAGGAAAACAACTTCATTAAGAACATCCAACGTATTCACCAACAGGTCCATGACATTCTAGAGAAATCAAATGCCAAGTACAAGCAGCGACATGATCAACATTGGGTGCCACACAAGTTTCAGGTGGGCGACAAAGTTTGGTTGCATTTGCAAAATGAATGCCTTACCGGAGCCTATCGAAAACTCTGAACACTTTGACATAGTCCTTACACCATTACCAAGGCTTTGGGAGATAATGCATTTGAGCTCAGCATTCCCCCATTCCTTGGCCTGCACCCAGTGTTCAATGTGGACCACCTTCGACCATACTTTCCACCATTACTAGACACATCTGACATTGCTGAACAACTCACACCCATAGAGTTAAATCCAGATTGCATGGAACAAGCTGCAATTGATCAGATCATGGACACACAGATCAAGCACACTCGCAACAGAATATCCAGCTGTATCGAGTTTTCAAAGTAGGTAAACTCCTTCACCAGGGCAAGTGGCTCACCACGACCAAGTTCAGCAAAAGTTTCCTCATCTCATGGAGGAATTCAACGCAATGTGCATCATTGCTTCCTAACGGGGGAGGAATGATCCAGGTGGATATTAGTGGCCACCTACCAAGTCCACTTTGACCGCCACCATTGTTTCTTTCATATTTTCAGTTTCCTTAATTGTAGCATAGTTTACTATTTTTAGTAGTTTTTCGGGTCCTAAACTTCCGAAGTGATTTTGAGGCCCTAAATGATATTTTTTGGGAAAACTGGGAGAAACATGGGTCCATGGACTCATGTTTCTCTTCCCATATTTGTAGTTCTCAGATAGATCTTTCTAACGAGATATTGTGCGGGTCAAACAGAGATCGTATGCCAAAGTTACGACCTCGGGAAGTTGATGTACCAATTTATCCAAACGGGGCCCACATTTTGGCATTTCATTTTCTAGGGTTAGGTTTTTGGATGTTTAGGGTTTTCTATTGTTTCTCAACAATAAATAGGCCTTCGAGCCTCATTGTAACATAGTTCAAAGGCATGTAGCCACCACATGTCTTCTCACAGATAAGCTACCATCGCCCTAGCTGGTTTATTTCCATTGTTGTTTGTAAGCATATTTCAGTATTTTACATTAATGAAATGAAGTATTATTTCCATTTCATCTCTATGTTTATGGTTATCTCTGTAATTTGTTGCGTTCCTATTTAAATCTCGATCAATGGGAGAATATAAAGATCGACAGATTTTGTTTAATGAAAATATATTGGAAGTTCAGTCCTAATGTGGCCCTCACGTTCGCCACCCAATTACGTCATATTCAGACTATGTGCACCAAAAAAGAGAGAGGAATGACTCTCTATATATCAAGGTGCTATATGAAATTTTTTATTAAGAAAAAGTTAAATAAATTAAAGGTAAATGTAAATATTTTCCATGGTGTTATTTCTTTTTAGCATAAAGAAGAGGCATCCATAATTTTTGAATGGTGGATTGGTTGAAAGCATTGGGAAGGCTAATGGTCAAAGAAAGAGATAAATGAGGATATTTGAAGAATAATTTCAGTCTGGTGATGTACGAAAAATACATTGTTGTATGTTTGAGTGGTTGTTATATTTAATGAGTGATGTGTAAAGTGATTTTATTTATTTGTAAAATTATTTTGGTATGTAAAAATAATTGAGATGTAGAACCACAAAGAACAAACCAATTTGTTCAATAGACTAATGTGATACGTCATGTTCTGGGAGCATTAGTTACACGTAGTTATTAATAAGGTCAAGCGAGTGTGTCCCATCATGCTATGAGAGCATCAATACTTGTTATTTTATATGATGTCAAGTTGTAGAATTATCTGCTGAAGATATTCTATACCTAGAATGCTATCCTAGATAACTGATGAAGGTTGTGCATGGTCATGGATTCAACAAATGATGGAAGTTGCATAGGATAGTTCAGTATCGAGACTAACCTGCTGCACTCCAGGAGGTTGAGAAGTGTCAATTCTACAAAGTATGTCAATGATGGTATGAAGTGGTTGTGTCTTAAATGGATCAAGCGCGAAGCTCAAAAGTGTGGTGAAGAAAAGAGTTGAAACCATGAGATTTCAATATTTCAGAGTGGATATGAGTGCTAGTGATGACCATATCAGATAAATGTGACAAAGCATCATTTATTGTTGTAATGTGTTTTTTCTATATTTTTTACATCTAAACATTAAGGGAGGGTGTTAGAAGTAATGCTTTCATATAATGTGTCATGTGATTTATAGGTTGTCATTTTGAGTTCTAAGTTGTCAATCTAGAAGTTGTTGATTCCTATGTTATGAGTTTGAGGCATGTCATGTCCCAGTGATAGATCCACTTTCTTAGGATCCAGATTTGTGGATGTAAGTGATTTATTTTCCTATATATGTAAACTTTGTGATATGAATAAAATAGGGTGTGATTTGTGTTGTGTGTAATTGCTCTCTGATCTCTCTCCAATTTTCAATATTACATGAGTAGAATATTAGTATGTTTGTGACACAATATCTGTTTGTCACTTTCATCTAGGCTAAAGTTGTATAATGCAATGCACATGTTGCATCGATGCTTGTACATGATTATGCCACTTTGCTACCATAACCAAATTTGTGTTCCCATACTTTGAAAAATATCAAGGAGAACTCTTATTAGTATGATTCCTTTGCTTATGGAATTAATATGTTTATGACTACTTATCACATCAAACCTCCTTTTCAACAATTATTGATCCTTGGAGAAATTTCACTTTAATTTACTCTAATGTGTATTGCTTCTTGACTTGGGGTGATTTTATGTTTATCTTTATCTATAATATTTGTTGGAAATTAGATGAATTCACAAGTAGGTTTGTAGGTATATTTAGAAACTTAGGAGTTAGGTTTTTTTTAATAATTAAAAAAAAATATAAATTAGTTCATTTATTATAAATGTGGGTTAATAATATAATGAAAAAACAATTAATTTAATTTGAAAACAAATAAATTTATTCATATGATTGGTAATGGATAATACAAATAGAAATCATTGCTTTATGAGTTGTTATTTTTAAGTGTTGGTTATTAATATGTAGTGAAATATAAAATTAGGTTAATTCTAAAAGAAATGAATTTATATGTATCATGATTTGTGGAAAATTACACATAGATATTGTTGTTTTATGAGTTGTTGTCTTTATGTATTGATGGAGTGATTTCATTATCCATTATCCATTATTGTTAATGAAATTTAAATTTAAAAAATGGATTAGAAATAGGAAATTAATATTATGAAATGAATACAAATTAATACAAACATGATTTTCAATTAAAATATTTTAATGGCATAATTTCAATTTGATATCATAAATTAATATGTGTTGATTGTATTACCATTACATATAGGTAATTTGTTTTAGTCGAAAAACCTTTTGAAAGTATAGTTGAAAAGTTGAAAGCTTGTAATTATTGAGCTATTACTTTGGGAAATGCATAATATTTATTATGGTCATGAACACCATTGATGACTTCTAAATATGCTTAGTGATTGTCATCATAGGAAGGATTTCCAAAATAAAATAAAATTTGTTTTCTTTTTGTCCCAGACTTATCATGAAATCTAAATAAAGACGTTTATGGATATTTTTGCTCATGGGCTATTTTCTTTGATGCTTGCAATGTTTACATAGGCATTGTCATCACAAGAATGATTTTTAGAATAAATAAATAAAATTTTCCTAGACTTATCATGAAATAATAAATATGTTTATGGATATTGGTGCTCATGGGTTATCTTCTTGGATGCTTGCAATGTTTTATGTCTATCCTTTTACAATTGATTTTACTTTGGTAAACAAATCCAAATTCCCATGCACTCATGAAGGATAATGGTAATTACAAATGGGAATTAAACTATCATTGTTAAGTATATAATTCAAATTAAAGACAACAACATTTTGAACTATTAAATTATTATTGAATTGTAAAAATTGAAGGATTAGTAATTGAATATGAGGATGTAGTTCTAAGCCCGCCTGAATTGGAATAAGAAGGTAATTTTCATCATAGTCAAAACATAACATAATATCAAGAAAACATAACATAAGAGAAAGTGACTTAAGAACAAACAAGTGTAACATAATATGAAGCAAGCATAACACAAGAGCAAGTGAGTGTTGTAGAGAAGAAATAAGTACAAGCAAGTGTGTCAAGTGCAAAATTAATAAATTTTTAAAGAACAAAAGTTTTTGCAAAACACCTATAAATAAATTAAGGAGTTACATGAATTTCACCATTGGGTTATTGATCTTCACAATAAAATTATTTTGAAGGATAAATTGACTGAATCACTTGAATTAAAATAATTTCAAAATGAGAATGTGGTTGATTGGTGGCCTGGGTGCAGGTGATATGGAGAAACGACTGAAGCCTGATATAATTTCTTCTAATCCGGGTTGAATTTCTCCTTCTGATTCAATTGGCGTATCAATCATCTATTGTTAGATTGACTATTTCATAAGGTTTCCTTCTAATCACCCCAACCCTTGTTATCAGGCACAAATCATGCAATAGGCCTGTTTTCCCCTGTCGGGATTATAATCCCATAGGAATTATAAATACAGACTATCGTTGCTTTAAAACAAGTGAAATTACATTTAAAACGTGATATACACAGGAAGAGGGCTTTCATTCAAAAGGAACGAAAATACACTATCGACATTTTTTAAAATCACTATAGTGTTAATTCCGAAGAAATACACTACCGGCAATACAATCGACCCTTCCAGAGCTCCTTCCTTCGACGCGATAACACATAGTGTTATGGGAGATCGCAATCGATGACTCCAATACTCCCAATGCAAGGCTCCTTCCATTCTGATCTGGTGATGTGATAACAATCATGGACCCGATAACCTTTCCACTCTTCTCTATAATGTTTCGGGTCCAGCTGTCGGAGTTTCAAACTTCAGCGATTCCAAAGGTCCCTTCCACTCCACTTGTGGTTCTACGATGCGATAATGGTTCAGACCTGATACGAGTATGAACCAGATTCAATAATATTTCAAGTCTAGAACTTCATCTAGATTAAGTCTTTTTCATGGATTTCCTATGTAAACAGAGTTTCCACTGGGGAGCTGAACAATGCATGTAAGAGAACAGGCACGCTGATATGAAAGGAAAACAACCCAACAAGCCTAAGCTTAAGTGTTAATTGGAAAACAAAGATTGAATCACCATTAATAAGAAGCTGAAATAACAGAACCGGAACTGATACATGCATAAAAATACCAGTTAATAGGGGGCCATAAAATCAAATGAATAGAGAGAGTTTTTTTTTTTTTTTGTAGATGATAATGCTTCTGGGCTCGACTCCTTTAGAGCATCCTGTTATTTCGTTTTATATATAATAGATAAAGCCCTCTCGGTCCTTATCCCATATAAAAGAATGCCTTTTACATAGAGAGATTTAAAGCAATTATGCATAAAGCTTACTAGAACTTATCCATAAGCGATTATTACAGCACGATTTTATTCTTAATTCTATCCTTATCTTAAACTAGAAAAGCATGGAAATTGCTGGCTAAAGGACCACACTCCTTTTCTTGTATATTTTTTTGGATTTTTGGAATAACTTTGAAGATTTTCCATCCAAGTCACATGCTCCTGCATCAGACTCCTGAGGGAAAAATTCTTCATGGGCTCCTATCCATGAGTTCATCTACAGAACTGCCCAGTTTCTGTAGCATGTCTTCTGTAACCCAAGTAGCTTCAACAGTTGGCTGATCCTTCCATTTTACCAAATACTGGAAGTACTCTTGTCCCCTTGTTTTCTTAAACACCTTCTTGTCCAGAATTCTTTCTGGCTACAAATTCTTTGTTGTGGGTAACTATTTTACCCAGTCAATCTCTTGAGTCTCTTGATCTTGTGTTGTATCATCTGCAGTTTCACCTTCATACTTTTATAGTTCTGCAACATTAAAAAATGGTGATATTCCAACATCAAGGGGTAACTTAATCTCATAGGCATTTGTAAAAAATTTCCTCAACACTCTTCACTGTCCAATTTTTTTGAACTTCAATTTGTTATACTCCCTCTTTAGAAACCTCTCCTTTCTGAGATATGCTAAAAGCAGATCTCCAACTTCAAAGTTCATCTCTCTTCTTCTCATGTCTACTCTGGTTTTGTACTTTATGTTGCTATCCTACAGCTGTTGTTTCACTTGTTCATGTATTGCTTGCATTTCTGAAGCAAAATCTTCATCCTCTGCACTTCTCATCTCATCTTTTCCTAAGTTTCTTAACTCAGATACTCCTCTTGGATGCGTTCCATAAACAATATGGAATGGACTCTGTCCTGTACTCCTATTAGGTGAGTCATTATATGCATATTCAGCTTGTGCCAACACTTGATCCCATTACTTTGGATGTTCTTTAGTAAGGCTCCTTAAAAGATTGCCCAAACTCTTGTTCACAACTTCAGTCTGTCCATCAGTTTGTGGATGATTGGCAGAACTGAAACTTAATTTAGTTCCCAATTTCTTCCATAGTGTCCTCCAGAAATGTCCAACAAATTTGGAATCCCTGTCTGAGACAATACTCTTAGGCAACCCATGCAGTACTGTAGAAGTATTTCTATTGGCCAAATCTTCGACAGGATGTCAGGAAGTACTTCAGATCATGTTTTTCCTGCGCCATTTCCAAATCAACCATCAATAAGCAGTGCCTCTATACCCCGTTGCCTACCCCTAGTCGACCTGGGGAATCCATCTCCATGGATTACATGTCAGGCCTTCCTTCCACTAAGCATGGAAATGACTGTGTTTTTGTGGTCGTCGACAGGTTCTCAAAGATGTCCATTATGGCGACATACAAGAAGAATATCACAGCAGAAGCCACTACTAAACTCTTCCTTGAATGAGAGTGGGTATGCTTTGGGATCCCACACTCTATCATCTCAGATCGGGATAGCAAGTTCTTTAGTACATTTTGGTCCGGTCTCTGGTCGATGCTGGACACAAAACTCACTTAGTCCACAGCCTTCCATCCTCAAACTGATGGCCAGACAGAGGTTGTCAATAGGATGATCATACACATTTTGCATGTACAACTCAAAGCATCCACGCACATGGGACGAGAGCCTCCCCTATGTTCAGCACAGCTACAACCGGGCTCTCCACAGCTTGACTGGCCACAACCCCTTTCAGGTGGGCTTGGGATTCGAGCCACTATGTCCCATTTATGTGGCCATGCCATTTGCAGCTACTCACGTAGATTCGACTCATGTCTAGTCTGAAACAGATAAGGCAAAAAACTTCATTTAGAACATCCAACATATTTTCCAGTAGGTCAATGGCATTCTGGAGAAATCAAATGCCAAGTACAAGCAGCGACATGATCAAAATCATGTGCCACACAAGTTTCAGGTGGGAGACAAAGTCTGGTTGCATTTGCAAAAGGAATGCCTTACCAGAGCCTATCGGAAACTCTGACCACTTCGATATTGTCCTTAAACCATTACCAAGGTTGTGGGAGATAATGCATTTGAGCTCAGCATTCCCCCATTCCTTGGCCTGCACCTAGTGTTCAATGTGGACCGCCTTCGACCATACTTTCCACCATTACTAGACACATCCGATATTGCTGAACAACTCACACCCACAGAGTTAAATCCAGATTGCATGGAACAAGATGCAATTGATCGGATCATGGACACATAGATCAAGCACACTCATAGTAGAATATCCAACTATATGAAGTTGTCAAAGCAGGTCAACTCCTTCACCAGGGCAAGTGGCTCAGCAAGCATCAAGTTCAGCAGAAGTTTCCTCATCTCATGGAGGAATTCAATGCAATGGGCACCATTTCTTCCTAAGGGGGGAGGAATGATCCAGGTGGATATCTGTGGCCACCTACCAAGTCCACTTGGACCCCCACCATTGTTTCTTTCAGCTTTTCAGTTTCCTTAATTGTAGCATAGTTTACTATTCTTAACAGTTTTTCGGGTCCTAAACTTTCGAAGTCATTTTTAGGCCCTAAACGACATTTTTTGGGAAAACTGGGAGAAACATGGTTCCATGGACTGATTTTTCTCTTCCCACAGTTGTAGTTGTCAAATAGATCTTTCTAACGAGATATTGTGTGGGTCAAACGGAGATCGTATGCCAAAGTTATGACCCCGGGAAGTTGATGTACCAGTTTACCCAAACAGGGCCCACATTTGGTGTTTCATCTTCTAGGGTTAGGTTTTTGGATGTTTAAGGTTTTCCATTGTTTCTCAACAATAAATAGGCCTTCGAGCCTCATTGTAACACAGTTTAGAGGCATGTAGCCACCACATCTCTTCTCATAGATAAGCTACCATTGCCATGGTTGGTTTATTTCCATTGTTGTTTGTAAGCATATTTCAGTATTTTACATTAATAGAATCAAGTATTATTTCCATTGCATCTCTGTGTTTAGGGTTATCTCTGTAATTTGTTGCATTCCTATTTAAATTTGTATCAGTGGGAGAATATAGAGACTGACAGATTTTGTTTAACGAAAATATATTGGAAGTTTAGTCCTAATGTGGCGCTCACGTTCACCACCCAATTATGTCATATTCAAACTATGTGCACCAAAAAAGAGAGAGGAATGACTCTCTATATATCAAGGTGTTATATGAAATGTTTTATTAAGAAAAAGTTAAATAAAATTAAAGGTAAATGTAAATATTTTCCATGGTGTTATTTCTTTTTAGCTTAAAGAAGAGGCATCCATAATTTTTGAATGGGGGATTGGTTGAAAGCATTGGGAAGGCTAATGGTCAAAGAAAGAGGTAAATGAAGATATTTGAAGAATAATTTCAGTTTGGTGATGCACGAAAAATACATTGTTGTATGTTGAGTGGTTGTTATATTTAATGAGTGATGTTTGAGTGGTTTTTTATATTTACTGAGTGATGTGTAAAGTGATTTTATTTATTTGTAAAAATATTTTGGTATGTAAAAATAATTGAGATGTAGAACCACAAAGAACAAACCAATTATTCAATAGACTAATGTGATACATCATGTTCTGGGAGCATTAGTTACAGGTGGTTCTTAATAAGGTCAAGCCAGTGTGTCCCATCTTGCTATGAGAGCATCAATACCTGTTATTTTATATGAGGTCAAGTTGTAGAATTATTTGTTGAAGATATTCTGTACCTAGAATGTTATCCTAGATAAATAATGAAGGCTGTGCGTGGTCATGGATTCAAGAAATGATGGAAGTTCCATAGGATGGTTCAGTATCAAGACTAACCTGTTGTGCTCCAGGAGGTTGAGAAGTGTCAATTCTACAAAGTATGTCAATAATGGTATGAAGTGGTTGTGTCTTAAATGGATCAAGTGGCAAGCTCAAAAGTTTGGTGAAGAAAACAGCTGAAACCATGATATTTCAAGATTTTAGGGTGGATATGAGTGCTAGTGATGACCATATCAGATAAATGTGACAAAGGTTCATTTATAGTTGTAATGTGTTTTTTCTATATTTTTTACATGTAAGCATTAAGGGAGGGTGTTAGAAGTAATGCTTTCATATAATGTGTCATGTGATTTATAGGTTGTCATTGTGAGTTCTGAGTTGTCAATCTAGAAGTTGTTCATTCCTATGTTATGAGTTTGAGTCATTTCATGTCCCAGTGATAGATCCACTTTCTTAGGATCTAGATTTGTGGATGTAAGTGATTTATTTTCCCATATATGTAAAATTTGTGGGATGAATAAAATAGGGTGTGATTTGTGTTGTGTGTAATCGCTCTCTGATCTCTCTCCAATTTCCAATATTACATGACTAGAATATTAGTATGTTTGTGACACAATATTTGTTTGTCACTTTCATCTAGGTTAAAGTTGTATAGTGCAGTGCACATGCTGCATCGATGCTTGTACACGATTATGCCACTTTGATACCATGACCAAATTTGTGTTCCCATACTTTGAAAAAGATCAAGGAGAACTCTTATTAGTATGATTCCTTTGCTTATGGAATTAATATGTCTATGACTACTTACCACATCAAACCTACTTTTCAACAATTATTAATCCTTGGAGAAATTTCACTTTAATTTACTCTAATGTGTATTGCTTCTTGACTTGGGGTGATTGTATGTTTATCTTTATGTATAATATTTGTTGAAAATTAGATGAATTCACAAGTAGGTTTGTAGGTATATTTAGAAACTTAGGAGTTAGTTAATTTCAACCTTGTTTAATGTGTTTATTAGGTTAAAGTGTGTTTTTTAATATGCATTAGTTGCATTGTAATCTAACAGTCATGATATGTTCTAGACATAGAGTAATCTCACAACTCATATTCTCCCCAATACTAATGTTTATTCATCCATGGCTTGACACCTAACTAGTCCATGATCTCTATTTAAAGAGGATAGAGGGTCATTGCCAATGATTGATTCTAAGAAATCTCTCTCATATAAATTTTCTTTTGTATTAATAAAGTTGCCTCAAGTGGTAACATTAACTGCGGTCGTGGAGCATTTCTCTCTTAGAGGGTTTAAACCATGTAAAAATTCTCATGTTATGATATTTGATTTGGTTGTACAAGTTGTTCTTGAAGGTGTTCACCCTATTTAGAATACCCTCTTTTCCAAACATGGTATCATAGCCTATTTAAAGAGTTGCACTTTTTGTTGATCGACATCTTGAGCACAAGTTCCTACATTTCTTTTGGATGAGCATTTATTTTTTTTGCGAACATGCACTTCGAGGAAAACCCCAACAACACCACCACCACCATCTGCATCCTCCTTCACTAGTATTGCTATGTGTCTTTCCCTAGCTAATTTGGTTTAAAGTTGCTTTATTTAGTAAGAGGTTTTAAGTTGAAGTCTATTTTTAAAGTTTTTTTTGATAAAATTCATGTAAACTTAAGTTATTTTAACACTTTATTGTAAAGTGCATTTAACTTGTATTATAAAAATGAATAACTATAGTATTATTTTTTAAAGTTATTTTTCTTCATCTTCAACAACAATACCTGCAACCTCCCCATCCTCTATTATTATTATATGTTTTTCATTAGCTCACTTGGCTGAAAGTTACTTTATTTAGTGCAAGGTTTTAGGTTCAAGTGTATTTTTTAAATTACCTTTTGAAAAAATGTATGTAAGCTTAAGTTATTCTAACAGTTTATTGTAAAGTGTATTTTACTTGTATTGTAAAAATGAATCACCATAGTAAACTTTAATATTCATTTTTTTAGTTATTTTTTGCATGAACTCTCATTTATAAAATAGCTTCATTGTAAAAACATTTCTTACTTGTTTTATAAAAGTGAATCACTCCATAAAGTTACTCATTTGTAAATGTGAGTTTATAGGAAAAATTAGTAAAAGAAAATATATATATTTTTTGGCAACATCTATCATCATGTGGGTCAACTTCTACTTGCCACACAATTCTTTGTCACCATTAATGCCCTTTTCTAAAAAGAGAATAACATTCACATTTGAAGTTTGTTTCTAGTGTTGTTTTTTCCAACGACCTATTTTTTTAAGAGCTTTCAATCCACATAGTGAGTTTCAACTTTTCAATCTGTATTATCGACATATTATAAATTATCAATCCAAATAAATTTTTCCTTACCAATACCAAATACTTCTCATAGAAATCCCGCATAAAGGATATACGAAAAAGTAAAAGATTGTACTAGATTACCTTGGGAGAAGAAAAATCCTCCACTGATGCTGATAAGAAATCGAAACAATATAATAAGAATGATAAAAAACATGGATTAATTAGTATGTCAATTTCTCTTGATTTACAATTTCATGTTCAAGGAATTGATGATGATGCAGGAGTATCTACAAGTCAAAACCATTTTGAATTTCTTAGGTCAAGATAAATTTTATAGAGTAAGTTGGTTTTCTTAATTTGATTTAAATTGTTATATTTTCCTAGTTACAACTATAGAAGGTATCGATGTTGTTAGGAAGTTAGTTGATTTTCATTTAGTTGCTACGTAAAGGGATAAACTTAGCTCATTTAGGAATTTGTTACATAATCTAGAAAAATAGATTAAATTTGTTCAAGATTAGTTACAAGAGTTTTATTAGAGGATTATTTTAATGTAATTCAGAGAATTGGATAGCAAGAGATTCGAATTAAAGAGTTTGAGAGTAAGAGTGATGTCTAAGGGAGAAAGACTATACACATGCTATTAATTTGTAATATTCATCTTCATTGCTAAATATATGAATAAGTGTGTGTATTTCAGTGTGCCTCCATGTGGTTGAATTCATGTTGTGATTGAGCTATGTTATAGCCGACTCACTAGGAGAAAATGGGGTTACATTTTCATTTGGAGTGCATTTTTTCCTATATATGAATATAGTAGCTCAGAGATATAAGGAGAGAGAACATAAAGAGTGTTTGTGCAATGTAGCAGCGCACATACCATAATCCTTACTTCTTTGTACTAATAATCATTTTATATTTATAGAAAGAGAGAAAAGTGACCATAAAGTAAACAAAGATCTCCATAATGTTGGGTATCTCCCCAAAGAACCCAGATGTACTCCCCATTTATCTACGGGGTATACAAAACCATCTACATTAGCAAGTAAAGACGTTAAAGCCTAGAACCATAGATGAGGCTTATGTATATGAATAATACTTTGAGAACATAGGCTTGAAGAAAGGGAAATCAAGTGGATCAAAGAAGAAGGAGCACCAAGACTCTTCTAAGGATGGGAATAAGAAGTATAAAGTGGTGGGGGGGGGGGGGGGCGGTGTGCGGCATGAGGGGGAGGGAATGGAAGCCAAAACAAACTAGTGCAAAGACCCCAGAAACCACTGCAACCACTGTAACATTGACGGTCATACAAAGGAGAAGTGCTTGAAGTTGCATCCAAAAATTAACTCAAATGTTATAATGTGAAAATCACATATGAATTTGTACGCATTAAAAGACACTCAAAGTTAGTCATTAACACATACAAAGGTGACATTTTTAGCTCGAAGTACCATGAAGACCAAAAATCAAAATATTTCCTAAAGTTCAAGTTAAAAAAATTGAACCTTGTAGGTGCATCATTTCTGGAAATTAATGGTCGCATGTCTATTTCTTGATAGCCACGCAGACTTGGAAAATCCAGTCAACACCTCGGGCCACAAAATTTCTTGAGAAACACTCCAAATATTGACATGGCGAGCTAACAAATTCAAGCCTTGATCCCAAGCCTTAAAGGAAAGGAAATGGCATCTCTCATCTCATTTATGAGGTGAACCACCACATTGATGAGCCAAGGGGAGGAGGAGTGTCCAAGAAACTCCATAAATACAAACTCCCCCAAACAAACACCACCCCCACCTTGGAGATTTATCCACTCTTCCAATTTATCAATATATAAATCAAAAAGAGCAAGGGATAAAGGGCAGCCTTGCATGACTCTAAAGTCACTTCTAAAGAAACTGAAATTCCTGATTAAGTTCTAATTTTAACTTTCTCCTCTTCAATAAATATTATAGACAATGAATCTATAAGGAAAAGGAATTTCAAGTTCTTCCATTCTACTCCACAACTTATCTCTAGGGACCGTGTCAAATGCATTTTTTAAGTCAACAAAGGAAAAAAATACTTCTTCTTCCACACCCCCACCCCCCCCTTCCAAAACCTTTTCAATAATGTGTCTCAACGTGATACCCTGATCTACTATATAGTGTTTCAGCCTAAAACCCGCTTTCCCTTTTCCCTCTTTTATTTTACTTCCTCCCACTTACTGATTCTATTTTCTACCATGCCACTGAAGAGATTTGCAAACAAAGGATTGAAAATAATGGTTCTATAGTTGGAAGGATTATTAATGTATCCACTTTTAAAAAGGGGTATTGCTATAATATTTTTCCAATCTCTTTGGAAGCCTTGTTGAATGACGTTGTTGAATATTTCCATGATGTGTGGCGCAAGAATGTTCATTCCCCACTTTTGATATTCTACTTGAAGTGCAACCAAGTCCTTTGCCTTTCCTGTTTTCAAATTCTTAATTCCTATAATGTGAAAAGCTTTGTAGTTGTGTTGGTCTTGGGAGGAGACTCATTCTTTGATTACTTCTCATAGATTTTCCTTGCAAAGTCAAACCATTGATTGGTTGTAATATTACTTATAGTTTGCTTCTTCCTTGGTTGAATTTCCTACCAAAAAAAATCTGGGTTATTCTTTCCTAGATATATTAACTTTTCTCGCCTTGTTTGCACGAACTCGTCTTTTTTCCTTTTAAAAATATGCTTATATGAACTTTACATTCATCTTCTCCGTGTTTTCCTTTTTCAAGGTTTTCCGTGCCATTTTGCATTCCTCATCAAACCAAGCATTTACATGAAAAAAATTTGATTCCGATTTCCTATTTTTTCTCTTTTTCACTTCTCAAGTGCACCCTGAATTATATTTGTTAACTCATGGATATTGAGGCTTTGGGAACCACTCTTCCCCTTCTGAATTGATCTTTCCAACATTGTGTTGAAGATAGTGCAATTTCCTTGTGTTAGAAGAATTTTTCCCCTTCATATCGATTGTGGAGAACATTGGGTTTTCCTCCTATGATACCTTTATTCTAACCAAGATAGCTTTATATAAATTAGTTAATGGTATGATTTTAAGTCCCAGACATTCTCTCTAATATAAACTTTATCTATCCTTTCTATTAAGCTTTGTGAACAAATAACATAGTCAACAACACTTGCCCCATTGTATGTGTTGCAAGTGAACTTCCCAAACCTTTTCCATCTATCTATACCATTGCAAATAATTAAGTTGAAAGAACCACACAACATGAGCAACTCCTATCCAAAATGATTTCTAACTTTGTCATCTTCTAAACATCTCACCCATTGGGGATTCTCCTCTTCAATGGATCAGATAGGATTGTGATCCTCTTTGCAACAAAAAGTACTAGCTCGTTGATTTGTTGTTCTAGCATTGAAATGTCATAGTAAAAGAACTTCTTCCTGCTAACAACATGCAATAATATCTTTATTTAAAGCTGCATATGTGTCTTTTCTATCTACCCCCTTATTTTTGTAAGTTTTTGAGACTTGAGGTGTGCAATAACATGTTTCAATTCTGATGTGGTTCTCATTCTCTATTATTTTGAATCATAAATATTGTTTATTTGTATCTTATTTCACTAAATGAATATGCCGACTTTCTTTTTCTTTCACTAAAATAAATATTCCTCTATATCCTTTTCCATTTTATGTTGCCTCAAATCCAAAATGATAATTTCAAATAATCATAAAAAATAAGAGTTTTACAACCATCATGTTCATGAGTTTCTGTGAGACAAAATATGTATCTACCTTCTGCAATAGGCCCTATACTAGGTCCCCTCCTCCAATGGTAACCACTTGTTGATGGTGTTGGACCCGCCAACATTCAGAGGATCTCCCCAGTATGATGTCCCAATTAGACCTCAAACCTTTTGGTGTAGGAGTCCCATCCGATATGATGGCCCGATTTCCATTTACTTAGAGATTTTCCTTAGCTCTTGTTTTTTAGCACATGCGAGTGCTATGCTAGTGCTTTCAAAATGCAAGGTGAGTATGCCTGGTGAGTGCGTAATGTAACTCATGCCTTGGTTCTCTTACTGCAAAGGGAGAGAGTAAAGTGAGCCTCAAAGTGAGAGGTAATAGTAGTATCCAACAGAATAGTCCATAATGGATGTGGCAGTTGTTAAAACCGAAGTGAAGGGGACATCATGTACACCACCTAGCAAAGTAGTCCACATGGATGTGATGGTCGTTGGAATCCGAACACAAAGATGGTATGTCTAGTATCCCGCGGAGTAGTTCATAGGGATGAGAAAATGGTGAAAACCAGTAAAACACATTCCAAAAATGTAAGTACTAAAACAATTGAAATAGTTCAACTATCTTATTACAAGTGAAACAAACATGCATTACAAATGCCAAAAAAATAGTCTTACAAACATCTACAAAACATGCATGAAAATGTGTTGGCCTTAACAGACTTCTATATTAAGCAAAAGTCCCCAGACACATCTGTACACCGCACATCACTAGTCCCGTAGTGGGAAATTGGAGTCACTCCTCACTCCTCAAAGAACTTATTGTCTACTCTCAAGTCTATGTGGGAGGAGCCAAGGGTGATGCTTGACCCTTGTGACTCTTAGACTACCCTCTTAATCATTCAACGTCCTATGAATTTTCAACTGACATGAATCTTCATCTTCATGTGTGTGTCCATTGGACGTCCACCTTACATTACATATAGTTACAACAAATATGGCCCATAATAGTGATGTGGCCTTGACAACTCATGAAACAACTTGACTTGGCACTGTTGACATGTACTGGTTGACTGTGGTGTCCATGTCAAGTTGTTCCACTGCTAAGTGATGGATGTACTCTTGGTGTGCTTTTTATTTTCCTCCGCATGGCTTAGTGCTATGGGGTCTTTGATGGTCTTGGTCTTGCAAGATAATCATGTGTTCCTTTTTCTTGTTTCTTGGTGTGCTTTGTTCATCCATCCAGATGAAAGTAAGTCTTCTACCATGTGTGCTCCTTCTTGATCCCGTTTGTCATCTCACCATGATCCATTTGTGTACCTATTCCTGCAATTCACTCATGACGAGACGACATCAAATCCAAAACCTCCTAGTCTAGCATGATGCATTGTTTTCGTGTTCCGGGCCTAAAACAGATGACAGGATGGGAAGAGGGCCCAACAACTATACAATGTGTAGTTTTAGGTGATAAGGAGGGAGGACAAGTCACTGAGATAGCGCATAGCACAACTCAGGCTGGGATGAGGAACTCCAGACACAATATTCACTGTCGGGGAAAACTATGCAGTGACCACTAGTTGGCAGAATTGCATAGCGAAGGACATTAGTGACAGCCGCTAGGTGGGACCCTAAGGGGCACTTCTGCACAGTTCTAGGAGGGAAGACAAGATAGGTCTGTAGAAGGCCAATTGGGCAGTTTTGCATAGTTTTTAGGAGGAAGACATGATAGGGAAGCAGGGGGCCGGTTGGGAATTTCTATGTAGTTTATAAGGGAAGACAAGACAAGGTAGCAAAGGACCAGCTAGGCATTTCTACATAGTTTATAAGATAGGTTCGGGCCCAGGTCTCTATACAATGCGAGGTTCTAGCAGACATGAAGGAGGCTTGATGTCTGTGCTTTGGAAATGCACAGTTTAGATAGGTTGTGATGCAATTTTCTGCGTAGTTCTTGGAAGGAAGACAACTGCTCACTTCTGGGATTGCATAGCGTAACTGGACCAAAAGAAAACCTCAGGCACTATGTAGTTCTAGGAGACAGAGCAACACCATTGAGAGTTAAGATTGTGTAGTGCATCTCAGTTGGGGTCCAATAAAGTGGAGTTGTTCTGTCGATAGATTTTCAGGAAAATGGCTAAGTGTGAAAGGAAAGTGGACTAGTGAAGACTCGACATTGTGATCACACACTTAGCATCCTTCGATAAAATGATGACACTAACTATCGGGACAACATAATAAATCATGACCCTCTGTGGGTCTGTCTAGAGGTGAAAGCAGCAAGTGCGACACTTGGGATAGAGCTTCAGACGATCATGACAACACTTGCGTGATAGTGATTACAACTTTGTGTGTGAGTATGACGGATGTTCACACAACGAAGACAACCCAAACACACAAAGAAAAGCCTTCAAAATCACCAGAATAATGTCACAAGCATAAAAGGAAATCAAGAGCCAAAATTTGATTGTTGGTCAAACAATAAAAAGGGGTGAAAAGACTCTACGAAAGCTCATGGGATGAGGTTGATTCGTTGCAACCATCAACGTAAAAACCAAGGAAGGCTCCAAAATTTGAATGGATGCCAAAAATTTGGAGGGTTTTGTAGTCACTACAACACCTCTATAGTTCCAACAAACTAGAATTAGGTAGACCTGGGTAGGATTTTGTTGCTACGCGATTTGGCACACAAGACTAAAATTTGAGTCTTCACCCCTTTTCATCCATGTTGATACTGTTGTTTTCCTTTTTTTTATAGAATTAAATGTTTTTTCTTTACTACCAGATTGCTGCCCTACTTTGTCATGAGGCCCAAACATTGCAATAATTGATTTACCTTTGTACAACCATGCTCTTTTCCCTTCGTTTCTGGTTGCTCTAATTTTATCCACTTCTTATCTTCTCTCCTCTTGTTGATTTCTAGTTAGATCTTCATCTAAGAAAGTGTGAGCCTTTCAAGAGTTTCTTTTGCTTAAGAGATAATGTTTTTCTTGCACCCTTGCCATGATGACTTTTATGGGCCAAGGCCTCTATTCACATATCTTTCCCATCTTCCTTCCTTGGCATATTTTCCCTCTCCAATGTAATTTCTCTTTCAAAAAGTCTCTTGCCAAGTTGAGAGTGTTTTCATTCTTTCCATAGTCTCTTATTCCTATGATAATAAAGTTGGTTTACCTATATTTTCCATATTTATGTTCTCTTTCCTGTGCTCTACGAGCACTTACATTTTCTTTTTCCTCCATTTTTATGTAACCATTATTGTCCTCAGCTTTGGTTTTTATTTCTTTTGGAATGTCGGTCCTCTTGTTTTCCTTTGCCTTTTTTTCATAAATGAATACATGTTGAGATATTTGTGTATCCACCTCAGTTTCTTTAGAGATTATCACTTCTATGTTTGTTGCTATTGATTCTTTCATGGTTTTCCATGTTGTCTTCATTTTTTCCTATTCTTGTTTTCTTGTCTCTAAATCCTCTTGTAGCATTGTTACTTTCTCTTTTAAATCCTATTACCTTCCATTAAACATCGATTTGCAAGTGTAATCTATGAAATTTTGTGGTCCATTTCCTGTTCTTTGACTCCCAAAATTTCCATCCTTTCCCCGACCTTCATAAGTTTGTGGACATAGAGATCTAATGACCAAGTAAGAGTGTAGATGTGGGACTATAAATGGTTGAATCTTCTTTATTTTTTCTGCTCTTATTTATTTTATTTTTCTAGGACCATTTTCTTCTTCTTTGTTCCCATTTAAAGAGAGCAAGTCTGCACTTTAAAATGCACTGATGTTGTTTTTCATTTACCCAAATCCACTTCCCTGTTTTGTCTACTGAAGAAATTTTGAGTTTTCCTATGTGATTTGTTTCCACAAAATATGAGATTTCCTTGCCATTGTTTTTCATTTTGGGATGAGGCCACTTGCCAAATATCTTGTAAAACCCTAAACCCTAATTCCATAACCACTCTCCAAACCCAAAACTAGAAAGAAAATTTGTTAATGTCTCTCACAAACCCAAATACATTTCATGCCCTCTTTATTTCTTGAATGCAGTCCTCCTCTTGTTCTTTATAAAACATGTGTTTTGGATGAAGTGTAAAGAATAAAAAAATAATGATTATTAAAACTTATAGTAGCCTGAAGGCCCCAAAGCCGGTCTCCTGAAGATCTGAAAAGAGAGTGAAGACCCCTCTACCGTCTGCGAAGATCCCTCTGCTATGTTGTGCTGTGTTGTGAGCCGAGATTTGTGCCCCATTTTTTAAATAATAATATTGTTATGGACCTTGTTTATAATTTGTATGGTGTTGTTTTTTAATAATTAAAAAAAACAATATAGATTAATTCATTTAATTTAAATGTGGGTTATTAATATAATGAGAAAATAATTAATTTAATTTGAAAACAAATAAATTTATTCATATGATTGTTAATGGATAATACAAATAGAAATCATTGCTTTATGAGTTGTTGTCTTTATGTATTGATGAAGTGATTTCATTATCCATTATCCATTATCATTAATGAAATTTAAATTTAAAAAATGGATTAGAAATAGGAAATTAATATTATGAAATGAATACAAATTAATACAAACACGATTTTCAATTAAAATATTTTAATGGCATAATTTCGATTTGATATCATAAATTAATATGTGTTGATTCTATTACCATTACATATAGGTAATTTGTTTTAGTCCAAAAACCTTTTGAAAGTATAGTTCAAAAGTTGAAAGCTTGTAATTATTAAGCTATTACTTTGGGAAAGGCATAATATTTATTATGGTCATGAACACCATTGATGACTTCTAAATATACTTAGCGATTGTCATCATAGGAAGGATTTCCAAAATAAAATATTTTTTTTTTCTTTTTGTCCCAGACTTATCACGAAATCTAAATAAAGACGTTTATGGATATTTGTGCTCATGGGCTATTTTCTTTGATGCTTGCAATGTTTACATAGGCATTGTCATCACAAGAATGATTTTTAGAATAAATAATTTTCTTTTTCCTAGACTTATCATGAAATAATAAATATGTTTATGGATATTTGCGCTCATGGGTTATTTTCTTGGATGCTTGCAATGTTTTATGTCTATCTTTTTACAATTGATTTTACTTTGGTAAAAAATTCCAAATTCCCATGCACTCATGAAGGATAATGGTGATTACAAATGGGAATTAAACTATCATTGTTAACTATATAATTCAAATTAAAGACAAAAACATTTTGAACTATTAAATTATTATTGAATTGTAAAAATTGAAGGATTAGTAATTGAATATGAGGATGTAGTTCTAAGCCTGCTTGAATTGGAATAAGAAGGTAATTTTCATCATAGTCAAAACATAACATATTATCAAGAAAACATAACATAAGAGAAAGTGACTTAAGAACAAACAAGTGTAACATAATATCAAGCAAGCATAACACAAGAGCAAGTGAGTGTTGTAGAGAAGAAATAAGTACAAGCAAGTGCATCAAGTGCAAAATTAATACATTTTTAAAGAACAAAAGTTTTTGCAAAACACCTATAAATAAATTAAGGAATTACATGAATTTCACCATTGGGTTATTGATCTTCCCAATCAAATTATTTTGAAGGATAAATTGATTGAATCACTTGAATTAAAATAATTTCAAAATGAGAATGTGGTTGATTGGTGGCCTGGGTGTAGGCGATATGGACAAACGGTCGAAGCCTGATATAATTTCTTCTAATCCGAGTTGAATTTCTCCTTCTGATTCAATTGGTGTATCAATCATCTATTGTTAGATTGACTATTTCATGAGGTTTCCTTCTGATCACCACAACCCTTGTTATCAGGCACAAACCATGCAATAGGCCTGTTTTCCCCTGTCGGGACTATAATCCCATAGGAATTATAAAGACAGATTATCATTACTTTAAAACAAGTGAAATTGCATTTAAAACGTGATATACACAGGTGGAGGGATTTCGTTCCAAAGGAACGAAAATACACTATCGGCATTTTTTATAACCATTATAGTGTTAATTCCGAAGAATTACACTATCGACGCAGATAACACTATCGGCAATACAATCGACCCTTCCAGAGTTCCTTTCTCCGACGCGATAACACATAGTGTTATCGGAGATCGCAATCGGCGACTCAAATGCTCCCAATGCAAGGCTCCTTCCATTCTGATCTACAGATGTGAAAACAATCATGGACCCGATAACCTTTCCACTCTTCTCTATAATGTCTCGGGTCCAGCTGTCGGAGTTTCAGACTTCGGTGATTCCAAAGGTCCCTTCCACTCCACTTGTGGTTCTGCGATGTCATAATGGTTCAGACCTGATACGAGTATGAACCAAATTCAATAATATTTCAAGTCCAGAACTTCGTCCAGATTAAGTCTTTTTCATGGATTTCCTATGTAAACAGAGTTTCCGCTGGGGAGCTGAACAATGCATGTAAGAGAACAAGCACACTGATATGAAAGGAAAACAACCCAACAGTCCTAAGCTTAAGTGTTAATTGGAAAAAAAATATTGAATCACCATTAATAATAAGCTGAAATAACAGAACCGGAACTGATACATGCATAAAAATACCAGTTAACAGGGGACCATAAAATCAGATGAATAGAGAGAGGTTTTTTTTTTTAGATGATAATGCTTCTGGGCTCGACTCCTTCAGAGCGTCTTGTTATTTTGTTTTATATATAATAGATAAAGCCCTCTCGGTCCTTATCCCATACAAAATCATGCCTTTTACATAAAGAGATTTAAAGCAATTATGCATAAAGCTTACTATAGCTTATCCATAAGCGATTATTACAGCATGATTTTATTCTTAATTCTATCCTTATCTTAAACTAGAAAAGCATGGAAATTGTTGGCTAAAGGACCCCACTCCTTTTCCTGTGTATTTTTTTGGATTTTTGGAATAACTTTGAAGATTTTCCCTCCAAGTCACATGCTCCTGCATTAGACTCCTGAGGAAAAAATTCTTCATGGGCTCCTGTCCATGAGTTCATCTATAGAATTGTCTAGTTTCTATAGCATGTCTTCTGTAACCCAAGTAGCTTCAGCGGTTGGCTGATCCTTCCATTTTACCAAATACTGGAAGTACTCTTGTCCCCTTGTTTTCTTAAACACCTTCTTGTCTAGAATTATTTCTTGCTGCAAATTCTTTGCTGTGGGTAACTATTTTACCCAGTCAATCTCTTGAGTCTCTTGATTTTGTGCTGCATCATCTGCAGTTTCACCTTCATACTTGTATAGGTCTGCAACATTAAAATTTGGTGATATTCCAACATCAAGGAGTAACTCAATCTCATAGGCATTTGTAAAAAATTTCCTCAACACTCTGCACGGTCCAATTTTTTTGAACTTCAATTTGTTATACTCCCTCTTTGGAAACCTCTCCTTTTTGAGATGTGCTAAAACCATATCTCCAACTTCAAATTCGCCTCTCTTCTTCTCATGTCTACTCTGGTTTTGTACTTGATGTTGCTATCCTATAGCTGTTGTTTCACTTGTTCATGTATTGCTTGCATTTCTGAATCAAAATCTTCACCCTCTGCACTTCTCATCTCATCTTTTCCTAAGTTTCATAACTCAGATACTCCTCTTGGAAGCATTCCATAAACAATATGGAATGGACTCTGTCCTGTACTCCTGTTAGGTGAGTCATTATATGCATATTCAGCTTGTGCCAACACTTGATCCCATTACTTTGGATGTTCTGTAGTAAGGCTCCTTAAAAGATTGCCCAAACTCTTGTTCACAACTTCAGTTTGTCCATTAGTTTTTGGATGATAGGTAGAACTGAAACTTAATTTAGTTCCCAATTTCTTCCATAGTGTCCTCCAGAAATGTCCAACAAATTTGGAATTCCTGTCTGAGACAATACTCTTAGGCAACCCATGCAATATTACAACCTCTTTAAAAAACAAATTAGCAATATGAGAAGAATCACTAGTCTTATAACATGGAATAAAGTGCGTCATTTTTTAAAATATGTCCACTACAACAAAAATTGAACCATTACCTCTTTGAGTCTTTGGTAAACCCAAAACAAAATCCATACTTACCATATCCCAAGGCCTATCTGGAATTGGTAATGGGACATACAAACCTATGTTTTGGCTCCTTCCCTTTGCATATTGACAGACTTTGTAAGTTTTCACATACTTCTCCACTTCAGATTTCATTTTCGGCCAGAAATAAAATCTGTTTAACTGCTCATAAGTATTATTTACACCAAAATGTCCTGCAAGTCCTCCACTATGTTTCTCTTTAAATAAGTTCCCCCTCATAGAACAGTTTGGTATGCACAGCTGATTTTTCTTAAACAACACTCCATCTTGTAAGAATTAATCCAACCATTTACTCCTATCCATCAAAACAATATTTTTACAAGCTTCAAATGCCTCTTTAAAATCTGGATCTATTTCATACAATTCTTTAAGAAAATCAAAACCCAACACTTGGATTTGACTCTCTTGAAATAATACATTCCTCCTACTTAAGGCATCTGCAACGTTGTTTTATTGGACATTTATATGCTTCAAAACAAAATAGAAACCTTGAAGATACTCTACCCATTTGGCATGTTTCTGGCTAAACTTTGGTTGTTGCATAATATACTGTAGTGCATGGTAATCTGAATAAAGTATGAACTCCTTTGATATTAGATATTGCCTCCATTTCTTCAATGACATCACAACTGCATAGAACTCCTTGTCATAAGAAGAATACTTGTTTTTGGAATCATTTAGCTTTTCACTAAAGTAGGCTATAGGTCTATCTTCCTGACTTAAAACACCTCTAATTGCTTATCCGCTAGCATCACACTTCACTTGGAAAGGCTTACTAAAATCAGGTAGAACCAAAATAGGTTTTTCAGTGATTTTCTTCTTTAACACCTAAAAAAATTTTCTGCTTCAGCAATCCATCTAAATGGTTGTTTATCCTTCTTTATGGTCTCAATAATAGATGCATTGATCTTACTAAAATTCTTGATGAATTTTCTATAAAAGCTAGCAAGACCATGAAAACTTCTTACCTCAAAAACACTTTTAGGTGAAGGCCACTCCATGATTGCGTTGATCTTCTCTGGATCCATCTTCAGTCCTTCAGCAGAAATAACAAAACCCAAGTACACTAGCTCTTCTTTCATGAATGAAAACTTCTTCAAATTTAGCAATAATTTCTCCTGTTGTATCCTTTGTAATACATAATTCAGATGCCTCATGTGCTCCTCCTTAGACTTGTTGTAAACTAATATATCGTCTAGATATACTATTACAAATTTACCAATAAAATCTTTAAAAAATTCATTCATGAGTCTCATAAACGTACTTGGTGCATTTGAAAACCCAAAAGACATTACTCTCCACTCATACAACCCCTCATTTGTATTAAAATAGGTTTTCCACTCATCCCCTTCTCTTATCCTTATCTGATGATACCCACTTTTAAGATATAGTTTTGAAAAATACTTTGCTCCACTCAAGAAATCCATCAAATCTTCAATTGTAGGTAAAGGAAATATGTACCTGATTGTGATTTTATTGATGGTTCTTGAATCTGTACACATTCTCCAGCCTCCATCTTTCTTTGGACTCAACACTGTTGGTACTCGCAAGGACTCAAGATTTCTCTGATCAGCCCTTTGTTAAGCAATTCTTGCACCTGCTTCTTAACCTCTTCATTTTCTATAGGAGTCATTCTGTAATTTGCTTTGTTAGGTAGACTTGCTCTAGGAATCAAATCTATATGATGGCTAATTCTTCTAATGGGTGGAAACTCGTTTGGCAAATCATCAATAATAATATCACAATATTTCTCCAACATTTCTTTAATTTCAATGGGTAAATCAGAAACTTTAGTAGAAGTCATCATTACCTTGGACTTGCAAATTACAGCAAAATTTACCTCATTCTCTTCAATTTGCTTCAAGTATTCCTTTCCTCCTAGTAACAAAGTTTTTGGACCAGTCTTCTTTCCTGGTACATCTTCTTCTTGCAAAAACAGCAACATATGATTGACACCATCCTTTCCAAACTTGTAGGTGTTTCTTTTCCCATCATGCATGGCTCCTCTGTCATATTGCCAAGGTCTTCCAAGAAATATGTGACACACATCCATTGGCATCACATCACATACAAGTTTATCGTTATACTTGCCCACTTGAAATTCCACTTCACACTGTTCATTCACTAATAGTTGATGTCCCTTTTGTAACCATGACACCTTGTAAGGTGTTGGATGTTTCATTATCTTCAGCTTCAATTTCTCCACCACTTCTGTAGAGACCAAATTATCAGTGTTGCCACTATCAATGATCATCTGACAACATTTCCCTTGAACTTTACACATTGTTCTGAATAAAGTATTTGTTTGTGATGGTTCAACTATCTCCTTTGCTGGCTTGAGCAAAACTTTATTAACTACCAAAGATTCTCCTGTCTCTGGTATATTTTCTTCTTCTGTCACTTCTGTTGTTGCTTCCCCCTTAGCTTGAGAAACAATAGCATTCCTCTGATTTGTTTCTGATTTCTCTGGGCACTCAAAGGCTCTGTGTCCCAATTTGTTACATCTATAACATCTTACTGCTCTTCCTCTTCTTCTGCCTCCTCTCCCTCTAGAAAAACTCCCTTTGCCTCTTACATCACCTCCCGTGGGTGCATGTTGGGTTGAGCTACTGCTAGCTCCACCTTTAGGTGTTGTAGATCTTCCTCTACCACCTTGACTTCCCCTTCCTCAGAAAGTACCTCTCCCTCTGGAAGATTGCTTCCTCATGAGATTTTCTTTAGCTTTCAGTGCTATCTGATAAGCTTCCTCTACTTTTTTAGGAGACAGTATAATTATCTCATCTTGAATGTCCATCCTAAGGCCATTCATATATCTAGCCACCTTCTCATCTGTATCTTGGGCTTCTCTAGCTCTTATGCTTACCTTGTAGAATTCCTCTGTGTATTCTTTCACTGTCAAAGACCTCTGTCTAAGATTTTGCATCTGTCTGAACAAGGTTTGCTGATAATTACTTGGTAGAAACTTACCTATTAGCTTTGCTACCATCTTACTCCAATTATTGATAGGTTGCTTGCCAAGTCTCTTTCTTTCTGCACACCATCCCACCAAAGCACTGCATGGCATTTTAACTTGGTGACAACAAACTTTACTTTCTTCTCATCTTCTGTTTCTTCATAGTAGAAGAATTTCTCCATGCCATTAATCCATTCTGTCAATTCTTCTGGATTCAATCCTCCTTCATATATTGAAACCTTGATCTTTGGCCTAGCTATGGATCTCAACATTGACTGGAAGAATCTCATCTCAGGGGTAACTACTATAGCTTCCTCCTCTGCAACTTCAACCTCAGGCTCACTAACATCTCCATCATCTATATTTCCTCATGTCGTTAATGCATCCAATCTAGCTTGCATCTGTTGCACAACTTCCATCACTTCAGAATTTGCAACAGGTCGTCCTCTTCCACCATGTCCTTGTCCTCTTCCAACTCTGAAAGCCATAGTAACTTTTCTTCTCCTACTTCTGAGATTCAATTCAATGTTAGCTGGTTGCTGTAATACCACTAATGGTGGCCTGGGTGTAGGCGATATCGACAAACGGCCGAAGCCTGATATAATTTCTTCTAATTCGGGTTGAATTTATCCTTCTAATTCAATTGGTGTATCAGTCATCTATCGTTAGATTGATTGTTTCATGAGGTTTCCTTCTGATCACCCCAACCCTTGTTATCAGGTACAAATCATGCAATAGGCCTGTTTTCCCCTGTCAGGACTATAATCCCATATAAATTATAAAGATAGACTATCATTGCTTTAAAACAAGTGAAAATGCATTTAAAACTCCATATACACAGGAAAAGGGCTTTCTTTCCAAAGGAACAGAAATACACTATCGGCGTTTTTTAAAACCACTATAGTGTTAATTCTGAAGAATTACACTATTGACGCAGATAACACTATGGGCAATACAATCAACCCTTCTAAAGTTCCTTTCTCTGACGTGATAATACGTAGTGTTATCAGAGATCACAATCAGCAACTCCAATGCTCCCAATGGAAGGTTCCTTCTGTTCTGATCTGGTCATGTGACAATAATCACGGGCCCGATAACCTTTCCACTCTTCTCTATAATGTTTCGGATCCGGCTGTCGGAGTTTCAGACTTCGGCGATTCCAAAGGTCCCTTCCACTCCACTTGTGGTTCTGCAATGTGATAAATGGTTCGGACCCGATACGGGTATGAACCAGATTCAATAATATTTCAAGTCCAGAACTTCGTCCAGATTAATTCTTTTTCATGGATTTCCTGTGTAAATAGAGTTTCTGCTACAAAGATTAACAATGCATGTAAGAGAACAGGCACGCCGATATGAAAGGAAACAACCCAACAGACCTACAGCACGATTTTATTCTTAATTATATCCTTGTCTTAAACTAGAAAAGCATGGAAATTGCTGGCTAAAGGACCCCAATCCTTTGCCTGTAGATTTTTTTGGATTTTTGGAATAAGTTTGAAGATTGTCACTCCAAGTCACATGCTTCTGTATCATTGATGGAACATGTACAACAAATGACCCCATACAAAAGATTGATGCAATTTGTGGTGCAAATGACCTCATACAAAAAGTTTGTGCAACTTATGAAAAAAATTACCTAATGATGATGACGATAAACATCCATTTAGACTGATATTATCGATCTAATTTAAGAAAGTAAGAGATTAATTGCAATTCTTTAACATTTTATTTCTATGTTCAAAAAACATTAACATATGTGTTTGAAGATCACCATAGGTTTACTAACTCAAAAGGTCAAAAATGTTGGTAGTGTGACAAATATTTTGAAATTATATTGAATGAGAGTATAATAAAGACAATCTCAGAGAAATTTATTTTCATCTTCAACCCTCTTAGTGTCATAAAGGTGACATCTTTCATCCCATAGTGTATTGGGAATTGACTAACACCGAGTTTCATTATGAAGCACATGAGAATTCATTTTTGTTTTAGCAATGTTCATTTTCTTCTTAATGTTAGTTAAAATAGAGAAATGTCTTTTATTTTCGAGATTGGGGTTGATCACCCAAATGGTTCATGCTACTTGTGATACACATGACCTCATAGTTTATAAACAAGCAACATAAGGTATTATTGTTGATGATTTCCTAACTACTCATGAGATAGAATCATATAGTAAATATGAGTCACAAGTAAAAGCACAAAGTGATAGCATTAGTTAATGTGGATTCGAAGATATCAAAGTAAACATTATTTGAAAAATATAAAAAATGATCGCCGGGGGGGGGGGATTTCGACATACTTCTCACCTTGCAATTGATAGGGGGATGTTTCAGATATTAATGATGACAGTTATGGTTCAATTATCGAAGTCATATATTTCAAAATTCAATCAAAATTTGAGAATTTTTAGCACAGTAATTGGTCTCCTCAACAAGTTATCTACACTTCAATCAACTTTACATCAATATCTTCAAATCAACATATTAAAAAATCAAGCATGGAATTTGGAATCCTTTGTATACTCCTAAACTATTAATTGAGATGTTGTTTGGCACCTATTTGTGTCTAAATTCAGAGAGAGATTTGGGAAAATTCACTTGAAATGCAACAACTAGAAATAATTCTTCTAATTGAAAAATTAATTATGTTATTTATTTTTTTTACAACGAAATACTGAATTATTCACACTACATTGAGAAATGTTAGCACACACACATAAAAATTGACACTATTATTTTTGGACAAATGTCCCCAAAAAACCCAATGTGGGAAAACCGGTGCAACAATTGATGGTTTTATTATTATGCAACACTGAATTATGAGTACAATAAATTTGGATGCCCAACTGGTTATCTAATCTAAGAGAAATATTGGCAAAATCACCTAGGGGAATTTATCCTCATCGCCAAGTGATCCTGGCTCACACTGACAACTAAAAAGTAAGATGCCCAAACCCTTTACACATGCTTTGCATCACCTCTCCATAATTTATCATGTTCTCAACCCGAAATAACTACTACTTAAGTCATCCTGCTTACGGTTGACTGAGGAAGTGTCTCTCCTGCCTACTAGAATATTCTCCCAGCTTATGGAAACTGAAACGAAATCCTCTCGAGCTAAATCAAACTACCTCTTTGAGGCTCTATGTAGACCCTACACTGCTTCGTAGAGAAAATAATTCATCCTCCTAACTTGTCTCTTCGAAACTATTAAATCTTCCTATGAATCACTGTCTTTGCCCTTCTTTAGCCCTGCGACCTCTCTCTAGCTCAAACACTACTTCTGGCTAGCTCAAATTTCCTAAGGAACTCACACTATTGGCTCTCTATTGTGTTTTTCTCCATCTACCCAACGACCTCCTCTTATAATATTTAATTGAGACTCCAACAACTAAGATTAAAACTTAATCAATTGCTAGTATCATCCCGAAGTCGATCTATGTGAGTTTCTAGAGAATTTTCACCTTTCTCAATTAAACACTATTAATTAATCAATTTCTCTAAGTTAGACTTATGCATTTTTTAATTATTGATCAATTAGTTTAATTGAGTTATCTATAGGTAGAATTTCCAAAAAAAATTCTACGTTTTGGAAAAACCCTATGTTTTAGCCTTCTAACCAATTCTCGAGACTAAAACACAATCCAATGCTACAGAAACTAACACTCCCTCTTAGTGAGGAAGGTTTTTTCTCTCCAGCATTGCACAAGTTTCCACAACACCTTGCCTCTGAAACATCCTCTGTACACATTGTTAATGTTTGACAACTATAGTTATCTGCTACTATCCACCAACCACTGCACTAACTCTGATTCATCTGCCATAGACTGTATTTGAACCATGTTTCATTTGTGTTGCAGCTGACACTACAACGTACAACATGTACTACTGCCAACTATGCATCTGCACTACAACCTAAATAACACTCCATCTCAACTGTTGTTGCTGCTACTGCAAATAAGAAGCATCCAAAATACTAAATCAACTATGTCTCTAAACTGCAACTATCTCTTGAGCCTCTGACTGCTACTATCCTTTCCACTGTCTAATGGGAAATTTGTGTTTCTACTGAATCTGCACTATGCCTCCTACACTTCTATCAACACTGCTCCGCACTTCTCAGCATATGATTGCAACTAGTATGCATCTGTCACTCTGGACCTAATTGCACAACTAACATTGATCCTCCTTGTACTGAATACTATGGGCCCCTATAGCAAGGTAATGATCCAAGAGGAAACACCATTCGATGCTCACCTCAATGAATCCTAGCAAAATATCTATGCAACTCTGGGACTAAAGCTCCATATCGCCCCACCTCACTCCTGTAGGTATAACGACATACAAAGCGAACTCTGATCTACTCATACTGCTACTACTACTACATTGATACTGCAACTATTGCAATAATGAGTCTAATATCCCCAGATCCTAAAGTGCTAGCTTATATAGGGTTTCTCCCTCTGAAGCTAGACTCCCTCTGAGTCTCGATCTCCCTATGGGAAATCTCTCTTATCCCTCTTGGTAACTTGCAATGTCCTCCTGTACTACAAATTGGAATTCATAACTTTGCACTGGGAATCTTCTAGTTGGAACTGCACTTGCATTCTGCAACTGGGAAATTCACACTGCTTGTGTGACTGCAACTGGTTCTGCAAGTGTCTCTCGAGTACTGACTGCAAATGGCTATGGAGTTGTCATTTGAATAACTAAATGCACGTGCTGGCATTGAACCTGCTATTATGATACTATGGGCTCTTGTAGCAAAGGGGATGGTCCTAATGCAACAACCTGGAACTGATTTTCCTCATTGCAGCTACACTGGACCCTACCCAGCTTGCACACTGGAGTCTCATACTCCTCCTCCACCAGGATTTGGTGCCCCATTACCTCTTTTCGAACCTTATTCCTTACTGGGACCTTTCTTCAATTTGCAACTTGCACTAGATAAGTCATACCTCCTCCAACACCTGTCTCCAACAACTAAGAGTTGATATGCTTCCTAGATATGGATTATGACTTACTTGCATAAAATGCTATGGAAATCTCGTATGGTCATATCTAGAAAGATGCAAAGCCTACAAAACTAAAAAAATGGGATGAAAATCTCCTTCTTTCACCTGCTCGGCTACTAGCTCTGTTATTCGCACTCCCTTTTCGAGTGAGAAAATTTGTCTGCTACTACTACCTGTTGCAACCAGAAATTTGGATTTTTGAAGCTAGAAACCCTCCAAGAGAAATTCTCTTTATGTGTACACTTTCTCTTCCACCCGACATTGTTTGTGCTCTAGCAAACTACTACAAAACCCTTTTTTTCCCATACAAGAAATCTGTTCTGCGAAAATATTGAGTTGCTGCACCCTCTACTTGTTGGAATCGTTATTTAGGACAAATCAAATTTTTATGCACCCTGCAACCGAAAATCAAACCCTTTCCCAACAATTCGTATTGCCTGGCTAGGCACTGCGCAACCTCTAAAACTGTTGGCCTATTTCTCCCTCTGAACAACAAAATTTTCTCTCTTCTGCCTTTGAGCCTCCTCTCCATCAACTATGTTTTGTTACCATGTGAAAATTCACTTGAAATGCAACAATTAGAAATAAGTATTCTAATTGAAAAATTAATTATGCAGTTTATTTTGTTTATGGAAAATATTGAATTATTCAGAGTGTAATTTCTTCACCAAATAAAATTATTGTGGAAGAAAAAAGGAACTGAGAAATGCTAGGACACATACATAAAAATTGACAATTATTTTTGGACAAATGTCCCTGAAAAAACCCAATGCGGGAAAATTGGTGCATCAGTTGAAGGTTTTATTATTATGCAATAGTGAATTATGAATACAATAAATTTGGTTGCCCAACTGGCTATCCAATCTAAGAGAAATACTGGTAAAATTGCTTGAGGGAGTTTACCCTCGTCTCCAAGCAATCATGGATGAAACTAACAATTGAAAACCAAGTAGTCCAAACCCTCTGTGCAATCTTTATGTCACCTTTACACAATCTATCACACACTCACCCTAGAATAGTTGCTACTCAAGTCGTCCCGCCTACTGCTGACTGGGGTAGTGTCTCTCTTACCTACTTGAAAATTCTCCCGATGTCTGGAAACTGAAACAACCTCCTCTCTAGCAAAATCAAACTGCCTCTCTGAGGCTCTGCCAAGGCCCTGTGTTGCCTCCTAGAGAAAATAATTCAACCTCCTCTCTTGCCTCTCCGAAACTGAAAAATATTCATCTAGACCATTGTCTTTCCCCTCTCTAGCCCTACGTCCTCTCTCTGTCTCGAAATCGGCTACTAACTAGCTCAGACTACGCAAGGAACTCACACTATTGGCTCTTTATTGTGTATTTATCCATCTACCCATCAACCCCCTCTTATAATCTCTAGTTGGGACTCTAGTGACCAAGATTAAAACTTAATCGATGGTTGAGATAATATCCAAGTCGATCTGTGTGAGTTTGTAGAGAATTTTCACGTTTCTCAATTAATTACTATTAATTAATCGATTTCCCTAAGTTAGACTTAGGCATTTTTTAATTATCGATGAATTAATTTAATTGAGCTATCTCTAGGTGGAATTTTTAGAAACAATTTTTGGGTTTTGGACAGCTCTTCTATTTTAGCTTCTCCACCAAGTCTTGAGACTAGAACACCATCCGATGATACAAAAACTAGCAAGCTTCAATGATCCTATTTTTTCATTGACAACAAAATGGTTATCCTATTTGTTCACTAATTACTAGGGGAATGTTTAAAAATGGTGGCTCTTCACTTCCAAAAACTCTACCATCTTTCAAAGTTCATTTTTGATGGACCATTCAACATATATATTGGCATTTTTCAAGAATATATCATCGAAGATTAGTTTAGTAGTTTAAGATTGAAGATAAAGCTCATACTAGTTTATCTTCTAGTTCATGTCCACTTACTAGTATACTTATTTAGACTTGTGATTAAAGGGGAAATTGTTAAACTATGAGTCCCTAAATAATCACAAATTCTAACGTTGCATTCTTATGAGTTCTCAAGCTTTTATACTAATGAGGTGTTATTATTATCAATTGATGATTTGTTAATGAGATCTAGATCTAGAAATAGTCAAATACATATACTATAAATTGAGATCATGAGATGAATGCAATTATTGAGAATGAATTAAAGTCTTTTCAGACAAGTTTTCTTGTGTCTTACTTGTGTTTTATTTCTTATCATATACAAGATATATTCCAAGTGTAATGCAACCAACATTTACTTTCTTTTAGTTATTCATTCTTCCTTTTTTTTCACATATGTACATTATGTTACATTATATGATAACATTTCTCTCATATTAGGTTGTAGAGTGCCTCTCAATGCAATCTAAGTGAATATAAATTGATTAATTTCTCATATGCGTGTACGATCTAATTTAAATAATTGGGAAGTGAAAGGGGAAAAGAAAGGAAGATGATGCATTGTGATTGCTATGCTTCCTTGTGTGACAATGTGTCATGTTGTTTACTCATGTTATTACTCCTACATTATGTTGGGATATTATGTATGCAATAAGAGAGCATGTGTCAAGGTAGTGAAATGGTTTATCATTGTGATTGAACTTGTTGAATGTGCAACCCATAACATTAGAACTCTGAGATTAGAATATTAGCATGTTTGTAACACATCAATAATTTTCTGCTCTAATTCATGTCAAAGTTTTGTTACAAATTAATGATTATACATGAATCTACCCCTTTAATATGATGACCAAATTTATTTGGATATACTTGCAAAAGTCTAAATGTGAATTCTTGTTATCATGACCCTTTCGTTATGGAATTAATATGTCTATACCTAATTATGACATAGGTAATGTGTACAATATTGATCATGGATGACCTTATACTTTCTTTTTCTTTTTTTTATATAACATCCATAATTTAATTATAAATGTTTTAAATATGGCATATAAATCTCATAATGTAGCTACATATAATGGCATCTTTCATTGCCATATCTTTAAGGAAAATATTGTTTTTATAAAAAGACTAAGCATAAGTTTATTGGATCATTTATATTATTTTTATAATGTGAAAATATGTAAAATAAAATTATGATTGAAATTTATTATTATTTTATTATTTATATTTATTTATTTTATATTAAAAAATTATTATTATAAAATATTTAAAATTCATATAATTCTGTAATGCAGTGTTATGTTTCACTATTTAAATATTATTTTAAATTTAGGTAAATTCAATCTACTTTAAATATATATTTTTAAAAATAAAAATATTCAATAATTTTTCCTGAAAACTATATTTAATTAACAAAATAATAGATATTTAAAGCATTCTGTCTTTGCTTTCAACGTGAAATTTAATATATATTTAAAGCTATAGAGTTCAACGTGAAATCTAATATATATTTAAAGCATTCTATAGCTTTGGTTTCAACGTGAAATTTATTATTATAAGTAGATATTTTTCCTCGTGAGATATTTGAATCGTTTGATAGCTTCTATGCCCTTTGGCGTTAACCTCGATCTACAAGTGAAACTATAATATTTTCCTCTCATATTTAATGAGAATGTTGAATTCAGTTACGGAGGATTATTTTAAAAAATAACAACGTTAAAATATATTCGAACTCCATGTTCAGAATAACAATGTTTGAACTCCATTTTCAGAATGGCAGAGTTTATGAAATGGCCATGCCGATTTTTAGAACGGCAGAAGTTAATAACCAGAATCATTTGTTATGGTATTAGCATAGTATCAGTATAGATTTATTTTGTTCGGGATGAAAAAGCATCATATGGTATTATATGAGAAATATAAAGAGGTATATTTGTACATTGGATTGAATTTCTGAAGATGATCTAAAATTCTGAATCATTTATCAAAAGAACATGGAACATATTTCAAAAAAACACCTGCTAGGAAATTGACAGTTCAAAGATTAATATTCAGCTACACGATTATCTTAGATCATAGGGTTTACAGATCATAGACAAAAACATCCAGCTACAAGATTTTCTTAGATTATATATTTGTCATAGGAGGAGAATTCAGCGGAGATAAAACAAGAAGCAACATCATTTAAAACAAAATGAGTAGAGAATACCTGTGACACTGCTTTAGAAATCACGAAGAGAAAATTCCTGGATAGAAAAAATTTTCCCTTCAGAAGATACCTGCAAATACCAAGAACCTGGAGCCAAATGAAGACCCATAGTATCAGTATAGATTTATTTAAAATAAAGATTTAATATGAGTTATGAGAGCAATTTTTTTTAAGAGTATATATAATTTAAATGTTTTATATAATTATTTTATTTTATTTTATTCCGACATACTTATTAGGCCGTAAATTCACTTGTAAGACTATAAATGGAGTTCATATTGTTTGAATTGAATGCGTGCAGTCTTAGTTGAAAATAAAATCACTGTTCGATCTCTCCATCAAGATCGCACCATTTATAAATTCACTGAAGTTCACATCGTTTCAAAGGTTTCACCTGTCGTCAGCTTTGTATCGTTGTTGTTGGACTGCAAATTTCATATGGAAATTCATTGTTGCACAGCGCGACAGAAGGCACGTGTGTTGGTAAACCGCATGATAATGTCTGCGGATAGTTGCAATCTGGCCCAGTTTAAAATAAGTATAGTGAGTTTAATTTATTTAAACTACTTGATATAGATATATGTATTGTGTTGTTTTTTAATAATTAAAAAAACAAATATAGATTGATTCATATGCGGACTATATATATGTATATATCAAGAAAAACAACACATTTTTATTATAAACTAAAGTTTTTCATTAGGCTAAGTGCCCATCCTATCCCATATCAATTGGATCTTTGCAAAAATGACCTTAAAAAAAAGAAAGAAAGAGGGAGGAAGACATACAGCTTCTAGCAAGTGACAAATTCTACCTAATTAACAAAGGACAAGGACTTCACCTAAATAACCAAAAATTACTAAAAAACCATGTATATGAGAGAGAGAGGGGTGGGTTGAAATCGAGGAAGAATAGCAAAAAACATGGCTGCCAGCATGAAACATGTGAGGCAAAGATACAAACCATCATGAAAAAATGAAGAATCCCGAGTTTATGATAGCTTCCTAAACAAGACATTCGTAATGAAAATGCCCAAAAATTGTCGATGCCCCAGGCTTGGAGAGTTGGTCCCCTAACGTGTTATGCTCCCTAACCCTCATTGTGTTGATATGCTCTAACAAGTGACTCAAAGATGGAACATAAGAGAGGAACCCAATGCCTTAGATTATCACTTTAGAATCCCCAAAGATGACAATCTCTTCCACCACAAGTAATAAAGCACAGTGACAGACTCCCCAAAGAGAAATAACCTCAACACACTTATTATTGTCGAAACCACCAAAATAAAAGAAGAGATAATGATGAGAAGGGGAAAGGGAATGTTAATGGGCCATCCCAAATAGACATCATTGCTTTATGGGTTGTCATCTTTAAATGTTGGTTATTAATATAGGTGAAATATAAAATAAGGTTAATTTTAAAAGAAATGGATTTATGGATAATTACAAATATATATCATTGTTTTATGAGTTGTCATTTTTATATATTAATGAAGTGATGTCATTATCCATTGTTAAGTAGTTAATGAAATTTAAATTTAAAGAATGGATTATAAATCATGAAATGAATACATATTAATACAAAAGTAATTTTCAATTAAAATATTTTAATGACATAGTTCCCATTATCTTCAACAAAAATCAAATAGTTTAGGATATTACAAAAACAATACCTTTCATATCCCGAATTAGTGCAAATAAATTTAGTATGTGAATGTGAGATTTCTTGATGAAAAAGTTCAAGGCTTTAGACATTAATGAACAATTTGAGAATGTTGATTACAAAATCATTGAACAAATACCTGATACATGTCAACATTATCATTAAGTTGGTCACAGGCAGAATTATGAATCAATTTTTTTGAGCTCTATCATTTTCTTCATTTAAGGAAGACAAATCGTCTCTTAAGAAATGTCAAAAAAAGAAGAAGAATAAAATGAAGATAGTTAATTTATGTTGGGGTAAGATCTTAGTGATGGAATCAATAAGTCAAGAAATTACATAATGCATTCAATCTAGTTCAAGCATTGGTAAAGACACATTTTCATGGAAAAATCACAAAAAGAAAAGGCTTTCAAACAATTGTTATGGATGAAATTTTTGGGCATGATCAGGGCTCATTATAAATTGAGCATTGATTCCAAAAGGTACTCCCTTCTACCTTAAGTGGTGGAAGTACACAAATAAAATGAGAAAGGTACTCTCTTGCACTCAAAGGGGTGGGGGAATACAATGATGAAGATAAACTTGAGCTCCTTTTCACCTTAAATAAGGAGTATTTTGTGAAATTTGTTTATGGTCAACCAAAAACCACTAACACACATGGTATCAAGTAAAAGTGGTTAGTGAAAACCATACGTCAAAATGGTTAGTGGTCAACCAACAAAACCACTAAATACAATGATGAACGAATATAAAATTGTCTCCTTCCACATACTTCTCACCTTACACTTGATGAGGGGAAATTTCAAATATTAATGATGATAGTTAGACTTAAAGTTTAGAAGTCTTATAAATCAAAATTCAATCATCATTTGAGATTTTTTAGCACAATGATTCATCTCCTCAACAAGATATATACAATTCAATCAACATTAAATCAATCTCATGAAATGAACATATTTGGAAAGATCAAGAATGGGATTTAGAATCCTTTGATTGCTCCTCAACTATTCATTACGATGTTGTTTGACACTTAATTGTGTCCAAATTCATAGAGAACTTGACTGATCCTATTTTTTCATTGATAATAAAATGATGATCGTATTTGTTCACCAATTACTAGGGAAATGTTTAAACATAATGACAATTCACTTCCAAAAATTCTACTCTCTTTCAAAGTTCATTTTAGATGGACCATTCAACATCCATAATGGAGTTTTTAAGGCATATATGATTGAACATTATTTAGTAGTTTAAGATTGAAGATAGAGATCATACTAGTTTATACTCTAGTTCATGTCCCCTTATTGGTATAATTATTTAGACTTGTGATTGAAGGGGGCATTGTTAAACTATGAGTCCTTAGATAATCACAAATTCTAACATTGCATTTTTATGAGTTGATAAATTTATATATACTAATGAGGTGTTATTATTATCAACTCATGAATTGTTAGTGAGATCTAGATCTAGAAATAGTCAAATACATCTACTATAAATTGATATCACGAGATAAATAAAAGTACTCAGAGTGGGTTAAAATATTTTATGCAAAGTTTTTCTATGTCTTGCTTGTGTTCTATTTATTATCATATACAAGATATATTCCAAGTGTATTGCAACCAACATTTAATTTATTTTAGCTATTCCTTATTCTTTTTTGTCACATATATACATTATGTTACATTACATGACAACATTTCCCTCATAGTAGGTTGTAAAGTGTCTGTTAGTGCAATCCAAGTGAATACAAATGTATTCATTTCTCATATGTTTCTACTATCTAATTTAGATAATTGGGAAGTGAAAGGGGCAAAGAAAGGAAGATGATGCATTGTGATTGTTAAGCTTCCTTGTGTGTCAACGTGTCATGTTGTTTATTCATGTTATTGCTCCCACATAACATTGGGATGTTGTGTTTACAATAAGGGAGAATGTGTGATGATAGTGTAATGGTTTATCAATGGGATTCAACCTATTGAATGTGTAACTGAGCCATAATGTTAGAATTACATGACTAGAATATTAGTATGTTTGTGACACAACAACAAATTTCCACTCTAATTCAAGTCAAAGTTGTTTGTTGTGACATACTTGTCATATTAATGATTATACATGATTCTACCCCTTTATTATGATAAAAATATCAATGTGAATTCTTGTTATCGTTACCCCTTCAATTATGGAATTAATACATCTATGCCCACTGATGACTTCAAACCTTCTTGCTTAGAAGTTATGAATTCCCATGTTGTAGCGGCTGTAACACCCTTCAAATTTTTGGCCTGCATCCAAATTTTAGAGACTTCCTTGGTTTTTCCCTTGATGGCTACAAACACTCAGACTCATTCCATGAGCCCTTGTCGAGTCTTTACACCCTTTTTTCTTGATTGACCACCGATCGTCTTTTGGCATGTTGATTGCTATGTCATGCTTGTGAGTTTGTTCTTGCAATTTTGAAGGTTTTTCTTTGTGTGCATGGGTTGTTTTCACTCTGTGAACATTGGCCATACCCACACACAAAGTTGCATGTACTGTCGCACAAGTATCGTCACAGTCGTTTGAAGATCTATCTCCAATGTCGCACTTGTTGCTCTTAACCTTTAAGGCGGTCTCACTGAGCACATGTTTGTCTTATTGGTTTGAGGTGTCTTGTCATTGAGTCGTGTTAAGTGTGTGATCATAACTTCATGTATGCACAAGTTCACTTGCTTTCACACTTAGTCATTTTTCTTGAAAATATGTCGAACGGATAACCCTCCTTCAACCAGACCCCAACTGAGATGCACTGTGCAATCTCGGCTCTCAGTGACCTTGTTATGCTGCCCAGAACTTCGCAGAGCTTGAGGCTATCCTCCGGAGTAGCATGCATTGCACAATCATGCAAGTGAGCAAGCCGACTATCTCCTAGAACAAGTTGTCCCCAAGTCCGATCGAATCTGCGCTTCCCGAAAATTCACCCATCAAGCCTCCCTCTAGTCTACCAAAGACCTGAGCTGCACTATGATCTGAGGCTGCACTACTCCCCAAAACTGCACAGAAGTTTCCCAACTGCCTGCCCTACACTGTTTGCAAAAATTGTGCAGTCATGTGAGTCGGGCCCCTACTGCATATCACTGCACTTCTCCAAGGAATTGCGCAGATTTGACTGACATGCCCCTTTGCTAGCTTGCCCTTCTCTCCCTCTAAAAACTGAGTAGGTTTTATTGGCACTCTCCCTACTTTCCCTCTCTGCACTCATCCCAGAAACTGCGCATAAACTACCTGTCCAATACTGTCTCTTAGAAATGCACAGTCATGACTAGCAACTCCCCGCAACTTGATCCATCATTTCTCTGGAAAAACTGCGCAAACATTTATGCTAGTACCTCCTGCTGCATACTCTATATTCCTTGGAGAAACTGTGCAGATTCCAAGATGGACCCCCGGATAACCTGCCCAGTCCTCCTCTTGAAAACTATGCAGAATTTCCCAGCAATTCCTCTCGACACCTTGCCTTGTCTTCCTCCCAAGAACTGTGCAATTTTTCCTCCCAGTTGGGTTCTACCTTGCAACTGTCACTGCTATCCCAGATTGCGCAAATCTGCCTCCTATTGACATCTATGCAGTTTTTCCCAATAGTGCTTCGGAGCCTCGCATCCCAGCCTGAGATGTGCTCTGCGTAGTTTTAGTGTCTTGTCGTTCCTCCTAGTCACCTACACCCAAAACGAAAAACAATGCATCATGTTAGACTAGGAGATTTTTTGGATTTGATGTCGTCTTGTCATGAGTGATTGCAGGAACAGGTACACTGATGAAACATAGCGCGATGGTGAGCAGGATGAAGTTGAAGAGCCATGTAAGTCGAAAATTCATAGGAAGTCAAACAGTCATGAAGGAAGTCTAAGAGTCACAAGGGTCAGTTATCCCCCTTGGCTATATATACCCTTCATTGTATGAGCATTGGGACATTTCACCTTGGCTCCTCCTACATAGCCTTGAGAGTTTGTAGTCTGTTCTTTGAGGAGGGAGGAGTGGCTCCAATGTCCCACTACTGGGGCTACTAATGTATGGTGTACAAATGTGTCTTGGAACTTTTGCTCAATTCAGAAGCCTATCTCAGGCCAACACGTTTTCACACATGTTTTGTGTCCATTTGTAAGACTATTCTTTAAACATTTGTAATGCATATTTGCTTAACCTATACTAAGATAGTTGAACTACTTTGGTTATTTTAATACTTACATTGTTGAAGATGTGTAGTATTGTTTATCACTACTATCTCGTATGTGTAGAATACTTCGATGGAAATTAGACAAACCATCCTTGTGTTTTCTTGGTTATAACGACCGTCACCCCCGTGTGGACTACTTTGCTGGATGCTGTATGTTTTTTCCCTTTTACTTTGGTTTTAGTGATTGCCGCATTCGCTGTGGACTATCCCTCCCCTTGTTGTTTTCGTGTGTGTCTCTCCCTAGGTGGTACTACTACCTCTCATCTAGAGACTCACTTTTACCCTCTCCCTTATAGTAAGAGAACCTAGACACAAAGTTACATTACGCACTCATCACACATACTCACCTCGCTTTCTTGAAGTTACAAGCATAACACTCTCATGTGCTAAACAACAAGAGCTAAGGGAAATCTCTAAGATAATGGAAATTAGGCCAACATACCAGATGGGACTTCTACACCAATCGGTGTGAGGTCTAGTTGGGACTTCATACGAGGAGATCCCCTGAATGTTGGCGGGTCCAACACCATTAAAACCCCAATAACTTTTTTTCTTATTAGAGAAAATTCACACCAATCTACTCTAATGTGTTGTCCATTTTTCACCCCAATTTTTATTCATTTAGCTTCAAGTAATCTTTGTTGAAACTGTATCAATATCCATGTAGGTTCAAACATCCACCTTGAAATGTGTTCTCCCTAACCTACTTGATGATGAAGTAAGGGAAATATCTAAGCATATTTTTATTTTTGTCATTCTCATTAAGGAATTCTATATAAATGTAAGTCTAGACTCTCTCTCCTATATGAAATATGTGATCTACGAAATGAGCATTGTGTTGTTCAAAGGTATCATGTGTTGACATCTTCATATTGTTTTTGTTGAAATGCAAATTTCTCATTGAAAATCATTGTTTGAAGTGCATAAAAGGCACGTGTGTTGATCAACCACATAGGAATGTCTCAAGATCGTTGCAATCACACCTAAGTTAAAATAAGTGTGGCAAGTTTAATTTATTTAAACAACTCGATATAATAATATTGTCCTGCACCTTGATTATAATTTGTATGGTGTTGTTTCTTAATAATTAAAAAACCAATAGAGATTGATTCATTTAATGTAAATGTGGGTTTTTCCCCTTGGAAAAATCGTAATTTTATTTATAAGACAAAATTACATGTTGTAGATGCTAAATAGTATATGCAAAATGAGTTGATTCTATTAACACAAAATACAAAAAAGAAACCAGAAATTACAGCAACCTATTCTTTTCTACCTTTCTTCTTTTCCACTTTTCTCCAACCTTCAGTGTTGGGAGTGGAAGTTACAATGGACATTTGATTTTCATCTGTGTGTATAGGATATTCTTTGTCAGAATCAGATCCTTCTGATCCATGTGTTTTTTTGCTTCTATGTACTTCCATTCTTGTTATTTGGGACTCCTGATGAGACAAGGGGTTGTTGGGCCTCAAAATGCAGGCAGTGGTATGGTCTGTCTCCTCCGTTTGTGTGTTGTTCTGGTCCTTTTGTAAATCCTTTTCTGCATTATTTTCTGTTGCTTCTGCTTGTCCTACTTCTTCTTCCAAAATGTTTGTGCATTGCCAACCTTTTGGTTTTTTGGGTTGCTTTTTGTTCCTTTTGGGATCTTTTTTAGCTTGAGGGTAGGCACTGTGAAGGTGGCCTGTCTACAGACATCCACGACACTGAAAAACTATATTTTCATAATCCAGAGGTTGTGTCCAACATGTATCATTTAAGATCAATGTGATGTTGTCTGGTAGTCCTTGACTAAGGTCCACTTTGACGAATATCCTGGCGAAGATGAATATGCCCCTTGTGAATCTATCTACATCAATATTTAGGAACTTCCCCAGGGAGTTCCCTATACCTTCTAACACTTGATGATGCCAGAAGTGTAATGGGAGGTTGTGTAATCTAACCCAAACTAGCATTTTTGATACCACCATTGTGTTGGCGTCAAATTTTGGGAACCAAGGGGTCATGAAGAGCCCTGCGTTGCCCCAGAACCATGGTCCTTTATTAAGTATATTTTCCTTTTCTTATATTGTGTTGAATCTGACAATAAAAAATCCTTTGGAACATAAAAGGATTTCACACGTTGGTGACCAAGTGGAAAAAATCCATTGGTGCAAAAGATCAGATTTGGGCCAAAACCCATTAAATCTGCATATGACTGCTTTGGTAAGAAAATCAGAGTACAACCCATTTACCTCAGGTATTGAGACTGTGAAGGCAGGATTCTGAGATTTTTGCTCCACTATGTAGGGCCCTGGTAGTTCAGGGGATAATGTTGGTTTGGTTTGGGCTTTTTCCTTTCCTTTGACTGCGTCCTTAAACGTGCCTGTGCCCTTTGAACTGGTACCAGAGCATCCACCTCGCAACCACAAATTGACTATGATATTCGAGTCTGTGTCAATATTGTAGAACTTTTGTAGAATTTTTCCTACAAATTAGCTATCTTTGATGCCATGTAGAACTTTTTCTACAAATCAGCTAGCTCTGATACCATGTAGAAATTTTCCACCTGTAGATCAACCTAGTAATGCATTGTACTAAAGCAAAACACTTGATCTACTGCTACAAACAATTTAGCATAAGCTTAATCAACCATAAGCAACATCAATAAGAACACAGATAACTGATAAGAAGGAATCAATCACACATAACACAGAAGAATTTACCCAGGGAAAGAACCTGCCTAAAACCCATTCTTTGTATTATCATACAAGTGGAAATATAGTCCGGATTACACAAGGCCTTAGCTCGGAAGCTATTCAGCTCTCAGTACAATCCCTCCACTGCTCATAGACAGTTAAAGGCTTCTCACAAACCTTCTCCTCTGCCCTCCAAGCCTCCTATTTCCTTTTGCAGTTTCCTTGGGGTCCAATGCTGCCACCTGTGTGAATTGGCCTCTTCACACACTCACTAACCTCTGACCTAACTGCACAAACTTGAAGGAGATAAATCCTCATCATGGATGAGCTTCCTTTATAGGAAAAATATCATCCAACTGATAGTACAATGTCCCTACTTTGATCTCAACTAGGTCTCTGACAGAACTGACATGCATCAGTTATCCATGAGTGAATACACAGTTATCTGAAAATAAAAGTTGTCACATGCATGCAAGCATCAACAAACTATATATCATTAATTTAAAAACTTGTTAAATTAATCTAACTGAACTTGACTAGGTTAAACTAAGTCAACCGATCCTCTCAATATAGAACTCATCCTTAATTCCTCAATCAGTGGAGAAAATCAAGGACACATTCCCCAACCAGTGGAGAAATAATTGCGTGTTCTCACAAAGACTTCAAGTTTGCTTTTCCTTAACTAATTAACTCATGGAGAATTAATTAATTAATATTTTAAACTGCTGGTAAGACCAAATTCAAATTTACTTCCTATAGATGGACCAGGGACTGCTATAAATAGGAAGGAACCCATAAATTCTATTTTTAGCAGTTTCACCTCTCACCCAAGGTGGCCAAACTCCTATTTTTAGAAGTGATATTTTTAGCAGTTCTATTTTTAGCACTTCCTAAATTTAGCATTTCTTGTTACACACTTTTCAACACTCCCTCTCAACAAGAAAGGCTTCATCTCGAACCTGATCCTGTAACTTTGGAATGTTCTGCACGCAACACATCTACCAAGTGCGGTTGCTCCAGCAACACTAGGAAGAAAAAAAACTCCCAATTGACCTCTTTGTTGGGCTAGAAACATACTCTGATGCTGAAGCTCTACCTGCTGCTCACAAGTGCTCCCTCTCTTACCTCTGCACTACTACAACATATCCATGCATCTCGCACCATTGCACCCTTCTCTGTGCTACCTTGCACTGTGCAACACACTTGTGCCTCTCGCATTGTTGCAGCTTGCATGCTCTGCGCTGTCCTGAGATTCCCTGCACTGTAGCTCTCTCTATCACTCCATCCGCATCTGTCTCTACCCAATCAGTCAATTGTTGCTACTCCACATCGGGGCTCCCGTAGCAAGGTCTCATCCAAGAGGTTGGGTACCTCAAGGATCCTGCCCCTCCTCTTTGGGACGATCACTCCACATTGCCCCACCTCCTACCTGGAGGTATGGTTGCATGTGATCCCTCAGCCCACCTGGCTTGAAGTTTCCCCCTAATGGAGGTCTCTGCATTAGTAGATCTCTCTACTCGATCTCCTCTCAGCTTCCCCTGTTGTGGCTGCTCCACAACCTCCTGACGTTGTTACACCAATCGTGGCTCCTCCACAATTGCCTGAGACTTCTTCTGGCTCTGCATGTTGAGAGGTAATTTACTCTCCCTCTCAACCACCAAGTATCTAACCTTTACCTTGCTTCTCAAGGCTTTGCATGCATCTTGTACCTCAAGTGCATATAGGTTCTTGGCTAGCACACCAATCTATTTCCACTTTCCCGTCGTCACAAAATTTTCTAGAAAAAGAACTGATTTTAAATCAGCGATATCTCCCTCATCTGAACTCCGATTCAGCCGATTTTTTTTTTTATTTTGGTTATTTTTATGCAAGGAATCCAAATCTGCTATTCGTTGCTGAAAATTTTGTACAAAATGTTTCAGATATTCTCTGCAAACTCTCGGCCCAAAACTCAAAACTTTGAAATCTCCTCTAGTATATTGTTCTTCCTTGATCACCTGTGCTCTGATACCATGTAGAATTTTTGTAGAATTTTTCCTACAAATCAGCTAGCTTTGATACCATGTAGAACTTTTTCTACAAATCAGCTAGCTCTGATACCATGTAGAAATTTCCCACCTGTAGATCAACCTGGTAATGCAATGTACTAAAGCAAAACACTTGATCTACTTCTACAAACAATTTAGCGGAAGCTTAATCAACCATGAGCAACATCAATAAGAACACATATAACTGATAAGAAGGAATCAATCACACATAACACAGAAAAATTTACCTGGGGAAAACACCTGCCTAAAACCCCATCTCTGTATTATCATACAATTGGAAATATAGTCCGAATTACACAAAGCCTTAGCTCAGAAGCTATCCAGCTCTCAATACAATCCCTCTACTGCTCATAGACAATCAAAGGCTTCTCGCAAACCTTCTCCTCTGCCCTCCAAGCCTCATATTTCCTTGTGCAGTTTCCTTGGGATCCAGGGCTGCCACCTATGTGAATTGGCCTCTCCACACACTCACTAACCTATGACCTAACTGCACAAACTTGAAGGAGATAAATCCTCATCATGGATGAGCTTCCTTTATAGGAAAAATATCCATCCAACTGATAGTACACTGTCCCTTCTCTGGTCTCAACTGGGTCTCTAACAGAACTGACATGTATCCATGAGTGAATACATAGTTATCTGAAAATAATAGTTGTCACATGCATCCAAGCATCAACAAACTATATCTCATTAATCTAACAACCTGTTAAACTAATCTAACTGAACTTGACTAAGTTAAACTAAGTCAATTGATCCTCTCAGTATAGAACTCATCCTTAATTCCTCAATCAGCGGAGCAAATCAAGGACACATTCCCCAATCAGTGGAGAAATAATTGCATGTTCTCACAAAGACTTCAAGTTTGCTTTTCCTTAACTAATTAACTCATGGAAAATTAATTAATTAATATTTTAAACCGCTGGTAAGACCAAATTCGAATTTACTTCCTATAGATAGACCAGGGACTGCTATAAATAGGAAGGAACCCAGAAATGCTATTTTTAGAAGATGTTATTTTTAGCAGTTTCACCTCTCACTGAAGGTGGCGAAAATGCTCATTGGCCAAGTTGCTATTTTTAGAAGTGTTATTTTTAGCAGTTCTATTTTTAGCACTTCCTAAATTTAACATTTCTTGTTGCACACTTTTCAACAAATATCATAATCCTGTAGTGTGTGGTTATCTTGTACGGTGTGTCCTAAGTAAATTAGGTGTTGTATGCTTGCTGGTATGCCCATGTGTGTCTAGATTTCACGTCTTAAATCTTGGATCCGTCTCCCTCTCGCGATTCTCCTGCATATATTCTTTCCATCTGGCGTTTTTATGAAGATTTGGATCAGATCTAGGTCAAGATTGGCTGGATCTGCCTGGTGTGGGGCTCGATCTGCTGCCAAAGATTCTGAGTCTGATGGATCTGGTCCGCTCGATGCCCCAACTGGTCCTTTCTTCTTCGGATCTGGGTCGTGGGAATATCTCAAAATAACGGCTGAGGAAGGGTGGCCGCATGGGATAGGGTCGGGGCTGGATCCAGCAACTTTGTGCTTCTCCTTAACGAGCTGCTGCAGAGCAACGTCGACGCTAGATACGTTCTCAAATACCCTAGCTGTTCTCAGATCCCTAGCTTTAGCCAAACACTCAAGAACAAAACATTGATCGAAAGTAAGACCTACATCCGAGAATTTCAAGTTGTAGAGGCAGATCAGCAGTCTCTCTGTATCCTCCACGAGCTAAAATGAATGTTGCGGAGTAGGGTTTAAGCTACCCATTGAAGATTTAGGAGCAGAGCTGATCCCATGGACCTTCAAAAGAGCCTTCCATGTCACCTTCTTAACCACATCACTATGGCACTGTGTAGCCCGCACCATAGTTTCTGCAGCAAACAGTTGTGCGCTCCTCGTATTGTTATCTCATTCAAGGTAGTGGCTACAATGGCATCCATGACTGAAAACCCTAGCCTCCATCTGTCAAGCATTTCATAAGACCTTGATTTGTATTTTGACTCCAGGTCGGCTAATCTACAAATGGTAAGCCCAAATCTAGCAAATTCTTCCAGATCTGACCAAATTGAGGGTCGATCTAACTTTTGGGTGATCAGATCTGATAAGATCTGGCCCGCTCCATGGACAAAACTTCGATCTAGAGAGGGTGCGATTGTCCTTTGCCAATGGAAGAAACTTTCTGCGTTTGGGATATCTTGGCAATTTCAGAAGAGTTGTTGTTTGGCATAGGTTGTAGATCCATCGTTCGATATGCTATGGAAGTTACGAGATCATGTCTTGTGTCCTTCTTTGAGACCTAGATTACCAGGCAGAGGAATTTCTCCGGCCCGTAAAGCAGTTTCAGAAACTGTCACCATCAAACCAGAATCGTTTTGTCTTCATCTCCTTATCTTGATAGTTACGTGTATTAATGTAAATGTGGGTTATTAATATATGTAAAAAAATAATTAATTTAATATGAAAATAAATGAATTTATTCATATTATTGTTAATGGATAATCACGAATAGAAATCATTACTTTATGAGTTGTTAACTTTAATGTTCGATTATTAATATATGGTTAAATATAAAATTAGGTTAATTTTAAAAGAATGAATTTATCTGTATCATGATTTATGGATAATTACAAACATATATCATTGTTTATGAGTTGTCATCTTTATAGAAGAGATGTCATTATCCATTGTTGAGTAGTTAATGAGATTTAAATTTAAAAAATGGATTCGAAATTATAAATTGAAATCACTGCATCCTTCATAGCCTGAAGTAACAGGATTTTGACAAATAGGTTTTGTAATTCCCCCAAAAAGTCAAATTCGGGATGAGGAATTTGTTTGCTCAAGGATAGTCTCTCAGGATAATATGGACCAATGTGACATCCTTGAGTAACAATTGTTTGAGAAGGCAATTGTTGTCCCATGGGAACTTGTGGTGAATCACCCCCAATTGTTATAGCGAAATTCCTAGATTCTAGTTATGAGGCTTCATCGTCAGTATGTTCAACAATTATCGATGAATTTTGAGTGTTTACCACCCATACAAACTGAAGATTCAGTTCATTACATTTTTTTGTTGCAATACTGTATGAAGGAAGGTTGAGTGTCTCAACCTTTTGAGCCACCCTATTGTTTGGGTTCGGGTTGGATTAAACAGACAGATTTGGACGAACAAGAGGATTATTGGTGGAGACATTAGAGGGAAGCTGTAACTGTTGTTACAACATAGGCTAGGAGAACTGTCTTGAAGGAAGAGGAGGTCCACACCAGCTCTGGGACCATGAAGGGGTTGGACCAAGTTAGGGGGACCATGATTTCCAGGTTATTGGATACTGATAGTATTGCGGCCATGAAAGTGAAAAATGTACAGACTGTGGCCCAAAATTCAAATTATTAAAATACCTAGAACGGTCTTAAGGCATACCTTGATTCATGTTCTATGGCCGTGGTTGCCATGGTTTCTTTGATCCCATAAAGTACAATTGATCTACCTCTTCATTTTCTCCTTGGAAAACTACCTTCAGCCCAGGAAGGGATGGACACATGCTAGTAGAATGACTCTGCTCACATATCGCACAGGTTTCAATAATATTGAGTGGACATTCCTTAAGTGGGTTCATCTTCATGCATTGAGGGCAAAAAATAGCCATTGCCTTCTTGGTTTCCATCTGTTTCTATTTTTCCTGTAGAACATCCAGTTGTGAGGACAATGTGCTTAGAATATCAATCCTCAAATTATCCAACAAGTTTCCAATTTCTACTTTTGTAACCCCACTACTGGATGTCTTGAGAGTTCGTAATCCTTTCTTATGCCTCACAGCTCCATGTGAACATTTGATGCACAACTCACAGATGGTGTCAAATTCTTCCTTTGAAATATCTCCCTTTCCTACCACATTCAGGAGTTCCAAAGATTCCTCCCTTAGTGCCTGAAGAAAGATTATCTTTAAGATATCCTTATCCAGATCACTATGGCTTGATCTTTTTAGACTGTATTTGAAGCATTCCACAAAGTCCTCCATGTTCTCATCCTCTTTCTGCACAATCTTAAAGATTTCCTCCTTAATGTCTTTGGGATTTGTAGTAGTCCTAATATTTTTCAAGGAAAATTGTCTTCATGTCATCCCATGTTGTAATAGATTTCCCCCCTAAACCCATAAACCACCTCAGAGTTGTTCCCTTCAAAGTAGTAGGGAATATCTTCAATTTCTGAGCATCAGAAATATAATCATATCCCCGACAAATAACATCGAATTCAAAAAGGAATGTGTCCAGATATTTAGAAGAAATACCATGGAAATTAGGTAATGTTGTCAAAGGAATAGGCTTCATAGGCGCATCACCTCTAATATCTCCAATTGGAAATTCGATCATGGAAGTTGGATGAGCCATGAATATTTTCCAATATTCACTTGGAATCTCAACAGGTGTTGGTTGTTCTATAGTGCGGGGTTGAGTTTGTCTAACAACACTTCCTCGATCAAATGGTGGAGTGAATTCCCTCAAGCCTTCTTCTTCTTATGAATTGGCAATGCTCAATTCTTTTGATCCTTTGCTTCCTATTTCTTCTTCCTTGAATTCTACTTTTGCTATTGGGGGAGGTTCTGGTTGTGAAACTGACTGCCCTCCAAATCTCGTATGAGATCTAACCCTCACAGCATCTCGTGACGATGCTCTTGACTCATCTCTTGAAATTATTTCTTGGATGTAGGTAACTCTACCAAGATTTTTCCCTCTTTTTGGGGGTCTTCCTCTACCCCTTTTATTCAAGTTTCTGTTCATGCAGTGAAAAAGCTAAAGGAGAACATTCAAAAAAATTTGAAGCTCAGGACATGGAATAGGGTGGAAAGTTCCCTTTGCAGGATGAGAGAGTGGCCCCTAAAAAGAAGACAAAAGAAAGAAATACAAACGAAGCAAAAAATCTAAGCTTAGGACCTGAAATAGGGAAAAATTTCCCTTCCTAGGATGAGAGAGCGGTTCCTCAAAGAAACAAGAAATCGAAATTACTAAGACAATTTAATGCTCAGGACTTGGATTAGGGTGAAAACTTCCCTACCCAGGACAAGAGAGTGGTCCTAGAAAAAAAAGAATTCGAAGTAACCAAGGCAATTTAATGCTTAGGACCTGGAGCAGGATGAAAACTTCCATCCCGAGGACGAGAGAGTGGTCCCAAAAAAAACAAGAAATCAAAGCAATCAAAGCGACCTAATGTTTAGGACCTAGAGTAGGAAGAAAAATTCCCTCCTCAGGACGAGAGATCAATCTTATGGTCAATACTAGTTGTACCTTTGCGCCTTTGATAGCCTCCCCAACAACAACGCCAAAATGTTGGTGTTCAAATATGAATTATAGAACTCACCCTTTTCCCACATTAATTTTCAACCTGAGGCTCGTTTGGTTATTTCAAGGCTATCATGCAAGGTCTATGTAGACCATAGTTTCCATACCCAACATTGAGCATTCAATCAACAACATAACAATGTGTAACAACAAGCAATAATAGTAACAACAATCAGAGTAACAACAAGTTAAGATTCACAACAACACAACTTAATGAACCGTCACATCAATAAATAAATAAACATAACAGAATATAAATCTATGCACACCACTAATCCAACAACACCTGGTCAGGAGAGTCGGCCCAACTTCCTGATCAGGGCTGTGGTAAAAGATCAAAGACTAATAAATACTCATAAGATTAGTATTTCATTAATCAAAATAAAATTACAAAAGTTTGTTGTTACATGCTCAGAACTCTCGTATCTCTCTTTAACAGTCGCTTGCTTTTCCAACCCCGTAACCTTACTTATACAATCAATGTTACAAAGATAGTATCAACGATTTCTACAGATAACAGTAGCTGTCTGCCTACAACTATACAATGATCATTGAGACACAAACATAATACCAAGATAGAAAATGTATTGGTCCAATGAACTCTCTTCGGTGGAATCATCGTTCAACCAACATCCTAAGATAACGCTTCCAGCTCATCGATAACCATACGTTGAATTGTAGTCTATTGATCATCATCCTTTCAAATATGCAAAGAAACATGGGTTAGCAAGTCGCATAAGCAACGCTCCCCTAATACTATGCTTCATTGATTAATAATTCACAAAAACGTGACAAATATATATACCTTCGTTGCTTGAGATATAAATTAACCTTGTAAGGACATAAAATAGGTGAAGGAAAGGGGTAAAAAGGTGGGTAGAAGGCAGGAAAATTTAGCGACCAACACTCACTGCTACTACCTATTACAACTGGAAATTTAGATTTTGAAGCTAGAAACCCTCCAAGAGAAATTCCCTCAGTGTGTACACTTTCTCTTCCACCCGATATTGATTCTGCTCTAGCAAACTACTACAAAACCCTTCTATGCCCATACAATAAATCTGATCTGCGAAAATATTGAATTGTTGCTCCCTCTACTTGTTGGAATCACTGTTATTGACAAATCAAATTTTTATGCACCCTGCAATTGAAAATCGAACCCTTTCCCAACCATTCGTACTTCCTCGCTAGGCACTACACAACCTCTAAAAAAAATTTCCTGAACCTCCCTCTGAACAACGGAATTTTCTCTCTTCCACCTCTGAGCCTCTTTTCCGTCATTTATGCTCTACTACCATGTGAAATTTGCTTGAAATGAAACAATTAGAAATAATTATAGTAACTGAAAAATTAATTATGTAGTTTATATTGTTTACAATAAAATATCAAATTATTCTGAGTGCAATTTCTTCACCAAATAAAACTATTTCGTAAGAAAAAAAGGAACTAAGAAATTCTAGCACACACACAGAAACTTTGACACGATTATTTTTGGACAAATGTCACTGGAAAAGCACAATGCCGGAAAATCAGTGCATCAGCTGAGGGTTTTGTTATTATGTAGCAATGAATTATGAGTAAAATAAATTGGGATGCCCAACTGGCTATCCAATTTGAGAGAAATACTAGAAAAATCACCTAAGGGAATTTACCCTCGTCTCCAAGGAATCATGGCTCAAATTGACAACTGAAAACCAAGCCGTCCAAACCCTCTACGCAGGCTCTGTGTCACTTTTGTGCAGCATATCACACGCTTAACCTAGAATAACTGCTACTCAAGCCATCCTACCTACTGCTGATAGGGGAAGTTTCTCTCTTTTCTACTAGAAAATTTTCCTAACTTCTGGAAACTAAAACGACCTCCTCTCTAGCGAAATCGAATTGCCTCTTTAAGGCTTTTCGCAAGCCCTGCACTGCGTCCTAGAGAAAACAATTCAACCTCCTTTCTTGCCTCCCCGGAACTGGAAAATCTTCATTTGGATCACTATATTTTCCCCTCTCTAGCCCTGCATCTTCTCTCTTGCTCAAACTTTTCTCCTAGCTAGATTGAACTACACAAGGAACTCACACTGCTAGCTCTGTGTTGTATGTTTCGACCTCTACCCATCAAACTCCTCTTATAATTTCTAGTTGGGACTCCAACGACCAAGATTAAAACTTAATCAATGGTTGAGATCATCTCAATTTCTATTTGTGTGAGTTTCTAGAGAATTCTCACATTTCTCACTTAATTACTATTAATTAATTGATTTCCCTAAGTTAGACTTTGGCATTTTTTTAATTATCAATCAATCAATTTAATTTAGCTATCTCTAGGTAGAATTTCCAAAAATAATTTATGGGTTTTGGAGAACTCTCATGTTTTAGCCTCTCCACAAAGTCTCGAGACTATAACACCATCCGATGATACAAAAACTAATAAGATTCAATGATCCTATTTGTTCATTGATAATAAAATGGTTATCCTATTTGTTCACCAATTCCCAAGGGAATATTTAAAAATGGTGCCTCTTCACTTCCAAAAATTCTACTATCTTTCAAATTTAATTTTTGATGGACCATTTAACATACATATTGGCATCTTTCAGGTGTATGCCATCGAAGGTTAATTTAGTAGTTTAAGATTGAAGATAAAGATCATACTAGTTTATGCTCTAGTTCATGTCCACTTACTAGTATAATTATTTAGACTTGTGATTAAAGGGTGTAGAAATTTTGAATAATTTAACACATATTCAATGGAGATTATCCTGATCATGTACTATTGCGGAATACATACACAATACATAAGCTCCTCTATGTTGATCATCAATATAGCAGCATCAATAACAATGAAACATCAAGAGCATTCACACATTAACACAGTATGTAACCCGGGGAAAGCATCTCGCTAAAAACCCCAACTATCTGTATATTAATGATTGAGACCATGTAACATTACAAAGTACAATGCTTATCACAAGCAATCCAATACCAACTCCACCTGTTAAACACAATACAGCTAAGATCTGATCTCCAAATCTATTCCACTGCTTGCCTGCCTCCACTGCTCAATACATGCTCAAGAATGAATGAGAATGGTTTACCAAACTCGTATTTCACCTCCAAAGAATCACTCACACTGTGTTAGATGTGAGAAGAGGCTATAATACTGGGAAAATACATGAGCAAACTCATTGGCATACTCAATCCCTTGATTGTGCAAGATCTGATGCACAACTATAGTAACAACTGATAGCAATCTGATTCTCTAACACCTGTCCCTGCTGAACTGAACATGCACTGACATGCAACTGAGTTAACTGATGTATTCTATAGTTGTATTATGATTTTATAATTAGTTTAACAACTCATCATTAGTCTATTTGCAGTTAGACTAATTACAACTAGTTTAGCCAAGTCAAACTGAACACAACTCCATCAACTCCACAATCAACTCCACCAAACTCAACTGATTGAGTTCTAACTGAAGTCATGCATGCAACAACTCAACTGACTCATAAGAAAAGTGTACTTCCTTTTGACAGCTGCATGGGCCACATCTATAGCTCAAACTGAAGTGCTCCAAGAGAATAATATCAAATTTATAGTCCAAATATTATTATGAGACAATAATATTTGACTTTTCTATTTTGGACAGCCAGTCTAAAAATAGACTTTGATCACTCCTGCTGTGATCACTCCTGCTGTGGTCACTCCTACTGTGATCACTCCTGCTGTGGTCACTCCTGCTGTGATCATCCCTGCTGTGGTCACTCCTGCTGTGATCATCCCTGCTGGGATCCAAAAATAGAACTTGCGCCATAATTTGCCTGCGGGCCCACTTAGTGAAGGCGACTTTTTTCACTAAGCTCCATCATCTTGTTGCAATCTCAACACTCCCTCTCAACAAGATATGGATTATCAGCAACCCCTATCCTGCCTCGGTGGTACTCGAATTTTCTCCTGGTGAGAGCCTTCGTCAGAATATCAGCATCCTGATCCTCCGTTGGAATGTATGAAAGCAACATGATTCTCTGCTGCACATAATCTCTTATATGATGGTACCTAATGTCAATATGCTTAGATCTATCATGAAATACAGGATTAGTCGAGAGTTTAATGCAGCTTTGGTTATCACAGTAAATCACAGTAGGATCCAAATGAGAACCGAACAAACCAACCAGGATCTTCCTCATCCATATAGCCTCACATGCAGCCAAACTTGCTGCCATATACTCGGCCTCTCCTGAACTAAGTGCCATGGATCTCTGCTTCCTGCTATACCAAGAAACTGCTGTCGATCCAATACTGAAGACCCCTCCTGATGTGCTCTTTCTCTCCGTTGGGCTTCCTGCCCAATCTGCATCCGTGAAGCCACATAGCTTCACCTCATCCTCCTATCTGTACCACAAACCATATCCCGATGTGCCTCTCAAATAACGCAATACATGCTTGCCCGCCTTCCAGAAGAGCTTGGTAGGCTTAACCATAGCTTGTGAAAGCTGGTTAACTCCATAGCATATATCAGGTCATGTATTGACCAAATACATCAGCGACCCCACCAACTGTCGATAAACAGTGGCATCCACTTCTTCTCCCGAAGTGGCATCCTCCTTCCTCCAACCTCCAGGAAGAGGAGTATCAACAGGCTTGCAGCCATGCATGTTGAACTTCTCCAGTATCTCCCGAGCATACTTGCCCTGAGAAATAAACAGTCCACCACTGCGCTGCCATATTTTCAATCATAGGAAATAGTGAAGGAGGCCCAAGTCCTTCATCTCAAACTCTGTAGCAAGATCCTTCTTGCATGACAATATCAACAGCTCATCACCCATTAGAATCAAATCATCAACATACAGTACAATGATAAGCAACTTACCCTCCACCACAATCTGGTATAGGTTAGGATCCGCCTCGCTCTTGGAGAATCCAAGTCCTATGAAATAGCTGTATATCCGTGTGTACCAAGCGCGTGGTGCTTGCTTCAACCCATACAGCGCTCTCTTGGGCCTGCACACATGCGACTCGCTGCTGAAGACCTCAAAGCCTTCGGGTTGCTCAATGTACACCTCCTCCTCAATGACTCCGTTGAGGAACACAGTCTTCACATCCATCTAATGGATGTGCCATCCCATCTGCGCTGAGAGAGCAAGAATCGTCCGTATGGAAGAATACCTTGTGACAGGTGCAAAGGTCTCCTCATAATCAATCCCCTCTATCTGTGAAAAGCCTCGGGCAACAAATATTGCCTTATACTTCTCCACACTCTCGTCAGCTGCCTACTTAACTTTGTAGATCCATCTCGAACCCACCACTAATTTCCCTTCCGGTCTAGGAACAACCTCCCATGCACTGTTTCTAAAAATAGAATCATACTCTTTCACCATGGCGTCTACCCATGCGGGATCCTCCACAGCTTTCTCGAAAGAGGATGGCTCAGTCACAACACACTTGCTCATAAGAGCCATGTATCCAGTGTACCGATCAGGTGACTATCTCTGCCTGCGTTGGGCTATAGGTGGTCCTACAACCTTCTCTGCATCTTGAGCCAGTCGCTCAGCTTCTGTCAAGCGCTTTCGCTCTCTGATGGTTGGCGCTGCATGAGTGGTCTCTTCCACTCCATGAACCTCATCTTGTGGCTGATCCATGTCCTGAAGCCCATCCTTAGGAACTAATAGCTCCTCATCTGCATGCAAGTGTAGCTCCCTCTCAAGCGAACACTTCATGGCTTTCTCCTCCTGAAATTTTATATCCCTTCGCACGACAGTTTTACCACTGTCTGGAAAATACACACGATAGTTGTGGGGCGTATCAGTGTACCCCACAAATATCCCAACCTCTGCGGTCAGCTCCAACTTCTTCCTGGCATCCTTCATGACATGCATGTACACGTTCGCACCAAAAATCCTCAAATGAGAAAGATCAGGCTTCTTACCAGAATAAGCCTCCTTGGGTGTACTCATGCCAAGTATCCTATGAGGACAACGGTTCTGCACATAAACTGTTGTATTGCATGCTTCCGCCCACAAGTGAAGGGGTAGGCCCTGATCATGCAACATTGCCTGTGCAGCACCCACAATCGTTCTGTTCTTTCGCTCAGCTACCCCGTTCTGCTGTGGGTTATGGGGAGCTATGAGCTCTCTATGAATCCCTTCTGCCTTGCAGAAATCCTTGAACTCGTCCGAGATGTATTCACCACCATTATCGCTCCTAAGAGCCTTCACCTTCTTCCCCGACTCCTTCTCGACCAGTGCTTTGAATTCACAGAACTTTGAATATGTCTCGCTCTTCTTCTGCATGAAGAAGATCCAGCACTTACGAGAGAAATCATCAACAAAAATTACATAATACCTGTGTTTTGTTGTCGAAGCAACTGAGAAAGGTCCACACACATTTGTGTGAATTCTCACAAGGATCGTCGTGACACGACTATCCTTCTCGTGAAAGGTGGCTTTCACAAACTTCCCCAAAGTACACCCCTTGCACTGATCTGACTGTGCAAGTGTGCCTTTAGGAAGCCCTGTAGTGATCTGCTGCAGTATCTTCAAGGCTCCATGGTGAAGGTGACCCAATCTCCTGTGCCACAACTCGCCATCATCCTGGCTCACCAATCCTTCTACCTTGCCCGCCATTGCTGTGCATCCATCTACATGCAACTGATAAAGGTTCCTCACTCGAACCCCTATCTTCTAGGTCTCACCAGTTGTCTTGCTGCGCAGGAAGGCCTTTCCCTCGCTAAAAACAACATTATACCCCTTGTCTTCTAACATCACCACTGAGATGAGATTCTTCTTCAATCCTGGAACATGCATGACTTTCTTCAATACGAAGGGTTTACCAGACTCCCTCTCAAAGGAAATGGTGCCGATACTGGTCGCATTGTATCTACCATCATCACCCATCTCGATGTGTACTCCAAGATCTTTGTCCTCCAGATCAAAGAACAAATCTCTATCTCCCGTCATGTGAAAAGACGCACCACTGTCCAAGAACCACACCGATCCCATCACACTTGAAACCAAGCATGTGATCAATGAAAAATCAAGCTCAAACTGTGTGGCTAGAGCCTCTCCTGCTGAAGATCCAACAGCGTGCTTGTTCTTCTTCTTCTGCGGACAATTAGTGGCATAGTGTTCATGCTGGTGACAGTGAAAACACTTCACCTTGGACATATCCTGCTTCTTTCCTTTCGCACTAGACTGAGAAGCTTTCTTGCTCTTCCCTTTCTTTGCTTTGGCAGCCAAAGCGCAATTCTCTTCATCAGCTCCCTTTGACGAAGATCCGTCTATGGTACTCCGCCTGATCTCCTCCTGCACAAGATCTGATCATAGTCTTTCCCATCCTGGCAATTTCTCCCGACCATTGACAGAGTCTTGATAGGAATGCCAACTCTTCGGAAGACCAAGGAGAGCCAAGCTCACCAAGTCCTCATCATCGATAGTAACCCCCACACTTCCCAGCTCATCTCGACACTGAGTGAACTTCGTGAGATACTTGGGCATACTGTCACCCTTCTCGCATTTGATGTTTCTGAGTTTATCTTTGAGCGCCAGCTTCCTCTGATTGCTCTTGCTTTGGAATAATTCTGTTAATGATTTCCACATCAAATATGGAGTAGCCTTTCCATGGAGGCTGGACACAATGTGATCCTTCACGCCCTCCAATAGAATCCTTCGACATTTTGCGGTCTTCTTTTTCCAAGCATCAGCTTGAGTAGCATCAGTAGGCTTTGGGACATCCGTATCTATGAACTCCTTCAGCCCGTTATCATCCAATACTGCCTCCATCCTGTCCTTCCATGCAATATAGTTTGAGCTGCCCTCAAGAGCATACTCCAATCGCAATCCGTTGAAAGACATTGCTGCGTTGCCACCAAGAAAACACTGCTTCAAATTCGAATTCCACCAGCAACCAACTCACCCGCCACGGATCTAAGATTCGTGAGAACACAATATTTCTCGTACAGAGATTGACTGTATGGGCATTCACCGGATATCTCACCTTCCAAAGGAAGGATGAATCCAGAGGCTACCTGGCCCGATTACAGACTCTGCCTGAAGAAATAAAATGTAAACACTTCCTGAATAGTAGACCTGATGATCAACAGCTCTGATACCATGTAGAAATTTTGAATAATTTAACACATATTCAATGGAGATTATCCTGATCATGTACTATTGCGGAATACATACACAATACATAAGCTCCTCTACGTTGATCATCAATATAGCAGCATCAATAACAATAAAACATCAAGAGCATTCACACATTAACACAGTATGTAACCCGAGGAAAGCATCTCTCTAAAAACCCCAACTATCTGTATATTAATGATTGAGACCATGTAACATTACAAAGTACAATGCTTATCACAAGCAATCCAGTACCAGCTCCACCTGTTACACACAATACAGCTAAGATCTGATCTCCAAATCTATTCCACTGCTTGCCTGCCTCCACTGCTCAATACCTGCTCAAGAATGAATGAGAATGGTTTACCAAACTCGTATTTCACCTCCAAAGAATCACTCACACTATGTTAGACGTGAGCAGAGGCTATAATACTGGGAAAATACATGAGCAAAATCATTGGCATTCTCAATCCTTTGATTGTGCAAGATCTGATGCACAACTATAGTCACAATTGATAGCAATCTGATCCTCTAACACCTATCCCTGCTGAACTGAACATGCACTAACATGCAACTGAGTTAACTAATGTATTCTATAGTTGTATTATGATTTAATAATTAGTTTAACAACTCATCATTAGTCTATTTGCAGTTAGACTAATTACAACTAGTTTAACCAAGTCAAACTGAACACAACTCCATCAACTCCACAATCAACTCCACCAAACTCAACTAATTGAGTTCTAACTGAAGTCATGCATGCAACAACTCAACTGACTCATAAGAAAAGCGTACTCCCTTCTAACAGCTGCATGGGCCACATCTGTAGCTCAAACTGAAGTGCTCCAAGAGAATAAGATCAAGTTTATAGTCCAAATATTATTATGAGACAATAATATTTGACTTTTCTATTTTGGACAGCCAGTCTAAAAATAGACTTTGATCACTCCTGCTGTGATCACTCCTGCTATGGTCACTCCTACTGTGATCACTCCTGCTGTGGTCACTCCTACTGTGATCACTCCTGCTATGGTCACTCCTATTGTGATCACTCCTGCTGTGGTCACTCCTGTTGTGATCATCCCTGTTGTGGTCACTCCTGCTGCGATCATCCCTGCTGGGATCCAAAAATAGAACTTGCGCCATAATTTGCCTGCGGGCCCACTTAGTGAAGGTGACTCTTTTCACTAAGCTCCATCATCTTGTTGCAATCTCAACAAAGGGGGCATTGTTAAACTACGAGTCCCTAAATAAACATAAATTCTAACACTTCATTTTTATGAGTTGTCAAACTTATATACTAATGATGTGTTATTATTATCAATTGATGAATTGTTAATGAGATCTAGATCTAGAAATAGTCAAATACATTGATCTGAATTTACATAGGAATGAAACAAATTACAGAGATAACCATAAACACAGAGATGCAACAAAAATAATACTTAATTTCATTAATGTAAAATATTGAAATATGCTTACAAACAGAAATTGAAATAAACCAGCTAGGGCGATGGTAGCTTATCCCTGAGAAGAGATGTGGCGGCCACATGCCTCTAAACTGTGTTACAATGAGGCTTGAAGGCCTATTTATTGTTTAGAAATAATGGAAAACCCTAAACATCCAAAAACCTAACCCTAGAAGATGAAATGCCAAACTGTGGGCCCCATTTGGGTAAATTGGTACATCGACTTCCCGGGGTCATAACTTTGGCATACGATATTTGTTTGACATGTAAAATATCTCGTTAGAAAGATCTATCCGAGAACTACAACTTTGGGAAGAGCAACATCAATCCATGGACCCATGTTGCTCCCAGTTTTCCCAAAAAACATCGTTTAGGGCCTTATAACGCCTCCGGAAGTTCAGGACCCGAAAAACTGTTAAAAATAGTAAACTGTGCTACAATTAAGGAAACTGAAAAGCTAAAAGCAACAATGGTGGGGGTCCAAGTAGACTTGGCGGGTGGCAACCAATATCCACATGGATCATTCCTCCCCCCTTAGGAAGAAATGGTCCCCTTTGTGTTGAGTTCCTCCATGACATGAGGAAACTTCTGCTGAACTTGGTCCCTGGTGAGCCACTTGCCCTGGTGAAGGAGTTGGCTTGCTTTGAAAACTCAATACAGTTGGATATTCTGCTCGCGAGTGTGCTTGATCTGTGTGTCCATGATCCGATTAGTTGTAGCTTGTTCCATGTAATTTGGATATAACTCTGCGGGTGTGAGTCGTTCTGCAATGTCAGATGTGTCTAGTAATGGTGGAAAGTATGGCCGAAGGTGGTCCACATTGAACACTGGGTGCAGGCCAAGGAATGGGGAAATGCTAAGCTCAAATTCATTGTCTCCCACAGCCTTGGTAATGGTGTAAGGACCATATAAGAGTGGTATGAGTTTCTAATAGGCTCCAGTAATGTGTTTCTTTTGCAAATGCAACCAGACTTTGTGACCCACCTAAAACTTGTGTGGCACACGATGTTGATCATGTCATTGCTTGTACTTGGCAGTTGATTTCTACAGAATGTCATGGACCTGCTGGTGAATATGTTGGATGTGATCAATGAAGTTGTTTGTCTTATATATTTCGGACTGGACATGAGCTGAATCTGCATGAGTAGCTACAAATGGCATGGCCACATCAATGGGACACAGTGGCTAGAATCCCAAGCCCACCTTAAAAGGGTTGTGGCTAGTGGAGTTGTGGAGAGCCCGGTTGTAGCTGTCTTGAACATAGGGGAGGCTCTTGTCCCATGTGTGTGGATGCTTTGAGTTGTACATGCACAGAATGTGTACGATCATCCTGTTGACAACCTCTGTCTAGCCATCATTTTGAGGATGGAAGGCTATGGACTTAGTGAGTTTGGTGTCAAGCATCGACTAGAGACTAGACCAAAATGTACTGAGGAACCTGCTATCCCGATCTGAGATGATAGACTGTGGGATCCCAAAGTGTACCCACACTCATTCAAAGAAGAGTTTAGTAGTGGCTTTTGCTGTGATATTCTTCTTGCAGGCCACCATAATGGCCATCTTCGAGAACCTATCGACAACCACAAAACACAGTCATTTCCATGCTTAGTGGAAGGAAGGCCTAACATGTAATCCATGGAGATGGATTCCCAAGGTTTACTAGGGTTAGGCAGTGTGGTATAGAGGCCTTGCTTCTTGATGGTCGATTTGGCAATGGCACAGGCAATGCATGATCTGATGTAATTTCCGACATCCTGTCGAAGATTTGTCTAATAGAAATACTTCTGCAGTACTGCCACCATTTTCTCGACCCTGAAATTCCCAGCAGCCTGACTGTAGTGTGCTTCCCAAATCATCTTGGCACGCTTTCTTGAAGGAACACAAAGGTCACCCAGGTGGCATAATAGGGCATCCTGGAGGTGAAAATCTGGAACATGTTGACGCTCCAAGGGTGTCTGGTATGTGCGGCTGAATTCTAGATTGCTTTTGTAGAGAAGTGGCCAATCAGAAGTCTCATGCCCACAAGAGTTGACCATGGTGGTTAATGCCATGATTGGTGGCCGACTGAGGCAATCTGCAACATTATTGGTGCTGCCCTTCTTATACTATATATTCAAATGGAATTGTTGCAGATATGTGGACCACTTCTCATGGTGATCATTCTTCAGTTTCCCCTGGGTCTGTATGAACTGCAGGGGTCGGTGGTCTGTGTGGATGACTGTTTCCTTCCCCAAAATGTAATGCTTCCATTTTCGGTAGGCCTGCAAAATGGAATACATCTCTTTGTCATAAGTGGGATACTTCCGAACTGTGTCTGAAAGTATCTCACCGTGATATGCCACTGGATTCCCGTGTTGAGTAAGGACTGCCCCAATAGCATAGTCAGAGGCATCTATCTCGACCTTAAATAGTTGTTGCAAGCCTGGTAATGCGAGCACTCATGCCGAGGAGAGGTGATCTTTCAACTCTGTGAATGCCTTCTATTGAGATTCAGACCAAAAGAATTTTTCTTTTTCTCCTCCCTCGGTGACTTCACTCAAGGGCCAAGTGATATGAGAAAATCCCAACACGAACCTGCAATAGAAGTTGGCAAGACCTAGAAAGTTGTGGAGCTCTGTCAGAGTGGTTGGAGATGGCCAATCTTGAATGACTTGGATCTTGCCTGGATCCACATGAACCCCTTGTTCATCAATAATGTATCCCAGATACTGAACCTGGGTCATGCCAAAAGTGCATTTCTCCAATTTGGCACATAACTTGTTTTGTCGCAGTGTTTGGAGAACCCGTCAGATTTGGTGGAGGTGCTCTTCCCAACTCTGGCTGAAGATCAGGATATCATCCAAGTATACCACTACAAATGAGTTGGTGAATGGTCACAGATGTCATCCATTAGCCTCATGAAGGTTGCAGGAGCATTCGTCAATCTGAAAGGCATAACCAACCATTCGAAAAGACCCTCCTTGGCTTTGAAGGCAATCTTCCACACATCGGAGGGTTCGATTGGTACCTGGTGATATCCTAAATTCAAATCGATCTTGCTGAAATATTTTGCCCCCTTTAGTTGGTCCAGGAGGTCATCAATCCATGGGATCAGGTACCTATTATGGACAGTGATCTTGTTCAGCGCCTGATAGTCAATACAGAGTCTCCAAGTCCCATCCTTCTTTTGTACCAACACGATCGGGCTCCCATAGGGCGATGAACTCGGATGGATGTAACCTTTCTGCAGCAGCTCCTGAATCTGCCTCGTGATTTCATCATTCTCCAAAATGGAGCACCGATAGATTGGTCCATTGGGTAGTGGTGCAACTGGGGTCAGATCGATGGAGTGCTTGACCTGACAGTGCAGAGGAACCCTTGTGGGGGAGGTGAAGATGTCCTTGTACCCTCCACAACCTTGTCCATCTGTAGTTGTCGTGCCGAGGGGCCCTGTTTAGAGGTTCAGACAACGTCTTCTTCTTTCCTTGAGGGTGTATCATCCAGAAAACAAATTTCCCAGTTTTGGAAATGAGCTTACTGCATTGTTTTGTAGTAACCAAAGAGATGGCAGTAGGGGGTGCTAACTTCTGTATCTTGTACAACTTATTTCCCAAAGTAACAATAATAGCACAGGGCCTTGATTCATACACAACATGTCGCTTCCACAAGTATGGTTGTCCTAATAATACATCACAAACTTCAAGGGGAGCAATGTCACACAATACCTCATCCATGAAGGGCTTGATGTTGTATGGAAGGCAACATTGCTGGCTCACGTGAAGATCTCGTCTTTGGTGAAGCCACCCTATGGTGTACAGTTGTGGATGTGTTGTGGTCAGTAAGCCCGGCCGCTTCACGACCTCTGACGAAATGAAGTTCTTTTGGCTCCTGCTGTCAACAATGAACTATAGCAAGGAGCCCTTTACCCACATCTGGGAGTCGAAGAGATGCTCCTCCTCCTCTGGGTCTTCGAGTTCCTCCTTCTCGATCTTCATGGTGGCAACGGTGGTGTTGGGCTCCGCATTGATAATTTGCTTCCCTTTGTCATTCCCCTTGTCGGGTTCCAACTCAGAGTTGGAACATGCATCTGATTCTAAAACCCTTAGCTCAGCCACCAGTCACTGCCTGGCCCAACACTCACTTGTGTTGTGAGTGGAGCTCTTATGGAACTCACACCACTTTTCGTGTCCTGTTTCCACTTCACGGCATTGTTCTTTGCTTGCAGCTTTGGTGGGTTGTCTTGGGCCACCCTATCTTGGCTTTGTCCTTTGTTCTACGGTTTGAGGGCATCTTTCCCTTGCTTCGGATTTGCAGATCCAAAGTCTCGCTTTTTCTATTTAAACTTTTGGTCGACCTTGACAGCATATCGGTATGTCGTGCCAAGCGAGGAGATGTTCAGGCATTCTATTTCTTCCTAGATGTACTTGTGCAGGAAGCCATGGTATTTGAGTACTAAACGCTGCTCCAAATCCTTGATACCCAACTTTGTGCGAAGGGTATGGAAAATATTGGTAAACTCTGGCAAGTCTTGGTCCCTTCCCTACCACAGCGTGGTCCACTTTGTGTATTGATCATGATAGCTTCCGACAGCGTAGTACTGCTCCTTGATGGCATCTCGGAAAGAATTCCAAGTGGGTGTGACTAAAAATAGTGATCCTGTACTTTCATCCTTCTGCTCGCAGTAGGTTTCCCACCAGTCCTTGATGTGGGGGGCTGCTTTGAGAAGAGCGAAAATAATATTTTCTTGACTGGAAAAATCATGAACATAAAAATAACCTTCTAGAATATTTAACCATTTATCGACGACATCGGCATCTATCTGACCCTCGAATATGGGGATTTCAAAATTAACTTGTACCTTAAACGGTGTAGCATTTCTAGAGTAGCTGTTGGAAGCCAATGTGTCGCCCCTGGGTAGCCACTGAAGGATATGGGCAAATTTGTCCATCATTGTGTTCCTTTGTCTCTCAAGGGCTTCTTTGAGCAATATTTTGATAGGATCTCCTGCCCCCTCATCTTTCTTTTCATCCGTCATGGGAGGCCATTGGGATTTTCGAGGCTAGTCTTGCAAAGGTTCGACTAGTTCAAGCCCTAACTCCTTATATCCCGACCTCGTTGGGGACATGCGAAGAAAAATGAAGAAAAAGTAGACCCCTCTAATACCACTGATCCAGATTTAAACAGGAATTCAACAAATTACAGAAATAACCATAAACACAGAGATGCAGTGGAAATAATACTTAATTTCATTAATGTAAAATACTGAAATATGCTTACAAACAGAAATGGAAATAAACCAGCGAGGGCAATGGTATCTTATCTCTGAGAAGAGATGTGGCGGCTACATGCCTCTGAACTGTGTTACAATGAGGCTCGATGGCCTATTTATTGTTGAGAAACAATGGAAAATCCTAAATATCCAAAAACCTAACCCTAAAAGATGAAACGCCAAACTGTGGGACCTATTTGGGTAAATTGGTACATCAACTTCTCGAGGTCGTAACTTTGGCATATGATCTCTGTTTGACACGTATAATATCTCATTAGAAAGATCTATCCGAGAACTCCAACTTTGGGAAGAGAAACATCGGTCCATGGACCGATGTTGCTCCCAGGTTTCCCAAAAAACGTCGTTTAGGGCCTCAAAACGGATCCTAAAGTTTAGGACCTAAAAAACTGCTAAAAATAGTAAACTATGCTACAATTAAGGAAACTAAAAAGATGAAAGCAACAATGGTGGTGGTCCAAGTGGACTTGGCGGGTGGCCACCAATATCCACCTGGATCATTCCTCCCCCATTACGAAGCAATGGTCCCCATTGCGTTGAGTTCCTCCATGAGATGAGGAAACTTCTGTTGAACTTGGTCCCTAGTGAGCCACTTGCCCTGGTGAAGGAGTTGGCCTGCTTTGACAACTCGATATAGTTGGATATTCTGATCATGAGTGTGCTTGATCTGTGTGTCCATGATCCGATCAGTTGCAGCTTGTTCCATGCAATCTGGATTTAACTCTGTGGGTTTGAGCTGTTTTGCAATGTCAGATGTGTCTAGTAATGGTGGAAAGTATGGCCGAAGGCGGTCCACATTGAACACTGTTTACACGCTAAGGAATGGGGGAATGCTGAGCTCAAATGCATTGTCTCCCACAACCTTGGTAATGGTGTAAGACCATATCAGAGTGGTCTGAGTTTCCGATAGGCTCTGGTAAGGCGTTCCTTTTGCAAATGCAACCAGACTTTGTCGCCCACCTGAAACTTGTGTGGCACCTGATGTTGATCATGTCGCTGCTTGTACTTGGCATTTGATTTCTCCAGAATGTCATGGACCTACTAGCGAATATGTTGGATGTGCTCAATGAAGTTGTTTGTCTTATCTGTTTCGGACTGGACATGAGCCGAATCTGCGTGAGTAGCTGCAAATGGCATGGCCACATCAATGGAACATAGTGGCTGGAATCCCAAGCCCACCTGAAAAGGGCTATGGCCAGTGGAGCTATGGAGAGCTCAGTTGTAGTTGTGCTAAACATAGGGGAGGCTCTCATCCCATGTGCATGGATGCTTTGAGTTGTACATGCGCAGAATATGTACGATCATCCTGTTGACAACCTCTGTCTAGCCATCAATTTGAGGATGGAAGGTTGTGGACTTAATGAGTTTGGTGCCTAGCATCAACTAGAGACTGGACCAAAATGTACTGAGGAATTTGCTTTCCCGATCTGAGATGATAGACTGTGGGATCCCAAAGTTTACCAACACTCGTTCAAAGAAGAGTTTAGTAGTGGCTTCTGTTGTGATATTCTTCTTGCAGGCCACCATAATGGCCATCTTCGAGAACCAGTCGACGACCACAAAAACACAATCGTTTCCATTCTTAGTAGAAGGAAGGCCTGACATGTAATCCATGGAGATGGATTCCCAAGGTTGACTAGGGGTAGGCAATGGGGTATAGAGGCCTTGCTTCTTGATGGTCGGTTTGGCAATGGCACAGGTAGTGCATGATGTGATGTACTTCCTGACATCCTGTTGAAGATTCGTCCAATAGAAATACTTCTGAAGTAATTCCACCATTTTCTCAACCCCAAAATTCCCAACAGCTCGACTGTAGTGTGCTTCCAAAATCATCTTGGCACGCTCACTTGAAGGAACACAAAGGTCACCCAGGTGGCATAACAAGGCATCCTGGAGGTGAAAATCTGGAACATGCTAACCCTCCAAGAGTGTCTGGTATGTGTGGCTGAATTTTGGGTCACTTTTGTAGAGAAGTGGCCAATCAATTATCTCGTGCCCACAAGAGTTGACCACGGTGGTTAATGCCATTATCGATGGTCGACTAAGGCAATTTGCAACATTATTGGTGTTTCCCTTCTTATACTTGATATTCAAATGGAATTGTTGTAGGTATGTGGACCACTTCTGATGGCGATCATTTTGCAATTTCCCTTGGTTCTGTATGAACTACACAGGTTAGTGGTTTGTGTGGATGACCGTTTCCTTATCCAAAATGTAATGCTTCCATTGTCGGCAGGCCTGCACAATGGAATACATCTCTTTTTCATAAGTGGGATACTTCCATACTATGTCTGAAAGTGTCTCACTATGATATGCCACTGGATGCCTGTCTTGAGTAAGGACTGCCCCAATAGCATAGTCAGAGGTATCTGTCTCGACCTCAAATGGTTGTTGCAAGTTTGGTAATGTGAGCACTCGTGCCAAGCAGAGGCGATATTTCAACTCTATGAATACCTTCTGTTGAGATTCAGACCAAAAGAATTTTGATTTCGCTCCTCCCTTGGTGTCTTGACTCAAGGGCCAAGTGATATGAGAAAATCCCAACAAGAACCTGCGGTAGAAGTTGGAAAGATGTAGAAAGCTGCGGAGCTCTATCAGAGTGGTTGGAGATGGCCAATCCCAAATGACTTGGATCTTGCCTAGATCAACATGCACCCCCTGTTCATCAATAATATATCCCAGATACTAAACCCGGGTCATGCCAAAAGTGCATTTCTCCAAATTGGCACATAACTTGTGTAGCCGTAGTGTTTGGAGAACCTGTCAGATGTGGTGGAGGTGCTCTTCCCAACCCTGGTTGAAGATCAGGATGCCATCCAAGTATACCACTACAAATGAGTTGGTAATGGCCACAAGATGTCATCCATTAGCCTCATGAAAGTCGCAGGAGCATTCATCAATCCAAAAGGCATAACCAACCATTCGAAAAGACCCTCCTTGGCTTTGAAGGCAGTCTTCCACACATCAGAGGGTTTGATTGGTACCTGGTGATATCCTGACTTCAAATCGATCTTGCTGAAATATTTTCCCCCCTTCAGATAGTCCAGGAGGTCATCAATACGTGGGATCAGGTACCTATTATGGACAATGATCTTGTTCAACGCCCAATAGTCAATACAGAGTCTCCAAGTCCCATCCTTCTTCTGTACCAACATGATCGGACTTCCACAGGGTGATGAACTCGGATGGATGTGACCTTTCTACAGCAACTCCTGAATCTGCCTCTTGATTTTATTGTTTTCCAGAACAGAGCGCTAATAGATTGGTCCATTGGGCAGTAGCGCACCTGGGGTCAGATCGATGGAGTGCATGACCTAACAATGCAAACGAACCCCTACGGGGGAGGTGAAGATGTCCTCGTACTCCTCCACGACCTTGTCCATCTATAGTTTCCGTGCGGCGGGGCCTTGTTTGGGGTTCGTGGCTACCATCTTCTTCTTTCCTTGAGGGAGTATCATTAGGAAAACAAATTTCCCTGTTTTGGAAATGAGCTTACTACATTGTTTTGCAGTAACCAAAGAGATGGCGGTAGGCGGTGCTACCTTTGGTATCTTGTACAACTTATTTCTCAAAGTAACAATAACAGCACGGGGCCTTAATTCATACATAGCATGTCTCTTCCACAAGTATGGTTGTCCTAATCATGCATCACAAACTTCAAGGGGAGAAATGTCACACAATACCTCATCCATGAAGGGCTTGATGTTGTATGGAAGGTGACACTGCTGGCTCATGTGAAGATCATGTCCTTGGTGAAGCCACCCGATGGTGTATAGTTGTGGATGTGTTGTGGTCGATAAGCCTAGCTGCTTCATGACCTCTGCCAAAATTAGGTTTTTTTGGCTCCCGTTGTCGACAATGAATTGTAGCAGGGAGCCCTTTACCCACATCTAGGAGTGGAAGAGACGCTCCTCCTCCTTTGGATCTTCGGGTTCCTCCTTCTGGATCTTCATGGTGGCAACAGTGGCATTGGGCTCCACATCGATAATCTGCTTCCGTTTGTCATTCCCCTTTTCGGGCTCTGTCTTAGAGTCGGAACATGCATTTGATTCTCAAACCTTTAGCTCATCCACCAGTGACTGCTTGGCCCGATACTCACTTGTGTTGTGAGTGGAGCTCTTATGGAACTCACACCACTTTCCCGTGTCCTTTTTCGGCTTCACAACGTTGTTCTTTGCTTGCATCTTTGGCGTGTTGTCTTGGGTCGCCCCACCTTGGCTTTGTCCTTTATTCTGTGGTTTGTGGGCACCTTTCCCTTGCTTCGAGTTTGCAGATCCAAAGTCTCGCTTCTTTTGTTTAAACTTTTTCTCGACCCTCACAGCATATCAGTATGTCGTGGCGAGCGAGGAGATGTTCAGGAATTCTATTTCTTCCTATATGTACTTTTGTAGGCAGCCGCAGTATTTGAGTACCAAATGGTGCTCCGAATCCTTGATACCCAACTTTGTGCAAGGGTATGGAAAATATTGGTAAACTCTGGCACGTCTTGGTCCCTTCCCTGTCACAGCATGGTCCCTTTTATGTATTGATCCTCATAGTTTCCGACAGGGTAGTACTGCTCCTTGATGGCATCCCGGAATGAATTCCAAGTGGGTGTGGCTGAAAATAGTGAGCGTCTTCTTTCATCCTTCTGCTGCAGTAGGTTTCCCAACAGTCCTTGACGTGTGGCGCTGCTTTGAGAAGAACGAAAATAATCTTTTCCCAACTGGAAAAATCATGAACAGAAAAATAACCCTCTAGCAGATTTAACCATTTATCGACAGAATCAGTGTATATTTGACCCTAGAATATGGGGATTTCAAAATTAACTTGTACCTTAAACGGTGTGGCATTTCTAGAGTAGTTGTTGGAAGTTGATGCGTCACCCCTGGGTAACAGTTGAAGGATCTGGGCATATTTGTCTATCATCGCGTTCCTTTGTCGCTCAAGGGCTTCTTCGAGCAATATTTTGATAGGATCTCCTGCCCCCTCGTCTTTCTTTTCATCCGCCATGGTAGGCCATCGGGATTTGCAAGGCTGGTCTTGCAAAGGTTCGACTAGTTCAAGACCTAACTACTTATATCCAGACCTCGTTGGGGACATGCAAAGAAAAACAGAGAAAAAGCAAACCCCTCTGATACCACTGATCTGGATTTAAATAGGAACACAAAAAATTACAAAGATAATCATAAACACATAGATCCAGTGGAAATAATACTTAATTTCATTACTGTAAAATATTGAAATATGATTACAAAGAGAAATGGAAATAAACTAGCTAGGGCGATGGTAGCTTATCTCTGAGAAGAGATGTGGTGGCTACATGCCTCTGAACTATGTTACAATGAGGCTTGAAGGCCTATTTATTGTTGAGAAACAATGGAAAACCCTAAACATCCAAAAACCTAACCCTAGAAGATGAAACGGCAAACTGTGGGCCCCGTTTGGGAAAATTGTTACATCAACTTCCCTAGGTAGTAACTTTGGCATACAATCTCTGTTTGACACGTACAATATCTCGTTAGAAAGATCTATTTGAGAACTACAACTTTGGGAAGAGCAACATCGGTCCATGGACCCATGTTGCTCCCAGTTTTCCCAAAAAATGTCATTTAGGGCCTCAAAACGGCTCCAGAAGTTCAGGACTCGAAAAACTGCTAAAAATAGTAAATTGTGCTACAATTAAGGAAACTGAAAAGCTGAAAGAAACAATGGTGGGGGTCCAAGTGGACTTGGCAGGTGGCCACCAATATCCACCTGGATCATACATATACTATAAATCAACATCATGAGATGAATACAATTATTGATAATGAATTAAAATCTTTTCTGCCAAGTTTTCTTGTGTCTTACTTGTGTTCTATTTCTTATCATATACAAGATATATTCCAAGTGTCAGGAATAATTCTTACAATAGTATATAGGTAGAATTTGGTTGTTGGTTGTTGGAGTTTTGTTGAGATATTTTCTCAACAATATTCTCCTTGTTTAGAACGTGTTGGATCTCATGAGCACTATTTATGTGGCATGTATCTAGGTTTTGTAGTTGAATAATATGATTTTTTTTAGTGAGTCTATGCACCACGTCTACTCCTACATTTTCTAATTTGGTATCAAAGCCTGTATGAACTTGACTCCCTCAAGGGAGAGCCTAGGGAAATGGAAGAAATATGAAGAGTTATCCTTTGTACATATGTGTAGAATTAGAATAGTTTCATGTTTGTTTTTTGTTAATGTATGACTGCGTGTCGCAAAAATTGTTGTGCCCAATGTAAAAAAATTGTCGCCTCTTCTTTGCCCTTTTAACTAGTGCCTTATCGAATTCTCATTCAAGCATCATGACTGGAGAATAAAAGGAAATATGTTGATATTGGCACAAGTCTGCGCGTGAGGCATGTTGAGAGAGAATATATTCAATGAAGGAGTGTAGATCTACATGAGTGCATGGCTGGGATACGATTGTTGTGCAAATAATTGCCATCTAGAGAAGTGTGGCTTCCCAGGTCTGTCTTGATCTCAAAGACATATTTCATTTCTTTTTATTCGACATCACTTGTTTGAATGGACTCAGATTCGATCCCATGTCTCTTCTCCCCAATCTCCGTTGGTTCCTTCCCAAGAAATTTTACATATTTAAAGGGAGGCCTTTACTGAACGACTTTGGCAGCCATTGCAACGAGGAGCACTTGGATAAGTCAATATCTCACAATTTTTTCATTTTTTTTTCCATAAGGTTATTGTAATGTTTCTTGATCTCTCCATCGATCATCCATTCAGAATTTTCTTGAAAGGTGCAAGATTCGACAGTCAATAATCTGATCTCTTTCTAAACAGAGTGGACAGATTCTCCAACTCTTTTGTAGCAAGAGGAACGATAAGAAATTATGTTGTGGACAGTGCGGGAAGCAGGTTGGTTGCATTCTAATGAATTTCTAACGAAGACTATTGTTGAGTTTGATGCCAACGAGGAGCAAGTTTTTGAAGTGCTCACTTTTAGAGTACGTTCATGCTCTTGGAAGGGCTCAAGGCAAAGCCCCAAATATTTTAGAGCTATGAAGATGTCATTGTCACATTATTATTTTGGCAGTAGGTGCAAAGGTTGTGCGTGAATCTTGTGACAAATCATATTTTCAAGAAACACATATTTTCATTGGTGTGGTTTTTAGTTATATTTTGTTTTGTAAAACATGCAAAACCAATTAATGAACAAAATAATATAATTAACTTAGTGCTTCTCAATGTTCTTTGGTGCTTAGAGAACCATCACTAGATTAATTGTGTGAATATGATATGTGTTGATGCATCTTGTTGTGCTTCGGGCTTTAAGAGTATCAGTTATAGGTTATGTGATGAGATCCATGTGTGTAGAAAGGTCAATTGCATAATTGACTGATGAATATGCTTAGTAGTCAGAAAACTCACCTATACAACTATCAAAAGTGTAGTTCGTTGCATTTTGATAGATGGGAGTTTGTCCATAGGGTGGTCCAGTATCGAGATTTTCCTTCAGAAGATCGAGAAGCATCAATTATACAAGGTTCATCAAAGATTGTGAGAGATGATTGTGTCTTAAATGAGGTGAATGGAAAGCTCGAAGATTGTGGTGGTGAAAAGAGTGTCATCCAAGAGACTTCAGAATGGGAATAAGTGTCGAGGAAGACCAGTCAAATATAAGTGACACGTGAATTGAAATTTGTCATTTTTGTATTAATCTTTGTAATAATAACAATGTAAATTTTGAAATGGGAACTATAAACTCAAAACGGGAACTCTGGCCAAAAAAACGCCAAAAAAACATCAAAAACAGTGCTAAAAACAAAAAGTGTGTATACTAGAACGATGGGTTTTTTTATTTAGGGACAATTTTGAACATGTTTTAAAAATGGCAGTGAAAACAAAATTTTCGTGCAAAATACAGCTTGAAAACAAAAAAGTGATTATACTGGGACGATGATTTTTTTAAGGGTCAATCTTCAAAATTAAAAAAAAAAAAATGCTAGTAAAGTGATCTAACAACATAAAAATGACTCATAACTTCTCATTTAACACCATATGGAAATCAAAATTTTTATTTCAAGATATGATGCATACATCATTTAGATAAATTGTCTTAAACAATTATTCAAAATCACTCATATTTTCTTACACCCCATCAGAATTCACATCTTCAGATGAGTGACTGGATGCTAACGAAGATGTTCCATATTCTTCTCTTTCATCAACTAGTGCCCATCTGAGTCCACATGCATGCCCATCATTTCAGGTTTCAAAATTCTTCTAGATCTACGACTGGTTTCAGCAGACTCCCATCTCAACACTGTTCTTTCTAGTAACAACCTTTTTAGAATCTCTATCATCTTGAAGTGAAGAGTTCCTCTCTTTGTTAAATTGAAGTCATAAATAAGTATGTCAACATCCTCCAATTTCAATATGTCTGTGCGGCGACGATTTATATTCGTACCCTTTCTTTTTCTCTTTTCGCCATTTTTTTTGTCAATTACCATTTCTGGCTTATACACACCATTGAATGGGTCTGTATTTGTGGCATACCAATGTACTTCAACACTTGTAACATCCTCATTTTCTGTAAAGACCTTTATAACTTTAGCAACCCAGAATGGATAGTCATTGGGATCTCCATCTACTAGCACTGCGATCATGCAACCCTCCTTAATATCCTGTACTGAACCCCTGTAAAGGTCTTCCATGGCTTCACGTTGTGCACGAGATCTTCTAGAGCCAATATACATCTCTTTGTCCTCTGCCTGTGAAGAATTAATAATACCTTGAGATTGTTGCTGTTCAACAATGTTTATTTCCTCATGTACATTCGACACATTTTGTGGCCAAATAAATGGATTTTTCAAAGGTATATCTTCATTTGTTGTTGTTGAAATGATATCACTTGATTATTGAAAAATGACTCCCACCAAATTGAATCAGCAATGTCAAAGTACTCATATGTATATCTAATACATTTTTTAATTTCTTCTAGGCAATCAGAATAATTTATATCTCTATTTTTTTTGTGTGCATTATGAACTTCACCAACTGATTGTAATAACAATATTTTTGATGCAAATATTGGATGATCTGGAATGAACTTAAAAAATTGCAACCCTGATGATGGTGCCCATTCTGTAGTAGTTGAATACTTCTTGCCTTATATTATTGTTTTCCCATCAATTTTTTTGATACGAAATTGATGTTGGAAGCTAATGTCATTAAGTTGTTCAATGCATTTCCCCTCACCATATGATCCCATAATAAACCTTCGCATGTCAACAGTTTCTTCCAACACATCAAAAGTAGGCTCTGGCATGTATGATTTCTTAATACATTCAATTAATGATGGCAAGCTCCCAACTTCCTTCCTCCTCAATGTGACTGAAAAACAACTGAACATCTGATCAATATGGTCATGAGTGTTCCCAACAAGAAGGAAACCAACCTTTACCTTCTGAAAAATTCTCAATTCAACAAGCATGTTTAGATATCCAAAAACAACCTGATTTTTGTTTTCACGACAAGTGTTGTCCAATTATAGATACAAAACTTCAGGAAGATTACCAGACCAATGAGAAAGCACATCATGAATGATGGTTATGGTCAGATTTGAATCATTATGAATATTTGGAGTTGTGAAGTACACCTTTGGCAACATTTTCCCATTGAAGACCATACAACCGACCAAGTGATACTGAATAAAATTTTACTCTTGTAAATTTTTGGGTGTTCGAACAAAATGTGGTAAAAGTGTTTTCTTCTGGTCCATACCATCAATTATCAAACCCAAATATTTATTCGGATTATCATAACACTTATTTCGATGCTTGTACAACTTTTTCCTTTCATTTGTTTGTTGTTCGCAATGCTCCTGAAGTTCTTTGACAATTGAATCTACAGAACATAAAAGAAAGCCATTAAGATATATGTTTTCATACTTGATGAATATACAATTTTAAAAGTTAAAGTTATGAATGCCTACCTCTTTCTGACCCTTCAAATTTGTCCCTTTTTTATTTAAGAGAAGCACATGTACTGTAAATCCCCATCCTTATCTTCTTAGGAATACAGACATTGTTGAATTCTTTCTTCCATAACTTCACAAAATATTGATATGTAATAAACAGGCCATGTCCCTCAGCACCTTCTGCGTATTCTTTGTATAAGTTGTAGATTTCTCGTCTTGAAAAATTATCTGGGATATGTATTGTCTCTCTATTTGGCATACACTCTCCATGCTCTGAAAAGAAATCTTTCATCCATGACATTGCAGTATTTGATAATGGCCCAAACTGTCTTTTATGGTTCAAAACGTCGATGGAAAAGAATCCTTATGCGATGGATCCGGAAGAGAATCTAAACAATGATGTAACTCGCAGAAACCTCAAAGACAAGAAAATGTGGGATCCTTTTCCAAATTTTCTTGAATTCTCGAGAGACGAAAATTCCCAATCGAATGAAACATTTTGAAAGCTTTTCTACAGATAAATAAAGTCCTAATATGATAATCATAACCTGGCAATGTAGATTGCATGCACCCAACTAAATATGAATTTTGCATGCTTTTATTCATTGACAAATATCTCTTCCTACTCTGTAATGCAAATTTGAAATCCATATGTTTCAAGCAATATTTTTGGCAACATTCACTTGAAATGAGTGCGCTGATAGAAATTCTTCTCGTCAAATATTCTGCTCTACCCCTTGTATAACTAGAACATCTTGCATTGACATGAAAAGGTCTGCTCCTACTCCTTGATACAATATTTCTTGGCAACATCTCCATCATTGGATCATCATTTGTATAAGGATTTTCATCATCATTAAGAGGAATGTTATCCACACTATGATCAACTATGCTTTTCAAATACTGACTTGGAGGATATTCTTCATCTTCCCCTTCTTCAGTGCTACTGTCATAGCCCTTAGAATTCGGACTCAATGGAAAATTTGACTCGATGTTTGTTGGATATTCTTCCTCATGTGCATTTTCAGTGCTACTCTCATAGTCCATAGAATTAGGACTAAGTGCATCATCTTGTCCTTCATCACTGCTACCTTTATACTCATTAGAATTAGGACTAAGTGCATCATCCTGGCCTTCATCACTACTACTCTCATAGTCCTTAGAATTAGGACTAAGAGGACATTGTGACACTCCATTTTTCTGAAATTCATCATCACGCTCTTCATCACTATTGCTCTCATAGTCCTTAGAATTAGGACTAAGTGGACACCGTGACACTGCATTCTTTTGAAATTCATCATCCTGCTCTTCATCACTGTTGTTGTCATAGTCCTTAGAATTAGGACTAACTGGACACCATGGCACTCCATAATTTTGAAATTCATCATCCCGCTCTTCATCAAAGCTGCTCTCATAGTCCTTAGAATTAGGACTAACTGGACACTGTGACACTCCATACTTTTGAAATTCATCATCATGCACTTCATCACTGTTGCTGTCATAGTCCTTAAAATGAGGACTAAGTGGACACTTTGACACTCCATTCTTTTCAAATTCATTATCACGCTCTTCATCACTGTTGCTCTCATAGTCCTTAGAATTAGGACTAAGTGGACACCATGACAATCCATTCTTTTGAAATTCGTCATCATGCTCTTCAACACTGTTGCTCTCATAGTCCTTAGAATTAGGATTAAGTGGACACCATGACACTCCATTCTTTTGAACTTCACCATCATGCTCTTCATCAATGCTGCTTTCATAGTCCTTAGAATTAGGACTAAGTGGACACCGTGAGACTCCACTCTTTTGAAATTTGTCATCAAGCTCATCATCGCTGCTGCTTTCATAGTCCTTCGAATTCGGACTAAGTGGAATCTGTGACTCTTTATGTATTTTAAATTCTCCATCCCCTCTTTCATCAGTTTTTCTCTCATAGTCCTTAGTATCGGGACTAAGTGAAAGAATTGACTTCCTATTCATAGTGGAATAATTCCCACTATATTCATCCATATGAATAGAGTTGTTACGCGATGAAGATGTTGATGTTGTATAAATCGAAACTTCACTATCAGGACAATCCATCCCTTTCAAATAGAATATGTTGAATGATAGAAATGGAGAGTATCCTAAAGATATTATATAGCTTAGAGAATGAACTTTTCCCTCCAAAAAGTCCCCCCCCAAAAAATTTCGCGAAAATATTTCCTTCCAAAAAGTTTCCTCCCAAAAAATTTCGTGAAAATATTTCCCTCCTAAAAGTTTGTGAGATTTATTTCTCTTCATTAATTTATTCTACAATTTAATGAAAAATGTAAACTAAATTTTTTTATGAAATAAATCATTAAAGTTAAAATTGCAAACTACAACTTCTAACTAAATTATTTTAATAGTCAAAGTATACAATATTTACTAAATAATTGAATGTTTTTTTTAATTTTTATAATACATTGTGAAACAAATTAATCCCACATTCACCCTACTGTAAAACATTTCCATAATATTCGCTTTATCATATTTTCCTTCATTGCCATAAAAAAATTAACATGTTAAAATTTATTAAAACTGATTAATCCCGCATTCACCGTATGGTAAAACATCTCCGTAATTTCACCTATATACTAAATTCCACTATCACTATTACTCACATTACGTCAAGTTTTTCTGAGGTTCGTTGAAAGACTTGGAGTGAATTTGTGGAGCAACTACATTGGTATCAACAACATATTCAACAAAGAATTCTCGCAATTGAAAAGTCAATTAAATTTTTTTCCTTGAAAATTCTCATATTAAATTAGTTTAACGAAGTAGATTTTTTTTTTTAAACTTAATATTTTTTGTCACTCAAATTAACCAATATTTCTGTCATGAGCATGGTGGGCCTAGGGCACCCCCATCCTTCAATCGGCCAGCCACTCACCCCCTCCACACACCCTACCAGCCCCCTCCCCAAACTCACCCACCCTGTCCCCTCAACAACCCCACCCCCACCTTCCCGCCCCACCTCTTCCCCCCTACCCCATGCCCCCTATGGCGCGGGGTGGGGAGGGCAGGGGGCGGTGGGCGGGGGAGTGGTGGAGGGGGGCGGAGGTGGCAGAAGGGTTGGCGGAGGGTAGGGTGGGGTGGGGATGAGCGGAGGGTGGGGTGGCTTGGTCGAGGGAGAGGGGGAGCGGGTGCGGTGGTGGGGAGGGCGGCGAAGGGATGGGAGAAGGGGCGGCGAAGGGATGGGAGAAGGGGCGGCGGAGAGTGGGGTGGGGTGGAGGAAGGGGAAGGGAGGGGGCCGGGTGAGGGGGGAGTAGCGGGGTGGGGTGCAAGGACCAGGTAGGGGGTGGGGTAGGTGGGCCGAGTACGTGGGTAGGGTGAGGGGGTAAGGGGGTGGGGAGGCTGAGCCAGGTAGGGTGGGTGCGCCGAGGGGGGGAAGGGGGTGGGTAGGGGGGCCTAGGTAGGGGCCAAGGGGGGTAGAGAGGTGGGGTGGGTGGGATAAGGGAGGTGGGGTAGGAGGCCCGAGGGGGGTGGGGGGAAGGGTAAAGGGGTTGGGACAGTGGGGGCGGGGGGCCAGGTAGGGGGTAGGGGGTAGTGGTATGGAGGGTAGGGTAGGGGTGCCGAGGGGTAGGGGGTTGGGGGGGAAGGGAGGAGGGAGGGTCGGGTAGAGGGTAGGGCTGGGGAGGGCATGGGGGAGCTGGGGAGGAAGGGGGTTAGGGGATAGAGGAGAGGGGTAGGAGGGAGGGCCGGGGGAGAAAGGGGTGGGTTATGGGGGTAGCGAGGAGGGTTGGGGAAGAGGGGGGTAGGAGGGAGGGCCAGGGAGAGGGGGTGGTAAGAGGGGCGAGGGGGAGAGAGGGGCGAGGGGGAGAGAGGGCCGAGGGAGAGGGGTGGGTTGAGGAGTGGGTTGCGGAGCTAGAGGGGAAGTGGGTGGTGTGGGGTTAGGGGTGGCCTGGGGTGCGGTAAACGGGTAGGAGGGAGGGCTGAGGGGAGAGGTTGGGGGTAGGGGGAAGGGGTGGAAGGGGGGTAAGGGTGGGGTGTGGTGGCTATCTGATTGTGGGGAGGGGTGGCTCGATTGGTGGGGAGGGCGAGGGGGGTAGGGGGAATGGGTGGAAGGGGGGTAACGGTGGGGTGGGGTGGTCGTCCGATTGCGGGATGGGGTGGCTCTGTTGGAGGGGCAAGGGGGGGTAGGCTGTAGGAGGTTGGGGGGCGAGGTGGAAGGGGGTGGAGTGGCATGGGGGTTAGGGAGCAGGGGAAAGGGGGATGGGGGGGCGTGGGGGGAAGTCGTTGGGGGTTGGGGTTGTGAGGGGTAGGGGGCCGGGGTGGAAGGGGGGTAAGGGTGGGGTTGGATGGCCGTCAAACTGTGGAGTGGGGTGGCATGGCGTGGGTCAGTTGGGGGGGAAGAGGGGTAGGAGAGAGCGTGGAGGTAGGGGGTGAGGAAATCGCCCACCACTCTGCAGATGGACATGGTGGTGTCGGTGGGCTTCTTCTATTTCTTAGTGTTATTATTTTTTTAATTTCAATTATCTGATTATAAAAATTAAAAGTTTATGATATATTTTCGTTGTGGATTTAAGTTAATATGTTTTCATTATTTACTGATTTCTGTGTTTCTATTTTTTAGGAAAATGGAATCAAATAAGATTTTTGTGAATCTTTCTGGACCAAAGACTCTTAAAGGTGCATCTTCAAAAAACATTGGTGAACGAACTCCACCTGAGCTCATGGCTACAAATATTTCAAGTGTCTCAAATGATAAGAAGATGATTTCAGACTGGAAGAATTCAAAAGAGACGAAATTCCCATCAAGAATCCGGTATGTGAAAGAAAGAGAAAACCAAAATGTGAATATATATCTATATATTGATATACTGAATGAAAATGGAATTTTTGTGCTGATGGGAAGAGTCATAGATATGTGTTCAGTACCGGACACTGAAGTTGTTTACATACTTACAAAAGCTCCCAAGTCACATGAAATGATTAAATATCGACTATCATATTCATTGTATGACACGAGAGAGGTATCTACAAAGTTGTGTAAAGAAATCATAAATGAGATGAAACAAAACATCATAAGTATTGTTATTTAAATTTGTATTTTGCTTTCTTAAAAGTGTCTCACTATATTTTTTTAATTTTGTTTTTATTGACATATGATATTTTGTTTGGAAGAATTTTGTTGAAAGTTGTTCAATTAGGTTGGGAGACATTCATTTCATAGAGCATGATATCATGAAAGTTGTCAGCAGTTTTTACTCAGTGTTAGAAGAAGATATGGAAAACAAGCAAAATGTAGTAATTGATTGTTATGAAACCAGCTCAAGAAAAAGATAGAAAAGATAGATCAACACCTTAGAATGCAGCCTCTTCGAGGGGGAAACCTCCTTTACATTACATAAATGAACAATTCTTGGATGATTCAAATGACAAAACCTCCTTTCTATATATGAGAGTATAAGGAGTCACAATATAACCCAACCAACCTAACAATAATAATATAAAGCCACAAAAATAACAATAGAGGGATTCTATGGGGCACAGTAATAACAATATGGGGATAATAGGGGCACAACAATATTAATAATGGGTACAACTACAATAGTAATGGGGTAATCACTAGTATTATAGGGACCCAACATGCCCCTCTCCTTCAAAAAAGTGTTGTCCTCAACGCTTGAGTAGTTCTGGATGATTCTGTATAAAATTCTCATCCTCCCATGTGGAATCTTCAGCGGATAAGTTCTTCCACTTGATAAGATACTCCGAAATTGATCGATTTCGTAGCTGTCGAGTTCTTGTTTCTGTGACTGCTTCCGGTTCCAATATAATTTTTCCTTCCTCGTCAAGTTCTGGCAATATTGTTTGAACTGGGAGCTTGTCGCCTATAACCTTCTTTAAACATGAAACATGAAAAACTGGGTGCAATCGAGAAGCTGCAGGAAGCTCCAATTTGTATGCCATAGTACCAATCTTTTGCAACACCTTGTATGGACCATAATACTTTGGTGATAATTTATTATCCTTCTTAGCTTGCTTGAGGGACATTTGCTTATATGGTTGTAGCCGTAGGAATACCCAATCACCTACATCAAAACTTCTTTCGCTGCGATGTTGATCTGCCTGTTGTTTCATTCTATTCTGTGCCAACACGAGGTTATCCTTTAAGAGTTGGAGGACTTGTTGTTGATGTTCGATGTGATGTTCCACTGCTTGAACCTTAGAATTTTCTCTTAAATATGATGTGATGGATGGTGGCTGATACCCATAAAGTGCCATAAATGGGGTCATTTTTGTTGTTGTATGGAAGGAAGTGTTATACCACCATTCAGCCAGAGGCAACCATTTGACCCATTGTGTCTGTTTATCAGATACAAAGCAACGAAGATATCCTTCCAAACATTTGTTTACTATCTCAGTTTGCCCATCAGATTGAGGATGATAAGATGAGCTATGAGCTAACTGAGTACCAAGACAAGAAAATAATTCTGTCCAAAAATTTCCAGTGAAAATGGGATCTCTGTCACTTACAATAATCTTTGGGTTTCCATGTAGCTTTTGAATTGTTTCCATAAATGCAGTAGAAACTGTACTGGCTTTAAATGGATGTGATAATGCACAAAAGTGTGCATACTTGGTAAGTCTGTCAACTACCACCATGATGACACTCTTTCCCTCAGACTTGGGTAAACCTGTGATAAAATCCATTGAAACCTCCTCCCAACGTTGGCTTGGAATGGATAAAGGTTGTAATAGACCCGGTGTCTTAATTGTTTCAACTTTATTTTGTTGGCAAACCAAACATTCTGCCACAAAATTTTGAATATCTGATTTAAGGCCATCCCAAAAAAATTCCTTCTTAACCCTGTGGTAAGTTTTTAAAAATCCTGAGTGCCCTCCTAAGGGAGAAGTGTGCAATTCCATAAGAATCTTTTGTTTTAGCTGGGAATTCTTACAGAGGTATAAGCGATCTTTGTACCATAACGAATCATTTTGCCAGCTAAATGTATCAGACGTACTGGAATCTTGTTGTAACTTTCGAATAAGTGCCCACACTTCTTCGTCATTCTTCCATTCCTCCCTTGCTTCATTTATCCAATCTGGTTGGATAATAGAAATGGCGCACAACAATGCTTCCACATCCTCATCCTTTCTTGAGAGTGCATCTGCCACCACATTTTGCTTCCCTTTTTTGTAGATGATTTCAAAGTCATAACCCAACATCTTTGTGACCCACTTTTGTTGCTCTTCAGAGGATAATCTTTGTTCTAAAAAGTATTTAAGGCTATCATGATCCGTTTTTACCTTGAAGTGTCTTCCCATTAGGTAGGGTCGCCATTTCTTAAGTGCATGGAGTATTGCCAACATTTCCTTCTCATAAATAGCTTTGTGTAAAAACTTTCCCTTGATTGGACGACTTTCAAAAGCAATGGGTCTTTCATCTTGCATTAAAACAGCACCAATTCCATTTCCTGAAGCATCACATTCCACAATAAAGGTTTTTGTGAAGTTCGGTGTAGCTAAGACCGGTGCTTGGCACATTGCCTCTTTAAGATGTTCGAAGGCCTTTGTTGCTTCTGGAGTCCATGAAAATGCATCTTTCTTCAATAATGTTGTTAGAGGTGCTGCTATTCTCCCATAATTCTTAACAAACTTGCGATAATACCCTGTCAACCCGAGAAATCCTCGCAGATGCTTTATGGATGTGGGGATTTTCCATTCCTTAATGGCTTTAATTTTGCTAGGGTCTACCTTAACTCCTTCATGAGATACAATATGACCCAGATATTCCACCTCTTGTACTCCAAAGAAACATTTGGATCTTTTTGCATATAATTGTTTCTCCTCCAATAGTTGTAGCACCCTGTCAACATGATCCTTCCAAGACTTGCTGTAGATTAGTATATCATCAAAAAATACTAACACAAATTTTCTAAGGAATGGTTTGAAAATTGAATTCATCAAACCTTGAAATGTTGAAGGTGCATTGGTAAGGCCAAAAGGCATGACCAAAAATTCATAATGACCCTCATGAGTTCTAAATGTTGTTTTCGGAATGTCTTCAGTCTTCATTCTGATTTGATGATATCCTGAACGAAGATCCAACTTGGTGAAGTAAATTGATCCATGCAATTCATCCAGTAATTCATCAATGACAGGAATGGGAAACTTATCTTTAATAGTGAGCTTGTTGAGCTCCCTATAATCCAGACACATGCACCATGATCCATCCTTCTTGTGCACCAATACTACTGGAGCAGAGAAAGAACTTTGACTCGGTTGAATTATACCAGCCTCTAGCATTTCTGCAACCATACGTTCAATTTCACTCTTTTGGGCATAGGGATATCTGTACGGCCTGATGTTTGGAGGAACACTTCCTGGAATCAGATGAATAGCATGATCATGATCACGAATAGGTGGGAGACCTTTGGGAGTCTCAAATACCTTGGAATGATTGTCCAAGACTTTTTGGAGATCTGGAGAAATAGATGATTCCAATGTGGAAACATCTAGCGAACATAATTGTGCAATTACACCTCTTTGTTCCTTTTTTAGAAGCTTTGTCATACCGTTAGAGCTGATTATCTTTCCGGTTTCCCTGCAATACCCCTTAATTCAACTTCCTTTCCTTCCATAGAAAATTTCATGAAAAGTTCTTGAAAATTAAAAGCTATTGTACCCAAGGATTGTAGCCATTGGACTCCTAGTACAACATCAGCACCTCCCATTGGAATGGAAAGCATTGGGCTAGTCAATACATATTCTCCCATGGATAGCTTGATATTATGGCACTTTCCAGAGAAATTTATTGTTCCTCCATTTGCAACCATCACTTGACACTCTGGTGCTGGATATAAGAAGCAATTCAATTCTTTTGCTACCTTACAATGAATAAAATTGTGGGTACTTCCTGAATCAATCAACACTTTTACCTTTTTCGATTTGTCCTTCTATCTTGATGGTTTGAGGAGTGGTAATTCCCGCCAATGCATTACAAGATATGGTTGGATTAATTTCTTCTTTATCTAGGCTTTGTTCCTAGAGTATATCCTCTTCTTTTGACCTTTCTTGCTCCTTTTCTTCTTCCTCTTCACAATCTATGTAGAATAATTTCTTCTCAGCACACTTATGACCTTTAGTGTATTTGCTATCACAACTGTAACAAAGCCCTTTTGCTCTTTTTTCTTCCAATTGTTGTGGTGTCAACCTTATAGGTTGTGGAAGACTAGGGGCAACAACACTTCCATCTTTATAGTTGTGAGTGGTATGCTTCCTGGTTGCCATAATTTTGCTTTCCATTTTTCTTGCTAACCTGAATGCCTTCTCTAATGAATCAGGTTCCCAAAGGCGAACATCATGTTGGATATTATCCTTTAAAGTCCCTATGAACACATCAATCCTATGCTCCTCTGGAATATTTTTTACCCTTATGTTCAATTTTTGGAACTCCTCAATGTGCTCCATTATTGAACCCTTTTGTTTGAGACTTATCAATTGGCTAAAAAAAGTGTTGCTTTTTGTATCCTCATATGTGCTATCAATTCTTCCGTAAAAATTGCCCAAGTGATAATTTGTTTACGAGAGCAAAGCCATTGATACCATACAAACTGATTTGGTTCCAAATATAAAGTTGCAATACGTACCTTTTGTGTGTTTTGCACATTATTGAGATCAAAAAATTGCTCCATCTGTAATATCCATGTTGCAGGATCCTTGCCATCAAACTTCCTCATATCGATTTTTGGAATATGGTGGGTCTTCGATCCAACATTAGAGTCTATGGAATCATGATTAACATTTATTTTGTTCTCATCATGAGTTTCCTTTACTACCCTTTTACCATTAGTGACCATTTCTTGTAGCAACTTATTCATATTTATCTTCAATTCTTCCATTTCTGTCTTCAAATCTGTCTTCCAATCGTCCATCTTAGCTTCCGTGCCATTCATCTTAGCTTCCACACCCTTTATCTTAGATTCCATGCCATTTATCTTAGCTTCTATTAGCTTTTGTGAGACTGACATTTGTTGCACTTGGTCTTGTAATTTTGATATATCATGTAGCATTTCTTCCTCTTCTTCATGAGTCATGCTAGAGCTTTTAGGTTGCTTACTAGGTGTTTGCATTTTCTTTCCTCTGGGCATCATTTACTAATAATAATGCTCTATTATGCCCTTTGAATTCCTTCAAAATAATTTTTCAAACCAAGCTTAAGCAAAAATTTAAAAAAATCTACACACCTTTTTTCACTTTGTAGGAGCTCGATATTGCCTCTGATGTATCTTTGTAATTGTTGATCATCCAGTTCTGAAGTTGTGACCTGTAGTAGCCCTCTGTGTCCTCTATCCAATTCCACCAGTCTGATCCCAATTGGATTCTCCAAGGAAGAGTTATGTCAAATCTCCCACAGTGACCTGATTATAGACTAGTTCAGTGGAGCGAACTTGTACGACGTGCCACGTATCCCTGTTTCGACCTTTGGCTCTGAAAGAGATATACAGGAAATTACAGTCCGTCCTCTTTCGGTAGCTTTTTATGAAATTTCAATCCGATGCTCAGAGAGAAAGCTATGATGATTTTCCCCAGGTCACCTGTTTGGAATGTAATTCAGGAGTCTGCAGAAAGACCAACTTCCTTAGATCATATCTCCGCAAATATAGCGCGTAAAGCTCTGAAATTCGGACCCGAGATTCAGCGCAAAGCCTTCTCAAATGGGTTTTTTTTTAATCTTCTAAAACATCATAGAAACAAATTTCTATCGAAAATGCCACGATGACCTGTTTGGAGCAGTGAAACCCTAGAATCCAAAGCTCTGATACCAAATGTTATAAAACCAGCTCAAGAAAAAGATAGAAAAGATATATCAACCCCTTATAATTCAGCCTCTTTGAGGGGGCAACCTCCTTTACATTACATAAATGAACAATTCTTGGATTATTCAAATGACAAAACCTCCTTTCTATATATAGGAGTATAACGAGTCACAATATAACCCAGCTGACTTAACAATAATAATATAAAGCCACAAAAATAACAATAGAGGGATTCTATGGGGCACAGTAATAACAATATGGGGATAATAGGGGCACAACAATATTAATAAGGGGTACAACTACAATAGTAATGGGGTAATCACTAGTATTATAGGGACCCAACATTGATGATGCTACAAAACTACATCCAAAGGATCAGAAAAAAGGCCTCTAGTGGATAAATCTAGCAAAGGTAGACAAGTTACTTTTGAGGACGATGAAGTTGAAACTAACAGTGAAGCATATGTTGCCGTTACTGAAGATGACATTGGAACTGTGAAGAGTCGTAAAAGACCAAAAGTAACAATGCCCAAGAATAAATCTGTTGAGAATGTTATGACGAAGAAAAGTAAAGTTGAAGATTTTGAAGTAGTCATTACCAGCAGTCAAGAACCTAGTGAAAATTCAAAAGAAAGCAGAGAAATTGTTACACCAGGAGCTGATTTAGAGGATGGCATTATCAAAACAAAAAAAAATGCCATTCAACAGAATTTGACAAAGAAAAACTTAATTGATGGTGGTCGTACATTTCAGCTTAATGTCAGACAAACCTATAAGGCAAGTGAAGAACAATGTCAATATCAAGTCAAAAAGCCACACTATCTACATGTTCACAACTTGAAGACATTGATGAGGTACAATCCATATGCTCATGTGGTTAATTATGTGCTTCTTGTTGATCCAGTTCAAGTTCCCAACAAAGAAGCATTTGATAAGTCAAAATGTTTTGAATACAATTATTATATGCTTGGGGGGAACCATTTTGTAGAAGCTCAAAGACAATTGATGGAGGAATATCCCAATAACCCACGTTTTGAAACAATGAAATGCATCATTTATGTTGGTTTATCGGATATAGAAGCAAAGTTAGTGGCATGGGATCATAATTCAGATAATGAATATAGGATGTCTATGACTTTCATCCAAAGGATTAGATTCATTCATAGTGAATTTCAAGAAAAATGTGGTGGGGATAGGATAAATGTAACTGCAGATTTCCGAAGGGAATTTTGTATGGAAATAGGCTATCAAATTGAAGAGAAACCCAATTCAAAAGGTGGAAAACGCAACCTTCCTAGTGATATATTCAGATGTGTTGATAACATTTTCCAATTGGCATTTAGAACTGGAGATGTTTGGAAGTTGATTGATGAGATTTTTAGCATGTGGGAAAACATTGGCATTAAAAAACAGAAGGTCAAAAAGTCTAAGCCATTGATATGTGGTGGTAGTAAATCAGGCCCTGACTTGAAGCGGCTTCCAGAAGATATGACTATCACACCTTGGAGAGCAATGCAAGGAGTGGAAGATGAAAAAATTATCAAAACAATATTATATCGTGTGAAGTTAGGGGAATTATCATTGGAGGAAATGTCTGAGGAATTTCAAAAGTAAGTTTGTTGAATTATTTTTATTTATTTCTAGATTATAATTTTCTTTTAAATAAAACATGTTGTTCTTGGTAGTATTTGTTATACATATCATTATATTGACTTTTTGTTACTTTATCTACACAGTCACAAAGTTTACATGAAAATTCAAGAACAAATGGTTAAATTGTTGAATGAAGATAGTTGGGATGATGTTGTACACAACTATCGAGATTCAAGTTCTACATCAACATTAAAAGCTTTTTATCTTGTATTTAAAAAGGTATCTTGATTTTACACATTCATTTGTATTCATCTGCTTACTATTTTTAATTTATAACTTACACATATATTTGTTTATTCTATAAAAGATGAAGAAGGATGATAATGGAGCGCCAACTAACTTTGAACCTTTATTGAAAAAATAAAGAGCGAAAGACTGAGGAAGCAACGTGTTAAGAATGTTGAACTTGATCCAACTTTTACTCATTTCATTTGGAATGGGCTAGACATTGTTCAATATCAAGTAATACAAGGCGACTGTGAAGACATTGCTAAACTCATACCTAAAAGGGAGTATGCCCTAGTTATTGCAGATATTCCCCATGGTTTCAATATTCCAAACATTGACTATGATAGTGACCCTTATACTTCTCAAGCTCATAGTAAAGTGGTTGCGAGATTTGTAGAAGTCACGTCATCACCATTATGGAGATTTGTGACATTTCAGTCAGACAAACAATTGGCAATGATATTGTCAAGCTTCAAAGGGAAAACAAATTCAAGGATGCAGCTTACATGGCAAGACGTTTAAAATGTATATTTGATTAATGTTGAAAAATTCATTTATGTACAAGTTGATTGAACATTTACTATTTCATGTTACAGGCAAAAGTCAAATCTTCTTAATCGTGACGATCAAGTATTTATAAATGATTGTGAGTTCATTCATATTGATAGTTGGGCAAAAGATGATAGTTATATGTCTATGATTTTTAATCGGGTAGACGGAAAGATTCATAGCCAAATATTGACTTATGATGTTGTTGTGAGGAAACTAACATATGAAGACAAAGAAGCGAAATGAGAGTTAGTTAACATTTATCAAAAACCACAATTATTGATTAACTATCTTATAGACATATGTTCAAATGAAGGAGATTGGGTTCTGGATTTATTTTCTGGCTCAGGTAAGTTTTATTATATAGAATTGAATTTTAATATGTTATTTTTTTAATTAATATGTCATTGTACTAATTTACTTCATTATTTCTTTTGTGCTTGATAATTAGGTACAACACTAGCATGCTGCCTTTAAAAAGGAAGAAATTGCATTGCAATTGAAAAATATCCATTACAGTGCAATTTCATTCAGCAAAGAATTAATGCTCTTCAATTTCTTCGAGATGCAATGCAAGAAATTGGGTTGAAGAAAGGGGACTTTAGTGAATCACGTGTGGAAAAAAAGGCAAAGGAACCTCAACCACCATTACATGGGATGTTTGGAAAGACATACATTGGAAGCTTCGCAGACATCAAAGATCCATTAAAAGACGAAAATGAGTGAAATGAAGCAAAAAATATTGTGGAAGAAGACAATGATGAAACTCTAGAGGACAAAGAGTTTGGATTATGTGACATTGTTGATTAAATTTAAGTTATGCTTGGAAATCAAGCTCATTTTTTGTAACTATTAAGTAGTTATACTTGCAATGTTTTGACTTTGACATTTTATGAGAAGAATATACAATCAATTAAGGTTGGTATGCGTTCAATATTTGTAATATGTGATTTTCGCATTAATTTTTAAGTTAATCATTATTTTTTGAAAAAAAAAAGTGATTATTATTATTTTTTTGATATGAAATTCATAAAAAAAACTATTATTTAATTATTTTTAGTTAAAATTTTCGTATAAAAATTGTGATTTTCGCATGTCAATTGTAGCAAAAAATTATCAAAACGTGTAGTTTTTTAATTATATTTATGTTAAAAATGGTTATTTTTATGTCCATTGTCCAAAAATATTATTTTTTAGAAACCATTATTTCTTGTGGATTGAAAAATTAATTAACGATGTATAAATATGTAGAATATCGAAAATTCAAAATATCGACCTTCTTCTTTAAATATGCGAAACAATAAAAACATCACTAAAATAAAAAAAAATTAAAATAAAAACAAGAAAATATGAAGAAAAAGACCACTTCAAAAATTATTAAATTTACAGAATAATTATTTACATTTCATACATTAGAAAAAAAACAAAAAAAAATGGGGGGGGCGGTGCGCTTCGTGTAGAATTACCACGTTTTTAAATCAGCATAAAAAACACTACCATTATAAAACACAATGTACATAAAAAAATTTATAGTGCCAAAAACTAAGCTCTAAAAAACATATTTGTGTTTTGCATCACCCCTTTTCAAAATCAGGTCACTTTTTTGCTATCTCTACAAAACGGGTAACAGTATGAGTTCCCGTTTCAAAGTTTACATTGTTTAATGCAATGTAAGAATTAAAGGGGGGGACTTGGAATAATGCTTACAATACTATATAGGTAGGATTTGGTTGTTGGTTGTTGGAGCTTTTTTGAGAGATTTTCTCAACAATATTCTCCTTGTTTAGAACATGTTGGATCTCATGAGCACTATCTATGTGGCATGTATTTGGCTTTGTAGTTGAATAATACGAATTGTCTTGAGTGAATCTGTGCACCATGTCTGCTCCTCCATTTTCTAGTTAATGCACCAATATTTACTTTGTTTTAGTTATTCCTTCTTTTTTTTGTCACATATGTACATTATGTTACATTACATGATGAAATTTCTCTCATATTAGGTTGTAGAGTGTCTGTCAATGCAATCTAAGTGAATACAAATTGATTAATTTCTCATATTTTTGTACTATCTAATTTACATAATTGGGAAGTGAAAGGGGAAAAGAAAGGAAGATGATGCATTGTGATTTCTATGCTTCCTTGTGTGACAATGTGTCATGTTGTTTATTCATGTTATTGCTCCTACATTATGTTGAGATGTTGTGTTTGCAATAAGGGAGAATGTGTCAAGGTAGTGAAATGGTGTATCAATGTGATTGAAGTTGTTGAATGTGTAACTGAGCCATAACGTTAGAATTGCGAGATTAGAATATTAGTATATTTGCAACACATCAATAATTTTCCACTCTGACTCATGTCAAAGTTTTCTGCTGCAACATATTTATCAGACTAATTGAAAAATGACTCACCTCTGGCTTAGTCTAGTAAATCTTCCTATAGTGTCTTCTCCTCCAAAATACCCAAAGAAACATTGGCAAGTCTTGGTCATGTATGGCCTTAGTAGCTTTGATGATGGGTCAATTATTTTACTCTGCAACCCCATTCTCTTATGGGTTGTGTATACTAATTAGCTCCCTCTTGATTCTTTCCTCCTTGCAAAAAACCTTAAACTCCTTAGAGGTATACTCTCTCCCATTGTTTGATTTCAAGATATTGATCTTCTTCATGTTTGGTTTTCAAATAGCGGTTTGAACTCTTGAAACCTATTAAAGGCCTCATAGTTGGTCTTTAAGAAATATACCCTAATCTTGCAAGAGAAATCATCAATAAAGGAAAGAAAATACATGCATCTCATTATTGGATCCATAAACATTTGAATGTACTGGGTATAGAATCGTCTTAGGTCCCTACTTGCTACTTTAGAAAGTAGCCTTGGCATGCTTGCAAAGCATGTGATCTCTACATACACCATGTTGCTCAATATTGATCTCTAAAAGACTTGTTACTATCTCCCTCAAAATAGACAATTCTTTGTGATACAAATGCTTAATTATATTATAACATAATTCATACAAATTATTATTGTTATGCTTTAGGTCTGGAATAAATTCACTTTACAACATGTACAAATTACCTTCTCTAACCCCTAGTATCTAAGTTATATGTACAAATTACCTTCTCTAGCCCTTATTATTTAAATTATATCTAAACTAGATGAATTACTAATTCTTGAACTCCACCCCCATAGCTCTTATCCTGCATAACCAAAACTTAAAGCAAGTTCTTCCCAAATGCCAAACTCTTACTACTACTAAATACATACTTAGTATCGTCACAAGCTTAATTGGTACTACTCAGTCTGTCTTCTTCAAACCGAAAACAATTATTAATTACTTCTTCAAATTGGAAAACAATTATCAATTTGTATATCAAAAAGTATTGTTTTTTAGTCATATTTATTGTATCCCGAGGAGCATGAAAATGACGATGTTGACCACCATATTCATTAGTTACAGTATAAATCAGGTTGACATAATTGGAATTTATGTGTATAACGTGCCTGAGATTCAAACCATTCAAATATCTTATTATAACGAATTTCAAATTCAATGAAGGCGTATGAATTTTTCTGTTTTGTTTTGTCCGGCTCAGCATCAATCTTATTTAAAGAACCGACAGCTACATTGGGTGAAAACGTGAGTTTGGAAATTGTTTTCAAAAGACCAGAATATAAGTTTTACTCGTCATGTTATAAAATATGATGAACTGCTACATTTGGTGAAATCGTGAGTTGACAATTGTATTGAATAACCAGAATTCAAGAATATAGTTTACGTATCTTGTCACAATGAACTTTTCTTTGGTTTCTGCTTTTTACATAAATTATGAACTGTGATGGCAATATCCATGCTTGTGATTTTAATTTGGTAATATATGATGAAAAAGAACAATGCCGGGCTCCATTTTGATGGACCGTTTCTTAGAAACGTTAGCGTTGAAGTCTATACAAATGGGACCGTTTATTGAGTGGCAGCATTTATGAAATATGAGTGTGTTTGGAACTCTCTTTTCAAATTTGCACCATTTGTGAAAAGGATTCCGACATCACTTGTTATGCCATAAATTCACTTGTTAGGCCATAAATAAAGTTAATATCGTTTGAACTGAAAGCGCGTACAGTAATATTAAAAAATAAAATCCCATCAATTATGAAAATGATCTCTGACATCATTTATTATATCATAAATTCACTGAAGTCATATTGAATGAGTATAGTATTACCCATGTTCCACGTGTCTGTGTTGTGCTGTTCAAGGGTCTAGCGTGTCGTCATCTTGATGTCGTTGATATCGTTGTTCTTGAACTGTAAATATCTCGTTGAATCTCAATGTTGGAAAGCGCTACAAAAGGCACTTATGTTGATAACCGATAATGCCTATCGTTGCAAGTTGTTTAATTAATTTAAACAACTTCATATAATAATATTGTCATGCACCTTGTTTATAATTTATATGGTGTTGTTTTTTAACAATTAAAAAAACTAATATAGATGGTTTCATTTAATTTAAATGTCTATGGGTTATTAATACTAAAAAAAATAATAATTATTAATTTAATTTGAAAACAAATTTCATGATATGATTGTTAATGGACAAGTAATAGTAGACATCATTGTTTTATGAGTTGTTATCTTTAAAGGTGGGTTATTATCATTGTTTTATGAGTTGTTATCTTTAAAGGTGGGTTATTAATATATGGGGTGAAATATGAAATTAAGTTAATTTTTTAAAGATGAATTTATGTGTATAGTGATTTATGGATAATTGCAAATAGATATTATTATATTTTTTATTGGTAGGATTTAACGTATTTAGTGTTTCATTGATTTGTTGTTAGTTTTTTTAACCAAAAAATAAATTAAAATCTATCCAAAGTTTAACATTATAAAATAAAATTTATTATTTTTAAATAAAATTTATTTCGTTTATCTCAAATATGATTAGTTAAAATGTCTTCCCTCTTATTGTGTAATGATGGCAAGAATCGCTTTTGTGTATTCTATTATTAATTACTATATACTATATCACTAATTACTATGTACAATAAATATAAATAATTTGAAAAAATAACATTATATATTAATTATTATGTACTAATTAGTACGTAGAATAAACATAAATAATTTGAAAAAATAACATTATATATTAATTACTATGTATGTACTATATCACTAATTACTATGTACAATAAATATATATAATTTGAAAAAATAACATTATATATTAATTACTATGTACGTTAAGCACATATTGTTTGTAATTAAATTGAAAAATTCCATTTTCTCATTGGTGTAAAGTATTGAATAAACAATTTTTATGGGTTTAGTTTTAATTTAAAAAAAAATAATTTGAAAAAAGTATGTAAAAATAACATGTGTATAATTTGTACAACTCTCATTATATCAATCTATACTCTAATGACACAACATGTGTACTATAATATGAGCATTATATAAAAAAGTTGTCTTCAATTCAATATTAAATAAATAATTATTAACCTGTTATCATTCTCTTCCATGTCAATATAATGAAGATGACGATGATGATGATGGTTAACGTCCACTGAGACCAAACTTTGGTCTCTCAGACCTAAAGAAACAAATTATTTAGTTTGATTTAAGATATTATTCCTATGCTCAAAAATCTTGGAGAGAAGCCTCCCGAGCTCACTATAATTTTGAAATCGTAGTGAATATATATATAACCTTTATCTACAAAAAAAATGTTTAATTATATTTTAAAAAAATTAATAAAAAAAAATTAAACAAATATTCATGTAATTCATTTTACAATTTTATTATTGTTTGGAGTACATACAACACATCATAACATTAAAATATTTTATTAAACTAAGTTGACCCTAGCTATGAGGCCTTGTTGTTTTATGAGTTGTCATTTTTATATATTGATGAAGTAATGTCGTTATCTATTGTTGAGTAGTTAATGAAATTTAATTTTAGAAAATGAAATAGAATTATAAATTAAGATCATGAAATGAATACAAATGGACATAAAATCAATTTGTAATTAAAATCTTTTAGTGGTATAGTTTTGATTTGATATCATAAACTAACAATTGCACCATATATATGTGTGTGTGTGTGTTTAATTACATTTAAAAAATTAATAAAAAAAAAAGTTAGAGAAATATTCATGTAATTCATTTTATAATTTTATTATTGTTTGGAGTACATACAACATATCATGACATTAAATTATTTTATTAAACTAAGCCTGAGTTATGTGGCCTTGTTGTCTTATGAGTTGTCCTTTTTATATATTGATGAAGTAATGCCATTATCTATTGTTGAGTAGTTAATGAAATTAATTTTAGAAAATGAAATAGAATTATAAATTAAGATCATGAAATGAATACAAATAGACACAAAATCAATTTTTAATTAAAATATTTTAGTGGTATAGTTTCGATTTGATATCATAAACTAGCAATTGCACCAGAGGTTGCATATATATATAGATATATATATATATATATATATATATATATATAATCTTTACCTAAAAAAAATGTTTAACTATATTTTAAAAATTAACAAAAAAAAAGTTAAACAAATATTCATGTAATTCATTTTACAATTTTATTATTGTTTGGAGTACATACAACATATCATGACATTAAAATATTTTATTAAACTAAGCTGCAGCGATGCCGCCTTGTTGTTTTGTTGTTTTATGAGTTGTTATTGATGAGGTAATGTCATTATCTATTGTTGAGTAGTTAATGAAATTTAATTTTAGAAAATGAAATAGAATTATAAATTAAGATCATGAAATGAATACAAATGGACACAAAATCAATTTTTAATTAAAATATTTTAGTGGTATAGTTTTGATTTGATATCATAAACTAGCAATTGCACTGTAAAGGAAACGTAGTAAGTAGATAGCATAATATGAAACTTGTATTAAGAATAAAATTGGGTTTTAAATTCAAGATAGAGTTCCACTCATCATTAATAAAATATGTAATAGAAACAATAACACCTCAATCATTATTATTAATCCCCTTTGAATTCTCTTAAATTTTTAGCATAAAGATTATTAATGTCCAAAATGGATGTCATGTTAATTATGGTGTTTCCATACCTCCTTACACTATTAGATTAATTTTGCCCCTTAACTTTTATATTCACACTAAGATTATCTGAAGCAAGAAAATGAGGCCAAATTATCACTAAGATTATTTGAAGCAAGAAAATGAGGCTAAATAATCACAAGGAGCTCCCTCTTTTTGGTACACTTTAAATTATGTCTAATTTCTCCAACAACTAAAGCAAGTATTACATGCCTATGTCCATCTTTTAAATGTCTACATATGTGATATCAAGTGAATGCCTTGATGAATCAAGAGAGAACCTTTATTGTTCTCTTGAATGAAACACACACCTGGAAGTCTCACAAGCTTATGACAATTTAGCATCCTTTTTCTCCGAAGAGCTATGCCTTAGATGTCATATGTTCTTTGGAAGGAACATGTTATCATGTTTACACATCGTAGTCCATAGAAGATGCTCTTGAGGATGCATTTGAATAGCCAAATGAATCAAATGAGAGTCCTTGAATATCTTGGCTCATCTGCAGTTTTGACAAAGAAAAAGGACTTCAATTAGCTTCCATATCATTTACTCTATAATGAGGATGATTCACATTGCATGTTCTATATTAGAAAATATTTAAACTGGCTTCCTAGTAAACATTTTGTATGTTAACTTCAACATAAACCATAAAACTTATTTATTCATTTAGATAAACAATACGATATTAAACCCAAAATGTTAAAAAATCCATAAAATTCAAATTTCATTCAAAATATTTAAAAACTTTAAACCTGCAATATGGTTCTCACTCATTCTGGACTAATGAATGAATCAACTTAAAATCAAGTCAAAACAATTCCATTTATGGGAGCTTATGATGCAAGAATTGATTTGTTTCGTAATTGGGCTACACTTCTCAAATCATTCAATATATGGAGTTGAGTTTTTTGCCTTTTTGATAGCATCTTTTTATCTGATGTATTATTTCATTTTGTATCTAACTATTAAGCATACACTAATCAATGTGAAAATGGAGGATAACTTTTAACGAAAGCCTTATCCATCTCAAGGCTACAAATAATTCAAACTAATAATTCAAACTTGAATCGTTGAGAACAACATTTTTTTCCTCACGGGTGTACCAAACACCTGCCTACAGTAACATTGTTTTGGATTACAAATACCCATTAAGGACAGGAGAAATTTAGACTAGGCAGCTAAAATAGTTGAAATCATAACCATAGCTCTAATTCTCCATAACCAAAACTTAAAGCAAGTTCTTCCCCAGAGCCAGTACAAACAAAACTAGATAATAAATATAAAAATTACATAACTCCAGTTGAAAGAGAATAGTACCAACCCTTAATACTACTCAATACCATCACAAGCTTAATTGGTACTACTTAGTCTTACTTCTTCAACCTGAAAACAATTACTGATTACTTCTTCAAATTGGAAAACAATTATCGATTTGTATATCAATAAGTATTGTTTTTTAGTCATATTTATTGTATTCTGAGGAGCATGAAAATGACGATGTTGATAACCAGAATCATTAGTTACAGTATAAATGAGGTTGACATAATTGGAATTTATGTGTATAACCATTCAAATATCATAATATAACGAATTTCAAATTCAATCAAGGCGTACGAATTGTGTCTCTGTTTTGTTTTGTCCTGCTTTCAAGGAGTCAACATCAATCTTATTTAAAGAACCGACAGCTACATTTGGTGAAAACGTGAGTTTGGAAATTGTTTTTAAATAACCGGAATATAAGTTTTACTCGTCTTGTTATAAAATCTGATGAACTGCTACATTTGGTGAAATCGTGAGCTGAGAATTGTATTGAAGAACCAGAATAAAAGATTATTTAAAATGATAAGTCTACCCATTTTGTCACATTGAACTTTTCTTTGGTTTCTGTTTTTTAAATAAACTATGAACTGTGATGGCAATATCCATGCTTGTGATTTTAATTTGGTAATATCCAATGAAAATTTCAATGCCGGGCTCTATTTTGATGAACCTTTTCTTAGAAATGTTAACGTTGAAGTCTATTCAAATGGGACCGTTTATTGAGTCGCACCATTTATGAAATATGAGAGTGTTGGAACTCTGTTTTCAAATTCGCACCATTTGTGAAAATGATTCCGATATCACTTGTTATGCCCTAAATTCACTTGTTATGCTATAAATACAGTTAATATCGTCTGAACTGAACGTGTACAGTATGGTGAAAAATAAAATCTCTGTTCGATCTCTCCAACAAATTCGCATCAATTATGACATCATTTATTATATCATAAATCTCTGACATCATTTATTATATCATAAATTCGCTGAAGTTCATATTGAATGCGTATACTATGTTCCACGTGTCAGCGCTGTGTTGGTCAAGGGTTTCTCGTGTCATCGTCAACTTCATATTGTTGCTGTGCAAATCTCTCATTGAAACTCACTGTAGGACAGCGTTTACAAAAGGCACGTGTGTTGATCAACCGCATGGGAATGCCTCAGGATCGTTGTAATCACAACCAGGTTAAAGTTAGTGCGGTGACTCTAATTTATTTAAATAATAATATTGTCATGCACCTTGTTTATAATTTATATGGTTTTGTTTTTTAACCATTAAAAAAACCAATAAAGATTGTTTCATTGTTTCATTTAATTTAATCGTGGGTTACTAATATATATGGAAAAAGATAATTATTAATTTAATTTGAAAACAAATTTAATGATATCATTGTTAATGGACAATCGCAGCATTGCTTTATGAGTTGTTATTTTTAAATGTTGGTGATTAATATAGGGTGAAACATGAAATTAGGTTAATTTTAAAAGAAATGAATTTATTTGTGTTATGATTTATGGATAAGTATAAATAGATATTATTGTTTTATGAGTTGTTGTTTTTATATATTGATGAGTTTGTTATTTTTAAATGTGGGTGATTAATATAGGGTGAAACATGAAATTAGGTTAATTGTAAAAGAAATGAATTTATTTGTGTTATGATTTATGGATAAGTATAAATAGATATTATTGTTTTATGAGTTATTGTTTTTATATATTGATAAATAATGCTATTATCTATTGTTGATAAGTATAAATAGATATTATTGTTTTATGAGTTGTCATTTTTATATATTGACAAAGTGATGTTATTATCTATGTTGAGTAAGTGATGTTATTATCTAAGTTAACAAAATTTAAATTTAAAAAATGAAATGGAATTATAAATTCAGACATGAAATGAATACAAAATCAAATTTTATTTAAAATATCTTAATGGCATAGTTCTAATTTGATATCATAAAATAATAAGTGTTATTTTATTACCATCAAAGTTAGGTATTTTTTCTGTGTCCAAAAACCTTTTGAAAGTATAGTTGAAAAATTGAAAACCTGTAATTATTGAGGTATTACTTTGGGAAAGACATCACATTTATTATGGCCATCAACATCATTGATGTCTTCTAAATGTACTTAGGCATTGTCATCACAAGAAGGATTTTTAGAATAAAATCAAATTTGTTTTTTTGTCCTACACTTATCATGAAATGAATAAAGATGCTTATGGATATTTGTGCTCATGGGCTACTTTCTTGGATGCTTACAATGTTTAGAATTCTCATCACAAGAAGGATTCTTAGAATAAAGTCAATTTTGTTTGCCTTTTGTCCTAGACTTATTATGAAATATGAATAAATATATCTAAACATTGTAAAGAAAAACAAAGAAAAAGCAGACCTCTCTGATACCACTGATCCGGATTTAAACAGGAACACAAAAAATTACAGAGATAACCATAAACACAGAGATGCAGCGGAAATAATACTTAATTTCATTAATGTAAAATACTGAAATATGCTTACAAACAGAAATGGAAATAAACCAGTTAGGGCGATGGTAGCTTATCTCTGAGAAGAGATGTGGTAGCAACATGCCTCTAAATTGTGTTACAATGAGGCTTGAAGGCCTATTTATTGTTGAGAAACAATGGAAAACCCTAAACATCCAAAAACCTAACGCTAGAAGATGAAATTCCAAACTGTGGGCCTCGTTTGGGTAAATTAGTACATCAACTTTCCAGGGTCGTAACTTTGGCATACGATCTTTGTTTGACGCGTACAATATCTCATTAGAAAGGTCTATCTGATAACTACAACTTTGGGGAGAGCTTAGTTTTCCCAAAAAACATTGTTTATGGCCTCAAAACGGCTCCTGAAGTTCAGGACCCAAAAAACTGCTAAAAATAGTAAACTGTGCTAGAATTAAGGAAACTGAAAAGCTGAAAGCAACAATGGTGGGGATCCAAGTGGACTTGGTGGGTGGCCACCAATATCCACCTGGATCATACATATACTAGATATCAACATCATGAGATGAATACAATTATTGATAATGAATTAAAATCTTTTCTGCCAAGTTTTCTTGTGTCTTACTTGTGTTATATTTCTTATCATACACAAGATATATTCCAAGTGTAAGGAATAATTCTTACAATAGTATATAGGTAGGATTTGGTTGTTGGTTGTTGGTTGTTGGATTTTTGTTGAGATATTTTCTCAACAATATTCCCCTTGTTTAGAACGTGTTGGATCTCATACGCACTATTTATGTGGCATGTATCTGGGTTTTGTAGTTGAATAATACGATTTTTTTTAGTGAGTCTGTGCACCATGTCTGCTCCTACATTTTCTAATTTGGTATTAAAGCATGTATGAACTTGACTCCCTCAAGGGAGAGCCTAGGAAAATGGAAGAAATATGAAGAGTTAATCCTTCGTACATATGTGTAGAATTAGAATAGTTTCATGTTTGTTTTATGTTATGTGTTTGACTTGTCACAAAAATTGCTATGACCAATGTAAAAAATTATCGTCTATTCTTTTCCCTTTTAACTAGTGCCTTATCAAATTCTCATTCAAGCATCATGACTGGAGAATAAAAGGAAATATGTTGACATTGGCACAGGTCTACGCGTGAGGCATGTTGAGAGAGAATATATTCAATGAAGAAGTGTAGATCTGCATGAGTACATGGCTGGGATACGATCGTTGTGCAAAGAATTGCCATCTAGAGAAGTGTGGCTTCTCAGGTCTGTCTCTATCTCCAAGACATATTTCGTTTCTTTTTATTCGACATCACTTGTTGGAATGGACTCAAATTCGATCCTATGTCTCTTCTCCCTAATCTCCCGCTGGTTACTTCCCAGGAAATTTTACATATTTAAAGGGAGGCCTGTACGGAACGACTTAGGCAGCCATTGCAACGGGGTGCACTTGGATAAGTCAATATCTCATAGTTTTTTCATTTTTTTATTTTTCGTAAGGCTATTGTAATGTGCTTGATCTCTCCCTCGATCATCCATTCAGAATTTTCTTGAAAGGTGCAAGATTCGAAAGCCAATAATCTGATCTCTTTCTAAAAGGAGTGGATAGATTCTCCAACTCTTTGGTAGCAAGAGGAATGATAAGAAATTATGTTGTGGACAGTGAGGGAAGCGGGTTGGTTGTGTTCTAATGCATTTCTAACAAAGACTATTGTCAAGTTTGATGTTGATGAGAAGCAAGTTTTCAAAGTGCTCACTTTTAGAGTACGTTCACGCTCTTGGAAAGGCTCAAGGCAAAGCCCCAAATATTTTAGAGTTGTGGAGATGTCATTGTCACATTATTATTTTGGCAGTAGGTGCAAAGGTTGTGCATGAATCTTGTGACAAATCATATTTTCGAGAAACACATATTTGCATTGGTGTGGTTTTTAGTTATATTTTGTTTTGTAAAACATGCAAAACCAATTAATGAACAAAAGAATATAATTAACCTAATGGTTCTCAATGTTCTTTGGTGCTTAGAGAACCATCACTAGATTAATTGTGTGAATATGTTATGTGTTGATGCATCTTGTTGTGCTTCAGGCTTTAAGAGTATCGGTTACAGGTTATGTGATGAGATCCATGTGTGTAGAAAGGTCAATTGCATAATTGACTGATGAATATGCTTAGTAGTCAAAAAACTCACCTATACAACTATCAAAAGTGAAGTTCGTTGCGTTTTGATAGATGGGAGTTTGTCCATAGGGTGGTCCAGTATCGAGATTTTCCTTCGGAAGATCGAAAAGCGTCAATTATACAAGATTCATCAAAGATTGTCAGAGATGGTTATGTCTTAAATGAGTTGAATGGAAAGCTTGAAGATTGTGGTGGTGAAAAGAGCGTCGTCCACGAGACTTCAGAATGGGAATAAGTGTCGAGGAAGACCAGTCAGACGTATGTGACATGTGAATTGTAACTTGTCATTTTTGTATTAATCTTTGTACAAATGTAATGTAAGCATTAAAGGGGGGCACTTGGAATAATGCTTACAATTGTATATAGGTAGGATTTGGTTGTTGGTTGTTGGAGTTTTGTTGAGAGATTTTCTCAACAATATTCTCCTTGTTTAGAACTTGTTGGATCTCATGAGCACTATCTATGTGGCATGTACTTGGCTTTGTAGTTGAATAATACGAATTGTTTTGAGTGAATCTGTGCACCATGTCTGCTCCTCCATGTTCTAGTTAATGTAACCAATATTTACTTTCTTTTAGTTATTCCTTCTTCTTTTTTGTCACATATGTACATTATGTTACATTATATGATGAAATTTCTCTCATATTAGGTTGTAGAGTGTCTATCAATGCAATCTAAGTGAATACAAATTGATTAATTTCTCATATTTTTGTACTATCTAATTTACATAATTGGGGAGTGAAACGAGAAATAAAAGGAAGATGATGCATTGTGATTTCTATGCTACCTTGTGTGACAATGTGTCATGTTGTTTATTCATGTTATTTCTTCTACATTATGTTGAGATGTTGTGTTTGCAATAAGGGAGCATGTGTCAAGGTAGTGAAATGGTGTATCAATGTGATTGAAGTTGTTGAAAGTGCAACTGAGCCATAACGTTAAATTGCGAGATTAGAATATTAGTATGTTTGCAAAACATCAATAATTTTTCACTTTGACTCATGTCAAAGTTTTCTGCTGCAACATATTTATCAGATTAATGATTATACATGATTCTTATACATGGATATAAACTAGACAACCAAAATTGAAAAATGACCCACCTGTGGCTTCAGTCTAGTAAATCCACCTATAGTGTCTTCTCCTCCAAAATTTTAGACTATTATGTTGCATGCCTCTACCCAAAGAAATATTGGCAAGCCTTGGTCATGTATGGACTTGGTAGCATTGATGATGGGTCAATTATTTTACTTTGCAACCTCATTCTGTTATGTGTTGTGCATACTAATTAGCTCCCTCTTGATTCTGTCCTCCTTGATATTGATCTTCTTCATGTTTGGTTTTCAAATAGAGGTTTGAACTCTTGAAACCTATTAAAGGCCTCATACTTGGTCTCTAAGAAATATACCCTAGTCTTGAAAGAGAAATCATCAATAAAGGAAAGAAAATACATGCATCTCATTATTGAGGCTATTAACATCGATCCATAAACATTTGAATGTACTTGGTATAGAATCCTCTTAGGTCCCTACTTGCTACTTTAGAAAGTAGCCTTGTCATGCTTGCAAAGCATGTGATCTCTACATACACCATGTTGCTCAATATTGAACTCTAAAAGACTTGTTACTATCTCCCTCAAAATAGACAGTTCTTTGTGATACAAGTGCCTAATTATGTTATATCATAATTCATACAAATTATTATTGTTATGCTTTAGGTTTGGAATAAGTTCACTTTACAACATATACAAATTACCTTCTCTAACCCTTATTATCTAAGTTATATGTACAAATTACCTTCTCCACACTTATTATCTAAGTTATATCTAAACTAAATGATTTACTAATTCTTGAACTCCACCACATAACTCTTATCCTCCATAACCAAAACTTAAAGCAAGTTCTTCCCAAAAGCCTAGATAAAAAATCTAAAAAATTAGATGACTCTGAATGGAAAGAAAATAGTACCAAACTCTTATTACTAAATAAATACATACTTATTATCATCACAAGCTTAATAGGTACTACTCAGTCTGTCTTCTTCAAACTGAAAACAATTATTAATTACTTCTTCAAATTGGAAAACAATTATCGATTTGTATATCAAAAAGTATTGTTTTTTAGTCATATTTATTGAATACCGATGAGCATGAAAATGACGATGTTGATAACCATAATCATTAGTTACAGTATAAATCAGGTTGACATAATTGGAATTTATGTGTATAACGCGCCTGAGATTCAAACCATTCAAATATCTTATTATAACGAGATTCAAATTCAATGAAGGCGTATGAATTTTTTCTCTGTTTTGTTTTGTCCTGCTTTCCGGAGTCAGCATCAATCTTATTTAAAGAACCGACCGCTACATTGGGTGAAAACGTGAGTTTGGAAATTGTTTTCAAAAGACCAGAATATAAGTTTTACTCGTCATGTTATAAAATATGATGAACTGCTACATTTGGTGAAATCGTGAGTTGACAATTGTATTGAATAACCAGAATTCAAGATTATTTAAAATGATAAGTTTACCTATCTTGTAATAATGAACTTTTCTTTGGTTTCTGCTTTTTAAAATGATAAAGTTTACCTATCTTGTCACAATGAACTTTGCTTTGGTTTCTGCTTTTTACATAAATTATGAACTGTGATGGCAATATCCATGCTTGTGATTTTAATTTGGTAATATATGATGAAAAAGAACAATGCCGGGCTCCATTTCGATGGACCGTTTCTTAGAAATGTTAGAGTTGAAATCCACACAAATGGGACCGTTTATTGAGTGGCAGCATTTATGAAATGTGAGTGTGTTTGGAACTCTGTTTTCAAATTTGCACCATTTGTGAAAAGGATTCCGACATCACTTGTTATGCCATAAATTCACTTGTTAGGCTATAAATAAAGTTAATATCGTTTGAACTGAAAGCGCGTACAGTATTATTAAAAAATAAAATCTCTGTTCGATCTCTTCACCAAAATCGCATCAATTATGAAAATGATCTCTGACACCATTTATTATATCATAAATTCACTGAAGTTCATATTGAATGAGTATAGTATTACCATGTTCCACGTGTCTGTGTTGTGCTGTTCAAGGGTCTAGCGTGTCGTCATCTTGATATCGATGTTCTTGAACTGTAAATATCTCGTTGAAACTCAATGTTGGAAAGCGCTACAGAAGGCACTTATGTTGACAATCGGTAATGCCTATCGTTGCAAGTTGTTTAATTTATTTAAACAACCTCATATAATAATATTGTCATGCACCTTGTTTATAATTTATATGGTGTTGTTTTTTAACAATTAAAAAAACTAATATAGATGGTTTCATTTAATTTAAATGTCTATGGGTTATTAACATTAAAAAATAATAATTATTAATTTAATTTGAAAACAAATTTAATGATATGATTGTTAATGGATAAGTAATAGTAGACATCATTTTTTTATGAGTTGTTATCAAAGTAGTCTACCTAGGCGGAGGAATGGCCCGGTTTCCGGTGGCCACCCGAAAAATCATCTGGCTTCGGCCGCCGGCAATCCCTCTGCCCTCTGCCGCCCTCCCTGGCAATCCTAACATTCCCTGACAGAAAATCCGATCGCAGCCGGAAATTCTGACATCTCCTGATAGATTGGGTCCGATCTGGAATTGCAGCCGCGGAAGTCTTATTGCCATTTCGCATTCGAATTGAGGAATGGTGATCGGAGTAATGCTCACGCACCTTCCTCCACGACTCGGCGCCTCCCACTCTTCAATTCCTCCTCTCTGGAGCTCGCCACCCAGGTACAATTCGGTGACACCTCCGACTCTGTTAATTGAAATTCCCTTCAATGCGAAATCGAAATTCCCTGTAATGTAAAATCATCAGGGTCTGGTTGCTGGTTGCTGTTATTTTCATTGTAAAACCCGTGAAATCGAAATTCCCTATAATGTAAAATCATCAGGTTCACGGAGCAACTAATGTTAACAATATTTCAAATTTTTGCGGGGTGTTCGGTGACGGCATTGGCAATGCTATTTGGAGCCGAGCCGAATGAGTATTTCTATTTTGAATTTGGTGGTCCGAAAGTTGTTGGGTTGTGTTATATTCTTTCCACGACTAACCTACGTAGTGAACCGAGGGGTTATAGCCCCCCCTTCGTTGCGCCAATTGCGCAGTTGGGGGTCATAGGGGGGTTTGAGGAGGGCGGGTAGCCCCCCTCTACGGGCTGCCCCGGGAAATTTTTTTTTTGGACCCTATATTAGGTTGGGCAAACCTACCTATGGTTTTCGGTCCATGGTTTTGGACGCGATGGTTTTCGGTCCATGGTATTGGATGCTTCGGCATGTATAAATATGTATTGTAACATTGAAAGGAATATAATGAAAAATCAAGCTGGTAGTCCCGGTTTTGGGATCCAGGGAAAAAACTCTGTGTATATGTGTTTTATGTGTTATGCTCTCGCATTGTTTATTTTTTCTGTGATTTAGAATTCGTATGCAGGTAATTTTTGTACGGGGTTAAAACCTACATTTGGTATCAGAGCTGTTTTGGCTTCAAGGGGACGCCTTTGTTGCTGAGGGGTTTCGCTCGGGCCTGTGGTAGACCCTGTTCAGTGGGAGATCTGTGAAAACGATTCTGGTGGTGAAAGAAGATGGCGAGCAGCGGAAAGATAGAGATCGAGAAGTTCAATGGTCAGAGTTTTGAGTTGTGGAAACTCAAGATGGAGGATCTGTTGGTGAATAAAGATCAGTGGATCGCGCTAGATCCAGGTACTAAACCAACGGAAGTGACCGATGAAGAATGGAAGAAGTTGGATCGGAAGGCAAAGAGCACAATACGATTGTATGTCTCAGATTCAGTGTTGTTGAATGTATCAGGGGAAGCTACGGCGAAGGTTTTGTGGGACAAGTTAGGGACTTTGTACCAATCTAAGTCTCTGGTGAATAAACTGTTCCTGCGGAAAAAGTTGTATAACCTGAGGATGAAAGATGGAGACTCGGTGACAGAGCATATGAATGCATTTAATACTGTGGTAAGTCAGTTAGCGTCTGTTGATATTAAAATTTCAGATGAAGATAAGTGCATCAATTTGTTGTGTTCTCTACCAAATTTGTGGGATAGTCTGGTTATTGCAATAGGTAGCAATGCAACTGCTTTGCAGTTTGATGAAATAGTCTCAGCCTTGCTGACGGAGGAGATGAGACGGAAAAATATGGAGAGCCAGAATGGTGATGCCTTGTCTATACGAGGAAGGTCTCAGAATAGAAACAAAAATAAGTCATCGAGTGGGAGATCTAAATCTAGAGGGAGATCTAAATCTCCAGGAAAACCTGTAAAGGTTGTGTGCTGGAAATGCGAAAAGGAAGGGCACTTCAAAAGGGACTGTAAATCTAAAGCTCCTGATAAAGGAAGGGGATCTGATGATGCTCCTTCTGCAAAGGCGAAAACAACCTCAGATGAAGGTGGGGATGTGTACTTGGCTTCTTCAAGTACACATGTAGATCATGAGGCATGGTTGATTGACTCAGGTGCATCCTTTCACTTCACTCCCCATAGAGAGTGGTTCTGTGAGCATGAGAAATACGATGGTGGTGATGTCTTCTTAGGAGATGATAGGAAGGCTAGAATCATTGGTCGCGGAAAAGTAAAGTTGAAGTTGCAAGGTGGAAGGGTTAGAACACTTCCGGGTGTTCTACATATTCCTGCATTGGCCAGAAATCTGATTTCTGTAAGCAAGTTGGATGATGCAGGTGTAAAAACAGTGTTTGAGAAGGATACCTGCAAGATGGTTCGGGGAGCACTGGTATTGATCCGGGGAGTTCAGACTGGAACTCTGTACAAGCTGCAAGGTAGCACTGTTGTTGATGGGTGCAACAGTTCTGTGGTCCCTGAAAGTGGAGCTGAAAATCTAGTGGTCTCTAGAGAGAAGACCATGTTGTGGCATCAAAGGCTTGGACATATTGGAGAGAAGGGTCTTCGAATAATTCATGGTAAAGGTATGCTAGAAGGTATGAGTAATAGCTCTCTGGATTTTGATTTCTGTGAAAATTGTGTATATGGGAAGCAAAATCGGGTGAGTTTCCCCTCTGGTGCTAAGAGGGCGAAACAGATATTAGAGCTTGTGCACAGTGATGTGTTTGGACCTATGAAGGTTTCATCACTCGGTAATTCTGTGTACTATGTATCATTTATAGATGACTTCTCAAGGAATACATGGATATATTTCCTTAAGAAGAAATCTGAAGTCTTTGACTGGTTTAAAGAATTTAAGGCTCTGGTGGAAAATCAGACACAGAAGAAGATAAAGGTGCTGAGGACAGATAATGGTGGAGAGTTTTGCAGCAAGGAATTTGAAGAATTTTGTAAGAAGTGTGGTATAGCACGGCAGAAGACTACTCCATATACACCTCAGCAAAATGGAGTCACAGAAAGAATGAACAAGACGTTGATGGAAAGGGCAAGAAGCATGCTCAGTGGTGTCAGGTTAGGACAGGAATTCTTGGTAGAGGCGGTGGATACTGCATGTTACTTGGTCAACAGGTCACCTTCATCAGCGTTGGAGGATAAGACTCCACAAGAAGTATGGACTGGTAAGAAACCCTCTCTTTCACATCTGAGGGTATTTGGATGTGATGCATATGTACATGTTCCAAAGGAGAAACACACAAAGTTGGATAGTAAATCTGAAAAGTGCATCTTTATTGGGTATAAAGATGGTTTAAAGGGTTATAAGCTTTGGAACCCAGTCACACAGAAGGTTGTGTACAGCCAAGATGTGGTGTTCAGAGAGGTAAAATATGTTATTAAACATGAAGTCCAACCAAAGGAACCTGAGAAGATAGAGTTTGAGCTAAAGGAGGAAGAATCAGACTCTACAGCAGAGGAGGAATCAGAAGATGAAGAGCCACAAACTCCGGCTCTGAGAAGATCAATTCGAGAAAGAAGGCAGCCATAAAGGTATAGTCCATCTGCTTTTTGTTCAAATTTTGCTTTGTCTGTTACAGATGATGATCCCAGAACTGTGAAGGAAGCAGTAGATTCAAAGGATGGAAAACTCTGGAAAGAGGCCATGGTTGATGAAATGGCATCTTTGCACAAAAATGAGGCTTGGGATTTAGTGGAGTTGCCAACTGGAAGGAAACCCATTGGAAGCAAATGGGTGTTCAAAAAGAAGACAAATGCAGAAGGGAAGGTGGAGAAATACAAAGCTCGGTTGGTAGCAAAAGGTTATTCCCAGGTGCCGGGAATTGATTTTGGTGATATTTTTTCTCCTGTTGCTAAGGTAACTTCTATTAGGTTACTTTTATCTGTTGCTGCTACTTTTGATTTTGAGGTAGAACAGATGGATGTGAAGACAACATTTCTTCACGGGGATTTGGAAGAGGAAATCTACATGAAGCAACCTGAAGGCTTTGCGGTGAAGGGTAAGAAAGAACTGGTATGCAAGTTAAAGAAGTCTCTGTATGGGTTAAAACAGTCACCAAGGATGTGGTATCATAAATTTGATACATTTATACGGGGACTTGGCTTCACCAGAAGCAAAGCAGATCACTGTGTGTATTTTAAATTAATTGGTGACCGTGTTATTTATCTGGTCTTGTATGTGGATGATATGTTGCTGGTTGGAAATGACAAAGAAATTATCCAGGATTTGAAGACCCAATTGTCCTCCAAATTCGACATGAAAGATCTTGGTGTTGCAAACTATATTTTGGGCATGGAAATTAAAAGAGATCGGGCAAAGAGGAAGCTCTAGTTAAACCAGAGGAAGTATGTCGAGACAATACTGCAGAGGTTTAATATGTAGGATAGTAAATCAGTGAAGGTTCCTATTCCTGTATGTGTGAGGTTATCTGCTGAACAGTGTCCCAAGACACAAGAAGAGGAAGAGGACATGTCCCGTGTTCCATATGCGAGTGCAGTCGGTAGCCTGATGTATGCAATGGTTTGTACTAGACCAGACATTGCATATGCAGTGGGAGTATTGAGCAGGTTTATGTCAAAACCAGGGAAGGAGCACTGGACAGCAGTGAAGCGGGTTTTCAGGTATTTGTGTGGCACTAGTGATTATGGTTTGTGCTACCAAGGAAGACGAGGATTGGACAGAGTGTTGGATATTCGTGGCTTTGTTGATGCAGACTGGGCTGGAGATCTGGATCAGAGAAGATCTACAAGTGGGTATGTGTTTAACCTATTTGGAGGTGCAGTCAGTTGGATGAGTAAGAAACAATCTATAGTGGCACGATCAACTACAGAGGCAGAATACATGGCAGCCACTCATGCAAGCAAGGAAGCAGTTTGGTTGCAGAGATTGTGTTCAAGTATGGGGTTAGTACAGGGAGCTATAAGAATAGACTGTGACAGCCAATGTGCAATTTTCTTGGCAAAGAACCCTGCTTATCATTCAAAGACAAAGCACATTGATGTTCAGTATCACTTTGTGAGGGATATGATAGAAGACAAAAAGGTGTTACTGGTAAAGGTGGACACTTTGAAGAATACTGCAGATGCATTGACAAAATATGTGAGCTCTGAGAAGTTTTCTTGGTGTAGAGAAACAATGGGCATTTTCAGGGCTGGAAAAATGACTAAGCTCTTCTGTGGCCCCCTGTGGAAAGAAAACAACAAGTGGGAGATTGTTAGGTTGTGTTATATTCTTTCCACAACTAACCTACGTAGTGAACTAGTGGGTTAGAGGGGGGGCGGAGCCCCCCCTTCGTTGCGCCGATTGCGCAGCGGGGGGGTCACAGGGGGTGCGGTAGCCCCCCCTGTCCGGGGGGTTTGAGGGGGGTGGGTAGCCCCCCTCTACGGGGTCTAGGACAGCGCCCCGGTAAAATTTTTTTGGGACCCTATATTAGGTTGGGCAAACCTACCTATGGTTTTCAGTCCATGGTTTTGGACACGATGGTTTTCGGTCCATGGTATTGGATACTTCGGCATGTATAAATATGTATTGTAACATTGAAAGGAATATAATGAAAAATCAAGCTGGTAGTCCCGATTTTGGGATCCACGGGAAAATCTTTGTGTATATGTGTTTTATGTGTTATGCTCTCGCATTGTTTATTTTTTCTGTGATTTAGAATTCGTATGCAGGTGATTTCTGTACGGGGTTAAAACCTACAAAAGTGGCTCATCAAACATCGAGGGTTATCAAATTGTATCGGTCATTGTAGTTCTGCGACCCGGAATTATGCACTTTCCGGATGCGAAATTGAGGTTTTATCATGGATATTCTAGCGAAAGTTGAGGCAATCCGCAGAGAATGCCAGAGGTATGTAACGATTCCTAAATTTTGGGGCTCCGGGTTTTCTTTTTCTCGCATCTTTGTGTGGAAAGGAGGGTTGGGGCATATTTGTGGTAGTAGGATGTATAATGTTGGGGATGGGATTTGAAAAGAGGGCGCTATAATTCTTCTGGATTAATTTCGGTGGAATATTGAGAAGGGTATTTGATGTATTTCGTGAATTAGAAAATAGGGTATTCGTTAGTGTAGAAATGACTACGCATTATGAAGAAAACGGGAGGGTATCATGAGCTTGTCATATATTGACACAACATAGGCAGTTTTGATTCTTTGTTTTCTCGTGCTTTTTGTTTTGAAGAAGCATTTCAGATCGTATGAGTGGTTGTTCTTGTTTTATTTACTGGTTTTTTCTTGTGTCCACAGATCGATTTGTTTTCCCTAGCTCCTATTTGACAAATAGTCATTCTTCGCATCCTCTGTGGTCGAGAAACCCCAGAGACCTTGGCTATGGATTCATTAAGAAGGAAGCGAAAAGGAGCAGCAATAGATCTTGCCATTTTGGAACAGAGAGCTCGTCTATGTGATGATGGTGCATCTTCCACATCATTGGCCACACACCTTTCTTTCCAACAGCAGAGGAAGCGGAGGAAAGAAAAGATGAGGGACGAAGAATTGGGTTCTCGGCATCTGCATCCTACAGCAGCTGCTACTGCTCCTCCTCCAAGAAGGGGTTGTTTACCTAATTCACTAGTACAAGCCTGAGAATATTCTTCGAACTAGTACAGGACAACTGAAGCTAGCTGATTTTGGCTTGTCCATGCGGGTTGCAAAAGGTATTTATTTCTGAGGTTCATTGTAATCAACCCTGTCTCTCATTTTAGTAAACACATAATTTTATGACATCCAGACAAGGGCATTATTATCATTATTAAATAACCATGGATTTATGTTGACTTATAGTTCATTAACATCACTTGTATTTATTCTAACAGGACAAAACTTATCAGGTGTTGTGGGAAGCCCTGCGTATGTTGCTCCTGAAGTTTTGGCAGGGACCTATTCAGAAAAGGTTGATGTGTGGGCTGCTGGTGTCCTCCTGCATGCACTGTTGATAGGTGTATTACCATTTCGTGGGGAATCTGTTGAAGCCATATTTGAGGCAATAAAACAAGTCCAATTGGATTTTCATTCTGAAAAATGGCAGTCTATCTCAGGACTAGCAAAGGATTTGTTATCAAGGATGCTTTCCAGGGATGCTGGAAAGAGACTTTCTCCAGAAGAAGTTTTGAGTAAGTAAAACTATTGTACTACCAAGAATTACATATTTTGTATGCGGTGTCTTGTATTTTTTGCTAAGATGCAATTATGCACATATGAATTTTATGATCATATCTTTTGTTGCTGCTGCAGGCCACCCTTGGATCATGTTTTACACAGAATCTAATATAAAGGTGCGATCAAGCAGTTCAAAAAGGAAAAAACATACCTATCCTGTCAAGGATGAATGGTCAGAATCCCTGCCTTCACTATCTCCACGTACAAGGGAGAGGAGAGCACAGTTCATAAATTCAATTCTGACAGAGCGTGGAGAAGATGAATCTTTGTCTGGGGATTTTCTCTCACGTCCAAAGCAACCAGAGTATGATATCCAAGCAGCAGGGAAATATGACCTTGTAGATGCTCTTGCATCTGCTATCTCCAGGATAAGATTATCGGAACCCAAAAGGAGCAGATTGTGTACCACTACATATCCTGTTCCACAGCAGTGTTCATCTAATCTAAAAAGCAGCTTGTGTACAACATTTTGAAAAACATGCTGACTGTTACTGACTGGCAGTGCTCATTAATTACTGATTTTACGGCCCAAAATACTTTGACATTTCAAGAGTGACTGATAACATGAGTCATGCCATACACTGACTGAAGTAAGCGTTGCAGCAGCTGCATTTTGAAGATTAAAACTGATCTGAACATGAAATGACTCCATTGTTTGTGCCAACCTAATTTGCAACTTCCTATGGTGATCAGCAATTCTAATATCATTTTATGTACAGCTTCTAAAAGATTAGTTTGACTATCTGTATATATTGGGCTTCCCAATGAAGATGGAAAATGCAAGATATTAGAATTGCATTTTGTATAAAGCATAACAATATCTTCTATAACAATTTTTGGTGAAATACTGTTATTTCAAATTAAATTTCTCTTGTTTGTGTTTTAAGTCCTCGTTTGAGGTAAACGATAGTACACTCTATGACGTGCATTGAGCATTTTAGCAAATTTGGAGGAAAAAAGAATTGCTCAGGACCAGATAATTAATAGAATCAAAGTCATTAATGAGACATCTGTCAATTTTCATGATACATCTAAGCTTTTGACATTTCTGTGTTGCCTTGCAATTGGAAATCATTGCAAAGTTCAAACAGTTTAATATCTTATCCCTTGCATCTACAATTACTTGTTTACAATGAACAACCATTCTTTGGATTTAAATCCTTTGAACAAATGTTCCTTTTTTTTTATAATAACTATAGTTTGCTAGGCCTCGTTGAAAATTTGAACTAGGGGCTCCATTTGTAAATGAGATAGCAGCACTCATAATTAACGCTGAGTGAAACACCATCCCGACAAAATTGTTTCTTTGAGTTCATGTGCAGTGAACAAGTGTTTGTTGCATGTGTTCTCAAATTGTTTTTTGTCATTGGTTTGTAGCATAAGTTAGAAAGCCACTAATGCCCTAAACTCTGCATATACAATGCTTGTATCCTGCAAGTCTACACCCCGAAATTGGTAATTAAGTGTGTAGGATTTAAACCAATAAATTGACCAACATTTGTGTTCCTTGTTGTTTAACTTGGTTAATTCATGTCTTACATTATTACCAAATTTGTGATATCTCTACAAGAAAGTAAACTAGTGAGTCAATTTAATCAATGTCAATTCATTGCTCACTAAGGGAATGTTTTTTTCACATCAAATGCCTACCTATGGAAAGAAAATTTCCCATGAGTAGCATTTTGCAATGTTCAACATTCATGCAAAATATGAATGTTATCTTCCATTTAAGGTCTGGTCTTAATGCAATCCCTAAATAATCATGATTATAAAGTTTTTATGATATAAATCTACATAGACGTGGGTCAAAATATTAGACACATTGGTAATTAATAACATGGAATGCTATCATCAATTTCAATGCTGAACAGGGGTTTGTCGAATCTTATAAATTTTTGCATTAAGATGAATCACATCAGTTCCTCATTTTCCGAAGAAGTTAGATAAAAATGTCATAGTGCACAATGAAGCGGTGTCAAGTTAGTGGTTCAAGTCATTAATTGACAAGAGGATGGATCATCGACAACACAAATGACAGGAGGAAGGCATCAAAAGCATGGACAACACCACGATTTCTTATGTAAAGGAGACGGAATGTGTTGGTTGGTATGGATATATTTTTTATTTGTGTACTTTATAAAACTACAAACTTGTATTTATGTAAGCATTGAAGGTTATAGAGTATGGAGAGGATGCATAATGTATTGGTTGGTATGGATGTAAGGGTTTATTTGTGTACAAGGAGAAAAAAGAAACTATAGCCTCTAGAAGTGATTCATTATGTCCATCTAAACAAAGATATGATATGCAGATCCATGATGGAAAGATAATAAATTCACACAAGCATCCAATGTATCAAACATTGACACTTGAATATGCAATACCAAGCTTTCAAGTGGTATCAGACCTGGGCATGGGCAAGTTTGTAATCTTCTTCAAAAATACCAAATCAGGCTTCAATTCCAAATAAGGGGTTTGATTTGTGTCTTGTTTGCTTCATGTTTTTAGAACTCATGGAAAAGTTGGTTGTGCAGTTGGTAACAGAGTTCATAATTGAAGCATTAGAATAACTAAGAATGCACGTTTCAGGTTGACTTGGTTCAAAAGCAACAGGTTCAGAAAACTGCACGTCAAGATGCTATGAACCCAAGAGCTTCTTTCTTAAATATGAACACCGTAAATAAAATTAGATTTGTTTTGATCATATAACAAATCTAACATTTGAGAATATATTTGAAGAACAATTTAGATTGATGTCCAAAACACTAATTCATTCCCAAATTGTGGTGTGTATACAGCATTGTTACAACTTAGTCTGCAGTATTAGACCAATTACGTGAGAAAATATAGAAACATTGCAGTAAAAAGAACCAACAATTCAATTTGTTGAACAATTACAGAGCCATGTGAATTAACTCGACATTCCATGTCAAAGTTCAAAATTTCATGAAACTTCAAGAGAGTAGTGGCATATAATTGATCTTTTACTTTTGCATTGATGAGGGCTCAAACATTCCTCAGTGCTCATCAGGCACCCATATTTTTAATATTGCACTAATGAAGGCTCAAACTTTCCTCAAATTTTGCAGGCACCCATGTTCTCAATGTACCTAGAGCCTTCTGAAACAACCCAACATTCCATGTCAAAGCACAAAGTTTCATGAACTTTAAGAGAATAGATTATGTCCATGAACAGATTATGAAAAAAGTATTTTTATAACAACATAACAATGGGAAAACATAAATATACTTATCATATGATAAAGGGCTACTTGACGACGCCATGATAACCTAGCTTATCTATTATTTGTGCTTATCTATTATACATTGATGTCATGGTGATCATATATCTCATTGATTTCTTAGCCCTTGCATCTACAATTACTTGTTTACAATGAACAACCATTCTTTGGATTTAAATCCTTTGAAAAAATGTATCTTTTTTTATAATAACTATAATTTGCTAGGCCTCGTTGAAAATTTGAACTAGGGGCTCCATTTGTAAATGAGATAGCAACACTCATAATTAACGCTGAGTGAAACACCATCCCTGACAAAATTGTTTCTTTGAGTTCATGTCCAGTGAACAAGTGTTTGTCGCATTTGTTCTCAATTTTTTTTTTTTCATTAGTTTGTAGCATAAGTTAGAAAGCCACTAATGCCCTAAACACTGCATATACAGTGCTTGTATCCTGCAAGTCTACACCCTGAAATTGGTAATTAAGTGTGTAGGATTTAAACCAATAAATTGACCAACATTTGTGTTCCTTGTTGTTTAACTTGGTTAATTCATGTCTTACAATATTACCAATTTTGTGATATCTCTACAAGAAAGTAAACTAGCGAGTCAATTTAATCAATGTCAATTCATTGCTCACTAAGGGAATGTTTTTTTCACATCAAATGCCTACCTATGGAAAGAAAATTTCCCATGAGTAGCACTTCGGAATGTTCAACATTCATGCAAAAGATGAGTGTTATCTTCCATTTAAGGTCTGGTCTTAATGCAGTCCCTAAATAATCATGATTATAAAGTTTTTATGATATAAATCTACATAGATGTGGGTCAAAATATTAGACACATTGGTAATTAATAACATGGAATGCTATCATCAATTTCAATGCTGAACAGGGGTTTGTCGAATCTTATAAATTTTTGCATTAAGATGAATCACATCAGTTCCTCATTTTCCGAAGAAGTTAGATAAAAATGTCATAGTGCACAATGAAGCAGTGTCAAGTAAGTGGTTCAAGTCATTAATTGACAAGAGGATGGATCATCTACAACACAAATGACAGGAGGAAGGCATCAAAAGCATGGACAGCACCATGATTTCTTATGTAAAGGAGACAGAATGTGTTGGTTGGTATGGATATATTTTTTATTTGTGTACTTTATAAAACTACAAACTTGTATTTATGTAAGCATTGAAGGTTATAGAGTATGGAGAGGATGCATAATGTATTGGTTGGTATGGATGTAAGGGTTTATTTGTGTACAAGGAGAAAAAAGAAACTATAGCCTCTAGAAGTGATTCATTATGTCCTTCTAAAAAAAGATATGATATGCAGATCCATGATGGAAAGATAATAAATTCACACAAGCATCGAGTTGGTAACAGAGTTCATAATTGAAGCATTAGAATAACTAATAATGCACGTTTCAGGTTTACTTGGTTCAAAAGCAACAGGTTCAGAAAATTGCACGTCAAGATGCTATGAACCCAAGAGCTTCTTTCTTAAATATGAACACCGTAAATAAAATTAGATTTGTTTTGATCATATAACAGATCTAACATTTGAGAATATATTTGAAGAACAATTTAGATTGATGTCCAAAACACTAATTCATTCCCAAATTGTGGTGTGTATACAACATTGTTACAGCTTAGTCTGCAGTATTAGACCAATTACGTGAGAAAATACAGAAACATTGCAGTAAAAAGAACCAACAATTCAATTTGTTGAACAATTACAGAGCCATGTGAATTAACTCGACATTCCATGTCAAAGTTCAAAATTTCATGAAACTTCAGGAGAGTAGTGGTACTGCCATGAATTCTCATGGCAGTACTTAATGACCATTATTAATTCTTTGATCAATTTAGCAGCCTGGTGCTCAGAGTAGCATCCATTCCTAGACATCTCATCGATCAGGCGTCCACCAGAGCATAATTCCATCACAAGATGCAAAGATTCTGCATCTTCATACACGGCTTGGAGTGTGACAACACTGGGATGGCCTGAAAGATGCTGCATAATCTCAACTTCCTTATGCACGTTTTCTTCAATCTTTTTGGGCAGAGTCTTGCAGGCCAGCTCTTCTCCAGTAGCCTTTCTCTTACATATTCTTACCAGACCAAATTTTCCTCGTCCCAATTCTAGTCCTAAAGAATAATCAGTTTCAAGCTTCCGCTTCCTGCCAGTCCGAGTAGCATGATCAATGCAGCCAACCTTTCTCTTTAACCCTCGTCCTGGTGAATTAGGTAAACAACCCCTTCTTGGAGGAGGAGCAGTAGCAGCTGCTGTAGGATGCAGATGCCGGGAACCCAATTCTTCGTCCCTCATCTTTTCTTTCCTCTGCTTCCTCTGTTGTTGGAAAGAAAGGTGTGTGGCCAATGATGTGGAAGATGCACCATCATCACATAGACGAGCTCTCTGTTCCAAAATGGCAAGATCTATTGTTGCTCCTTTTCGCTTCCTTCTTAATGAATCCATAGCCAAGGTCTCTGGGGTTTCTCGACCACAGAGGACGCGAAGAATGACTATTTGTCAAATAGGAGCTAGGGAAAACAAATCGATCTGTGGACACAAAAAAAAACCAGTAAATAAAACAAGAACAACCACTCATACAATCTGAAATGCTTCTTCAAAACAAAAAGCACGAGAAAACAAAGAATCAAAACTGCCTACAGTGTGTCAATATATGAAAAGCTCATAATACCCTCTCGTTTTCTTCATAATGCGTAGTCATTTCTACACTAACGAATACCCTATATTTTAATTCACGAAATACATCAAATACCCTTCTCAATATTCCACGAAATTAATCCAAAAGAATTATAGCGCCCTCTTTTCAAATCCCATCCCCAACATTATACATCCTACTACCGCAAATATGCCCCAACCCTTCTTTCCACATAGAGACACGAGAAAAAGAAACCCCTAAGCCCCAAATTATAGCGCCCTCTTTTCAAATCCCATCCCCAACATTATACATCCTACTACCGCAAATATGCCCCAACCCTTCTTTCCACATAGAGACACGAGAAAAAGAAAACCCTAAGCCCCAAAATTTAGGAATTGAGATTGACCTCTGGCATTCTCTGCTGATCGCCTCAACTTCCACTAGAATATCCGTGAGAAAAACTCAATTTCGCATCCGACAAGTGCATAATTCCGGGTCGCAAAACTACAATGACTGATAGAATTTGATAACCCTCGATGTTTGAAGAGCCACTTTCGGACCACCAAATTTGCAATAGAAATACTCGTTCGGGGCGGCTCCAAATAGCATTGCCAATGCCGTCGCCGAACACCCCGCAAAAATCTGAAATATTGTTAACATTAGTTGCTCCGTGAACCTGATGATTTTACATTACAGGGAATTTTGATTTTGCGGGTTTTACAATAAAAATAACAACAACCAGCAACCAGAACCTGATGATTTTACATTACAGGGAATTTCGATTTCGCATTGAAGGGAGTTTCAATTAATAGAGTCAGAGGTGTCACCGAATTGTACCTGGGTGGCGATCTCCAGAGCGGAGGAATTGCAAAGCGGGAGGCGCCAAGTCGTGGAGGAAGGTGCGTGAGCATTACTCCGATCCCCATTTGTCAATTCGAATTCGAAATTGCAATAACACTTCCGCGGCTGCAATTCCAGATCAGATCTGATCTGTTAGGGGATGTCAGAATTTCCAGTTGCGAACGGACTTTCTGTCAGGGAATTTCAGGATTGCTAGGGAGGGTGGCGGAGAAGGAGGGTGGCGGAGGGCAGAGAGATTGCCGGCCGCCGGAGCCGAATGATTTTCCAGGCGGCCGCAGGAAACCGGGCCATTCCTCCACCTAGGTAGACTACTCTGTTGTTATCTTTAAAGGTGGGTTATTATCATTGTTTTATGAGTTGTTATATTTAAAGGTGGGTTATTAATATATGGGGTGAAATATGAAATTAAGTTAATTTTTTAAAAATGAATTTATGTGTATTGTGATTTATGGATAATTGCAAATAGATATTATTATACTTCTTGTTGGTAGGATTTAACGTATTTAGTGTTTCATTGACTTGCTGTTAGTTTTTTTTGACGAAAAAAAATTAAAATCTATCCAAAGTTTAACATTATAAAATTAAATTTATTATTTCTAAATAAAATTTATTTCATTTATCTCAAACATTATTGGTTAAATGTCTCCCCTCTTATTGTGTAATGATGGCAAAAATCGACTTTTGTGTATTCTATTATTAATTACTATATACTATATCACTAATTACTATGTACAATAAATATAAATAATTTGAAAAAATAACATTATATATTAATTATTATGTATTAATTAGTACGTAGAATAAAGATAAATAATTTGAAAAAATAACATTATATATTAATTACTATGTATGTACTACATCATTAATTACTACGTACAAAAAATATATATAATTTGAAAAAATAACATTATATATTAATTACTATGTACCTTAAGCAGATATTGTTTGTAATTAAATTGAAAAATTCCATTTTCTCATTGGTGTAAAGTATTGAATAAACAATTTTTATGGGTTTAATTTTTTACTTTACAAAAAAATAATTTGAAAAATATAAATTTGAAAAAAGTATGTAAAAATAACATGTGTATAATTTGTACAACCCTCATTATATCAATCTATACTCTAATGACACAACATGTGTACTATAATATGAGTATTATATAAAAAAAGTTGTCTTCATTCAATATTAAATAAGTAATTATTAACTTGTTATCATTCTCTTCAATGTCAATATAATGAGGAGGATGATGGTTAACGTCCATTGAGACCAAACTTTGGTCTCTCAGACCTAAAGAAACAAATTATTTAGTTTGATTTAAGATATTATTCCTATGCTCAAAAGTCTTGGAGAGAAGCCTCCCGAGCTCACTATAATTTTGACATCGTAGTGAATATATATATAACCTTCATCTTCAAAAAAAATGTTTAATTATATTTAAAAAAAATTAATAAAAAAAAATTAAACAAATATTCATGTAATTCATTTTACAATTTTATTATTGTTTTGGAGTACATACAACACATCATGACATTAAAATATTTTATTAAACTAAGCAAACCCTAGCTATGGGGCCTTGTTTTTTTATGAGTTGTCATTTTTATATATTGATGAAGTAATGTCATTATCTATTGTTGAGTAGTTAATGAAATTTAATTTTAGAAAATGAAATAGAATTATAAATTAAGATCATGAAATGAATACAAATGGACATAAAATCAATTTGTAATTAAAATATTTTAGTGGTATAGTTTTGATTTGATATCGTAAACTAGAAATTGCACAGATGTTATATATATATGTGTGTGTGTGTGTGTTTAATTATATTTAAAAAATTAATAAAAAAAATTTAAACAAATATACATGTAATTCATTTTATAATTTTATTATTGTTTGGAGTACATACAACATATCATGACATTAAAATATTTTATTAAACTAAGCGACAACTATGCGACCTTGTTGTTTTATGAATTGTCGTTTTTATATATTGATGAAGTAATGTCATTTTCTATTGTTGAGTAGTTAATGAAATTTAATTTTAGAAAATGAAATAGAATTATAAATTAAGATCGTGGAATGAATACAATTGGACACAAAATCAATTTTTAATTAAAATATTTTAGCAGTATAGTTTTGAGTTGATATCATAAACTAGCAATTGCACCACAGGTTGCATATATATATATATATATATATATATATATATATATATATATATATATATATATATATATATATATATATATATATATAATCTTTACCTAAAAAAATGTTTAATTATATTTTAAAAATTAATAAAAAAAAGTTAAACAAATATTCATGTAATTCATTTTACAATTTTATTATTGTTTGGAGTACATAGAACATATCATGACATTAAAATATTTTATTAAACTAAGCCGCAGCGATGCGGCCTTGTTGTTTTATGACTTGTTATTGATGAAGTAATGTCATTATCTATTGTTGAGTAGTTAATGAAATTTAATTTTAGAAAATGAAATAGAATTATAAATTAAGATCATGAAATGAATACAAATGGGCACAAAATCAATTTTTAATTAAAATATTTTAGTGGCATAGTTTTGATTTGATATCATAAACTATCAATTGCACAAGAGGTTATATATATATATATATATATATAACCTTTATCTACAAAAAAGTGTTTAATTATATTTAAAAATTTAATTAAAAAAAGTTAAACAAATACTCATGAAATTCATTTTACAGTTTTATTATTGTTTGGACTACATACAATACATCATGATATTAAAATATTTTATTAAACTAAGTGACAGGGAATGCTAGCTATGCGGCCTTGTTGTTTTAGGAGTTGTCATTTTTATATGTTGATGAAGTAATTTCATTACCTATTGTTGAGTAGTTAATGAAATTTCATTTTAGAAAATGAAATAGATTATAAATTAAGATCATGAAATGAATACAAATGGACACAAAATCAATTTTTAATTAGAATATTTTAGTAGTATAGTTTTGATTTGATATCATAAACTAGCAACTGTACCAGATGTTGCATATATATATATATATATATATATATATAATCTTTATCTAAAAAAATGTTTAATTATATTTAAAAAAATTAATAAAAAGAAGTTAAACAAATATTCATGTAATTCATTTTACAATTTTTTTTATTTGTGCGGCAGCTATGCGGCCTTGTTGTTTTATGAGTTGTCGTTTTTATATATTGATGAAGTAATGTCATTATCTATTGTTGAGTAGTTAATGAAATTTAATTTTATAAAATGAAATAGAATTATAAATTAATATCATGAAATGAATACAAATGGATACAAAATCAATTTTTAATTAAAATATTTCAGTGGTATAGTTTTGATTTGATATCATAAACTAGCAATTGCACCAGATGTTATATATATATATATATATATATATATATATATATATATATATATATATAACCTTTATCTAAAAAAAATGTTTAATTATATTTAAAAAATAATAAATAAAAAGTTAAACAAATATTCATGTAATTCATTTTACAATTTTATTATTGTTTGGAGTACATACAACACACCATGACATTAACATATTTTATTAAACTAAGCGGCACGGAACGCTAGCTATGCGGCCTTGTTGTTTTATGAGTTGTCGTTTTTTATATATTGATGAAGTAATGTCATTATCTATTGTTGAGTAGTTAATGAAATTTAATTTTAGAAAATGAAATATAATTATAAATTAAGATCATGAAATGAATACAAATGGACACAAAATCAATTTTTAATTAAAATATTTTAGTGGTATAGTTTTGATTTGATATCATAAACTAGCAATTGCACGAGATGTTGTAGATAGCATAATATGGAACTTGTAGTAAGAATAAAATTGGGTTTTAAATTCAAGAGAGAGTTCCACTCATCATTAATAAAATATGTAATAGAAACAATAACACCTCAATCATTATTATTAATCCCCTTTGAATTCTCTTAAATTCTCTTAATTTTTTAGCATAAAGATAATTAATGTCCAAAATGGATGTCATGTTAATTATGGTGTTTCCATACTTCCTTACACTATTAGATTAATTTTGCCCCTTAACTTTTATATTCACACTAAGATTATTTGAAGCAAGAAAATGAGGCTAAATAATCACTAAGATTATCTGAAGCAAGAAAATGAGGCTAAATAATCACAAGGAGCTCCCTCTTTTTGGTACACTTTAAATTATGTCTAATTTCTCCAACAACTAAAGCAAGTATTACATGCCTATGTCCATCTTTTAAATATCTACATCTATGATATCAAGTGAATGCCTTGATGAATCAAGAGAGAACCTTGGTTGTTCTCTTGAATGAAACACACACCTGAAAGTCTCACAAGCTTATGACAATTTAGCAGAATTTAGCATCCTTTTTCTCTGGAGAGCTATGCCTTAGATGTCATATGTTCTTTGGAAGGAACATGTTATCATATTTACTCATGGTAGTCCATAGAAGATGCTCTTGAGGATGCATTTGAATAGCCAAATGAATCAAATGAGGGTCCTTGAATATCTTGGCTCATCTGCAGTTTTGATAAAGAAAAAGAACTTCAATTAGCTTCCATATCATTTACTCTATAATGCGGATGATTCATATTACATGTTCTATATTAGAAAATATTTAAACTCGCTTCCTAGTAAGCATTTTGTAAGTTAACTTCAACATAAACCATAAAACTTATTTATTCATTCAGATAAACAATACGATATTAAACCCAAAATGTTAAAAAATCCATAAAATTCAAATTTCATTCAAAATATTTAAAAAATTTAAACATGCAATATGGTTCCCACATCTCACATCTCATTCTGGACTAATGAATGAATCAACTTAAAATCAAGTCAAAACAATTCCATTTATGGGAGCTTATGATGCAAGAATTGATTTGTTTCGTAATTGGGCTACACTTCTCAAATCATTCAATATATGGAGTTGAGTTTTTTGCCTTTTTGATAGCATCTTTTTATCTGATGTATTAGTTCATTTTGTATCTAACTATTAAGCATACACTAATCAATGTGAAAATGGAGGATAACTTTTAACGAAAGCCTTATCCATCTCAAAGCTACAAATAATTCAAACTTGAATCGTTGAGAACAACATTTTTCTCCTCACGGGTGTACCAAACACCTGCCTACAGTAACATTGTTTTGGATTACAAATACCCATTAAGGACAGGAGAAATTTAGACTAAGGCAGCTAAAATAGTTGAAATCATAACCATAGCTCTAATTCTCCATAACCAAAACTTAAAGCAAGATCTTCCCCAGAGCCAGTACAAACAAAACTAGATAATAAATCTAAAAAATTACATGACTCCAGTTGAAAGAGAATAGTACCAACCCTTAATACTACTCAATACCATCACAAGCTTAATTGGTACTACTTAGTCTTACTTCTTCAAACTGAAAACAATTACTAATTACTTCTTCAAATTGGAAAACAAATATCGATTTGTATATCAAAAAGTATTGTTTTTTAGTCATATTTATTGTATCCTGAGGAGCATGAAAAGGACGATGTTGATAACCAGAATCATTAGTTACAGTATAAATGAGGTTGACATAATTGGAATTCGTGTGTATAACCATTCAAATATCTTAATATAACGAATTTCAAATTCAATCAAGGCGTATGAATTGTGTCTCTGTTTTGTTTTGTCCTGCTTTCAAGGAGTCAACATCAATCTTATTTAAAGAACCGACAGCTACATTTGGTGAAAACGTGAGTTTGGAAATTGTTTTTAAATAACCGGAATATAAGTTTTACTCGTCTTGTTATAAAATATGATGAACTGCTACATTTGGTGAAATCGTGAGTTGAGAATTGTATTGAAGAACCAGAATAAAAGATTATTTAAAATGATAAGTTTACCCATTTTGTCACATTGAACTTTTCTTTGGTTTCTGTTTTTTAAATAAACTATGAACTGTGATGGCAATATCCATGCTTGTGATTTTAATTTGGCAATATCCGATGAAAATTTCAATGTCGGGCTCTATTTTGATGAACCTTTTCTTAGAAATGTTAACGTTGAAGTCTATTCAAATGGGACCGTTTATTGAGTCGCACCATTTATGAAATATGAGAGTGTTGGAACTCTGTTTTCAAATTCGCACCATTTGTGAAAATGATTCCGACATCACTTGTTATGCCATAAATTCACTTGTTATGCTATAAATACAGTTAATATCGTTTGAACTGAACGTGTACAGTATTGGTGAAAAATAAAATCTCTGTTCGATCTCTCCAACAAATTCGCATCAATTATGACATCATTTATTATATCATAAATCTCTGACATCATTTAGTATATCATAAATTCAGTGAAGTTCATACTGAATGCGTATACTATTGTTCCACGTGTCAGCGCTGAGTTGGTCAAGGGTTTCACGTGTCGTCAACTTCATATTGTTGCTGTTGAACTGCAAATCTCTCATTGAAACTCACTGTAGGACAGCGTTTACAAAAGGCACGTGTGTTGATCAACCGCATGGGAATGCCTCAGGATCGTTGTAATCACAACCAGGTTAAAATAAGTGTGGTGACTTTAATCTATTTAAATAATAATATTGTCATGCACCTTGTTTATAATTTATATGGTTTTGTTTTTTAACCATTAAAAAAACCAATATAGATTGTTTCATTGTTTCATTTAATTTAATCGTGGGTTACTAATATATATGGAAAAAGATAATTATTAATTTAATTTGAAAACCAATTTAATGATATGATTGATAATGGACAATCGCAGCATTGCTTTATGAGTTGTTATTTTTAAATGTTATTTTTATGGGTAAGTATAAATAGATATTATTGTTTTATGAGTTGTTGTTTTTATATATTGATAAAGTAATGTTATTATCTATTGTTGATAAGTATAAATAGATATTATTGTTTTATGAGTTGTCGTTTTTATATATTGAAAAAGTGATGTTATTATTTATTGTTGAGTAGTTAACAAAATTTAAATTTAAAAAATGAAATAGAACTCTAAATTAAGACATGAAATGAATACAAAATCAAATCTTAGTTAAAATATCTTAATGGCATAGTTCTGATTTGATATCATAAATTAATAAGTGTTATTGTATTACCATCAAAGTTAGGTATTTTTTCTTTGTCCAAAAACATTTTGAAAGTATAGTTGAAAAATTGAAAACTTGTAATTACTGAGGTATTATTTTGGGAAAGACATCACATTTATTATGGTCATCAACATCATTGATGGCTTCTAAATGTACTTAGGCATTGTCATCACAAGAAGGATTCTTAGAATAAAATCAAATTTGTTTTTTTTTGTCCTACACTTATCATGAAAAGAATAAAGATGCTTATAGATATTTGTGCTCATGGGCTACTTTCTTTGATACTTACAATGTTTAGAATTCTCATCACAAGAAGGATTCTTAGAATAAAGTCAATTTTGTTTGCCTTTTGTCATAGAATTATCATGAAATATGAATAAAGATATCTATGGATATTTGTGCTCACGAGTTATTTTCTTGGATGCTTGCAAATATTTAGGTCTAGTTTTTTTACACTTCAATTTACTTTGGTAAACAAATCCAAATGTCCATGCACTCACAAAGGATAATGGTGATTACACATGGGAGTTAAACTATCATTGTTAACTATATAATTGATTCAAATTAAAGACAACAACATTTTCAACTATTAAATTATTATTGAATTATAAAAATTGAAGTATTTGTGATTGAATCTGAGTATATAGTTCTAACCTTCCTGAATTGGAATAAGAAGGTCATTTTCATCATAGTCAAATCATTGTAAAAAAATCAGTTTGAAGTACGCTCCTGATAGTACTCAACACCCTAAGTGTTAAGAACAAACAAGCATAACACAAGATCAAGCAAGCATAACATAAGAGAAAGTGAGTGTGATAGAGAAGAAACAAGTAGATGCAAGTGTGACAAGTGAAAAATTAATAAATGTGTAAATAATAAATTTTTTTGCAAAACACCTATCAAGAAATTAAGGAATTACAAGAATTGCATAACTGGGTTATTGATCTTCACAATCAAACTGATTTGAAGGATAGATTGATTGCATCACTTGAATTAAAATTAACTCAAAATGAGAAACAAATTGAGAATGTGGTTGATGGAACATGTGCAACAAATGACCTCGTACAAAAGATTGATGCAATTTTTGGCGCAAGCGATCTCATACAAAAAGTTATTGCAACTTACAAAATAGATGATCTAATGATGATGATGATGATAAACATCCATTTAGGCTTATATGATCTATCATAACTTAAAAAGGTAAGAAATCATTTGCAATTCTTTAACTTTTTATTTCTATGCTCGAAAAACATTAACAAATGTGTTTCAATATCACCATAGTTTTATTAACTTAAAAGGTCAAAATATTTTGAAATTAGATTGAATGTGAGTATAAGATGGAAAATGTAAGAGAGAGTTATTTTCATATTCGACCCTCTTAGTGTTGCAAAAGTGACAAACTCTTTCATCCCACAGTGTTTTGGGAATTCACTAACACCCAATTTCACTATGAAGCTCATGAGAATTCATTATTATTTTAGCAATGCTCATTTTCTTCTTAAGATTAGTCAAGACAGAGAAATATTTTTTTATTTTCAAGATTGGGATCGATAATCTAAATGGTTGATGTTACTTGTGATACAAATGACCTGATACTTTATAAACATGCAACACAAGGTATTATTATTGATGATTTCCTAACTACTCATGTGATAGAATCATATAGTAAAGATGAGTTACAAGTAAAAGCACAACGTGATAGCATTAGTCGTAAATGTGAATTCTAAGTTATTAAAAGAACAATTTTTTGAAGAACATAAAAAAGTGGGAATTTCCACATACTTATCACCTTGCACTTGACAAGGGGAAATTTCAAATATTAATGATAATAGTCATGCTTCAAGTTTCGAAGTCTTATCAATCAAAATTCAATCAGCATTTGAGAATTTTTATCACAATTATCGGTCTCCCCAACAAGCTATCTACAATTCAATCAACTTCATATCAATCTCATCAAATCAACATATTTGGAAAAATCAAGCATGGAATTTAGAATCATTTGATTGCTCCTCAACTATTCATTGAGATGTTGTTTGACACCTAATTGTGTCTAAATTCAGAGAGAACTCCAATGTTCCTATTTATTCATTGATAACAAAATGGTTATCCTATTTGTTCACCAATTATCAGGGGAATGTTTAAACATGGAAGCTCTCCACTTCCAAAAATTATATACCTTTCAAATTTAAATTATGATGGATCATTAAACATCCATATTGATATTTTTCAGGTGTGTATCATCAATGCTTATTTTAGTAGTTTAATATTGAATATAGAGATCTTACTAGTTTATGCTCTAGTTCACGTCCCCTTATTCGTATAATTATTTAGAGTTGTGATTGAAGGGGGCATTGTTAGACTATGCGTCCTTGAATAATCATAAATTTTGACAAAAAATTCTTATGTTGTCAAACTTATATACTAATGAATTGTTATTATTATCAACTGATGAATTGTTAATGAGACATATATCTAGAAATAGTCAAATACATGTACTATAAATTGACATCATGAGACGAATGCAAATATTTAGAATGGATTAAGGTATTTTATGAAAAGTTTTCTTGTGTCTTTAATTGTGTTCTATCTCTTATCATATACAAGATATATTCCAAGAGTAATGCAACCAATATTTAATTTATTTTAGTTATTCCTTATTCTTTTTTGTCAAATAGGTACATTACGTTACATTACATGATAAGATTTCCCTCATATTAGGTTGTAGAGTTCCTCTCATTGCCATCTAAGTGAATACAAATTGATTAATTTCTCATATATTTGTATTATCTAATTTACATAATTCGGAAGTGAAAGAGGAAAAGAAAGGAAGATGATGCATTGTGATTGTCGAGCTTCCTTGTGTGCAATGTGTCATGTTGTTTATTGATGTTATTTCTTCTACATTGTGTTGGGAAGGAGTGTTTTCAATAAGGGAGCATGTGCCAAGGTAGTGAAATGGTGTATCAATGTGATTGAACTTGCTGAATATGCAAACAAACCATAATGTTATAATTTCATGATTAAAATATTGTTATGTTTGCAACACATAGATAATTTTCCACTCTGATTCATGTCAAAGTTATTTGTTGCAACATAATTTTTAGATTAATGATTATTCATGATTCTACCCCTCTAATAGATGACCAATTTTTTTTTTTGCTATACTTGCAAAAATATCAATGTGAATTCTTGTTATCATGACTCCTTCAATTATGGAATTAATATTTCTATGTGTACTTATGACATCAAGCTTCCTTTCTTAGGAGTTATTAATCCTTGATAAATATCTTGTCAATTAGATAAAAATCACTTAAATCTACTTTAATATGTTGTCCATTTATCACCTTGATGATTATTCATTTAGCTTCAAGTAATATTTGTTGACATTGGATGCATATCCACGTAGGTTCAACATCCAACTTGAAATGTGTTCTCCGTAATATACTTGATGTTGAAGTAAGGGTGATATATGAGCATATTTATATTTTTGTCCTTCTCATTAAGGAATTCTATGAAAAGGTAAGCTCAAAATCTCTCTCAGATCAGAAATATGTGATCTATGCATTATTGATCATGGATGGCCCTATGCTTCTATTGCTTTTTGTGTAAAACATCTAGAACTTTATCATGAATGTTTTAGATTGGATAAACCTCATGGCTTGGATACACGTAATGGAATCCTTCATTATCATTTCCTTAAGGAAAATATCTCAAATGGACAATGGATAATTTGATTAAAAAATGGGTGGTAAGCATATACCTATGTGTTATAAGGGATTTATGACTGCAAACAGAAATATCTCCCCTAGGTCTGGTGGCTAACCTAGAACAACATAATGAAAAAGGACCCAATGTTTTCCTTAAACTAAGTAGAGGAGGGGATGAAACCTACTTGGAATCTGTTGTATGTTTCACTCTTTCTTTGGCTTGAATGCTCCAATCCTAGCTCCAACTACCAAAATTAAAACCTACACAACTAGACAATACAAGCCAAGAAACTACGAGATCTATGTAGCAACATCTATCTACTTCATTCAGCAGATCAACATGGTATTGAAATATATGAAATAACGACATCACATATAGGAAAAAAAAGAACTCTTCGTATTAATATAAATGGAGTGAGTTACAACCATAAATAGGTGTTGATTTTGTAGAAGAGCTCCTCCAAGTTGTTGACTTGTCCTTCCTTTGTCACAAAGTGCACCTCTAATAACCCTAAATGGATAAAAGGATAACTCTCATAAAAAAAACATAAGGGTAGACTCACTCTCCAAAAGCTAACCCCTTGCATATGAAATGTTGTAAATATAGAGAGGAGTGAGGTAAGTTGGGAGTTCTTATCCTTTTACTAATCTTGGGATTGAAATCCACCCTTAATGGGAGGATGAGATCTAAGGATAATGGATGGAAACTCCAAGGTAGGATAGGATAGGATTCAAAAGTTTTATCTGAGGTAAATGGTTACAACAAGTCCTAGAAGCTTTTGGAAATGGAGGCTTCGGGATTCTCTCACTTTTTCCCAGATTTCTAGAACCAACACAGGTGCAAAGGGGAGAAACCTATAGGTGATCAATGTAGGCCAAAATGGAGCAACCCGTAGGTGAAATCTATCCATCAAGAGACTAGGGTGCGTTCGTCCTAAAAGTAGCTCAGATGATGCAATTTAGGGCAAAAATTCTAGGGAATGAGAGAGCCATGCATAGGGATTTGTGCAATGATGACGTAAAGGGGGAATAGGATGTGAATGATCCCATTAGGAGTTTGATTGATTAGATGAGACAAAATAGCCTATAATAGGGTGCCCCCTAAAGTGAAAAGTCAGAGATGATGACCAGTGAATGAAGTTCTTTACCTTGAGACAAGTCGGGATCAAGAAAAATCGATGAGATCGTATTCTGTTACAACACATTTACATCATGACATCCTTTTGTCGATGGATGCATACCCATACTCAACACACATGCTAACATAACATGTACAATGATCAAAAGACATGTCCATTGATGACTGATGGTGGACCCATAACTAGATGACTTTCAATATGATCATAGCCATCATACATAGTGATCTCTGTATAATCCTGAAAGCACATCCCGTATGGCGGAAACTAGATCTAGTGTCTTCTATGGCATTCACATGACCAACCACTGTACGAGTCTAACCATGTGAATCAATGAGCTGAAGTCGAACATGATAGACACCATTTGATTACCAGCCAATGATGTAAGTTGTTAACAGACGCAAGAGAAACCATCGATGATGTTAATGGCTCTCAAGGTACTCAAGTACAATCCATATGGTGTGAATAAATGAGTTGATGTTGAACACCACACAAAATCTTTGGGTCGAAGGCCAATGATGTAAATCTGTTGCTGAGAGTGAGGTAGCATGCCATTGATGTATGTAAGCACCAAGGTATCGAAGGGTGTTTCTAAGTCAACTTCCTGGATAATGTACTGATGTCAACAGGAAGCGACCCATCGCAGGAGGGCCTTGATGTATCCCCCATCAATGACATGAAACAGGTATGATGATTGAGACAAAATGATGTTGATATGGAACTGGATTAGGAAAGGAAAACATGGAATGAAGGCTTAAGAGTATTGTAACGGATATGGGCTCAATGACTTATGTTGAACACACTAGCGACTCTGAAATGGAGTTGGCAACATTGACCCAAAACCAAAATGGAGGTTTTGTGAAGGTATGATCGATCAAAAGAAAAGAAGATTACCCAAACCAAAAACCATGGAGATGAAGTGGAAGAGTTTCTGCTAGGAGTGGGATCCCCCAAGGGTAGTTTTGGGGCTAAAAGCCCATGTTTAAGTCAAGTTTTTGTAATATTATTGTAAAGACTCCACATTTTGTGGTCGCGGAGTGCAAAGATATTATGTCACAAAGGGTAGTCTTCCCTTAATTTTGTAAAGTAAAGTCAGCTATAAGAGATCTACCCATGGTTCGTGGACCATGGGATTGTATAAAAAGAGCTAAGCTCTAAGTAATTAATAAGAGAACATGAGGAAGAGAGTCATATCTTAGAGCAAGAAGTCTAAGTCTTGGGTTGTAGTGTAGGTAAAGGCTCTGCAGTTCAGTGCACAAAGGCCTAGGGTAGAAGTCCGCAGCTGAGTGCGCGGACCCCTGCAGCTGTGTGCGCAGGGTGAATAGAGTCTGTAATACTTGACAGATATTAATAAAATGAATTATTGTACAATTTCTGTGTATTTGTTGTATTGATGGGTTTGGATATTTTTGTGTATGAAGTTCCTTTATTATGCGTATATGGTGCGCGAATGAATGCAATTACATTGAATAATTGAATGCAATCGCGAATATCTAATTACGCGGTGAAAACTTTAAGTATTTGACAAGATAAGAAAATCACTTAGGATAATTGAGGGACCTGCACGGCACGCTGCTACAACAGCACTAAAGTACCTGAGCTACAGGTTAGAGCTGCGCGAAGGTCGGTCATGTACTTTTGCGAAGGTATTGAAAGCCGGAACAGAGGGTTTGTCTTACAAGCCCTAGAGAAAGATCACCTGTGGGAAGGCAGAGATAGAAGAGATCAAACGACATCACAACCATCTCAAGGGTGCGGAAACTTGGTTCTAGCATCCCCCCATACTACTTCAGGTGAGACTTCGGTCCGCGCTCCGTGGGCTGATGCCGAAAGGGCTGGTAGTGTAGGGGTTTGTTTCGCTAATTAACATTGAACCTAGGCCAGGCCCCCTTAAGCCAACAAATGGTTCCATTGCTAGGACCAGAATCTACATAAGATATGTGTGATGTCGTATCACTAGAATCCAACTAATAAGGAGATTGGAGACTGGTTGGATAGGAAAATCCACGAATTCGCGACACAGGAGAACAGAAACCCGTGATTGACAGAGGAACAACGGTTGGACTAGTACCTGTATACAGAGATCCACGAGATATTTTCTGCTCTTTCCCTATTGAGCTATACGAATGGATTGTGAAGCTAGTAGATAGCCAAGGAAGGTGGAAACTTGACGGTCCTATTGTGTGGACCCCAGAGCTAGTGTGAAGGTTGGAAGTATCGGAGGATAAGATCGCCCACACTGTCGATCATTGGCTCGATCGTGTCATAGGAGGATTTGTGACTGAATTCACGGTCGACACCTCAGTTAGTTATAGCGAGGCAGAGCGACACTTTTTCAAAGGACCGCGAGGTAAGTACGTAAAATATTTGAATACTTGGATTAAAATGCTGTTGTGCAAAAAATGGGTTATGCAGCTACCTTGATGTTCGGGACTACGCGAAGCAGAAAAATTTACAGAAACGAAGGAAATAAAGGTTCCTGCGAATACCACCTCCTCCCACACCATCTCTGACTTCACCACCATCACCTCCCACTTCACCCATACCACCTCCACCTCCACTGCGGTTTAGTATGGCAAATACAATGAAGTTGCTTTTGCTCAAAGGCTTGGGAAATGAGGGACCAGACCAATTTTGGTTCGTTGTGAGGGTTATATTGGAAGCTCAAGGTGTTACAGATGATCACATAAAGAAGGTGACATTGGTCAGTGCTCTGCAAGATCACGCGCTAACCTGGTATATCAAGTACTCTAACGATAATCTAAATGTTGGAATAACGGACATCCAAGAAACACTGAATAGGGAATTTAACAGGCCTAAATCTAAGGCACAGTTGATTGTGGGATTCAAATAGATCGCGATGCAACCAGGCGAGACGCCTTAGGAACTAGATCAGAGGCTGAAGTGTACAATCCATGAATCCAACATGAATTTGACAGATGGACAGCATCGTGAGTGGTTTGTGGCTTCACTACTACCACACTTAAGGAGTGCGTTGTCGCAACAGAAGATAACAACTCAGGTAGAGGCCTTGGAGATTTCCATGAGACTACATGAGACTCCGATGCAAGATCCTAATCTAGGAGTTTAGCAGATCCATGTGCAGCTGAAGAATCTATGCCTTGAGATGCAAATTGGGAAGCAGGCAGGATAGTTTGGCCAGAGGTACATGAGGAGGTTTGGTGCTTTAAATGCAAGAGTCAGGGTCATGACAAAGACCATTGCCTGATGCTTGCAAATTACATTGCAGGAGGAGGACCGATGCATTTAAGGCTGGAAGCTCAAATAGGACCTAGCACGGGGCCTGCATTATGGTGTGTTATCTTTCAGGTAGCCGGAAAACATGCCACGGATAACTGTCACTTGCTACATAAGTATGTACAAGCACCGCAACAGTTTTTCTGCAACTTTTGTAGGTCAGTAGGACATGATGAGTGTACTTGCAAGAGCTATGAATTGATGATGGACAGAAATCCCACCTACAGGGTTCAGGCCGAAACACAACCCCTTGACCATAATGCACGGATGGCATGGACACGATTTCAAGGGCGCAGATGAGGCCGAGGCAGAGGAAGACTTGGCAGAGGTCGCAGACAGTTGATTTGCTACAATTGCAGAGGAACAGGACACTATGCCCACGATTGCACTAATCCAACGCATCCGTCATGTAAGTATTGCATGTTGTTTGATCATGAAATGGAATATTGTCCTACGTTGATAGCTAGGATACGTGACAAAGGGGCACTACCACCTTCACTGACTCAGAACTTGCAAATGATGAGGTTTGATCCGTGCGAGGAAGATCAAAATGTAAATATAGTAATCAGAAGTGGAATCACAACGAGAGATGAAAAAGGAAACAACCAGAAGACAGTACATAGGTTCGCAAAGCCCCATCGAAAGAGGTTGAGTTTGATTTGGAGCACGCTTGTGAATCCTTCATGGAAGCTAAAAATAGTTTCGCTGAGGCCTCCACCTTAGGAAGCAAGGATAGGCCTGAGCCGGAGATGGACCCCTCTTGATCTGGAATTTATCCAGGACAAAGAATTAAAGGTATTACAGACTCATGTGCATAGATGTTCCTATGTTACTTTATGCAACGGATTGATAAAATTGCAAAATACACAAACACCAGAGCAGTTAGAGAAAACGCAACAGTAAACCATGTAAACACAACAAGTTTAATAAGGAGTTCACCCAATGCTCCTGGGCTACGTCTCCTAGTACAGCCTTCAGTGGTGGCCTCTCTATTATGTTTTAAAAGAAGAGTTTTTGCAACAGTGAACTCAATTTGAGTCTCACTCAACAAATATAAATAAGTAGGTCTAGACTTGGATCCCCCAAGTCTCTGGAGTACACAGACTCTCTACTTACTGAAACTCAACCTCTATTGGTCACAGTATGAGCCCAATCTGAGACTCATACATGACAAGTAAGTAAAGAGGAGTTTGCTTGAACCTCTTAAGCCCTCTCTGGAGTACACAGACTTTCTCTGACTCTCTCTGGCTTTGTCTAGCTCGATGCTGCCTTCAGGTCAGCTCGGCTTCATTTCTCTGTTCTCTGCTCTTGGCTTTCTGCCTTGACTAACTCATTTCTTGCTTTTCTTCTATTAGTTCGTGGCTTTAAAGCCAATCTGCTTTCTTACTGTTTGTTTCCGATTCCTAGCGCTCTGGTTCTCCTACCTCTCTGTCCGTTTGAATTCCTTTGTTCTGCATCATCATCACTATGTAACACTTGACAGGGAGGTGGCCACCTGTTTCATAACAAGCTGAGTGTTAGTTCTCTTGGAAATGTTTGAATGGTCGTTATTTCTATTTGCTCCAAGATTGCCCGTGAAATACGAATCCCTGCTAATGAATCGTCCATACCGAACTTCAAATACCATATAATCTTGCTTTATCATCTATCAAATCTGGTCATTCATCGGTACGTGCCTCTACCATTGATATGGACCCCCCAGATCCTATGGTCATCATGCATACCGGACGGATAATTAGCTCGACGATTACTCGTCCAATATGTGCGGTTTTCTCTCTCCTCCACTAGACGCGTGTCACTCGCTGTGTGGCATCGAGCAAGACTTGGTCCAAACTGCTTACTGCCTCGAGGCCCTTCCGATATCCTGCCTGCTTTTTGTGGAATCCTGCTCCGCCAAAACAGAAACCGGTACTTTTCCACGTTTTATAACCTTTTCGGGTCCAGGGGCTTCGGGGCTTTCCATCATTGAGGGGGACATCGTGTGATATGTGATTAGCACTTATAATTTGCTCCCGTTCTCTGATCCGGCTCTTGCTTTTTCTAGTTTTCCCCCAGCGCGCGTTACCATGGGCCCTCAGTCTGCGCGCTTGACTGAGGGTCCTCGTTGCTCCGTGCTGGTCACAATCTGCAACTGTCATGAGGATTCCTTCTGATAGCTTGATCCTTTTAAGACTTGAATCTTTTTGGCATAATTGAAAGAGTTCATGAAAACTTAGAGAGTGTTCTAGGATCCAATTCGGATCACGGCCTTCCCATTGAAAAATCTTTTGGACCACCAAAAGTTAGTTTTTAAGCACCAATCAAATGAGGATACAGTTTCCTCACCTGCTCAATTTCTATCCATCTTGCATTGCTTGGTTTTGAACCTTTGAGTCCAATCCTAAGGTACTCAACATTCCCCCTGTGCGTAGTTCTCACCTTCCTGTCCAGAACTGTATCTTCCTACAACTCATTGAGATATTCAGGTAACAGATCATCAATAGAAGGCAACTGACTCTACTCTTCGGGATCTTCAATCAATGAAGGTTCAAATAGTCTCAAGTTGTCTGCATTAACAACTGAGTAGATGTGCATGTAAGCTGGTAAATCAAGGCAAAAATCATTCTCACCAATTTTCTCAAGTATCTTGAAAGCTCCATACCTTATTGGCTTTAGCTTCTTACCTTCACCTTGCATTCTGTCTTCGTTGATATATAGCTAGACGTGATCACCAACTTGGAAACTATGCTTAGTCCGATGCTTTTCATGCCTTGCCTTATACTTGGCTTGTTTCTTTTCCAACTATTCCTGTACTGCCTGGTGAATCTCTTGGATTTGTTCGATGAACTTGGTTGCCTTGTCCATATCATTGTGTCCATTAACCACTATGTCTTTACCAAAGACAAAATCCAAGGGAGACCTTGGTGTGAAACCAAAACAAGTCTCAAAAGGAGATCTTTATGTAGAAGAATGTCTAGCTCGGTTGTAAGCATGTTGCACATAACATAAATGTTCATCCCAAAGCTTGGGATGCTTGCTACAATAACCTCTGAGCAACTGGATCACTGTCATGTTGACCACTTCTGTTTGGCCATCTGTTTGCAGATGAAAAGTTGTGCTCTTCTTCAATTTGGTGTCCATCAATTCCCACAGACTTGACCAGAATTTCCCAACAAATCGGGTATCTCGATCAGATATAATGGAAGTGGGTAATCCAAAATGAACCTATACATGCTGAAAGAAAAACTTTGCAGTTTGTTCAGTTGTAATCTGTTTGTTACAAGGTATTAAAATACACATTTTGTTGAACCTATCCACAACAACATATAAATAGTCATGACCTTTTCTAGATTTAGGCATTCCCCCAACAAAGTCCATAGAAACACTTTCCCAAGGATGAGAAGGAACTGGTAGTGGAGTGTACAAGCCTAGTTTTTTGTTGTTGGGCTTGCTTTTAGCACACATGGTACACCCTCTTACATATCTAGAAACTGTCTCATTCATTTTTTGCCAATGACAAAATATTTGCAGCTGTGCAACTGTTTCACTTACACCAAAGTGACCTGATATTAGAGAAGTGTGTGCTTCTCGAATTATCTTTACTCTTTTTGTTTGAGGAATTCATAACTTTCCCAAATGATACAAGAGTTGGTCCTTAACATGATAATCCAATTCTTCTAATTGTTTTCCATGACTTAAAGTTGCATATACATCTTTAAAATCTATATCTTGAGCATACTGTTCAATGTAGCTTTCATGCAATACTGAATTATGCTTAAGTATAGTGGATGCATTTATGATTGGTCTAGACAACATATCTGCAACTTTATTGTGTATGTCCTTTTTATATCTGATGACAAGATGAAATTGTTGTAGAAAACCCATCCAACTATAGTGTCTTGATTGTTGCAACTTAGTTTGTGAGTGCACATATTGAAGTGGTTGATGATCAATGTGTATAACTATCTCTTTACCCATTAAATAATGTTTCCGCTTTTTCACACTCTGTACTAATGCATACAATTCTTTATCATATGTGGGATACTTAACTACTTCAGAATTAAATGTCACAGAATGATAACATATGGGTTTACCATGCTGCATCAACACTGCTCCCATGGCATAGTCACCGGCATCCGTTTCAATCTCAAATGGTATTTGAAGATCAGGCAGTGCTAGTACTGGTGCTGTACTAATCTTTTCTTTTAAGGTGTCGAAGGCTTTCTGTTGTTTGCCTTCCCACTGAAACACCTTGTTCAATCCTGTTAAAGCATGTAAGGGAGCTGCAATCAAGGAAAAGTTAGAAATAAACTTTCTCCAATACTGTGTTGCTCCTAAGAAGCTTCTAACTTCTGTAGCAGATTTGGGTTTAGGCTAGTTTACAATGACTGCAACTTTAGAGGGATCTATCTTCAATTCACCACCCCCTACAATATGACCCTTTTAATTCAAAGATGTTTTGCCAAATTCACATTTTGAGAGCTTAACATAAAGGTTCTCTTTTTTCAAAACATCTAGAGTCTGCTTGACGTGCTTTAAATGTTTTTCCCATGTTTTACTAAATATAAGAATGTCATCCAAATATACAATGACAAAATCATCAATAAAAGGTCTGAGTACATCATTCATTATTCTCATGAAAGTAGCAGGAGAAGTAGTTAAGCCAAAAGGCATAACCAACCACTCATACAATCCCTGCTTTGTTTTAAAAGCAGCCTTTCATGCATATTGCTCTGCAACTCTGACCTGATGGTAGCCATTATGCAAGTCCAACTTGGAAAAATAAACAGCTTCATTCAATTGATCTAATAGATCATCTATGCGAGGAAGGGGATAACAATTTTTGATCGTTATTTTATTCAGTGCTCAGTAATCAATGCACATTCTCCATGAGCCATCTTTCCTTCTCACCAAGACAATTGGAGACCCACGAGGCGACGTGCCAGGTCTTATGAGCCCTTTCTCGAGCAGCTCCTATACTTGCTTCTTTATTTCTGCATTCTCTAAAGTAGACAACCTGTACATTATGATGTTAGGCAATCGAGCATCTTGCTGCAAATTAATATCATGTACTATTTCCTTTTTGGGTGGAAGACCTTTAGGTTCTTGAAATAGTATATCATATTCTGAAACAATTTCTTCTAAATCAACTTGTTGTTTAGCATTACAGCCCTCAAATACATTGGTTTTATCAGGTTTCTTTTCCTTTACAACCATCAGTAAAAATTGTTTGCACGAATTTACAATTCTTTTCATCTGCCCTGAGTTTATGAGAGTATAATTATTCTTGAGTTTGTGAGCTCTTACAATATATTCGATTCCATCTTTAACGAGTTGATACTTGTTTTCAGCTCTATAGAAAATAGCTTTTCTATCATACAAGTAAGGACTTCCTAAAACAATTCCACATATATCCAAGGGAACAATATCTAACTCAACCTCATCTACAAATGTTGACCCAAAAGAAAACCTAAGTTTACATTGTCTAGTCACTTGTAGTTGTGCTTTATCACATAACCAACCTAATGGATATGGCTTTTTGTGAGGTGTGGTTAGTAATCCCAACTTCTTTACAATTGCTTTAGAAATTAAATTTACTTGTGAGCCACTATCAAACAAAGTATCAATCTTTTGATGCTTGGAAACAATTCTAATATGAAAAAGTTCATGTCTTTTCCTCTCATTTTCTTCATTATCAATAGATTGTGCAAAATGTTGGAAATAATACTGAGAGGGGGAGGTGAATCAGTATTATCAGATCAATATAACTTTTTCTCTTTCCATATTAAGATTCATATGTGATGCAACAAGTATATATCCATTAAACATATGATTCAGTTAGTTGATCTCTAATGAGTGCATCAGAACATTATTAACCATATGAGCAGTAAACCAGAGCAGTAAAATAGAACAGATCATCACACACAAGAAGCACACATGAACACCATGATGTAAGGTGGAAACCCAATGTGGGTGAAAACCACCTGCTGCAAGTCGTCTCAATCTTCTTTAATAAGAAATACCTTTTACAATAGTTCTGTACTGGTGCAGACTTATACGAGTACACAGGCTTCTACCTGCAGAAGGCTACAACCTTCTGTCGTTCTCCAGACTCTCCTGGAAGGGAGCTACAACCCCCTTTGCGCAGGTTGCTACCTACTGAGATGCTCCCACCTTTACTTTTTTTCCAGCTGCTACTAGAAGGGAGCTACCACCCCCTTGGCTCTTGTACTAGCTGATGTACTAGTACATAGGTGCGGACCTACCGAAGGCTACAACCTTCTCTTTCTTCCTCCAGGTACCACGTTTCATCAATTTTCAGACTGGATACACTGAAGCACAACATCATAATCTGAAAGGCCACGTTTCATCCAATTTTCATACTGGACCCATTAATATCATTGAGGGACATAATCAATCAATCTTCTGAATCACCCAAACACCAGATCAATACATATACAAGGATAATATATGTGTTAGCACCCAGATCTAGTCCATCAGATCACATAAATATGAGTCATTATGATCCTGATCCAATATTAGTTCTCATCCATCAATACTGAAGCTAAACACAATCAACCAAACAGGATATGCAGAATACTGACACCTTTAAACTGTCATCAGAACCCATCAACAACCAGAACCACCTGTGACTTCAAATATCATAGCTCAAATTGTATACGCTACTACAGTGAACCAAACCTGCATATATACGCGCTTACACCAAAGCCAACCCACGTACAGATCTATAAATGTTCAAACATGACTTGCAGTGATTTCAAACTTAAGTTATACCCAGTTCAGATCATTTTTCAATATACAGATCTAGAATAAGCATAATCAAATATATAGAGATAGTTCATTTCAAACCATTTGATCCCGATCTATCCTTAGATCTTGTTCTCCATCAACCGGTGAGATCCCTCTTTAGCTCAGATCCAGATCTGCACCAAAACCCAATCACAGTATTCCAGATCTAGCACTTTATCAGATATTCAATAATTCAGATGATGCTTTGTCAAATGATCTCCTTCCTCTTTTATAGCCTTAGTCCTTTCTCAATACCACGGTCCAAAACCATAGGATCAAAAAAACTGTTGGACTAATACCATGAACCAACCATGAAAGTGCGTGAGATCAACACTTTTGGATGCAATACCATGGGCCAAAACCATAGGATCAAAAACTGTCGAACTAATACCATGAACCAACCATGAAAGTGCGTGAGATCAACACTTTTGGATGCAATACCACGGGCCAAAACCATAGGATCAAAAACTGTCGAACTAATACCATGAACCAATACTTGGGATCAACACTTCTGACGAGGTACCATGGTCCAAAACCATAGGTTTAAATACCAAGGACTAACTACCATGGACCAAAGGTAAGTTCTCCAACATATACGCGCTTTTCCTTGCATGAAAGTGCGTGAACTTTTTCTCTACATGAAATAAACTTTTCTCTGCATAAAAGTGCGTGAACTTTTCTCTACATGAAATAAAATTTTCTCTGCATAAAAGTGCGTGAACTTTTCTCTACATGGAATAAACATTTCTCTGCCTAAAAGTGCGTGAACTTTTCTCTACATGAAATAAACTTTTCTCTGCATATAAGTGCGTGAACTTTTCTCTTCATGAAAGGGACTTTTCTCTGCATGAAAGTGCGTGAACTTTTCTCTACATGAAATAAACTTTGTTGCACTATAATTTATCAAATAAATTTGCTGCACTATAAATTATCATTTGTGTGATTTGCCATCAAGGACAACACTTGTCTCATAATGCCAACAATCTCCCCCTTTGGACTTGTCATACTGAGAATTGTCATCTGATATCTCTTCCGTAGATTCATCTAGATATATATAAGTGAGTTGATCTTCTATGAGTTGGTTGCCATCAAGTACAGCACATGCATCATAATGCCAAAAATCTCCCCCTTTGGACTTGATGGCAACAATACCAAATCACTCTCCCCCTTTGCAATCAAGGGCAAAGGGCGGACCAAGATATTCTCTTCCTTTGCTGTCCATACTCCCCCTGAGTGCCTGCTGAAATTTCTGAATGAACTCCCCCTTTGTATATGCCAAGGTGTACCAATCTGTCCATGCTCCCCTTGAGTACATGTTGAAGTCTCTGCTCTGCTGAAGTGTGTTGTTCATGCTCCCCTTGAGTACATGCTGAAGTCTCTGCTCTGTTGAAGTGTGTTGTTCATGCTCCCCCTGACTATAAGCAAGGTCTACAAAAAGATGTTTTACAAGAAGAACATAACTTTATCATAAATGAACTTCCTATCACCAAGGACTCATACATACATCCATTTCCCAACCAAGTGGGGATACATCAAAAGTTTACACATGATAAAACAAGAACATTACATCTTCATCCCAGGCATAGTGGGGAAACCAATATAGGCCGTTACATGACCTTCACACCATAAAAGAGATAAATGACATAGAGACGAAATATCCATAGCAAGGCTTATGAAAGTCACCAATAACTGATAGTTGCAGCACTTTTCAGATCAGCAACCATGATCTCCTTTTGTTCTCCTTCTGCACCTGTTTTAACCAAAACAGCTTGTGTACACGAACCAAGAGCTTCTAAGGTAATGCCAAAAATGCATTATTAGAAGTTAATTTGCTCCCCCTGAACCTGTGCCGGATGGTCTCTTGTCAGACCCATATCAGAATATCTTCAACCAGAGCCTGTCCCTACTGATATCCATCAAATCTCCATATACGTGACTGTCTCTGCAAAAATCAGCGTATGTACGCGGATCCTCCTCAGGCAACTTGCATACACCCATTTTCAGATCAGCAACCTGTAAACGTCCTGTAAAGTATAAGTCATCAACCTATAACAAGGTATGTCTGCATCAATTCATCCCTTTGAACAGAATTCTGCATATGTCATACAGAGTCATTCACATTATATCATTTGTGAAACCACCATAGCCATTTTATCAACATCAAGATCTACATGATCCAAGTATCATTACTTGGGAACATCTGCATCAATCAACATATGTAAGTATCATATAGATAAGAACTCATCATCATATCTCCAAACAAAGCAACTTTGAGTAGTCATCCATGTATCAGCACTATGTATCTTGAGCTCAAACTCATTTGTCAAAACTTCTTTATATCATCAACTATGAGCACCAAGAATTATAGGAACCTTGCATCATGATATTTATGCATATGATGAAAGCAGCATATGAGAGACTCATCATCAAGTAATGAAATTCTGTATTCAAGCTTTGTACTTCTCCTTATCCTTATGAAGATCACCATGTAAGCATCATATATGCACCATCTAAGAATCAATCCATAAATATGATCTGAACATCAACTATGTAACCCCAAGAATCATATGAGATTTTATCATGGACAACTCATAACCATATCATAGCAAGATGAATCATTTATCCATATAAGCATCATCACCAAGGACTATTAACCATAATGCCAACAATGCATTAAAAGCATATGCTCCCCCTGAACCTGTGCCATCTTGTTTACTTGTTAGATCTGATCATTCATATCAACAAGAAGTATCAATACATCATCATTATCAAGTTAGAAACAAAACACTTCTAACCATCAAGTCATTTCCACACATCATCAGCAAATTGTAACCATTATCAAACAGCGCAAATAATAAACCGAACCATGACTGATCCTTTTCCTGAACCTGTCCCTACTGCCTTTCCTCAAACAATCATATACGCGACTATGCCATAACCAACTCATGTATATACGTGACTTCTCTTTAAGAAACTTGCATATGAGATTTAGGACACTGAAGTTTTACACTTCCAGCTCCCTCTAATTCTGTTATGTCTGTATGTTGTGCTGTGCCGCCTCTTTCTGACTGTACTTCTTTCTTCTTCCACATCTTCAAGTGTGATGATGATGTTTTCTCCTTTTGGTATGGTGCCCATACTTTGTTCCTGCATTCCTTAGCTATATGTCCAAGCTTGTTACATGCATAACATCTTACATGTTTCATATTCCTCCTGTAGCAATCAGCAGCTTTGTGACCAAACAAATTGCAAGAAAAACAATATCCATTGAAGTACCTGGAATGTGATGATCTTTCGGTGTGATAATCTTGAACCATCCTTCTTCTGCATCTAGCTGCAACATGTCCAAGATTATGACATTCATAACATTCAATATTATTCATCTGCGTAAATGGCCGACCATAGTTAGGAGTAAGATATTTTCTTTGAGGAGTCTCTTTCCTTGATTGTTGATGGAGTTGACCTTTCATCTCCTTGTTGATCATTTTAGATTTCTCTTTAGAGTTCCTTGCCTCACCTTGTGAACTAGATTCACCTTCAACAGATTCATGAAAACCAAGACCAGTCTTGATAGCAAGAGACCTTTGACTACTAAGAATATCATCCAAGGCTTTAGTACTATCTTGAAATCGTAATAGTTTATCCTTTTCTTCTAATTTACCTTTCAAGATATTTACCTCAACTTGAAGTTGTTCCTCCTTTTCTAGACATTGCTTCTTCATGTCTTCTTCAACTTTCCTTCGTTCTTCCAACTGATGCCTTAGTTTGAGAATCTCCTTTTCTTGTTCTTCATTCAGATCCTGCTGCATTTGACGAGTTCTGAAGGCACATTCCAGTTGAGATTTTAAGTTGATATCTTTGTTTACCTGTTTTTCAATAGCTTGGAGTAGATCTTTATTCTGCTTCTTTGATTCTTCAAGATCTTCCTTTAGCGAGCGGATCGTGGCTTCAAGACTTTCATAGTAACTGGATCTATCTCTGAGTTTCTTGATGGTTGTGCTTCTTTCATTGACTTCATCTCTTAATGATGTCACTTCACCCTGCAACTTTTGACATTGATTTTCCTTGTCCTTGAGTAAATTTCTTACCTTGTTTCCTTCCTCTGATTGAGCTTTTAGTTTGGTAACTTCTTCTTTGAAAGCACATTCCCTTTTGTTCAATAGATCTTGTTGATCTTTAATTTTGTCTGTAAGCCTTCTAAATACTTCCTCTATTTGATACTTTTCTTGCTCACCCATAAAAGCAAATTCAGTTGCTTCACTATCACTTTCATCTTTTCCAAATGGATAGATAGCTGGAACATCAGAGGATAGCAAATTCATACCTGATAGTTCATCTTCATTTTGAAATGATTCTGAATCTGATTCTAAATCTGAAGAGCTTCTTATACCTAATCCCCAATCGATTCTCCCACTTTCATAGTTCTTCTGAGATGTCTTCTTCTTCTTAGGTGCTTTCTTCTTAAGCTTCTTTCCCATAGTTCCACGGATCTCCTTCAAGCGATCAAGCTTCTACCAAAGGACCTGCTCTGATACCAATTGTTGGAAATAATACTGAGAGGGGGGGGTGAATCATTATTATCAAATCAATATAACTTTTTCTCTTTCCATATTAAGATTTATATGTGATGCAACAAGTATATATCCATTAAACATATCATTTAGTTAGTTGATCTCTAATGAGTGCATCAGAACATTATTAACCATATGAGCAGTAAACCAGAGCAGTAAAATAGAACAGATCATCACACACAAGAAGCACACATGAACACCATGATGTAAGGTGGAAACCCAATGTGGGTGAAAACCACCTGCTGCAAGTCGTCTCAATCTTCTTTAATAAGAAATACCTTTTACAATAGTTCTGTACTGGTGCAGACTTATACCAGTACACAGGCTTCTACCTGCAGAAGGCTACAACCTTCTCTCGTTCTCCAGACTCTCCTAGAAGGGAGCTACAACCCCCTTTGCGCAGGTTGCTACCTACTGAGATGCTCCCACCTTTACTTGTTTTCCAGCTGCTACTAGAAGGGAGCTACCACCCCCTTGGCTCTTGTACTAGCTGATGTACTAGTACGTAGGTGCGAACCTGCCGAAGGCTACAACCTTCTCTTTCTTCCTCCAGGTACCACGTTTCATCAATTTTCAGACTGGATACACTGAAGCACAACATCATAATCTGAAAGGCCACATTTCATCCAATTTTCATACTGGACCCATTAATATCATTGAGGCACATAATCAATCAATCTTCTGAATAACCCAAACACCAGATAAATACATATACAAGGATAATATATGTGTTAGCACCCAGATCTAGTCCATCAGATCACATAAATATGAGTCATTATGATCCTGATCCATTATTAGTTCTCATCCATCAATACTGAAGCTAAACACAATCAACCAAACAGGATATGCAGAATACTGACACCTTTAAACTGTCATCAGAACCCATCAACAACCAGAACCACCTGTGACTTCAAATATCATAGCTCAAATTGTATACGCTACTACAGTGAACCAAACCTGCATATATACGCGCTTACACCAAAGCCAACCCACGTACAGATCTATAAATGTTCAAACATGACTTGCAGCGATTTCAAACTTAAGTTATACCTAGTTCAGATCATTTTTCAATATACAGATCTAGAATAAGCATAATCAAATATATAGAGATAGTTCATTTCAAACCATTTGATCCCGATCTATCCTTAGATCTTGTTCTCCATCAACCGGTGAGATCCCTCTTTAGCTCAGATCCAGATCTGCACCAAAACCCAATCACAGTATTCCAGATCTAGCACTTTATCAGATATTCAATAATTCAGATGATGCTTTGTCAAATGATCTCCTTCCTCTTTTATAGCCTTAGTCCTTTCTCAATACCACGGTCCAAAACCATATGATCAAAAAAACTGTTGGACTAATACCATGAACCAACCATGAAAGTGTGTGAGATCAACACTTTTGGATGCAATACCACGGGCCAAAATCATAGGATCAAAAACTGTCGAACTAATACCATGAACCAACCATGAAAGTGCGTGAGATCAACACTTTTGGATGCAATACCACGGGCCAAAACCATAGGATCAAAAACTGTCGAACTAATACCATGAACCAATACTTGGGATCAACACTTCTGACGAGGTACCATGGTCCAAAACCATAGGTTCAAATACCAAGGACTAACTACCATGGACCAAAGGTAAGTTCTCCAACATATACGCGCTTTTCCTTGCATGAAAGTGCGTGAACTTTTTCTCTACATGAAATAAACTTTTCTCTGCATAAAAGTGCGTGAACTTTTCTCTACATGAAATAAAATTTTCTCTGCATAAAAGTGCGTGAACTTTTCTCTACATGGAATAAACGTTTCTCTGCATAAAAGTGCGTGAACTTTTCTCTACATGAAATAAACTTTTCTCTGCATATAAGTGCGTGAACTTTTCTCTTCATGAAAGGGACTTTTCTCTGCATGAAAGTGCGTGAACTTTTCTCTACATGAAATAAACTTTGTTGCACTATAATTTATCAAATAAATTCGCTGCACCATAAATTATCATTTGTGTGATTTGCCATCAAGGACAACACTTGTCTCATAATGCCAACAATCTCCCCCTTTGGACTTTTCATACTGAGAATTGTCATCTGATATCTCTTCCGTAGATTCATCTAGATATATATAAGTGAGTTGATCTTCTATGAGTTGGTTGCCATCAAGTACAACACATGCATCATAATGCCAAAACAAAATTACTAATAGATGCTTCAAAATTTTTACCTTTTATACCTGTGGCTGCAATTGTTGTTTCATCTCCTGAGTCTGGCCCCAAATCCTTTTGAATAGCTGCAACAGTCTTCTTCTTCTTGCCCTCGTACTTCTTGGGTTTTAGCTCCGGATGCAAAATCCAGCAGTGTTCATCATCATGCCCATCCTTTTTACAGTGAGTGCATGAAGATTTGGTATTTTGTACAGTATTTGTCTTCCTCTCTTTCCATTTTTGTTTTCTTTTCTCCTTATTCTTGCTTGCAGTGGTTTTTTTTGATCCCCCAACTTCTTGGTTCACATTCTTGCCTCTAGCCTCTAGATGTGTAGCTTGAACAGATACCTCATCTATGCTAGTAGGATTAAACATGAGAATTGTGTGTCTTAAGTAGCTGTGTAGACCACCTATATACTTCAGTATAGTTTTAGGTGAGTCTAAAGAAATTCCTAGAATCAAAGCTCTTTTCCTAAATTCTTGAGTGTAATTTTGTACACTTTGCCCTTTTAATTGTCGTAGAGTTTGCCAACTCATCATGGCTTGCTGGATATAGGCTAGTGGATAAAACTGTTTTTTAATTGCAGAAACAAACTCACTCCAGACAGAAAGAATCTTACCATGCTTCTTCATGTCAGCTTGTGTCTTGCCTTCCCACCATACCAAGGCAGTGCCTCCAAGGTGTAGGTTGGCTAGCTAAATCTTACTACTGTCTGAATCAATGCTCTGCACTCTGCAATAATGATCCGGATTTAAACAGGAACGCAACAAATTACAGAGATAACCATATACACAAAGATGCAGCGGAAATAATACTTCATTAATGGAAAATATTGAAATATGCTTACAACCAGAAAATGGAAATAAACCAGCTAGGGCGATGGTAGCTTATCTATGAGAAGAGATGTGGTGGCTACATGCCTCTGAACTGTGTTACAATGAGGCTCGAAGGCCTATTTATTGTTGAGAAACAATGGAAAACCCTTAACATTCCAAAACCTAACCCTAGGAGTTGAAACGCCAAACTGTGGGCCCCGTTTGGGTAAATTGGTACATCAACTTCTCGAGGTCGTAACTTTGGCATACGATCTCCGTTTGATGCGTACAATAGCTCGTTAGAAAGATCTATCCGAGAACTACCACTTTGGGAAGGGCAACATCAATCCATGGACCCATGTTGCCCCCATATTTCCCAAAAAACGTCGTTTAGGGCCTCAAAACGGCTCCAGAAGTTCAGGACCCGAAAAACTGCTAAAAATAGTAAGTTGTGCTACAATTAAGGAAACTGAAAATGCTGAGAGAAACAATGGTGGGGGTCCAGGTGGACTTGGCAGGTGGCCACCAATATCCACCTGGATCATTCCTCCCCCCTTAGGAAGCAATGGTCCCCATTGCGTTGAGTTCCTCCATGAGATGAGGAAACTTTTGCTGAACTTGTTCCCTGGTGAGCCACTTGCCCTGCTGAAGGAGTTGGCCTGCTTTGACAACTCGATACAATTGGATATTCTGTTGGCGAGTGTTCTTGATCTGTGTGTCCATGATCTGATCAGTTGCAGCTTGTTCCATGCAATCTGGATTTAATTCTATGGGTTTGAGCTGTTCTGCAATGTCGGATGTGTCTAGCAATGGTGGAAAGTATGGTCAGAGGCGGTCCACATTGAACACTGGGTGCAGGCCAAGGAATGGGGGAATGCTGAGCTCAAATGCATTTTCTCCCATAGCCTTAGTAATGGTGTAAGGACCATATCGGAGTGGTCTCAATTTCCGATAGGCTCCAGTAAGGCGTTCCTTTTGCAAATGCAACCAGACTTTGTTGCCCACCTGAAACTTGTGTGGGACCCAATGTTGATCATGTCGCTGCTTGTACTTGGCATTTGATTTCTCAAGAATGTCATGGACCTGCTGGCGAATATGTTGGATGCGCTCAATGAAGCTGGTGGCCTTATCTGTTTCGGACTGGACATGAGCTGAATTTATGTGAGTAGCTGCAAGTGGCATGGCCACATCAATGGGGCATAGTGGCTGGAATCCCAAACCCACCTGAAAAGGGCTATGGCCAGTGGAGCTGTGAAGAGCTCGGTTGTAGCTGTGCTGAACATAGGGGAGGCTCTCGTCCTATGTGCGTGGATGCTTTGAGTTATACATGCGCAGAATGTGCACAATCATCCTATTGACAACCTCTGTCTGGCCATCAGTTTGAGGATGGAAGGCTGTGGACTTCGTGAGTTTGGTGTCTAGCATTGACCAGAGACTGGACCAAAATGTGCTGAGAAACCGACTGTCCCGATCTGAGATGATAGACTGTGGGATCCCAAAGTGCACCCATACTCGTTCAAAGAAGAGTTTAGCAGTGGCTTCTGCTGTGATATTCTTCTTGCAGGCCGCCATAATGGCCATCTTCGAGAACCTGTCGACGACCAAAAAAACACAGTCATTTCCATGCTTAGTGGAAGGGATGCCTGACATGTAATCCATGGAGATGGATTCTCAAGGTCGACTAGGGGTAGGCAACGGGGTATAGAGGTCATGCTTCTTAATGGTCGGTTTGGCAATGGCACAGGCAGTACATGATCTGATGTACTTCCCAACATCCTGTCGAAGATTCGACCAATAGAAATAATTTTGCAGTACTGCCACTGTTTTCTCGACCCCAAAATGCCCAGCAGCCCGACTGTAGTGTGCTTCCCAAATCATCTTGGCACGCTCGCTTGAAGGAACACAAAGGTGACCCAGGTGGCATAACAAGGCATCCTGGAGGTGAAAATCTGGAACATGTCAACCCTCCAAGAGTGTCTGGTATGTGTGGCCGAATTCTGGGTCGCTTTTGTAGAGAAGTGGCCAATCAGAAGTCTCGTGCCCACAAGAGTTGAGCACGGTGGTTAACACCATGATCGATGGTCGACTGAGGCAATCTGCAACATTATTGGTGTTGCCCTTCTTATACTTGATATTCAAGTGGAACTGTTGCAGGTATGTAGACCACTTCTGATGGCGATCATTCTGCAATTTCCCTTGGGTTTGTATGAACTGCAGGGGTCGGTGGTCTGTGTGGATGACCGTTTCCTTCCCCAAAATGTAATGCTTCCATTATCGGCAGGCCTGTACAATGGAATACATCTCTTTATCATAAGTCGGGTACTTCTAGACTGTGTCTGAAAGTGTTTCACTGTGATATGCCACTGGATGTCCATGTTGAGTAAGGACTGCCCCAATAGCATAGTCAGAGGCATCTGTCTCGACCTCAAATGGTTGTTGTAAATCTGGTAACGCGAGCACTGGTGCCGTGCAGAGGCGATCCTTCAACTCCATGAATGCCTTCTGTTGAGATTCAGACCAAAAGAATTTGGCTTTCACCTCTCCCTTGGTGACTTGACTCAAGGGCCAAGTAATATGAGAAAACCCCAACACGAACCTGCGGTAGAAGTTGGTAAGACCTAGAAAGCTGCGGAGTTCTGTTAGAGTGGTTGGAGATGGCCAATCCCGAATGACTTGGATCTTGGCTGGATCGACATGCACCCCCTATTCATCAATGATGTATCCAGATACTGAACCTGGGTCATGCCAAAAGTACATTTCTCCAAATTGGCGCATAACTTGTGTTGCCGCAGTGTTTGGAGAACCTGTCGGATGTGGTGGAGGTGCTCTTCCCAACTCTGGCTGAAGATCAGAATGTCATCCAAGTATACTACTACAAAGGAGTTGGTGAATGGCCGCAAGATGTCATCCATTAGCCTCATGAAGGTTGCAGGAGCATTCGTCAATCCGAAAGGCATAACCAACCATTCAAAAAGGCCCTCCTTGGATTTGAAGGCAGTCTTCCACACATCAGAGGGTTCGATTGGTACCTGGTGATATCCTGACTTCAGATCGATCTTGCTAAAATATTTTGCCCCCTTTAATTGGTCCGGGAGGTCATCAATCTGCGGGATTGGGTACCTATTACGGACAGTGATCTTGTTCAGCGCCAGATAGTCAATACAGAGTCTCCATGTCCCATCCTTCTTCTATACCAACATGATCGGGCTCCCACAAGGCGATGAACTCGGACGGATGTGACCTTTCTGCAGGAGCTCCTGAATCTGCCTCTTGATTTCATTGTTCTCCAGAACGGAACGCCGATAAAATGGTCCATTGGGTAGCGGCGCACCCGGGGTCAGATCGATGGAGTGCTTGACCTGACAGTGCAGAGGAACCCCTGCAGGGGAGGTGAAGATGTCCTCGTACTCCTCCACAACCTTGTCCATCTGTAGTTGTCGTGCAGAGGGACCCCGTCTGGAGGCCGCGGCCATTGTCTTCTTCTTTCCTTGAGGGCGTATCATCAGGAAAACAAATTTCCTGGTTTTGGAAATGATCTTACTGCATTGTTTTGCAGTAATCAAAGAGATGGCGGTAGGTGGTGCTACCTCTGGTATCTTGTACAACTTATTTCCCAATGTAATAATAACAACACGGGGCCTTGATTCATACACAGCATGTCGCTTCCACAAGTATGGTTGTCCTAATAATACATCACAAACTTCAAGGGGAGCAATGTCACACAATACCTCATCCGTGAAGGGCTTGATGTTGTATGGAAGGCGACACTGCTGGCTCACGCGAAGATCTCGTCCTTGGTGAAGCCACCCAATGGTGTATGGTTGTGGATGTGCTGTGGTCGGTAAGCCCAACCACTTCACGACCTCTGCCGAAATGAGGTTCTTTTGACTCCCGCTATCAACAATGAACTGTATCGGGGAGCCCTTTACCCACATTTGGGAGTGGAAGAGACGCTCCTCCTCCTCTGGATCTTCGGATTCATTTTTCTGGATCTTGGCGGTAGCAACAGTGGCGTTGGAATCCGCATCAATGATCTGCTTCCCTTTTTCATTCCCCTTATCGGGTTCTGACTCAGAGTCAGAACATGCATCTGATTCTGAAACCTTTAGCTCAGCCACCAGTGACTGCTTGGCCCGACACTCACTTGTGTTGTGAGTGGAGCTCTTATGGAACTCACACCATTTTCCAGTGTCCTTTTTCGGCTTCGCAGTGCTGTTCTTTACTTGCAGCTTCAACGGGTTGTCTTGGGCTGTCCCGCCTTGGCTTTGTCCTTTGTTCTGTGGTATAGGGGCACCTTTCCCCTGCTTTGGATTCGCAGATCCAAAGTCTTGCTTCTTTTGTTTAAACTTCTGCTCGACCTTGACGACATATCGGTATGCTGCGCCAAGCAAGGAGATGTTCACGAATTGTATTTCTTCCTGGATGTACTTGTGCAGGCAGCCACAGTATTTGAGTATCAAATGTTGCTCCGAATCCTTGATACCCAACTTTGTGCGAAGGGTATGGAAAAGATTGGTGAACTCCGGCACGTCTTGGTCCCTTCCCTGCTGCAGCGTGGTCCACTTTATGTATTCATCCTCATAGCTTCCGGCAGGGTAGCACTGCTCCTTGATGGCATCCCGGAATGAATTCCAGGTGGGTACGGATGAAAATAGTGAGCCAGTACTTTCATCCTTATGCTCGCAGTAGGTTTCCCACCAGTCCTTGACGTGGGGGGCTGCTTTGAGAAGAGCGAAAACAATCTTTTCCCGACTCGAAAATTCATGAACAGAAAAATAACCCTCTAGCAGATTTAACCATTTATCTACGGCATCTGCGTCTATCTGACCCTCGAATATGGGGATTTCAAAATTAACTTGTACCTTAAAGGGCGTGGCGTTTCCAGAGTAGCTGCTGGAAGCCGATGCATCGCTTCTGGGTAGCCGCTGAAGGATCTGGGCAAAGCTGTCCATCATCGCGTTCCGTTGTCGCTCGAGGGCTTCTTCGAGCAATATTTTGGTGGGATCTCCTGCCCCCTCGTCTTTCTTCTCATCCGCCATGGGAGGCCATTGGGATTTGCGAGGCTGGTCTTGCAAAGGTTCAACCAGTTCCAGCCCTAACTCCTTATATCCCGACCTTGTTGGGGACATGCAAAGAAAAACAGAGAAAAAGCAGACCGCTTTGATACCACTGATATGGATTTAAACAGGAACGCAACAAATTACAGAGATAACCATATACACAAAGATGCGGCGGAAATAATACTTCATTAATGGAAAATATTGAAATATGCTTACAACCAGAAAATGGAAATAAACCAGCTAGGGCAATGGTAGCTTATCTCTGAGAAGAGATGTGGTGGCTACATGCCTCTGAACTGTGTTACAATGAGGCTCGAAGGCCTATTTATTGTTGAGAAACAATGGAAAACCCTTAACATTCCAAAACCTAACCCTAGGAGATGAAACGCCAAATTGTGGGCCCCGTTTGGGTAAATTGGTACATCAACTTCCCGGGGTCGTAACTTTGGCATACGATCTCCGTTTGACGCGTACAATAGCTCGTTAGAAAGATCTATCTGAGCACTACCACTTTGGGAAGGGAAACATCGGTCCATGGACCCATGTTGCCCCCATATTTCCCAAAAAACGTCGTTTAGGGCCTCAAAACGGCTCCAGAAGTTCAGGACCCGAAAAACTGCTAAAAATAGTAAGTTGTGCTACAATTAAGGAAACTGAAAATGCTGAGAGAAACAATGGTGGGGGTCCAGGTGGACTTGGCAGGTGGCCACCAATATCCACCTGGATCAAATAAATATCAATCTGTCTAATCCAATTATCCAGCTTCTCTGCATTCAACTCTCCATCATATATTGGTAAATTAAATTTAACATCTAATTTAATCAAAGATGTCTTCTTTTTGTTTTCAGGGCTACTAGAAGGTGTGGGAAGTTTTTCCTCTTTCCCTTTGCCTTTAGAGTGGTCATCAAGGAGAGATTCTTCCTCTCTACCTTTTTGAAATTTCTATACATTTCCTCTACCATGGCTCTCATGGTCATGAAACTATCCATGAACTAAGGGTCTGATTCCAAGGGACTTTCTTTTGACATTATCCTCTTAGGATAGACTCTTCCAATTTCAGGGTTAGTTTCAACCAACTCTCCTTCTCCTAATTTAAGCTTTGATCTAGTTAGCATTCAACAACAAAATCCGGGACAAGCTTGTCTAACCTTAGTAACCTAGAGCTCTGATACCATTTGATCTAGAATTTATCTAGGACAAAGAATTAAAGGTATTACAGACTCATGTGCATGGATGTGCCTATGTTACTTTAAGCAACGGATCGATAAAATTGCGAAATACACATAAACCAGAGAAGTTAGGGAAAACACAACAGTAAAACATGTAAACACAACAACTTTAATAAGGATTTCAACCAATGCTCCTGGGCTACATTTCCTGGTCCAGCCTTTAGTGGTGGCCTCTCTATTATGTTTTCAAAGCAGAGTTTTTGCAACAGTGAGCTCAATTTGAGTCTCACTCAACAGATATAAATTAGTAGGACTAGACTTGGATCCCTCAAGTCTCTTGAGTACACAGACTCTCTCCTTACTGAAACTCGACCTCTATTGGTCACAGTAGTATGAGCCCAATCTGAGACTCATACATGATAGGTAAGTACAAAGGAGTTTGCTTGAACCTCTCAAGCCCTCTATGGAGTACACAGACTATCTCTGACTCTCTCTGGCTCTGTCTGGTTCGATGTTGCCTTCAGGTCAGCTTGGCTTCTTCTCTTTGTTCTCTGCTCTTGGCTTTCCACCTTGACTAACTCACTGCCTGCTTTGCTTCTGTTAGTTCGTGGCTTTAAAGCCAATCTACTTTCTGACTGTTCATTTCTACTTCCCGGCACTCTGGTTCTCCTGCTTCTCTGTCCGTTTGAATTCCTTTGTTCTGCGTCATCATCACTGTGTAATGCTTCACAGGGAGGTGGCCACCTGTTTCATAACAAACTAAGTGTCAGTTCTCTTGGAAATGTTTAAACAGTCGTTATTTCCGTTTGCTCCAAGATTTCCCGCGAAATACGAATCCCTGCTAACAAATCGTCCATACCGGACTTCAAATCCCATATAATCTTGCTTTATCATCTGTCAAATCCGATCATTCATCAAGACACGCCTCCGCCGTTGATCTAGACCCCCCAGATCCTACGGTCATCGTGCATATCGGGTGAATAATTAGCTCGACAGTTACCCATTTGATATGCGTGGTTTTCTCTCTCATCTGTTGGACACGTGTCACTCGCTGTGTGGCATCAGGCGGGACTCGGTCTAAACTAGTTACCGCCTTGAGGCCCTACCAATATCCTGCCTAGTTTTTGTGGAATCCTGCTCCGCCGGAACTGAAACCGGTACTTTTCCGCATTTTATAACCTTTTTGGGTCCGAGGGCTTTGGGGCTTTTCTTCACTGGGGGGACACCCTGTGATATGCGATTAGCGCTTATAATTTTCTCTTGTTCTCTGATTCGGCTCCCAGTTTTGCTAGTTTGCCCCCAGTGCGTGTTACCATGGGCCCTCGATCTGCGTGCTTGAACGAGGTTCCTCGTTGCTCCATGCTGGTCACGATCTGCAATGTCATGAGGATTCCTTCTGATAGATCGATCCTTTTAAGACTTGAATCTTTTTGGCATAATTGAAAGAGTTCATGAAAACTTAGAGAGTGTTCTAGGATCCAATTCGGATCACCTCTATGCTCACAACTTTCCTGGAAACCTATATGAAGTTATTGCATGATAGTAAGGCTGTGAAAGGGCTACAAGAAGTCATCAATAGATGTGATGGAACTGCGTCAGGTGAGCCGCGCGTAATACGAAAGATTGGCAAGCATAAAACAAGGACAGGACGGGAGATGAGACTGACTGCACAAATGGGAGAGTATGAAATGGATTAGGTCATTTTGGACTTGGGGTTAGATGCGAATGTCCTACCGAAGCAAATTTGGGAGTGAATGGGGAGACATGCGCTACAATGGTCTCTGATTCAGCTAAGGATGGTGAATCAACAAAAAATCATCCCCATGGGGTGCTGTAGGGAGTAACCGTGGATATTGAGGGAGCGAGCACGCTGGTAGATTTTGAAGTAATAAAGATAGTGGATGATAGAAATCCCTACCCTACGCTCCTAGGAATTTACTGGGCTACTGATATGAATGGGGTAATCAATATGAAGAAGCAAAAAATGATATTTGAGAATAAATCACTGCGCGTGATAATACCTGTAGATCCTGCTGAAGGATCACGCTATACGAAACCAGTCCGCAACTATGAGAGTGATGACGACCTGGACTGTATCTATAAGATAACAACGTGAAACCAGGATTGGGTGAATCCCACCATGGATGGAGGGATTACATGGGATCGCGAGAGTATCTGCACTTCAGACTCCAACAAAGAAGTAGAATGCTGGCATAATCGTTTACACGAAGTAACCACGCTGAATTGCAACATGATGACCTGGTCGCTGCGTTGTGTGTCGTCAGAGGCAAGAAATATGCCTATTTATGATGGTCTAAATGAGGTAGATATATTTTTGGATGTGTTTGAAAGGGAGGTACCAAAAAAGTAGTGCTTCCAGGCCTTGGATTGGGCACTGCGCGCTATGCCCTCAAGATGGTGGGGTACAGACAAGGGAGGCTTTGACGATTGGCGAGAATGTAGGAGGATGATGAGAACACAATTTGGGAAGCCTAAGATGCGACTGAAAGACAAGTACGATGGGCAGAATGATCCGCGTGTGCATATGGCCAAATGGACGCAGGCTTATGGAGAAAAGCCCCAACTTGAGTGGGTACACCTGTTCTGTCATACCCTGGATGTTATCCCAATGAATTGGTATATAGAAACATAGCTCCACCATGGGACAAGTGACTGGGATATCCTATGCGAAGGATTCATGATGACATTCAGTTTTGAGGATAGGTTTGACAGTATTGATGAAGTGCTACAAGAGGTGAAAGCAGCCATCTTTAGGATACTGCAGGATCCTTTAGACCTAATTCAGCCTGAATGGGCTACTCAGCTGAGTCACGCGCTCGAATGTTATAATGTAACTGTTGAAGAGGAGGATGAGGATCTGTGGAAGATTAACATTCCAGAAACAGAAGGCCATCGCGAGGTTCAAGGACCGCAGATTGAGAACCCTAATATATATATATATATATATATATATATATATATATATATATATATATATATATATATATATATATATATATATATAAAAGTCAGGTCTTTAATCTAACTAATTCCCATACAAGTCACGATTTTATTAATTAACGTAATCAACATCTATAATCTAACTAACTCCATTTAAATTATCATTTTGACTTTTTAACTACTATCCCTAAGTCAAAGTTAGTCGTTGATCAAGATAGCCGTTGGAGGCTCTGCTCAGACTATTTAACATGCATAGGCTAGATCTGTTTCTTCAACTTGTCCTGACGATGAGCCACACTGGTTGGTTCGAAACGCATCGACAAATGTCTCTCTTTATGTGATTTACGCCGAAGTTCTACTTATAAAAAACCCTGATATAACCGCACTGGTGAAAACATAACAAGTGAACATTGGTATGGAGGAAGAACCCAAATTTGTGAAGATTGGAGACTACTGGGATGACATGGCTGTGGATAAGGTCGTTGAATTGCTCCGTGAATACCAGGACTTATTCCCTACCAAGTTTATGGATTTGAAAGGAATAATCGGAGACCTAGGAGTGATGAAGATCATGTTAAATCCCGATGCAAAGCCAGTTAAGCAGAGGCCTTATCACCTCAATCCGAAATACAAGGAGAAGGTCTGCTTAGAGCTAGACAAAATTCTAGTGGCAGGCATCATTGAGCCTATCGAAGAATCCGATTGGGTAAGCCCATTGGTGGTGCAAGAGAAGAAGCAAAAGGATGAGATAAGGATATGCGTGGATCTCAGAAAACTGAATGACGCTTGTGTGCGTGATTCTTTCCCAACTCCATTCACGGATGAAGTGTTGGACAATGTAGGTGGTCAGTAAGCATATTCCTTCACTGATGGGTTCTCTGGGTACCACCAAATCAAAATCACGCCGGAGGATAGGAGCAAGACAACCTTCGCGACTGAGTGGGGTTGTTTTCAATACACTGTAATGTTGTTTGGATTGAATAATGCACCTGCCATATTTTCGCGCATGGTTGTTGTGGCATTCAAGGAATTTATTCATAAGTTCTTGGAGGTATATTTTGATGACTAGACTGTATTTGGACTGGTTAAGCACCACGTAGCGAGCTTGTGCTTGATGCTGGATACCTGTCAAAGATACCAGATCATGCTCAATCTCAAGAATTTTTTGTTTTGTGTTCCTTTTGGTAACCTATTGTGGCATGTGGTTTGTAGATAAGGACTGATGGTAGACACCGCGAAGATCATGGTGATACTAAACTTGGAAGCGCCGAGGAGTGTGAAACAGTTGCGCGCTACTCTGGGACATACGGGATATTACAGAAAGTTTATCAAAAGCTATGCCCAGATCACCGCGCCGATGGAAAAATTGTTGAAGAAGGATGTCATGTTCTGTTGGAACGATGAATCTAAGAAAAGCTTGGATATATCGAAAGAAAAGATGGTTATTGCCCTGATTCTAGTCTTTCCGAACTGAAAGAAAGAGTTTCATGTACATGTCGACGCATCATGTATAGCATTGGGGGCAGTGCTAATATAGGATGGTGAAGAAGGATTGGACCATCCTATCACATTCTCCAACTACAGATTATCCAAAGCAGAGACGAACTATTCTACCACTCGACGTGAGGGGATAGCTATGGTGTATGTGCTTTAGAAGTACGACACTACTTGCTAGGAGGCCATTTTAAGATGTATACGAATCACTCCGCTCTGAAGTACCTGGTCAATAAGCCTGTGTTGGGGGGGCGAATCTGCAGATGGCTCTTATTGATCCAAGAGTATGATTTTGAAGTTGTTGTAAAGCCTAGACGATTGAACGCGGGACCAGACCATCTGTCGTGGATCGAAACAAGGGAGGAACCAACTAACTTGGAAGAAGGATTGCCTGACGTGTAGCTATTTGTAGTACATGTCGCAGATTGTCATTTCTAGGATATAATACACTTCCTAACAACATGAAATACACTGGAAGGATACTCTATCTAGCAAAAGAAGGAATTAGTGGTGCACACGACAGATTTCTCTATCATTGTTGGGCACCTATACAAGATGGGGACTGATGAGATATTGTGACGGTATGTACCTAAGTTTGAATGAAGTAGCATCCTCAAGGACGCCCATGGGGGCGCTGTGGGAGGACACTATGAAGGGAGAGCAACCACGTAGAAGATTCTATGCACAAGCTTGTGGTGGCCTACCTTTCATCAGGATTCAAAAGTATATTGTAAGGCGTGTGATGTATGTCAACGAACAGGCATGCCATTGCGAAGGGATGAAATGCATTTGAATCCATAAATGATGTTGTAACCCTTCGAGAAGTGGGAAATAGATTCTGTAGGACCCGTTCAGGCACAAGGGAAGATAGGAGCAAGATACATTATCACCGCGATAGAGTATTTAACTCGTTGGGAAGAAGTGCAGCCGGTGAAGGATTGCTTGGGCATGACGGCCTCAAAGTTCTTATTTGAGCATGTACTGATGCGATTTGGATGTCCAAGGATCTTGATGAGTGATCGTCGTACGCACTTCCTGAATGAGACAATCAACGCATTAACGAAGGAATTTAAGGTATATCACCAAAAGAGCACACCTTATCACCCACAGGCTAATAGGATAGTGGAGGCGTTCAACAAAGTACTTGAAAACGCATTGAACAAGGTTTTCAATGCCTAGCAAAGTGATTGGGACCTACACATACCTTCAGTATTGCGGGCTTATCGAACGACATGCAAGAAGCTGACAAGACAAACCCCTTTTAGGCTTGTCTATGGTGTGGAAGCCGTAATGCCTATGGAATACATCATGCCTAGTCTGCACATAGCAGTGCTCACAGGTATGACAAATCGTGGAGCTCTAGAAGATAGGCTCACGCAGTTGGATGAGCTTGAAGAAGAAATATTTTTGGCTGGGTTTCACCAACAAGTCCAAAAGCAACATGAAAATGCATGGCATGATCGACACATCAAGTTGCGCACATTTAAGGTAAATGATCTGGTTTTGTTGTATGATAGTATGTTTGATAAATTCCCTGGAAAATTCAGGATGCACTGGTTAGGGCCTTATCTTATTAAGGAGATTACTAACAGAGGAGCAGTACAGTTGGTCAAGTTAAATGGAAAACCCTTCCTAGGAAAGGTGAATGGAAGTCGCTTAAATCCATACACCAGTAGTCCGGACAGGTGACTAGATGAAAGTAGCACAGTCTTAGTGCTATAGGCAGCTGAAAGGAGGCATGGGACTATAAACTACACTGCCCAAGTTGGGGAGTTGTGCGATGAGATGATGGTGCAAAGCAAGGATGTGTCACTGGGTCCACGACAGCACGGAGGGAGCTGTGCTAGCCAGGTAGAAATTGCACAGGTTAGCTAGAAAGTGACCGTTAAGGTCACTATTCATGAAAAGACGACAGAAGTGAGGCCAAAAGTAGCGGTCGGCCGGCATTTAAGATGAAATTTATGGCTTAGATCCTTGAAAATCTGCTGCCAATCCGACTTTAATGAACTGATTTTTGGGGGAACGGTTGGATTTGAATTCAAATTTCCCTATAAATTACAAGTGGTTGTCCAACAAGAAACACTTGGAATTTTTAGTATTCAGCTGTTGAGCTCTCAGATGCCTATGGACCCAGAGTTTTTCGCAGCTCTCAAATAGACTCCTGCATTTGCGAACTTGCCTGAGATGTCGTGAGTACTGATAGAGAGTGTTATGTCATCACCCCCAGAAGTTATCATTACACAACAAATGCTAGAGGAGTCGGCAAAAGAGATGGAGAAATAGGCCGAAGAAGCTGCCCCAGAAGTAGCCGAAGTACTAGTAGAGGTCCCTAAATCTCTGAGAACGTCGAGACCGAAGTCAACCCCAACCAAGGAGACCATGAAATATAAGAAGGGCAAGCAGCCTACCATTCCAGTGCGTGCATCACCGAGAAGAAACCCAACAAAGCCCACTGCCTAGGAGAAAGGCAAGGCTATAAACCTAGAGGCAGAAGAGGAGGATATTGATGACATTCCCATGGACGATGAGGATGTGGGAGTGGAAATAGAGGAGGTTGAAGCCTAGGGTGCAGACCCTATTACACGGTTGCCAGAGTATGTCCCTCCACGTAAGCTTAAGTCCAAGATCCCCAAGGACATTGATGAAAGTAAGACTCCCCTGCAAACTCCATTGCTACTAGATGAGATCACTTTTGATGATTCGCGTTTGGCACAGGTGGTGATTTTGAAGCTTAAAGACTGGGACTTGGCGGACCATGAGAAGTTCCTGCACCTGGTGACTGAATATTTGATGCACCACGTCATAGACACATAGACAGGGATGACTGCACTGGAGCTGCAGAAGTGGCTCAGAGGAGTAGAGAAGGCAGGATTACTCAACCGGCTTTGGGTGCCGCACTATAACTGCACCCTCGTGATGGTTTTAGTCATCAAGCTATTGCTGTGTTTGGTGCATGATGGGTGTCTATGGTTGGAGGAGTCGATACCCATCACCAATATGTTGATTCATCGCATCACATGCCTGCTGTATACAAGCGAAAATCTAGCGATGATTTTTGGTGGCAAGGGTGGCGAGCTGGCGCTCGCAAAATCGATGAAAGAGAAGTTTAAATTGGTGAAGAAGTCGCGCGGGTACGTAATCTCCAACATCTGACATCCCATTATGAAGGTGGCAATGCAGATCCTTGTAGGGAAGGTCATTTAGAAGTGCCACGCTGACAAAGTGCCGACGCATGTCATTGTGCTCGCATAACAGTGCGCAGAAGGAGTCCAATTTAACTGGTCAGACTACCTTCGCGGCGAGTTTCTGACAAATTGTCGGGAAGCGGAGGAGCAGAGCAAGACGTTCCACTATGCATGGCTCTTGCTCTCGATTGTGCTTGTAGTGTGGGAGCTACCAGAAGAGAGCCAATTCCCCTCGGTCGCGTCGGACCTCCCTGAAGCAGCGAAGTACGCTTCGCTGTGGGAAACCAAGGATGTGGAGCGCGTTCGAGACAGCAAAATCTTCTGGATCCTGATGGAAATGAATATCAGGATGGCTATCAATCACAAGTTGCGCTTGTTGCCCATGGTATATGCTAACCTGTAGAGCTATGCCAAAGTCAAAGCTGATTTCCATCGGATCTCAATTAGGGCACAGAAGGACCCTGCGAAGAAGTGGTATGATTTTCCGTACCTGGCCATAGATGATGCCATTAATGCAGTGCTGGATAAATGGCCAGCGGAGTGGTGCACCTCCACGGACTTGGCGGTAGGTGGAAGCAAGTATATCACACAAAAGAAGAAGAATGAGGCCAAGCTAAAGATGGTGCAGCGGGTCGAGAAGAGAAAGAAGGAGGCCGCTGAGAAGGCCAAAGTAGAGCAGACAGGAAAGGAGGCAAGAAAAAAAACAACAGGCATAGAGTGAGGCTCTGACAAAGGCGCACGGTCACCTTCACCTGCAACTGAAGAAGAAGACACAGAGTAGCACGGCACGGACCCCCAAGAGACGTCCAACCGTATCAAGCACCTGAGAGAGCTGGAAAAGGGAGGGTCCAGAAAGAAGTCCAAGGTGACTAAGACCTCGTTGGACCCCATCTCACTAACAAAGGAAGACTTATACGACATCAGTGACACAGTCAGAGATGTCATCATGGAGGCCCTGTAACAATTTGAAAAGTAGTAGCAGATCGTCCTAGGGGCCATCCAGACTGGACTGCAAGAGTTGTAAGCCTGCACGTCACAAGTTGGTACGACGTCTACTAGCTTGGCTATCGGCACATCATAGGCTGTCAATATGCTGCGCACGAAGGCTTCCGATGCACTAGTGCTATTGGATGGAGCGCTGACAATAGAAAATGAGGCTGACAAGTCTACTGTTAGCACCTTGAAGGGAGTAGGATTGAACCTGGCAGCACTCCCACATGAAGCACTCCACTCCTTACAGGATTGAGTAATTACTAAGCTGGTGGCCCGTGAGCACCGTGCCCTCCAAGTGATCAGCGAGAAGAGAATAAACAATGAGCAGATGGCCTTACAGAGGAATGTTGCCATCACTTCTGAGGCTGAGGTGACCAGCAAGAGACAGAAGATCATACAGGTCATAGAGGAGTCCTTCAGAATGGTCCTGGAATTGGCCATCCCAAAGGAGGAGCCAGTTGAGGTCCACATCCGTAAATTAGCCACAGGGGTGCATGACACTCCGACGGAGATGGCATGGATGCAGTTGGAGCTGAACTTGTAGATTACAGAGATCCAGTTGAGGACTCAGCCTTCAACGCCACCAGAGGTCAAGGAACAACGAGTGGTCGCTATCATAGAAGCAGTCGTGGCAGTGGAGAGTGCAGTAGCAGACTGTACACAAATGTTTGAATAGTTGTTTGAGGTCCTGTCATCTTGTAGGAGGACCCAAACATCCAGAGGCTCGAGATGGAAGCGTGCGAACTCCAACAATGCTATGATGAAGTTAAGGGCATAGCGCGAATCGTCGCGCTGACTTAGAGGTTAGCCAAGTTGCAGGAAGCCAAGCAGCTGAAGGAACAGGTGGACGCAGCGCTGCACAAGGAAGCAATGTTGAAGGCACGACTCAAGCCCTGGCTGGAGGAAGCTTATGCAGTTATAGGAAACATTGAAGGCAAGCTTGTGACTCTACAAGCGATGCAACAACAGCTTCAAGCCGAAAATGTAGGGGTAGTAACTGAGAAGATAGTCGAAGATGCAAAGCAGGCAGTAGCTCAGTGCACAACCGAAGTTGCAGCCATAAGGGTCAAGTTGGATGAGCTTCATGCAAAGATCTTCGCGCCTAATGAGTGACTCGAGGGCGAGTCACAATGTTTGTGTTGGGGGCTTGTTAGGAGTGGGATCACCCAAGGGCAGTTTTGGGGCTAAAAGCAAATGTTTAAGTCAAGTTTTTGTAATATTATTGTAAATACTCCACATTTTGTGTCGCGGAGCGTGAAGATATTATGTGTCACAAAGGGTAGTCCGCCCTTAGTTTTGTAAAGTAAAGTTGGCTATAAGAGATTACCCATGGTCCGCGAACCATGGGATTGTATAAAAAGATCTAAGCTCTAAGTAGTTAATAAGAGAACACGAGGAAGAGAGTCATAGCTTAGAGCAAGAAGTCTGAGTCTTGGGTTGTAGCATAGGTAGAGGCTCTGCAACTGAGTGCACAGAAGCCTAGGGTAGAAGTCCACAGCTGAGTGTGCAAACCCTTGTAGCTGTGTGCACATGGTGAACACAGTCTGTAATACTTGAAAGATATTAATAAAAGGAGTTATTCTACAATTTCTATGTATTTTTTCTGTTGATGGGTTTGGATATTTTTGTGTATGAAGTTCCTTTATTATGCTTATATGGTGCGCGAATGAATGAAATTACATTGAATAATTGAACGCAATCACGAATATCTGATTACTTAGTGATAAGTTAAGTATTTGAAAAGATAAGAAAATCACTTAGGATAACTGAGGGATCTGCACGGAACGCTGCTACAACAGCATGAAAGTACCTGAGCTACAGGTTAGAGCTGCGCAAAGGTCAATCATGTACTTTTGCGAAGGTATTGAAAGCTGGAACAAAGGGTTTTTCTTACAAGCCCTAGAGCAAGATCATCTACACGAAAGCAGAGATAGAAGAGATCAAACGACATCACACCCATATCAACAGTGCGGAAACTTGGTTCCAGCATCCCCCCATACTCTTCGGGTGAGACTTTGATTTGCGCTCCGAGGGCTGATGCCGAAAGGGCCAGTAGTGTAGGGATTTGTTTGGCTAATTAACGTTGAACCACAATCAGGCCCCCTCAAGCTAATAGTTTCATATTCAAGAGAGACTCACTGGCATTAACAAATGGAGTACCCTTTTTTCCCAATTTTCTCAACCATACTGGTCAGTACCTCTTTATTTTTTAATAAGCTTGAGGAGGATAATATATGCTTGATCTGTAAGTCCATCCTTCAGTTGAATCCCTTCGAGGATACTTAATGAACCCTGAGAAGGATTCGTTCGGACTTGTCCTGTTCGACAAGTCCATTGTTGTTTTTTGCTTTTATGAGTCCAGCGAAGGCGAAAACTAGACTTCTTTTTAATGTTTAGAGAGTTTTAAAAATAGGCGAACAAGAAAAATCCAGATTTCCCTTTTCGTAGGTAGTCCCTTAGGTCCGAAAAGGTAGAAAACAATACCCATGAGAACCTCTTAGCCATGTTCGACTAAGGTATTCCTTTTTTCTAGTTAGTTTATCTCAGTCCGAAAAAGGGTTAAACTTATATTGAGTAGACGTATTTTCATTTACTTTTATGAGTCCGAAAACAAGTACTCGGCAATATTTTCATGTTTTGGGAGTATCAAAAGAGTTGAAAGAGGACTCCAAGGGGTTCCTTTTTTGTAGGTTAAAGAGCCCGAAAAAGAGATAAAAGTGTTCTCTTTAATCAAAATAACTTGTTTAAAGCACAAGAAAATATGTTAACAGTTGTCGACTTGCTCAAAACAACACAAAAAGGATTAAACTTACATGTTTCATAGTAAAAATGAATCATGACTAGGTCAAATCATTAAATATGAATAAAATAATGAAAAATATGACCATATATACTAAAACATGATTGTTCATTTTAACCATTTTACATTTACCTTCAACAGTAGGAGTTATGAGTACTTTTCCCCTCGATCTTCTGCAGCTGATTGTGTCTAATCCAGTGCGTGATTTCGAGTACCGTCACTTCTGGGTAGGAGCTAAAACCCTTCTCTTTCTTTCAGTGGTTCCATTTTATCATTTCAAGCAAAATTAATGAGTTCTTGAGGGCCCTAGGGTTCCAAAATTTCTCCCTAGGACCAATGCAGGCCTAGAGGGTTGAAAAGTGAATTGCACCTAAGCAGGCATGCACTACATGTAGGGGTGAAATGCTCTGGTTTTCTCTTATGGGGTGCATTGGGCACAAATATAAAGTTTTTTCATCAATTTTTCCTCAAAATTTGTCAATTTTTTTACATGAAAGGGATCCTAATGAATCTCTTGTTGACATTTCAAGGGTTCATAAACATAAAATGGCTTTAATATGGAGAGAAAGAGAACATGAGGAACAAGATTTAAGAGTAGCAAATGATCCTGCTACCATCCAAGCATTAAAGAATTGTAGATTACTAAAATTCTTCTGCCTTCCTAGTATGAGGCAACAAATGGATTTGTTGAAATACCTTGTTCATTCATGGAATATTCAGGCACAAGCGTTCGAGTTTGGGGAACATCTACTCGAGATAAAGGTAGAGGATATCTACTTTTTGATAGGACTATCTATGAGGGGTGCCCCTATATATCTCCTAGGTGGGAGAAGTGGTGGGGAGACAGTGAAATATTATATTGCCACCTATTATAGACCTTGATCCCAGCCAACAAAGGATGGAAATATCAATACAAAAGATGTGACCCAGTTACCTTTAGGAACGATCCTATTCGTTATCACAATGTTAGAAGGTAGCTCAACATTGCATGTGGAAAGAAGATCATACATGCAATATGGATTGGAGTGTCTGGAGACAACACTCTTCAACTGGAGCGAGGGGGTTCTGGTCAACATGAAATAACAACTATCTAATGCAAAAGAGGGAAAACTAAAGAAATTTGGATATAATGTGATCTTAGATTATATTGCACTAGAATGGGTTCCATTTCTTTAGCCCAAGCAGGTCACACTCGAGCCTATTGATCTGAGGGTGCCACATATGAGGAGGTGGATAGATCACATGTCTTGACATGCAGGCTCGTCAGCAATCAAATTCTCATCATCCTTCTTTGGATGGCTGCACAAACAATTTATTATGATCAATGGCTATCCTTACACAACCATGGATTTTTGTGATGACCCTGAACTCATGCTTCCTAAGGGTGAGGAATGGCGTGTTTCAGGTAATAAATATTGACCTTTTAAGTTTTTAAAGTTTCACATTTTTTTGTGTTTTTTTATGTTTCCGAGACTAAACTATAGATGTTTCATGGAGATGTGGGACCAGTTCAACCTATTGGTGCTTCATATCTCTGTCGTGCAGAGGAATGACAACAGGAGGAGGCAATAGAACCAACATGGATTGTTATGGTATGATGGGATATGCTACAGGATCCTGATGTAGCTGAGGTCCTATCAGAGGTAGAGCGCCACACGGAAGGGTTGACACACATAATTGATGAGACCACGGTCTACCAGATTCTGTTGAAACTTTAACGATACTCCATAGGAGTGCCTAGTCATATCAGTCAACTACTGTTCAAGATGGCTTGTGTAGTGTCATTCTATCATGAGAACCTTTGATTTGTCTACTTAGATATTGCATGTAGTTTTTTATATGGGCAATGTATGCCACATGTGTCTCGGGCAGAAATTTTTGTAAAACCAAACTTAATATATCTATATATATATATATATATATATATATATATATATATATATATATATATATATATATATATATATTCAGTGTTTTTGGCTTTCTATTATATTTTCAATATGATGTGATGTGAATTGAAAATTAATTACATTCATTGCAAAAGTCTATCTAAAACATGATTAGCTAGGGCATCTGTCAATGTGTTTAGATTTCTAGAAATGTTTTCATATTGTATGAAATCGAAATGTCTTTCTAGAAGGCAAACTTCTAAAACCATACGTAAGATGGTGGAACTTCTAACTGAATAAACACTAGAAATTTGTATTACTACGAGTTGTTTTTTATTTTATTTTTTAATGAAATACTTTCATAAAGTCATGAAGCTGCAAAATGTCAAAGTCAAGTTATAAAAGTCATGAAGCTGCAAAATGTCAAAGTCAAGTTATAAAAGTCATGGTGGGTCCACTACCACTTGTAAGAGAAAAATCGATTTCCACAAGTTACAAAAGAGTCTCACCCACTCTCCATTTGCTCATTCCATTTTCCAAGACTCCATTCCACCCAATTAAGTCGAAATTGCAGTTTTTGCATGCTAAAGTCGAGTTTCTCTTTTGTGCTGCGCAAATCCTCTTGTTGTGCTACGCAAAGCCTGGCAACTGCTATGTTTTCATTCCAAGGCTGCAAACCTCTTTGTAGTGATTTCTTCCATCACATTTAGGTTGTGTTGCAACAAATACAGGTTGGTGGCTTTTCACTTGTTAAATTAAACTCTCAATTGTGATTGCTATGCTTCATTTCCCTCTCCTAGGGTTTTGAAAACAATTTTCAAGATTTCATGATTTCCAATTTTCAAGATTTCAAGATTTCAAGATTTTCAAGATTTCATGATTTCATGATTGGAAACCCTTCCCCTCACACAAATTCTAAATTTCCACTTTCCTTAGCTCCCTAACCTCCCTCACTATCCCCCCAATTTTCCCATAATTTTTCCAGTTCCCTATCCCTTTCATTTCCCTAAATTTCCTCATAGCTATCAAAATTCCATGTTTTCCTATAAGCAAAACCCTAGTTTTTCTCTTATAAAGCTAGGTGTTATCATGGAATCTAAAACTTTTGAGCAAAAGAAACATAGAGGAGGGCATGTAATTACATATGAACCCACCTTAGCTCAAGAGATCTTGTCATCTCCTTTCATCAGAAAATCATTTGAAGATGTAGGGTGTTTTACCTTTTGCTAGAGAATTGAGAAACTGAAGTTTCATGATCAACTGACCAGTGCTTTTGCCACCAAATTAAGAAGGGATAAAGTGACTATAACAAGAGTTGAATTCACTGTTTCAAGGAAAATCATATCCACATGCACAGGGATTCCAAATATTGGAGAAATTTGGTTCAAGAAAGAAGACATTGACCTTTAGAATTACAAGATCTACCTAAAATCACCATATAAGACAACTCCAAAACATGTTTTTCCATTTAGACATTTGCTGGAAAGATATACCCCTCTCGTGAAATTGATCATGAAGTACTTTACATGTGAGAGTAGATATTCAAGGTTGTATAAGTACCATATGAGGCTTTTGATGCATTTCACCGTTGTTCAACAACTTAACTTGTCTTACTATCTGTACAAAAGTCTAATAAAAATGACATAAAATGTACAGAGGCTGGGAGAAAATCACCATACTAGTCTATTTCATCATGGTTTGGTGAAAGTTCTAGTTTGTTATCAATTAGCACAGATAAATTTGTCTTGGGATGGATTTTCAAGTTCAGCTTTTCCTCCATCTTCTCCAGCTATATCTAGTGATGAATCAACACCTCCAAACTCACTAGTGTAGCAAGAGGTTGCTTCTTCAAGCAGACCTACCAAGAGGAATTATAGGGTAGAAGTGATTAAGACATACTCCAGAGGTGAAAGGCTTGTGTTTGCTCCAAAGATTGTTGAAAGGGCCAAGCCTACAATAGGTGAATAGAGAGCATCCTCACAGCATGAGGAATTCACTCATCCAGGTACCAATGTGTCAAATGTGGAGAAAGGCCATGAGGACAGAGTTGCAAATCAAATCATAAGGGATAAAGAGGCTGAGATCAAAAGGTTGGAAGACAAGTTGACAGAGGCAAATGATTTAATAACATGCTTGCAACAAGAAAACATGCAATTGAAAGTAAACCAAATGATCCAAGACAAACAAGCAACCTATTTAAAGAAAGATGATGTAAAGGGAAAATTAGTGGTTCAGTTGAATGTTTTAAAAGGCAAAGGAAAGAAAAGCACATCAGGGAAACCAAAAACAAGAGCCTTCAAGAGAGCCCTTGAGCTACAAAAAAAAAGTTTCTCCACCCAGAGGTCATATCACTATACATGACCTAATCACTAAAGAGATCAATGCAGGCACAACATATTAGCTTGACAAGGTCAATGGCCACCTGGAGAAGCTCCTCAAGAAGGCAAGTAGGGACAATAACTTGCAAAGGCATATGGTTATGCATTACTATACAAGAAACAGGGTATCCCAAGCCAGAATTAAACATTTGAAGAAAAAGTTCAAGGAAACCCTAACAAGCCAAAAAGATAAAGAAAAGATTGATCTACTTGTTGAGGCCTTTCTCATGGCATGACATATCATATGATGGCTTCACATAGCAATTTTGATAATGTTTTGTCATTTTGAAATTTTTGATGGTTTTTGGCCCGTTTTAACACACAGAAGCAACTATTTGCACAGTGCCTTGGCACTACGCTTTTTCCTCAGCCATCCAAATGCCAAAAAAATTATATGTCTGGATAGATAATCCCTCCTACATGTCATATATCCACTTTTTCAAGTTTGTCAGTGGAAAAATTGGTCAAAAACAGGTCAAAAAATCACTTTCTGCCATTGTTTTGAAGTAGGTGTTGCACATACGAGTAGTCTTGGGAAAATCAATTGTTCTCCTAGTTGGAGTTTCCAAATCACCTACTTGAATAGTCAAATGACAACTATACACTCACAACTTTCTAATGAGCTACCAATTTCTCAATTTGGATCATGGGAAGGCCTCCAAAATGCTCCTGCAAGATGGCGCTACACAAATGCCTGAATGCGCTACGCAAATGCCTGTAATAGTCTTTTCTGAGCGTGTCTTCGCCAGATCTTTATTTGATGATGTAATTTTAGTAGTTTGCAGTCTTGATGATGTAATCATGAATAAATTAGCATGATAGGTTGTTTTTATGTTTAATTAGGCCTCATAAATGAAGAAAAACTCAAGTTAAAGTCTAAGAGAAGAGTTTTTTTTTTACCTTCTCACTCTCACTTGTTGGGTGAGATATTTTTGGAAATTGTTCCACCACTCATGTATTCGAACCCTAAAGCTAGGGAAACTATTTATCTTAGTCTATATGTATCATTTTCTGAGTGAGAGAAAAGGGTTGGGAATTTGAGGAGAGAGCTCTTGTAACTTGTGCTTCAACATTTTCAAGAAATCAAAGAACAATTGTAACTATTATATAGGAATTCATGTGGAGTGAGTTTGTCTTGTTTATTCTCTGTTATAGTTTCATATGTGTTAGGGTCCTATAATAATAGGATTCATAATTTTGAATTGACTATGATTAGTCTTGTAATATTGTACATACTTTTTCGTTCTGCAAAATGTTTTCCCATATTAAAAATAAAAAATGTAAAGATGGTGAAGTCCTAAAAGAATAATCAAAGGACCAAAAGAAAGAAAAAGATAAAAAAGATATAAAATATCAACCACAAAAAGAGATAAGAATAGATCATGAAAGTGTGCAAATTTAAATGGCACTCCTTTTAACTTTACTTTGCAAAATAATATTGTGTGCAGCTTGTCAAAAATGCCACAATCCATGATGGTCAAATAGTTTAATCTTGATTCATTCATGCTTTAAATTTCATGTTGATAGATAGAGAATAAATATCTATCCAAACTATTTAATCTTGGCAGATTAGTAGTCAGGTAGAGAATAATGATGAGCTCATCAGTTTAATGTGAGCCATTGGAAGTTATAAGGTTAGAATTAGATAGTTTTCTTATCAAAGAAAAAGAAAGAAAGGGTCAACAAGCTCAAATGCACCCAATGAATGAAGAGAAAATTCTAGGGTAAATAAAGGGTAGGCAGAATAACTTTTGGAAATATACAAGGTTGTCAGCTCAAATTCACATTCATCATGCTTAATCCTATGTTTTATGTGCAGGAGGAATTATCAAAGGCAAAGGACATTTACTAAATCTTATTCACTAATTTCCCCTCATTTCACTAAACTCTTTATTAATTTTCCCCTTCTTCATTATCCCTTCATTACCTTTCTTTCCCTAATGTTTTTTCCCCTTCTTCATTTCTAAGCACCATTCCCTTTCATTTCCCCTTGTAAAAATATCCCCTCCCCTTCATTTCACTTTCCCCCTTATTTCATCCCATTTCCCCTTCCCAAAACCCCTTTTCCCTAGTGTGAAAACCATCCCCATCACAAATAATACCCTCCCCTTTATTAATTTCCATTTTTCCTTAAAAACCCATTAAAACCCCTCTATCCTAAGTTATTCCATAACCTATTGTCTCGCTTTATGTATTTAACCCCCCACATTATAATTCCCTGACCCTCACTAAACCTTTGAATGTATTAAACTTTTCGCATTATTTATCCCCAGGCCCCGCCAACCACATCCCAACTTTGCCCTTGCAACTCCGCCGCGCTATAGCCCTCCAATCAAACACTCCGAGATCCGATGGCCCATATCCATATCGCGCACTCCCATCATCTGACACTTAAAATCCCAAAAACACGTGAGATTCACGATTTTGGCCGATCACTGTTTCACTACATGGCAACACCACATTGTATTGCGTGCTCTCAAAAAATACTGCCCTCTACCCAAAAGTTGTGCGATATTGCATAAAACCACCTCCCCAAGTAAAATGAAACCACCCATTGTTCATTTGTTAATCTCGTGCCCAAATTTAACCACTGTTGGTTAAAAACGAAAAAAACCCCCTTTTCACTCTTTTCACTCATTTTCGTTGCAAATACCTCTGTTAACCAATTCCAACATCAGGGAACTCTGTTCAACCATTTTCTACCCATTTGCAACTTGAAGACCCTGCCAGCTCCAAATTGAAGTAGCATACCAACAATTTAATCTTCATAAACTTTTGTTGCTACCACAGAACCCTATCTGCACACCTAATCATCATTTTTTCCAGGTATTTTTGAAAGAACCAGAATGACCCTGTAATTAAGCTCTGCATGCTGTTTATATAAGGTTAATTAACTGAATTAATTAAAAAACCTTTCCAAACTAAAGAAACCCACTGTGCATCCGAAGAAACCCTTTCTTGCAGACTATATTCACCCTTCCCACTGTTCCAGAGCTTTTAACCCTATTCCTAAAGCTATAGAAAGAGTAATTCAAATAGAAATAAACCAAATTATGGCTTCCTAGAGCATTCTAAATGAGAAACCCCTGCAAACCCCTCACCTAGACATTGACCACCTCCCATTGGCCGACAGAGATTTCCAAATTAAAGACACATCCACTTCTAGCCATCTATTAAAACTCCACTATTGGAGTAAAGATAAATTCCTTAACCAGAATGATGACATTCACCTATGGGAATCAAATTTTCCCAAATACTTGTTCCCACGGGTATACTTGTTCCCACAGGTATACCTGTTCCCATAAATCATCCATTTCTGCCAAGCTTGCTATATCTCAAGTCAAAGAGCCATAGTCTCTCCTGACCAACAGATTTTATTCACCATTACTGCAGAGTCAATAAATCAAATGCTGCAGGTCCAGCCAAGCCCAAATGAAACCCCATTTTCCATTGAAAACCTACTTGAACTTTACATGAAAGACTGAATTTAGAGGATTGAAATGCTATCTATTGCAATAATGAAAGACTAAAATAGATGCCTAAAACACACAACTCACCTAACTATTTGTTAAGATAACTTGCTTCAAAAGAATTCTAATTTAACACATGTGAAATCCTAACTAACCTAAGCATGAAATCTGATCTAAACAAGCACTTAACTGTTGTGCACATGAATAAGCATAACAACCTTTTTCTTTTTGTATTTTTGTAAAAACATGAATTCTAATCCTTATTGGTTGCATGGTAGGTGGGATAGTTGTGGAGGGCGATGAGTGTGATGGGTCAAATCGCTTGGGAGGAAAGCAGGGGTCTTCTCCTAGATTTCGTGATGCATTTTTCACAAATTGGGCTCAAAATAGGCCACTACAGGTTTTCCCACAAGATGTATACAGGTTGTCCTAGTTCACCTATAGGATCCCCTGTTTTCCTACAAGAACAGGCCGAAAGCTTAAGGAGTAATTTGGAAAGTTTTATGGACCTTAGGGAAGGTGAGTGATGGAAAGAATAAGGCAAGGAAATGGTTGGAACTCACTTAGAACTCAAACCAAAGCTCTATGATGGTTGGATTTTCTCAACAAGCATGGCAAGTTGCCCTTGTAAAATGATAACTCGAATTGAGAACTTAGTGGCCTTTGGTGATCATGGGTGGGTATGGTTTGGATGAGGCTGATGATATGAGGTCTTCTTGCAATATTGAAACTCCTATAACATACACATCATTGTTGGCATTTATCCATAAATCATTTCAAAACAAGAAGGGTTTACAACAATATAAGGAAACAAAATTTACATCATTTATTTTCCAAGTTCATGCATGGAAATGCTTGAAACCTATTATGAAAGCAACATGAAATCTAATACAAAACTTAAGATATCATAAATGACAACTGCAACCTATCTTCTAAAACTGAAAGATGATGACCTAATTAGCAGAAAAACCCTAAATTTCATAAGAAACCATAATTCTGTCTTTTTGGGGTTGAATGGGAGTTCTTCCTCAAACCATGGTCCCTGAAGGGAGGAATGAAATAATATCCACTTGTTATCATCCTTTTTTGAATATTTTCTTGTCTCTCTAATGCTACTATTAAAGCTAGGCACAAATGGACACAAACTAATCAAATTTACCAATATTTGCAATGTAATAACACCAAAATCCATTTAACAAGTAATCTATGAAATAACCTAAGCATACAAGTACAGTAAGAGGAACCTCTACTGCTAGGGTTGGGCCCTAACCCAAGAGCTTCAGCCCTCTCAGTCAACTCAGTGCTAGATCAAGGGAATGCTACTCATTTTCATTAACATATCAAAAAATATATAACAATGTTTGGCCACAATCTTTCAACTCAAAAACTGCTAGCTATTTTGCATAAAAATCCAAATCCTAATGAGGCTCTAGGCCTCTTTATTTATACAACTGAATTTGCCAACAACTTCCTTAAATCTATGGAGGCTTGGCTCCCAATCTTGAGATTAACTGGTTCTTAACTATCACTAGCGTGGCTGCCAATGATCCTCATGACTAGGCTGCCTGCAACTCTGAGTTGATGTGATTTGATTGATGAATCTTCAAGTGAGTGAGGATTTAATGAGAGAGATCCATCTCCTATAATCTCTCCTTCTTGTCTCATTCGAGTTCCTGCACCCTAATTAGCCATAATTTTCTCCCAAAAACTTGCAATGAATGCACATTAGACCACTAGACATAACATCTTACTTTTACTCATCTCATTAAGAAAAATATAATTAAAACATGTAAAGAATTATGAGAAGAGTTGATTTTAGTAAGCTTGGAGGTGTATTAAGGTCCATATATTTTACCAATGATGAGCCTCATCATTTACCTTTTTATGGAAAATAGAGATATGCTTCATCACTCATGCATTGCATGTCATGAGGATGAAGCCCAATATGTAAAGGAAAGCAGTGTGTAGCATTTTTATGATGATTTGATCATATATTTTAACTTTGTATGTAACATCCATTCCTCTATAAGAGAAGGCTCGTAGATGATAGGCATTAGTAACAGAGAGTAATAGATAGACATAGTTAGCTATAGAGAAAGACAGAGATATGAAGTTTTTAAACAATATTGTTATGTTGGAGATTTGATTGAACAATTAAGTTTTGTAATCCTTTCTTTTGAAATAAATGGTATAAGCAATGATTGATGAATTCGATGTGTTTGTAGATTAATTCTGTAAGTTCTTTCAACTTTCCTTGGTAGCTCAGAAAAGGCCCACCGAAGCCATCAAGGCAAGTTTTTATTAAAATTATTGTGAATTTAGTTTGGCTTATGTGTGAAGAGTAACTCAGTGTTATAATTCAATTTCAAAGAATTTGATATGATTTCAGTTTTGATTCTAAGAAACTAATATGTTTGAGAGTGTGTGATATAATTATGAAGTTGTTAGTTTCAGAGTCATAACTCATTGGTTTTATGAATGCAAACTTTATTTCTCAGGTTGTATATTTAATTATTGATTTCTATTTTGAAGAATAGGAAAAGTTAAGATGAGAGATCTCACCATTCACCTGCATGTGTTGTTAAGTGAAGACTCTTATCATACCTAACATTTCTTGTATAAGAATGCATAATTTTCTTCAGAACTAGTTAAATTAGGAATGATTGCTTTGCTTGATATTTGAATGCAATACGTTTATTTTAGTTCAGTGATTGAAATCAATTTCTATAGGAAAACAGAGTTGAATCCATGTTTTTATTTCATGAACCTGTAAATGGATAAACTTATTACCTGAGCAAGAACCTTTAGATTACATGCTTGTTGAGATTTTATTTCTGAGTTTTGTTTTCTGTTTGTGTGAGGAAGTTAGATTGAAACTTGTAAAATGGAGTATTGGTTTTGAATGATTGTTATCTAGGCTATGCTCATCAGACATAGGAACTTATCTGTTATCGACACGTATAGTGTATAATCTCTATTGATTACGGTTCCCTGGTTGATAATTTAATTTGTGGTGATATATCATTCGTATAATTACCCCAACAAACAGCTCTAGTGTCTTCTCTAAGTGGCCATCGACTTCTTCTTATAATCCTCTATTGGGACTCCAACGACCAAGATTAAATCTTAATCGATGGCTAGGATTAACTTGAATTCGATCTATGCGAGTTTCTAGATCATTCATGCCTTGAATTAAGTAATTCTGATTAATTAGTCATATTCCCTAAGTTTAGACGTAGGAAATATTTAAAAACTGACTAATAATCTAATTAAGTCATTTTAGGCAGAATTTCGAGAAACAATTTCTAGGTTTTGGAGATCTCATGTATTCTAGCCTCTCCACAAAATTTTGTGGCTATAATACATCTGATGCTACAAAAAATAACACTCCCTCTTAGCGAGGAATGTGTTCTAGTGCTCTACTGCACATCCTGTAGAAGCACCTTGTCTCTTAATCATCTCCTGTCATGCTACTGATGTCTAGCCATGCTGCTCAACAACCACTTTGCAATTGTGATATGTGTTGCATCTGTGTTTTTGCTAACCCTGTTGAACTGCTGCCAACACTGCAACTCCCTCTCATATGTTGTTGCTACAACTGCAATAACTGCAACTAAGAAGCATCCTAAATACTGAATCAACTGTGATTAGTATGATGCATCTGTCTCCCGAGTCCTAACTGCTACTAGCTTACTGTGATGTCTATTGAAGACTTTGAACTACTGCTGACTCTGCACTGTGCCAACTGCACTATTGCCAATGTTGCACTGCACTCCCCAACATCTAACTGCTACTAGTCTGCAACTGTCACTCTATCATTTGACTACATCAATTGTCACTGATCCATCCTGCTATTGAATATCATGGGATCTTGTAGCAAGGTATTGATCCATGAGGTGGACTCCTCAAGGATGTTGCCCATATGTAGTGCTCTGGGGCTACAACACCAAATCTCCCCACCTCACTCCTGGAGGTATGTGAGCAAACATGGCGAAGTCTTCCTCTAACCTGGAGGACAACCTATCAATCTCGACATGAGCTATCACCCAGCCCTACTTCTCCTCTTTATCGTTGTTCCTAAGAGGACACTAGGTACTATAGTGGCCAAGCTCGACACACCTGAATCACTTGACCTTTGACAAGTCCTTCTTCTTCTTCCTCTGCTCCCCCCTGTACCTAACTAGGACCCTTCGATGCGAGGGCCACATTCTCCTCCTCCTTCACTTCCTTTAATCCGTTACTGCCATTGATGGAGCTCTTCAATAGATCTCATCTCAACTCCTCCTGCTGCAAATCGGCCCACATCCCTTGGCAAGGTATTTATGTCGAAAATACTTTGGACGAATACCTTCCACTCCTCGGAGACACTGTTTAGAGCCAATCACACTAGCTCTGTGGGTTGAGGCACTACCCCAACAATTCAAAACTGGTCTCAGACCTCCTGAATCCTAATGAGGAGAGACTCTATGCCTTCCCCTTGATGCATCTAGATGAACCTCAACCTCTCTTCCAAGTACATCTTCTACTGCTTGGAAGTTCCCTGGTGCAATGTGGAAAGTGTATCCCACATCTCTTTGGTCATTCCCTTGGTCGCTATGTGTGGTACAACATGATCCTGAACACGATCTAGAATCAATCTCTTTTCCCGCACCATCTCCTTTCTATAATCCTTCAGTTGCTCTGCATCCTGGGGTAATACTACCACTGCATCAATATATGGCTTCAGGCCATATTTATCCAGAAGGAAGGACATCCTTGCCTTCCAGATGACATAGTTGGAAGCTCCATCCAACCTATCCTATTCACACAGTCCATCAGTGGCCATCTCAACAAATGTCAAAAATATCCTCTTCCCTTCAGCTCAACTATTGCTAGGCTATTCACACTCCCTTCTAGAGTGAGAAACTCTGCTCACAACATCTACTGATCTGCAAGGGAAATTGAACTTCTCGAGACTAGAAGTTCCCTGAGGAAAATTTTCCCTTAGTGTGTGCTCTTCTTCCACCTGACACTAACTCTGATATAGAAAATTGTTGTAAAACTATTATTTCCAGCTAGAGATCTACTTTGCGAAAATACTGGGTTACCCCCTCTACCTCTAGAATCCCTCGATCTGGAGAGATCAATTTTTTTTGTCCCACACTCAGAAAAATCGAACATCCTTAAGAAACTCAGCCTCTCAGCAATGTGACTGCGTTGCCTCTGGGATTTCGAACTGATGTCCTCATTGAAAAAAGAAACTCCCTCTATCTTCGCTACTAAGATCTCTAGCTGATCATTTGCGCTCCGATACCATGTGAAAATTTGGAAACCCAAATCCTATTGCAGCAACCAGAAATTATTCCCCTAATTGTTATTTTAAATTAACAATTTATTTATTGTTTCCTACAACAAATATTGAGTAAATCACACTAAAACCTAAACAAATAAAATTACAGAAGAATAAACACTGGAAGAAATGCTAGCACACACACATAAATTTACAAAACTATTTTTGGACCAATGTCCCCAGAAAAAACAAAACTTGGGAAAACTAGTGCAACAGTGAGGGTTTATTTTATTATGCAACAGTGAAATATGAGTATATCTATGGATGCCCAACTAGAAATCCAAACAACAAGAAAGTTTGAGCAAATTACTGAAGGGAATTACCCTTCTCCCACAAGCAATGATTGGCTTGACTTTCCCTGTCAAAACTCGACCTCCTGGAGCTCTACGTCAGCCTTTACGCTACTCTGTGTAGCTGGCTAGACCAGTTGCTTCATAATAGGCTTCGATGAAGTCATTTTACCTTTGGATGCTGAGAAAATCATCTCTCTGGCCCTCTCGGACTCCTCGGCCTCTAGAACTGAGAACGATTTTTCTTCTCTCCATATTGAACTGCCTGACTAAAGCAACTGTGTTGCTCCTCAACGTTGCCTCTCTGGAATAATTTGGCTCACTTGTTGCTACCTCCCCGGATCTAGAAAATATTTCCTTCGGATCACTGTCCCTACCTCTCACTCACTACATCGATCTCACTGGCTCTCTTCGCCAACTGACTGATTCTACTCAGGAAATCGATCTGCTCATGAAATCAAATTGTTCAAGTGCCTTCTCCAAGTGCCCATTGGCTTCTTCTTATAATCCTCTGTTGGGACTCCAACGACCAAGATTAAATCTTAATCAATGGCTAGGATTAACTTGAAGACAATCCATGCGAGTTTCTAGATCATTCAAGCCTTGAATTAATTAATTTTGATTAATTATTCATATTCCTAAGTTTAGACTTAGGAAATATTTAAAAACTGGCTAATAATTTAATGAAGTCATTTATAGGCGAAATTTCCAAAAACAATTTATGTGTTTTGGAGATCACATCCGATGCTAGAAAAGCTAACAACCCCACTACATTTGTCCTTTGGTGCAACTCCATCATATAAATCCTTGTTAATTTAATTAATCCCCCCCTCCCCCCCACCACTACATTTGTCCTCTGGTGCAACTCTATCATAGAAACCAACTTGACATCATTTGAATAAGATTGGGAAATTGATTCTTCTATGGTTTTTTCTATCATGCTTCAAGCAATATTCCTTGAATAGTGACACAATCTTGGAAGATTGATAAGAAATGTTGATGTTTGAATTTTTGAAAATAACTCTATTTCTAAGGAGCTAGATTCCCTGAGCAACAGAAATCAGAAGTGAATACAAGTTTTTTGACTTCTCTATCTAATGTAGAAAATAATTCTCCAAGGATGTCTAGTCACTATTTTCCTTTATATTTAGAACCTATAATACCAATTTGCAAATTTCTTTGGCAATCCTACATCAAACAAAAAGATGCTTCACAGTTTCTTCTTGGCTCCTATAGAGACAACATAGGTTTAGTCCAGAGAAGCCTATTTTTAGAGGTTTTCTTAAATTGTTTTGCATGACTAACTAGAAGAAACACTTCAATTTGTTAGGGATGTTCAAACTCCAGATAGTGTTATTCCACCAACAAGAACCTTGGTCAACATAAGAAAGAACTATGGCTTCATATGCAAGTTTTGCACTCACCCTCCTAGAAGAAGTATTTCAACACCATTCAAGTTGATCCTCTGAGGTATCTAAGCTGACACCATTGATATATATCTCCTATATGAAAGAGTTCCATTCTTTGTCTAATTGTCCCTCAAGACCCAAAACTATAGGTGTCATCGATTAATCATTTGAGGAAGGCTCCACTCTTTTAATATTGTTTAGGAAAAAGCCTTTGGAATTTAAGGTCTTGATCATATCCTAAGATAATTTATAACAACAAGCACCACCAATAAAAGGATCCTTGTCGAGAATTACTTGTGAACCATACATTACTTTCCAGGCTATCCAATTGAATAGAAAATGAAAGGAGTCCATGAGGGCTTTCCAAATAATGGAGCTTCTGTTGACAAACTTGGTTGTTACTGATCTTAGTTGTTGGGCATGGAATCCCCGTACAACATGTTTTGGGGCTCAAAGCCCAAGTTTTGAGTGATATTATAGTAAATCTCCCCATATTGCGGGTGTGAAATGTATGTTAGCCCACCCTAAGTTTGAATGTAATGTCGGCTTACCCATGGTCTGCAGACCACGGGATTGTATAAATAGAGTGAGGCTCTAAGTGGTAGAGAGAAAGAATCATAATAATAAAATGGAATGGACAGAATGAGATAGCGAAGCATAGAAGAAGAGTCTAAGTGTGTCTTGGGTCGTAGTGGTAGGAAGAGGCTCTACAGTTGAGTGCGCAGAGGCCTAGTAGAGTCTACAGCTGAGTGCGAAGACCCCTACAGCTGAGTGCGCAGGGCGGAGTTGAGTCTGTAACCAAAGAAAGAGAAGTTTTATCTTAATTCCATGTATTTGTTCTTGGGTTATTATATGTTGATATGAATTGCAATTACATTGTTTATTTACTGCGCGCACTTGTATGAATGATTTATATTTCTAAGTATACTTTACACATAAGCTAAGTTAATCAACTAACGAAGAACTACTAGTAAAGACTGGGATAATAACAACATTTGGCCCCCGAGTGGGTTTGCGCGAAGGTAGCAACACAGGCTATGAGGTACGAATAAGTGCGCGTAGCAATGTACGCACAGGTACGAACCGCGGACCACTTGAACTCATCAGACATCTCTAGGGTGCTGAAACGTGGTTCTAGCACCCTCCCATACTATTTCAGGTGAGACCTCAGTTCATGCTCCATGGACTGTTGCTGAAAGGGCCAGTAGTACCGGGATTTGTTTGGCTAAATCACCTCCGAACCTGGGTTAAGCCCCAACAAGCCAACAAATGGTTTTGTTGCTGGGACCACAATTTGCATAAGAGATGTCTGATGTCGTGTCATTGGAATCCGACAAAGAAAGAAATTGACGGGTGACTTGACAGAAAAATTCATGAGTTCGCAGCACAGGAAAATAGGAATCTGTGAGTATCGAAGGAACAGTGGTTAGAGTGCTACTTATATACGGAAATCCACGAAATTTTCTTTGCATCCTTCCCCTCTAAGTTATATGAGTGGATCGCGAAGTTAGCAAACAGTCAAGGAAGGTGTAGACTCGACAAACTGATTGTGTGGACTCCAGAATTGGTGCGCAGACTAGAAGCGTCGGAAGATAAGCTCGCGCACGTTGTGGACCATTAGCTCAATCGAATTATAGGAGGGTTTATCAGCGAGTTTGCGGTAGACACAGCAGTCAGCTACAGCGAGGCGGAATGAAGCTTCCTCAAAGGACCGTGAGGTAAGTACATTAAATCTTTGAACACTTGGATTAAAATTCTATTGTGTGAAAAACGGGTTATGCGAGTAAATTGATGTTTTGGGCTACGCGAAGTGGGAGGATCTATAGAAATGAAGGTAGCGCAGAGATAGAAACTAGCCCCTTGATTTCACCTCGGTAAGAAAGAGAGGAAGAGCTCACGAGGGCTTCACCAAGGAGTGTGATTAGTCTAATAAGGTAGCAGATCCCACGCATACCACCCCCACCTACACCACCACAAGTTTCACCATCTTCACCCCCATCTTCACCCACACCACATCCGCCACCACCACAATTTAACATGGCAAGTGCGATAAAGTTGCTAGTGTTCAAGGGAGTAGAGAATGAAGACTCGGAACAGTTTTGGTTTGTGATAAAGGCTGTATGGGCAGCGCAAGGAGTCATGGATGAAAATATAAAGAAAGTGACACTGGTCAACACTCTTCAAGATCGTGCATTGACGTGGTATATTAAGCATTCCAATGACAATCTGAACGCAGGGATCGCAGATATTCAAGTTGCGCTAGAAAAATAATTTAACAGGCCAAAATCAGAGACATAGTCGATCATTGGATTTAAAGAAATCACTATGCTTTCAGGTGAGATCCCCTGGGAACTGGATCAAAGATTGAAGAGTAAAATCCGAGAAGCTAATATGACTCTGACAGATGGGCAACACCGCGCATGGTTTGTAGCATCACTAACGCCGCATCTCAGGACCGTGTTGTCACAACAAAAGCTAACCACTCAAGCCGAGGCCTTAGAGATTGCAATGAGGTTGCACGAAACCCCGATACAAGATCCTAACTTGGGAGTTCAATAGATCCACATGCAGCTATAGAACTTGTGCCTTGAAATGCAGAGTTTGAAACAAGACAGGATAACTCACCCAGAAGCGCGCGAGTAGGTATGGTGCATAAAATATAAAGGCCAGGGGCACGATAAGGACCATTGTCCAATTTTCGCGAACTACCTAGCAAGAGGAGGACCAATGCCATTGAGACTAGAGGCACAATTCGGGCCAAGCGCGGCACCTACATTATGGTGCACAATTTGTTAGATAGGAGGAAAGCATGCTACATATAACTATCATCTATTACAGAAGTATACATAGACGTCCCAACAGATGTTCTGTAATTTCTGCAGATCAGTAGGCCATGATGAGCATACCTATAGAAGTTACGAATTGATGATGGATCAGACTACTATCTACAGAGTTTAGATAGAAAGGCAGGCCCTTGATCAAAATGCAGGGATGACGCGCACTAGATTTCAAGGGCACAGACAAGGTCTAGGTGGAATGGGACTAGGGAGGGGTCGCGGACAGCTGATTTGTTACAATTGCGGAGGGCAAGGGCATTATGCCCATGATTGTACAAATACGATGAGGGCATCATGTTTATATTGTACTCAATTTGATCATGAGACAGAGGACTGCCCCACACTGATAGCGAGGTTTCACTTTAAAGTAATACTCCAGCCTCCCCCGACTCAGAATCTGCAAATGATGAGGTCTAAGTCGCGTGAAGAGGACCCAAATGTAAACACCGTGCTCCGAAGCGGTATTACGACATGAGATGGCAAGGGCAAGCAACTCGAAGAAATTTCTTGGGTTCACAAGGCTCCTACAAAGGAACCAGAGTTCGATTTGGAGTGCGCAAAGGAGACATCCATGTAAGCTAAGAAGAGCTTCACAGAGGCCTCCACTTTAGGTTGTAAGGATGTTAAAATTGGAAACTAGGGTCAAACTTCATTTGGGTCATCTTATTCATGGTTGATAATATTTTTATTAGATTCCTCTCATCGAGAGGTGTAGGATTGATCTAAAGATCATCTGATTCCGATAAGTATTCATGGAGATATGAATTTATTTTGATTATGGAATTATTATCAAGCCGACCTACAACTTATGTAGGCTCAAGAAGGCCAAACGTCATGTCTATTCAACCTCTACGTTTTAGTATAAATAGAAGAGGACTTCAAGTCATTTCAACACACACTCTCTACTTGTCTTTGGGTTTTAGTAGGAGGAGAGATCCTAGGGTGATGTCGATGATGATGATGCCGGTGATGCCAATGATGCCAGTGAAGCGGATGATGTCGGTGAAGCCAATGATGCTAGTGAAGTCGATGTTGTCGGTGAAGCCGATGATGCCAGTGAAGCTGATGATGCTGGTGATGTCGATGATGCCGATGCCGGTGAAGCCGACGATGCTGGTGAAGCCGATGATGCCAGTGATGCCGATGATGTCGTTGAAGTCGATGATGTTGGTGAAGCCGATGATGCTGGTGATGCCAATGATGATGATGTCGGTGAAGTCGATGATGCCAGTGAAGCCGATGATGCCAGTGATGCCGATGATGCTGATGTCAGTGATGTCGATGATGCCAGTGATGCTGATGATGATGATGCCAGCTGATGCCGATGATACTAATGCCGATGATGCTGATGCCACTGATCTAGGGTTTGCTACTGCTGATGTAAATTAGATTTATGTACTATTTCTCTCTGCTGAATTATTGAAGATAAAAGAAGATTTGATCAAAGTGTTCCCCATATTGGGGTTTGTCCCTTGCTAGCCGCCACATCTTGTGTCTCTTGTCTTGGCTTGTTTTTTGTTGATCGTTTAATGTTCTATCTGCACTTTACTTATGTACATGTGATTGCTAATCTGTGGATAATAATAAGAAAGATAAGTAAACTGCTCTAAGCATAGAACATACCATAAAATTAACATGGGATCAGAGCTGAGGTGAAGACAATGCCCAAGCAAGAGTGAAAGAGCAATCACCGAAAACAGTTGGGACAAGACAAAAGGATCATGGGTTCAAATTCACCGAGGGTGAAGTGGAAGTAGAGAATATTATTAGAATGGTGCAGTGGAAGTTTCTGATGGCCTACTTAAAGATCACTTCATTGGGAAGTTCAGATCTAAGGGTGTAGGGAATGTTACCCCTCAATTGAATGAAGGTAACTCGATTCATTTACAGAATCTATTTTATGTACCTGATCGCAAGAAGAACCTGGTGTCCATTTCAGCAATGGAATTCAAAGGTTATAAGGTGGCACTCATCAGTGGAAAGGTACGTGTTTGAAAATAGAATTTTTCAAAGATGTTTTTGATTTTAGGGTTGTATCAAGTTGCTGGAAGTCCACTGGGGACCATGTCCATTGACACAACACTGGAGGTCTGTGAGTCAGATGGTGACAGCGATGCCTGAATTCAAAAAGAGCATGAAGGTACATGTCTGAGATGTACAGAAGGAAAATCTTACAAGGGGACCATTCCCCTCATGTAGTAGGTCCATAGGTTTGGAACAACCCGTGGAGTTTGAGATTTATGAACGGGAATCTCATGTATACATGTGGAAGAAATCCCTCTATGGCTTGAAGCAAAACACCCCGGGCGAAGTATGAGAGGATTGATAGCTGTTTGATGAAGGTAAGATTCACTAGGAGTGAAACTGATCCAAACCATTACCCGAAGGTTGTGGATGATAGACCTCTCATACTAGCACCTCATAAGGAAGACCTATTTCTGACAAGTGCAGACCCGCTCATTTGCAGAAGCAAGAGGGAGTTGGATTCTGAATGTGGAATGATAAACTACAAGCCTGTGACTACCTCGAGGATATTAACTTTCAGAAGTTATATGGTAGTGATGTCAGACCAGATTTGGGAAATGCCTCTGATTTTTATAAACTCAATCACGTTGATGTTCTTGGTGAACTCCGAACATATGTTTTGCAGTTAGCATGGTGAGTTCATATTTGGTTGAGCCTCATTGGATTGGTGCCAAGAATCTTCTGAGATATCTTCGGGGCACAATCTCTGATGGATGGAGATACATTGCTGGAAATATGGAAACTGCATGATTATTCGAATGTTGACTGGGCAGGCAGTGTGGAGGATCACTAGAGCACTTCTCAGTGCTGGTTCTCTTTGGATTCTGCTTCGATATCAAGGATGAGCAAGAAGCAGAAATCAGTTGTTATAAGTACCACCGAGACCGGATACATAACTACGATTATGACCTCGTATGAAGTTGCCTAGTTGTGGAAACTCTTCAGTGAGTACACATGATGAATACCATTTTGATTCTCTGTGACAACCAGAGGTGGGATTCGATTATTGAGGAATCTCGTATTCAATAATTGCTCCACCAGATAGACATTAGATACTGCCTTATCTAGGATATGGTAAATCAATGAGCAAGGAGGCTCCATCTCACTGAGATGATGTACAGGTCGCTACACTTTGTCAGAGCCCCAGGGAAAGATCAAATTTGTGATTTTCCCGAATGACTTGGAGTTATTCAGAGACCCTTGTAAAAGGGTCCTGCATGTTGCATACATTGAGCTCTGGGAGTTCTAGGGACTTGTGGTTCTTACTGGAGCAACATACAACCACAGGGTGACTCACCCTCCCCTGGTGGTGCGCACTGGGACAGGATGATTCGCTCTCCTGTGGACAGGATGATTCACTCTCCTGTGAACAAGATGATTCGCTCTCTTGTGGGACATTATGATTCGCTCTCTTGTGGGACAGGATGATTCGCTCTCCTATGGACAAGATGATTCGCTCTCTTGTGGACAAGATGATTCGCTTTCTTGTGGGACAAGATGATTCACTCTCTTGTGGGACAGGATGATTCGCTCTCATGTGGACAGGATGATTCGCTCTCTTGTGGGATAGGATGATTCGCTCTCCTGTGTAGCAAGATGATTAATTCCCATGTGAGGTTTAGATGATGTGTTCTCCATGACGATTGTATAGCAGGATGATTAATTCTCCTATGAGGTCTGGATGATGTGTTCTCCATGACGATTATGTAGCAGGATGATTAATTCTCCTGTGAGGTCTAGATGATGTGTTCTCCATGACGACTATGTAGTAGGATGATTGGTTCTCCTGTGAGGTCTGGATGATGTGTTCTCCATGATGATTGTGTAGCAAGATGATTAGTTCTCCTGTGAAGTCTGGATGATGTGTTCTCCATGACGACTATGTAGTAGGATGATTAGTTCTCCTGTGAGGTCTGGATGATGTGTTCTCCATGACGATTATGTAGCAGGATGATTAGCTCTCCTGTGAGGGCCGGATGATGTGTTCTCCATGGCGATTGTGTTGCAGGATGATTAGTTCTCCTGTGAGGACAGGATTGATTAAGTTCTCCTTTCGAGGCATCCTACCCATGTAGTCTGGGACTCATGGGAAGTACCTCTCATCTGATCAATGAGTAGGGAAATGAGGATAGGGACCATAGTAGTACCGATGGACGCATCACTGTATCTACCGTACTCCCTATGCTAGGATGAACTTCATTGATCTGGGATCAATGATACTGATCTGGGACCAGTGGTAGGAGTTGTACCTATTATGATGCTGACTTTGGGTCGGTTGAGACTGGTCTAGAACTAGTGGTACATACTCTGATACTGACTTCGAGTCGGTTGAGACTGGTCTAGAACTAGTGGTACATACTCTGATACTGACCTCTGGTCAGTGCAGTACTGGTCTGGGACCAGTGAGAGTGGTACATACTCTGAGACTAACCTCTGGTCAGTGCAGTACTGGTCTAGGACCAGTGAGAGTGGTACATACTATGACGCTGAATTCAGGTCAGTTGAGACTGGTCTGGGACTAGTGGTACACTCTCTGAGACAACAGTACTGGTCTGGGACCAGTGGTAGGAGTTGTACCCACTATGACGCTGACTTTGGGTCGGTTGAGACTGGTCTGGGACCAGTGGTACATACTCTGAGACTGACCTCTGGTCAGTGCAGTACTGGTCTGGGACCAGTGAGAGTGGTACATACTATTACGCTGACTTCGGGTTGGTTGAGACTGGTCTGGGACCAGTGGTACGCACTCTGAGACTGACTTTGAGTCGGTAGAGGATGATACTAGTCTGGGACCAGTGGTAGGAGTTGTACTCACTATGACGCTGACTTTGGGTTGGTTGAGACTGGTCTGGGACCAGCGGTACATACTCTAAGACTAACTTTGAGTTAGTATGATACATCTTCGATCATTTCTTCTTCTTCATAATTCAGACAAAAGCATAGCAGAGCAGATCATAGCAGAGCAGTACAGATCAATACAGGGCAGAACAAGACAAAGCAGAACAGGCAGAATAGAGTAGAGCAAGGCAAGGGTCAAGGTGTACAGGGCAGTGCATTTGATGGATGAATAGTAGCGACCGACAGATAGATTGCAGATGAAGTTCTCCCTAGTTGAGAGGGAGTGTTAAAATTGGAAACTAGAGGCAAACTTCATGTGGATCATCTTATTCATGGCTGATAATATTTTTATTAGATTCCTCTCATCACGAGGTGTAGGATTGATCTAAATATCATCTTATTCCGATAAGTATGCATGGAGATATGAATTTATTTTGATTATGGAATTATTATCAAGCCGACCTACAACTTATGTAGGCTCAAGAAGCCCAAACGTCATGTCTATTCAACCTTAACATTTTAGTATAAATAGAAGAGGACTTCAAGTCATTTCAACATACACTTGGATCTCTTCCTCTCTCTACTTGTCTTTGGGTTTTAGTAGGAGGAGAGATCCTAAGGTGATGTCAATGATGATGATGTCGATGAAGCCGATGATGCTGCTGATGTCGATGATGCCAGTGATGCCGATGATGCCGGTGATGTCAATGATGCTGATGTCGGTGAAGCCGATGATGCCGGTGAAGTCGATGATGCCGGTGATGCCGATGATGCCATTGAAGCCGATGGTGCCGGTGAAGCCGATGATGCTGGTGATGCTGGTAAAGCTGATGATGCCGGTGAAGCTGATGATGCTAATGATGATGATGCCGGTGAAGTCAATGATGTCGGTGATGCCGATGATGTTGATGCCAGTGATGCCGATGATGATGATGTCAGCTGATGCCGATGACACTGACGTCGCTGATGCCGATGATGCTGATGCCACTGAACTAGGGTTTGCTACTGCTGATGTAAATTAAATTTATGTACTATTTCTCTCTGTTGAATTATTGAAGATAAAAGAAGATTTGATCAAAGGGTTTCCCCATATTGGGTTTTGTCCTTGGCTAGCCACCACATCTTGTGTCTCTTGTCTTGGCTTGTTTTCTTTTGATCGTTTAATATTCTATCTACACTTTACTTATGTACATGTGATTGATAATATGTGGATAATAATAAGAAATATAAGTAAACTGCTCTAAGCATAGAACATACCATAAAATTAACAAAGGAAAAACTAGAACCGGAGATGGACCCATCAATGCTTACTACTTTTATGGAGAAATGCATGAAGTTGCTGCGTGTCAGCAAGGCTGTAAAGGGACTACAGGAACTAATCACTATGTACGCTAGGTCAGGAGAACCGCATGTAGTCTGGAAGCTCGGGAAGCACACAACGCGAACAGGAAGGGAGATGAGATCGACTGCGTAAATCGGGGAGTATGAAATGGATCAAGTGAATCTGGATTTAGGATCAGACACGAACGTACTACCAAAGAGGACATGGGAGTGCATGGGCAGGGCCGCGTTGCAATGGTCCCCTATTCAATTGCGAATGGCGAACCAACAGAAGATCCTACCAATGGGAAGATTGTATGGGATAACAGTAGACATTGAAGGTGCGAGAACGCTTGCAAATTTCGAAGTGATAGAGATTGTCGATGACAACAATCCCTATCCTATGCTACTGGGAATAGATTGGGCCACTGATATGAACAGAGTAATAAATCTGAAGAAGCGCAAAATGATTTTTGAGAAAAAATCACTATGCGTAGTGGTACCTTTAGACCCTGCGGAAGGATCGCACTACACAGAGCCAATGTGCGACGACGAGAGCGACGATGAACTAGACTATATCTACAAGATAACCACTCAGGAATAGGATTGGGTGAATCCTACAGCTGATGGCAGGATTTTGTGGGAGTGCGAAAGCTCCTACACATCGGATTCGGATGAGGAAATAGAACGATGGAAAAACCAGTTACATGAGGTAACCACGCTCAATTGCAACATGATGGTAAGATCACTGCACTGCGTGACAATGGAGGTAAGGGATCTACCTATGTATGATGGGTTGAGAGTGGTGGATGAATTCCTGAACAAATTTGAGAGAGAAGTTCCAGAATAACATCGTTTTGACGCTCTGAGATGGGCACTATGCGCTACGCCCGCAAGGGGGTGGGGTACGCATCAACAAAGCTTTGAGAACTGGCGCGACTGTAGAAGAATGATGGTTATATGGTTTGGAAAGCCTCAGTTGTGGATGGGAGTCAGGCATGATGGACGAAGCAGCCTGCATTCCCACCTCTCTAGATGGGTACAGGCGTATGGTACGCAACCTGCACGAACGCACACCGTCCTCACGATATGAAACAGGAACAACAAGCAGGAGTAAGCGAGATGAGGGTGCAATCGACAAAGTATGATAATACCAAGCGCGCCGAAGATCATACACGGGGAAGCCTTTAACAAGGTGTGCGAAGTGCTGAACACGGTCCACTATGAGAGACACACTGACTAGGACCTGCACGTACCAGCGGTTCTATGGGCTTATAGGACCATGTGCAAAACCTTGACCACAAAAGCACTTCCAAAGTTGAAATATGAAGCAGGGTTTGTGATCCCTATGGAGCATGCGAAGCCTAGTTCGCACATAGCAGCACCCGTAGATATGACGGTTAGTGGAGCCTGGAATGAAGGAATTACATAGCCGCAAGAAATAGAACACATAAGACTCGAGGAAGACATCCGACAGGGAAACCTTAGACTTTGCGAACTAGAGAAAGACTGGGCACAGCTGAGGGAGAAAAGTGCTTCAATGGACGCAGAGGTCAAGAAGCTAGAAGACGAAATAAAGCAAGCATTCCTTGTCGAAAAACCGAGGGTGGTAAGGCAAGGTGCGTACGATCATATTGACAAGTTGGAGAACTATTGTCGTAAACTATCTAGCCTACTACCTTGGCTTGGACCGCATATCGCCAAACGTAGTGACCAGGATAGCGCGTTGCAAGTAGTAAAGAGTGTGAGGCCAACCCCAACTAGGGAAGGTGGGGATTCTCTGTGAACCATGGTGGAGGATCAGATGGAGGCCCACATGGGTGGTGCGACCACCTAACTGGCCGCAGGAAGGACAGTCTTAGCGCTTCCAGCAGTTGAAAGGAAGCACGGGACTATAAACTATTCTGCCTAGAAACTGCACGATATTGGGGATGCATGCAGGAGCAGAGTGTCACAGGGTTCGTGACCGTGTACGAAGGGCTGTGTGGCCACGCGGGTTGGCTGGAAAGTGACCATTTGTGTCACTATTCATGATGGGATGCTCGAGTTAAGGTCAAATGGAGCGGGCATCAGGCATTTAAGACACGATTTATGGGTAAGATTTGGGAAAATCTGCTGCCAAGAAAGTATTGATGGCCCAAAAGTGGGGGGAACGGTCGAATTTGAATTCAAAATGTGCTATAAAACACAAAGGGCTGGCCAGTGAACAACACTTGGTAATTTGAGAATTAAGCGCTTGAGCAAAGCACTGAGCATTGAGAGTCAAGCGATAATTGAGCCCCTAAGTCCGCGAGTGACAAAATACAACCGAGATATGATGACAACTACTAGGGATGGTTTGGGAATTGACGAGGAAACCACCGGCGAGGGCGTGCAGACCCCCATGGTGGAGGATGTTCCAGAAGGTGCCGGGGTTTTGACAGAAATCCCCAAATCACCGCGAACGTCGAGGCCCAAGTAAGATAAATAGGCAATGGGTGCAGTACGCATGTCCCCGAGGAATCCGTGGCAGAACAAACTATCCATAGAAGAGAAGGGGAAAGCAGTCACAACAGAAACTAATGAGGAAGAAGAAGACTTGTAGGCCCTAATCGCCGCAGCCGAGGATGAATAAGACGTGGAGGACGGTATCCAACCATTGCGCTGTGCAACAAAACTGCCAACATATGTCCCTCTGCAGAAAGGGAAAACCAAAGTGTCGAAGGACCTGGACGAAACAAAAAGCTCCCTCCAAACCCCCGATGGTATTGTATTTGAAGGCACACACCTAGGCCGCGTGCCAACCATGAAATTTGAAGACTGAGACCTCGCTAATTGCGAGAAGTTCCTGTACCTAGAGACCGTGAATCTGATGAAGCAAAATATTGAGGGGGTGGTCATAAAATTAGAGCCATGAAAATGGATGCACGGTGTGGAAAAGGCCGAGTTGCTGTACTTATTATGGACACCACATTTCCACCGCGCGCCCATCACCATTTTCGTCATCAGGCAGCTGCTCTGCCTGGTGCATGATGGGTATCTATGGCTGGAGGAGCCTAATGCCATCATGATAGACCTCATTCATCGTATTTCTTGGCTCCCATGTAAAGGAAAGGACCCTTACGACTATAGCCGGAAAAGGTAGCGATTTGGCTCTTGCAAAAGCCATGAAGGCGAAATATAAGCTAGAGAAGAAGAAGAGGGGCTACGTCATCTCCAACATCAAGGACAGAGGGGTGCACGTAGCGACCCAACTCCTAGCCAGCAAAATTATGATAAAGTGTCGCACTGATGACGGACCAGCACCGGTGGTCGTGCTAGCCGAGCAATGCACGGAGGGGGTCTAGTTCAACTGATCCAAATTCCTCTACGAGGAGTTTTTGACAAACTGTCGCGAAGCCCAGGAGCAGGATAAAACCTTCTACTACGTGTGGTTGCTATTATCCATATTTCTAGTAGCAGGAGAAATTACAGAGGACAATCAATTCCCTAACATTGACAAAGAGTTACCAGAGGCCGCGAAGTACACTTCGCTCTGGGCCACCAAGGACATGAAACAGATTTGTGACACCAAAATTTTCTGGGTGCTCATGGAGGCAAGCATCTGAATGTGGATCAATTAGATGTCGCACCTGTCACCTACGGTGTACAATAGTCTGCAGAGTTTTGCAGACTTCAAAGCTAATATGCACAACATTTATATTAGGGCACGAAAGGATCCAGTGAAGCAGTGGACGAAGCTACTATTTGTAGCCACTGACGACATGATTTTTACTGTCTTGGAGACATGGCCTCCCAAATTGCGCACCTTAGACCTAGCAGAACTAGGGAAGGTGGTAGCCCAGAAGAAAAAGGACGATGCTAAGTTGTGCATCACTCAATTGGCAGAGAAAAAATGGAACGAAAAAGCAGCAACTGAGGTAAGGGCAGTACGAGAAGTGGCATAGAAATCCGTGGAGCAGAAGAAGGCAGAAGAGGCAGCAAAAACATAGGTAGATGAGGACCAAGAAACATCCTCAGGGCAGAAGGCGGAGGAAACATAAATAGTAGAAGGGAGCACAGACCTAGGGGCTGTGTCCACACAGCTAAAGTGCCCGCACATTGCAGAGAGATCAGGCCCAAGGAAGAAGGTCAAGGCCTCGAAGTTGGCCATTGACCCGATCACCTTAACCGAAGGAGATCTCTATGACATCGGCAAAATGGTCCGCGATGTCACAAGTGAAGCACTTCAGGAATTCATGCATGAGCATCAGACTGTGTTGGGGGCCCTCAGGGCACAACTGCAGAAGTTACAGGTGCGGCCCCCTTAGGAAGGTACCCTGTCAACACACACCGCAACATGAACTTCAGCAGCAGAGCAGATGTTGCACGCAAGGATGGAAAGTACAATAGTGTTTCCAAAGGGAGCTCTAATGTCATCAAATGCGATGGATTGATTGTCGATTAGCATGATGAAAGGCCTTGGCCTTAATCTGGTTGCCCTTCCGCAAGAAGCATTGTATCTGCTACAAGATGGGATAACAAAGAAGATGCGCGCTAGGGAGGGTTGCGCGATCCAAGTTCTTAGTGAGCAGAAAATAAACATAGAACAACTCAGCTTGCAGCGCGATGAATTGGTGTTGCAGAATCAACGGTTGGTGCAGATGGTAGATGACGCTTGCTGACATGTCTCGGAGTTGACCATCACAGCAGATCTACCGGTAGAAGTGCGGATCCACGATTTGGCAACTGGATTCTGTGAGGCTAGAGAAGAGACAACAAAGTTTCAGCTAGAGATGAATCTTCAGATCGCCGAGCTACAGTTGAAGGCACAACCTTCCACTCCCTCGGAAGTTAGAGAATAGTGCACTAGCACTATCACAGCAGGGTTGAGAGAAATTGAAGGTGCAGTGCGAGACTATACCGACATGTTGGAGCAAGCACTTGAGGACCTCACGACTTTGTAGGAGGACCCCAACATCCAACGCCTAGAGACAGAGGCGCGAGAACTCCAACAGCAGTACGACAGTGTCTGAGGAGCTGCGCAGATAGTAGTCCTCACTCAATGACTTGCGAGGATGCAGCAAGCTAAGGCATTGAAGGAGCAGGTGGACGCAGCGCCACATAAGCGGGTAGTTCTCAAAGCGCGCATTCAACCATGGACTGACGAGGCTTTCATGATCACGACGAATATTGAAGGGAAGCTCACGCACATACGGGGGATGCATGCACAGATGTAGGGAAGCGTGCCACCCACAAAGGTCTCAGAAGAATGGACGCAGCAGATTCAGCAAGCAGTAGCTCAGTGCGCTGCTAACATCAGTACCATTCGAGAATAGTTTGAGGGACTCCGCACCAAGATCGCCGTGCCAATAGAGTGACTCGAGGGTGAGTCATGATGTTTGTGTTGGGGGCATGTTGGGCATGGAATCCCCCCACAACATGTTTTGGGGCTCAAAGCCCAAGTTTTGAGTGGTATTATTGTAAAGCTCCACGTATTGCGTGCGTGAAATGTATGTTAGAGTCATAGGGTTGTCCGCCCTAAGTATGAATGTAATGTCGTATAAATAGAGCGAGGCTCTAAGTGGTAGAGAGAAAGAATCATAATAATAGAATGGAATGGACAGAATGAGATAGAGAAGCATAGAAGAAGAGTCTAAGTGTGTCTTGGGTCGTAGTAGTAGGAAGAGGCTCTGTAGCTGAGTGCGCAGAGGCCTAGTAGAGTTCGCAGCTAAGTGCACGGAACCTTGCAGCTAAGTGCGCAAGGTAGAGTCGAGTCTATAACCAAAGAAAAAGAATAATAAAGAGAAGTTTTATCTTAATTTCGTGTATCTGTTCCTGGGTTATTATCTATTGATATGAATTGCAATTACACTGTTTATTTACTATGCGCACTTGTATGAATGATTTATATTTCTAAGTATACTTTACACATGAGCTAAGTTAATCAAGTAACATAGAACTACTAGTAAAGACTGGGATAATAACAACGTTCAGCCCTCGAGTAGGGTTGCGCGAAGGCAGCAGCACAGGCTACGAGGTATGGATAAGTGCGCGTAGCAACGTACGCGTAGGGATGAACCACAAACCACTTGAACTCATTAGACATCTTTAGGGTGCGGAAACCTGGTTCTAGCACCCTCCCATACTACCTCGGGTGAGACCTCAGTCCACGCTCCGTGGACTGTTGCCAAAAGGGACAGTTGATTCAGATTTAAACAGGAACACAACAAATTACAGAGATAACCATAAACACAAAGTTGCAGCAGAAATAATACTTCATTTCATTAATGTAAAATATTTAGATATGGTTACAAACAGAAAATTGAAATAAGCAGCTAGGGCAATGTTAGCTTATCTCTGAGAAGAGATGTGGTGGCTACTTGCCTCTGAACTGTGTTACAATGAGGCTAGAAGGCCTATTTATTGTTGAGAAACAATGTAAAACCCTTAACATCCCAAAATCTAACCCTAGAAGATGAAACGCCAAATTGTGGGCCCCGTTTGGGTAAATTGGTACATCAATTTCCCGAGGTCGCAACTTTGGCATACGATCTCCATTTGACGTGTACAATAGCTCATTAGAAAGGTCTATCCGAGCACTACAACTTTGGGAGAGAAACATGTGGACCCATGTTGCTCCCATATTTCCCCAAAAACGTCGTTTAGGGCCTCAAAACGGCTCCGGAACTTCAAGACCCGAAAAACTGCTAAAAATAGTAAAGTGTGCTACAATTTAGGAAACTGAAAAACTGAAAGAGACAATTGTGGGGGTCCAAATGGGATAGGTGGGTGGCCACCAAAATCCACTTGGATCATTCCTCCCCACCTTAGGAAGCAATTTTCCCCATTGCATTGAGTTTCTCCCTGAGATGAGGAAGCTTTTGCTGAGCTGGGTCTCTGGTGAGCTGTTCTGCAATCTCTGATGTGTCCAGAAATGGTGGGAAGCATGGTTGGTGATGGTCCACATTGAACACTTGGTGCAAGCAAAGGATGGAGGAATGTTGTGCTCCAAAGCATTATTTCCCACAGCCTTGGTAATGGTGTAAGGACCATGTCGGTGTGGTCAGAGCTTCTGATGGACTCTTATAAGGCGTTCTTTCTGCAAATGCAACCAGACTTTATTGCCCACCTGAAGCATGTGTGGTACCCTTGTAGGTGAGGAGAAGTTGTTCCTATGTTCTGTCATGACCGTATCCCTTTGCTGCTACTCCGTGGAGGAATCCTTCACGGGTGTCATGGATGTGGTGATGATCTTCCCCTTTCTTTGGGAGCGAACCAGACAAATGAATTTCCTAGTCTGGGAGATGAGCTTGCTGCCTTTCTTAGCAGTGATCAAAGAGGTGGTGGTAGGTGGGGCTACCTCTGGTATCCTGTATAATGAATTATACAAATAAATAATGACAACACGAGGCCTTGACTCATACACAACATGTCGCCTCCACAAGTATGGCTGGCCTAATAATACATCACAAACATCGAGAGGTGTAACATCACACAATACCTGGTCTGTGAAGGGCTTGATGCTGTAGGGAAGGCAACACTGTTGGCGAACTTTGAGATCTCATCCTTCGTGAAGCCACCTGATACTGTACGGCTACGGGTGTGGTGTAGTCGGTAGGCCCAACCGCTTCACGACCTCTACTGAAATGAGGTTCTTTTGGCTGCCACTATCGACAATGAATTTCAACGGCGAACCCTTCACCCACATCTGTGAGTGGAAAAGACGCTCCCCCTCCTCTAGATCTTCGGGTTCAAATTGCCTTTGAGCAACAAGATGTGATTGGTGTTCCGCATCTGGTAAATGTTCTTGAGTGTAGTCCATATCTCACTGGACGATTTACAGTCTCTAATATGTGGGATAATATTGTCTTTAACATGCATATTAAATAAGACTTTTGCCTTATTCTCCCTTTTATCCCAATCTTGTATTAGTGTTTTCGTACCACCTGCTGAAATGGTTGGCTTCTGCTCATCACCATTGATGATCGACCATGCGCTCGATCCCTCAAGAAACGTTTGTAGCTTGAATTTCCAATTGGTATAATTGGTATCATTGAGTTTCTTAGTCTCGTTGAGATAAAATTCTGTGAAATTGTTCATTTTCAACTCATCAGATTCCAAATCCCACGATCTTTAGTCGATTCTAACCAAGTGAACAATTACAAACTAAAAAAAAAAACAATCTCACAACATACCAAAACCTTTGAAATGATCACAGATCTGTCTAATATGCCACCAATCCACCCAATCTGCCTCTGATTTGGTCGATATGCCACTAATCTACCACGATCTCTGTGTTTGCAACTCAAATCTACCACCAAATTGGAAAAATCTCAAGCTGAGAACCATAAAAAACACGCCATCACCCTTTCTGCATGAAAAAACGCGATTTATGGGGGCCATGAAGAAATTCTCTCTAAGTAAAGGTTACATCATCACGGGTTTGACCTTCATATCCGCGACGATCATCGCTTTTGTTAGGCTGAAAAACGTGATGACCACTTTGTGCTCAGCGAGAGGTATGTTGAGACCTGTGAGAAAAATAAATTTATCCTGTGAGTAAGGTATGTCACTCCCGACCACCTAGACTCCGAAAATGTGAGCACTGAGGCTCCTCTATTGCCATTGGGGCATTGTAGCCACGAAGGCTATGTAGCCACTAGGGCTCTAATGTAACCAATAAGGCTCTGTAGGTAACTCATGCTCACCAAATCTGAGTCTGATACCATGTTAGAAAAACTAGAAAGAAAAGAAATGAATTAAATTAACCAACAACTCACAGGTGAGAAAACTGCACCTGGAGGCTGCACAAACTAGAGCGTATACTCTCATATTCAATTAATCAAAGACGAGACAATAAATACATCTCAAAAGAATAGGGAGGCGAGAACAAACTCCTACAACCTAGGACCTAATCCTAACTTAAGGAGTTACGTTACAACCATGTAACCCTTTCCCCATTAATACAATATAATATTAATTATTTTCAACTAAAAAGACATTATACAATGTCATCTTCATTGATTTGTGAGTAGCTAGATTTACCATTTTGTTAATAGCATGGTTTCCCCTTCAACATTTGAAGATGATTACAATGATGATGTTACCATCCATTGAGATTAACATTGGTCTATCAAACCTTAAGAAATAAAATTAATTATTATGCTTTATTATGTTGTTTCTAATCTCTCATAGTTTGAGATCAAGGTGATCAATGTCACTTTGTTTTTTTATCCATTAACATATTATATAATTAGTGGTATTGTAAATGATTTGAATTTAGATTAATCTCTATATAGGTTGTGCACTTTGAAATAAAATGTTTTTCATCTTCTACCTAGTTAGAATTGAAAACTTTACAAATTCTTTCTTCTCACGTAATTTAGGTCTTGCCCAATTTTATTTCACTATGAATCTCATGTGAGTTTGTTCTTATTTTTTCAATATTTATTTTCTTCCTTCAGGTTCACAACTATAGAGAGATAGTTTATGTCTATCAATTAGGGTTAATAGCCTTTTTGTAGTAAACTATTTTTTCTAATTTTTAAATTCAATGTATCCCCATAGGTCTTCTTTAAAGCTAGTTACAACTAAAATATTAATGTTGTTGATAGTCTGAAGGGCACATGCTTCTCTATAACTACCCCAAAATATCGAAGCTGGAAAGTATCATCTCAAGTCCACCTTCTCTTTTGTCTTGAGTGATGTTTAATAGAGTTTAAGCTACTTTAGGAAGCCTCTCTTTTTTAGTGTTGTTGATATTTTGAAGGGTATGCTTATCTACTACCCACCAATACCAAAGTTAGAAAGTAGCATCTTGAGTCCACCCTCTCTTTAGTCTCAAGTGAGTTTTACTAGAGTTTAAGCTACTTTAGAAAGCCTCTCTTTCTTCAATTAATACAACTCGTGCAATAATCACTTTATCATAGTATTATTCTCCAAAGCTGGAAATTGTGCCTCTAAAAGAAGGATAGGGTAGGGTATTGTTGATGCCTCTAAAATCGTAGCACCAACATTGGGGGATAACCACCCAATCCAAACCTTAGTGCACTCCTTTTCCGTTTGGTATGGTGGCTCCGACTGGATATTATGGGACCAGTTTCCCAATAAGGTATGATTTTATGAATGGGTATTTTAAATTTATAAAAACATGATAGGTGGTTTAATATATAAGCTCTAAAATATACAGATATATCTATATAACCTGGGTGATCTCATAATAATGCGATTCTTGATGATTCCTAGCAGACAAATGATAATATATATTATTCACTTATCTACGGAAATATGCATTTAAATGATGATTACTTTGAATAAGAAATTAAACAAAGTAATGTGAAAACATATCACATAACATACTAATATTTATCATTGACATATGTGTACAATATAACAATTCTAGATCATTCAAAAGTGAAATAATACAAAGTTGTTTGGAACATGAGAATATATCAACAATAATAAATCAATGGAATGCTAATTACATAAAACAAGACAAAAAGAACAATGATAGAAGTACCATATGCATTTGAGTTTCGTTATGCAAGTAACAATCTGGTTCAATCTTCTTATTCTGAAAACTCCAAGAAGATACAAAAATGCGAGTCTTTATGAAGCTCTTTCACAACAAGTTCGAACCTCGATCCACGGCTTATAAAAATAAATTAAGAAGTGCAGAAGTGCAAACTTCTCAAGTCTAGTTTTATACAAATTGAGGACCCCTTCTAAAATAACATGAAAGGGTCTTTATAGTAAAATTAAAAACAAACTGTCCATAAAAATTTCTGAGATTTGTTGGAACTGCGTTCATCAAATATGGGATTTGAATTTCAAAAATAGAATCATGATAACCTTTGAAGAGATTCATCGCATCTATGCTTTCTCTTGTATCTTCAACTGACAAATCGAGAGCATGGTTTGGATTTCTGGAGGATGACTCATCCTGGAGTGTAATTGTCCTGTGTATGTCGCATCTGAGAACTCGGGCATCATGCGATCAATGACATCAACAAGGAAATTGATAGTCATCTGTTGGCTGTGTGGGTGACCACAAAGGACCAATGCGCATCCCAGTTAAGACTCTGTACTATGTTGAGCTGCTCCTCCTTGGTGTCCAAATCTTGCTTCTATTGCTTCTCTAAAAATTTTGCCTTTGGAAGATTTCCTGGGGAACAATCGGAAATTAAATTGGCACCATATAAGTTATCATTCACTAGCTCAATATCATTATTCATTATAGCCCTGGCCCTGGAGGTAGCTCTTTCTGCTTTTATCAACTGTGTTTCCCATTCTAAAAACAATAACTCTTTATGATACTCTTCAATTTTAGGTAATTTAGCAGCTCTTCCATCTTTTGTGCTTTGCCAGGAGAGATAATTTGTGACTTTATCATCCGCATCTTCAAATTATAACCTGGTGTTGACTACTTGTTTAATCAGTGATGTCGTTGTGATGCATAATGGATCAAAAAGATATATTTTCTAGCAGAGTAGATTCAGCTATTGAGATAAAGCCTTATTTGCCTCTAAGGCTTCCTTTTTAAACTATTCAACCTTGGGATAATCTTTGAATTGTTCTATAGAGAGTTGTAACTGTGTGATTTTCTCTTCCTTAGATTTAATCTCTTGCTGATGTGTCAATTTAAGCTGCTCGAGCTCTTGAGACAGCTGTTGTTGTCTTTGAATGGCCTGCTGGTCAATTTTCTGCTTTTCTAGGTTTAATTGTTCTTCAAGCTACTCATTCTTTTGTTTCTCTATTGTTAATTGTTCCTCAAGCCGATTAATCTTTTAATGCTCTACTGTCGACTGTTCTTCAAGCTAATTAACCTTTTGATCCTTTTCTTTGATCAATTGATTAACTTTAGTTGCCTTATCAACTGTAGCAGTTGTGTATGCCCCTAAAAACTGAGATAACTTAGTCAAGTCCTCAGAAGGATTGACCTCTAGATATTTCCATATGACATTCATAAATTCAAATTGAGGAGCTTTGGATGATGTTTGGTCTATTTTCCTCTTTTTCCTCTACCTCTTGACTACAACCCTGTGTTTTGGGTTGTAAAACACATCCAAGGGTGGAATTTCCTCAATGTTCAATGTAATCTCTCCTGAAGGATTTTCAGGGATTATTTCTATCTCTTTTTTAGTTGTGTCTTTGCTGGGTGTCTCTTCAATCACAATATCAAGAATAATGGGCTGTTGTGTTCCGGGAGACGCTGATGTGATAATGTTTTGAGGATCATTCTGACTTTTGATCTGTTGATCAAATTGCTCCCATTCTTTAATCAATATGGGATCAATGTGAACATCAGTGTTTAGTTGTTCACTGGCCTTATCACTTGTTTCAACTTCTCCAGAAATCTCTTCTATAACGTGCTCTCTGTTTTGTTTTGCTTGCTAAATGATTGGTTTAGTACTTAATAAATCCAGAGGTACTGTTAGTAACCTCTGTGTTCTGTATTCAATGAATTTGTCCATTTTCTCAGCACCCAATTTGAATTTTTCCAGATGAATTACTGTTGAGAATAAATCTGTTGAAGCAAATAAGTCATCAAACTCATCTTTCTCATGCAAGAATTTATTAACTTTCATTTGAGTGGTGAAATTGAAAGCAACCTTATTTGGGTCATATTGTCTTTTAGGGATAACAGCTAGACTCAAATCCTTTGTCTTGTCTGCTTCTTTCTCGGCATGTTTAAAATCATGCAATGAGTAGGTGTCGTAGCGAAGAGGAAAGGGAGGCCACAACTGTTTCTTGGAGTCTTTAAGATTTCTAGACATCCCTTTTTCCACTATCTAGTAAGCTACTTCCCTAGCTAATAGCTTATCTGGAATGTAAAGTGGAAGGACATGAGGATCTGTAATGCTGCCAAAAACCATAATATAGGTGAACCTCTCTTCCCCGAACCAACTTCTAATTGAGGTTAAATCAATGCTAGCCTCATCAGACAGCCGAGGAGTAGGTTTATTAAAGATAGCTTGATGGACGAGTAAAATGAAACCATGGAAAATCCTATATAAATTATTCTTGTATTCAAACTTTCATAAGTATTTATGGTAAATATGAATGGGGGTTGGATCCTGAATAGTCCATTTCCAACCTAGGATGAGAAAGTCGGAATTAAAACAAATTGTGTCAACTATGTAAGCACTCATATAGAATGGGGGCACAACTCGAGTAGTGACAAATCTGTTCTTTCTATAATTCAGTATTTGACTAGCCATTTTATCTGATAGGATAGTTTCCCAATCCATGACAAAGGAGTTTATCGCTGCTTCTATTAATGGAACCATCTCAATAGAAAATCTAGCAAAATTGAGGCATCCAAAGACTCTACACATCATAGCAGCAGCATAACAATATGGAGATGCTAAGGAGTCCACGGAATACATACCAGATGATTCATGTTTGTGCTTATTAGGAAAGTGTCTCCATTGCTTGATAGGATCTAATTCAATCTGATTCTCCTTGGCAAAAGCTTCTAGGAATGATTTGTTGTAGTGTCACTAGAGATCCAACAAGTGATACACTCTCTTGACGTCTTCAGGTTTGAAGGATCGGAACATCCTTCCATCAGCTGTGAAGCAAGATCTGTCCATTATGTTAATGCTCTTGATTACCCATATTACCATATCATTATATGGTAAAATATTTGCATGAGCCACTATTCGATGGAGGAAAGAGCCAGCCAAATCATTGAGCGTGTTTTCTGATTCATCAGTTCCATCAGCTGTTGCTTCTTCTTCTATCTCCTTCGGATTTTCCTTTTCAAGTAAAGCATATATGCCTTCCCATGAGATCTTACCAAAGCCTTGAAAGGTAGTATCTGAGATTAACACCAATTTTCCTTTTCCTTATTCCACTGTAAGGGGAGCCTTTGTCTTTTGAGCTTCCTTAGACATCTTGATTGACAACGTGATTCTGGATTTACACTGCAAAATGAGAAAGAGAAGGGTGATAGGCGAAAAACTTTGAGAGCAGCCAATACAACTAATTACAGACTAAAATCAGTGGATGCGCATTAGATGCAAAAGATCTTGTATAGTACATAGTCACAAAGGATGAAATCCTTAAAGGATTGTAACCATAACTGCCTCTTAATGCTTTACCATAACCTCATGATGTGAAACTTTAATGCTGAATTAATATATATCTCATTGCAAGTTTTCCAACGGTCCTTTTAGAATAGGTGCCATAACTCTACGATTTTGCGATTAGCGATTGTATTATTTTAATATTTGTAGAGCCATCGCATATCGCAAATCGGGAGTTACGAGCGCTATGTTCGAAAGAATTCTTTGTATTGTTGCGATTGCGATGAGTGATGAGCTAGCACGTAGAGTTGGTTGATTCCTTTCAAACTTGGCAAATCATGTTTTTTCTTCGTAAATTATGTTTTCCTTTATAATTGATTTAACATTATATCGCGAGTCTTCATAGTATATGTTACTTTCTTCTATTAGGAGTGCGATATGCGATATGCGATCGCGATAGTTATATCGCATCGCAAAGTTTCAACGGAGTGGTTTCAATGTTTTCCTATGGATTGGCGATATGCGATATGCGATAGCCTTATCGCATCACAAGGTTTCAATGGAGTGCCCTAACTTATTCCTTAGGATATCCGATATGCGAAATGCGATAGTCATATCACATAGTATGTTTATAAATGGATCATTTCAATTTAAAACTTTGCGATGAGGAATTTGCGATGACTTTGATCGCATCGCAACTTTTCAAATGGATGTTCATTGGTCTTAAGCATTTGCGATTTGTGATGAGCAGTTCCAAACACTCATAAAGCAACTTTTATATGAAAAGTATGAAAAATCTATTTTTACTCAAAAGGTTTTATTGCTTTTCATATCCTAAAGGGGACCTATTTCTTATTTAGCATCTTTAGACTAAGATTAAAAATTTGAAATGGGGGGGTTTGTTGTATATCACAACAGGTATATAAATTTTAATTTTAAGAATGTGTATTATAAAATGCTCTTGGATTTTCTTGACTTGCCTCCAAGTCTCCTAATAAATACTATAAACCAAAAATTCACAACTATATAGAATCATAGGGATAACAAGAATGTAAAAAAGCAACTTCCTTATTTCCCTAACCCAAAACTTGGCTTCTCTACAACTAACCTAGACCCATCTTAACTATGGATCTACCAAGTGTCGAGATGGATCAAATCTCTTTTCAATCTAAAAGAGATTTTCATCTGAAGATATTTGATCCCTCTCTGTACTTGGTATATATGCAGTTAAGATGGATTGAGGTTGGTATTATATAAATTTCACATCTCTATATATAAAGAATTCTCATTTTTCATTTTATTAAAACCTTGATTTAATCTCTATGGAATATCTACTGGATAGTAGTAGTGAGGGTAGAGGGTTTAGATATATCTCAAAAGTATAACCTTTTTTATTTTATATTTAATTAAAAAAAATGGTATAAAGTTAAATTAAAATAAAATATTTATAAAATATTTTTACTGTGAAATAAGTTATGGTTTTTGGGCATGTGGTATTGATAATCCATGGTATTGTAACAAAACATATTTACAAGTTCATAATATCCATGGTAAAGTGGTAGTGAATATCAATGGTTAATAATATTATTATATGTTTTAAGTTTTTATGTGATTATTAATTAACTTTAAATATGGTTACAAAGTCATTATTAGTCCTGTAAGCATGATTCTAGCAATCAATTTGTAGGTTGACCATTATTATTTTAGTGTTGACCAATGCGGTTTAAAATGTTTAACTTTGAAAAGCAAACACTTGTTTTTCAATATTGTTAAAATCTATTTTTCAAACATTTGATTAGACCCTAAATCGAAGGTCTTATTCTAGTATTTGCATAATATAATGCCACATGGATAATTGCATCACTTTTTACACTATAATTTATGGATATGGTTCCAATATTCATGCATGATTTTTAATGCAAAAAAATACTTGAAAATATCTAATATTCACTTAAATAACATATTTACCATCAGTTACCTCCCACCATAATGTAAATAAATATAATTCCAGACCTGATATTTAAAAATGTTAAAATATAGACATACTTACTTACATTACACCTACACATATCTCATATTTTGGGTTGTAGAGCGCCTCTCGGCACAATTATTTTCAAGATCATAAAAAGGTTTTCAACATACACTAATATTTTTTTTTTCCACATTATAGATATAGTTTAGCTTATGATAGATTTCAATATATTTATATGAGAGTCTTCTTCCAAGTTGTGGTTATCATAGACAAATTTGGGGTAAGTTACATTTCTAGACTTGATGATCATTATCTTTTATTATCATTGTTCACAATTACCTCATAGCTAGTGGAAAAATATTTACGAATTTGAGGTTATTTTTCATGGTTAGAAGGAACCCTTGGTAAAATATCAATGCCATCTATATATAGGAGAAGTGTGATAACTATCCCTATGAGGTTTGTGCCTACACACCTTTCTTCCTCTAAGAAAGATGTTAACTTCTCTATATAAATACCAAAAAGAGTAAGAGGCAAGGAAATCCTTGTTTCGATCATATATTATAATAGGTTTCTTTCAACCAACCCTCTATACTTCTAAATTTGGGTATGATTCTTTCATAACCTTATTAATATAGATCTTCACTCAAATGTGACCCCAATATCTTCTATTCTCTTCCAAAGGTTATTTTGAGGAATTGTATCAACGAAAACAACATAGGAGACTATCTTCACTATTTAAATGCTCTTACACTATAATTGTAAGAGTAATTAACCGATCTAAAGTTGATTAATAGCTTCAAAAACTAGCATTCCCTTTAGCTTTCTTATCATGGTATTTTCACCTGACTAGGAAAGAACTTTGCCTCCTAGTACCTTGGGGATGTTTCATCAACATATGGATGGATTAGTTTATGTGGGTGCTTGACCTTAGTTAGAGTGCTAACATGGTAACCTTAACTAGGAGGTTGTTACCATGACATATTTGATGACTAAACCATTGTGTGCACATAGTGTGGGAGTTGGTTGCTTAATAAAGGGAGTTGCATACCTAGGAGGAGCATTAGGAAATTGGAGGATGGAACTTAGCCCTTGGAACTTGAGAGCTTGTGATATATACCTTGAAGACTAGACATTTGACTTGAGGATGCTTCGGGATGAGGAGTACACTTCATGGAGGTTGGTGATGGACCTACACACATATGTAAAGGACAAATGGAGCTTTGTAACCGCATTGTCACATATAAGAGTATAATTGGGGACATGAGAGGACCCTTGGATGGAAAAGAGTATAATTGTTAGCCATATTTAGAGGAGGAATGCTTTGCATGAGGAAACTTGGATGATGGACCACCATGGAAGAAGTATTGAACTAATAGCTTGATGGAGATTGAGAAGGGGCATTGAACCCAAGGAGAGTCATGCTTGGAGGAAATTTCGGTTGGATAAATGCTAGTTTGACAGACATACATCCTTGTATTATAGTGTTCCACTTGGGGTTGCATTTTTTGTAACTTCTATGGAATTATGTCCTTATTTTTGTAAAACATTCAAGCCTAGACGACTAGTGTATCTCAAGAAACAAGTAATTTTTTGAGTTTAATTAATGTAGAAATTAAATTCAGACCATATCATTAATCACAAAATACATGGTAAAATTAAAAGATGGAATCATAAAACTAGTTTCACACATACATAGCTAATTACTCCTTGAAAATCAATTTTCCATTTAAAAAAACTTAATAGGAGACCTCCACAATGTTGGGTGTGTGTTATATTCTTTCCACGACTAACTCACGTGTGGGAGGGGGGGGTCACTTGGGGGGAGATAGCCCCCCTGCACATCATGTCGGGCATAGCAGGGGGGTATGCAGAGGGGTGGTAGCCCCCCTGCACGGGGTCTAGGGCAGCACAATGGGACTTTTTTTTTGACCCTATATTAGGTGGGCAGACCTACCTATGGTTTTGTGCATGGATTTAGCACATGGTTTTTGGCATGATGGTTTTCTGTCCATGGTATTTTGTAGATTCGGTGAAGGGAACTACGGTTATGTTCTAATCTATGGTTAATGGATTGGGGTTTATGGATGCTTCAGCATGTATATATATATATATGTATTGTAACATTGAAAGGAATATAATGAATCAATCTAGTAGTCTCGATTTTTGGATCCATGAGAAAATCTCTGTCTATATTTGTTTTATGTTTTATTTTCTCGCTATTATTTATTTTCTATTTTTTAGAATTTTTAGGCAGATAACTTCTGTACGGGGTTAAAACCTACATTTGGTATACAAGTTGTTTTGGCTTCAAGAGGATGCCTTTGCTGCTGAGGGGTTTTGCGCGGGCCGGTGGTAGACCCTGTTCAGTGGAAGATCTGTGGGATTGATTCTTGTGGTGAAAGTAGATGGCGAGTAGTGGAAAGATAGAGATGGAGAAATTTAATGGTCAGAGTTTTGAGTTGTGGAAACTCAAGATGGAGGATCTGCTGGTGGATAAAGATTAATGGATCATGGTAGATCCGGGTACTAAACCAACAAAAATGTCAACTGAAGACTGGGCAAATTTGGATTAGAAGGTAAAGAGCACAATATGATTGTGTGTCTCAGATTCAGTATTGTTGAATGTATCCGAGGAAGCTCCAGCGAAGGCTTTGTGGGACAAGTTAGGAAATTTGTGCCAATCTAAGTCTCTGGTGAATAAATTGTTCCTACGGAAAAATTTGTATAACCTGAGGATGAAATATGGAGACTCGACAACAGAGCAGCTAAATGCCTTTAATATTGTGGTAAGTCAATCTGTTATGAAACCAGCTCAAGAAAAGATAGATCAACGCCTTAGAATTCAGCTTCTTCGAGGGGGCAACCTCCTTTACATTACATAAATGAACAATTCTTGGATGATTCGAATGAAGAAACCTCCTTTCTATATATAGGAGTCTAAGGAGTCACAATATAACCCAGCCGACCTAACAATAATAATATAAAGCCACAAAAATAACAATAGAGGGATTCTATGGGGCATAGTAATAACAATATGGGGATAATAGGGGCACAACAATATTAATAAGGGATGCAACTACAATAGTAATGGGGTAATCACTAGTATTATAGGGACCCAACATGCCCCTCTCCTTCAAAAAAGTGTTGTCCTCAACGCTTGAGTAGTTCTGGATGCTTCTGTATAAAATTCTCATCCTCCCATGTGGAATCTTCAGCGGATAAGTTCTTCCAATTGATAAGATACTCTGGAATTGATCAATTTCGTAGCTGTTGAGTTCTTGTTTCTGTGACTGCTTCCGGTTCCAATATAATTTTTCCTTCCTCATCAAGTTCTGGCAATATTTTTTGAACTGGGAGCTTGTTGCCTATAACCTTCTTTAAACATGAAACATGGAAAACTGGGTGCAATTGAGAAGCTGCAGGAAGCTCTAATTTGTATGCCATAGTACCAATCTTTTGCAACACCTTGTACGGACCATAATACTTTGGTGATAATTTATTATCCTTCTTAGCTTGCTTGAGGGACATTTGCTTATGTGGTTGTAGCCGTAGGAATACCCAATCACCTACATCAAAACTTCTTTCACTGCGATGTTGATCTGCCTGTTGTTTCATTCTATTCTGTGCCAACACGAGGTTATCCTTTAAGAGTTGGAGGATTTGTTGTTGATGTTCGATGTGATGTTCCACTGCTTGAACCTTAGAATTTTCTCTTAAATATGATGTGATGGATGGTGGCTGATATCCAAAAAGTGCCATAAATGGGGTCATTTTTGTTGTTGTATGGAAGGAAGTGTTATACCACCATTCAGCCAGAGGCAACCATTTGACCCATTGTGTCTGTTTATCAGATACAAAGCAACGAAGATATCCTTCCAAACATTTGTTTACTATCTCAGTTTTCCCATCAGATTGAGGATGATAAGGCGAGCTATGAGCTAACTGAGTACCAAGACAAGAAAATAATTCTGTCCAAAAATTTCCAATGAAAATGGGATCTCTGTCACTTACAATATTCTTTGGGTTTCCATGTAGCCTTTGAATTGTTTCCATAAATGCAGTAGAAACTGTATTGGCTTTAAATGGATGCGATAATGCACAAAAGTGTGCATACTTGGTAAGTCTGTCAACTACCACCATGATGACACTCTTTCCCTCAGACTCGTGTAAACCTGTGATAAAATCCATTGAAACCTCCTCCCAACGTTGGCTTGGAATGGATAAAGGTTGTAATAGACCCAGTGTATTAATTGTTTCAACTTTATTTTGTTGTCAAACTAAACATTCCGCCACAAATTTTTGAATATTCGATTTAAGGCCATCCCAAAAAAATTCCTTCTTAACCCTGTGGTAAGTTTTTAAAAATCCTGAGTGCCCTCCTAAGGGAGAAGTGTGCACTTCCATAAGAATATTTTTTTTAGTTGGGAATTCTTACAAAGGTATAAGCGATCTTTGTACCATAAAGAATCATTTTGCCAGCTAAATGTATCAGACATACTGGAATCTTGTTGTAACTTTCGAATAATTGCCCACACTTCTTCATCATTTTTCCATTCCTCCCTTGCTTCGTTTATCCAATCTAGTTGGATAATAGAAATGGCGCACAACAATGCTTCCACATCCTCATCCTTTCTTGAGAGTGCATCTGCCACCACATTTTGCTTCCCTTTTTTGTAGATGATTTCAAAGTCATAACCCAACATCTTTGTGACCCACTTTTGTTGCTCTTCAGATGATAATCTTTGTTCTAAAAAGTATTTAAGGCTATCATGATCCGTTTTTACCTTGAAGTGTATTACCATTAGGTAGGGTCGCCATTTCTTAAGTGCATGGAGTATTGCCAACATTTCCTTCTCATAAATAGCTTTGTGTAAAAACTTTCCCTTGATTGGACGACTTTCAAAAGCAATGGGTCTTTCATCTTGCATTAAAACAGCACCAATTCCATTTCCTGAAGCATCACATTGCACAATAAAGGTTTTTGTGAAGTTCGGTGTAGTTAAGACCAGTGCTTGGCTGTTATGAAACCAGCTCAAGAAAAGATAGAAAAGATAGATCAACACCTTAGAATTCAGCCTCTTCGAGGGGGCAACCTCCTTTACATTACATAAATGAACAATTCTTTGATGATACAAATGACAAAACCTCCTTTCTATATATAGGAGTCTAAGGAGTCACAATATAATCCAGCCGACCTAACAATAATAATATAAAGCCACAAAAATAACAATAGAGGGATTTTATGGGGCACAGAAATAAAAATATGGGGGTAATAGGGGCACAACAATATAAATAAGGGGTATAACTACAATAGCAATGGGGTAATCACTAGTATTATAGGGACCCAACATGCCCCTCTCCTTCAAAAAAGTGTTGTCCTCAACGCTTGAGCAGTTCTGGATACTTCTGCATAAAATTCTCATCCTCCCATGTGGAATCTTCAGCAGATAAGTTCTTCCACTTGATAAGATACTCTAAAATTGATCGATTTCGTAGCTGTCGAGTTCTTGTTTCTGTGACTACTTCCGGTTCCAATATAATTTTTCCTTCCTCGTCAAGTTCTGGCAATATTATTTGAACTGGGAGCTTGTCGCCTATAACCTTCTTTAAACATGAAACATGGAAAACTGGGTGCAATCGAGAAGCTGCAGGAAGCTCCAATTTGTATGCCATAGTACCAATCTTTTCCAACACCTTGTACGGACCATAATACTTTGGTGATAATTTATTATCCTTCTTAGCTTGCTTTAGGGACATTTGCTTATATGGTTGTAGCCGTAGGAATACCCAATCACCTACATCAAAACTTCTTTCACTGCGATGTTGATCTGCCTGTTGTTTCATTCTATTTTGTGCCAACACGAGGTTATCCTTTAAGAGTTGGAGGACTTGTTGTTGATGTTCGATGTGATGTTCCACTGCCTGAACCTTAGAATTTTCTCTTAAATATGATGTGATTGATGGTGGTTGGTACCCATAAAGTGCCATAAATGGGGTCATTTTTGTTGCTGTATGGAAGGAAGTGTTATACCACCATTCAGCCAGAGGCAACCATTTGACCCATTGTGTCTGTTTATCAAATACAAAGCAACGAAGATATCCTTCCAAACATTTGTTTACTATCTCAGTTTGCCCATCAGATTGAGGATGATAAGATGAGCTATGAGCTAACTGAGTACCAAGACAAGAAAATAATTCTATCCAAAAATTTCCAGTGAAAATGGGATCTCTGTCACTTACAATAATCTTTGGGTTTCCATGTAGCTTTTGAACTGTTTCCATAAATGCAGTAGAAATTGTACTGGCTTTAAATGGATGTGATAATGCACAAAAGTGTGCATACTTGGTAAGTCTGTCAACTACCACCATGATGACACTCTTTCCCTCAGACTTGGGTAAACCTGTGATAAAATCCATTGAAACCTCCTCCCAATGTTGGCTTGGAATGGATAAAGGTTGTAATAGACCCGGTGTCTTAATTGTTTCAACTTTATTTTGTTGGCAAACCAAACATTCCGCCACAAACTTTTGAATATCTGATTTAAGGCCATCCCAAAAAAATTCCTTCTTAACCCTGTGGTAAGTTTTTAAAAATCCTGAGTGCCCTCCTAAGGGAGAAGTGTGCAATTCCATAAGAATCTTTTGTTTTCGCTGGGAATTCTTACAGAGGTATAAGCGATCTTTGTACCATAACAAATCATTTTTCCAGCTAAATGTATCAGAAGTACTGGAATCTTGTTGTAGCTTTCGAATAAGTGCCCACACTTCTTCGTCATTCTTCCATTCCTCCTTTGCTTCGTTTATCCAATCTGGTTAGATAATAGAAATGGCACACAACAATGCTTCCATATCCTCATCCTTTCTTGAGAGTGCATCTGCCACCACATTTTGCTTCCCTTTTTTGTAGATGATTTCAAAGTCATAACCCAACATCTTTTTGACCCACTTTTGTTGCTCTTCAGAGGATAATCTTTGTTCTAAAAAGTATTTAAGGCTATCATGATCTATTTTTACCTTGAAGTGTCTTCCCATTAGGTAGGGTCGCCATTTCTTAAGTGCATGGAGTATTGCCAACATTTCCTTCTCATAAATAGCTTTGCTTAAAAACTTTCCCTTGATTGGACGACTTTCAAAAGCAATGGGTCTTTCATCTTTCATTAGAACAGCACCAATTCCATTTCCTGAAGCATCACATTCCACAATAAAGGTTTTTGTGAAGTCCGGTGTAGCTAAGACCGGTGCTTGGCACATTGCCTCTTTAAGATGTTTAAAGGCCTTTGTTGCTTCCGGAGTCCATGAAAATGAATCTTTCTTCAATAATGTTGTTAGAGGTGCTGCTATTCTCCCATAATTCTTAACAAACTTGCGATAATACCATGTCAACCCAAGAAATCCTCGCAGATGCTTTATGGATGTGGGGATTTTCCATTCCTTAATGGCTTTAATTTTGCTAGGGTCTACCTTAACTCCTTCATGAGATACAATATGACCCAAATATTCCACCTCCTGGACTCCAAAGAAACATTTGGATCTTTTTGCATATAATTGTTTCTCCTCCAATAGTTGTAGCACCTTGTCAACATGTTCAACATGATCCTTCCAAGACTTGCTGTAGATTAGTATATCATCAAAAAATACCAACACAAATTTTCTAAGGAATGGTTTGAAAATTGAATTCATCAAACCTTGAAATGTTGAAGGTGCATTGGTAAGGCCAAAAGGCATGACCAAAAATTCATAATGACCCTCATGAGTTCTAAATGCCGTTTTCGGAATGTCTTCAATCTTCATTCTGATTTGATGATATCCCGAATGAAGATCCAACTTGGTGAAGTAAATTGATCCATGCAATTCATCCAGTAATTCATCAATGACAGGAATGGGGAACTTATCTTTAATAGTGAGCTTGTTGAGCTCCCTATAATCTGGACACATGCGCCATGATCCATCCTTCTTGTGCACCAATACTACTGGAGCTGAGAAAGAACTTTGACTCGGTTGAATTATACCAGCCTCTAGCATTTCTGCAACCATACGTTCAATTTCACTTTTTTGGACATATGGATATCTGTACGGCCTGATGTTTGGAGGAACACTTCCTGGAATCAGATGAATAGCATGATCATGATCACGCATAGGTGGGAGACCTTTGGGAGTCTCAAATACCTTGGAATGATTGTCCGGGACTTTTTGGAGATCTGGAGAAATAGATGATTCCAATGTGGAAACATCTAGTGAACATAATTGTGCAATTACACCTCTTTGCTCCTTTTTTAGAAGCTTTGTCATGCCATTAGAGCTGATTATCTTTCCTAGTTTCCCCGCAATACCCCTTAATTCAACTTCCTTTCCTTCCACAGAAAATTTCATGAAAAGTTCTTGAAAATTAAAAGCTATTGTACCCAAGGATTGTAGCCATTGGACTCCTAGTACAACATCAGCACCTCCCATTGGAATGGAAAGCATTGGGCTAGTCAATACATATTCTCCCATGGATAGCTTGATATTATGGAACTTTCCAGAACAATTAATTGTTCCTCCATTTGCAATCATCACTTGACACTCTAGTGCTGGATATAGGAAGCAATTCAATTCTTTTGCTACCCTACAATGAATAAAATTGTGGGTGCTTCCTTAATCAATCAACACTATTACCTTTTTCTTCTTGATTTGTCCTTCTATCTCGATGGTTTGAGGAGTAGTAATTCCCGCCAATGCATTACAAGATATGATCGGATTTATTTGTTCTTCATCTAGGCTTTGTTCCTGGAATATATCCTCTTCTTTTGACCTTTCTTGCTCCTTTTCTTCTTCCTCTTCACAATCTATGTAGAATAATTTCTTCTCAGCACACTTATGACCTTTTGTGTATTTGCTATCACAATTGTAGCAAAGCCCTTTTACTCTTTTTTCTTCCAATTGTTGTGGTGTCAACCTTATAGGTTGTGGAAGACTATTGGCAACAACACTTCCGTCTTTATAGTTGTGAATGGTATGCTTCCTAGTTGCCATAATCTTGCTTTCCATTTTTCTTGCTAACCTGAATGCCTTCTCTAATGAATCAGGTTCCCAAAGGCGCACATCATGTTGGATATTATCCTTTAAAGAACCTATGAACACATCAATCCTATGCTCCTCTGGAATATCTTTTACCCTTATGTTCAATTTTTGGAACTCCTCAATGTGCTCCATTATTGAACCCTTTTGTTTGAGACTTATCAATTGGCTAAAAAAAGTGTTGCTTTTTGTATCCTCATAATGTGCTATCAATTCTTCCGTAAAAATTGCCCAAGTGATAAATTGTTTACGAGAACAAAGCCATTGATACCATACAAATTGATTTGGTTCCAAATATAAAGTTGCCATACATACCTTTTGTGTGTTTTGCACATTATTGAGATCGAAGAATTGCTCCATCTGTAATATCCATGTGGCGGGATCCTTGCCATCAAACTTCCTCATATCGATTTTTGGAATATGGTGGGTCTTCGATCCAACATTAGAGTCTATGGAATCATGATTAACATTTCTTTTGTTCACATCATGAGTTTCCTTTACAACCTTTTCACCATTAGTAAGTATTTCTTGTAGAAAATTTGTCAAATCTGTCTTCAAATCTGCCATGTCTATCTTCAAATCTGTCCTCAAATCTGTCTTCAGATCATCCATTTTAGCTTCCATGCCCTTTATCTTAGATTCCATGCCATTTATCTTAGATTCCACTCCATTTATCTTAGATTCCACGCCATTTATCTTAGCATCTGTTAGCGTTTGTGAGCGTGACATTTGTTGCACTTGTTCTTGTAATTTTGATATATCATGTAGCATTTCTTCCTCTTCTTCATGAGTCATGCTAGAGCTTTCAGGTTCCTTACTAGGTGTTTGCATTTTCTTTCCTCGGGGCATCAGTTACCAATACTAATGCTTTACTATGCCCTTTGAATTCCTTCAAACCAAGCTTATGCAAAAATTAAAAAAAACTACACACCTTTTTTTACTTTGTAGAAGCCTGATATTGAATCTGATGTATCTCTGTAATTTCGAATCATCCAGTTCTGAAATTGTGACCTGTAGTAGCCTTGTATGTCCTCTTTCCAATGCCACTAGTCTGATCCAAATTGGATTCTCCAAGAAATAGTTATGCACAATCTCCCGCAGTGACCTGATTATAAGCTATTTCAGTAGAGCGAACTTGTATGAAGTGCCACGTGTCACTGCTTCAACCTTTGACTCTGAAAAATATATCAAAGAAAACTACAGTCCGTACTCTTTTTGTACCTTCTTACAGAATTTCAATCCGATGCTCAGAAAGAAAGTTATGATGATCTTCCCCAGGTCACCTGTTTTGAGTGTAATTCAGGAGTCTGCAAAAAGATCAACTTCCTCAGATCATATATCCGAAACTATCACGCGAAAAGCTCTGAAATTCGGACCCAAGGTTCAGCGCGATTTCTTCTCAAATGGGTTTCTTTTGCGACTTCTGAAACGTCACAGAAAAAAAGTTATAGCGAAAATGCCACGATGACCTGTTTGGAGCAGCGAAACCCTAGAATCCAAAGCTCTGATACCAAATGTTATGAAACCAGCTCAAGAAAAGATAGATCAACACCTTAGAATTCAGCCTCTTCGAGGGGGCAACCTCCTTTACATTACATAAATGAACGATTCTTTGATGATACAAATGACAAAACCTCCTTTCTATATATAGGAGTCTAAGGAGTCACAATATAATCCAGCCGACCTAACAATAATAATATAAAGCCACAAAAATAACAATAGAGGGATTCTATGGGGCACAGAAATAACAATATGGGGGTAATAGGGGCACAACAATATAAATAAGGGGTATAACTACAATAGCAATGGGGTAATCACTAGTATTATAGGGACCCAACATTGGCACATTGCCTCTTTAAGATGTTCGAAGGCCTTTGTTGCTTCTGGAGTCCTTGAAAATGCATCTTTCTTCAATAATGTTGTTATAGGTGCTGCTATTCTCCCATAATTCTTAACAAACTTGCGATAATACCATGTCAACCCGAGAAATCCTCGCAGATGCTTTATGGATGTGAGGATTTCCATTCCTTAATGGCTTTAATTTTGCTAGGGTCTACCTTAACTCCTTCATGAGATACAATATGACCCAGATATTCCACCTCTTCTACTCCAAAGAAACATTTGGATCTTTTTGCATGTAATTGTTTCTCCTCCAATAGTTGTAGGACCCTGTCAACATGTTCAACATGATCCTTCCAAGGCTTGTTGTAGATTAGTATATCATCAAAAAATACTAACACAAATTTTCTAAGGAATGGTTTGAAAATGGAATTCATCAAACCTTGAAATATTGAAGGTGCATTGGTAAGGCCAAAAGGCATGACCAAAAATTCATAATGACCCTCATGAGTTCTAAATGCTGTTTGGAATGTCTTCAGTCTTCATTCTGATTTGATGATATCCTGAACGAAGATCCAACTTGGTGAAGTAAATTGATCCATGCAATTCATCCAGTAATTCATCAATGACGGGAATGGGAAACTTATCTTTAATAGTGAGCTTGTTGAGCTCCCTATAATCCGGACACATGCGCCATGATCCATCTTTATTGTGCACTAATACTACTGGAGCAGAGAGATAACTTTGACTCGGTTGAATTATACCAACCTCTAGCATTTCTGTAACCATACGTTCAATTTCACTCTTTTGGGCATAGGGATATCTGTACGGCCTGATGTTTGGAGGAACACTTCCTGGAATCAGATGAATAGCATGATTATGATCACGAATAGGTGGGAGACCTTTGGGACTCTCAAATACCTTGGAATGATTGTCTAAGACTTTTTGGAGATCTGGAGAAATAGATGATTGCAATGTGGAAACATCTAGCGAACATAATTGTGCAATTACAGCCCTTTGTTCCTTTTTTAGAAGCTTTGTCATACCGTTAGAGCTGATTATCTTTCCCGGTTTCCCTGCAATACCCCTTAATTCAAATTCCTTTCCTTCCACAAAAAATTTCATGAAAAGTTCTTGAAAATTAAAAGCTATTGTACCCAAGGATTGTAGCCATTGGAATCCTAATACAACATCAGCACCTCCCATTGGAATGGAAAGCATTGGGCTAGTCAATACATATTCTCCCATCGATAGCTTGATATTATGGAACTTTCCAGAGCAATTTATTATTCCTCCATTTGCAACCATCACTTGACACTCTGGTGTTGGATATAAGAAGCAATTCAATTCTTTTGCTACCTTACAGTGAGTAAAATTGTGGGTACTTCCTGAATCAATCAACACTATTACCTTTTTCTTCTTGATTTGTCCTTCTATCTTGATGGTTTGAGGAGTGGTAATTCGTACCAATGCATTACAAGATATGGTTGGATTCATTTCTTCTTTATCTAGGCTTTGTTCTTGGAGTATATCCTCTTCTTTTGACCTTTCTTGCTCCTTTTCTTCTTCCTCTTCGCAATCTATGTAGAATAATTTCTTCTCAGCACACTTATGACCTTTAGTGTATTTGCTATCACAACTGTAACAAAGCCCTTTTGCTCTTTTTTCTTCCAATTGTTGTGGTGTCAACCTTATAGGTTGTGGAAGACTAGGAGCAACAACACTTCCATCTTTATAGTTGTGAGTGGTATGCTTCCTGGTTTCCATAATTTTGCTTTCCATTTTTCTTGCTAACCTGAATGCCTTCTCTAATGAATCAGGTTCCCAAAGGCGAACATCATGTTGGATATTATCCTTTAAAGTCCCTATGAACACATCAATCCTATGCTCCTCTGGAATATCTTTTACCCTTATGTTCAATTTTTGGAACTCCTCAATGTGCTCCATTATTGAACCCTTTTGTTTGAGACTTATCATTTGGCTAAAAAAGTGTTGCTTTTTGTATCCTCATAATGTGTTGTCACTTCTTCCGTAAAAATTTCCCAAGTGATAATTTGTTTCCGAGAGCAAAGCCATTGATACCATACAAACTGATTTGGTTCCAAATATAAAGTTGCAATACGTACCTTTTGTATGTTTTTCACATTATTGAGATCGAAAAATTGTTCCATCTGTAATTTTCTGTTGCGGGATCTTTTCCATCAAACTTCCTCATATCAATTTTTGCAATATGGTGGGTCTTCGATCCCACATTAGAGTCTAAGAAATCATGATTAACATTTCTTTTGTTTTCATCATGAGTTTCCTTTACTACCTTTTCACCATTAGTAAGTATTTCTTGTAGAAAATTTGTCAAATCTGTCTTCAAATCTGCCATGTATGTCTTCAAATCTGTCTTCAAATCTACCATGTCTCTCTTCAAATCTGTCTTCAAATCTATCTTCAAATCGTCCATCTTAGCTTCCACGCCCTTTATCTTAGATTCCACACCATTTATCTTAGCTTCTTTTAGCTTTTGTGAGAGTGAAATTTGTTGCACTTGTTCTTGTAATTTTGATATATCATGTAGCATTTCTTCCTCTTCTTCATGAGTCATGCTAGAGCTTTCAGGTTGCTTACTAGGTGTTTGCATTTTCTTTCCTCGGGGCATCAGTTACCGATAATAATCCTCTACTATTCCCTTTGAATTCCTTCAAAATAAATTTTCAAACCAAGCTTTAGCAAAAATTTAAAAAAATCTACACACCTTTTTTCACTTTGTAGGAGCCCGATATTGCCTCTGATGTATCTCTGTACTTTCTGATGATCTAGTTCTGAAATTGCGACCTGCAGTAGCCCTCTATGTCCTCTTTCCAATGCCACCAGTGTGACCCAAATTAGATTCTCCAAGGAATAGTTATGCGAAATCTCCCACAGTGACTTGATTATAGACTAGTTCAGTAGAGTGAACTTGTACGACGTGCCACGAGTCACTGTTTCGACCTTTGGCTTTGAAAAATATGTACAAGAAACTACAGTCTGTCCTCTTTCTATAAGTTCTTATGAAATTTCAATCCAATTCTCAGAGAAAGAGTTATGATGATTTTCCCCAGGTCACCTTTTTGGAATGTAATTCAGGAGTCTGCAAAAAGACCAACTTCCTCAGATCATATCTCCGCAAATATAGCATGAAAAGCTTTGAAATTCGGACCCGAGGTTCAGCGCGATGTCTTCTCAAGCAGGTTTTTTTTTAGCTTCTGAAACGTCGCAAAAAAAAGGTTATATCTAAAATGCCACGATGACCTATTTGGAGCAGCGAAACCCTAGAATCCAAAGCTCTGATACCAAATGTTATGAAACCAGCTCAAGAAAAGATAGAAAAGATAGATCAACGCCTTAGAATTCAGCCTCTTCGAGGGGGAAACCTCCTTTACATTACATAAATGAACAATTCTTGGATGATTCAAATGACAAAACCTCCTTTCTATATATAGGAGTCTAAGGAGTCACAATATAACCCAGCCGACCTAACAATAATAATCTAAAGCCACAAAAATAACAATAGAGGGATTCTGTGGGGCACAGTAATAACAATATGGGGATAATAGGGGCACAAAAATATTAATAAGGGATGCAACTACAATAGTAATGGGGTAATCACTAGTATTATAGGGACCCAACACAGTTATTATATGTTGATATTAAAATTTCAGATGAAGATAAGTGCATTAGTTTGTTGTGTTCTCTACTAGATTCACGGGATAATCTGGTTGTTGCAATAGGTAGCGATGCAACTGCCTTGTCGTTTGATGAAATAGTCTCATCCTTAGTGTTAGAGGAGATGAAATGGAAAAATATGGAGGGTCAAAATGGTGATGCTTTGTCTGTACGATGACGGTCCTAGAACAAAAATAAAAATACGTCCTCAAGTGGGAGATCTAAATCTAGAGGGAGATCTAAACCTCCAATAAAACCTGTAAAGGTGTGTTAGAAATGCAGAAAGGAAGGGAACTTTAAAAGGGACTATAAATCTAAAGGTCCTGAGAAAGAAAAGGGATATGATGATGCTCCTTCTGCAGAGGCAAAAACCACCTCAGATGAAGGCGGGGATGTGTACTTAGCTTCTTCTTCAAGTACACATGTAAATCATGAGGCATGGTTGATTGACTCAAGTGCATCCTTTCACTTCACTCCCCATAGAGAGGGGTTTTGCGAGTATGTGAGATATGATGGTGATGATGTCTTATTAGGGGATGACAGGGAGGCTACAATCGTTGGTCGCGGAAAATTTAAGTTGAAGTTGCAAGGTGGAAGGATTAGAACACTTCAGGTGTTCTGCATATTCCTGCATTGGCTAGAAATCTGATTTTTGTAAGCAAATTTGATGATGCAAGTGTAAAAACATTGTTCGAAAAAGATACTTGCAAGATGGTTCGGGGAGCAGTGGTATTGATGCGGGGAGTTTGAATTGAAACTCTGTACAAGCTTTAGGGTAGCACTATTAGTGGTGGGTGCAACGGTTCTGTGGTTCCTAAAAGTGGAGCAAAAAATCTAGTGGTCTATGGAGAAAAGACCATGCTATGGCATCAAAGGCTTGGACATATTGGAGAGAAGGGCCTTCGAATACTTCATGGTAATGGTATGGTAGAAAGTATGTTTAATTTCTCTCTGGATTTTGATTTCTGTGAAAATTGTGTATATGGGAAGCATAATCGGGTGAGTTTCCCCTCTGGTGATAAGAGGTCGAAACATATATTAGAGCTTGTGCACAGTGATGTGTTTAGACCTATGTCGATTCCATCACTAGGTAAGTCTCTGTACTATGTATCATTTATAGATGACTTCTCAAGGAATACATGGATATATTTCCTCAAGAAGAAATCTAAAGTCTTTGACAGGTTTAAAGAATTTAAGGCTCTAGTGGAAAACCATAGAGAGAAGAAGATAAAGATGTTGAGGACAAATAACAGTGGAGAGTTTTGAAAGAAAGAATTTGAAGAGTTTTGTAAGAAGTGTGGTATAACACAGCAGAAGACTACTCCATAAATACCTCAACAAAATGGAGTTGCAGAAACATTGAACAGGACATTGATGGAAAAGGCAAGAAGCATGCTGAGTGGTGCTGGGTTAGGACAAGAATTCTGGGAAGAGGCGGTGGAGATTGCATGTTACCTGGTCAACATATCACCTTCATCAGCGTTGGAGGATAAGACTCCACAAGAGGTATGGACTTGTAAGAAACCTTAGCTTTCACATTTGAGGGTATTTGGATTTGATGCGTATGTACATGCTCCAAAGGAGAAAAGAACAAAATTGGATAGTAAATCAAAAAGGTTCATCTTTATTGGGTATAAGTATGGTTTATAAGGTTATAAGCTTTGGAACCCAGAAACAAGGAAGGTTGTGTACAACCGAGATGTGGTGTTTAGAGAGGTGAAATATGTTATTTAACTTGAAGTCCTACCAAAGGAACCTGAGAATATAGAGTTTGAGAGAAAGGAGGAAGAATCAGACTCTAAAACAGAAGAGGAATCAGAAGATGAAGAGCCACAAACTCCAGTTGTGAGAAGATCTGTTCAAGAAAGAAGGCAGCCAGAAAGGTATAGTACATCTGCTTCTTGTTCAAACTTTTCTTTATCTATTACTGATGATGATCCCATAACTGTGAGGGAAGAAGTAGTTTTAGAGGATGGCAAACTTTGGAAAGAGGCCATAGTTGATGAAATGGCATCTTTGCACAAAAATGAGGCTTGGGATCTGGTGGAGTTTTCGGCTAGAAGGAAACCCATTGGCAAGAAATGGGTGTTTAAGAAGAAGATGGATGCAGAAGGAAAGGTAGAGAAATACAAAGCTCGGTTGATAGCAAAAGGTTATTCCTAGGTGCTGGGAATTGATTTTGGTGATATTTTTTCTCCTGTTGCCAAGGTAGCTTCTATTAGATTACTTTTATCTGTTGTTGTTGCTTTTGATTTTGAGGTAGAACAGATGGATGTGAAGACAACACTTCTTCACGGGGATTTGGAAGAAGAGATCTACTTGAAGCAACCTGAAGGCTTTGTGGTGAAGGGTAAAAAAGATCTGGTATGCAAGTTAAAAAATTCTCTGTATGGGTTAAAACGATCACCAAGGATGTGGTATTAGAAATTTGATACATTTATACAGGGACTTGGCTTCACTAGACGTAAAGCAGATCACTGTGTGTATTTTAAATTAATTGGTGACCGTGTTATTTATCTGGTCTTATATGTGGATGATATGTTGCTTGTTCGAAATGACAAAGAAATTATCTAGGATTTGAAGACCCAATTGTCCTCCAAATTTGAAATGAAATATCTTGGTGCTGCAAACTATATTTTGGGCATGGAAATTAAATGAGATCAGGAAAAGAGGAAGCTCTGGTTAACGAGAGGAAGTATGTCAAGACAATACTACATAGGTTTAATATGCATGATAGTAAACAGGTGATGCATAGTAAACCGGTGAAGGTTCCTATTCCTATAGGTGTAAAGTTATCTGTTGAATAATGTACCAGGACACAAGAAGAGGAATATGACATGTCCCGTGTTCCATATGCAAGTGCAGTCAGTAGCATGATGTATGCAATGGTCTATACTAGACCAAACATCGCACAGGCAGTGGGAGTATTGAGCAGGTTTATGTCAAAACTAGGGAAGGAGCATTAGACAACATTGAAGTGAGTTTTCAGGTATTTGTGTGGTACTAGTGATTATGGTTTGTGCTACCAAGGAAGACTAGGATTGGACAAATTTTTGGACATCCATGGCTTTGTTGATGCAAAATGGGCTGGAGGTTTGGATCAGAGAAGATCTACAAGTGGGTATGTGTTTAACCTATTTGGAGGTGCAGTCAGTTGGATGAGTAAGAGACAGACTGTAGTGGCCCTTTCAACTATAAAGGCAGAATACATGGTAGCCACTTATGCAAGCAAGGAAGCAGTTTGGTTGCAGTGATTGTCTTCAAGTATGGGGTTAGTACAACGAGCTATAAGGATAGACTGTGACAACCAAAGTACAATTTTCTTGGCAAAGAACCCTGCTTATCATTCAAATACAAAGCACATTGATGTTCCATATCACTTTGTGAGGGATATGGTTGAGGACAAACAGGTGTTGTTGGTAAAGGTGGAAACTTTGAAGAATATTGTAGATGCATTGACAAAGTTTGTGAGCCCTAAGAAGTTCTCTTGGTGTAGAGAAACAATGGGTGTTGCAGCGCTAGATCAATGACTAAGCTCTTCTGTGGCCCCCTGTTGAAAGAAAACAACAAGTGGGAGAATGTTGGGTGTGTGTTATATTCTTTCCACGACTACCTCACGCACGCGGGGGGGTCATAGGGGGGGCAGTAGCCCCCCTGTAAGGGGTCTGAGGCAGCGCACCAGATATTAGGTGGGCGGACCTACCTATGGTTTTGTACATGGATTTCGCACATCGTTTTGGGCATGATGGTTTTCTGTCCATGGTATTTTGTAGATCCGGTCAATGGAACTATGGTTATGTTATAATCTAGGGTTAATGGATTGGGGTTTATGGATGCTTCGACATATCTATATATATATATATATTGTAACATTGAAAGGAATATAATGAAAAATTAATCTGGTAGTCCCGGTTTTGGGATCTAGGGGAAAATCTCTATGTATATATGTTTTATGTTTTATGATCTCACCATTGTTTATTTTCTATTTTTTAGAATTTGTATGCAGGAATTTTCTGTACAGGGTTAAAACCTACACACAAGCTACCAAAAGCGAGTGACTACATAGTTATAAGATCACCCAAACTAAGCAAAATGGCCCATTGAGAAATAATAGCTTGCCATATAGCTATACAGAATGTACATCCAACTATGTGGACTATGAGACGTATCCATATGATTGTGTAAACCTCTATATAGACATCCATATCATTATATAAACATTTGTACAATTGTATAAACATTCATAAGGACTGAATTGTATGTCCTTGTGATGTAGCTCATATTTACTACTATTTGAATCCATTTTCTCTCTCTTTGAGTTGCTCAACCTTCACAATTTCTCAATCATTCAACTATATGTATAACCCTCTATCTTGACTTATAACACTGAAACATTTTTGAGTTTACTCATAATCCAAATGATACACCTTTTAAATCTTAATAACTACATATAACATTTTTCATATTATACCTACCGAAAAGTAGCTTATATTGTAATCAATTTATGGTAAAAAAAAAAAAACTTTTTCTAAAATTATTATATTAAAAACATTTCACATTGTACTGGCCGAAAGACCAATTATATTGTAATCAATTTATGGTAAAAAAATTTGACCTTTTAATTTTTTTTTTTAAAATCTATAAAATTTATTAAAATTTTCTAAAATTATTATATTAAAATAAATTTAAAAATAAATAAATTTATTTTTAAAAATTTTCGGAAATTGTATTTTTTTATGAGCTAAAACTATTGGCTAGAATAATTTTATGGGATTTATTTCATAATTGTCCGATATAAATATTAGAATATAAAATCTAAATTTATAAATATTAAACATCTACACCAATTTAATATACCATACTTACTTTTAAATAAAGAATTCAAAAATATAGGTACAACTGTACCTTTCACATGCTCCCTTATTTACACTCCACAATTCACAATGTGAACGTCCTGAATGGTTATTTGAGTACTCTACACTGAAACATAGCAAATTACGTCACTTGAATAGATATACTGACCAGTCAACTTGCTATAGGATCTGCAAATAAATTTCACGGAAACTACATACCTTTATAAAAAAAAATTTAATCAAATGACTATGACGTGACAAATGCAACAAACCTATGGAGGATTAAGTTAAAAGGTTAAGCAGTTGAATCATTTTGTGGGAATATTTTTCATACACATTATATCACATATAGTTTTATAATATTGCACGGTTATTTTAATCATGAAATTTTGTAATAGAGTTCAGGTTTCTGTGATCCATATCAAGTTAGAGAGATTTTTTTCGGTGAAAATCACAAGGAATCTCATTTGTCAACGCGTTTCGAACCAACTAGTGTGGTTCATCGTCAGGACAAGTTGAAGAAACAGATCCTAATTCTTTCTTATTTAACTAATAAAATAATTTTGACCGTGGTCCTAGAGTCAAACTAGCCGTTGGTCAAGTTAGCTGTTGGGTGCTCTGCTCAGATTATTTAACTTGCTTTGCTGGATCTGTTTCTTCAACTTGTCCTGACGATGAACCACACTAGTTGGTTCGAAACGCGTCGACAGATGAGATTATGCGTCGACAAATGAGATTCCTTGTGATTTTCCCCGAAAAAAATCTCTCTAACATGAAATTTTGTTTTAAAAGTTATATATATCGTTGAAATTGTTAATTTTTCCAGTTTAGTTTATTGACTTTTAATTTTTATTTAAAAAGGGGGATTTTAGAATATATCTAAAATGTAACATTAATTTTTCTTTTTAAATTTATTTAACATTCAATAATATAAAAAGATAAATTTAAATGGAAAAATTAATATTAGTCACTTTTTTTTGAAACTTTAGTCACTCCTATTATCTTATATGGATGTGAGGTCTGGGGTTGCAGCATCTCTAGAGAATCTTGGAGAAAGATTGAGCAAATCCAGAAGCGTTTTATAACGTATAACCTGAAAATTAAAAGCAATACACCCTATCCTATTCTCCTTATAGAAGTAGGTCTTTCCCCTATCGAGAGCCTAGCTATGACTAGGCTTCTGTTGTACAAGCACAAACTCAATAACATAGGAGATCATAGACTTCCTAAGCTAGCTTTAAATTCCAGCCAAAACCACCTAAGGCTCAAGCGGGGGTGGTATAAAGACATGAAGGCCTGGTTAAACCTTTGGGAGATCAACAAGAATGATGCTTTGCAAAACATTAATAACATTAAAAATATTTTTACTTCTAAGTTCAAAGAAAAAATGTGGTGTGAGAAAGATTTAGCAGCTAAAAGAAAATTAAGTTATTATAAGAAGGTCATCAACCCCACCCTAGAAGATCAAAAGTATCTCTCTGTTTTAACTAGCTCAAAGAAGAAAATTAATATAGCGAAGATTAGAACGAACTCTCATGAGCTCCATAGTGAAACAGGTCGTTGGGTAGTTCCTAAAACACCATGGATGGAAAGGATTTGCCATCTCTGTGAGAATAGGAACATCGAGGATGAAAACCACTCCCTCTTAGAGTGCCCCATGTACAACGACATTAGATCTCAGTTTCATAATCTTTGTCGCAATACTGACCTTCCTAGCCTTTTACGATGTCAAAATTATAGTGAGCTCGAGAGGCTTCTCTCCAAGCTTTTTGAGCATAGGAATAAAATCTTAAATCAAACTAAATAATTTGTTTCTTTAGGTCCGATAGACCAAAGTTTGGTCTCGTTAAGCACCATCATCATCATCATCATCATTAATTTAAAATAATTAAAATTAAATATAAAAAATATTTTATAATTAAAATCAATAATAAATATCCATTAAAATTTACAAACCTATTTATTTTTTAATTAAAATTATTTCATTAACCAATTTAATCTAAATAATAGAATTTAATAATTTAAGTAATATATATAAAGATAAATCATTTAAAAATAAAAAAATTGTTTATTTTTATGTTAGCAATTCACTTTCTTATAATCATCCACACATTTTATAGCATTCAAACACCAAATTCAGATTTCTCTACTCCATTTTTATAGCATCCAAACACCGAACTCAGATCTCTGCAACCTCTACTCCATACTCCTTTAAACAATCCATCTCATCTAAATCCCTTTTGGTAAATGAGAAGATTGTAGTCATTTATTTCTCTAGAAAAATATTAGATAATATTTCCTAACACCAATAACCAACACTAGTCTCTTTATTATAGCATCATAACACCAACTCACATATTTCCATCCTTTATTCCATACTTCCTTAATATATCCATCTCATCCAAAATCAAATATCTCATATATTTCCATTCTCTACTCCATAGTCTCTTAATAAATGAACATTCCATCAAAATTGCAAATTACAAACTTCTTTCCCAAAACTAGCATAGTTCAAATTTTATTTAACTCAAGAGAGTTTATTATTTCATTATATTTATTATAAAAATTTAACACATTTTAAATGGTTGAAGTTGTTTTATATAATTAATTTTAATATGCTAATGTTGATGATAATAATACACTGAATAAGCATATTTTTAGTGACAATATAATAATACACTGAATAAGCATATTTTTAGTGACAATAAGAATATTTTTAGTGATTTTTTTTATAGTACCTTTTATCTCAAAATAGATTTTGCTATAAATCATTTTTTACGTAAGAAACGAGCACTGAGTAGCAAAGCTACGTATTTCCCTTGTTTTTAATTTTCGCTAAAATAAATAAGAATTATTATTCCCTGTGGCTGCAGGGATATAACGCATTCGATTTGCGCTGACCATCAAATAAATTTAATGTTGACTAAAAATTAAACTCATATGCTATAATGTTAACATTATAGAAGCAAATAATATTTTTATTATTTTATTTTTATTTTTTCAAGCTGCTCACTGGTTAATTTTTTTGGGGTCTTATTATGTAATTATAACAACGTCGCTGATTAGACTGACACACCTGAACATTCGTACCAACAATTCTGCAGGATTTGTAATTCCCAAAAGATATAATAAAGAAGGCAGTAGGCCAATTTCATAGGGCAACTCCTATTTCCACCTCTATAGCAAAGTTAATGCTGTCTGACATGCAAGGGGAATAGGAGTTGCCTTGCATTAACATGCCAAAGTCAACTTTGAGGGAAATATAAATACAAGGCAACTCCTATTCCCCTTGCATGTCAGACAGCATTAACTTTGCTATAGAGGTGGAAATAGGAATTGCCATTTCATAGTGCATGCGACCTGAGCGAAGGCAAGGAACACAGGCCTGGCAGTCCCTTGTGAGTGCAGCACGCACCCAAACATGCATGTCATCCATCGTATATCTGCCTTGCATGAGCTAGAAGGCTCCCCATATATTAGGCAGACAAGCAGGATGTTTAGGGATAAGGTTCAACTGACATAAGGTAGGAGGTTTAGGGCATTTGAATGACACCCACTCACAGTGTAATTAAAAATTATCTATTGTGTGATTGGATAGATAAAAGTAAGGTAAATAATTGTGTGATTGGATAGATAAAAGTAAGGTAAATAATTGCTTAAAATTAAAATATAGAAGTATTATTTAAATTATATTTTAAACAAACTCACTAAATTATCTTATGAAATATATTTTATTTTGAGAAATATAAAAATTATTAAAAAATGTTATAATTAGATAAATTATTATTCTATAATATTTAGGTTACATAATTTTTAATTTATTGGTTTTTGAAATACATCTTTTTCATCTGCAAATATTTTAACATATTTTTTTTCCAAAGTCTTTGATATAATGGTTAGTTAAATTATAATTATATATTGTTTAAATGGCATTTTTAATATCAATTTTGCCAAATACTTTATTCATTTTCAAAGGTCATAAGGAAAATAATGCAAATGTAATTTTTTTTTTTATATATTTTTGACAATACATTGGAATATAGTTATGAAAGTCATGGTCAAATTGTCACTAGTCAATTTTACCTAAAATCAAATAAAAATTAATTGAAATATCTTTAAATTATTATGCATTCAAAAATACATTATTAAAAAAAAATCATATTTTTGTTCAAAATTATATCACCTAAATATAATAATGTAATTGTGTATTTAGTACATAAAACATTACAACGTCAACATTTTCTTAATTTATTAGTTTGTTTATTTTAATGTGTTTGATAAAAATATCTACTTGAATGTTCGTTTCACTTGTGTAGAACATATACTTTTTGTTCATGTTTAGTATATTCATATATGTTTTTTATGTTTATCTTGAGCATATTCATATGTATTGGTACAAATGTAATTTTAGAATTTGATGAGAGGTTATATATATATACTTGCAGTTTTAGTTAGCACATTTCCAATGTAAGATAACAATATTTTTTATTATTATTTTTGGTAGAAACATTTTTTGAAGTATGGTTCTAGAATTTTGGTTCCAAAGTTCAGATACTATAAGTCTGAGGTCATTTGTAGTATTCTATGGCTACTAAAAAAAACTTTGTTCATTCATTCATGTATGTCTTTATTGTTTTTTACTCTAATTTAAACTTATTTAAACTAAGCAAGAATATCTACAAACGTGGCCCTTGTTCAAATAGCACAGTTAGTTCATACTTTCAAAGTTTCAATAATTAAACAAAACCACAAGAAACGCTAGCTATACAGCCTTGTTATAATTAAAAAAATAATCTCCGCCCTAACAAAATATTGATATCCAACTTCATTAATTAAATTGATAGAGTTAGAATTATTATGCGTATGGATCAGAATGTATATTACAAGCTGATGGTTTAATGGAAAAATGAATTTCAAATTCTCAAATTCAATCAGGGCGTCAAAAGGTTTTTTCCTGTTTTGTTTTGGCCTGGTTTCAGAGTTCAGCATCAACTTTATTTAAGCAAACAACAGCGTGAGTTGGTTATCGTTTTTAAAAAGAACCAAAATATGAATTGGGTATATATTTTATTTGCTATAAAATATGATGAACTGCTTGTCATTTTAAGTTAAAAATAACGGAGAAAGGTTATATGGTTGTAATGTATCTCCTTAGTTTAGGATTAGTTCCTAGAGTTTAGGAGGTTGTTTACAACTACCTATTTTTCAGTGATGTATTTGATATTGTAATATTCATTTGATGTAATGTAGAGTGAACATGAGAGAGAGTCTCCTCCTTGTTTGAGTGCAGTCTCCCAGGTGTCGTACACACCTGTGAGCTGCAACTCCTTCTTTTTAATTCAAAGTTTGATTTTTATCTTGGTATCAGAGCTTAGGGTAGAGATAGCCTCATTTTTTTAGGGATGTATCATTAGTTACATTTCTGTAGTGGTAGGAGTGCATGTAAATGTATCTGTGTGATCAGGTGGAACTGCAGTAACACCTGGAGCGAAGGGTCTCAGATGACTGATCATCTCTGAGCCGAAGAAAGGGTTGAGCAATTGGCGCGGATTTTTTGAAGACAGTCGCGCCAATCCAGAACAAAATAGAAAGGCGTGATTTTAAAAAAAATAGAAGCGCCCATTGGCGCGGGTTTGGGGCTAATAAGTGCGCCAGCAAAATTATAACTAAATTGGTGCGGATCCGTGGCTGTTAAGCGCGCCAATTTCCGTGGACATCGTGAATTTTTATTTTCTGCAATTGGCGCGGATTTGTAGTTGTTTAGAGCGCCATAGAGCTAAACTCTTTCTCTCTGGAAATCTGCAACCTTTGTTGCAAATCGGAGTTGCCCGGTGGTGGCACGTGGAGATTTCTGCTCGGTGGCAGCAGATTTGATTTGCCCGGTGGTGGCGAATTGAGGTTCCTTGATCCGCTTGGATCGGACCTGCCCGGTGGTGGCGAATTGGGGTTCCGTGATCCGCTCGGAGGTAGCAGATCAGACCTGCCCGGTGGTGGCGAATCAGAGCTCTGTGATCTGCTCGGTGGAAGCAGATCGGTTTTTTGCCCGGTGGTGGCGTAGTGCAACTCCTTGATTTGTTCAGTGGAAGCAGATCGCCTTTGCCTGGTGGTGGCGTGTTGGAGCTTACTTGTTGATCTGTTCGGTGGTAGCAGATCGGTTTTGCCCGGTGGTGGCACAGTGAAGTCCCTGATCTGTTCGGTGGTAGTAGATCGGACTTGCCCGGTGGTGGCACAGTGAAGTTCCTGATCTGTTCGGTGGAAGCAGATCGGACTTGCCCGGTGGTGGCCGATTGGAGTGTTCAGTTGGGCGAAAATGAACAACAGTATAGAATCATACCTCCACGAGTCTGGCAAACTCGATGGAACGAATTTCTCCAACTGGAAATTCAAAATGCAAACTTTGCTGGAGAGCATAAATGCATGGGCAATCGTTGAAGGAAATGAGCCGAGATCTGGAACAGTGACCCAAGAACAAGACTGGGATAAAAGAGAAACGAAAGCAAAAGTTATACTGAAGATGTCCATTAAGGACAATATTATCCCACATATCAGAGATTCCAAGTCAGCCGTTGATCTATGGACAACGATCAAGAACCTGTACGAGACTCATAATACAAATCGTGTTCTGGCACTCAAGGGAAAATTGTTTGCATTGAAGATGGATGAGAATGAGTCCATTGGTGGATTCATGGCCAGAGTCAAGGATCTGAGAGACAAACTGGGAGCTATTGGAGAAAATGTGTCTGACTCAGATCTAGTTACACTCACATTGAACAGAATGACGGATGAATATCAGACATTCATCACAGGACTGTCAGCGAGGGAGAAAGCCCCTTCATTTGATGAGCTGACAGCGATTCTGCTCCAGGAGGAGGAGCGAAGACAGAATCTGAAAACTCAAAGCAATGACCTAGCTCTGATGGCGAAGAGGCAACAGTACAGAGGAAAGCAGCACCAGCACCAACATCAGCACCAGCAACCGCAGCAGCAGCAGAAAGGGGCCAGCTCTTTTCAAAAGAGACCATTCAGAGGTATGACTGATAATTATGTTAAGAGATGTTTTTATTGTGGGAAACCTGGTCATCAGATTAAAGAATGCTATAAGAGGCAGGCGGATGAAAGAAAAGGCAAACAGAGGAAACATCAGGGCTATTTTGCTGGAGAAGAGGAGGACCACAGCCATGATCTTCAACTATTCACAGTCGATTGTGCTCTTTCAGCATCAAAGGGAGATGAGGACGACATATGGTATGTCGACTCTGGCGCATCCTCACACATGACCGGTAAGAAAGACTGTTTTGAATTTCTTGAAGAATCTGCATGTGGATCAAAAATTTATCTAGGAGATGACAGTGGGTATGAGATCAAAGGAAGTGGAGATATTCTTGTGAAGCTACCTAGTGGTGACATTAAACATCTTAAAAATGTATTATATGTTCCAGGAATTAAGAAAAACTTGATCTCTGTCTCAATGATTACAAACCAGGACATGCAGGTGCAATTCTTTAAGAATGGTTGTGTTATTAAGGATACCCAGATGGAAACAGTTGCAACAGGAGTGCGCGAGGGGAATTTGTACAGACTGGATGCAAAGAGTATGCCACAACAAGCAATGGTTGCAGCTGGATCATCAATCGAAAATCTCTGGCATCAAAGATTTGGACATCTCAATCTGCAAGACCTCATCTTACTTCAGAAGAAAGGTATGGTCGATGGACTCCCTGTTTTTCATAATGTCAAGCTGGAATGTGATGGGTGTGCATTAGGGAAAATGCATAGAGAAGAGTTCCCTTTGCATGTCAACAGAAAGGAAAGAGACATCCTAGAACTAGTGCATACAGAGATCTGTGGACCTATGCAAACTAGGTCCTTAGGAGGTGCATATTATTTTTTGCTGTTTACAGATGACTGCAATAGATTTTCATGGGTGTATTTTTTAAGTAAAAAGAGTCAAGCCTTTTGGTACTTTAAAGAGTTCAAATCTATGATAGAGAACCAAACAGGAAAGAGGATAAAGATTCTCCGCTCGGACCAAGGGGGAGAATACAGGTTAGGAGAGTTTATGAACTTCCTCAAGCAGCATGAGATTATGCAGCAATTCACAGTGCCACACACTCCACAGCAGAATGGAGTAGCAGAACGCAAGAACAAAACTCTTGTGGAGTGCGCGAGAAGTATGCTTCAAGGTAAAGGTATATCAAATGGTCTTTGGGCAGAAGCCATTAATACTGTTGTTTATTTAAAGAATAGGAGTCCTACTAAATGTCTAGGCTTCAAAACCCCCTTTGAAGCATTGTTTGGACTCAAACCAGCAGTTAGTCATCTAAGAATATTTGGATCTAAAGCTTATGCTCATATACCAAAAGCAAATAGAAAGAAGTTAGATCCCAAAGCCTTGAAATGTATATTTGTAGGATATGGCACAGAGTATAAGGCATACAAGTTATATAATCCTGTGACTCATAAAGTTTTTGCAAGCAGAGATGTTGTTTTTCATGAACAGACTGAAGATGGAAAGGAAGACTCTAGCAATGACAGCCACATTCCATTGCTGATAGAGATGAACAGTGACGAAGATGAAGAGCAGGAGCAGGAGCAGAAACAGGAAGAAGTAGCAGCAGATAATGTAATAAGTGATGATGCAGGCTCGGGAAGTGCTGAAACAGATAAAGTTGAGGTAAGTCCTCTACCTAGAAGATCAGGTAGGAAGACTAGACTACCTGAAAGATTGAAAGGCTATGCTTTAATATCCAAAATTTTAAACATTGTAGAACCTTCAAATTATGAAGAAGCTAGTAACTCAGATGAATGGAGGGCTGCAATGCATGAGGAAATTGAATCAATATATAGAAATCATACTTGGGATTTAGTTGAATTGCCTGAAGAAAAAACCCCTATAGGTTGTAAGTGGCTGTATAAACCTAAGATAAATGCAGATGGGACTGTAGAAAAATACAAAGCTAGACTGGTAGCAAAGGGTTATTCACAACAAGAAGGCATAGATTTCGATGACACCTTTGCCCCTATAGCTAAACTAAATACAATCAGAATGCTAATCTCTTTAGCAACAAAACATAAATGGAAGCTACACCAGCTAGATGTTAAGTCTGCATTTCTGAATGGAGAATTAAAGGAAGAAATTTATTTAGTACAGCCTCCTGGTTTTGTGAAAAAGGGGCAGGAGCATTTAGTGTGTAAATTGCATAAGGCACTTTATGGTTTGAAACAAGCACCCAGGTCATGGTATGAGAAAATTGATTCATTTTTTATACAGCATGGTTTTCATAGGAGCCTCAACGACCCAAACCTGTATACCAAGATAAATAAACAGAGGCAAATCATTTTGATTTCTTTGTATGTGGATGACATGATTATAACAGGAAATGCAAATAATTTGATCAAAGAAATCAAGCAACAAATGTCACAGGTATTTGAAATGAAAGGCCTTGGAGATCTTCATTATTTCCTAGGTTTGGAGGTGTGGAAAGATTCTGGTCAAACTTTTCTAACTCAAGGAAAGTATGCCAGAACCCTGTTGGAAAGATTCAAAATGGAACAGTGTAAAACAGCAGCAACACCATTACAGCAGAACCTCAAGTTAAGTAGTGATGATGGCACAAAACAAGTGGATGCCACTTTGTATAGACAGCTAGTGGGAAGTTTGATATATCTCACGACAACTAGACCTGATCTCGCATGTTCTGTTAGTGTGCTGAGCCAGTTTATGTCCAGACCACTTGAAAGTCACTGGATTGCAACAAAATGTGTGTTGAGGTACATTAGTTGTACTTGTAATTATGGTATTTTATACACTGACATTTATGATGTTACTTTAGCGGGTTATTCAGATTCTGATTGGGCAGGTGACCTGGATGATCGTAGATCCATCACAGGTTATGCATTTAGTATTGGATCCGGGGTTATCTCGTGGAGTAGCAAAAAGCAAAGTACTGTAGCATTATCATCATGTGAAGCTGAGTACCAGGCGTTGTGTGCAGCAACATGCGAAGCCATCTGGTTGAGGAGATTGCTTAGCGATGCAAGCGAAAGTCAGAAAGAAGCAACCAGCATCAAAACTGACAACCAGAGCACAATAAAGCTTGCATACAATCCAGTTTTCCATAAAAATACTAAACATATTGACACTCAGTTTCATTTTGTTTGAGAAAAGATACAGTCAAAAGAAATATGTGTGGAGTATTGTAATACTTGTGATAATTTAGCTGATATTTTTACTAAGCCTCTAGGGCGAGTAAATTTTGAATTATTTAGAGGGATGTTAGGAGTGCAGAATAACCCTTTCTCCATTAAGGGGGGGAGTTAAAAATAATGGAGAAACGGTTATATGGTTGTAACGTATCTCCTTAGTTTAGGATTAGTTCCTAGAGTTTAGGAGGTTGTTTACAACTACCTATTTTTCAGTGATGTATTTAATATTGTAATATTCATTTGATGTAATGTAGAGTGAATGTGAGAGAGAGTCTCCTCCTTGTTTGAGTGCAGTCTCCCAGGTGCTGTACACACCTGTGAGCTGCAACTCCTTCTTTTTAATTCAAAGTTTGATTTTTATCTTTTTAGATTTGGCAATATTTTATGAAAATGAACAAATGTGCGACTCTATTTTGGTGGACCATTTCTTAAAAATTATAACGTTGGACACTATTATGAAATGTGACACTGTTCATAAAATATGACACCGTTCGATCTTCCAACCATTTATGAAAATATGACACTGTTTATAGAATATGACACTTCCATTTCTGTCCCACCATGTGTGGAAAATGATCTCCAACATTACTTGTTGCCATAAATTCAAATGTTTCATATCGTTTGGATTGAATGCGTATGTCACAAGTAAAGAATCAAATTTTATTTTATACATTTGTGAACTTTTTGCTGTTAGAAAGCAATAGCGAGTCACATGATAGTTGATCATGCGCGATGAGAAGGGTCGTTCTTGATAATAAGGAAACTTGCCTACCAAGCCTCGTAGTTGATCGTAAGGAAACTTGCACACCAAGTCAATATTGTTGTTATTAATATGTGATAAAATAAATACAAAGCTATTGTTTTTAAGGTGAAAAAAATAAAATTGAAATTTGTTATATAAATTATGGAAACATGGATGGTATTAAGGAAAGTCTAGGAGTTTCTTCTAAAATGTATTGTACACACCAGACATGATACAATATGTTATGATCAAACAAATTTTAAGTGTGAAAAGTTGTGTTGTAATTTTTGAAATTTTGGGTATGATATGCACATTTCAATTTCATGTGTATTATACTTAAGAAAAAAATTGGTTTGATATCTCGAAGAATCAAATTATGAAAGTGTCTTTTGTTACAAATATATATCTTTCACCAAACATGACACATCACATGAAGAGCTTTTCTTTCATGTGACATGTCTTAGAGAAAAATAATATTACAATATGTCTCTGATGCAGGAAAACCTTGCGTTTACCCACAGTATGCATATTGAAATGCATAAACCATTTTGCCCCAGGAATTAATATGACCTATCGGGTAAAATCTTCATTACATAATGGTTAAGGCCCCTTTTACTAATTCTTGGTGGAATGATTTATCAACCTCTACGGAAACAATTCCATAAACTAACTACAATTCATGCCCTTCATCAATCCTTTCAATCGGGACTTTATTTAACCCTCATAACCTTCACATATAACTTTAATGAACCCTTCGTTAACCCTTAATGCCCGCACATATATAACCTTACCCACTCTTTATCCATTGGTTATATTGGACTTAACCACAAATCTATCTATCGGTGTTATTTCTATCATGATTCTCATACAATAGAAATATTCACAAAAGCATGCGTTACCATACCTTTTCCACTTATTCCTCGTCTCTGCATATTTCTCGATGCATGCGTTATCACAATCACAATCGCAATCGCAATTCTTCGTGGGTCACACTAACGCATGACTTCCTCCATCACATCCGATATGTGATAACACATCGGATTCCAAACTACAATAAACTAGAGTCCATTACCTTCTCGGGTCCACTCTCATCGCATGTTGCAAAGCTTCTTTGTTTGCTTACATCGCACTTCGCAATGTCACACATCGCAATTGCTTATGGTCGAAGGTTCATCCCTCATAATTGAAACATTGCAATGTGGGTTTTAACAACGATTCTCTATTGTTGATCTGAGCACCCGATCCGACAGTTAACAATCAGATCGCATTTCACAATCGCAATCATCCATCGCTTAAGGCCGCTTTACTCACTCTTGAGATATGTTGCGATGCGATTTCACTTATCATGTTCTCTGCGACTTAATCCTGTCCGTTGATCTGTTAGATCCAATGGTTACTGTGTATCAATACTTTACTTCCTTATTCCCCTTTTCACTTGGATTATATGCCATTTCTTTAGTTCAACTGTGGTTTTAGATTACTCTAAGGTTTCTCACCCTTCATCGTTCTGATGTGCAATTCCTCCTCAGCTTAAGTATGCGTGTTATTTCATTACTGTCCCTCTAGAACTTTCACTTTGATCCTTCGAATAGTTTCAAAGGTCCATTACGATCCTCTGTATTATTCTTCTCCTCTGTGTATTTGCTTGGACTCTGCCTGCATACATATGTTATACAAAATACTCTGATTCATTCATAATTCGTCATTCGATACTCAAACCGCACATTTACACACTTTGGAATTAATCTTCTGTATATAAAAACAAACATTTACACAGTCTCACTATCTTTGGCCTGATTTTCTAATGTTAGTAGCCTCTATTTACAATCTGCCCGTAGGCTTATAGTCACCCTCTAGTTAGCTTAACTGTCTAACTAATCTATGCCTTTTAGGCTTACATTTATACAAAAGGATTCTAAAACCAATTCTTGGTTTAGATCCATAAGCTTCTCAACAAAATCCTAAAATCTCTTCCTTATCCTTAAGGATTCTCTCAAATCCACAAAATCATGAACTAACTCCTAATCTAAGTTTTACAATTAATTCTCAAATCCCTCAGTTCCCTCAACTATCCTAAATCTCTCATATTCTCCTATATTCGAGAAAATTTATAGATATGTCTCACAATATTCAATTAAATCCTATTCTCATTAAAATCACTCTAAAGCCTAAATAATTACATTAATTCAATACTTAGGAAACCAACTTCCCTGAAACACAAAACCCCCTATGTCTACTAAAATACATTGATAATGTTGAGCTGAATGTTCTTGCATCAATCTCTCATATCCCTTCTCTATAACTTCACAAGACCTAATCCCTTCTGTTTCAGCATTGTAAATCACGGGCTGTTGAGGTAGAGAGTGGAGGGTTTTGTGCTCAGGTCTTCAGGTGTAAATGTCTTCTCTGCAACGGACTCCAAACAAGTCCCATCGTTGTCAAGGTCAAGGCCGTCCAATGTCTGCATTATGACATCACCGAAGGTTTCTTCACTCGGGGTTTCCTTGTCACCGAGGGTTTCGATGCCCTCCAAAACCTTTGTGCCAAGGGTTTCAGTACCTTGTGCACTCAATTTCTCACGGTTTTCAATGCCCTATTCTTCCAGTTCCTCAAGGGATTCAGTACCCTGTCTATTTGACCTAGCAAGTGTTAGGACCCTATAATGTACCTTTTTGCTCATACTTTTTGCTATCATTACATCCTTTTCCTACTCACATTTAAGCCTACATTATCACATTAATCTATTTTTCCAAAGGTATAAAAAAATTATTCTCTTTGATACATGTTTAACTCGTTTTACATGTAAATTTACATTACTTTAATACTTAGCCACTAATCGTAAATATATAGTTGCTAAAATAGTTTTAAGACTGCAGTTAATATATTGTTGTTGTTTGAAGACCACGTTGCTGAAACAGTAAACAATATGAAAATCTCGATGTTGAAACAGTTTGTGATCTGCGATGCTGAAACAGCCCGTGATTTACAATGCTAAAACAGCCTGTGATCTACGATGCTGAAACAGTCCGTGATTTACGATGCTGAAACAATATTTCATATATAACAGTAACAAGAAAGGATAATTAAAGGAGCTATTACACTGGCTGCAATAGTTGTACCTCAAAGCCAACACCATTACAACCACTGTAACAACATTTTGCTATGGAAGATTGGAATATCCTATTCCAGCATAGAAGATTAGATTAGATCAAGAATAGGATTTGTATGTACACATGTAATCATTGTATTAAGAGGATTTCTCCTCTTTAAATAGAGGAGAAATCAGCATTAGGGGGGGACGACAAAATATGGAAGGCTTAGCTAGAAGGGAATTATAGAGAAGGGCATGTTTATTCTTATTGTAACATGTTACATTTGACAAATGAATAAAAGATCACTTTGAGCACTTCTTAGTTCCCGTTCATTTCTGGAGAATCTTGTGAGAAGGAGAGGGCCCACCTTCCTCACAAGATTCACCCATTAGTTCTGTAGTGTGTTAATTATTGTTTTTATTCATGCCTTGTTAGAACTCTGCTATCTGTTGCTGAAACTCTGTTTCAACTAATTGTTGCATCATTTTCATACAATTCACTCCTAGGTAATTGTTATTCAGTTCGATTGGTGATTTTGTTTGCCGAATGAGTTGATGAAAGTGTGATGGTCAGAGACAGGTGCTGAAGATTCCTACTTTGGGGAATAGGGTCCTGTTCTCTGTTACAGCATAGTTAGTCTTTTCTTTTGCAGATTGCTGAAAGGTTCCTTTTTCCTAGGTTGTTGTTTCTTAATATAATCCAGGATTCTTCTGATAATTGTTTTCCTTTGAATCTTGAATTCTGCAATAGAAAGATTGCTTTCACTGTAATTCAAAGTAGAGCTTCAGTCTGATTCAAAGCAAGGTGTGATTAGTGTAACTTTTACTACAATTTTGGATTGATTTTGAGATTGAGCATATACAGTGTGTGATTGCCTTTGAAATAAACAGACTTCCCTGGGTTGACAATTTATGTAGCACTTGATTGTTTAATTAAATAAGCAATTATAGTGACCAACAACAGGGGTTTCAGTACCCTGTCTTTCTAAAACAGTAGGGGCTTTAGTACACTGTTCTTATAAAACAGCAGGGGCTTCAGTACCCCATTCCTCAAAATCATTGAGGGTTTCAATGTCTGGTTCATTGAAATTAACGAGGGTCTCTACATGATGTTCCTCTTCATCCTCATGACCCTCTGCTTGGACTTCACCTATACTCGGTGTCATCTTCCTCTTCCTTAATATGCTGACAAAAGTTGACAACAATACATCGTCTTCCATGTTCTCTTCATCTTCCACGGTGTGTGCTGCTGAATCTACAAGCACTGAAAGGTTATGAACTTTAGGGGAAACTTGGGGTGATTCATCAATTATAATCGGAGAGCTCAACTGGTTCATCCCTTGAGAGACTGTCTTCTTCCTCACCGAGGTTCTGGTCTTTCTCTTCTTAGCTGAGGGTGGAGTGTTTTTGACAGTCTTCCTCCCTGCTTGCACTGGTGTTCTTTCACCTTTCTGCTCGGTAGGAGACGATGTCTCTGCTTTCCTTTTCTTACTTGTACTCGTGCTAGCAGACTTCCCTGCACTCCTTACCCGAAACTCTTTCAGGAATGCTCCCTAGGTTACTCCTTTTTCTTCTAGCTTCTTCTTGACCAGGATCGTGATAAGCCCATGATGGTATAACTTTCTTGCAACTTGGCTTGCGTTCCCACTCTGCACACCCTTCATCATTTTCTCAAGACTTATGAGCAAGTAGTAAGGGAAATTAATCAATTTTCCCGACTCGAAGTGCAGCAACAGCCAAAGGTGATATATGAACACCAATGTGTAACATCCCTCACCACTCACGAATTTCTACAGTATGAACAAGAGGTCTCGCCACTTCCCGATCATGGCACTCTGCGGAACTCCCTTCCTCCAATAAACCTTAAGCTTCTTGTCAACCACGAACCGGTGCCATCGTTTCCTCCCTAGCCGCTCCTTTCTAAGCCAATGCTCCCTTGCAAGTGGCAAGCCTGTATCTTGCGTAATAGAATCCTCTGTGACTTCGAACTTCAACAAGCTAACCCTGACTCAGCCTCCTTTGAATGTGCTCGTGAACTCTAGTACCACAACCATGTCGAACCCGTCAAACTTCTGAAAAAATGGTAGGAACCCGGATTCTTGCAATAGTGCAAGACTGTTCTGGTATTTTGCGGTTTGCTCAACCTCCTACAAAGATAGCAACTCACTCCTTAGGGGTGCCATGTCGAACTGCACTTCACCCTTTCTGGTCATAACCTCGAAAGAATTCCAGCGAGTGACACCAAGGCTTGTCGAGAGCTTTATGCTGGAGGTTCGTCACCCTCCGTCTTTTCATTTCCACTCACTCGGTAATGATGAAAATAACTCTTTGTATTAGGTGCAAATTCGTATCAACCCACTGTAGGTGAGTCATAATGATTGGGTGTAGTGGAGGTTTATGTGGCGGGGGTGCAATGGTTAGAATGATCGGGTTACAGGGTAAGGTAATAATGAACAAGCAATGCAAAATTATTTCAAGGAAGGTGAATACAAGCTATCGAACAACAGTACTATCCCACAGTCCACCTCGTATTTTAATCAAGACATACTTTAAAAAAAATCCTAAGTCAGTAAATGATGAAACAGAGTATTAATTGAAACATGCAATGCTATGATATATCAGTACTCATGTGCAAGAAAATAAAGATCCATAAACATCCTTTATAAGACATTCGTGGACTGTGTGAATTTTATTTTACACTTGCTTTCACAGTGAGCTGCGTTTTTTCACTAAACCTGCTTGCACTGCGCGTCTTGCACTAGGAACTTTTACCAAAACAAAAAAAAAAATTGATAGAACACAATTCTGTAGCTGGACTAAATTTTTTTGCCTCAATATACAAGAAAAGTTTTATTCGCCATCTTTTGGTGTTTCACGAGCATGCCTTCTGGATTGATTGCATCAAATTCTGCAATTAATTTATGAGGGAATAAAGAAGTGGGAAGGGGGTGAAAAAAAAATTGAAGGGGAAGGGACATTACAACAGAGATTCCAGAAACAATATCACCAAGGGGGATAAACGAAACGAGATGTGGAAAAAAATTCAAGGGAAAAGAGGGATTTTACGAAATCGGGCAAGGGTAGTTTTCTTAGAAGAAAGAGGAAGGTAATTCATTGGGGATTTTAGAAAAGAAACTAGTGGGAATTTTCGAAATGGGAAATAGAAGAAAGGAAAAGTTTTTACCTTGAAATATGCCTGCACTGGTGCAGGAAAAAGTAATTGCAGTGGGAAGTAAGCGTTTACTTGAATAAAAATTTCCATGCTAGTTACCCCAAACTTGGGTAAGTGCTCAGTTTCGTGAACCTGCTTCTTCTTGGTGGCAGCCAGCATATCTAAAAGATCAAGTAACATTCCCTTTTTATTAAAATTTCGATCTTCTTGCCAGCATGTTGGTTTTCAGGTTGATCCTTCTGCAATCATGTCAGTCAACTGATTTTCATAATTACAGGAATTTTTTTTCTTTTATTATTTTTTTAATAAGGACAAGAAGGAATCAATTCTTCTACAGGTTGGTGTTACCACCTACCAACTCCTTTTCAAATGGTTTTTGGACTTGCTTCATGAAATCTCCTTTAGTAAGGAGCTGAAAATATACCTTCATTCTATGCCCATTTACCAGGAACACAGAATTCCGTCCATCAATAGTTTTGATTTTTGCTGCTCCATTTTCAAACACTTTGACCACCTCATAGGGTCCCATCCAGCGTGTATGGAATTTTCCTTTAAAATATTTGAATCTTGAATCATAAAGGAGTACCTAATCACCTCGTTGGAACTGCTTATTTTGAATGGACTTGTCATGCCACTTCTTGCGTTGTTGTTGAACCAAGATGTTCTGCTGAACATCATCCCTTTGGAATTCATCTAACTCATTCAATTGTAGAAGACGTTGCTACTGTGCTTCAGAGAGATCCAGCCCCAATTGGACTACAGTCCTGAAATTCTTGATCTGGAATTCTATCGGCAAGAGGACTTGTTTTCCATACACCAGCTCATATGGTGTGTCTCCTGTGCTATTTCTCCAAGTGGTTCGATATGCCTACAATGCTTATGGTAATTTGTTAGCCCAATCCTTTCTGTGCATATTTACCGATTTTGTGAGGATGGACTCAACCACCTTATTCGTGGACTCCACCTGACCATTTTCTTGCGGGTGATATAGTGTAGATTTCATGTGTCGTATTTTGTATTACTCCATCACACCCTGTACCAGATTAGAAATAAACTACGGTCCATTGTCAGAAACAATTTCTCTAGGCACACCAAATCTAGTAAAGATTTCAGTAAAAATAAAATCAACAACAATTCTTTCAGTAGTAAAAGAAACAACTTTAGCTTCTACCCATTTCATAACAAAATCTGTACAAACCAAAATATGCTTTTTATTTGATGATGTTAGATTTATTAGTCCTACGAAATCAATGACCCATTTTTTAAAATTCTCAATCATAACATGTGGACTTAAAGGCATTTCATTGGTTTTATTAGGTTGGCCAACTCGCTGATATCTATCACACTGCTTGACATATTGTTTGGCGTCCTTAAACAAGGAAGGCAAAAAATAGCTAGCTTGTAACACTTTGTATGCAATCCGCTTATCGAGGAAGTGATCCTCGCAAGGTTCGTCATGGGAAAATTTTAAAATATCAAACACTTCTTCCTCTCTTACATATCTACGGATAATGAGATCTACTTCGGTGTAAAAGAGGTCTCCTTGGATCCAGGAATATGCAACACTTTTCTGTATGATATTCCGCTTTTCACGAGCGGATAAGTGAGGTGGTAATTTTCCAGTGACTAAATAGTTAGCTATGTTAGCAAACCATGGGGATTTTGTTGACACAACAAAAATATGTTCATCAGGAAAATCATCATCAATAGGAATTGCTTCACCAAGATTATTTAACCTTGAAAGATAATTTTCTACTACATTTGATTTTCCTGGTCTATAAACAATAGTAATATTAAATTCTTGTAACCATAGTAACCACCTAGTCACTATATCACTAGTTAATGGTTTATTCATCAAATATCTTATTGCGGAATGATCAGTATGCATAAAGACTTCATATCCTGTAATATAATGTCTGAATTTATTAATGGAAAAAATTACAGTTAAAAACTCTTTCTCGGAAACCGTATAATTGAGTTCGGCGGGTGACAAGTTTTTACTAATGAAATAAATAGCATAAGATTGTTTGTCTTCTTCTTGTCCTAAAGTTGCGCCCATAGTAGTATTTGAAGCTTCAAAGTAAATATGAAATCGCAGGGACCAGTTTGGTCCTCTCAAAACTGGTGCCTAGACTAATTTTTCCTTCAATGTCTTAAAGGACTGTTGGCAAGCCGTGGACCAAGAAAACTCACTATCCTTAGCCAAAAGTCGGAAAAGGGGGGTAGCTATCCTTGAGAAATTCTCAATGAATCTCCTTTAGTAGCCCACATGTCCTAGAAAACCTCTCACTTCCCTTTGAGTATTGGGTATAGGGAGACTCAAAATGACTTCTATTTTTGTAAGGTCAACCTAGATACCTTTGTCGGAAATAAGATGGCCAAGAACCACCCCTGCCTTTCACATCAATCTAAATTTCTTGTCACTCAAGGCGAGATGAGCTTCGGGGCAGCAAAGAAGCATTTTTTCTAGATTCTTGAGGGCTTCCCGAAATGAATCACCAAACACAGAGAAGTCATCCATATAGATTTCTACACACTCAAAGTCAGCAAAAATAGCCAAGACTGCCCTTTGAAAGGTAGCCGGGGCATTACATAGCCCAAAGGGAAGCACTCGATAAGAAAATGTACCCCATGGACATGTAAAAGTGGTTTTGTCTTGACCCTCAAGTGCTATTTGTATCTGGTTATATTCGGTAAAGCCGTATAGAAAAGAAAAGTACGTCTTACTAGCAAGGGTATCGAGTACTTGATCGATGAAAGGAAGGGGGGAAGTAATCTTTGAGAGTGGCCTTGTTCAATTCTCTGTAGTCAATGAAAATGCGTGATCTCCCATCTTTTTTTGGGACTAATACTAATGGAGAGACCCACTAGCTGTCAGAAATGGGATAGATAAAATCAACATCTAAGAGTTTTTTCAATTCTTCCTTTACAACGTCTCTTAGAGTTGGGTTCATTCGCCTTTGGGGTTGTCAGACAGGTCGAGCTCCATCTTGAATATAAATATGGTGTGTACAAGTTTCAGGAGGGATGCCTTTCATATCTTCATAACCCCATGCAAAGGCATCAAGATGGTTTCGCAACAAATTCACAAGCTGCTCTTGCTGGGAAGGATCCAAGTCTGAACTGATATACAAGGATTTACTTGGACTAATCTCAACAAGAGTGGTATCAGGCTCAAGAGTAAACAAAGGTGTCACTAGAGATGGTGGTGATGGACGTAGAAAGTCACATATTTCCTGAAAATCTAGACTAAAAACTTGACTCAATGACTCAAAATTAGGCATGGTGTCTAGATTGTTCAGGAAGTCTTGAATCTCACCCTCCTGCGAGGACTCAAAGTTATGATGTATCAAGGAAACAGGTTGAGTCTCCTCATCACTACTATAGTCTAACCATAAAGTGTCTCGGAGATCTTGAATGGATCTAGTGGGTGGATATAAGGTGACCTTCTTCCTGGAATCTCCATGGAAAATATTCATATCACCAGAACGACATCTGATATAAGCATCGGGTTGTCCCAAGATCAAGGGATGTCCTCCCACAGGATTCTTTAGCTAAAGCACAATGAAATCTGCGGGATATTCCCAAGAGTCTAGGGAAACGACCACATCATCCAGCACCCCTTCCGGCTTGATTTTAGATCTATCTGCTAGTTCAAGCACAGTGGGAGTAGGACAAATATGGACCAATCCAAGTTAATCCATGGTTTGCTTGGTCATAACATTAATGGTTGCCCTTAGGTCTATAAGTACATTGGAGACAATGACATCGCCTATCTAAACAGAGACAACAGGTTTTTTGGGGTCGGTATATTTTTCCATGTGCATACACCCCATCATTAACTCTGCTTCCCTACCAACAAATTGAATAGTTTGAGGTTCCAATATTCTCCTTCTTGGCTTCTTAAGACAGAGTTCCCTAATGATTTTTGTACAAACGGGGATCTCTTTAATAGCTTGGAGAAAAGGCACTCTTATGAAAAGGTTCCTAAGCTCAGAAGGCAGGCTAGACTCAGGAATGGGGTCTTTCTTCTCCACAACTAACCTCTTTGGATAGGGAGGTTGGTTGGAAGAAGATGGAAAGGGCTCAGAAGGTACAGGGATAGGATGAATGGTGTAATATTCTTCGGAATGGTTAGGAGTTTCATCCTCTCCTTTCTCATTGATAATCACCATAGGCTGCTTTTGATTTTCTGAGGTTACTACCTTCCCTGATGTCAATTGGAGACCATTGACTCCAATTGGAATAAACTGATATTTGATTGAAGAAAACGGGTTCATAGAATGGATCATTTGTACTGCTTTATTATTGGGGTTGGGTAAAGGTTGAGCAGGCAACTGAGAAGGTCGAAACGGTGGAGGTAAAGGTAATGGTGGCATAGGTTGACTCAGTTGAGGTAATGATACTTGTGGAATTGGGTAAGGTGCATATGTAGGAGGGTATGATTTCATAGGTGCAGGATAGGAATGATGTGAATGATGTGAATGGTTTGGCCCTCTCCATCCTTGTTTCCAAGATTGGGAGGGTTGTTTATAGTAATATTGGTTCCCATGTTGCCAATGTTGAGAGTGACCAATGTTAGGATAGGAATATGAGTGTTCATTATAACCAAAAAAATGTGGTGGAGATTTAGGAACCATACCTGCAATTACCTGAGGCCAATTTCTTCGTTCTCCCATAGCATGTAGTGATTCGACTTCAGGTTGTCCTCCCTCAAGTACAGCTTTAAGCCCAGGTATGGAGGGACATTTTTCTGTAGCATGGTTCTCTGCACAAATTGCACATTTATTATTTTCTTTAATATTGAGAGGACATTCTCTTAAAGGATGATTTCTTCTACATCTTGGACAAAAAATAGACAATGACTCTTTCTCTTCTACAAGTTTTTGTTGAAACTTGAAAGAGTCTATTTGTTTACTAACAGTATTCATTATTTAAATTTCATATTGTCCACTTTGTTTTCTAATACAATAATCATAACATTAGTGGATTCAGTTTTCCTATTTCCATTCCAAATTTCTTTACCAGATCTATATTGGTTCCTCGAGAATTTCCTGCACAAGTCATAGATCTCATCAAAAGGTTTTTGAGCAATATCCCCTTGTCCTAACAGATTTAGATTATTCCTAGCATCATTAGTAAGCCCACGTAAGAACAAGGTTCTAATGGTACTTAGATCAAATTTGTGCTTTGACCTTTGGAGGATGTACAGGAATCTCTCCAAGTATTCCTCTAGCATCTCATCATCATTTTGCACAATAGTAAAGATTTCATCTTGAATATCTCTAGTTTTACAATATTCCTGATATTTCGATAAGAAAACTCTCTTCATTTTCTCCCAAAAAGTTATAGTGTTTCCTCCTAGTCCCATGAACCAGCGGAGTGCTACGTCCTTGAGAGTTGCAGGAAACAACTTTAACTTTTGGGCATCACATGAATAATCATAACTTCTACACCGTCTGCTGGGTAGATCTATGCATCAAAGCGGTGCCATTCCTGTGAAATAACGTTGTTGACCTATGATCTGCAATCCGTGTGGCTCGAAGCTCTGTAGCGTGGAATCTGGATCTGGGTTCAACACTCTGGAGCAATAGATCGCGGATCTTTTCCATAACAGATCCGTTGAAAGCTGAGAATGGGAGTATGAGTTGAGTTGTCCCCAGCTCTGCTCGGAAGCAATGCGATGAATGGTGATTCAGTGAGACTTTTTCTGCAAATGGAAGGCTTTGAAAAGGTGCCTGCTTTTGAGGTACACGAAAGCAAGACAGAAAGCCACTACTTTTGAGTGCATAATATCAAGTCAAATTGCCAGCAGCAGCGTGGGAGGTAGGTTTTTCTCTCGCAGGTTTCATAATTCTGATCCGCACTCGCTGTTTAGGTGAGATTTGGTTAGCCACCGGCATCTGAAAATTTTGAGTGAATAAGTCTGTTTGCACATTTTGGGTTCTAGATCTAATCTTCTGTAGCTATATCTAGATCTAGGCGGCTAGGTTTTAGTTCTAATCTTCTACGGCTAAATCTAGATCTAATTTTATCTTCTGCCTTATTTCTCTGTGGTTGGGTTCTACGGGCAAGTAAAATATGGCTCCCAGCTTCGCGAAAATAGCTGTTGGCTCATCCGCTTCTGGAGGGCAAGCTCCTGCCCATATCGTCAGTGAAGCCCCAGCTCCCACTATCTAGGTGGTCCAAGCCTCACTCGATGAGGCTTTGAAGTTTTCTGAAAGTGCGCTAATATGTCGGTTCAATGGCTTTTTGCCGCAGCTGACAGCTCTCCACAATTGGATCTCAGAGGTATGGAAGCCTGTCATTTCTGATGAAATTAATATCTACCCCTGTGCTAGGGGTTTCTTTATAGTAGATTTTGAAAATTTTGAAAGCAAACAATGTATTCTAGATTATGGCCCTTGGTTTTGGGAAAAATCAGGCCTATTCATGAAGCCATGGAACCCATCATTCGATCCCTCTACAACAGTCATAACCTCAGCACCAGCTTGGGTGAGATTGCCAAGCCTACCCTTGCATCTCTAGAATCTCTCCTCTCTAAAAGCCATTGGAAATGCAATTGGGAAATTTTACTGCAGGTGCCCAGAAACAGAGGAATATGCCAAAACCACCTATGCACGCATCTGTGTGGAAATGGACTTCAGCGCCGGATTCCCAGCTGAAATAAACCTAACAAGTACAGAGTATGTGTGGAACCAAAAACTCGATTATGAAAGTATCCTCTTCAGATGTCAATCCTGCTTTGAGACAGGCCATCTAGCCAAAAATTGCCCAAAAGCCTCCCTGGAAAATTTTTCTAGAAAAAACCACCACAGATCTACATGGTGGAAAGGAGCACAAAAAGAACACTACATTGTCATCAAAGAAGAATACTCTAGAGAAAACTCTGAATCACAATAAATCGGGCAAGAAAGAAACAACTCTCAAGACAAGCAGGGAGAAAGCCCTGCCCAACAAATCAACAGTTATGAGGATTCGAATACCGCACAAAATAAATCTTCATTTAACAGCAAAGCAGATCTCCTAGACCAAACTTCTTCTCCAACTATCTTCAAAAGGACGAACACAATAGATCGCGAAGCTAAGATACCAATGTCCCAAGAACCAGAAGAGATGAAGGAGATGCAAGATAAAGGAAGTTGGAAGACCGTAGAGAAAAAAAAGAGCTACAGCACCAATCTCGCCAAGAAAGACGAGGAGCCAGATAATTAAAAACTAAGAAAATTATAGGTCCGATAGACCAATTTGGTCTCAGTGGACGTTAACCACCACCATCATCATCATCACAAAATATCAAACTCAAATAAGAAAGAGTCTGAGTCTTCATGTACCTTACCATAGAAATGAGGAAGAGCTGATGGTGAAATATTTTTCATTTGTACTTGTGTATTAGGATTCACATTCAGGAATCTGAAAGTGGACTGTTCCTCATTTACCTGATTTTCACCACTTCCTTCTGCATGATCTTCCTCATCTGGCATTGTTGTTCTTCCACATGAGCCACTCTCAATAGGCTAAGAAGGTTGACTATGGATTCCAATAGTCCCCTTCTGCCCCTTTATGGGCTGTGTCACACCTAGACCACTGCTACCAGAGCCCAAGTGGATTGTTCCTGCGTGATGAGTCTGAGCTTGTTTGGACTTTCTGCCTGCAGAAAAAGGCCCAATATGAGATTTTGTTTCATATTTGTCAGTATTTCCTTGGCCCCTAGTGGGTTTCGGACCCCTACCTCTTTTAGGCATTCATTTCAAAAAAATGACAAAACGAAATTCGAATAAAAGCTGCAATTTTCAAAAAAATAAATCAACACCTATAGATTCCTTCAAACAATATAAGCACACTGCAGAAAAAATAAAATAATAGTAGACTTACCCCTATTGCAAAAAACGAAAAATTCTTACGAATTCAAATCGCCTCCCCAGCAATGACACCAAAATGTTGGGTGCAGAAATTGCGCTTAACCAAACTCCTCAACACTTAATTGTCAACCCAGCGGTTTCGTAAACTTAGTGACGAAGCATAGGTAATGCCAAAAGTGGTATGAACTTTTCCTATTCCTAACCCTACTTCTTAAAGGAAATGTTTCCAGAATCAGAAAGAAAACAATCTTAAAGGTAATTGACACCAAAGCAACTCTAGTGCTGGAATGTAAAAGAAAAATTTGCAAGTAAATCAAGTAAAGGAGTTTTCACACAACTGGAAGCAATCTTAAGTGCTGGAATTAAATGTTATGTTTATCTTCAGATAGATGGCTAATAGTTTAACAAGTGGGCCCTTGAAAAGATATGTTTTCCTCTTGATCTTCCTTCTACACAAACAACTTGTTCTTGTACTATTGCAATCTGCTTGCACTAGTGCAGGTACAATGCCTCTGTGTAAAAGTATATTTTACCTCCCTTACTGAAGATTTATGTCTTTGTGGAGGTGCTCTAAGCCTTAGGGCTTAGAGCACTCTGTTTCTGTGACAAGAGACCAACTCTTGCACCGAGGCAGAGTTTCCTTCACCAAAGTTTCCAATTTACTTTCAAAAAGATTGAAAGACGTGTTGAAAAGAATTGCAATTGCAAACGAAATTCTGAGATAAATTATCTATGGAAAAGAAATGCTTTAATTAATTAAATCTTGCAATGGAAGTAAACTTCATGAAATGAAAGCAACTCGAAGTAATCAAAGCAATAGTCTAAGTGATCTGCATGTATCAACTAGCTTCGGCAATCCACTTAAAATGTTTCTGTTCTTTGTTCATAAGTCATAAAATGCAAGTATAAAGTGTCTATGATAAATTCATGTAATCGTTCTCAAATACTTCAAAATGCGCTCTTAATGTTAAGGATGATTACTGAAATTAATAATATATTTGCTTGCAGAAAAAACTTAAAATGGTAAGCAGTAAGAGAAATGCAATATTTGATGTGAAAGGAATAACTAACTAGAGTGCAGGAAGCAAATCGAGACCAGAATTGTGAGTAAAGGAATGCAAGAAAGGAATTACAAGAAAGAAATAAACTCAATCAACTTCCAAGCCACGGATCCGCTCACGCTTTAGTACGAAATAGATTTAGATAAGAACTTCAGAAGTAAATATAAAAACTGTTCACACCAAGCAACTACAAAGGGAAATATTCACGCAGTCTTTCCAAATGATGAAAGCACAAGGGTAAACAAGCTAGGTTGGTTGGGCCCTAGCCAACCATCTCTTTTCCCATTTAAGAAACGAGACGATTCAACACTCAAGTACATATGAAAGATAGATTAAACACAACGTATGAATAACATGGTGAGTTCCTTGTATTACTTGATCAACAAATGTACATCGTAGTGTGATTCCAACCCAGAGCTAAGGGTGATACCAAATTACATAGAAAATGAAATTACATCCTAAGGATCGCTAGCTAGTTCTACCTACAATCTACATTTTATACATTCTTTCGGCCTTAGCCATATTCCACTAATTACAGTCATTTTCCTATTCAAGCCTTTCGGCTGAACGGACTAACAACCAAACATTACAAAATTGAATATCAGTTATAATAAAACGTGTACTTCGCTGGCCGTAGACCATCCTTGGAAAATATCCCTGACTGTGTGCCACCGATATCCATCCTCATTTAATCAGCAAACAAACTCGGAGTCATGGATCAAAACGTCCACGTGGAAAGATTCAGCGCACGGAGATCTGAGAACAATCATCATTGGTGGTGTAGGAATCTGCCTGCACTGATCTTTCTAACTCATAATTAACACTTAGTTTCTTAATTACTTCCCGTAAATTAACATAAGTTACAAGAGGTACTTAATAGGCATGAAATCTATGTAAAAATGATTAATAAAGCACTTTAATAAATCTTAATGTAAGATATGAAGCATATGCAGGAATAGGTAATTATCTTGGACTAGTGCAGGAAAGAGAGGTTTAAGTCGAGATAAAACAGAGGTTAATGTTTATAGAAATGGGGTAAAAATAGATCAATTTGGGACACCAACATATGAGATCTTGTAGGTTAAGATGACCGAATATTTGATGCCAAAGATTCTAGGTTGTCAGTCTTGTTGAAGCTAGAGCTTAGTATGGCATGCTATTGACGTTCAACCTATACATTCCTCCCACACACACTCCTGATGCAACTGGTTCCTTCTTGTTGTCCTTTATGACACATTATGATCTAAAGAATTCGACTTGTAGGTGTTGGTCTACCATCATTGAAACAGAGATCAAGTTCTTCTTGATCCCATGTACATACATCACATTTTTAATATATCTCATATTACCATCAGGCAACATCACCAGAATATCATTGTACCTCTTGATATGATAACCTATGTCATCACATAGATATATGTTAGCTCCACAAGTAGTTTCTTCAAAATTTTCGAACCAATGCCTATTACTTGTCATATGTGATGACGTGCCTGAATCTATGAACCATATTTCGGCCTCATCCTCCTCAAGAGCTGAAAGAGCATAATCATCTACGAATAATCGAAGATCATGACTGTGACCTTCATCGGAAAAGTGCCCTGTATACTTTCTTTGTTTATTTCTAGCCTCATCTTCCTGTTTCTTAAAGCAAAACTTAACTAAATGACCAGTTTTCCCACAGTAAAAACACTTAATGTCAAATTTGTTACCATTGTTACTTGGAGACATACCTCTAAATGGTCTCTTCTAAAAAACGCCACCACCTTTCTGTCCCTATGGTTGTTTCCCTTTGTATGGCTTCTTCTTCGCCATCAGGGCAAGATCGACACTCTACGTTCTCAATTTTTGTTTCTGCTCTTCTTCCTATATCAGGATTCCTATTAGCTCTTCAAATGCAGGGGCTTTCTCCCTTGTAGACAAGCCTATGATGAACATCTGGTATTCATCCGTCATCCCGTTCAATGTAATTGTGACAAGATCAGAATTAGACACCTTCTCCCCGATGTCACCCAATCTGTCCTTCAGGTCCTTGACCCGTGCAATGAATCCAACAACAAATTCATTCTCCTCCATCCTCATGGAAAACAACTTGCCTTTGAGCGACAAGATGTGATTGGTGTTCTACATCTGGTAAAGGTTCTTGAGTGTAGTCCATATCTCACTGGACGATTTACAGTCTCTGATATGTGGGATAATATTGTCTTTAACAGACATATTCAATAAGACTTTCGCCTTATTCTCCCTTTTATCCCAATCTTGTATTAGTGTTTTCGTACCACCTGTCGAAATGGTTGGCTTCTGCTCATCACCATTGATGATCGACCATGCGCTCGATCCCTCAAGAAACATTTGTAGCTTGAATTTCCAATTGGTATAATTGGTCCCATCGAGTTTGTTAGTCTCGTTGAGATAAGCTTCTGTGAAATTGTTCATTTTCAACTGATCAGATTCCAAATCCCACGATCTTCAGTCGATTCTAACCAAGTGAACAATTACAAGCTACAAAAAAAAACAATCTCACAACATACGAGAACCTTTGAAATGATCACAGATCTATCTGATCTACCACCAATCCACCCAATCTGCCTCTGATCTAGTCAATCTGCCACCAATCTACCATGATCTCTGTGTCTGCAACTCAAATCTACCACCAAATTGGCAAAATCTCAAGCTCAGAACCATAAAAAACACGCCATCACCCTTTCTGTGTGAAAAAACGTGATTTATGGGGGCCATGAAGAAATTTGCTCTAAGTAAAGGTTACATCATTGCGAGTTTGACCTTCATATCCGCGATGATCACTTTTGTTAGGCTGAAAAACGTGATGACCAATTTGTGCTCAACGAGAGGTATGTTGAGAACTATGAGAAAAATAAATTTATCCTGTGAGTAAGGTATGTCACTCTCGACCACCTAGACTCCGAAAATGTGAGCATTGAGGCTCCTCTGTTGTCAGTGGGGCATTGTAACCACGAAGGCTCTGTAGCCACTAGGGTTCTAATGTAACCAATAAGGCTCTGTAGGTAACTCAGGCTCACCAAATCTGAGCTCTTATACCATGTTAGAAAAACTGGAAAGAAAAGAAATGAATTAAATTAACCAACAACTCATAGGTGAGCAAGCTGCACCTGGAGGCTGCACAAACTAGAGCGTATACTCCCATATTCAATTAATCAAAGACGAGACAATAAATACATATCAAAAGAATAGGGAGGTGAGAACAAACTCCTACAACCTAGGACCTAATCCTAACTTAAAGAGTTACGTTACAACCATGTAACCATTTCTCCATTAATACAATATAATATTAATTATTTTCAACTAAAAAGACATTATACAATGTCATCTTCATTGATTTGTGAGTAGCTAGATTTACCATTTTGTTCATAACATGGTTTCCCTTTCAACATTTGAAGATGATTACAATGATGATTTTAGCATCCATTGACATTAACATTGGTCTATCAAACCTTAAGAAATAAAATTAATTATTATGCTTTATTATGTTGCTTCTAATCTCTCATAGTTTGAGATCAAGATGATCAATCTCACTTTGTTTTTTTATCCATTAACATATTATATAATTAGTGGTATTGCAAATGCTTTGAATTTAGATTAATCTCCATATAGGTTGTGCACTTTGAAATAAAATGTTTTTCATCTTCTACCTAGTTAGAATTGAAAACTTTACAAATTCTTTCTTCTCACGTAATTTGGGTCTTGCCCAATTTTATTTCACTATGAAGCTCATGTGAGTTTGTTCTTATTTTTTCAATATTTATTTTCTTCCTTCAAGTTCACAACTATAGAGAGATAGTTTAGGTCTATCAATTAGGGTTAATAGCCCTTCTGTATTAAACTATTTTTTCTAATTTTTAAATTCAATGTATCCCCATAGGTCTTCCTTAAAGCTAGTTACAACCAAAATATTAATGTTGTTGATAGTTTGAAGGGAACATTGATCCAAATTGAAAATGACATCAACCCATGGTACTCATCGACCCATGGAATTTTCCCATGGTATTGTAAATGGCATCCGCCCATGGTTTGTAAAATCCACCATGGTATTCATTCACCCATGGAATTGACCCGTGGTATTGTAACTGAAAAATACTATAAGTAACAAGTCACATTTTGTAAAATGACAGATTGTCCGCCACAATGTAGCCTTTACAGTTATTATCGGTTTTAATAAAAAGTTTCTTTGTGGTTTTGTTTATTGCGCATTCTCCTATTTTTCTTCTGGAAATTCAAGTTTTCATATCTTGGGGGCCTTTCCTCCAAGATCCATTTCAATCTTTCAGATCTTGGGGGTCTCTCCCCCCAAGATCCACTTCAATCTTTCAGATCTTGGGGGTCTCTCCCCCCAAGATCCGGATCAGTGGTATCAGAGCAGGTTATGATTCCATGGGAATGAGAGTTTGATGCATATTTCAGTTTCAAATTTTTCAGCAATATTCAACAAACTTCAAGCATGTGCTACATCCTCCATAGAGCATTTTCTTGGGCCAAGCAGGAAGAATTTTTCTTTTTTCATTTTTTTGCAAGAATGTTTTTGGGCAGCGAGTTTGCAGATCAGATCTGAAACATTTGGTACAAAATTTACAAAATCAAATACTAGATCTAGATTCCTTGTGAAAAAATACCAAAATTCAAAAAAAAAAAAAATCAGCCGAATCAGAGTCCGGATGAGGGAGATATCGCTGATTTAAAATCAGCTATGTTGTAGAATGTTTTCTAATGACAACTAGTGGATGGTGACTGTCCTATCATTTTTTGAAGTTTTTGGGGAATAATTTCAGAAAAAGGATTATATATCTGAGCTCCTCTTGAAAAATCACCCAATTTCAAAAAAAAAATGGGTCTAATCGGAGTTCGGATGTGGGAGATATCGTTGATTTAAAATCAGCTATTTTTTCAGAACTTTTATGACGGCAGAACTGTTGCAGCGCGAATCTGAGATTCTAGAGTGTCCATATAAGGATTTCCATCACATGGGAAGATGCAAAATGGTCCTTCTGCTTCCAAAAACAGGTTATAATAAATATTCTGAGTTATATTGACTGAGTTATGCCCATTTTAATTCTGGAGCAGCATTCAGAGTGGGTTCCCATTGGAGGCATGCCCTCCCACCCTACTTTAGTAGGCACCTGCTTCACATTCATTAGTTTCAACATAGCAACGTTTGGCTTAGGTTATTTGGAGATGTGCCCTCCCACCCCAGGCTATGTAGGCACCTGCTACTTCATCAGCAACCAACATCCTGGTTATGGGCCATCCACAAACCCACACTTCATCGAAGTCCATTTTCTAGGCCGCACACTGTCAGTATCACAGTTGGTCATAAGCATTACAGGGTATCTCTATCCTCGGATCTTCGTTCGTCATGGTTATGGGTCATCCACAAACCCACACTTTATCGAAGTCCATTTGCTAGGCCGCACACTGTCAAAATCACAGTTAGTCACAAGCATTACAGGGTATCTCTATCCTTGGATCTTTGTTTATCATGGTTTTGGGTTAACCACATAAAACCCTTATCTTCAGTGGCTCTTCATATTCAACAAAGGCTTCGCAGGAGGGCACTTTACGCAATGGGGACCATTGCTTCGTAAGGAGGGAGGAATGATCCGAATGGAAAATGGCATCAACCCATGGTACTCATCCACCCATATTATTCATCGACCCATGGAATTTGCCCATGGTATTGTGAATGGCATCTGCCCGTGGTATTGTAAAATCCACCCATGGTATTCATTCACCCATGGAATTGACCCATGGTATTGTAACTGAAAAATACTATAAGTAACAAGTCACATTTGTAAAAGGACAGATTGTCTGCCACAATGTAGCCTTTACAGTTATTATCAGTTTTAATAAAAAGTTTCTTTTTGGTTTTGTTTATTGGGAATTCTCCTATTTTTCTTCTGGCAATTCAAGTTTTCAGATCTTGGGGGCCTTCCCCCAAGATCCATTTCAATCTTTCAGATCTTGGGGGTCTCTCCCCCCAAGATCCACTTCAATCTTTCAGATCTTAGGGGTCTCTCCCCCCAAGATCTGGATCACACATGCTTCTCTATAACTACGCCAAAATATCGAAGCTGGAAAGTATCATCTCAAGTCCACCTTCTCTTTTGTCTTGAGTGATGTTTAATAGAGTTTAAGCTACTTTAGGAAGCCTCTATTTTTTAGTGTTGTTGATATTTTGAAGGGTATGCTTATCTACTACCCACCAATACCAAAGTTAGAAAGTAGCATCTTGAGTCCACCCTCTCTTTAGTCTCAAGTGATTTTTACTAGAGTTTAAGCTACTTTAGAAAGCCTCTCTTTCTTCAATTAATACAAATCGTGCAATAATCAATTCATCATAGTCTTATTCTCTAAAGCTGGAGATCGTGCCTCTAAAAGAAGGATAGGGTAGGGTATTGTTGATGACTCTAAAATCATAGCACCAACATTGGGGGATAACCACCCGGTCCGAACCTTAGCGCAATTCCTTTTCCGTTTGGTATGGTGGCTCCGAGTAGATATTATGGGACCAGTTTCCCAATAAGGTATGATTTTATGAATGGGTATTTTAAATGTATAAAAAGATGATAGGTCGTTTAATATATAATCTCTAAAATATACAGATATATCTTTATAACCTAGGTGATCTCATAATAATGCGATTCTTAATGATTCCTAACAGACAAATGATAATATATATTATTCAGTTATCTACAGAAAGATGCATTTAAATGATGATTACTTTGAATAAGAAATTAAGCAAATTAATGTGAAAACATATCGCATAACATACTAATATTTATCGTTGACATATGTGTACAATATAACTCTAGATCATTCAAAAGTGAAATAATACAGAGTTGTTTGAAACATGAGAATATATCAACAATAATAAATCAATGGAAAGCTAATTACATAAAACAAGACAAAAAGAACAATGATAGAAGTACCATATGCATTTGAGTTTCGTTATGCAAGTAACAATCTGGTTCAATCTTCTTATTCTGAAAACTCCAAGAAGATACAAAAATGCAAGTCTTTATGAAGCTTTTTCACAACAAGTTTGAAACTTGATCCACGACTTATAAAAATAAGTGTAGAAGTGTAGAAGTGCAAACTTCTCAAGTCTAGTTTTATACAAATTGAGGACCCCTTCTAAAATAACATGAAAGGGTCTTTATAGTAAAATTAAAAACAAACTATCCATAAAAATTTCTGAGAGTTGTTGGAACTGTGTTCATCAAAATATGGGGTTTGAATTTAAAAAATAGAATCACGATAACCTTTAAAGAGATTCATCACGTCTATGCTTTCTCTTGTATCTTCAACCGACAAATCGAGAGCATGGTTTGGATTTCTGGAGGATGACTCATCCTCGAGTGTAACTGTCCTGTGTATGTGGCATCTGAGAACTCAGGCATCATGCGATCAACGACATCAACAAGGCACTTGATACTCATCTGTTGGCTATGTGGGTGGCCACAAAGGACCAATGCGCATCCTAGTTAAGACTTTGTACTATGTTGAGCTACTCCTCCTTGGTGTCCAAATCTTGCTTCTATTGCTTCTCTAAAACTCTTGCCTTTGGAAGATTTTCTCGGGAACAATCAGAAATTAAATTGGCACCATATAAATTATCATTCACCAGCTCAATAACATTATTCATTATAACCCTGGCCCTGGAGGTAGCTCTTTTTGCTTTTATCAATTTTGTTTCCCATTCTAAAAACAATATCTCTTTATGAGACTCTTTAATTTTAGGTAATTTAGTAGCTCTTCCATCTTCTGTGCTTTGCCAGGAGAGATAATTTGTGACTTTATCATCCGCATCTTCAAATTCTAACCTGGTGTTGACTACTTGGTTAATCAGTGATGTCATTGTGATGCATAATGGATCAATAAGATATATTTTCTGGCAGAGTAGATTTAGCTATTGAGATAAAGCCTTATTTTCCTCTAAGGCTTCCTTTTTAAACTCTTCAACCTTGGGATAATATTTGAATTTTTCTATAGAGAGTTGTAACTGTGTGATTTTCTCTTCCTTAGATTTAATCTCTTGCTGATGTGTCAATTTAAGCTGCTCAAGCTCTTGAGACAGCTGTTGTTGTCTTTGAATGGCCTGCTGGTCAATTTTCTGCTTTTCCAGGTTTAATTGTTCTTCAAGCTGCTCATTCTTCTGTTTCTCTACTGTTAACTGTTCCTCAAGCCGATTAATATTTTGATTCTCTACTGCCGACTGTTCTTCAAGCTGATTAATTTTTTGATCCTTTTCTTTGATCAATTGATTAACTTCAGTTGCCTTATCAATTACAGCAGTTGTGTATGCCCCTACAAATTGAGATAACTTAGTCAAATCCTCAAAAGGATTGACCTCTGAATATTTCCATATGACATTCATAAATTCAGATTGAGGAGCTGTGGATGATGTTTGGTCTATTTTCCTCTTTTTCCTCTGCCTCTTGACTACAACCCTGTGTTTTGGGCTGTAAAACACATCCAAGGGTGGAATTTCCTCAATGTTCAATGTAAGCTCTCCTGAAGGATTTTTAGGGATTATTTCTATCTCTTTTTTAGCTGTGTCTTTGTTGGGTGTCTCTTCAATCACAATATCAGGAATAATGGGCTGTTGTGTTCTGGGGGACGCTGATGTGATAATGTTTTGAGGATCATTCTCACTTTTGATCTATTGATCAAATTGCTCCCATTCTTTAATCAATATGGGATCAATGTAAATATCAATGTTTAGTTGTTCACTAGCCTTATCACTTGTTTCAACTTCTCCAGAAATCTCTTCTATAACCTGCTCTCCGCTGTGTTCTGCTTGCTGAATGATTGGTGTAGTACTTAATAAATCCAGAGGTACTGTTAGTAACCTATGTGTTCTGTATTCAATGAATTTTTCCAGATGACTTATTATTGAGAATAACTCTGATGAAGCAAATAAGTCATCAAACTCATCTTTCTCATGTAAGAATTTATTAACTTTCATCTAAGTGGTGAAATTGAAAGCAACCTTATTTGGGTCATATTGTCTTTTAGGGATAACAGCGAGACTCAGATCCTTTGTCTTATCTGCTTCTTTCTCGACATGTTTAAAACATGCAATGAGTAGGTGTCGTAGCGAAGAGGAAAGGGAGGCCACAACTATTTCTTGGAGTCTTCCCTGGCTAATAGCTTATCTGGAATGTAAAATGGAAGGACATGAGGATCTGTAATGCTGCCAAAAACCCTAATATAGGTGAACCTCTCTTCCCTGAACCAACTTCTGATTGAGGTTAAATCAATGCTAGCCTCGTCAGACAGCCGAGGAGCAGGTTTATTAAAGATAGCTTGATGGAAAAGTAAAATGAAACCATGGAAAATCCTGTATAAATGATTCTTGTATTCAGACTTCCATAAGTATTTATGGTAAATATGAATGGGGGTTGGATCCTGAACAGTCCATTTCCAACCTAGGATGGGAAAGTCAGAATTAAAACAAATTGTGTCAACTATGTAAGCACTCATATAGAATGGGGGCACAACTCGGGTAGTGACAAATCTGTTCTTTCTATAATCCAGTATTTGACTAGCCATTTTATCCGATAGGATAGTTACCCAATCTATCACAAAGGAGTTTTTCGCTGCTTTTACAATGGAACAATCTCAATAGAAAATCTAGCAGAATCGAGGCATCCAAAGAGTCTACACATCATAGTAGCGGCATAACAATATGGAGATGCTAAGGAGTCCACAGAATACATACCGGATGATTCATGTTTGTGCTTGTTAGGAAAGTGTCTCCATTGCTTGATAGGGTCTGATTCAATCTGATTCTCCTTGGCGAAAGCTTCCAGGAATGATTTGTTGTAGTGTCACTGGGGATCTGACAAGTGATACATTCTCTTGACGTCTTTAGGTTTGAAGGATCCGAACATCCTTCCATCAGCTGTGAAGAAAGATATGTCTGTTATGTTAATGCTCTCGATTACCCATCTTACCATATCATTATATGGTAAAATATTTGCATGAGCTACTATTCGATGGAGGAAAGAGCTGGCCAAATCATTGAGCATGTTTTCTGATTCATCAGTTCCATCAGCTGTTGCTTCTTCTTCTATCTCCTTCAGATTTTCCTTTTCAAGCAAAGCATATATGCCTTCCCACAAGATCTTACCAAAGCCTTGACAGGTAGTATCTGAGATTAACACCAATTTTCTTTGTCCTTCTTCCACTATAAGGGGAGCCTTTGTCTTTCGAGCTTTCTTAGACATCTTAACTGACTGCATGATTTTGGATTTACACTGCAAAATGAGAAAGAGAAGCGTAATAGGCGAAAAACTTTGAGAGCAGCCAATACAACTAATTACAGACTAAAATCAATGTATGCGCATTAGATGCAAAATATCTCATATAGTACATAGTCATAAAGGATGAAATCCTTAAAGGATTGTAACCATAACTACCTCTTAATGCTTTACCGTAACATCATGACGTGAAACTTTAATGTCGAATTAATATATATCTCATTGCAATTTTTCCAACAGTCCTTTTAGAACAGGTGCCATAACTCTGCAATTTTGCGATTAGCGATTGTATTATTTTAATATTTGTAGAGCCATCGCATATCGCAAATCGGGAGTTACAAGCGCTATGTTCAAAAAAAATCTTTGTATTGTTGCGATTGCAATGAGTGATGAGCTAGCATGTAGAGTTGGTGGATTCCTTTCAAACTTGGCAAATCATGTTTTTCCTTCGTAAATTATGTTTTCCTTTATAATTGATTTAACATTATATCGCGAGGCTTCATATTATATGTTACTTTCTTCTATTGGGAGTGTGATATGCAATATGCGATCGTGATAGTTATATCGCATCGCAAAGTTTCAACGGAGTGGTTTCAAAGTTTTCCTATGGATTGGTGATATGTGATATGCGATAGGCTTATCGCATCACAAGTGTTATAGACATTTTTGTGCCTTACAGCTTTGAGCATGAAATGTCCATAATCCAAGGGATCCAAAGTCCCTAAAAGTGTTGTTTCTGCCCCTAAAGGAACAAGGTCAACCAATGACAGCTTCTCCCATAAGTTCTCCACCAAAAACTACTCAGAATCAGTCAAATCAGGATCAATTCAAGTGCTCCACTAGCTGCCTGCGTTGCAAAGCACCCCAGTACACTAGCTAGGTGCGTTGCAATGCACCTAAATGCACTACCAGGGTGCGCTGAGCGAGAAATGTCAAATGGCAGTGTCATTCCGCGAGGTGTACAGACAATGGAAGCTTCCAGAATCTTCCTCAATGACACTTGCCTCACTGAGTTCGACCAAGGATGAGTAAGAGGCTCTCAGCCTCCAAGTGGAAGCAAGAACTGATAGAGAGAAGCCACAAGTCAAAACATAAGCTGACTCATCCTCTCTGCTTACATCTATATATGGATCCCTCATCCCAGCGATCCAGGAGGCTGGAATTTTGTACTTTGCAGAGAATTGCTGTTGGTTTGAGATTGAGATTAGTGCATTGGGTGATTTATGCTTTGTTGGAGGTGAGGAAGGGATTCCTTTGCTGGGAGGTAGATGCTGGATCGGGACTCACTTGGTTGTATCTCCTCTTGGACTTTCTTATCATATCAATAAAACTATTTGAGTTTCTCCTACATGCTGTGTATCAATGATGCTTTGTTATATTTGCATGTTTAGCTTAAATCTGATCCTAAGCTAGTTATGAATGTAAATCTATGTCTTTTGTGTAGTTTTCTTCTTCTGTGATCTTGCAGGAACTTGGTGAAGCTGGACCAGTAAGGGAGTAGGCAGCGGGAAGCGAACAAAGAGGAGAGCGATTGGATCAACAAACTAGCGAAAGACACAGGTTAGTTACATCCTTCCTCTTCGTTTACATTTCATAAAGAAGAATACGAAAATAGTTTTCCTTGTTTGTTGCTAAGGCACTGTCACACCTTAGAGTGGGATAGGGGCGTTCTGAATAGATACTTTTCCCAACAACAAAATGGCGACTCCACTGGGGAGCGTATCTAGTTAGTTTATTTGTGTTTCTATTGTTGTTCTTCTCATAAACGTAGGAGTGGCGAATCAAACTGCATTTGCCATTTACAAATGCAAAGTAGAGATCTGCTACTCTAGTCCACTCACTGGGCCTGTTTATGATCTGAACAGCTGATCCACGAATGCTCTAATTGCCCTTTGTGATAGCTCTTAGTCCTCCTTTAAATCATCCCTCTAATTGTACCTTATTGATAGCTTTTATCCGGCAAAAAACCATAGATTAAACTGCAAACCGTGACCTAGAACCCAGAGAAAATTCTCATTTCTGCTTCAGCGCAGGCTCTGTGAAGAGGTTCTGCATTTCAACGCAGATCCCGAGAGGGCTACCTGCACTGCAATTCAGTTTCTCTGTGCAACAGGTGCACTGATCATCCTTTGCCCTGTGCAACTGTGGTTCTTTGCTTCATTTTGTTTAGTTTTATCTCTGATTTTTGCAGCCTGTTATCAGTGTGTGTACCTATCTGAAAACCCCTTTTCTTTGCCTTAATTCTGCCTCAGTTGTATAAAAGAAACTGTATTTGTTTTTGTGTATTTGTTACATCATTTGCAGTTTCCCATTACAAAAGTAAACTAGTCATACTGTCGCCCTTAGATCTAGACCTGTCGTAAGTGTCGTTTTGATCTTAGGAGTAAGTTTGTTTGCTGTTGACAGTTGATTACGCTTTTACTTTTGTCTTTTGGTTTGAATTTGTGAATTTGTAATCATCTTTTTGATTTCAAAAAGAATCTTATTGGTGTTTTTCACTTGAAATCGAATTCAAATTTGTACAACAACTTTCTTTTTAGGCATCAATATTAAGAAAGTGAAAACAAATACATGCACAAGTGCATTTGCATTTTGACAGTTTGTATGGTTTGATTTAGGAAAAGTGCATTTACAGTGTGCTCTATGCTCTTTGAGAAAAGATTGTGTCTTTCTTTTCCCCTTGTAGCTAGGATTTTCATTGTTGAAAAGAGATAAAAGCTTGCTTATCATCTTTAGACTGCATTTAGGAATTGTATCTACATCTCGTGGTGATCCAAAAAGGAAAACTTCTAATAAAGATCAACCTAAAATGAATTGAATGAACTTAACAACGCTTTGTAACTTAACGCACAACATAGAGGTCTAGGCTAGAGACGTGTTTCGGCGTCGTAAAGCCTGGTAACTGTTGTCCTCACTGTTGGTTGGGTGATTCCTCCACTGTGAGACGATAAGTGCCAGTACGGATTGTGCTCCCACGTACCGTCGAGTATATATTGGGAGACCCTTATAGGCATAAAACCTTTATCCATAGGAAGCCGTGTCGGCCGCCCTACTGATCACAATGCACTGAACACAGCATTCGGGAAGATTGACCGCCCGTACCCTAAAAAGTATTCTGCGGTTTTGCGATTGGTTTGGCACACCCTCTACCTAGAACTCCAGAGCAGTCCCTTTCGTTCCTTTTCAGACTCCTTAATAGAAAAGGTCCATCTGAGCACTTGTCACTTCAGGCTCATTAAAAATCGAAGGAGACTAGAGTCATCTTTTGTTTTTTCTCGACTCTTAAAAACTGAAAAAACAAGTTGTGTCTAAAAGCGTCTAAAATTCATTTAATTCGGAAACATATTTCCCCTTTTTATATTTTGGTTGATCGAGTAATCCGCAATCGTGGAAGAAAGTCAATTGAAACCCCGTCGTTCGCGGAGGCTTACGAGTCAACCGTCTTTGTCTCCGGAATCGAAAATAGTACGGACAAAGCGAACTCGTTTAACCGGTTCGAAATCTCCTATTAAAGTTAGAACAAGTGTTCCAACAACATCCGAGATTCCGGTTACTCCAAACATTTCTGGAAACCCTGCCTCTACAGAAGAAGTTCAACAGCCACAGAGGGACAGTGATACTGATCCTAGTTTGAGAGCAAACACTTGCGTTACTGAACCAGTTCCATCTGCAACCAGTTCGGAGAGTCTTGCTCCTCAAACATCTGTCGCTGTCGATTCAACCCCTTCTTCGGCACCAGAAATATTTTACGGACCTGACGGTCTTCCCCTTCCACCTGGTTTGATTGCGATAGAGGAAATTGTAGAAGATCCGCAAGCAAGTACTCCAACACATTTTGGAGTCGGGGTCACTCTATTTCCTTCGGCATCAGAAGTTGGTCCACCACCAGCGGAAGTTCCTGTAGAATCGCTAGGTAATATTTTGGATAGACTCAAAATGTCTGAACAACCGTCAACATCTAGGACTGTGTCGACTGACACAGCGACAGCAGAACTCCCTGCCGTCACTCCGACAATGTTTTCCGGCGTACCATTTGTCCCGACTAGCTCACAACCGCTAGAAGGAGTCCATCCAGGGGCTATTTCGACAGTATGGTCCGTTCCTATTTGTTCCTCCGGAATAATATCCAGCAACTCTTATGTTGAGACTCGACAAATTGATCCATTTGGAGGTCAATTTGGGCAATCCAGTCCCCAAGGGCAGACAATCCCCTTAAGTTCCGGATTACCACCGTATGGGGGGCAGTATGCCCTTTCATTACCCCCTCCGGGAGGATATCCATACGGGAGTTCACAACAATATTCAGGTTATACTGGAGTTACATCAAGTGGTTGGGTACCTATACTACCCCAACAACCAAGGGTTGTATATTCGATGCAACAATGCGTACCTGTGTCGAATATACCTACTACACTGGCTATTGTGACAGTGTCACAAGTTCAAACGCTGCCTGTTGTATGTCAACCTCAGATTTCTCAGGTTGTAATGCAACAGCCCCTTGACCCTGTGACTCAACCACAATCGCCAACTGGTGGGACGACACAGGTCCAAACGGGTACAATTACCCCACACCTTGGTCCAACGGTTAGTATAGCGCAACAGAACATGGCTTCACAACCGTGGCTGGTGCAATACCAACAACCACAATTCCAACAAGTATACCAAGGTTCTGAGTAGCAGATCTTTGTGAACAGTGGACAGCCGTACATTCAAAACGGTCAAAATCAACCACTTTACAATGGTCATGTCCACCAACCGTATCAGTCGTACCAGCATCAACTACATTATGCTGGTATGCAAAGGCCAACTGCTCAGGCAATTCCATCGTATCCTGGGTATGCTTCACCTAACCTGAATCAACAGTTACCATTCGTGGCAACTTTAGAGTTACCCGATTTACACTGGTTAACAAACGATCCAATTGCTTACACCCCTTGGTGGCCAGCGATCCCTCATAAACTTCCATCAGATATTCCTAAATTTAATGGAAATCCAGGTGAAGATCCATCGAATCACGTGATGACATTTCATCTATGGTGTTCATCAAACACCCTAAACGATGATTCGATAAGGCTTCGCCTTTTTCAGAGAACGGGTCCAGCGGCAAAATGGTATATTGAATTGCCTAGAGCTTCGTTCGACAATTTCAGTACCTTAGCCACGACTTTTTTAACCCATTTTCAATTACCGATAAGGTATGAAACGGGAACGGAAATCCTAACCAACTTCAAACAGACAATGGCCACTCACATATCTGATCATATACATGAGTGGCGACGTCGTCGTAGGATGGTAAAAACGTACGTTCCCGATCAGCTATTAGCTGAATGGTTTATCAAGTCATTACTTCCTGCCATCACAGAAGATGTGGCAAAGGGGGGAGTCGTAACGGAAGAGCAAGTTATCGCTCGTGCGCAATATCTGGACTTGGTCTATACTCAGTCTGGCACGCTCTACGACAAAATACCTGACGCCCCTAGACCGGAATTCTCAATTCCTCCTCCTCCTAAATCAAACAATGACTCTCATGCCGGCGATGGTGTGATTGGCACGACAAACGCGAAATCGACAAAGGCCACATCCAAGAAGGCCCGTAAGATTTCAGATCAAAATGCAAAAGATGAAATTCTTGCTTCGGAAGTAAATGCCGTATCGACAGATAAGGGCAAAGAAACCAAACAACCAGGAAGCAAGAAGAAACAAGGCAAAGGGAAGAAGAAGAAACAGGATGAATCATCTCCTGAAAAAACTTCTTCAAACCCTCCTGGAAATAGGAAACCAAAAAATCCATGTTATATATGCGATGAGGATCATTGGACAGCAGATTGTCCATACAGAGCTGAGCTTAAGAAATTCTTTAAAAGTTCGAAAACCTCAGCAGTGTTAACTGATCCGTTTCCAAATCCAGGAACAAATCTGGTTGATAGTGGAAATGCTTCCCCATCTCAAGTGCTAATGTTGTCGATCTCGAAGCAACAAAATGATGCTTTGATTTCGACAAGGAACAAAGATTACGGGAATCCACAGCTGTCGAACGACAAGGATAAAGATCAACAAAGTAGTTCGACAACAACTTCAACGGAAGTTGTACCACCCATCATTCCTGAATTAACAATAAAACCGCCAAAGGGAGTAGTACACAAGTCGACATTTAATCCCCGCGCTAGAGCGGCGCAACATTATAACATAGTGGAAGATTTGGCCCAATCGCCATCCGCTATGTCGACTCTTGAAGTACTACAAAATTGTCCATCCCAAAGGCAGGCTTTGTTATCAGCCATTGGTGGGGTTGATCCTAAGGATTCCAATCTTGTATCCTTCGACCACAAAGGATACGATCCTCAGTTACCAGCTCAACTAGCTTTCCTTGTTCAAGTGAAAGCCCTCAACAAAACTGTTCATCAAACAATTATTGATGAGGGGGCATCTACATGTATTATGTTGATGAGTTGCTGGAAAACTTTAGGATCTCCAACATTGTCGCGATCTTCGACGACATTAAAAGCATTCGATGGAAGGACATATACCCCATATGGTATCCTAAATAACTTGAAGGTTGAACTAGGGGGAAAAACAGTAGAAATAGATGTTGAAGTCATCGATGGAAATCTTGATTACAACATCCTACTAGGAAGACCGTAGATATATGCCATGGCAGCTGTTGTGTCGACCTATTTTAGAAAGATTGCATTTCCCTTTCAGGGGGAATTACAATCGTCGACCAACAAAACTTCCTCCCCAATGGCTCACAAGTTACAGGAAGCATTCCCATGATCCATGGAAGCCCCCATTCGCTTCAGCATATCGGAGTAGGCCTACTAAAAGATCCTATACTAATGGGAACTTTCGCTCTTCCACCTCCAATCAACTTGGCGGAAGTAGTGTCGATAGGAACCTGCAATATGATATCTTCCACAAAGATCTCAGAAAATGATATCAACATGGATCATGCAATGGTTTTGCCCCCAAGCCCAATAGAAATATTGTAGCAATCAATGTTTCTAGCATGGGAGGCAAACCCAAATCTACGCTCATCAAGCGTTTGGGTAGATAGGTCTAGAGAATATGGTACCCCTTCAGATCCTTGGTCGCGAGTGCATGGAACCGACGAAGGAATTGTACAATCAATGTTGATTGAAGGGGCACCATGGAATGATTGCCACCATCGTTCCCTTCTTCCAGATTATGAAGAAGATACTCAAGATGACCTTTATCATCCTTCAGTTTTTGAATTCCTATCAAATACTGTAAATACGGTGGATTCCGAGTGAAACTTATCCAACATTGAAGAGACTATAGCCATAAATATCTCGACTAAAACGGATGTTGTAGAGAATATTTATGTCGGCAAATGTTGTTCTCCTTCAGAACTGGAAATATACAACGCTCTTTTTCGCAAATTCAGAGATGTCTTTGCTTGGTCATATGATGAAATGCCAGGCATTGACTCGAGTATCGTTGAACACGAAATTAAGATGTATCCAGATGTCAAACTGGTACGACAACGGCTCAGGCAGGTGCACCCTAAGAAAGCCGCTGCCATTAAGGCAGAAGTTGAAAAACTTCTCCATGCTGGTTTCATCTACCCGGTTCCTCTAACCAATTGGGTATCAAATATTGTCCCTGTTATGAAGAAACAGGGGACGATTAGAGTGTGTGTCGATTATAGGGATGTAAATCAAGCTTGTCCGAAAGACAACTACCCTACACCCTTCATCGACCAGATAATTGATGAATGCGCCGGATGCGAAATCTTTTCATTCATGGATGGATTTTCCGGGTATAATCAAATAAATATCTGCCCACAGGACCAGTCAAAGACTACATTCATTTGTCCGTGGGGCACATTCGCATATCGAAAATTACCCTTTGGTTTAAAGAACGCAGGGGCGACCTTTCAGAGGGCAATGAATTATGCCTTCCATGACATCAAGAGCATCGTTCAACCATACCTCGACGACCTTCCGGCTCATTCGCGAAATCGGACTGATCATCCGCAGTATTTAAGAGCAATATTTCTATGTTGCCGACACTACAAGATACGACTCAATCCGCACAAATGTGTATTTTGCGTCGGTTCTGGTCGTTTACTTGGCTTTGTAGTCTCCAAGGATGGGATTCGTCTCGACCCTTGTAAGGTCCAGGCAATCATAAATTTGCCTCCACCTTCGAATTTGCTTCAGATTCAGAAACTCCAAGGGAAAGCAAACTTTCTGAGGAGGTTCATTCCAAATTACGCCGAACTAGCTAAAGGTTATACACGTCTTTTGAAAAAGGAGGTACCCTTCATCTGGGATCAGGTTGCGCAAGCCTCCTTTGATGCTTTAAAAGATTCCTTAATAAAAGCATCATTAATGTACGCCCCCGATTATCAAAGAGATTTTAACCTGTATCTGGCTGCAGCAGATACAACCATCGCAATGGTTTTAGTTCAAGAAGTCGATGGAATTGAACACCCTATATATTATTTAAGTAAAAACTTAAATGATACAGAAAGCAAATATTCTTATGTTGAAAAACTAGCGCTTGTAGCTGTTCAAGCGATACAAAGATTTCGACACTATGTCCTCTTTCAGAAAACTACCATTCTGTCAGATTGCAACCCCATGACTTATATATTGTCGTGACAGTTGCTGGGGGGAAAATATTCAAAATGGATAGCAATCCTTCAAGAGTTTGATCTGGAATTTGTAAAATCCAAATCAAAGAAAGCTCTAGTTTTTGCAGAATTATTATGCGATCTCCCATCGTCGTCCAACGATGAAACATCCGAAGAATCAATCGTGGACGAGAATTTGTTTCTGATATCCACAAACAATGAGTGGTATGGAGATATAATAATTTATCTCCAAACCCAAAAGTTTAGGCCTAACACCTCTCACTCTGAACAGAAACGTATTCGATACCAAGCAAAAGACTACATGATCGTCGGTGATACACTTTACCGTCGTGGTATCGATACAGTTCTCAGAAGGTGCCTCACCCATGAGGAGGCCGAAAAAGCCCTGAATGAGTGTCATTCAGGAGCCTGTGGGGGGCATCAATCTGGATATGCTACAGCACAAAAAATCTTACGAGTAGGATACTTCTGGCCAACAATGTTCAAAGATTGCATAACCGCAGTCAGAAGTTGCCATGCTTGTCAAATTTTTGATAGCAAAACCAGAAGACCACCCGCACCGTTACAGCCGATAGTTGCTGTTGGGCCATTCGCCAAATGGGGCATCGATTTCATGACATGTAACCCCACCTCGACCGGGGGGCATGGGTATATCATAGTCGCAGTTGACTATTTTACCAAATGGGCCGAGGCGATACCTACATTAGATAACACTGGTGAAATAACTGCCCTTTTCTTTTTCAATCATGTAGTCGCCAGATTCGGCGTACCACAGGCTATAGTCACGGATCATGGATCGCATTTTCGCAATCACATGATGCTCGAATTAGCTGCCAAACTAGGATTGTCTCACGACAGCTCTACTCCGTATTATCCACAAGCCAACGGACAAGTTGAAGCGATCAACAAGGTCCTGAAGCGTATGTTGCAAAGGATGATCAGAGTTCACAAAAGAAGGTGGCACCTAATCCTGTACTCAGCCTTGTGGGCTTACCGAACTTCGGTAAGGAATGCAACCGGGTTCACACCCTTCCAACTGGTATATGGCCTGGAAGCAGTCTTACCAGTCCAGTGCGAAATCTTGTCTCTTAAACTCGCAATCGATCTCCTCCCCGGAACTTCAGAAGAAGAGGCCCGTTTCTTGGAATTAATCCAATTGGATGAAACCCGTCGTGATGCCGCTTTGGCTAACGAAGCCCATAAGAAACGAGTCAAGGCGCAGTTCGACAAAAATGTCAAACCCCGTGCCTTCTCAGAAGGTGACTTGGTCTTGCTTTACGACCAAGAATCCGATAAATTGGGAGCAGGTAAATTTAATTCTTTATGGATGGGCCCCTATATTGTTAAATGAGTGTTAGCAAAAGGAGCCTACGAGTTAATGGATTATGACGGAATTCCACTGGCGCAACCTCATAATGGGTTGTACCTCAAGCGTTACTATGCTTAAATAGTGACCAATATGCTTTTGTTGTATTTTGTTTTCGCTAAAGTGTTCGTTTTGGTCGAGTAATCCACCTTTTTACATTTATTGCAGATGTCAAACCTTTTGGAGACATGTGTTGGATATGCCGACGGAGCGAGTCGTAGTTCGCGGAACCTGTCCTCCGCAGCCTGGGCCATTTTTGATCCAAGCGGCGAGTTAGTAAGTTTCAGAGGTGTATGTATTGGTCAATCAACGAATAACATTGCTGAGTATAGCGTGTTGATAGAACTGCTCTCTGATGCCATCACCCATGGTATACGCCGACTAATCTTCAGGCTAGACTCACAACTCGTAATACTACAACTCAATGGTATATATTCCGTTCGAAACCCGGCCATTTATCGCATGTTTCTAAGGGTTAAGATTTTGGAAAGACAATTTGATTTGATTCAATACCAACATATTTCCAGAAACTTAAACACATTAACCGACTCATTAGCAAACTATGTGTTAGATAGACATTTGCAACATTTATAAAAAGAAACACATCATCAATGTTTTACATGTGGATCATATAGCTCAACCAGAATAAAACCCCGAAAATCAAAATATATATATATAGTTGTTTACGGTTTACATATAATGTTCTATAACCAAGACAAAATCGGTCACGTGACCCAAAAACTCAAAATGCTAGGGGGCACCCTAGTCTAGTGATGCTCATGATAGCAAGTCATAGCCTGTGCAATCATGCGTAAGAGGCGAGTCCATCGTCTAGGCACACCAATAGTATGCCGTTGTAACTACAAAGGTAGCTCGTCGATCCTCACATCTGGAATACCGAGAGTAAGGCTCTCAACCTTCTCCTGCACAGCTGTGAGAGTCTCGGCCACATCAAGGTCACGAAGAATAACCCTCCCGGCGGCCTCTCCTGCTGGGGCAGCGGCTGGCACTCTCAGGCGAACTACTGGACGAACAGGACCAACATCTGCATACACACATGAGTTTGATTAAAGTCTTGATAGAATAAAGCACAAGGACATTATAAATAAAACAGTAAACAGTGATATGGTCAAAGATTTTACCAATAGCGCCCCACTGCTCGCCATCTGGCAGTACTAAATCCGGATCACCCCGGAAGTCCATGCCAACATATGGATACTCGGAATAGACCATCTCCTGACGGTCAAACCACCTAAAGAAGGTATCAGAAAAAGAAATCTGAGATTGACCAGCATGCCTAGACATATGGTCAACCCATCTCTGCATGCGTGGTTTAGTAGGAGAAGGTAAGTCAAGTGCAATGTACTGCGGCTGCATCAGTGGTATCTTCTCCAAGGCAAAGGCGGTCAAAATAGAACCGAACCCAAAGTTCTTCAACCTCCCGTCCTTTATCTTGGTCAACTGACTTTTCATCACAAGAAGTACTGCATCACACCAGTTGAATATTTTCGGTTGGAGGCATTCCAAGGCATGCTGCATATAGGATCTGTTGGCTACATGAAGAGACGCACTACCGGCCATCCTACCAAAAGTAAACAGGATAGACCTAAGGGACCTGTCAGTAACATCATGGATGATGATCTTGTCGTCCTTACTCGGCTGAGATCCTTCCCTGCAATACTGGCGGACATAATCTCTCACAGAGTCACTCCCTCGGGCCGAACCTGACAAAGAGATGGGGGCACCCCGCCTCGACAAACCAGTCAAGAAGTAAATGTCTACTGCAGTCAAGGGGATATATTTGCCCCTAATCTGGAAAACTTGATTGATAGGGTCCCAAGCATCGAGCAAATACTGCAGTAGGTTGATCTGCTGTCTCATGCTAGAGATGCGGAAGAACTTCAGCAAACCACAGTTCCGCAGCGCGTTCACTGTAACCGGATCATGTAGGGCAATCATGTCCTCTTCTTCATGTTCTCGTTCTCGCCATGTAAGGGTCATTTTGCTCCAAGATACAACAAGAGGGGAGTTAGATCCTGATTTTGATGAGAAACAGGCAAAACTTTTCATCAAAAACTGTGCAACAAAATCCTTTTCTGCGCCCAACGCACCTGCACAGTGTTCCACCTGCGTTGAATGTCAAACTGCCTTCATAATGGTCAAAATTCAGTGCAGGTTTCGAATGCCCAGGGTGCATTGATGGCAGAACGAACCCATCAAACCCCAGGGGCTCAGAAAAGCAGGGAATGAAGCACAGAATGCAGAAAGGAAACCATGAAATGAAAGAGCTCAGGTTTAGCTCCTACCTGGTCCAGACGGTGCCGAGAATCGTCCACAGAATCTCCCGAAATCAGCTGATGAAAATCAAGGGGGAAGAGGCACCTCCAAAGCTCCAACCAGCCAAGTTCAAATGAAATGGTAAAATGAGAGGTAAAAACACTTTTTAATTGCTTTTTACGTAGTTCAAAGTAAAATATTAGCGTTTTAATCTCATTTTCAAGCAAATGTTGTTCATTTCTAACTAGTTTGATGAAGCAATTGAAAGAACAATACTATCTTTGAAAAGTCAAAGCTATTTATGGTAAAAAATCAAAACTAGACCATGTAATCGAGCAATTTTAGCACATAGTTCATGCTCGTTAAAAAATAAACATAAGACCGAGCAAGTGTTTCAACCCGCGTTTAAGCTCGTTAAAAAATGAACTATCCTCCGGTAAATAACCACCGTGAATGTAGCATTATCAGTCATTAAAGCCTTGGTCGTGTTTGCACCGTCACCTCCACTTTTCCATTGGCCGATCATTCACCTCCATTTGATTGTTTACCCATTTTGAGGAACACCTGCGAAGAGTGATTTCACTAGCCATCCTTGTGACACTACCGTGATTGGAAAATTCCAACCCTTACCTGGAATCAGCTGCTACCCGTCTTATCACTCGTTCCTCAAAAGACGAGTCTTCTTTAAGCTCTTTTCATCTGACTCGTAAAATATGAAAAGATTGCCGAGTTTTGGCCTTCCAGCTCGTTAAAGTGACCGGAAGTGCTATCCCTCCTCTAGATTTTAATCTTTTTGGACCTGAGGGATTATTGCACAAAAAGATCGAGCGCTTGTTTTGTTCGGCTCGTTAAAACTATCGAAAATTCATCCCTTCTGTATTGTTTTATACTTTTTCGGACTTAAAGGATTAGATGACGAAAAAGGAACTTTGGAGTTATCTTTACGTACCTTTTCAGAATCTCTAAAAATGAAAAGGACCGAGTTATCTTTGTCGTTAGACTCGTTAAAAACATTAATAGCGACAAACTTGTCTTTAGACGAGAACGAGTTTCACTATCGCTAGGCTCGTTAAAACATAGCGATGGGTTTGCCCGAATGGAAAATTATGGAACAAGCATATGTCATCCTCCTCAAGCTTGACAAAAATAAAGAGGTACTGGTCAGCAATGACTGGAGAAAAATTGGGAAGAAACTCAAAGAACCTTTATTGGTAGCAAGTCGCTCTTGAACATGACACTTCCACTCCGTGCCTGAGTCGGGTTGGGTTGTTTCATTCACCGGTCACATCACCATGGTCTCGCCATACCATCCACCTTTGGGGTAAATGCTACCAATCCATCATATAAGTGTCGCCGATATGTTCAAGAGAAGTCATCCAGAGAAGTCACCCGTGTCCCATCCACTACCATACATTATACTTCATTCTTTCATGACCGCCACCCTGAACCATATGTCATCAGATCGTTTTCACCTCCATCAAAATAATTTGCTCTGTTCCGTGTCACTGATGTGGGATACATCAAGGCCCTCCTTTGACGGATCGCTTCTTGTCGACATCAACTCATTATCCAAGAAGTTGATCTAGGGACACCCCTTCAGTACTTTGAAGCTTGCATGCCTCAATGGCAAGTTTCTCACTTCCGGCGACAGGTATACATCAATGACCTTCGACTGAAAGATTTTGCGTGGTGTTCGACGCCAAGTCCTTTATTCCCACCACGTGAATTGTACTGCAGCACCTTGAGGGTCATTATCATTATCGGTGATTCCTCTCGCGCTTGTTAACAGTTTACATCATTGACTGGTAATCAAGCGATGTCTTTCCATGTTCGACTTCAGAACATTTCTCACATGGATCGACTTGTACTTAGAGTGAAGATCAGATGAGATTGAAGACCCCAGATCTAGTTTCATCCATCCGGGCTGCGATATATATTCAGGAAAAATAAAGACATTGACATGTACAGCATTATAGCACAGATAATCATCCTACCACAAGGATGATGACTTCATCAGAATCATCAGTCTACCATCAGACGATTGTCTGTCCTATGTACATAAAAATGAATTTATAAAGCTGAGCATGGGAATGCCCGCCTCAGCTAGATCATGAAAACAGTATGAAAATAATGTATTGTATTGTATCTTATTACAGGTCTCCTCCCAGCATTGAAAGAACTTCGGATCCTCCTAATAAAGCATTTCACCCGATAAACGGCCTCATACTTTAGGGGGCAACTGTTATAGACATTTTTGTGCCTTACAGCTTTGAGCATGAAATGTCCATAATCCAAGGGATCCAAAGTCCCTAAAATTGTTGTTTCTGCCCCTAAAGGAACAAGGTCAACCAATGACAGCTTCTCCCAGAAGTTCTCCACCAAAAACTACTCAGAATCAGTCAAATCAGGATCAATTCAAGTGCTCCACTAGCTGCCTGCGTTGCAAAGCACCCCAGTACACTAGCTAGGTGCGTTGCAACGCACCTAAATGCACTACCAGGGTGCGCTGAGCGAGAAATGCCAAATGGCAGTGTCATTCCGCGAGGTGTACAGACAATGGAAGCTTCCAGAATCTTCCTCAATGACACTTGCCTCACTGAGTTCGACCAAGGATGAGTAAGAGGCTCTTAGCCTCCAAGTGGAAGCAAGAACTGACAGAGAGAAGCCACAAGTCAAAACATAAGCTGACTCATCCTCTCTGCTTACATCTATATATGGATCCCTCATCCCAGAGATCCAGGAGGCTGGAATTTTGTACTTTGCAGAGAATTGCTGTTGGTTTGAGATTGAGATTAGTGCATTGGGTGATTTATGCTTTGTTGGAGGTGAGGAAGGGATTCCTTTGCTGGGAGGTAGATGTTGGATCGGGACTCACTTGGTTGTATCTCCTCTTGGACTTTCTTATCATATCAATAAAGCTATTTGAGTTTCTCCTACATGCTGTGTATCAATGATGCTTTGTTATATTTGCATGTTTAGCTTAAATCTGATCCTAAGCTAGTTATGAATGTAAATCTATGTCTTTTGTGTAGTTTTCTTCTTCTGTGATCTTGCAGGAACTTGGTGAAGCTGGACCAGTAAGGGAGCAGGCAGCGGGAAGCGAACAAAGAGGAGAGCGATTGGATCAACAAACTAGCGAAAGACACAGGTTAGTTACATCCTTCCTCTTCGTTTACATTTCATAAAGAAGAATACGAAAATAGTTTTCCTTGTTTGTTGCTAAGGCACTGTCACACCTTAGAGTGGGATAGGGGCGTTCTGAATAGATACTTTTCCCAACAACAACAAGGTTTCAATGGAGTGCCCTAACTTATTCCTTAGGATTACCGATATGCGAAATGCGATAGTTATATCACATTGTATGTTTATAAATAGATCATTTCAATTTAAAACTTTGCGATGAGGAATTTGCGATGACTTTGATCGCATCACAATTTTTCAAATGGATGTTCATTGGTCTTAAGCATTTTCGAATTGTGATGAGTGGTTCCAAACACTCATAAATCAACTTTTATATGAAAAGTATGAAAAATCTATTTTTACTCAAAAAGTTTTATTGCTTTGTATATCCTAAATGGGACCTATTTCTTATATAGCATCTTTAGACTAAGATTAAAAATTTGAAATGGGGGGATTGTTTTATATCACAATAGGTATATAACTTTTAATTTTAAGAATGTGTATTATAAAATGATCTTGGATTTTCTTGACTTGCATCCAAGTCTCCTAATAAATACTATAAACCAAAAATTCACAACTATATAGAATCATAGGGACAACAAGAATGTAAAAAAGAAACTTCCTTATTTCCCTAACCGAAAACTTGGCTTCTCTACAACTAGCCTAGACCCATCTTAACTATGGATCTACCAAGTGTCGAGATGGATCAAATCTCTTTTCAATCTAAAAAAGATTTTCATCTGAAGATATTTAATCCCTCTCTGTGCTTGGTATATATGCAGTTAAGATGGATTGAGGTTGGTATTATATAAATTTCACATCTCTATATATAAAGAATTCTCATTTTTCATTTTATTAAAACCTTGATTTAATCTCTATGGAATATCTACTGGATATTTTTAGTAGTATTGAGGGTAGAGGGTTTAGATATATCTCAAAAGTATAACCCTTTTCTTTTATATTTAATTAAAAAAATGGTATAAAGTTAAATTAAAATAAAATATTTATAGAATATTTTTACTATGAAATGAGTTATGGTTTTTGGGCATGTGGTATTGATAATCCATGGTATTGTAACAAAACCTATTTACAAGTTCATAATATCTGTGGTAAAGTGGCAGTGAATATCAATGGTTAATAATATTATTATATTGTAACTTTATTATACGTTTTAAGTTTTTATGTGATTATTAATTAACTTTAAATATGGCTACAAAGTCATTATTAGTCCTGTAAGTATGATTCTAGCAATCGATTTGTAGGTTGACCATTATTATTTTATCGTTGACCAATGCAGTTTAAAATGGTTAACTTTGAAAAGCAAACACTTGTTTTTGAATATTATTAAAATCTATTTTTCAAACATTTGATTAGACCCTAAATCGAAGGTCTTATTCTAGTATTTGCATAATATAATGCCACATGGATAACTGCATCACTTTTTACACCATAATTTATGTATATGGTTCCAATATTCAAGCATGATTTTTAGATATTTGTGTAGTGATTTTTAATGCAAAAAAATACTTGAAAATATCTAATATTCACTTAACATATTTACCATCAGTTACCTCCCACCATAATGTAAAGAAATATAATTCTAGATATTGACCTGATATTTAAAAATGTTAAAATATAGACCTACTTACTTACATTACACCTACACATATCTCATATTTTGGGTTGTAGAGCGCCTCTCGACACAATTATTTTCAAGATCATAAAAAGGTTTTCAACATACACTAATATTTTTTTTCCACATTATAGATATAGTTTAGCTTATGATAGATTTCAATATAGTTATATGAGAGTCTTCTTCCAATTTGTGGTTATCATAGACAAATTTGGGGTAAGTTACATTTCTAGACTCGATGATCATTATCTTTGTGTTATCATTGTTCACAATTACCCCATAGCTAGTGGAAAAATATTTACAAATTTGAGGTTATTTTTCATGGTTAGAAGGAATCCTTGGTAAAATATCAATGCCATCTATATATAGAAGTGTGATAACTATCCCTATGAGGTTTGTGCCTACACACCTTTGTTCCTCTAAGAAAGATGTTAACTTCTCTATATAAATACCAAAAAGGGTAAGAGGCAAGGAAATCCTTCTTTTGATCATATATTATAATAGGTTTCTTTCAACCAACCCTCTATACTTCTAAATTTGGGAATGATTCTTTCATAACCTTATCAATATAGATCTTCACTCAAATGTGACCCCAATATCTTCTATTCTCTTCCAAAGGTTATTTTGAGGAATTGTATCAATGAAAACAACATAGGAGACTGTCTTCACTATTTAAATGCTCTTACACTATAATTGTAAGAGTAATTAACCGATCTAAAGTTGATTAATAACTTCAAAAACTAGCATTCCCTTTAGATTTCTTATCATGGTATTTTCGCCTGACTAGGAAAGAACTTTGCCTCCTAGTACCTTGGGGATGTTTCATCAACATATGGATGGATTAGTTGATGTGGGTGCTTGACCTTAGTTAGAGCGCTAACATGGTACCCTTAACTAGGAGGTTGTTACCATGACATATTTGATGACTAAACCATTGTGTGCACATAGTGTGGGAGTTGGTTGCTTAATAAAGGGATTTGCATACCTAGGAGGAGCATTAGGAAATTGGAGGATGGAACTTATCCCTTGGAACTTGAGAGCTTGTGACATATACCTTGAAGACTAGACATTTGACTTGAGGATGCTTGGGGATGAGGAGTACACTTCACGGAGGTTGGCAATGGACCTACACACATATGTAGAGGAGAAATGGAACTTTGTAAACACATTGTCACATATAAGAGTATAATTTGGGACATGAGAGGACCCTTGGATGGAAAAGAGTATAATTGTCAAACATAATTAGAGGAGGAATGCTTTGCATGAGGAAACTTGGATGATGGACCACCATGGAAGAAGTATTGAACTAATAGCTTGATGGAGATTGAGAAGGGGCATTGAACACAAGGAGGGTCATGCTTAGAGGAAGTTTCGGTTGGATAAACACTAGTTTGACAAACGTACATCCTTGTATTATAGTGTTCCACTTGGGGTTGCATTTTTTGTAACTTCTATGGAATTATGTCCTTATATTTGTAAAACATTCAAGCCTAGAGGACTAGTGTATCTCAAGAAACAAGTAATTTTTTGAGTTTAATTAATGTAGAAATTAAATTCAGACCATATCATTAATCACAAAATACATGGAAATTAAAAGATGGAATCGTAAAACTAGTTTTACACATACATAGCTAATTACTCCTTGAAAATCAATTTTCCATTTAAAAAAACTTAATAGGAAACCTCCACAATGTTGGGTGTGTGTTATATTCTTTCCACGACTACCTCACGCGTGGGGGGGTCACCTGGGGGGAGATAGCCCCCCTATACATTGTGTCGGGCGCAGCAGGGGGGTATGTAGAGGGGTGGTAGCCCCCCTGCACGGGGTCCGGGGCAACGCAATGGGAATATTTTTTTTAACCCTATATTAGGTGGGCGGACCTACCTATCGTTTTGTGCATGGATTTAGCACATGGTTTTTGGCATGATGGTTTTCTGTCCATGGTATTTTGTAGATCTGGTGAAGGGAACTACGGTTATGTTCTAATCTACGGTTAATGGATTGGGGTTTATGGATGCTTCAGCATGTATATATATGTATTGTAACATTGAAAGGAATATAATGAATCAATCTGGTAGTCCCATTTTTTGGATCCATGGGAAAATCTTTGTCTATATTTGTTTTATGTTTTATTTTCTCGCTATTGTTTATTTTCTATTTTTTAGAATTTTTAGGAAGATAATTTCTGTACAGGGTTAAAACCTACATTTTGTATACAAGTTGTTTTGGCTTCAAGGGGATGCCTTCGCTGCTAAGGGGTTTTGCTCGGGCCTGTGGTAGACCCTGTTTAGTGGAAGATCTGCGGGATCGATTCTTGTGGTGAAAGTAGATGGCGAGCAATGGAAAGATAGATATGGAGAAATTTAATTGTCAGAGTTTTGAGTTGTGGAAACTCAAGATGGAGGATCTACTGGTGGATAAAGATTAATGTATCACGGTAGATCTAGGTACTAAACCAACAAAAATGTCAACTGAAGATTGGGCGAATTTGGATTGGAAGGTAAAGAGCACAATACGATTGTGTGTCTCATATTCAGTATTGTTGAATGCATCCGGGGAAGCTCCAGTGAAGGCTTTGTGGGACAAGTTAGGGAATTTGTGCCAATCTAAGTCTCTGGTGAATAAATTGTTCCTACAGAAAAAGTTGTATAACCTGAGGATGAAATATGGAGACTCGACAACAGAGCATCTGAATGCCTTTAATATTGTGGTAAGTCAGTTATTATATGTTGATATTAAAATTTCAGATGAAGATAAGTGCATCAGTTTGTTGTGTTCTCTACTAGATTCATGGGATAATCTGGTTGTTGCAATAGGTAGCTATGCAACTGCCTTGTCATTTGAATAAATAGTCTCATCTTTAGTGTTAAGGAGATGAAACGAAAAAATATGGAGGGTCAAAATGGTGATGCCTTGTCTGTACGATGACGTTCCCAGAACAAAAATAAAAATAAGTCCTCAAGTGGGAGATCTAAATCTCCAATAAAACCTGTAAAGGTGTGCTGGAAATGCAGAAAGGAAGGGAACTTCCAAAGGGACTATAAATCTAAAGGTCCTGAGAAAGAAAAGGGACATGATGATGCTCCTTCTATAGAGGCAAAAACCACCTTAGATGAAGGTGGGGATGTGTACTTAGCTTCTTCTTCAAGTACACATGTAGATCATGAGGCATGGTTGATTGAATTAGGTGCATCCTTTCACTTCACTCCCCATAGAGAGGAGTTTTGCGAGTATGAGAGATATGATGGTGGTGATGTCTTATTAGGGGATGACAGGGAGGCTAGAATCATTGGTCGTGAAAAATTTAAGTTGAAGTTGCAAGGTGGAAGGATTAGAACACTTCAGGTGTTTTTCATATTCCTACATTGGCTAGAAAACTGATTTTTGTAAGCAAGTTGGATGATGTAGGTGTAAAAACATTGTTCGAGAAAGATACCTACAAGATGGTTCGAGGAGCACTGGTATTGATGCGGGGAGTTCGGATTGAAACTCTGTACAAGCTTTAGGGTAGCACTATTATTGGTGGGTGCAACGGTTCTGTGGTTCCTAAAAGCGGAGCAAAAAATCTAGTGGTCTATGGAGAAAAGACCATGCTATGGCATCAAAGGCTTGGATATATTGGAGAGAAGGGCCTTCGAATACTTCATGGTAATGGTATGGTAGAAGGTATGTCTAATTTCTCTTTGGATTTTGATTTTTGTGAAAATTGTGTATATGGGAAGCATAATCGGGTGAGTTTCCCCTCTGGTGCTAAGAGGTCGAAAAATATATTAGAGCTTGTGCACAGTGATGTGTTTAGACCTGTGTCGATTCCATCACTAGGTAAGTCTGTGTACTATGTATCATTTATAGATGACTTCTCAAGGAATACATGGATATATTTCCTCAGGAAGAAATCTAAAGTCTTTGATAGGTTTAAAGAATTTAAGGCTCTGGTGGAAAACCATAGAGAGAAGAAGATAAAGATGTTGAGGAAAAATAACAGTGGAGAGTTTTGCAAGAAGGAATTTGAAGAGTTTTGTAAGAAGTGTGGTATAACACGGCAGAAGACTACTCCATACACACCTCAACAAAATGGAGTCGCAGAAACATTGAACGGGACGTTGATGGAAAAGACAAGAAGCATGTTGAGTGGTGTTGGGTTAGGACAAGAATTCTGGGAAGAGGCGGTGGAGATTGCATGTTACCTGGTCAACAGATCAACTTCATCAGCATTGGAGGATAAGACTCCACAAGAGGTATGGAATTGTAAGAAACCTTAGCTTTCACATTTGAATAACTGGTGTAAAGTTATCTGTTGAATAATGTACCAAGACACAAGAATAGGAATATGACATGTCCCGTGTTCCATATGAAAGTGCAGTCAGTAGCATGATGTGTGCAATGGTCTATACTAAACCAAACATTGCACAGGCAGTGGGAGTATTGAGCAGGTTTATGTCAAAACTAGGGAAGGAGCATTGGACAAAAGTGAAGCGGGTTTTCAGGTATTTGTGTGGTACCTGTGATTATGGTTTGTGCTACCAAGGAAGACCAGGATTGGACAATTTTTTTGACATTCGTGGCTTTGTTGATGTGGAATGGGCTGGAGATTTGGATTAGAGAAGATCTACAAGTGGGTATGTGTTTAACCTATTTGGAGGTGTAGTCAGTTGGATGAGTAAGAGACAGACTGTAATGGTCCTTTCAACTATAAAGGCAGAATACATGGTAGCCACTTATGCAAGCAAGGAAGCAGTTTGGTTGCAGAGATTGTCTTCAAGTATGGGGTTAGTACAACGAGCTATAAGGATAGATTGTGACAACCAAAGTACAATTTTCTTGGCAAAGAACCCTGCTTATCATTCAAATACAAAGCACATTGATGTTCCATATCACTCTGCGAGGGATATGGTTGAGGACAAACAGGTGTTGTTGGTAAAGGTGGACACTTTGAAGAATAATGCAGATGCATTGACAAAGTTTGTGAGCCCTAAGAAGTTCTCTTGGTGTAGAGAAACAATGGGTGTTGCAGGGCTAGATCAATGACTAAGCTCTCCTGTGGCCCCCTGTTGAAAGAAAACAACAAGTGGGAGAATGTTAGGTGTGTGTTATATTCTTTCCACGACTACCTCATGCACGCGGGGGGTCACAGGGAGGGCAGTAGCCCCCCTGCAAGGGGTCTGAGGCAGCGCACCAGATATTAGGTGGGCAGACCTACCTATGGTTTTGTGCATGGATTTCACACATGGTTTTGGGCATGATGGTTTTCTGTCCATGGTATTTTGTAGATCCAGTCAAGGGAACTATGGTTATGTTCTAATCTAGGGTTTATGGATGCTTCGACATGTATATATATGTATATATATATATATATATATATATATATGTATTGTAACATTGAAAGGAATATAATGAAAAGATAATTTGGTAGTCCCGGTTTTGGGATCGAGGGGAAAATCTCTGTGTATATATGTTTTATGATCTCGCCATTGTTTATTTTGTGTTTTTTAGAATTCGTATGCATGAATTTTCTGTACAGGGTTCAAACCTAGACACAAGCTACCAAAAGCGAGTGACTACATAGTTATAAGATCACCCAAGCTGAGCAAAATGGCCCATTGAGAAATAATAGCTTGTCGTATAGCTATATAGAATGTACATCCAACTATGTGGACTATGAGACGTATCCATATGATTGTGCAAACGTCTATATAGACATCCATATCATTATATAAACATTTGTACAATTGTATAAACATTCATAAGGACTGAATTGTATGTCCCTGTGATGTAGCTCATATTTACTACTATTTGAATCCATTTTCTCTCTCTTTGAGTTGCTCAACCTTCACAATTGCTCAAGCATTCAACTATATGTATAACCCTCTATCTTGACTTATAACACTAAAACATTTTTGAGTTTACTCATAATCCAAATGATACACCTTTTAAATCTTAATAACTAAATATAACATTTTTCATATTATACCTACCGAAAAGTAGCTTATATTATAATCAATTTATGGTCAAAAGAAAATTGATCTTTTAATTTTTCTTAAAACAATCTATAAAATTTATTAAAGTTTTTTATATAATATTAAAATGAATTTAAAAATAAATAAATTTATTTTTAAAAATTTTGAAACTTGGAAATGGTATATTTTTATGTGCTAAAACTATTGACCAGAATAATTTTATGGGGTTTATTTCATAATTGTCTGATATAAAAATTAGAATATAAAATCTAAATTTATAAATATTACACATCTACAACAATTTAATATACCATACTTACTTTTAAATAAATAATTCAAAAAAAGGGTACAACTGTACCTTTCACATGCTCCCTTATTTACACTTCACAATTCACAATGTGAACGTCCTGAATGGTCATTCGAGTACTCTACACTGAACATAGCAAATTACGTCACATGAATTATCCTCGAGTCTTGGATATACTGACAAGTCAACTTACTATAGGATCTGCAAATAAATTTCACGGAAACTACAAACGTTTATAATTTTTTTTAATCAAATGACTATGACGCGACAAATGCAACAAACCTGTGGAGGATTAAGTTAAGAGGCTACGCAGTTGAATCATTTTGTGGGAATATTTTTCATACACATTATATCATATATAGTTTTATAATATTGGACGGTTATTTTAATCATGAAATTTTGTTTTAAAAGTTATATATATCGTTGAAATTGTTAATTTTTTCAGTTTAGTTTATTGACTTTTAATTTTTCTTTAAAAAATCGGGATTTTAGAATATATCTCAAATGTAATATTAATTTTTTTTTTTAAATTTATTTAATATTCAGTAATATAAAAAGATAAATTTAAAAAGGAAAATTAATATTTGGTCACTCTTGTTATCTTATATGGATGTGAGGTTTGGGGTTGCAGTGTTTCTAGAGAATCTTGGAGAAAAATTGAGCAAATCCAGAAGCGTTTTATAGTGTATAATCTGAAAATTAAAAACAATACACCCTTATCCTATTCTCCTTATAGAAGTAGGTCTTTCCCCTATCGAGAGCCTAGCTATGACTAGGATTCTGTTGTACAAGAACAAACTCAATAACATAGGAGATCATAGACTTCCTAAGCTAGCTTTAAATTCCATCCAAAACCACCTAAGGCTCAAGCGGGGGTGGTATAAAGACACGAAGGCCTGGTTAAACCTTTGGGAGATCAACGAGAATGATGCTTTGCAAAACATTAATAACATTAAAAATATTGTTACTTCTAAGTTCAAAGAAAAAATGTGGTGTGAGAAAGATTTAGCAGCTAAAAGAAAATTAAGTTATTATAAGAAGGTCATCAACCCCACCCTAGAAGATCAAAAGTATCTCTCTGTTTTAACTAGCTCAAAGAAGAAAATTAATATAGCGAAGATTAGAACGAACTCTCATGAGCTCCATAGTGAAACAGGTCGTTGGGCAGTTCCTAAAACACCATGGATGGAAAAGATTTGCCATCTCTATGAGAATAGGAACATCGAGGATGAAAACCACTTCCTTTTAGAGTGCCCCGCGTACAACCACATTAGATCTCAGTTTCATAATCTTTGTCGCAATATTGACCTTCCTAGCCTTTTACGATGTCAAAATTATAGTGAGCTCGGGAGGCTTCTCTCCAAGTTTTTTGAGCATAGGAATAAAATCTTAAATCAAACTAAATAATTTGTTTCTTTAGGTCCGATAGACCAAAGTTTGGTATCAGTGGACGTTAACCATCATCATCATCATCATCATCATCATTAATTTAAAATAAATAAAATTAAATATAAAAAAATATTTTATAATTAAAATCAATAATAAATATCAATTAAGATTTACACACCTATTTATTTATTTTTTAAAATTATTTCATTAACTAATTTAATCTAAATAATAGAATTTAATAATTAAGTAATAAATATATAAAGATAAATCATTTTAAATTTTTTTTTATTTATTTTATGTTAGCAATTCACTTTCTTATAATCATCCACACATTTTATAGCATTCAAACACCAAATTCAGATCTCTCTACTCTATTTTTATAGTATCCAAACAGCGAACTTAGATCTGCATCCTCTACTCCATACTCCTTTAAAAAATCCATCTCATCTAAAACCCTTTTGGTAAATGAGAAGATTGTAGTCATTTATTTCTCTAGAAAAATATTAAATAATATTTCCCAACACCAATAACCAACGCTAGCCTCTTTATTATAGCATCACAACACCAACTCACATATTTCTATCCTTTATTCCATACTTCCTTAATAAATCCAGCCCATCCAAAATCAAATATCTCATATATTTCCATTCTCTACTCCATAGTCTCTTAATAAATGTCAATCAAAATTGCAAAATACAAACTCCTCTCCCAAAACTGGCATAGTTCAAATTTTATTTAACTCAAGAGTGAGTTTATTATTTCATTATATTTATTATGAAAATTTAACACATCTTAAATGGTGGTTGAAGTTGTTTTATATAATTAATTTTAATATGTTAATGTCACTGATAATAATACACTGAATATGCATAATTTTAGTGATAATAAGAATATTTTTAGTAATTTTTTATAGTACTTTTTATCTCCAAAATAGCTTTTTGCTATAAATCATTTTTTACATAAAAACAGGCACTGAGCAGCGAAGCTACATATTTGCCTTGTTTTTATTTTTGCTAAAATAAATAAAAAAATACAACGACTTAAAAGAAATAGAATTATTATTCCCTGTCGCTGCAGGGATATAACGCATTCGATTTGTGCTGACCATCAAATAAATTGAACGTTGGCTAAAAATTAAACTCATATGTTATAATGTTAACATTATAGAAGCAAATAAAATATTTTTTATTATTTTAATTTTATTTTTTCAAGCTTCTCACTGGTTAATTTTTTTGGGGTCTTATTAGGTAATTATAAGAACGTCGCCGATTAGACTGCAGGATTTGTAATTCCCAAAAGATATAATAAAGAAGGCAGTACACCTATTTCATATTGGGGATCAATAAATCCCATGCTATCGGGCCATAAATGAACGACGGGTGTATATGCCCATCGTTCGATTTTGCTAAGGCCGAAATCGAACGGTGGGCATATACACCCGCCGTTCATTTATAGCCCGATAGCATGGGAAATATGGCTCGCCTTTCATATTGCATGCGACCTCAGCGAAGGCAAGGAACACAGGCCTGGCAGTCCCTTGTGAGTGCAGTACGCACCCAAACACGCATGTCATCCATCGTATATCTGCCTTGCATGAGCTAGAAGGCCCCCCATATATTAGGCAGGCAAGCAGGATGTTTAGGGATAAGGTTCAACTGACATAAGGAGGTTTAGGGCATTTGAATGACACCCACTCACAGTGTAATTAAAAATTCTCTATTGTGTGATTGGATAGTTAAAAGCAAGGTAAATAATTGATTAAAATTAAAATATAGAAGTATTATTTAAATTATATTTTAAACAAATTCACTAAATTATCTTATGAAATGATATATTTTATTTTGAGAAATATAAAAATTATTAAAAAATGTTATAATTAGATAAATTATTATTCTACAATACTTAGGTTAAATAATTTTTAATTTATTGGTTTTTGAAATACACCTTTTTCTTTTTTTTTTAACTGAAACGGTTGTGTTTTATTGAGAATTCCAAGTTGGGCAAAGCCTAATCAACCAGATTACAATACATGGATTTACATGAGCTCCTCTCCCAGTTAAGGGATGATTGCCATTTTCAAAGCACCTGCGTTTATGCTGATCATTCCACTTTGTTGAGTGCAACCTGTATTTGCCAATCTGTCCGCCTCCTTGTTTAAATCTCTGAGGATGTGAAATGTTTGCACCGAGGAGAAGTCCTTCAAAATTCTGTTCACTCTTGAGAGCTGTTTATTTAACAGAGGGTCCTTTAACCATTTCTTGCTTATTAATGCCTTTATCAGCAATTCTGAGTCCCCAAAAATAAGGATTTCTTTTTGGCTTTCTTTTCTGGCTAATTGGCAGGCTTTTAAGAGACCAAGAGCTTCTGCCTGATTATTGGTTTTCGTTCCTAGTCCCCAACTGAAATCTTCTTTTTCTCCACTCAGATAGTAGATTACCCCTCCTGCTCCTGATGTGCCTGGATTGCCTTTTGAAGCGCCGTCAAAGAAGATAGTGCACTTGCCCTGGGATTTCCACCACTGCTAAAAACTATCCTCGGGTTCTCGGATCTGCCAACTTTCCTTGTGGGTTGGCCGGTGATTGTTGAAGGTCTGGTGATGAATGAAAAACCGTCCAGCCAGGCCCTTTCCTCTGTTCGAAGGGAGTTGTCATCTTTGACTGAATAATAATTCAGGGTTTCTAGAAGGAGTTTCTTTGCCTGTTTTGCCACTTTTTCTGCTGATATTTCCTTTTGGTTGAAGATGGTTTCATTCTGGGCAAGCCAGAGCTTCCAGCATACGTATTTTGGAGCAGCAATCCATACCTTGTACCATAGAGATTTGCCAGCAATATTATGTGGGTAACTGGCTTTCCATGTGGTGAACATATCTGCAATCGTACAATGAGCTGAGGATCTCACATTTAATCCGGTCAGAAAGATAGTCCAGGTCTTCTTGGCATACTCACAATTAATAAACAAATGATCTGAGGTTTCCAGAGCATTTTTTCATAGAACACATCGATGAGGGCCTGCTATGTTCCTCTTGCACAAGTTTTCTCCGGTCAAGATTTTGTTATGGAACAGAGTCCAAAAGAAAAAATTGATCTTAGGAATGCTAAAATTGTCCCATACCTGCTTCCATACTTCTTTCGGATGAGGCGAGTTCTTTTTGCTTTGCATTTGTAGGTATCCTTGCCTCGCTGTGTACACACCCGTCTTCCCCCATCCCCAGGTGTCTTCTTTATCTCTATGAACTGGAGCGAAGTCTGTAATCGCCTTTTTAAGAGCGTGTAACTGTGGGGTGAGGTGCGCTGGTGCCTTGGGGAAGTTCCAGCGTTGCCATTCTCCTCTGTTATCCCAACCAGCGATATCTTCGATCTTACGAACTCCTTTTGATTGTAGCTATAATCTTATCTCTGCGATTTCACTGTTGTCTTTGAGAGGAGGGTGGCCCATGACTCTGTCTTTCCATAACAGAGTGTTTTTGCCATTCCCAGGAATTTTGTGCAGGTGAGTTTTGAAGAATTCGATACCTTTGTTGCATAACCTCCAGGCTTGCGTTCCTTTAGGGGCTTTTTCCAGAATAAAGGTTCTGATTGACTGTTGTTTGAGATATTTGTATTTTAAAATATGGCTGACAGGGTGACTAGGCTCATCAAGCAATTGCCACATTAATTTGCATCCCAGCAATACATTTGCTAGAAGAGGGTCTCGTATTTGGAGGCCGCCTTCCTCCATTGGTCTTTTCGTTGTTTCCCAATTTATTAGGTGAAATCTGTTGTCATTTCCTCGCCCTCCATTCCACAGGAAATTTCGCATAAGGCTGGAGATCTGGTCTGAGATTTGCTTTGGAGCTAGCATTAAGGAGGCCTGGAACGTTGGCAGTGCCGAGAGGACTAATCTAATGAGCGTGAGTTTGCCTCCTGTGGTAAGCCAATGACCCCCCCATCCTGCGATCTTTTTCTTAAATTTAGAGATCACCTCTTCCCACAGTTGATTCCTGTTGGATCCCATTGTTATTGGGAGACCTAAGTATTTAAATTTGTCCCAATCTGCGTGTCCATTGAAGCCCAGGTCGCTGGCAATTCTGTTGATAGTCTGCTGTTCTGTGTTCCACCCATAGACAACACTTTTCCTTTCACTGATTAACGCTCCAGAGATGCTGCAAAACTTTTTGAGTATGATTTTGAAGGAGTTTGCAATTCGTGGAGATGCGCCCCCAAGCAACAGTGAGTCATCAGCAAACAGTGCGTGATTCATTGGGTCGATTTCTTTAACTGTCCTGATTCCAGGAAGGTTGCCATTTTGTTTTTCCAAAGTTAATTTTCTGCTCAGAGAGTCTGCCATTAGTATGTAAAGAAATGGTGACAAGGGACAGCCCTGCCTCAGTCCCCTGGTGGCTAAGAAGAAATCTGCTGGTCTGCCGTTTACCATTGGGGCTATCCAGATCTTTTCTAGACATGCTTTGATTAGATTTATAAACTCTTGATTGAATCCAAAGGCTGAAAGGACCCTGTACAAAAAGGAGCGATTAACTCTATCAAAAGCATTACACATGTCCAGTTTTATAAGCATACCTTGTTCTTTGCGTGAATGGCTCGAGTGCAAAGCTTCTTGGACTTGGATAACATTGTCTAGAATGTGTCTTCCTTTCACAAATCCCCCTTGAGCTGGAGAAATGAGCTTTTGCAAGAGAGGCTTGATTCTGTTCGCCAGAAGTTTGGCCACTATCTTGTAGGACGCATTGCACAGTGAAATCGGCCTGTACCTGTCCAAAGATCCTGGATTTGTCTCCTTAGGAATTAAGGCAAGAAAGGTAGAGTTGATTCCGCCCCCGATCCTTGCCTTTCTCATGAATCCACGTATCATTCTGAGAAGGTCTGGTTTGATTAACGCCCAACAGATTCTGTAGAAATGGATTGAAAATCCATCGGGTCCTGGCGCTTTGTCAGGCTCCATAGACCAAACAATGTTGGATACTTCTTCTTCCATTACTGAGCTCTTGAGGTTTTCATTATCCTCCGTACTGACTAGCTTTGGAATATTAGCGAGGAACTCTAGTGTATCTTCCTCACTCCCCTCTTTTTCTGCTGTAAGTAGAGTTTGGAAGTGTTTCACAACAGCTTCCTTGATTTGGGCGAATCCTTTGCATACCTGTCCATTAGATAAGGTGATTTCTGCTATATGGTTTCGGCTGAGTCGAGCCCTATACTGTCTATGAAAGTATGTGGTATTTCTGTCCCCAGCTTTAAGCCACAGGCTGCGGGACTTTAGGCGCCAGTACTCTTCCTCGCTTCTGAAGGAACAATATGTTTTCCTTTGTGCAATTTTTTCTTGGTCTAAATCCATAGAATGGATGTCTTTCTCTTCCAAATCAAGTTGTATTTCTTCCAGCTGGGTGACAGCCTCTTTCCTATGGCTGGTGGGAGTTTCCATAGGTTTCTTTATCCACTCTTTAAGGGCCTTCTTTGTATTTTTTATTTTTTGCTCCCACACATAGCTTGGGGAACCTGAGACTTCTGTACTCCATGCTGTTTGGACTGTTTCAAAGAATCCTTCTCTTTCCGCCCAGAGAGGACTGAAGCGAAAGGGGAGAGGGCCTAGATCCTCTTCATCTTTCAGACAGAGGAGGACAGGTTTGTGGTCCGAGCTGAGCTTTGGAAGGATCTTATTGATGACTATTCTTTTTCCCATCATTATAGAGCTGCTGATGAGGAATCTATCCAGCCTTGCTGCGATATGATTTTCTCCTGTTCTGTTGTTGGTCCATGTGTATTTGCCTTTAACTGGCTTGAAGTCTACTAAATCCCTCTGTAATATTATGTTCTCCACTGTGGTTAGAAAAGGGTCTCTTAAGTAAGTCCCTCCTCTCTTCTCTTTAGGATCAAGAATTATATTCAGGTCACCTCCTATAATTATGTTCCTGGGATTGTTATGGTCTAGAAACTCTGAGAGTGTCTTCCAGCACTCTCTCTTTTCCTCGTAGTGAACAAGAACATACATATTAAACAATTCTAAGTTGAGATTACTTGTTATATGTCACAGTTCAGTAAATATCCAATGCTGGGTCTCGAATGATCTTTCTAGAGAGAAGGAGTTTTTTACCCAGAATGTTCCTATTCCTCCAGCCATGCCTCTTGCACTCACAACCTTTCTAGAGTTGAATTTCCATTTGGTGTTACTGGTGCTTAGAAGGATCTCCCCTTCTACTTTTGTTTCTTGGAGCATGAGGATGTCCGTGGGTTCCATTTTCAAAAGGTCTTTTATGGCTTCTGCTTTTGTGGGATTCCCCAAACCCCTGCAGTTCCAAGAGGTCAGCTGCATCATTTACCACTTGTAGGGGTAGGCCCTCCTCCCTTGGGAGCCCTAAGCCCAGTATTCCTCCCAAGTGTCATTTCTATGGTTGCTTGACTGCCAAGGGTTTTTTGTCTTTCTGACTCCTCTTCTCTAGTTTCCCTGTTTGTTCTTCTTCCAACCTTTTTTGCTGGCCTTTCAAATGTTTCATCGTCTGATGAGCCCATATTCTCTGTGGTTTTCTTCTTTTGTTTGATTATATCTGCATAGGAAGGGGAGGAAATATTGCTTGGGGTGGGGATTGGGTTATTACCTGGATCTATGGTGTCGTTATTCTCCAGCTGAGGTGGATCTTCTCTCTCTGCCTCTGGAGGGTCTGAGGGTGGCGTGAGAATTTCAAAGGGGTTTTTGTCCCCCTCATTGCTGTTTGTGTCTCTGCTTCCGGTGTTTTGATTGCTTGCACTTCCATTACCTGCTTTATTCTCTGTCTCTTTAGCCTTATTTTTGTTGTTCTGTCTGCTGCTTGTTGGTTTCTTTGCCTGTTTCCATTGTTCTCCCTTTTCCTTCTCTGATGCCTCCTTGTTTCTCTTTTTGCAGTATCTTGTGAAGTGCCCGTACTCATGGCAGTTTCGACACTTGAAGGGCAGTTGTTTGTAGTCGAGCTCTTGGATGTGAGTCCAATCTGCCACCGATAACTTTATTGCTTCAAGAAGCCCGATTTCCAGGTCAACCTCCACACAGATCCTAGCGCAGGAGAATTGATCCTTCCTCGGAGCCTGATCTATGTATCTCCCTAGGGCATTGTCGATGGATTGAAGTGAGTTTTGACTCCAGCAATGAAGGGGAAGGTGCGGGAGGCGCACCCAGACAGGTACAGCCTTGGGCACATCTTGTGCTGGGTCGAAATCTGGAGACCATTTGTTCAAGTAGAGGCCTTGAGGGCCCATGAAGTATAGCCCATTTTTGAAGATCAGGCTTCTATCCTCTGCATTGTCAAACACGAAGACGAATAACCCTTTGCCTACAAAGCGACTCTTTATTCCTTCGTTGACCAGTGGTAAACAGTTTCTTTTAACCCATTCTTCGACTGCTCTTGGGGATGGCCACAGTCTGGTAAACTGGCCAATGAGGCCTCTTTCTGCGAGTTTCAGCATTGATCTGCAGGTTTCTTCCACAGGAAAGGTCACCGTGGGGATGCTATCCAGTTTTTTAACAAACTTTTGCTGCGGGCCTGAGGGCTGGTGTTTCCCTGCAGCAGCTACTAGAGCTTTGAAGGCTTCGAGCTCCGGGGTTAAGGGAGGAGGGGCCGCAGGGCCACCTCCAAGCTCCATGGGGGAGATCGCGTGGAGGGGAGTCGATTCAGGCGGCGTGGCTAGGGTTGCAGCAACGCAACGATCTTTACTAAGGATTATTATTCTTTGAAATACACCTTTTTCATCTGAAATATTTTAACATATTTTTTTCCAAAGTCCTTTATATAATGGTTAGTTAAATTATAATTATATATTGTTTAAATGACATTTTTAATATCAATTTTGCCAAATACTTTATTCATTTTCAAAGGTCATAAGGTAATTAATGCAAATGTAATTTTTTTATAAATTTTTGACAATACATTGGAATATAATTATGAAAGTCATGGTCAAATTGTCACTAGTCAATTTTACCTAAAATCAGATAAAAATTAATTGAAATATCTTTAAATTATTATGCATTCAAAAATACATTATTAAAAAAAAATCATATTTTTGTTCAAAATTATATCACCTAAATATAATAATGTAATTGTGTATTTAGTACATAAAACATTACAACATCAACATTTTCTTAATTTATTAGTTTGTTTATTTTATTGTGTTTGATAAAAATCTCTACTTGAGTGTTCGTTTCACTTGTGTAGAACATATACTTTTTGTTCATGTTTAGTATATTCATATATATTTTTGATGTTTATCTTGAGCATATTCATATGTATTGGTACAAATGTAATTTTGGAATTTGATGAGAGGGTATATATATATATATATATATATATATATATATATATATATATACTTGCAGTTTTAGTTAGCACATTTCCAATGCAAGATAACAATATTTTTTTTATTATTTTTGGTAGAAACATTTTTTGAAGTATGGTTCTAGAATTTTGGTTCCAAAGTTCAGATACTATAAGTCGGAGGTCATTTGCAGTATTCTATGGCTACTAAAAAAACTTTGTTCATTCATTCATGTATGTCTTTATTGTTTTTTACTCTAATTTAAACTTATTTAAACTAAGCAAGAATATCTACAAACATGGCCCTTGTTCAAATACCACAATTAATTCATATTTTCAAAATTTCAATAATTAAACAAAATCACAAAAAACGCTATACAGCCTTATTATAATTAAAAAATTAACCTCCACCTTAACAAAATATTGATATCCAACTTCATAAATTAAATCGATAGAGTTAGAATTATTATGCGTATGGATCAGAATGTATCTCACAAGCCGATGGTTTAATGGAAAAATGAATTTCAAATTCTCAAATTCAATCAGGGCGTCAAAAGGTTTTTTCCTGTTTTGTTTTGGCCTGGTTTCAGAGTTCAGCATCAACTTTATTTAAGCAGACAACAGCGTGAGTTGGTTATCGTTTTTAAAAAGAACCAAAATATGAATTGGGTATATATTTTATTTGCTATAAAATATGATGAACTGCTTGTCATTTTAGATTTGGTGGACCATTTCTTAAAAATGAACAAATGTGCAACTCTATTTTGGTGGACCATTTCTTAAAAATTATAACGTTGGACACTGTTATGAAATGTGACACTGTTTATAAAATATGCCACCGTTCGATCTTCCAACCATTTATGAAAATATGACACTGTTTATGGAATATGACACTTCCATTTCTGTATGTGTGGAAAATGATCTGACATTACTTGTTGCCATAAATTCAAATGTTTCATATCGTTTATTGAATGCGTATGTCACAAGTAAAGAATCAAATTTTATTTTAGACATTTGTGAACTGTTAGAAAGCAATTCACATGATAGTTGATCATATTCGTTCTGATAATAAGGAAACTTGCCTACCAAGCCTCGTATTGATCGTAAGGAAACTTGCACACCAAGTCAATATTGTTGTTATTAATATGTGATAAAATAAATACAAAGCTATTGTTTTTAAGGTGGAAAAAAAATAAATTGCGAAGTTTGTTATATAAATTATGGAACATGGATGGTATAAAGGAAAGTTTAGGAGTTTCTTCTAAAATGTATTGTACACACCAGACATGATGCAATAGGTTATGATCAAACAAATTTTAAGTGTGAAAAGTTGTGTTGTAATTTTTGAAATTTTGGGTATGAGATGCACATTTCAATTTCATGTGTATTATACTTAAGAAAAAAATTGGTTTGATATCTCGAAGAATCAAATTATGAAAGTGTCTTTTGTTACAAATATATATCTTTCACCAAACATGACACATCACATGAAGAGCTTTTCTTTCATGTGACATGTCTTAGAGAAAAATAATCTTACATTATGTCTTTGATGCAGGAAAACCTTGCGTTTACCCACAATATGCATATTGAAATGCATAAACCATTTTTCCCCAGGAATTAATATGACCTACTGGGTCAAATCTTCATTACATAATGGTTAAGGCCCCTTTTACTAATTCTCGGCGGAATGATTTATCAACCTCTGCGGAAACAATTCCATAAACTAATTACAATTCATGCCCTTCATCAATCCTTTCAATCGGGACTTTATTTAACCCTCATAACCTTCACATATAACTTTAATGAACCCTTCGTTAACCCTTAATGCCCGCACATATATAACCTTACCCACTCTTTATCCATTGGTTATATTGGACTTAACCACAAATCTATCTATCGGTGTTATTTCTATCATGATTCTCATACAATAGAAATATTCACAAAAGCATGCGTTACCATACCTTTTCCACTTATTCCTCGTCTCTGCACATTTCTCGATGCATGCCTTATCACAATCACAATTGCAATTGCAATTCTTCGCGGGTCACACTAATGCATGACTTCCTCCATCACATCCTATGTGATAACACATCGGATTCCAAACTACAATAAACCTGAGTCCATTACCTTCTCGGGTCCACTCTTATCGCATGTTGCAAAGCTTCTCTGTCTGCTTACATCGCACTTCGCAATGTCACACATCGCAATTGCTTATGGTTGAAGGTTCATCCCTCATAATTGAAACATTGCGATGCGGGTTTTAACAATGATTCTCCACTGTTGATCTGAGCACCCAATCCGACGGTTAACAATCAGATCGCATTTCGCAATTGTAATCATCCATCGCTTAAGGCCGCTTTACTCACTCTTGAGATATGTTGCGATGCGATTTCACTTATCATGTTCTCTACGACTTAATCTTGTCTGTTGATATGTTAGATCCAACGGTTACTGTGTATCAATACTTTACTTCCTCGTTCCCCTTTTCACTTGGATTATATGCCATTTCTTCAGTTCAACTGTGGTTTCAGATTACTCTAAGGTTTCTCACCCTTCGTTGTTCTGCTGCGCAATTCCTCCTGAGCTTAAGTATGTGTGTTCTTTCATTACTGTCCCTCTAGAGCTTTCACTTTGATCCTTCGAATAGTTTCAAAGGTCCATTATGATCCTCTATATTATTCTTCTCCTCTGTGTATTTGCTTGGACTCTGCCTGCATACATATGTTATACAAAATACTCTGATTCATTCATAATTCATCATTCGATACTCAAACCACACATTTACACACTTTGGAATTAATCTTCTGTATATAAAAACAAACATTTACACAATCTCACTATCTTTGGCCTGATTTTCTAATGTTAGTAGCCTCTGTTTACAATCTGCCCGTAGGCTTATAGTCACCCTCTAGTTAGCTTAACTGTCTAACTATCTCACCCCCTAATCTATGCCTTTTAGGCTTACATTTATACAAAAGGATTCTAAAACCAATTCTTGGTTTAGATCCATAAGCTTCTCAACAAAATCCTAAAATCTCTTCCTTATCCCTAAGGATTCTCTCAAATCCATAAAATCATGAACTAACTCCTAATTTGAGTTTTACAATCAATTCTCAAATCCCTCAGTTCCCTCAACTATCCTAAATCTCTCATATTCTCCTATATTCGAGAAAATTTATAGATATGTCTTACAATATTCAATTAAATCCTATTCTCATTAAAATCACTCTAAAGCCTAAATAATTACATTAATTCAATACTTAGGAAACCAACTTCCCTGAAACACAAAACCCCTATGTCTACTAAAATACAAAGATAATGTTGAGATGAATGTTCTTGCATCAATCTCTCATATCCCTTCTCTATAACTTCACAAGACCTAATGCCGTAATCCAACAAACCCTATCGATTGCATCTTGAAAGGACACCTTGAAAAATGTTCCAATCCAATGTTATCCTTGCGTCTTTTATATACCAAACAAATGAATCACCTCCTCTCCAAGGTCTTGTAGACAAACCCACTAATTAAATAGTTGTAGGAAGCAAAATCTTGTTAAACACTTGTTTTTATTCCTACAGGCACACACATTTCTCATATATCTTAATGATTTTATTAGTCACTAAGACTACAAGCATAAACCCACTTTTAATTAGATAATTGTGCACATTCCTCCCCTTCAAATTCAATTCATGCAACACCATGACATGCAAACATAACTTATGGAATCCATAGGAATATCTTGTTGGCGTATATTTCTAAAAATCTTCATGTCTTCCTTCAATGTCACTGATGAAAACGAATTTTGGGTCTCTTCGTTTTCAAAATTTTTACAAGCCTGATCTTGGGACCTGTGGGTTATGGGTCCACGAAACCTATCTAAGACTTCTCACAGTCTCCTCAACATGATTGCGCAGCACTTTCCATTGATCCAACCACAATGAAACACATCTCTCGCCAGGCAGCTGCTTCCTGATCTCGTCAGTTCGTGACTGTCTTTATCGTCTTCATCTTTGTCACCATAACCAAAATCTTCACTACCATCATCCTCGTCCTCGCTCATGGGCGTGTGACCACCCAGCGTAATTTCTACAGTTACTTGCTGGGCATCCAGATTTTAAGAGCCCGATTGCAGATATCCTTTGCAGGCCGCCCAGTTCAGGTTTGAGAATGCTCTACATGGGAGCCTTCGTTCTTCTAGCCGCACTGGCATATTATCCTCTCTCAAACCGAGGTCTCCAATCATCTTCATCCTTCTTCGCAGATGGCCATATTCCCTCTCATGCTTTTCTCTAGTCATATCTTCTTTATCTCTGAGATCCCTAATGCTTTGGGTTGCCGCCTTTGGGTCTGACAACACTAGTTGCTCTGGATCGTGGGTAGGTTCCCACCAGATCAACACCCGCTTCTTGTTCTCTGTTAATACTGTTCTTCCCAACTTTTTAGCAGTGAAACCATGTCAACCACGTACGTTCGATCAATGGCTTTTCGTGTTTCTCTATCGTGTGGGATATGGTGCCTGCCAATCTGCTGAACACCAAGAAAACGATATCAACGTCTTTCGCCAGATCTGCTTCCTTCGACTAAGGACATATCCCAAACCTTAGCATCGTTTACAGTGTTGGCGAGTCCTTCAAAGGCATCGTAGGGCACTCTTGCGCCTTCACGAGGCCCTGCACTCAGCATGCTCACCAATCCGCAAAACCGGCTAGTATTTGTTACACAAATACGCCATGGATTCTTCATTATTATCGGCTTCCAGGGATTAAAAGGAAAACAAACAATTAAGGCGCGAAATCAATCAATTTCAATCACAAAATTGTCGGAGGGGCCTGACAAATAAAATAAAAAAACACAGATAGACTTAAATTCACTTCAGAGTATTTCTATTATTTACAGAGTCGATTACAAATTTAAGGCATCTCAGCCTTAATCAAGATTTCTCCAGCCACTACATCTTGCCCTCTCTCTCACACACAATCTTTCTTTTTTTCCTCTCCTTCTTGAATTTTTTCACGAATCTTTCATTTTTTATTATACATACATTCAGAGACATTCAGTTTTAACTGATTTTTAACTAAAATTAGTTTATTAACTGAATCTTGTTCAAGATTGGCCTGGCTGTCCATGTGGTTGTCCACCTTTCCTCTTTCTCTAATTTTCTTTCATTGAGGTGTCCAGATGCTCCTGCATCAGACTCCTGAGGTACAAAAATTATGACCTCCTGGTCATATGCTCCCGAGGTACAAAATTATGACCTCCTGGTCATATGTGTTTCCTTCGCAATTCGCAATTCTACCCACTGTTTCACTTCGTCAGTGGAACTGCCTTCTGTGAGCTGCAACCAAACCTCTGCCATAGCAAGTCCTCCCTGCTACCAGATGCCCTACCAAGCTTCTCTGCTGAGCTTAGTCCTCTCGGCATCTCCGCGGTTCTCTCCTCTCGAACCCATTGAGCACTCTTGCTCTAGGTTTGCTGCAATCTTCTCACCTTCACAAACAAACTGTACCTCTTTTTTCTTCGTACCATTTTCTTTGCATGCAAAAAAAAAAAAACTTCTCTCCGCAGGAAATCTTTTCTTGCTTTGATACCACTTGATGAAAACGAATTCTGGGTCTCTTCGTTTTCAAAATTTTTACAAGCCCGATCTTGGGACCTATGGGTTATGGGTCCACGAAACCTATCTAAGACTTCTCATAGTCTCCTCAACATGATTGCGCAGCACTTTCCGTTGATCCAACCACAATGAAACACATCTCTTGCCAGGCAGCTGCTTCCCGATCTTGTCAGTTTGCGACTGTCTTTATTGTCTTCATCTTTGTCACCGTCCCCAAAATCTTCACTACCATCATCCTCGTCCTCGCTCATGGGCGTGCGACCCCCCAGCGTAATTTCTACAGTTACTTGTTGGGCATCCAGATTTTAAGAGCCCGATTGCAGATATCCTTTGCAAGCCGCCCAGTTCAGGTTTAAGAATGCTCTACATGGGAGCCTTCGTTCTTCTAGCCGCACTGGCATATTATCTCTCTCAAACTGAGGTCTCCAATCATCTTCATCCTTCTTTGCAGATGGCTATATTCCCTCTCATGCTTTTCTCTATTCATATCTTCTTTATCTCTGAGATCCCTAATGCTTTGGGTCGCCGCCTTTGGGTCTGACAACACTAGTTGCTCTGGATTGTGGGCGGGTTCCCACCAGATCAACACCCGCTTCTTGTTCTCTGTTAATACTGTTCTTCCCAACTTTTTAGCAGTGAAACCATGTCAACCACGTACGTTCGATCAATGGCTTTTCGTGTTTCTCTATCGCGTGGGATATGGTGCCTGCCAATCTGCTGAACGCCAAGAAAACGATATCAACGTCTTTCGCCAGATCTGCTTGCAGTCTGCTTCCTTCGACTAAGGACAGATCCCAAACCTTAGCACCGTTTACAGTGTTGGCGAGTCCTTCGAAGGCGTCCCAAGGCACTCTCGCGCCTTCACGAGGCCCTGCACTCAGCATGCTCGCCAATCCGCGAAACCGGCCAGTATTTGTTACACAAATACGCCATGGATTCTTCATTGTTATCGGCTTCCAGGGATTAAAAGGAAAACAAACAGTTAAGGCGCGGAATCAATCAATGTCAATCACAAAATTGCCGGAGGGGCCTGACAAATAAAATAAAAAACACAAATAGACTTAAATTCACTTCAGAGTATTTCTATTATTTACAGAGTCGATTACAAATTTAAGGCATCTCAGCCTTAATCAAGATTTCTCCAGCCACTACATCTTGCCCTCTCTCTCACACACAATCTTTCTTTTTTTCCTCTCCTTCTTGATTTTTTTCATGAACCTTTCATTTTTTATTATACATACATTCAGATACATTCAGTTTTAACTGATTTTTAACTAAAATTAGTTTATTAACCGAATCTTGTTCAAGATTGGCCTGGCTGTCCATGTGGTTGTCCACCTGTCCTCTTTCTCTAATTTTCTTTCATTGAGGTGTCCAGATGCTCCTGCATCAGTCCCTTTCTTGGTTATAATATAATCCGAAATGCTCACACTAGTTGCAATAATATCAACATTGTAGGATTCCCTCACTTGACCTTTGACAAAAGTTGGCATTTGTCTTGATGTGTTTACAGAGGTGTAAATGGGACTAACCATGTATTTTTCCCCAGCTGTAATGAAATAGTGGACCTCTTTGGGTGTTTGAGAGCTTAGAAACCTAGAAAAAAAACATGGGTGTAATCATATGGGAGTTGTTTGCCTCTTACTTTTGAAAGGGTCAATTATTATCTCAAGGTGCTTATCCCTATAGCTCTCTACATCACTACATTGAAATCAACCCTTCATATGTTGCTTGAATAATGTGGAATATTCATTGATCTTGACTTGAACAGTGACAAGAGAAAACACGACAAAGTATGACAAGGGGTTTTGGCCATCTTCGATGGACCAGCACATGCTTTGATGAGCAATGATGACAGTGAGGTAAATAAGGGCATGTGGGGTTTTGATCTAAAAATCGTGATCCCCCCTCACACACACACATTACCATACACACTTAAATTTGAAACATAGGTGATTGCACCTTGTTACTCGAATACTTGTTTTTATTATGGACAAATACAATTATTGAGAGGGATATAATTATATTAATATTAATATTATATAGTTTTTTACTTATTAATTTAATTTATGTACATTATTTCTTAGCTTTTAATTAATTAATTAAGTAATATTTTAAGATATAAATTATTCACTGCAATTTTATTCATTAAATGACATTAATAACTTGTGTAAATATTTTTTTAATAGTTAAGAAAGAAGAAGAATTTTATAATGCTTCTTGATTAGTAAGAAAAACAATAGGCATTAACATACTTTATAGAAGAATTTCCCCTTTACCATGCTCGATAAAAGAATTCCCATAATAACTAATTATACTAAATATCATAAATTAAACAAGGGTTCATAAAGTTTACATAATATAAATGTCAAAGATCCCACCACCAAATTGGCATATTTATGTTACCCTTGGTCTTCAACTAAATTGACGTGTCACCTTTACTCTTTGTAAATGATCCTTTCTAAGCATTTCTCTTATTATCTTCTCACAAAATGATATTAGATTTCAATCCAAACAATTCAATAATCTAAGAAAAAAAATGATGAACTAGAGAACTGGTATACATCACACACAAAATTATGCATCTGACATCATTAAATTATGGGCTTAATATAGTTTCAATAATTTTAATCCAAATGCCAATTTAATGGTTTTATGGGGTTGGCCATAGAATAAAAGATAAACTTAATGTTTGTTAGGAGCTCTAAGAAGTGTTTTCCATGGATGGAACAAACTAAAAGAAGAAGATGAGAAATACTTAACCTTGTCACATGTAGTTCCCAATATACTTGATTAAGAAACAACTATAATGCAATTCTTACCTGTTCTTCCTACACTTAACACTCTTAGTCTCTCTTTTTTTTCCATGGTCATGTTTATAAGTATCTTTACCATATTACATTTGAATTTTCAAATTATATTCATTCATTACATTTCTCATTTCTATGGATCCCTTTCCAGCTAGTTCCCTTAAGTATTTGAAATTATTTACCATTCTTACAATAGATGGAATGTAAGTTTAAGGGAGCTTCATTATGACGGTTCAAAGACTAAACAAATGATACCCCTCAATATGTTACAAATCAAAAACTTGACGCCTCCTTAGGAAAAACATGAAAAAAATGAAACATGCATACATAAAATTTATAGAAGAGATCACCATTTATATCTTCTTCTTATTGAGCTTGGTTGATGCATATCCTATTCAAGCTAGACTATTTTTCTTGATTCTAAATATCTTCATCGTTGCAACACATATGAGCTTTGGTACTATTCTAGTCTTCAAGAAATAGATTAAAGGGTTGGTAATCACATGAAAAAACCAACCTACTCAATCTATTAGAACAAAAAGGAAATACAAAGGAGAATTTGACGCGTTGAAGATGACCCCCAATTCCTTAGATGATTTAAAGCTATTTTTTCATTTCTTTGGATACACCACCTTACCAATCATACTGCCTCCATAATATGCAACTTTAAAATTCCAACTAGCATTACCCTTCCCTCTCAATGAATTAGGAACTATCACATTTACATTGTTACTCTCAACCACAAACTGACACAATACACTATTTTTCATCAGCAATATCACAACAAAATAGAAATCCAGTACCCCTTTACCAATATCATTCCTTCCAACAACAACCCCTCTTTTAAGTCTTTGGCTCCCTTAAGTTCTTAATGTCCTCATAACCCACCTAATATATATAATACATAACATCGAAGAAATGAGAAATATGATGTAATAACAATGAAACTCAATAAAATTCAAGGAAACTCTTTCAAGTATTACAGTAAAATTTTAATAATGATTTGGGTGTGGGAAGTGTTAAAAGAACATGAAATTGCTTGAACCCTTTAAGGAAAAATGTCCTAGTTCAAGCATCAACTAAAACAATAGATTGAAGATTGTGTGAAATTGTTTAGACCCACTTAAGGAAACATTAATATTAATATTAGAGAAGAACATACCTTGAGCAAGTTGATGTTAGGCAGAACCTAAACTATTCATAGGAGAGAAACACATTGTTATGGACAATGTAGCATTATACATTTAAGGATATGCATACCATGAAATTGACATGTTTTTCACATGCATAACGATGGGAAATTAAGAGTTTATTACTTCTTGCTATAATGAATTGAGCATTTTACAAATTTCATTTTATTGGGTATTCATATTTTTACATACATTTCTCACAGAACCCTTGTAACCCTAATAAACCTAAAAATTGGAACAAGAATTCAAGTTGGCAATAACTAACCATAATTTAGCTCACTTGGAGCTAATAAATTGTGGCTCTTTATATTTTTCTTCTTGAAATTATGTTGAAGCTTGAAGGCCTCTTGTAGTCCATCCTTGACCACTAATTCAATTTCCTTCATGACCTTGGAAGCTTTGGTCCTATACTTCTCCACATCCCTAGCACCCTTGTCATAGTGGGGGGCATTCTTCTTCATACTATTTGTCTATTTCCTCATGTAATCCTCTATAATATTCCTCCACCTTCCACTCCTCCAATTCGTAGAATTCACATGGAAAAGCCTTTGTATGCCCACTTCCTCTGTAAAATCTTGGGGGTGGCCCCCTATAAAAGAGGGCCTAACCCCCCCTTGTTGGATCTTAGATGGAGGATATGGAATTGTGGGTATAAGTTTTCATGAATTGAAAATAGAAGGGTGTTATCAGTGAAAAGTAGGGTATATTCAATGGAATTGAATTCAAGAAGTGTGTAGTGGACATGTGGCAAGTTTACATAGATTGTAAAATGGATGATGGACACCACGCCAATGGTTGTCTAACCAAAATCAATAAGTATGATAGCCTTTAAATGTCACATCGAAGCATAAGGTGCATTAAGGGTGTGGTTTAGGTAAATTCTCAGTGCGGACACAAACAATTCCTCTAGCTCGAGAGAGCCAGTCTAGCCACAATCAAACAATCTATGGAAAAGTTCCGTAAGCTAGAATCAAATAAGAGGGCATACCTCTTAGAACGCTATTCTGCTTGGTGATGATCCTGCTTCCTTACTCCAGCTACTTTCTGTTTCCTTCCTTAGAATACCTGAAACAAGAAAACAAACAACAACAACAACAACAAACATGATAGCATACAAATTGCATTCAACCTACTTAACAGGTCAAGGAACATTAAGCCATCAAATGTAAGATAACACTTCAATGTAGGAAATCAATCAATAGTTGTATTCATATAAGTTCAGAAAGAGATTACAACCAATTCCTTGATGTTGTTGGTCTCCTCCGATGTATCTGGGTTCCCACACTTCTGCTAGCATCTCATGGATAGCCCCAACAATGGAAGTTTTAAGGCCTCTTCCCTTTAGTCTCAAACCAAACCAAACACACTATTCTCCCTCAAACATAAACTAGAGAGCTACAAGCTATAGATGTCTTGCTGATTATTCAAGCTCCAAAAATACCAATACTGAAAACTAGTGAAGCTTGTAAAAGGAGGGGTTTATATAGCTTGGATAGAGGGGAGATGGTTCCTCTTATCATGGGAGAAGGCTTTATCTCTTGGGTTGGTTCCATCCTAATAGGGGAAAGGAGCCCAAATTGACTTCCTCGACTCCATCCAGCCCAACCATTTACCAGACTTTCGTTACGAAGCTTCTAGACTTGGAAGCTTCAACTCCATATTTAAAAACTTGCCAAAATAGGATTGAAGCAATTGAGAAAACGCTCAGTAGCTGATCTGATAATGAGATCTTAAACAATTATTAAGGTATTACAGACTCATGTGCATGGATTTTCCTATGTTCTTTTGTGCAATGGATCGATAAGATTGCGAAATACATAGACAATGAAGCAGTTAAAGAACATAATATACAAACACACATAAACACAACAAGTTTAATAAGGAGTTCACCCAAGAATCTTGGGCTATGTCTCTTAGTCCAACCTTCAGTGGTGACCTCTCTATTATGTCTTCAGAAGTAGAGTTTTTACAAAAGTGAGATCAATTTGAGTCTCACATAACAGATACAAAACAACAAGGCTTTACTTGGATCCCCAAAGTCTTTCTAAGTACACAGACTCTCCTCACTGACTCTCTGTCTCTGCACTTCTTGTTTCTGTCTCTGTCAGTCTGTGGCTTTAAATCCAATCAGCGTTGTCTGTTCATTTCCCCTTCTCGGGCTCTCTGGCTCCTCGGCCTCTGTCCGCTCAGATCCCCCTTCGAGCGTTAGCAATCATTGCTAAACACCTTCAGGGATGGTGGCCAACTGTTCTGTAACGGAATGGACCATCGGGCCTTTGAAATCCCCAAAATAGTCGTTCTTTGTTTACACAGAGAAATACATTCAAACACGGGAAAAATCTGCCAAAACATTGTTCATCGGACTTCAAATATCCATAAATCCACCGTATACTTCTATCGGGTTCGCCTTTTAATTGATTATCACATCTCCACCGTTGATCTGAGAGATCTGGATCGAATGGCGGAGGTTCATTTCGGGCGGCCCATGCGTATGGGGGTTACCTACCCGAAAAGGGTGGTTTTCTCTCTCCGGCGCCTAGACACATGGCAGCCAGTGTATGGGCTCGGGCGGAGACGGCCAAAACCACTTACCGCCTACGGCCCACCCGAAATCCTGCTTGTTTCATGATTTCCCTTTGTATTTTTTAAAAATACATGAAAACAGTGAAAAACCCCATAAAATGGCTTTAGATAGACTTGAAATATTATATATTTTCATTCATAAACCTTTTAGGGTCCGGTTTCATTGCATTGGCACATTTCCTTCGTATTTCGTTTATTTAACGAAAAACGCAAATACAAAGGAAAATGTTGTTTTCTGGATCTCAAAATATATGAAATATCACCTATATCTCCATCGGGTCTGGCTATCACGAGTTATGTTTATATCGGCCCCACTCCATTGTAATGCTCCAATGCGATGTTGCGATGCGATTGATCGCAATCACATATCGCACATACCCCTGGGCCGTTTGTAAGTGCTCCTCTGTGGTTTGCCGACGCGATATTGTGATTCAACTTGGGCCGTCGATCTGCATGCTTGATTGACAGTCCTCATTGACCTTGCAGATCGCTATCGCCTATTCCATGTGGTCTCCATCGATAGCCTCTGCTTGCCACCGCCGATTGCGATTTGCCGATCGGATCTAGACCATTGATCGGCCATATCCGACGGCTCTTGTCCATTTCTCCGTTGACCTCCGATAGGCTTCATTTCACTATTTTCTTTATGTTTTTGCCTCCCGACAGTGTTATCCGACTTTTCTAAAAGTTCTTCTCATGTGATAGTTTTGAATGTTTGAAGACTTCGAGGGTGTTTTGGATCCATTTTGGATCACGCCTTCCCACTAAAAAATCTCTTGGACCACCAAAAGTTGGTTTTTAAGCATCAATCAAGTGAGGATACAACTTCCTCATTTTTCCATTCTCTATCCATCTTGCACTGCTTGTTTTTGAACCTTTGAGTCTGATTTTGAGGTACTCAACATCCCCTTTGCATGTAGTTCTCACCTTCATGTCCAGAACTATATCTTCCTACAACTCATTGAGATATTCAGGCAACAGATCATCAATAGAAGGCAACTAACTTTGCTCTTCGAGATCTTCAATCAATGAAGGTTCAAACAGTCTCAAGTTCTCTGCATTAACTACTGAATAGATGTGCATGCAAGCTGGCAAATCAAGGCAAAAAGCATTCTCACCAATTTTCTCAAGTATCTTGAAAGGCCCATACCTTATTGGCTTCAACTTCTTACCTTCACCTTTCATTCTGTCTTTGGTGATGTACAGCCAGACTTGATCACCAACTTGGAAGATATGCTCAATTCAATGCTTATCATGCCTTGCCTTGTACTTGGCTTGGCTCTTTTCCAACTATTCCTGCACTGCCTGGTGAATTTCTTGGATCTGTTCAATGAACTTGGTTGCTTTGTCCACATCACTGTGTCCATCAACTGCTATGTCTTTACTAAAGACAAAATCCAAGGGATACCTTGGTGTAAAACCAAAACAAGTCTCAAAAGGAGATCTTTGTGTAGAAGAGTGCTTAGCACGATTGTAAGCATGTTGCACATAACACAAATGTTCATCCCAAAGCTTGGGATGCTTGCTACAATAGCCTTTGAGCAACTGGATCACTGTCCTGTTGACCACCTCTGTTTGGCCATCTGTTTGTGGATGAAATGATGTGCTATTTTTCAATCTGGTGTCCATCAACTCCCATAGACTAGATCAGAAATTCCCAACAAATCGGGAATGTTCATCAGATACAATAGAAGTGGGTAATCCAAAGTGAACCCATACATGCTGAAAGAACAACTTTGTTGTTTGTTCCGCTGTAATGTGCTTGTTACAAGGTATTAAAATACACATTTTGTTGAACCTATCCACAATAACATATAAATAATCACGACCCTTTCTAGATTTTGGCAGTCCCCCAACAAAGTCCATGGAAACGCTTTCCCAAGGATGAGAAGGGACTGGAAGTAGAGTGTATAAGCCTAGTTTTCTATTGCTGGGCTTGCTTTTAGCACACATGGTATACCCCTTAATATATCTAGAAATTGTTTCATGCATTCTTGGCCAATAATAGAATATTTGCAGCTATGCAACTGTTTTACTTACACCAAAATGACCTGATATTAGAGAGTGTGTGCTTCTCGGATTATGTTAACTATTTTAGTTTGAGGAATGCATAACTTTCCCAAATGATATAAGAGTTGGTCCTTAACATGATAATCCAATTCTTCTACTTGTTTGGCATGACTTAAAGTTTCATATACATCTTTAAAATCTACATCTTGAGCATATTGTTCAATGTAGCTTTCATGCAATACTGAGTTATGCTTAAGTATAGTAGATGCATTTATGATTGGTTTGGATAACATATCTGCAACCTTATTTTGTATGCCTTTCTTATATCTGATGACAAGATGAAACTGTTGTAGAAAACCCATCCACCTATAATGTCTTGATTGCTGCAATTTAGTTTGTGAGTGTAAATATTGAAGTGGTTGATGATCAATATGTATAACTATTTCTTTGCCCATTAGGTAATGCTTCCACTTTTTCACACTCTGTACTAATGCATACAATTCTTTATCATATGTAGGATAATTAACTACTGCAGAATTAAATGTCTCAGAATAATAACATATGGGTTTACCATGTTGCATCAACACTGCTCCCATGGCATAGTCACTGGCATCTGTTTCAATCTCAAATGGTCTTTGAAGATCTGGAAATGCTAGTATTGGTGCTGTACTAATCTTTTCTTTCAAGGTGTCGAAGGCTTTCTGCTTTTTGCCTCCCCACTAAAACATCTTGTTCAATCCTGTCAAAGCATGTAAGGGAGCTGCAATCAAGGAAAAGTTAGCAATGAACTTTCTCCAATATTGTGCTGCTCCTAGGAAGCTCCTAACTTCTGTAGCAGATTTGGGTTTAGGCCAGTTTACAATGACTTCAATCTTAGAGGGATCTATCTTCAATTCACCACCCCCTACAATATGACCCAAATAATTCAAAGATGTTTTTCCAAATTCACATTTTGATAACTTAACGTAGAGATTTCTCTTTTCAAAACATCTAGTGTCTTCTTTACATGCTTTAAATGTTCTTCCCATGTTTTACTGAAAACATGAATGTCATCTAAATATACAATTACAAAATGATCAATAAAAGACCTGAGTACATCATTCATAACTCTCATGAAAGTGGTAGGAGCATTAGTTAAGCCAAAAGGCGTAACCAACCATTCATACAGCCCTTGCTTGTTTTGAAAGCAGTCTTCCATGCATCTTGTTCTACTACTTTGACCTGATGATAGCCACTACACAAGTCCAACTTGGAAAAGTAAACAACTTCTTTCAGCTGATCTAATAGATCATCTATGCGAGGAAGAGGATAATGATTCTTGATCGTTATTTTATTCAGTGCTCTGTAATCAATGCACATCCTCCACGAACCATCTTTATTTCTCACCAACACAATTGGAGATCCACATGGTGATGTGCTTGGCCTTATGAACCCTTTATCGAGCCTGTACCTGCTTCTTGATCTTTGCATTCTCTAAAGCAGATAACTTGTACATTCCGATGTTAGGCAATAGAGCATCTTGCTACAAATGAATATCATGTACTATTTCCCTTTTGGGTGGCAGACCTTTAGGTTCTTGAAATAGGATATCATATTCGGAAACAACTTTTTCTAAATCAGCTTTCTGTTTAGCATCACAACCTTCAAATGCATTGGTTTTATTAGGATTCTTTTCCTTTACAACCATTAGTAAAAATTGCTTGCATGAATTTACAATTCTTTTCATCTGCCCTGAGTTTATGAGAGTGTAGTTATTTATGAGCTAATGTGCTCTTACAATATATTCTATTCCATCTTTTCTGAGTTGATACTTATTTTCAGTTCTATAGAAAATGGCCTTTCTATCATACAAGTAAGGAATTCCTAAAAAAATACGACATATATCCAAGGGAACTATATCTAGCTCAACCTCATCTACAAAATTTGACCCAATAGCAAACCTAAGTTTACATTGTCTAGTCGCTTGTAGCTTTGCTTTATCACATACCCAACCTAATGGATATGGCTTCTTATGAGGTGTTGTTAGTAAGCCCAACTTCTTTACAATTGTTTCAGAAATCAAGTTTACTTGTGAACCACTATCAAATAAAGTATCAATCTTTTGATGCTTGGAGATAACTCTAATATGAAAAAGCTCATGTCTTTTCCTCTCATTATCTTCATTATCAATAGATTGAGCAAAATTACTTGTATATGCTTCAGAATTTTTACCTTTTATACTTGTGGCTGTGACTGTTGTTTCATCACCTGATTCTAACCCCAAATCTTTCTGAATAGCAGCAGCAGTCTTCTTCTTCTTACCACCAAACTTTTTGGGTTTCAGCTCCGGATGAAAAGACTAGCAGTGTTCATCACCATGCCCATCCTTCTTGTAGTGAGTGCATGAAGGTTTGTCTTTCTGTACAGTGTTTGTCTTCCTCTCCTTCCATTTTTGCTTCTTCTTTTCCTTGTTCTTGCTTGCAGTGGGTTTTGATGATCCCCCAATCTCTGGGTTCACATTCTTGCCTCTAGCCTCTAGATGTGTAGCTTGAACGGATACCTCATATATTCTAGTGGGGTTAAACCTGAGAATGGTGTACCTCAAATAGCTGTGCAGACCACCTATATACTTTAACAAAGTTTCAGGGGAGTCTAGAGAAATGCCTAGAATTAAAGCTCTTTTTCTAAATTCCTGGGTATAGCTTTGTACACTTTGGCCCTTTAATTGGTGAAGAGTTTGCCAACTCATCATTGCTTGCTGCATATAAGCTAGTGGATAGATTTTTTTTTTAATGGCAGAAACAAATTCATTCTAGGTAGAAAGAATTTTACCATGCTTCTTCAAATCAGCTTGTGTCTTTCCTTCCCACCACACTAGGGCAGTTCCTCCAAGGCAAAGGCTAGCCAGCTGAATCTTTCTCCTTTCTGAATTGATTTTTTGCACCCTGCAATATACATCAATCTGTCTAATCCAGTTATCTAGCTTCTCTGCATTTAATTCACCATCATAAATTGGCAAATCAAATTTAATCACAACAGTTTTCTTCTTTTTCTTTTCAGGGCTAGTTTTATGTGAAGAAGATGATGAGGATGGTGATGATGGAGTAGATGGTGGAGAGGGCCTCTCTTCTTTCCCTTTTCCTTCTGGATGGCCATCTAGAAGAGGTTCCTCTGCTCCTTTTTCTCTTTGAGATGCTGAAGTGCTTTCACCTCGACCTTTCTTAAATTCTCTATACATCTCTTCCACCATGGCTCTCATGGTCATGAAACTATCCATGAACTAAGAGTCTGATTCTAATGAGGTTTGTTCTGCCATCCTCCTCCAAGGATAGACTCTTCCAATTTCTGGATTAGTCTCAACAAGTTCTCTTTCTCCTAGTTTGATCTTTGATCTAGTTAGCATTCAACAATCCAACACAAGCTTGTCTAACCTTAGAAAACCTAAATCTCTGATACCACTTGATCTGATAATGAGATCTTAGACAATTATTAAGGTATTACAGACTCATGTGCATGGATTTTCCTATGTTATTTTGTGCAATGGATCGATAAGATTGCGAAATACATAGACAATGAAGCAGTTAAAGAACATAATAAACAAACACACATAAACACAACAAGATTAATAAGGATTTCACCCAACACTCCTAGGCTACGTCTCCTGGTCCAACCTTCAATTGTGACCTCGCTATTATGTCTTCAGAAGTAGAGTTTTTACAAAAGTGAGCTTAATTTGAGTCTCACACAACAGATACAAAACAACAAGGCTTTACTTGGATCCCCCAAGTCTTTCTGAGTACACAGACTCTCCTCACTGACTCTCTATCTCTGTTTGCTCTCTGTCTCAGCACTGCTTTTTTTGTCTCTGTCAGTCTGTGGCTTTAAAGCCAATCGGTGATGTCTGTTTGTTTCCCCTTCTCAGGTTCTTTGGCTCCCTCGCCTCTGTCCGCTCAGATCCCCCTCTGAGCGTTAACAATCATTGCTAAACGCCTTCAGGGATGGTGGCCACCTGTTCTGTAACGGAATGGACCATCGGGCCTTTGAAATCCCTGAAATAGCCGTTCTCTATTTACACAAAGAAATACATTCAAACATGGGAAAAATCCGCCAAAACATTGTTCATCGGACTTCAAATATCCATAAATCCGCCCTATACTTCTATCGGGTCCGCCTTTTAATTGCTTATCGCATCTCCACCGTTGATCTGAGAGATCTGGATCCAATGGCTGAGGTTCATTTCGAGTGGCCCATGTGTACGGGGGTTAACCGCCCGAAAAAGGTAGTTTTCTCTCTTTGGTGCCTAGAGACATGGCAGCCAGTGTATGGGCTTGGGCAGAGCCCGACGAAAACCACTTATTGCCTATAACCCACTTGAAATCCCGCTTGTTTCGTGATTTCCCTTTGTATTTTAAAAATACATGAAAACATTGAAAAACCCCGTAAAATGGCTTTAGATAGACTTGAAATATTATATATTTGCATTCATAAACCCTTTCGGGTCCGGTTTCATCGCATCGACACATTTCCTTTGTATTTCGTTTATTTAACGAAAAACGCAAATACAAAGGAAAATGTCATTTTCCAGATCTCAAAATATATGAAATATCACCTATATCTCCATCGGGTCCAGCTATCGCGAGTTATGTTTATATTGGCCCCGCTCCATTGTAATGCTCTGATGCGATGTTGCGATGCGATTGATCGCAATCGCATATCGCACATACCCTCGGGCCATTTGTAAGCGCTCCTCTGTGGTTTGCCGACGCGATATTGCGATTCAACTTGGGTCATCGATCTGCGCACTTGATCGACAGTCCTCATTGACCCTGCTGATCGCTGTCGCATATTCCATGTGGTCTCCTCCAATAGCCTCCGCTTGCCACCATCGATTGTGATTGGTCGATCGGATCTGGACTGTTGATCACCTAGATCTGATGGCTCTTGTGCATTGCTTCGTTGACCTCCGATAGGCTTCATTTCACTATTTTCTTTATGTTTTTTCCTCCCGATAGTGTTATCCGACTTTTCTAAAAGTTCTTCTCATGTGATAGTTTTGAATGTTTGAAGACTTAGAGGGTGTTTTGGATCCATTTTGGATTAGTAGCGCCATATGACACTAGTCCTAGTTTTAATCTCTGCAAATCGGCACGAGGAGGAAACTGGTCATTAGCGTCGGTCTTGTAAACTGGGGTAAAAGGAAGATTCTTGGGAAATGATGCAAAAGGGAATTATTCTGCTCATGAAGAGGGACATAATGGGAGTTTCTTCATGATGTAAAAGAATGTAGGGTTCACTGTAGAGGTCCTCCAGGATTGTGGAACGGGAGTATAGGGACAATGACAAAATGTTGTGTAACAGATGGCCCCTAAAGCATGAAGGCCGAACTAGAGTGAGGGGTAAAATTTTTTACAAGTAGATGCGGGGAATCGGAGTCCATCGTCGGAAACCTGCAAGCAAGTATAGATACATATACATCACTGAAAACTCTGATAAATGATACATGAATCATGGTATTGATGCAACCATCCAGAGAATGTTCATGTAAATGAATCCAAGGCATGGGCGGAGCCATTCGATAGAGAGGATCATAATGAAACCAAGGTATGGTCGCAAACATCCAATAATGAGAAGGAGCACATATAACAACTCATGGTATGGCCGCAACCATCCATCTGAAAGAGACATGTATATCAACATGATTATTTCACATTACCTTGCAACCTAGACTTGTGTAATCTGAGCCCAGGGTCTTGCACTCCAACATGACCCGATCAAAGTACAAATCCTAACATGTGAATGAATGTGTTGAAGTCGAACATGCTATAGAGTCGCTTGATTACCGGTCAATGATGTGAACCATTAACAAGCGCGAGAGAAACCACCAATAATGACAATGACTCCCAAGATACTAGTAGCATAGTCCACAGAATATGAGTAAAGGAACTGAAGTCGAACACCCGTGAAATCACCCTATCGAAATCCAATGATGTGAACTTTTCATCGAGTGTGAAAAACTTTCCATGAGGGCATGAAAACTCTAAGGTATTGGAAGGGAGTCTCTCGGCCAGCTTCCTGGATAATGAGCTGAAGTCGACAAGAAGCGACCGCGTCAAAAGAGGGCCATGATGTATCCCACATCATCGACACGAGACAATGGGATGCAATGATTTTAGATGATACAGAGAATTAGGAATAAGTGTAACTGTAGAAGGACTAACTCTTGAACATATCAGCGACACGACTCTGGAGTTTGGCAGCTTTTGGATCCATCGGATTGATGGTCATGATGACGTGGCAGACGTCAAATGGAAAGCAAAAATGAATGGCCCAACCCAGGAAGGTTAAAGATGAAAGGGAGGATATCCAAACCTGACACAAAGAAGAAAGTGTCATGTTCAAGAGTGAGCTACCGACACAACTAATAGAATTCCCAATTTTCCCCCACCATTTCTAGCAAGTACCCAATTATTTTTTATCGCAAGTTTGAAGGGGAAAGCATGTGCTTTCATTTAAGTTCATCCTTTGGACGAATCTGACCTAGCAAGTCTAATGAGCCCTAGGAAGGTGAAGCTCATGTCCGTCACAGTGACAAATCCAATGTCGTTTAATATTTTAGCGAGTCTGACAAAGTTGTAACTCGATATATTTTTCATATTTAGAGAGTTTCAAAAAGACATGGAAAAGAAAATTCCGCATGGTCCCTTTTCGTACATTTATTTCTCTCGAGCCTGAAAAGGTAGAAAACGATACTTGAGAGAACCGCTTGACCATTTCAGTCGAGTACATTTTTCATAAAGTAGTTTATCCTAGCCTGAAAAAGGGGTAAACATATACTGGGTAAATGACATTTCGTAGCCTTTAACGAGTTCAAAACGACAAAAGCTCGGCAATATTTTTGTGTTTAAAGAGTTGGAAAAGAGATTGAAAATAGACCCCCATTTTTATTCTCTTTTATGTGTTTAAAAGGGAAAAATACCCGGCTATCTTTTCATTTGAGTTTTACGAGTTTAGAAAAGGGCTTAAATGTGACTCCAGTACCATCATCAGTAATCCGTCACTTGTCGTTGCACAAAAGGTAAATGCATTATCTAATTTCTAAGGCCAAATGGATTAAAAATACTTTTAAAACCCTAATATTTCATGAAAAATGAATAAAAGGAGGAAAAAGTAATTAATTTTTTACCATTTTATCATTTTACCTTGTGTGAAGAACTTTGCACCCATTTGTGCCCTAGATTTTCAGGAGAAGATTGCGAGAGATCTGGGAGGCCATTCGACGATCTGTCAGGTGCAGGTAAGAGCCAAGACCTTTAGCTTCATTTGATGCTTATTTTGCCTATTTTTAACCACTTTTTGGATTTCTTGAGGAGGATTTGGCAAAAAAAATCGCCCTCGGTCGGCGCGATTTTCGGGCATGGAATCGTGTTGATCAGGGGTTATTAACATTGTCAAGTGTGTCATCAGTGCTACTATTTTTAAAATAGTTGCGCTGGTGCCATGAACACAAAATTTTAAAGTTTTTCCCAAATTTCTCTGATTTGATCCAAATTTCCCTAGCCAAGGATGATTATTGACTTGATTTTATGGTTTTTACAAGAAAAACATCACAAAAAATGGTTGATTGGAAGGAACATGATCATGAGGACATTGATACACAAGCAATGGCAGACCCAAATTGCTTGAATGCCCTGAGGAACTGTGGGCTCCTCAAATTCTTCCTCACACCAGGTCTGTAAGCTCAACCCGAATTGCTTCTCTGGGATGTTAATCGGGAAGTTTTTATGATCTGGGACCAAGAACTGGAGTTGGAAAATTCTGACATTTATTTCATCATAGGATTGTCCCGAAGAGGGGAACTAGTCAATATGTATGGGTCCAATACTATTGGGGCAAGTATGAACATGTTGCTCGCATAACACTGCCCGGAAGCACTAAAATCAAAGAGTGGCAAGATAGAGATCATGAGTGTTCAGGATCTTGTGCTAAAAGTGTTGTTGTTGACCATCAACAGAGTGGTTGGGTCTCAAGCACAACATGAGTCCAACAAGTCGAAGTTTCAGTATGCTATTGACTGTATGGCGCCAACTATCTTCAACTAGGCAGAAGCCAAGAAGGTAAACATGAAGCGCCAGCTATCAAAAGCCAAGACAGGGAACCCGAAATAGTTCTGCTATGGTTCCATTCTAGTGACCTTCCTTTTGGAGTGGGTCCTGCTATTTCACTACCAGCTTGCTGAGGTGGAACCGCCATTGCCATGAGACCCACAAATGGTCCGTTGGAGTGCATTGATACCTAGGATTATCGGGGGCCAATATATGTCAGATAAGCCTGCCTTCTTCTCATGGCTATGGCAACAACTAATCATAGTAGAGGATTGGCCTTATAGCGGTACCAACTTCCGTGATGATCTGGATATGCTGCTCCCAGAGGGAGAAGATTACGACGATGGAGCTAAAAAGAAACAATTTCAATTTTTTATTTTTTATTGTTTTTGAAATACATGCATTCATGACATTTTGATTTTGTAAATGCAGATGTGGGACCACAGCTTCCTGTCGGGATGTCCCCAATTGCCAGGAGCGTTGCTCGGCAGTTTAACATCGCTCCTTATTAGGAAGGAAGCGATAATGAGGAGGAGATCACGTGGAACCTCGAGGGATTGACCCACAATATCCTAGAGTATGCTTGGGTGGGAGACATCCCACGCCAGTATTAGAGGCACATAGTGGGGGTATCAGACCAGATTCGTCGACAGCTAAATTTTGTAGTATGAGCAATTATGTGCTACCTGTTAATGTCAGTATCTTCATCCCTCCATCAGTGATCAAATTCTCTTGTTGCATTGCATGTTAGGTGTCTCATCCAATCAGCTGCATTCCATTAGGGTCATGGATCATCTGATGGTAGTGGCATATTATACATTTTCCCTCATGTTCTTTACTTGTTGGCCCATTTTCATACATATAAATCATCTGCAGTCATTTTTTGTCTTTAAATATGCAAAAGTCATTTTTTAGGGTTCTAGGTCTCATTAGGTCTAGGGTTTCGTCAATAAGGTCTTGTCAACGCTCAATAACAGTCAACAGGTGCATGAGGAGGTCAAATAAAGTCTCAGCAACAATAATTTCAATAATCACATGCTCAGTGATTGATTTTTCCTCAAAACCCTGTTTTTAGGAAAAACAGAGTTTTTTATGTTTCATGTACAAATTTTATGTAATTTCATTTTTCTATATGTAATAATTTCAAGAGGCAGCCTTGGTCACCTTGCCAAGCCTATGCAACTCTAGTTCCTGCAAAAGAAACAAAATGTCAAAGTATTTAGTCCATCAAAGGCAAAAAGTAAAGCAAACTGCCCAAAAACAGAGTTTTTTAAAGCAAGTGAAAATCAAACATTAGGAAAGTGGGTTTTCTTGAGTCAAAAATTAAAGCCATTGCTATATAAAGTGTTTTCATGACAAAGAAGGCTCATTTGTGTCCACAAGTGAAGGAGAGCAAGTGCATTTCCATCTTCAAAGCTGAGAGAGCGATTTTCCATTCAAAATAGGGGAAATTGCAGGCGTGACGCACCTAGGTTAGAGCGAGGCGCACCGAGCCAGCACGGCGCACACAGAGCACGGTTTGTGTTGAAATTTTGTATTGGTGCGATGCACCAAGCCAGCATGGCGCACAGGTCTACAACACATTAACTGCATTCAAATCTTCTTCAGAGACTCTCAAATTATAAATTCTTCATTTCCCAAGTAAGTTCACACTCCAATATGCCCGATGCATGAGTTTGTCTTAATATTCATGGTGATTCAATAGGGAAATATTGAAACCCTAGCTCCTTGCACAGTTTGATGAAAAAACACTGCTTAGGGTTTTACAAATCACTTTTTTGCTGCTAAATCCTACCCCTATAATTTTCACTCCCTCACTACCTCACTTCATTTTCTTCCTCCCTTTTCACTCATATTTACCCATTCCCTATTCCCCATATCCCTAAAAATACTAACCCTAATCCCTAATCTCATTACCCCAAACCTTAATTGCTATCCCTAAACCCTAAATATCATTCCCAAACCTTTCCATTTTCCAAAACCCTACCAGCAGCATTCCCAAACCCCTCATACACAGTCCCTCCATAGTCCTTACTATCAATCCCTATCATTTAGTAGCAAACACCTATTGACACTCTAAAATATCTTCATACTCATCTAAGAAAACTCAAGCATTGGCAAACATGGAGTCAGATTTTTCCTATGATAGAAATGAGGAAACAGTCAATGACTCTTCCAGAGAAATTCATGCACCAAAGAGACCTCATAAGAGTGGAAAACATAATCGAGAGGAGCCTACTTCACTCACCGAGCTGTTGGCTTGTCCTCTTGCTGTCACATGCTTCCAACACCAATCTTGTTATCAATTTTGTGAGATGGTGGAAAGAGTCAAATACCACCATGAGCTTTCCAGACTGTTTGTGCTCCATCTTCACAATGGCCAAGTCAATTTGGTAGGTGTGACATTCCCCTTGACACCTGAGACTATAGCTCAAGCAACCGATATTCCAAATGTAGGTGAGCAGTGGAATAAGGGGTAGCTGGTTGACAGAGGTCATTCGGGAGAAGCAAGATGACATTCATCATTTGTCTCTCAACCTGGAAAGAGCCAAGTGGATAATAAACTATTTGGAGTAGAGAAAAAAACAATTAGAGGATCAGCAAACCATCATGGAGCTCCAAAATATAAGGGCAAACCGGCAAGCTGCCAAGAGGAGGAAAACCAAGTTGACATCACTAGAACAAGAAATTCAAGCTGATCGTGAATCTTGGCTTGAGAGGAAAAATTTGCACTTGGAGAGGATTCTGGAGAAGGCCAACAGAGAGAAAAATATGTTGAGGCACATGTCCTACCACTACTTGGCAAGAAACAAGGTGTGCAAAGCGAGAATTAGGATTTTGAAGGCCAAGTTGAAGAAAGCATTGAGGAAGAGAAAAGAGCAAGATAGACTCCAAATCTTGGTTGAGGCTTCCTTAGCCCAACACAACACTTGATGAAGGACACTCAGCCCAAATTTCAAGAAATTTGGGAGACTTTTTGCAAATTTTGAATTTTTTGAACTAAAAAACAGGTTTTTTTGCCTGGTGTGCCGCGCCACCTGGAGCGTGCTTTTGCTAGGGACCTTCTTTTGAGGAAAACTCAGCATTTTGGATTCCTCATGGAAAAATATGAATGCCCTCACATGGCCAAGAAATTTTGACAAGTTTTGAGCTTCCAAAAAGGTCAAAAACACCTCAAAAATGACCTTTCTGCCCCTTTTTGGCCACACTTGAAGCAGTGTTGGGAGAACTCATTTTTGGAGGGGCAAATGGAGACCCAATTCAGAAATTCCACTTTTTCTGGAAAGTAGACAGGTAGAAATTTCTAACAAGCCCACTTGAAGCAAATTTGGTTCACAAGAAGGCCTCCAAAATTAGCTCCAAAGTAGCACGGCGCACAGGGACAGGAGCGCAGTGCACAGGATGAAATTTTCTCATTTTGGCAAAAAAACTTGTTTTTCGCCTAGTTTCTTCTCAATTTGACTTTTCTCTTTCTAATAGTCAAACTCATGATGTAATTTAATGTGACTTGATGGATTTTGATGTAAATATGCTAAATTTTCACTCATGGAGGTAGATTCATCATGAAAAGGTAGTTTGTAACTGAATGAATCAGTTTCCTAGGTTTTAGAGGCAAGCTGTTCCACTGCCTACTTTTCAGTTCTTAGTTTAGATCTTGTTGAAACAGCTCCTAAACTCATGAATTGGAACCCTAAAGCCTAGCATGAGTTTTTGGTTGCCTATATCTAGTAGTTTTTCAGTCATTGGTAAAGGTTGGACTCTTGTGGATGCTTTGAGCATTATTGTACACTCATATTTTTAGTTTGGCAAAGGAATAGACCAGGGTTTGCAGCACTTTATGGGATTCTTGTGGCAACTTGATTTTGTATAGTTTTTCCTTCTGTAATTGCAAGTTTACATGTGTTTATGTATGCCATCATCTCTATCCGTTAATCTTACCTAAATGAAACAAGGATAAAGGTAGAATTCATTGAAGTTGCAGTGCTCTACCTAGGGTTTGTTTACTTATTTATGCTTTCAGTTGTTTGAAGAGGATCCCTGAGATTTTCATGCCCTCTCCAACTCCTCACCAGTCTAAAATCTCTCCATCTCACTCAATTTGAAGTACTAAACCATTTTCCTACCTCACCCCATAGATATCTCTGCAAGACTGTGTCCATTCCCCAGACCCAAATCTGCCTTTCACATTTGAGCCAGCAAAAAAAAATTAAATTCATTCAAACTCCTCAGCTTACATACCTGGCCTAAAATCAGTCTATACATCAGTCATCTCAAGCTTTATTGGCCATATTTTCCTGAGATTGACAAGGAGAGAGCCCTCTCCTGACCTGGTAGGGCTAGCTACCAGGTTAAGCGTGGTTTGATGTTACCCTAGATCCTGCCTTTCTCAGCCTGAGGTAGATTTAGGCCCTAACACTACCATGAGCACCATGCTGAGTAGTTCATAGGTCTAGCATTCCACATTTTTGAGGCCTATGAGCCATAAATGTATAAGGCCTGCGAGCCATGGATGTATTTGAACATACATATTATTTTTTGGGGGTTTTGATGTATGACAAACATTATCGACACACACACACACACACACACACACACACACATGTATATATATATTTCCTTGCTTCTATGGTACAAATGTTTTGTTTTTTATTTTCACATGTTTCACAAATGTCTGTCCAACACATAATTAGCTAATGCATCTGTCAAAGTATTCATCTGTCTAGGAATATGATGATATGTAATGTAATCAAAATTTCTCTCCAATAGACGAATACGCAAATACATTCGTGATATTTGAGGGTTTCTGATGGAATATTGCTTGTTGAGTTGAAGATAAAACAAGTTGTGAATCAAGGTTGACAACCAATTCCTGGATGTCAAGAGTGATAGCTTCTGACAACAATTCGATAACTGCGCTATACTCAACAATGCTATTAGTTGTTTGACCTAGACAAATACCTTGAAGATCAATCAACTCACCTGGAGGTCATAAATGGCCCATGTCGCAAATGATATATTCCAAGTACTACAGCAAGCACCATCAACGAAACCGATGTGAGGATTCACAGACATTTTCAAAGAAAGTAGAAACATAATAAGCAGGGAAGTTGCTTGTAAAACAACACACCAAACCACACTGAACAAAAATGAATAACACACTATTGTACAAAAGTAGCCATGCAAGATGACCTAGGCATAATACTTTTTGAGATAAAGCCCATTATGGGGCTTGTCTAAGGGATTGCCCTCATAATCAATCAGCTCATAAGCCCCTTTCTGTAACACACGTTTAATAATGTAGGGCCCATGCCATGTGGGTTTGAACTTTCCTACCCCTAGCTTATCATTAGCCTGATCATACAGAAGAACCAAATCGCCCTCAGAAAAAGCTCGAGGAGAGACAGACTGATCAACATGGGACTTGACTGACTTTTTATGTGCTTCGATGACCAAAGCAACAAATTGACGGTTTTCATCCAGTCGTTCTAAATACAAGAGGCGCTCTTCCTGAGGTGAGGTCTCAGGGAGAACTTCGATACCCAGCTTAAGTGAGGGAATTTCACACTCAATCGGTAAAGTTTCTTCCAGACCGTAAACTAGCTGGAATGGTGTGAATCCGATTGCGTCCTTGGTCGAGGTTCGGTAAGCCCGTAGATCTAAAAAGAGCATGAGATGCCAACTTGACTTGTGTATCCCAATGGTGCGCTGAAGCATCGTAACCAAGACTTTGTTCACATCTTCAACTTGGCCATTGGCATGAGTGTAATATGGGGTTGAGCCATCATGCCACAAACCCAAAGTAGAAGTCAGCTCAGCCATCATGTAATCTCAAAAATGGGAGCCATGGTCGATGAAAATGGCTTAAGGCACTCCAAACCTGGAAATAACATGATTGAATAGAAATTGAGTCGTCGTTTTACCATCCACAGATTATGTAGGCATCGCTTCCACCCATTTGGTGAAATAATCCACAACAATGATAATATAACCATGCCCCCCAGCCGAACAAGGGTTACATGTCATATAGTTGATGCCCCATTTGGCAAAAGGACCAATGGTAATAACAGGGTGTAGTTGAGCGGGTGGGGCAGGAATTTTACGTTGATAAATTTGGCACTCATGGCCGTTTCTGGGAAAACTAGTGTCTTTTCAAACGACTAACCCTCTAGGTTTGGTAGCTACCCTAGAAACAACGGTTTAAAGCAATTCATGATTTCTTCTATGTATAATAGATAAGAGAAAGACAATGGGACCAACCTAGAACTTCCGCTTAATCCCTTGCTTGATCTCTCTCCCCCTTGACAGAGCTTGCAACTCCTCCCCGTACTTGTCCCACCAGGAGAGTACCTGTAGAAACACAGTAGCAAAGAACCATCAAATCATCTTGATCTATTATATCATACATGTTACAGAATAAGATATATAATGAACATACAATAGCATTCACAAATGATAACATTCACAATTGCACAATCATATGGAAGAAAACTTGAAGAAATTTATTAAATAGAAGGGAGAATTACAACCCATTTGTCTGATTCAGCATCATCCTCCCAACATCAATCCCTCTTCACCTCATGGAATAGCAAGATCACACCAACAATACAATGCTCTTTCCTCAAATACAAACTATCAACACTTCCTTGCAATTCACAATATTCCAGCCTCTGGATCTCTTAGATGAGGGATCCATTTATAGATATGTGCAAGGGTGTGAGTCATCTCTAGGGTTTTGATTAGTGTCATTCCACTTGTTACAATTGGTTCCACTTGGAGATTTCTTGGATCTCTTACTCATCCCTGGGCGAATTCAGAGAGGCAAGTGCCATAGGAGAGGTTTCTAGAAGATTCCATGAGCAACCACCTAGAAAACTGTCTCGGACATTTGTCAATCCTTGCCCATCACACCCTATATAAGGCCTAATCAGTATGCATCGCACCTGAGCAGTGTACCACTTAGTATGCATCGCACCTGAGCAGTGTACCACTTAGTATGCATCGCACCTGGCCAGTGTAGCAGTCAGTATGGTTCAGTTTAGGCCATTTCTGGATGGTTTTTCAAGTGGAACTTTTGGGGAATGATGTAATCAGATGACCATGTTCTTTTAGGGTATGAAACAACTATTTTAGGGGTTGATGATCCCTAGTTTATCAACATATAAGATTGGGGTTGAAGTGCCCAAATATGTCTATAATAGCTGCCCCCTAAAGCATGAAGTCATAAATCTTGATGTCGGGTGAAATGCTTTATCATGAGGATCCGAGGTTTCGAACTGGAAGGTGACTTGTATAAGATACAATACAGTACATCATCATAATATAATTTTTCATGATCTAGCTGAGGCGGGCATTCCCATGCTAAACTTTATAAATTCATTTCATGTACATAGATCAGATAGTCATCTGTAGATGCAGACTGATGATTCTTTAGATGTAGAGTCATCATCCTTGGTTCGGATGACCATCTATGCAGTGTATTTGTACATTTGATGTTTTTATATCCCTGAATATATCGCAGCCCGGATGGATGAAACTAGATCCGGGGTCTTCAAAATCGTTCAATCTTCACCCGATGTACAAGTCAATCCATGTGAAGAGATGTTCTGAAGTCGAACATGGAAAGACATTGCCTGATTACCAGCCAATAATGTGAGCTGTTAACAGATGTGAGAGGAATCACCGATAATGATAATGACCCTCAAGGTACTACAGTACAATTCACGTGGTGTGAATATATGATTCGATGTCGAACACCACGCAAAATCTTTTGGTCGAAGGCCATTGATGTCAACCTGTCGCCAGAAGTGAGAAACTTGCCATTGAGGTATGCAAGCTTCAAAGCACTGAAAGGGGTGTTTCTAAGTCAACTTCTTGGATAATGAGCTGATGTTGACAAGAAGTGACCTGTCGTAGGAGGGCCTTAATGTATCCCACATGTCCGACACAAAACGAAGCGAATGATTTTTGGAGGTGAAAACGACCTGACGACACAAGGTTTAGGAATGGTGGTTATGAAAAAAATGAAGGATGGATGTAGGTATTGCAGTGGATGAGGCATTAACCGGATTGTGGTTTCTCAACTGAATGACTTCTCTTTAACATGTCGGTGACACTGAGGTGGATTGGTAGTGTCAAACCCAAAAGATGGATGGTGTGAAAGACCAATGGTGAGATGACTGGTGAACAGAATAATCCAACCCGACTCAATAATGGTGATGGAGTGAAAGTGTCATGTTCAAGAGCAACTTGCTACCATAAATTTCTTCAAGTTTCTTCCCTTTTTCCCCAGTCATTGCTGACCAGTACCTCTTTGTTTTGTCAAGCTTGAGGAGGATAACATATGCTTGTTCTATAATTTTCCCTTTGGGCAAACCTGTCGCTATGTTTTAACGAGTCTAGCGACAGTGAAACTTGTTCTTGTCTAGAATGGACAAGTTTGTCGCTATTGTTTTAATGAGTTTAACAACAAGGATAACTCGGTCCTTTTCATGTTTAGAGAGTTTGAAAAGGGATGAAAAGGAAACTCCAGAAGCTCTTTTTCGTAAATTAATCCCTTAGGTTCGAAAAAGGATAAAATAATACAAAAGGGATGACTTTTTCGATCACTTTAATGAGCCGAAAAAGACAAGCGCTCAAACTTTTTTGTGAGATAATCCCTTGGCTCCAAAAAAGATCAAAATATACAAGAGGGATGGCACTTCCATCACTTTAACGAGCTGGAAAGGCCAATTTCTCGACAATCTGGCACTTCCATCACTTTAACGAGCTGGAAAGGCCAATTTCTCGACAATCTTTTCATATTTAACGAGTCTGAAAAGGGTTTAAAGGAGACTCGATTTTGAGGAACGAGTGGTGTCTAGGATATTAACTAGTTCTAGTGAATTTGGAACTTCTCAAAACATGGTGAATTCTATAAAGAAGCTGGCTAATAAGACCACTTGTTGCAACTGTTCCTCAAAAGGGTAAACAACCAAGTGGAAGCGTATGATTGGCCAAAAGAATGGAGGTGATAAGAGGTACACAACCAAGGCTCAAAAGGCTGAAAGAACGGCAATCACAAAGGGTATTTACTCGAAGGTGGGTTCATTTTTTAACGAGCTTGAACCCTGGGGGAACTATGCTGGGTTTTAGTTTCATTTTTACACAAGCTAGAAATGACAAAACTAAAAAGCTAGAAACGACAAAACTAAAAAGCTAGGAACGACAAAGCTAAAAAGCTAGAAAATGAAAATTGAAAAGGGTTTGCACGCCCCCAACAGGATGAAAAGGAGAGTCTCCTGTAACCATATGAGAACTACTGAGGTTAGGCAGGATGGTTTCATCCAGAAGACAAAACACTTCCTTGGCTTCATCCGTAGAATAGACAAAGGTGAATGGTGTGCCAAACCAATCACATAACCTATAGGGAAACTTATCTTTTCAACTGGGTTCATCTGCAGAATAGACAAGGGTGCATGCCCCCTAAGCTTCGTTACATTCACCAGACTACTCATGGAAATTAGGTGGATGGAATGAAGGTTCAAGAGATATCGGTGATGAAAAGGGACCATTTAGGGATGACGATTGACTTGGAGCTATGCTTGGACCGGGAAATGAAAGCTGGTCAACGATGACAATTTTGCCTTCATGTGAGAAACACATCACTTGGAAGAGTGTTGAAACAATAGCCTCCATGTTAAAAACATAGTCACGTCCAAGGAGTAGATTGTAATCTAACGGTCCTAGGACTACCATCACGTTAAGATGAACAGTTTTCCTTCCCAAAGTGATCGGTAACTTAGGAAGGATCCCTAATGGTCGACTGGTTCCTTTATTAAAGCCTAACAGATTTTGTGTAATAGGCATAAGCGATGGCGAACCAAGCGCTTTCCAAGAAGTTGAGGAAAGGATACTCACTGATGCCCCCTCATCTATGATAGTGCCAGATATGATCATTTTGTAAACTTGTACTATGATCTGGAAAGGTACGTAAGAGGGAAGGCAGGATCTTGCTAGTCAATTCCAATCAAGGAAAGTGACTAGACTACTTGGAGGGGGTACTGAATAACAAGAGAAATAACCCCTTGAGTGACGAGAGCCGGAGGGCTTTCCTCTTGTCTAGATGGAACAGGTGGATTGCCCCCAAGTTCATCGGATTTTGAAGTAATAAAAAGAATTTGAACAGTACGATTTTCTGAAGGTAAATCTGCGTCAATTGTCGCCTCGACCTGTTGATTTTGGTCGGGTATAGACTCATAAGATTCACTTTTAGAGAGAGTGGTTTCAACTGATGGTTGATTTAAGTCAGTCGGTTTTTCAACTAGTAAAAGACTTGGGGAGAGTTTCTTGTAGCCAGATGGAAATCGCTGTTGTGAAGCAAGACGGTTATCCAAAACTCTTTTGGCTTCATCTAAAAAGGGACAAAGGTGAAGGGTATGGTTCCCTTCACATAACCAACATGGAAATATAATATTTCTCATCTATCCATGAACTTTATCATCACTAGTTGAAGGTGTGTTATCAACCTGGTCTCCAGATGTTGATGACACAAGATGTTGTGAACAGGGAGACCATTCTCTCAAGATCCGAGGAAAGCAAGGATAGTCTCAAGAAAAATGGTCACCCGCACAAATTACGCATGGAAATTTGGCTTTGGAAAGTCTAATGTGTGGATTTTCACCAGATGAAGTATGGTTTCCCCCTTGCTGAATTGGCTTCTTCTTCTTCTCCTTCCCTTTCTTCTTTTTCTCAGCCACCTGGTTACTAGCATCACTACTTTCACCAAGCGAAGAGGAAGAAGGGGAGGGAGAAACAAATGAAGAAGAAGGTGAAGGGTCAACTTCAGTATCAACTAGATTCTGATTCGATTGCGGAGGAATCACGGTATTTTGAACCAAAGAGGTTGAGAATAGCCATACTGGCAGGCCAATGGTAATTGCCAGAAGGGACAATGTGGCCATATACGGAGCACCAATGTTTCCCTAAGAAGAAAAAGGACTAGGATTCCCATCAAAATGGATTCCTGGATTGGTGGATCCCGGATTTGTCTCCATATAATTCAACCTCAGATCAACTAAGGAACGGAGATGTTATTCCGAATTCAATTAATTTTAATGACGCTTTGACACAACTTTGCTTTTTCAGTTTTTAAGAGTCGAGAAAAAGCTAAAGATGACTCTAGTCCCCTTCGATTTTTAATGAGCCTGAAGTGACAAGTGATTAGATGGACCTTTTCTTTTAAAGAGTCGAAAAGGAACGAAAGTGACTACTCTGGGAAAACTAGTGTCTTTTCGAACGACTAGCCCTCTAGGTTTGGCAGCTACCCTAGAAACAACAGTTTAAAGCAATTCACGATTTCTTCCATGTATAATAGATAAGAGAAAGACAATGGAACCAACCTAGAACTTCCGCTTAATCCCTTGCTTGATCTCTCTCCCCCCTGATAGAGCTTGCAACTCCTCCTCGTACTTATCCCACTTGGAGAGTACCTATAGAAACACAGTAGCAAAGAACCATCAAAGCATCTTGATCTATTATATCATAAATGTTACAGAATCAGATATATAATGAACATACAATAGCATTCACAAATGATAGCATTCACAATTGCACAATCATATGGAAGAAAAATTGAAGAACTTTATTAAATAGAAGGGAGAATTATAACCCAGTTGTCTGATCCAACATCATCCTCCCAGCATCAATCACTCTTCACCTCATGAAATAGCAAGATCACACCAACAATACAATGCTCTTTCCTCAAATACAAACTATCAGCACTTCCTTTCAATTCACAATATTCTAGCCTCTGGGTCTCTTAGATGAGGGATCCATTTATATATGTGTGCAAGGGTGTGAATCATCTCTGGGGTTTTTATTAGTGTCATTCCACTTGTTACAATTGGTTCCACTTGGAGATTTCTTGGATCTCTTACTCATCCCTAGGCGAATTCAGAGAGGCAAGTGTCATAGGAGAGGTTTCTAGAAGATTCCATGAGCAACCACCTAGCAAACTATCTCGGACATTTGTCCATCCTCACCCATCGCACCCTATAGAAGGCCTAATCAGTATGCATCGCACCTGAGTAGTGTACCACTTAGTATGCATCGCACCTAGCCAGTGTAGCAGTCAGTATGGTTCAGTTTAGGCCATTTCTGGATGGTTTTTTAGGTGGAACTTTTTGGGAATGATGTAATTAGATGACCATGTTATTTTAGGGTATGAAATAACTCTTTTAGGGGTTGATGAGCCCTAGTTTATCGACATATAAGTTTGAGGTTGAAGTGCCCAAATATGTTTATAACAATGGCATTTGTGAACAACAAGGATGAAATCCTTGAAGATGGAGGGCCAAAAATAACTAGCGTGAAGGATTTTTTGAGTAGTAGCATATCCAAACAAATGACCACCACATGCGCCGTAATGGCAGCCATTTAAGACTCTCTCAGCCTCCTCGAGAGTGAGACAACAACAAAGAATTGAATCGACACTGATGCAGTATAAAGTATCTCCAATGATATGGTAAGGTTGGGATTGATGTCAAATGTGTCGGTGATCATCCTTGGTCAACGCAGACCAAAAGGTGGATGTCTGGAGATACATGATGATATCACCATACTAGGGTGTTGAAGCCCCAAAAATTGGGTCTACAACAAGGGGGATACCCACCCGGTCTGGACCTTGAAAGCAGCTCCTTTTCCATTTGGGATGGTGGGTCCGACTGGGGATAATGGGACCAGTTTCCCAATTTGTGTGTGATGATAAGAATTGATATTTCCCTTTCTAAAGATTTCTAAGTAAAATGCTTTTAATCTAAGTCTAATTCAAAACATGCAATTATATTCTAATGAGCAACAAATATCTAACTCTAAAACTAACTCGAGATTTAACTTTTTGCTTATGCAATCTAAAATAGTTTCTAACAGCAATTGGTAATAAAGATCATTCAATCGCTACGAGAAAAGAATTTGTTAAAAATGAATTGTTTCATATAAGAAATTAGCCGAAACAATTGTGAGAAGCATATCACATAATAATTCATTCATACATTAAGTATAAACATAATAGTCATCACCATACAAAAGTGCCAAATGATAACTCAAACATTCAAGCTTTCATATATAAATAACTGAATATAAAATATTACTTTGACACATAAGCAAAAATCATTAAGAGATAAAAGTACCATTGATAACAAGTCCTACTCATGAGCTTCAGCAATATAGATTTATCTCTTCCTAATTCAATATCTACTAAGAGTACAAAAATGCATTTCAGTAGCAGACATTAAACACATATATCAATAAACCTTGTTCCATTCATTCATCAAAACCTCCTCCGAGGGTGCAGAAGTGCATGTTCTGAGGAAACGTTTTTGACAAATTTTAGGACCCCTCTCTAAATGCATGAGAGGGGTTAAAATACTACTACCTAAATACTAAAAATAGTTTATTACAAAAATATAGGAGGAGGTTTAAATGACCGTCCTCATCTAAGGAAAAAATAAATAAAAAAATAAAACTAAAACTGTATCTTGAAATTAACTATCTATGTATCTGTTCTCTGAGATCGCAAGCATTCAGCATCAGTTGGCCAACCTCTGATTCTAGTTGTCCTATGAAAATAGAATTGGCAAGTGTCTGTGCTAACTTCTTGGCAGAGTTTGTAAGGCATTTGAGAGTCATGCGTTGACTGTGCGGTTTAACCAAGTACTGCCAGTAAGTGTCCCAATTCAACTTGGTTAACTTCTTGATGGACTCTGCCTTTTCCTCAGCTTTCTGTCTCTAGGTTTTTTGCAGTTGTTGTGCCTTTGGGAGAAATCCTAGAGTGGTTTTTGATATTAGGTTTTCTCTATGAAGATTTTCATTGACACAGTCAATGACTTTGTTCGCCACTTCCTCCGCTGCCTGTTCTGCCTTTTTAATCTGTGTGTCCCACTTATGGAAAAGCATTTCTTTGTGGGCTTCATTGATTCTGAGCAAGCTTGCTTTCTTCCCTTCCTTCGATTCCTACCATTTCAAATAATCAGAAATTCTTTTATCAAGCAAATCATAATCGAGTCGCAAATCCATGAATTTATTTGTAATTTTATCGGTCATCTCGCAATGGGAACTCCATTGCAATATTATTTGGCATAATGCCTCTTACTGTTACAAGAGTTGTCCGTTTAAGGCAAGGGCTTCTGAGACAAACTCTGTAATTTTGGGGTCATCTCTATGCAATTCTAGCATAGTCTGTAACTAATTTTCCTTTTTGGCCAAATTGTTTTGATACCCCAGCTGCATCTGTTGAAAATCTTGTTGTAATTTTTCTAACTTCTCCTCTGCTTCTTGGTTAGCACTGGCCAGCTGCCTTTGTTGCTGCAAAACTTGGATTTGTTCCTCTCTATCCTTAAGTAATTGTTGTACCTCGGATGCTTTATCAATGGTAGTAGAAGCATAGGCTCCTGCGATCTGGGATAACTTAGTCAGATTTTCAGTAGGGTCAGTGGTAGGGTCTCGCCAAAGGACATCTAGCTGCTCTGCCTCAGGTGAGAGCATGTTGTCCAATTTCCTTTTCTTTCTTTGTCTTCTTACCACTGCCTTGTGCTGCGGACTATAAAATACATCTAGAGGAGGAATCTCCTCTATCTTGAGCATGATTTCAGACGATGGGGTAATGGGAATATGCTCCATTTCTGGAGCATTGCTGACTGTTCCAATGATCATATCTGTCATTGTCTGCACTGTATTCTTAGGTGTCTTCGTGTTCTGCTCCTCAGTATTAATCAATTCATTGAATGTTTCCCACTCTTTATCTAGCTCATTTCTCACTGGCTTTGGTGGTTGGATGAGGGGAGGGGGAACCTTTACCTGTGGTGTAGTCAAGACCTGTTGCTCTAGGCGCTCTTTAGATTGGGCAGTATCTCTAACTGACCCTTCACTTTTATTATGGTCGCTTTCAGACCGCTTAGAGCATTCTGGTGATTCTTTCCCAGACTTAGACCTGGACTTGCTTGTACCCGAACTTCCACTTAAACTGATACTGGGAGTTGGCTCCCTTATTGGTTCTAAGCGCAACTTATCCAAGGGGATGTTTTCTAGTCTCCTTTCTCTGTACAATTTGAATTCTTGGAATTCCAATAGGGGAAATTGAATTTGAGCCATATGCAAAACTTCTTTCAGTGTGCTTTTCTGTTGGAAGATATCATCAAAAATATCATCTTCTTTAGAAAATACTTTTATCTTGACAGCAGTAGTAAAATTCTTAATGACATCAAAGGGGTCGAATTGTCTCCCTGGAAACTTGAACAGTTGTAGACTCAACATATTGTCTACTTCTTTGAATGCATGACCTAAATCAAATAGTGAAAAGGCCCCACAGGCCACAGGAAATTGCGGCCAGATGGCCTTCTTCTTGTCTTTCAACTCTTTTCTCATTCCTCCCACCCCGCAGGTCTGGTAGGCAATTTCTCGAGCCAATAACTTATCAGGAACATATAAGGGTAGCACATGAGGGGAAGCAATGCTTCCAAATACTCTGACATAGGTGAAAAATTCTTCCCCAAACCATCTTCCGACAGGGAGAATATCAACTTCCACTTCGGGGGAAAATCTTGGGGCGTCCCTATTATACAACATTCTGTGAAGAGGTAACATAATTCCATGAAAAATTCTATAAAAATATGGGATGAAATTGGAATCCCATAATTCCTTATGATAAATGTGAATGGGCAAGGGTTTCTGTATATTTCACTTCCAACCCATTAAAGGAAATTTGGAAACATAACAAATTGCATCCATAACATAAGCAGCTAAAAAGAAAGGAGGATAAATCCTCTGAGAGATAGTTATTTTAGATCGGTAGTTCCAAATAGCCGAAGCTAAATTATTAGAAAATATCTGAGCCCAATCCATAATAGTGGCATTAGTGGCTACATCTAATAGGGGTAGCCACTCGGATGAAAATTTGTTGATGTCGGGCCTTCCAGATAGCCTACATAGCATAGCAGCAGAAAAACAATACGGGGAGAAGAGGGAACTAGTACTGTACATATCGTGTTTTTTCTTTTTCAATGGATCTTCGCTTGCCGACAAGTTCTTGGTGCACTCCGCCAAATCTTCATTTTCTTTAGCGACCTTCTCCACGAACTACTTGTTGTAGCTTGCCTGCGGCTCTGGTAGATGATACATAAGCCTTAAATTGTGTGGGGTGAATGACCTAATGAGGTCTTGGCTTTGAGACTTGAATTGTCTATCTGTTATATCAACACTGTCCAGTACCCACTTGACCATGTCTGTGTATGGAAGTATTTTAGGCCTTTCCGCTATTCGATGAAGGAATGAACATGCAAGTTTAGTAATTGATGCCTCAGATGACCTGCGTGAGTTTGTTGTTGCTTTAACTTCCATAACTCTGGGGTTTCTTCTTCGAGCAGACTGTACATTACTCCCCAAGTGGTTATGTCGGCATCTTTGGTACAGGTGGTGTTTGTGAATGAGGGCATCATCTCTTTGTCCTCAACAACCGAAGATTTTCCCTTCTTTCCCATTACGTTTTTCACATTGCTGCGTATATTATTCTGCTTGCCACTCTTGCAAATTTACAAGTAAGGAAAGAATGATGGTAAGAGATAAGGTGACGGGAAAGCTCTTAATTCCGAAATCATATCAAATATATCACCCTACGTGAAACAACCTTCCGATCAAATCTAAATCTTATCTCATAAATGACCATCAACTTACCACTAAATTGACATTAATGCCCATAACTCGGTATCGAATTATGAGAAATACTTTATTGAACAATGAGCCCTGTCGATCTACGATAAAACGATTTTGTGATTTGCTTCACAATATTGTAGATCGCAATATCACAGATTGCAATATCGCTAATCCTTTTTGTTAACAATCATTTATTACCTTATGCGTCTACAAAATGCGATTCGTGAGATGCCTTATCGCATATCGCCGAATCGGGATATTTTATCTTAGGTGATACTTGCGGCATATGAAATCCGCGATGTGTGATGATTCTTTAAGGCACACGATCTCGCATCGCTTTTTTCACAATTTCGAAAGCTTGTTTATATGATGTCTTCCATTAACCTTTGCGATGCGATAATTTATTGTTAAGAGAATGATTTTATTCGAAACTTATCATAAAACTTAATTTTTTTGGGTTTTGCAGGTGTTTTCCTAAGCTTATGATAGTATGTTTTATTCAAAGGGAAATATAAGTGCTAGTATTTTATTTTTAGAAAAGGGTCCCCATTTATTTAGTTTTATTACTAATGCTAAATAAAAAGGGGGGGTTGTTGCTGTCCACAACACAGGGGTCGAGGGTGCTAATCAAGAAAAGAGTCTCGTTCGGGAGCTGATCATCAGCACTAGCAAGAAGAGAAGCAGAGGCAAGAGAGAAAATCAACTCAGCAAAGACCAGTGATTTCTTATATTTGGCAGTATTGAACACAAAATCAAATTCTTGGAGGATGACAATCCACTTCAAATAATTTCCCCCTAGCAACTAACGAGTCGGGATGTAGTTCACGGTGTTGCATTTGGAAATCACATGGTAGTGCAGAGGAGAATATAATGCCGAAAACACTGAACAAACTGCATGGCAGCCAAAGCCAACTTCTCGACATGAGAATAACGCGTCTCATTGTCAAGGAGGTTGCAACTGAGGTAGTAAATAACATTTTCATTGCCTTCGCCATCATCCTATACCAGCACCTTAACAATGGTACTAGAGGTCGTAACTAGATAAAGGAAGTAATCGTGATGATAATTCGGAGGGTGAAGCAAAGGAGCATTGATGAGGACATATTTTAGGCCATCGAAAGACTTTTGGGCAACCTTATCCCAAATAAATGGGGTTCCTTGATTGAGCAACCGGGTGAACCCTGAAGCTAGCTCAGCATAGTTCGGTATGAAATGACTGAGAAAATTTGCTTTTCCTTGCAGACTTTGCAGTTGATGCAATGAAGATGGAGGCGGTAAATTAACAATGGCCTCGACTTTAAGAGGATCAAGGCGAATTCCTTCTTTAGAAACGATAAAGCTGAGGAGTCCTCTGGATTCGATGTAGAAGACACATTTATGAAGATTTAGCTGAATGTTGTAGTGTCTACAGTGAAGAAAAATTTGTCAGAGATGATCAGGGTGATCATGGCATTTATGAGAATGATCGAGGAGATCATCCAAATAAGGCTGAACGATGTTTTGAAGGTCGTGGAATGCATAATACATCTAATATGAAAATAACTCATGAGTGATCTGAGTTAAATAATTAGTGAATGAAGGTATTACAGACTCATGTGTTGGTGTGTGTCTATGCTATCTTAGGCAATGGATCAATCAGATTGCAAAATACACAGACACTGGAAAATGGAAAACAGTGAGAGAAACACATTAAGCAAATACAAGAACACAACAAATTAATAAGGAGTTCACCCTATTCTCCAGGGCTACATCTCCGGTCCAGCTTTCAGTGGTGGCCTTCTTTTATTGTGTCTTTAAAGTAGAGATTTACAATGAGGAGCTCAATTTGAGTCTCCTAAAATAGATAATGCTTGGCAGGGTGGTTCTTGGATTCCCCAAGCCATTAGAGTGCACAGACTCTTTTACTTTCCAAGTCTTGACCTCTCTGGTCTTTAATGGGGGGGAGCCCAATGCGATGCTCAATTCCCGACAGATCCTCTTAGGGATTGCGTGAGCCTCTCAAGATTTCTGTCTGCTCGATGCTACCTTAGGTCAGCTCGGCTCTCTGTTTTCTGCTTCTTGCTTCACTGTCTTTTCTTCGCTCTTGCTCTCTCTGTCTTCATCCTTTTCTTCTCTTTTATGTTCTATTGTCTGTTCATGGCTTAAAGCCAATTTGTCCTTGACTGTTCACTTCCTCTTCCGCCCCTTCGGATCGCCTGATGCTGTTCGCTTGGAGTTCCCTGCCTCTGCGTCATCGCCAACGTCTCACAGGGAAGTGGCCACTTGTCCTCTCATGAACTGCGCCAGCTCGTCCCCAACGATTCGATATTTCAATTACACTATGGAATGACTCATTCGCGAACTCAATGGTCAAATTAGACTTCAGACTTTATATGTCGTGGCTTAATTCCCTAGTCAAATCCAGTTTCTCCATCGGGTGCAATCTCCGCCATCAGATCTGGAGCCCTCAGAACCTACGGTGTTAGATCATATCGCGCGATTGACTTGCTCAATCGTTAGCATGCGATGAGAGGCGGTTTTCTCTCTCATCTGCCGGACATGCATCATGCACTGAATGGAATCACTCATTTTCAGCCAAATCCGCTTACCGCCCAAGCGTGCACTCGATATACTACCAGTTTTGGAGCGCAGGACCCGCCTTTCACCTTAGCGCTTTTCCCACGGTTTCCCGGTTTCCCATGTGACTGAGCACTTCGGGGCTTTCCTTCTTAAGGGGTTTTTCCTAATCGCACATCAGAAATGGCCTCCGTTTCCCGATTCAGGCTTCCCAAGTGCTATTTTTGCCTCCTGCACGGTCTACATGGGCCTCGGTCAGCGCGCTTTGACCGAGGTCCTCGTCGTTCCTTGCTAGCTGCAAACTTCCACTGTCCAGAGGTCTTCGTGATCGCTCTCTATTCACAAATTTGAAGTCTGTCCTGTTTTGATTCATTCATGGCACTTTGATAACCTTCCTGGATCCAATTCGGATCACGACCTCCCCACTGAAAAAGCTTTTGGACCACCAAAAAGTTGGTTTTCAAGAATCAACTAAGTGAGGGTACAATTATCTCACTTATCCAATCTCAATCCACTTTGCACTGCTCGGCTTTGAACCCTTGAACCTAATTCTGAGGTACTCAACATCTCCCCTGCACGTCATCCTCACCTTCCTGTCTAGAACTGTGTCTTCCTGCAATTCATTAAGATATTCAAGTGGCAGGTCATCAATAGAAGGAAATTGACTCTACTCTTTGGGATCTTCAATTAGTGAAGGTTCAAACAATCTCAAGAAATCTGCATTCATGACTGAGTAGATGTCCATGTAAGCTGGTATATCAAGGCAAAAAGCATTCTCAAGAATCTTCTCAAGTATCTTGAAAGGTCCATACCTGATAGGATTTAGCTTTTTACCTTCACCTTGCATCCTGTCCTTGCTGATATACAACCAGACTTGGTCTCCAACTTGAAAACTATGCTCCATCCGATGCTTGCCATGCCTAGCCTTATACTTGGCTTGGCTCCTTTTCAGTTGTTCCTATACTGCCTGGTGGATCTCCTGGATCTGTTCAACGAACCTAGTTTCCTTGTCCAAATCATTGTGTCCATCAACCATGGTATCTTTACCAAAGACAAAATCCAAAGGAGACCTTGGTGTGAAACCAAAACAGGTCTCAAAAGGAGATCTCTGGGTAGAAGAATGTTTTGCTCTGTTGTAAGCACGCTGCACATAACATAAATGTTCATCCCAAAGCTTAGGATTCACGCTGCAATATCCTCTAAGTAACTGGATCACTGTCCTGTTAACTACTTCTGTCTAGCCATCAGTTTGTGGACGAAAAGATGTGCTTTTCTTCAGTTTGGTGTCCATCAGTTCCCACAAACTTGACCAAAACTTCCCCACAAATCGGGTGTCACGATTAGATACAATGGATGTGGGTAATCCAAAATGAACCCATACATGTTCAAAAAATAGTTTTGCAGTTTGTTCAGCTGTAATCTGTTTATTACAAGGTATCAAAATACACATTTTGTTGAACCTATCCACAACAACATATAGATGATCATGACCTTTCCTAGATTTCGGCAATCCTCCAACAAAATCCATGGAAACACTTTCCCAATGGTGAGAAGGAACTGGTAATGGAGTGTACAAGCCTAGTTTTCTGTTGCTAGGTTTGCTTTTAGCACACATAGTACACCCTCTTACATATCTAGAAACCGTCTCGTTCATTTTTGGCCAATAACAAAATCTTGCAGCTGTGCAACTGTTTTACTTACCCCAAAGTGACCTGATATTAGAGAAGTGTGTGCTTCTCGAATTATCTTTACTCTTTCAGTTTGTGGAATGCATAACTTCCCACAATGATATAAGAGTCGGTCCTTTACATGATAATCCAATTCTTCTACTCGTTTGCCTTGACTTAAAGTTGCATATACATCTTTGAAATCTATATCTTGAGCATATTGTTCAATGTAGCTCTCATGTAACACAAAATTATGCTTAAGTATAGTAGATGCATTTATAATAGGTCTAGATAACATGTCTGAAACTTTATTATGTATGCCCTTTTTATATCTGATGACTAAATGAAACTATTGTAGAAAACCCATCCATCTATAGTGTCTTGACTGCTGCAACTTAGTTTGGGAGTGTAGATATTGAAGTGGTTGACGATCAGTATGTATTACTGTCTCTTTGCCCATTAAGTAATGTTTCCACTTTTTCACACTTTGTACTAATGCATACAATTCTTTATCATATGTAGGATAGTTAACTACTACAGAACTAAATGTCTTAGAATGATAACATATGGGTTTACCGTGCCGTGTCAACACTGCTCCCATGGCCTAGTCACTGGCATCGGTTTGGATCTCAAATGGTCTTCGAAGATCAGGCAGTGCTAGTACAGGCGTTGTACTAATCTTTTCTTTCAAGGTGTCAAATGCTTTCTGCTGTCTACCTCCCCATTGAAACACCTTGTTCAATCCCGTTAAAGCATGTAAGGGAGCTGCAATTGAGGAAAAGTTAGAAATGAACTTCCTCCAATATTGTGTTTCTCCTAAGAAGCTTCTAACTTCTGTAGCAGATTTGGGTTTTGGCCAGTTTACAATGACTGCCACCTTAGAGGGATCTATCTTGAATTGACCACCCCCTACTATATGACCCAAATAATTCAAAGATGTTTTGCCAAATTCACATTTTGAGAGTTTAACATGAAGTTTTTCTCTTTTCAAAACATCTAGTGTCTGCTTAACATGCTTTAAATGTTCTTCCCACCTTTTGCTGAATATCATAATGTCATCCAGATACACAATAACAAAATCATCAAGAAAAGGTCTGAGTACATCATTCATTAATCTCATGAAAGTAGCAAGATCATTAGTTAGGCCAAAAGGCATAACCAGCCACTCATACAATCCCTGCTTTGTTTTGAAAGCAGTCTTCCATGCATCTTGTTCTGCAACTTTGACCTGATGGTATCCACTATGCAAGTCTAGCTTGGAGAAGTAAACAGCTTCTTTCAATTGATCTAAGAGATCATCTATGCGAGGAAGGGGATAACGATTTTTTATTGTTACCTTATTCAGTTCTCGGTAATCAATGCACATTCTCCACGAGCCATCTTTCTTTCTCACCAAAACGATTGGTGACCCACATGGTGAGGTGCTAGGTCTGATGAACCCCTTGTCAAGCAACTCCTACACCTACTTCTTGATTTCAGCATTCTCTAAAGCAGACAACCTATACATTCCAATGTTAGGCAATGGATCATCTTGCTGCAAAATAATATCATGCACTATTTTCTTTTTGGGCGGCAGACGTTTAGGTTCTTGAAACAAGATATCATACTCTAAAACAACCTTTTCTAAATCAGCTTGTTGTTTAGCATTACAGCCCTCAAATACATTGGTTTTATCAAGTTTCTTTTCCTTTACAACCATCAGTAAGAATTGTTTACATGAATTTATCATTCGTTTCATCTGCCCTAAGTTTATGAGAGTATAATTATTCTTGAGCTTATGAGCTCTTACAAAGTATTCGATTCCATATTTAACAAGTAGATACTTGTTCTCAACTCTATAGAAAATAGATTTTCAGTCATACAAGTAAGAACTTCCTAAAACAATTCCACATATATCCAAAGGAATTATGTCTAACTCAACCTCATCTACAAATGTTGACCCAAAAGAAAACTTGAGTTTGCATTGTCTAGTCACTTGTGGTTATGCTTTATCATTCAACCATCCTAATGGGTATGGTTTCTTGTGAGGTGTAGTTACTAATCCCAACTTCTTTACAATTGCGTCAGAAATTAAATTTACTTGTGAGCCACTATCAAACAAAGTATCAATCTTTTGATGTTTGGAAATAACTCGAATATGGAAAAGCTTGTCTTTTTCTCTCATTTTCTTCATCAATAATAGATTGTGTAGAATTACTAGTAGATGCTTCAGAATTCTTACCTCTTATACCTGTGGCTGCAATGGTTGTTTCATCTCCTGAGTCTGACCCAAAATCTTTCTGAATAGCTGTAGAATCCAACAATGTTCATCATCATGCCCATCCTTTTTACAGTGAGTGCATGAAGCCTTGCTCTTCTGTGCAGTGTTAGCCTTCCTTGCTTTCCATTTCTACTTTCTTTTCTCCTTGATCTTGCTTGCAGTGGGTTGGGATGATCCCCAACTTCTGGACTTCCATTCTTTCCTCTAGCTTCTAGATGAGTAGCTTGTACAGATACCTCATCTATACTAGTGGGATTAAACATGAGGATAGTGTGCCTCATGTAGTTGTGTTGACCACCAATGTACTTCAACAGAGTCTCAGGTGAGTCTAATGAGATCCCTAGATTCAATGCTCTCTTTCTAAATTCTTGAGTGTACCCTTGCACACTTTTCCCTTTCAACTGTTGAAGAGTTTTCCAACTCATCATGGCTTGCTACATCTAGGCCAATGGATAGAACTACTTTTTGATTGCAGAAACAAATTCACTCCATATAGATATAGTCTTACCGTGTTTTTTCAGGTCAGCTTGGGTCCTGCCTTCCCACCAAACCAAGGCAGTGCCTCCAAGGCGTAGGCTTGCCAATTGAATCTTGCTCTTGTCTGAGTCGATACTCTGCACTCTGTAACAAACATCAATTTGTCTAATCCAATTGTCCAGCTTTTCTGCATTCAACTCTCCATCATATATAGGTAGATCAAATTTGACATCTAGTTTGATCAAAGATGCTTTATTTTGTGTTCAGGGCTATTAGGAGGTGTGAGAAAGCTTTCATCTTTCCCTTTTCCTTTTGAGTGGTCATGGAAGTGAGACTCATCTTCTCCTTTGTTGGAAATAACATTGAGAGGGGGGGTGAATCAGTATTATCTAGCAATTTAACAAATCTTCCTTATTTGATCTTTTGAATTATTCTTGCATATCAGTACCATAAAATAATGAGCATGAACAAAGAAAATAGACAGTCACACCAAAGAACACAAGATGTAAGGTGGAAACCCAATGTGGGAGAAAACCACCTACTGCAATATGTCTCTGTCTTCTTTCAATTTAGAAACTTCTTTTACAATGATTTTGTACTGGTGCAGTCCTTTACCAGTACGCAGGCTGCAACCTGCAGAGAGCTACAAATCTCTCTCTTTCTCGTTTTCAAGTCTACTCCTGAAAGGGAGCTACAACCCCCTACTTCTTTTCATAAAGCATCAGATGATCAACAAGTACATAACAGATATAGACCACTACAGATATCAGATCAGCAATAACAGAACTAACCCAGAACACCTTATCAACAGAGAAATTCAATCAACAGAACATCTTAAAACAGAGACGCCGTTTTTCCTTCTGTGGCCTGCAACTAGATGCAGTAAACCTTCTGCTACTCTGCATCCACACGTAGATATCCTTCCGCTGCGCTGCGTGCCCACGCACTGTTCCTTTAACTGTTCTGTGTTCTGTTGCTTCAGGGACGCACCAAAAGATACTATCACGCCGCGTCTTTTGCTACAAAGACGCACCTGAACACACTATCGCGCCGCGTCTTTTGCTTCAGAGACGCACCTGAACACACTATCGCGCCGCGTCTTTTGCTTCAGAGACGCACCTAAACCTTGATTGCTCTGCGTCCCCACGCAGATCTACAGTCACTGAGCTGCGTCCCAGACGCACTTGAACTTCGTCTGCCCTACGTCCCCACGCAGATCTCCAGACTCTGCACTGCGTCCGGCGCGCTTTTCTTCCACTGAACCTGCGTCCCTTCAGATATAAATGATATGAAGACTTCAGGACTAACCCAAACAGTCAGATCTACAGATCTGATCATGCGCCATAGAGATCACAGTCCATTAGAAGATTCGCCCTCTTAGATCTGGACTAGATCTCACCAAATAAGATATTCAACCAAAGACGATACTCAATCCAAATGAACTCCTTTGCTTTATATAGGCAAGCTCCTCCCCAAAACATGGAACAATACCACGAGCCGACACCATAGAAACACAAAACCGTCGGCCAGATACCACACAAGAAACCCCCACATGCTTTTTCTCTGCCTTGAAATGTGTGCACTGGGTGGACGCACCCCCTGAACGGTTGGCCAGCGTCGCTGGACGCGGACCCTGCATGGTGTACTTGCGGGTACGCACCTCCTGAACTGGTTTCCTGCGTCCTTCTTAATTTTCAACAAACTGAGAGCCTTGCCACTGGAGTTGCCATCAAGTACAACATCTGTAACATACAGTCATACCAGAAAACATAATGCCAACAATCTCCCCCTTTGGACTTGATGGCAACCTTACAAACTTCAGCTTCATTCTCCCCCTTTGACATCAAGGGCAAAGGGTATGCTCCCCCTAAGCTCATGCTCCTCCAGATCTGCAACAAATAACCAGAGATCCACCATGAAAGAGATAGAGACATATTGCAGCTATTTCCAAGATCTCCTTCTCCATAATGCCAACAATGCATTATGTGCTCCCCCTGAGCCTGTACCACCAATAAGAAGATGTTCAACAATAAGATGATGCATCAACAACCCCCAGCTTTTGCCTGAGGTATTCAAACGTGCCCCTGGGCAATGGTTTGGTGAGAATATCAGCAACTTGTTCCTTGGAAGGAACATACTCTAACTTGACTTTCTGTTCAAGCACTTGTTCTCGGAGAAAATGGTACTTGATTGGTATGTGCTTGGTTTTTGAATGCATAACAGGGTTCTTTGAGATGCTGATTGCACTTGTATTATCACATAAGATGGGGATTGGTGGTGTACAAGTGATTTGAAAATCCTGCAAAGTCTGCATCATCCAAAGAAGTTGGGTGCAACAAGATGCAGCAACGACATATTCCGCTTCAGCTGTAGACAAGGCGATCGAACTCTGTTTCTTGCTGAACCAAGATACCAGTCTGGAACCCATAAAGAACGCACCACCACTTGTGCTTTTCCTGTCATCCACGCTTCCGGCCCAATCTGCATCTGTATAAGCATGAAGAGTAAGATCTGTATCTCTAGGATACCATAAGCCATAATTTTGAGTCCCTTGAAGATATTTGAAGATTCTCTTTACTGCCTGAAGATGAGTCTCCTTCGGATTTGCCTGAAATCTTCCAACTATTCCAACTGCATGCATGATGTCCGGTCGGGTACCTGTCAAATATAGTAAACTTCCAATCATAGATCTGTAGGTTGGTTGATGTACTGCTGCAGATTCATCATTTGCACTGAGACTACATCCTGTGACCATGGGTGTACATACTGGTTTTGCATCTTCCATGCCATATTTCTTCAAAATCTGTTTGAGATACTTGGTTTGAGATAAAAAGATTCCTCCTTCCTTTTGTTGGATTTGCAAACCAAGGAAATATGTCAGTTCTCCTAACAAGGACATTTCAAATTCTTTCTGCATGACCGAGGCAAAACTTTGACTCATAGCTTCTTCATTGCTGCCAAAAATAATGTCATCTACATACACAACAAGTATTAGCAATTTGTCATTTTCAACTTTTATATACAGATTGCTATCTGCTGAACCTTTTGAAAAACCTTGTTGATGAAGATATTTTTCCAACCGGTAGTACCAAGCCCTTGGAGCTTGTTTGAGACCATAGAGAGCCTTTTTCAATCGGCATACAAGATTTGGATCATTTCCAAGAATGAACCCATCTGGCTGTTCAATGTACACTTCTTCTTCCAAGTCTCCATTCAGAAAGGCTGATTTCACGTCCATTTGAAATACTTTGAAGTTTTGAAAACTTGAGAGAGCAAGGAACATTCGGATGGCCTCAAGTCTTGCAACAGGAGCAAAAGTTTCTTCAAAGTCTATTCCTTCTTGCTGCGCATACCCTTTACAAACAAGTCTGGCTTTGTTTCTAATTAGTTCTCCATTTTCATTCAATTTATTTTTGAAGACCCATTTTGTTCCGATAACATTCTTATCCTTTGGTCTAGGAACCAGCTCCCAAGTGTTGTTCTTTTCGATTTGCTCAAGTTCTTCATCCATTGCTTTGACCCAACATTCATCTTTGCATGCTTCTTTCACATTTTGTGGTTCAGTAGAGGATAGTAATGCCAAATAGCTTGAGGCTTCTGCAACTGTTCTTCTTGTTTGTACACCTACTTCTTTCTGCCCCACAATCTGAGATTCTGGATGATTCTTCTGAACATATCTGGATGGAGTTTTCTCTTCTATTCTTGTCTGCTCCTCTGGTTCTTCTTGAGGTTCTTCTTTAGGTTCTTCTTCTTCATCATTCTGTCTTTGAGGGTAGCCTTCATCTTCTTCGATATCTTCCCGATGTACTTGCCTAGGAATGTATCCCTTCTCATCAACCACCACATCAATGCTGTCAACAATTCTGCCAAGTCTTTTATTGTAGCACTTGTATGCTTTGCTATGTGGAGAGTAACCAAGAAGAATGCCTTCATCTGCTCTAGGTTCAAGTTTGCCAAGCTGCTCATCAGTATTCTTGATATAGCATTTGCTCCCAAAGATTTTGAAGTGCTTTACCGAAGGAGTTTTACCACTCCAGAGCTCATGAGGAGTTTGAGTGCTGTTCACCCGGACATTTGTCTTGTTGAGAATAATAACCGCAGCATGTGCAGCTTCACCCCAGAAAGTTGCGGGAGTTCCTGATTCATCAAGCATAGCACGAGCCATTTGTTGGATTGTTCTGTTCATTCTTTCAACAACTCCATTTTGCTGAGGAGTTCTAGCTGTAGAGAATTCTCTCCTTATGCCATGTTCATCACAGAAATCGAAAAATTCATTTGAAGTAAATTCCCCACCTCTGTCGGATCTGAGGCACTTAATTTTGTGACCTGATTCATTTTCAACCAAGGCTTTGAAGGATTTGAATTTTTCGAAAGCTTCATCTTTGTGCTTCATAAGTCCTAACCAGACAAACCTGGAGAAATCGTCAATAAATAATATCAAGTATTCCTCTCCTCTAGGTGTTCTTTTCCTGAATGGACCACATGTATCTGTATGTACTAGCTCAAGAGGCATGCTAGCTGATCCTTCCTTCTCTGGAAAGTTAGTCCTGGTTTGTTTTCCAAACTGACATGATCTGCATATGGTGTTGTCAGGAATTTTGATATCTGGAAGATCGCGAACTGCCTGATATTTGCATGCTTTCCTTATTTGTGAGAAGCTTAGATGTCCCAACCTTCGATGCCATAACCAGTGCTCTTCATCCTTGCTCAGATAGCATTGTTGTTGTCCTTCTTCAAATATGTACAGATTATTTGGAGTTCTTTTGCCTTTGAGTACCGTTTTACCTGTATCAAGATCACGAACAAGACATCCATTCGATCTGAAAATAACCTCGGTTCTTTGATCACACATCTGGCTGACACTTAGAAGATTATGCTTCAATCCATCAACATACAAAACATTTCCGGCCTTGACCTTTTCTTTTAAAGGAGAAATCCCTTTTCCTTTATAGTTGCAGGAGTATCATTTCCAAAAGAAACTTTCTTTCCCTTTTCTAAAGTAGAATAAGATTCAAGTTTTTCTTTATCACCTGTCATATGTTTCGAACATCCACTGTCAATGTACCATAGATTTTCCTGTCCTTCTGCATAAAATGCTATCCCACATCTTTCTGTTTGAGGTTCCTTTATTCTCCATGTTTGGTGCTTGTGGCTTGTTCCTTTTTCCGCTCTTGTTCCTTTTTCTCCTGAAACCTGCTCCTGCATTCAGAATCTTCATGACCAAAATTATTGCAAATAGAACATTCAACTTCATTTTCAAGAGCCGAAAAGTTGTTATAGGTCCTTTTTGTAATCCCTGTCATACTTCTTTGTTTTTGAGCTTCCCTAGTCATGATTGTTTTATATGCAACACATTGAGCTGCTTTGTGACCAAAGTTATGGCAAGAAAAGCATTGTCCATTGAAGAAGCTTCTGCGGTTATTGAATCTACCAGCCAATTGATTGTAATTTCTATTTTCATCTATTCTTGAACCAAACTGAGAAAATTTTACCTGTGGCTGGTTGTAGCTTTTGTTCACCCTTAAGATGGATTGCCCCTGATAGTTTTTGTTTGTAATTCGTCCCTGCTTTACCTGATTATCTTCATTGTTCTTCTGCTCATTTCTTCTTGCTGCATCGAGATAACTTTTTGAGGTGGATGCTTGAGAGGTTTCTCCATTATAGCCCAAACCTGTCTTGTTTAGAGGAGACCGCTGCACATTGATAATCTCATCCAAAGTTTCAGATCCTTTGACAAACTTAAGATTAATAGCTTTTGTTTTCTCAATTTCTTTTCTGAGACCAACAATTTCACCTTCTAGTTTTTCAAGATGTTTTTCCTTTTCATCAATTTGAAATTGTAGAGTATCAATGATCACATTCTTTTCTTCTATACATCTCTTGAGTCTAGTAATTTCATCATAGAGATTATCCACATCTACAGCATCCTCATAATCATCATCTTCAAATGCCATTAACAGCTTATATTTATTACCTTGTTCATCTTCATCACTGTTTGATAAGCCATCACTATCTTCATGGGTGTAGTAGCTTTTCTTATTTGCACTTTGTTTCTTGTTCCATCTAGCAGGTTCCTTTCCTTTATCCTTATAAGGACATTTTGCAGCATAATGACCTACTCTTCCACAAGCAAAGCATTTAAAAGGTAGCTTACCTCTGAACCTCCAGAACCCCTTTGAAGATTTATGACAAAGTTTGATTCTTCTTCCTCTTCTTCTGGAACATGGCTTGCTTCATAGTAATCTTCTTTGCCTGATGCCTTAAAAGCAGCTTCCCTTCTGTCTGATGGACCTCCCTTTCTCATTTCATAAGCAGTTAGAATTCCATGTAGCTGAGACATAGTGAGAACACGGAGATTTTCCTTTTCTTCTATTGCAGATACTTTAGATTCAAACTTGGGGATAATGATCTTAGAATCTTTTCAACTACTATAGCCTCTTTTATTTCTTCACCCAAATTTTTCATACAATTAACAATCTCATCTACCCGAAGAAAATAATTAGCCACACTTTCATCATTATACATCTTGAGAGTCTCATATTGAATCCTGAGAGTTTGAAGTTTAGCTCGTTTTACCTGTTCATCTCCTTCATAGCTTGTGACCATTTTGTCCCATATCTCTTTTGCTGATTTGAAGTGCATTACCTTCATGAATTCTGTTTGGGATATACTTCCTAATAGAGTACTGACTGCTTTTGCATTTGTTTCATACTTCTTTTTCTCAGCTGGATCTGTAGGAGTAGCTGAAGGAAAAGCATAGCCTGTTTCTACAATGTCCCAAACTTCTGTACCAAGAGATTGAAGATATGCAGTAACTCTTACCTTCCAATAATTGAAGTTTGTCCCATCAAAAATCGGTGGCCTGATTGATGCTTCTCTCTCGTAGTTGCTCATGATGAACGATCTACCTTCAAGCGATCAAGCTTCTCTGAAGGACCTGCTCTGATACCAATTGTTGGAAATAATACTGAGAGGGGGGGTGAATCAGTATTATCTAGCAATTTAACAAATCTTCCTTATTTGATCTTTTGAATTATTCTTGCATATCAGTACCATAAAATAATGAGCATGAACAAAGAAAATAGACAGTCACACCAAAGAACACAAGATGTAAGGTGGAAACCCAATGTGGGAGAAAACCACCTGCTGCAATATGTCTCTATCTTCTTTCAATTTAGAAACTTCTTTTACAATGATTTTGTACTGGTGCAGTCCTTTACCAGTACGCAGGCTGCAACCTGCAGAGAGCTACAACTCTCTCTCTTTCTCGTTTTCAGGTCTACTCCTGGAAGGGAGCTACAACCCCCTACTTCTTTTCATAAAGCATCAGATGATCAATAAGTACATAACAGATATAGACCACTACAGATATCAGATCAGCAATAACATAACTAACCCAGAACACCTTATCAACAGAGAAATTCAATCAACAGAACATCTTAAAACAGAGACGCGTTTTTCTTTCTGTGGCCTGCGACGAGACGCAGTAAACCTCCTGCTACTCTGCGTCCACACGCAGATATCCTTCCGCTGCGCTGCGTGCCCACGCACTGTTCCTTTAACTGTTCTGCGTTCTGTTGCTTCAGGGACGCACCAAAAGATACTATCGCGCCGCGTCTTTTGCTACAGAGACGCACCTAACACACTATCACGCCGCGTCTTTTGCTTCAGAGACGCACCTGAACACACTATCGCGCCGCGTCTTTTGCTTCAGAGACGCACCTGAACCTTGATTGCTCTGCGTCCCCACGCAGATCTACAGTCACTGAGCTGCGTCCCAGACGCACCTGAACTTCGTCTGCCCTGCGCCCCACGCAGATCTCCAGACTCTGCACTGCGTCCCGGCGCGCTTTCTTCACTGAACCTGCGTCCCTTCAGATATAAATGATATGAAGACTTCAGACTAACCCAAACAGTCAGATCTACAGATCTGATCATGCGCCATAGAGATCACAGTCCATTAGAAGATTCGCCCTCTTAGATCTGGACTAGATCTCACCAAATAAGATATTCAACCAAAGACGATACTCAATCCAAATGAACTCCTTTGCTTTATATAGGCAAGCTCCTCCCCAAAACATGGAACAATACCACGAGCCGACACCATAGAAACACAAAACCGTCGGCTAGATACCACACAAGAAACCCCCACATGCTTTTTCTCTGCCTTGAAATGTGTGCACTGGGTGGACGCACCCCTGAACGGCTGGCCAGCGTCGCTGGACGCGGACCCTGCATGGTGTACCTGCGGGTACGCACCTCCTGAACTGGTTTCCTGCGTCCTTCTTAATTTTCAACAAACTGAGAGCCTTGCCACTGGAGTTGCCATCAAGTACAACATTTGTAACATACAGTCATACCAGAAAACATAATGCCAACAATCTCCCCCTTTGGACTTGATGGCAACCTTACAAACTTCAGCTTCATTCTCCCCTTTGACATCAAGGGCAAAGGGTATGCTCCCCCTAAGCTCATGCTCCTCCAGATCTGCAACAAATAACCAGAGATCCACCATGAAAGAGATAGAGACATATTGCAGCTATTTCCAAGATCTCCTTCTCCATAATGCCAACAATGCATTATGTGCTCCCCCTGAGCCTGTACCACCAATAAGAAGATGTTCAACAATAAGATGATGCATCAACAACCCCCAGCTTTTGCCTGAGGTATTCAAACGTGCCCCTGGGCAATGGTTTGGTGAGAATATCAGCAACTTGTTCCTTGGAAGGAACATACTCTAACTTGACTTTCTGTTCAAGCACTTGTTCTCGAGAAAATGGTACTTGATTGGTATGTGCTTGGTTTTTGAATGCATAACAGGTTCTTTGAGATGTTGATTGCACTTGTATTATCACATAAGATGGGGATGGTGGTGTACAAGTGATTTGAAAATCCTGCAAAGTCTGCATCATCCAAAGAAGTTGGGTGCAACAAGATGCAGCAGCGACATATTCCGCTTCAGCTGTAGACAAGGCAATCGAACTCTGTTTCTTGCTGAACCAAGATACCAGTCTGGAACCCATAAAGAACACACCACCACTTGTGCTTTTCCTGTCATCCACGCTTCCGGCCCAATCTGCATCTGTATAAGCATGAAGAGTAAGATCTGTATCTCTAGGATACCATAAGCCATAATTTTGAGTCCCTTGAAGATATTTGAAAATTCTCTTTACTGCCTGAAGATGAGTCTCCTTCGGATTTGCCTGAAATCTTCCAACTATTCCAACTGCATGCATGATGTCCGGTCGGGTACCTGTCAAATATAGTAAACTTCCAATCATAGATCTGTAGGTTGGTTGATGTACTGCTGCAGATTCATCATTTGCACTGAGACTACATCCTGTGACCATGGGTGTACATACTGGTTTTGCATCTTCCATGCCATATTTCTTCAAAATCTGTTTGAGATACTTGGTTTGAGATAAAAAGATTCCTCCTTCCTTTTGTTGGATTTGCAAACCAAGGAAATATGTCAGTTCTCCTAGCAAGGACATTTCAAATTCTTTCTGCATGACCGAGGCAAAGCTTTGACTCATAGCTTCTTCATTGCTGCCAAAAATAATGTCATCTACATACACAACAAGTATTAGCAATTTGTCATTTTCAACTTTATATACAGATTGCTATCTGCTGAACCTTTTGAAAAACCTTGTTGATGAAGATATTTGTCCAACCGGTAGTACCAAGCCCTTGGAGCTTGTTTGAGACCATAGAGAGCCTTTTTCAATCGGCATACAAAGATTTGGATCATTTCCAAGAATGAACCCATCTGGCTGTTCAATGTACACTTCTTCTTCCAAGTCTCCATTCAGAAAGGCTGATTTCACGTCCATTTGAAATACTTTGAAGTTTTGAAAACTTGAGAGAGCAAGGAACATTCGGATGGCCTCAAGTCTTGCAACAGGAGCAAAAGTTTCTTCAAAGTCTATTCCTTCTTGCTGCGCATACCCTTTACAAACAAGTCTGGCTTTGTTTCTAATTACTTCTCCATTTTCATTCAATTTATTTTTGAAGACCCATTTTGTTTGATAATTCATTCTTTCCTTTGGTCTAGGAACCAGCTCCCAAGTGTTGTTCTTTTCGATTTGCTCAAGTTCTTCATCCATTGCTTTGACCCAACATTCATCTTTGCATGCTTCTTTCACATTTTGTGGTTCAGTAGAGGATAGTAATGCCAAATAGCTTGAGGCTTCTGCAACTGTTCTTCTTGTTTGTACACCTGCTTCTTTCTGCCCCACAATCTGAGATTCTGGATGATTCTTCCGAACATATCTGGATGGAGTTTTCTCTTCTATTCTTGTCTGCTCCTCTGGTTCTTCTTGAGGTTCTTCTTCTTCATCATTCTGTCTTTGAGGGTAGCCTTCATCTTCTTCGATATCTTCCCGATGTACTTGCCTAGGAATGTATCCCTTCTCATCAACCACCACATCAATGCTGTCAACAATTCTGCCAAGTCTTTTATTGTAGCACTTGTATGCTTTGCTATGTGGAGAGTAACCAAGAAGAATGCCCTCATCTGCTCTAGGTTCAAGTTTGCCAAGCTGCTCATCAGTATTCTTGATATAGCATTTGCTCCCAAAGATTTTGAAGTGCTTTACCGAAGGAGTTTTACCACTCCAGAGCTCATGAGGAGTTTGAGTGTTGTTCACCCGGACATTTGTCTTGTTGAGAATAATAACCGCAGCATGTGCAGCTTCACCCCAGAAAGTTGCGGGAGTTCCTGATTCATCAAGCATAGCACGAGCCATTTGTTGGATTGTTTTGTTCATTCTTTCAACAACTCCATTTTGCTGAGGAGTTCTAGCTGTAGAGAATTCTCTCCTTATGCCATGTTCATCACAGAAATCGAAAAATTCATTTGAAGTAAATTCCCCACCTCTGTCGGATCTGAGGCACTTAATTTTGTGACCTGATTCATTTTCAACCAAGGCTTTGAAGGATTTGAATTTTTCGAAAGCTTCATCTTTGTGCTTCATAAGTCCTAACCAGACAAACCTGGAGAAATCGTCAATAAATAATATCAAGTATTCCTCTCCTCTAGGTGTTCTTTTCCTGAATGGACCACATGTATCTGTATGTACTAGCTCAAGAGGCATGCTAGCTGATCCTTCCTTCTCTGGAAAGTTAGTCCTGGTTTGTTTTCCAAACTGACATGATCTGCATATGGTGTTGTCAGGAATTTTGATATCTGGAAGATCGCGAACTGCCTGATATTTGCATGCTTTCCTTATTTGTGAGAAGCTTAGATGTCCCAACCTTCGATGCCATAACCAGTGCTCTTCATCCTTGCTCAGATAGCATTGTTGTTGTCCTTCTTCAAATATGTACAGATTATTTGGAGTTCTTTTGCCTTTGAGTACTGTTTTACCTGTATCAAGATCACGAACAAGACATCCATTCGATCTGAAAATAACCTCGGTTCTTTGATCACACATCTGGCTGACACTTAGAAGATTATGCTTCAATCCATCAACATACAAAACATTTCCAGCCTTGACCTTTTCTTTTAAAGGAGCAATCCCTTTTCCTTTTATAGTTGCAGGAGTATCATTTCCAAAAGAAACTTTCTTTCCCTTTTCTAAAGTAGAATAAGATTCAAGTTTTTCTTTATCACTTGTCATATGTTTCGAACATCCACTGTCAATGTACCATAGATTTTCTGTCCTTCTGCATAAAATGCTATCCCACATCTTTCTGTTTGAGGTTCCTTTATTCTCCATGTTTTGGTGCTTGTGGCTTGTTCCTTTTTCCGCTCTTGTTCCTTTTTCTCCTGAAACCTGCTCCTGCATTCAGAGTCTTCATGACCAAAATTATTGCAAATAGAACATTCAACTTCATTTTCAAGAGCCGAAAAGTTGTTATAGGTCCTTTTTGTAATCCCTGTCATACTTCTTTGTTTTTGAGCTTCCCTAGTCATGATTGTTTTATATGCAACACATTGAGCTGCTTTGTGACCAAAGTTATGGCAAGAAAAGCATTGTCCATTGAAGAAGCTTCTGCGGTTATTGAATCTACCAGCCAATTGATTGTAATTTCTATTTTCATCTATTCTTGAACCAAACTGAGAAATTTTACCTGTGGCTGGTTGTAGCTTTTGTTCACCCTTAAGATGGATTGCCCCTGATAGTTTTTGTTTGTAATTCGTCCCTGCTTTACCTGATTATCTTCATTGTTCTTCTGCTCATTTCTTCTTGCTGCATCAAGATAACTTTTTGAGGTGGATGCTTGAGAGGTTTCTCCATTATAGCCAAACCTGTCTTGTTTAGAGGAGACCGCTGCACATTGATAATCTCATCCAAAGTTTCAGATCCTTTGACAAACTTAAGATTAATAGCTTTTGTTTTCTCAATTTCTTTTTCTGAGACCAACAATTTCACCTTCTAGTTTTTCAAGATGTTTTTCCTTTTCATCAATTTGAAATTGTAGAGTATCAATGATCACATTCTTTTCTTCTATACATCTCTTGAGTCTAGTAATTTCATCATAGAGATTATCCACATCTACAGCATCCTCATAATCATCATCTTCAAATGCCATTAACAGCTTATATTTATTACCTTGTTCATCTTCATCACTGTTTGATAAGCCATCACTATCTTCATGGGTGTAGTAGCTTTTCTTATTTGCACTTTGTTTCTTGTTCCATCTAGCAGGTTCCTTTCCTTTATCCTTATAAGGACATTTTGCAGCATAATGACCTACTCTTCCACAAGCAAAGCATTTAAAAGGTAGCTTACCTCTGAACCTCCCAGAACCCCTTTGAAGATTTCTGACAAAGTTTGATTCTTCTTCCTCTTCTTCTGGAACATGGCTTGCTTCATAGTAATCTTCTTTGCCTGATGCCTTAAAAGCAGCTTCCCTTCTGTCTGATGGACCTCCCTTTCTCATTTCATAAGCAGTTAGAATTCCATGTAGCTGAGACATAGTGAGAACATAGAGATTTTCCTTTTCTTCTATTGCAGATACTTTAGATTCAAACTTGGGGGATAATGATCTTAGAATCTTTTCAACTACTATAGCCTCTTTTATTTCTTCACCCAAATTTTTCATACAATTAACAATCTCATCTACCCGAAGAAAATAATTAGCCACACTTTCATCATTATACATCTTGAGAGTCTCATATTGAATCCTGAGAGTTTGAAGTTTAGCTCGTTTTACCTGTTCATCTCCTTCATAGCTTGTGACCATTTTGTCCCATATCTCTTTTGCTGATTTGAAGTGCATTACCTTCATGAATTCTGTTTGGGATATACTTCCTAATAGAGTACTGACTGCTTTTGCATTTGTTTCATACTTCTTTTTCTCAGCTGGATCTGTAGGAGTAGCTGAAGGAAAAGCATAGCCTGTTTCTACAATGTCCCAAACTTCTGTACCAAGAGATTGAAGATATGCAGTAACTCTTACCTTCCAATAATTGAAGTTTGTCCCATCAAAAATCGGTGGCCTGATTGATGCTTCTCTCTCGTAGTTGCTCATGATGAACGATCTACCTTCAAGCGATCAAGCTTCTCTGAAGGACCTGCTCTGATACCAATTGTTGGAAATAATACTGAGAGGGGGGGTGAATCAGTATTATCTAGCAATTTAACAAATCTTCCTTATTTGATCTTTTGAATTATTCTTGCATATCAGTACCATAAAATAATGAGCATGAACAAAGAAAATAGACAGTCACACCAAAGAACACAAGATGTAAGGTGGAAACCCAATGTGGGAGAAAACCACCTGCTGCAATATGTCTCTATCTTCTTTCAATTTAGAAACTTCTTTTACAATGATTTTGTACTGGTGCAGTCCTTTACCAGTACGCAGGCTGCAACCTGCAGAGAGCTACAACTCTCTCTCTTTCTCGTTTTCATCTACTCCTGGAAGGGAGCTACAACCCCCTACTTCTTTTCATAAAGCATCAGATGATCAACAAGTACATAACAGATATAGACCACTACAGATATCAGATCAGCAATAACAGAACTAACCCAGAACACCTTATCAACAGAGAAATTCAATCAACAGAACATCTTAAAACAGAGACGCAGTTTTTTCCTTCTGTGGCCTGCGACCAGACGCAGTAAACCTTCTGCTACTCTGCGTCCACACGCATATATCCTTCCGCTACGCTGCGTGCCCACGCACTATTCCTTTAACTGTTCTGCGTTCTGTTGCTTCAGGGACGCACCAAAAGATACTATCGCGCCGCGTCTTTTGCTTCAGAGACGCACCTGAACACACTATCGCGCCGCGTCTTTTGCTTCAGAGACGCACCTGAACCTTGATTGCTCTGCGTCCCCACGTAGATCTACAGTCACTGAGCTACATCCCATACGCACCTGAACTTCGTTTGCCCTGTGTCCCCACGCAGATCTCCAGACTCTGCACTGCATCCCGGCGCGCTTTTCTTCACTGAACCTGCGTCCCTTCAGATATAAATGATATGAAGACTTCAGGACTAACCCAAACAGTCAGATCTACAGATCTGATCATGCGCCATAGAGATCACAGTCCATTAGAAGATTCGCCCTCTTAGATCTGGACTAGATCTCACCAAATAAGATATTCAACCAAAGACGATACTCAATCCAAATGAACTCCTTTGCTTTATATAGGCAAGCTCCTCCCCAAAACATGGAACAATACCACGAGCCGACACCATAGAAACACAAAACCGTCGGCTAGATACCACACAAGAAACCCCCACATGCTTTTTCTCTGCCTTGAAATGTGTGTACTGGGTGGACGCACCCCCTGAACGGCTGGCCAGCGTCGCTGGACGCGGACCCTGCATGGTGTACCTGCGGGTACGCACCTCCTGAACTGGTTTCCTGCGTCCTTCTTAATTTTCAACAAACTGAGAGCCTTGCCACTGGAGTTGCCATCAAGTACAACATCTGTAACATACAGTCATACCAAAAACATAATGCCAACAATCTCCCCCTTTGGACTTGATGGCAACCTTACAAACTTCAGCTTCATTCTCCCCCTTTGACATCAAGGGCAAAGGGTATGCTCCCCTAAGCTCATGCTCCTCAGATCTGCAACAAATAACCAGAGATCCACCATGAAAGAGATAGAGACATATTGCAGCTATTTCCAAGATCTCCTTCTCCATAATGCCAACAATGCATTATGTGCTCCCCCTGAGCCTGTACCACCAATAAGAAGATGTTCAACAATAAGATGATGCATCAACAACCCCCAGCTTTTGCCTGAGGTATTCAAACGTGTCCCTGGGCAATGGTTTGGTGAGAATATCAGCAACTTGTTCCTTGAAGGAACATACTCCAACTTGACTTTCTGTTCAAGCACTTGTTCCGGAGAAAATGGTACTTGATTGGTATGTGCTTGGTTTTTGAATGCATAACAGGGTTCTTTGAGATGTGATTGCACTTGTATTATCACATAAGATGGGGATTGGTGGTGTACAAGTGATTTGAAAATCCTGCAAAGTCTGCATCATCCAAAGAAGTTGGGTGCAACAAGATGCAGCAGCAACATATTCCGCTTCAGCTGTAGACAAGGCGATCGAACTCTGTTTCTTGCTGAACCAAGATACCAGTCTGGAACCCATAAAGAACGCACCACCACTTGTGCTTTTCCTGTCATCCACGCTTCCAGCCCAATCTGCATCTGTATAAGCATGAAGAGTAAGATCTGTATCTCTAGGATACCATAAGCCATAATTTTGAGTCCCTTGAAGATATTTGAAAATTCTCTTTACTGCCTGAAGATGAGTCTCCTTCGGATTTGCCTGAAATCTTCCAACTATTCCAACTGCATGCATGATGTCCGGTCGGGTACCTGTCAAATATAGTAAACTTCCAATCATAGATCTGTAGGTTGGTTGATGTACTGCTGCAGATTCATCATTTGCACTGAGACTACATCCTGTGACCATGGGTGTACATACTGGTTTTGCATCTTCCATGCCATATTTCTTCAAAATCTGTTTGAGATACTTGGTTTGAGATAAAAAGATTCCTCCTTCCTTTTGTTGGATTTGCAAACCAAGGAAATATGTCAGTTCTCCTAGCAAGGACATTTCAAATTCTTTCTGCATGACCGAGGCAAACTTTGACTCATAGCTTCTTCATTGCTGCCAAAATAATGTCATCTACATACACAACAAGTATTAGCAATTTGTCATTTTCAATTTTTATATACAGATTGCTATCTGCTGAACCTTTTGAAAAACCTTGTTGATGAAGATATTTGTCCAACCGGTAGTACCAAGCCCTTGGAGCTTGTTTGAGACCATAGAGAGCCTTTTTCAATCGGCATACAAGATTTGGATCATTTCCAAGAATGAACCCATCTGGCTGTTCAATGTACACTTCTTCTTCCAAGTCTCCATTCAGAAAGGCTGATTTCACGTCCATTTGAAATACTTTGAAGTTTTGAAAACTTGAGAGAGCAAGGAACATTCGGATGGCCTCAAGTCTTGCAACAGGAGCAAAAGTTTCTTCAAAGTCTATTCCTTCTTGCTGCGCATACCCTTTACAAACAAGTCTGGCTTTGTTTCTAATTACTTCTCCATTTTCATTCAATTTATTTTTGAAGACCCATTTTGTTTCGATAACATTCTTATCCTTTGGTCTAGGAACCAGCTCCCAAGTGTTGTTCTTTTCGATTTGCTCAAGTTCTTCATCCATTGCTTTCACCCAACATTCATCTTTGCATGCTTCTTTCACATTTTGTGGTTCAGTAGAGGATAGTAATGCCAAATAGCTTGAGGCTTCTGCAACTGTTCTTCTTGTTTGTACACCTGCTTCTTTCTGCCCCACAATCTGAGATTCTGGATGATTCTTCTTCCGAACATATCTGGATGGAGTTTTCTCTTCTATTCTTGTCTGCTCCTCTGGTTCTTCTTGAGGTTCTTCTTGAGGTTCTTCTTCTTCATCATTCTGTCTTTGAGGGTAGCCTTCATCTTCTTCGATATCTTCCGATGTACTTGCCTAGGAATGTATCCCTTCTCATCAACCACCACATCAATGCTGTCAACAATTCTGCCAAGTCTTTTATTGTAGCACTTGTATGCTTTGCTATGTGGAGAGTAACCAAGAAGAATGCCTTCATCTGCTCTAGGTTCAAGTTTGCCAAGCTGCTCATCAGTATTCTTGATATAGCATTTGCTCCCAAAGATTTTGAAGTGCTTTACCGAAGGAGTTTTACCACTCCAGAGCTCATGAGGAGTTTGAGTGCTGTTCACTCGGACATTTGTCTTGTTGAGAATAATAACCGCAGCATGTGCAGCTTCACCCCAGAAAGTTGCGGGAGTTCCTGATTCATCAAGCATAGCACGAGCCATTTGTTGGATTGTTCTGTTCATTCTTTCAACAACTCCATTTTGCTGAGGAGTTCTAGCTGTAGAGAATTCTCTCCTTATGCCATGTTCATCACAGAAATCGAAAAATTCATTTGAAGTAAATTCCCCACCTCTGTCGGATCTGAGGCACTTAATTTTGTGACCTGATTCATTTTCAACCAAGGCTTTGAAGGATTTGAATTTTTCGAAAGCTTCATCTTTGTGCTTCATAAGTCCTAACCAGACAAACCTGGAGAAATCGTCAATAAATAATATCAAGTATTCCTCTCCTCTAGGTGTTCTTTTCCTGAATGGACCACATGTATCTGTATGTACTAGCTCAAGAGGCATGCTAGCTGATCCTTCCTTCTCTGGAAAGTTAGTCCTGGTTTTTTTTCCAAACTGACATGATCTGCATATGGTGTTGTCAGGAATTTTGATATCTGGAAGATCGCGAACTGCCTGATATTTGCATGCTTTCCTTATTTGTGAGAAGCTTAGATGTCCCAACCTTCGATGCCATAACCAGTGCTCTTCATCCTTGCTCAGATAGCATTGTTGTTGTCCTTCTTCAAATATGTACAGATTATTTGGAGTTCTTTTGCCTTTGAGTACTGTTTTACCTGTATCAAGATCACGAACAAGACATCCATTCGATCTGAAAATAACCTCGGTTCTTTGATCACACATCTGGCTGACACTTAGAAGATTATGCTTCAATCCATCAACATACAAAACATTTCCAGCCTTGACATTTTCTTTTAAAGGAGCAATACCTTTTCCTTTTATAGTTGCAGGAGTATCATTTCCAAAAGAAACTTTCTTTCCCTTTTCTAAAGTAGAATAAGATTCAAGTTTTTCTTTATCACCTGTCATATGTTTCGAACATCCACTGTCAATGTACCATAGATTTTCCTGTCCTTCTGCATAAAATGCTATCCCACATCTTTCTGTTTGAGGTTCCTTTATTCTCCATGTTTTGGTGCTTGTGGCTTGTTCCTTTTTCCGCTCTTGTTCCTTTTCTCCTGAAACCTGCTCCTGCATTCAGAGTCTTCATGACCAAAATTATTGCAAATAGAACATTCAACTTCATTTTCAAGAGCCGAAAAGTTGTTATAGGTCCTTTTTGTAATCCCTGTCATACTTCTTTGTTTTTGAGCTTCCTAGTCATGATTGTTTTATATGCAACACATTGAGCTGCTTTGTGACCAAAGTTATGGCAAGAAAAGCATTGTCCATTGAAGAAGCTTCTGCGGTTATTGAATCTACCAGCCAATTGATTGTAATTTCTATTTTCATCTATTCTTGAACCAAACTGAGAAAATTTTACCTGTGGCTGGTTGTAGCTTTTGTTCACCCTTAAGATGGATTGCCCCTGATAGTTTTTGTTTGTAATTCGTCCCTGCTTTACCTGATTATCTTCATTGTTCTTCTGCTCATTTCTTCTTGCTGCATCAAGATAACTTTTTGAGGTGGATGCTTGAGAGGTTTCTCCATTATAGCCCAAACCTGTCTTGTTTAGAGGAGACCGCTGCACATTGATAATCTCATCCAAAGTTTCAGATCCTTTGACAAACTTAAGATTAATAGCTTTTGTTTTCTCAATTTCTTTTCTGAGACCAACAATTTCACCTTCTAGTTTTTCAAGATGTTTTTCCTTTTCATCAATTTGAAATTGTAGAGTATCAATGATCACATTCTTTTCTTCTATACATCTCTTGAGTCTAGTAATTTCATCATAGAGATTATCCACATCTACAGCATCCTCATAATCATCATCTTCAAATGCCATTAACAGCTTATATTTATTACCTTGTTCATCTTCATCACTGTTTGATAAGCCATCACTATCTTCATGGGTGTAGTAGCTTTTCTTATTTGCACTTTGTTTCTTGTTCCATCTAGCAGGTTCCTTTCCTTTATCCTTATAAGGACATTTTGCAGCATAATGACCTACTCTTCCACAAGCAAAGCATTTAAAAGGTAGCTTACCTCTGAACCTTCCAGAACCCCTTTGAAGATTTCTGACAAAGTTTGATTCTTCTTCCTCTTCTTCTGGAACATGGCTTGCTTCATAGTAATCTTCTTTGCCTGATGCCTTAAAAGCAGCTTCCCTTCTGTCTGATGGACCTCCCTTTCTCATTTCATAAGCAGTTAGAATTCCATGTAGCTGAGACATAGTGAGAACACGGAGATTTTCCTTTTCTTCTATTGCAGATACTTTAGATTCAAACTTGGGGGATAATGATCTTAGAATCTTTTCAACTACTATAGCCTCTTTTATTTCTTCACCCAAATTTTTCATACAATTAACAATCTCATCTACCCGAAGAAAATAATTAGCCACACTTTCATCATTATACATCTTGAGAGTCTCATATTGAATCCTGAGAGTTTGAAGTTTAGCTCGTTTTACCTGTTCATCTCCTTCATAGCTTGTGACCATTTTGTCCCATATCTCTTTTGCTGATTTGAAGTGCATTACCTTCATGAATTCTGTTTGGGATATACTTCCTAATAGAGTACTGACTGCTTTTGCATTTGTTTCATACTTCTTTTTCTCAGCTGGATCTGTAGGAGTAGCTGAAGGAAAAGCATAGCCTGTTTCTACAATGTCCCAAACTTCTGTACCAAGAGATTGAAGATATGCAGTAACTCTTACCTTCCAATAATTGAAGTTTGTCCCATCAAAAATCGGTGGCCTGATTGATGCTTCTCTCTCGTAGTTTCATGATGAACGATCTACCTTCAAGCGATCAAGCTTCTCTGAAGGACCTGCTCTGATACCAATTGTTGGAAATAATACTGAGAGGGGGGGTGAATCAGTATTATCTAGCAATTTAACAAATCTTCCTTATTTGATCTTTTGAATTATTCTTGCATATCAGTACCATAAAATAATGAGCATGAACAAAGAAAATAGACAGTCACACCAAAGAACACAAGATGTAAGGTGGAAACCCAATGTGGGAGAAAACCACCTGCTGCAATATGTCTCTATCTTCTTTCAATTTAGAAACTTCTTTTACAATGATTTTGTACTGGTGCAGTCCTTTACCAGTACGCAGGCTGCAACCTGCAGAGAGCTACAACTCTCTCTCTTTCTCGTTTTCAAGTCTACTCCTGGAAGGGAGCTACAACCCCCTACTTCTTTTCATAAAGCATCAGATGATCAACAAGTACATAACAGATATAGACCACTACAGATATCAGATCAGCAATAACAGAACTAACCCAGAACACCTTATCAACAGAGAAATTCAATCAACAGAACATCTTAAACAGAGACGCATTTTTCCTTCTGTGGCCTGCGACCAGACGCAGTAAACTTCTGCTACTCTGCGTCACACGCAGATATCCTTCCGTGCGCTGCGTGCCCACGCACTGTCCTTTAACTGTCTGCGTTCTGTTGCTTCAGGGACGCACCCAAAAGATACTATCGCGCCGCGTCTTTTGCTACAGAGACGCACCTGAAACACACTATCGCGCCGCGTCTTTTGCTTCAGAGACGCACCTGAACACACTATCGCGCCGCGTCTTTTGCTTCAGAGACGCACCTGAACCTTTATTGCTGCGTCCCACGCAGATCTACAGTCACTGAGCTGCGTCCCAGACGCACCTGAACTTCGTCTACCCTGCGTCCCCACGCAGATCTCCAGACTCTGCACTGCATCCCGGCGCGCTTTTCTTCCACTGAACCTGCGTCCCTTAGATATAAATGATATGAAGACTTCAGGACTAACCCAAACAGTCAGATCTACAGATCTGATCATGCGCCATAGAGATCACAGTCCATTAGAAGATTCGCCCTCTTAGATCTGGACTAGATCTCACCAAATAAGATATTCAACCAAAGACAATACTCAATCCAAATGAACTCCTTTGCTTTATATAGGCAAGCTCCTCCCCAAAACATGGAACAATACCACGAGCCGACACCATAGAAACACAAAACCGTCGGCTAGATACCACACAAGAAACCCCCACGTGCTTTTCTCTGCCTTGAAATGTGTGCACTGGGTGGACGCACCCCCTGAACGGCTGGCCAGCGTCGCTGGACGCGGACCCTGCATGGTGTACCTGCGGGTACGCACCTCCTGAACTGGTTTCCTGCGTCCTTCTTAATTTTCAACAAACTGAGAGCCTTGCCACTGGAGTTGCCATCAAGTACAACATCTGTAACATACAGTCATACCAGAAAACATAATGCCAACAATCTCCCCCTTTGGACTTGATGGCAACCTTACAAACTTCAGCTTCATTCTCCCCCTTTGACATCAAGGGCAAAGGGTATGCTCCCCCTAAGCTCATGCTCCTCCAGATCTGCAACAAATACCAGAGATCCACCATGAAAGAGATAGAGACATATTGCAGCTATTTCCAAGATCTCCTTCTCCATAATGCCAACAATGCATTATGTGCTCCCCCTGAGCCTGTACCACCAATAAGAAGATCTTCAACAATAAGATGATGCATCAACAACCCCCAGCTTTTGCCTGAGGTATTCAAACGTGCCCTGGGCAATGGTTTGGTGAGAATATCAGCAACTTGTTCCTTGGAAGGAACATACTCCAACTTGACTTTCTGTTCAAGCACTTGTTCCCGGAGAAAATGGTACTTGATTGGTATGTGCTTGGTTTTTGAATGCATAACAGGGTTCTTTGAGATGCTGATTGCACTTGTATTATCACATAAGATGGGGATTGGTGGTGTACAAGTGATTTGAAAATCCTGCAAAGTCTGCATCATCCAAAGAAGTTGGGTGCAACAAGATGCAGCAGCACATATTCCGCTTCAGCTGTAGACAAGGCAATCGAACTCTGTTTCTTGCTGAACCAAGATACCAGTCTGGAACCCATAAAGAACGCACCACCACTTGTGCTTTTCCTGTCATCCACGCTTCCGGCCCAATCTGCATCTGTATAAGCATGAAGAGTAAGATCTGTATCTCTAGGATACCATAAGCCATAATTTTGAGTCCCTTGAAGATATTTGAAAATTCTCTTTACTGCCTGAAGATGAGTCTCCTTCGGATTTGCCTGAAATCTTCCAACTATTCCAACTGCATGCATGATGTCCGGTCGGGTACCTGTCAAATATAGTAAACTTCCAATCATAGATCTGTAGGTTGGTTGATGTACTGCTGCAGATTCATCATTTGCACTGAGACTACATCCTGTGACCATGGGTGTACATACTGGTTTTGCATCTTCCATGCCATATTTCTTCAAAATCTGTTTGAGATACTTGGTTTGAGATAAAAAGATTCCTCCTTCCTTTTGTTGGATTTGCAAACCAAGGAAATATGTCAGTTCTCCTAGCAAGGACATTTCAAATTCTTTCTGCATGACCGAGGCAAAACTTTGACTCATAGCTTCTTCATTGCTGCCAAAAATAATGTCATCTACATACACAACAAGTATTAGCAATTTGTCATTTTCAACTTTTATATACAGATTGCTATCTGCTGAACCTTTTGAAAAACCTTGTTGATGAAGATATTTGTCCAACCGGTAGTACCAAGCCCTTGGAGCTTGTTTGAGACCATAGAGAGCCTTTTTCAATCGGCATACAAGATTTGGATCATTTCCAAGAATGAACCCATCTGGCTGTTCAATGTACACTTCTTCTTCCAAGTCTCCATTCAGAAAGGCTGATTTCACGTCCATTTGAAATACTTTGAAGTTTTGAAAACTTGAGAGAGCAAGGAACATTCGGATGGCCTCAAGTCTTGCAACAGGAGCAAAAGTTTCTTCAAAGTCTATTCCTTCTTGCTACGCATACCCTTTACAAACAAGTCTGGCTTTGTTTCTAATTACTTCTCCATTTTCATTCAATTTATTTTTGAAGACCCATTTTGTTCCGATAACAATCTTATCCTTTGGTCTAGGAACCAGCTCCCAAGTGTTGTTCTTTTCGATTTGCTCAAGTTCTTCATCCATTGCTTTCACCCAACATTCATCTTTGCATGCTTCTTTCACATTTTGTGGTTCAGTAGAGGATAGTAATGCCAAATAGCTTGAGGCTTCTGCAACTGTTCTTCTTGTTTGTACACCTGCTTCTTTCTGCCCCATAATCTGAGATTCTGGATGATTCTTCTGAACATATCTGGATGGAGTTTTCTCTTCTATTCTTGTCTGCTCCTTCTTCCTTCTGGTTCTTCTTGAGGTTCTTCTTCTTCATCATTCTGTCTTTGAGGGTAGCCTTCATCTTCTTCGATATCTTCCCGATGTACTTGCCTAGGAATGTATCCCTTCTCATCAACCACCACATCAATGCTGTCAACAATTCTGCCAAGTCTTTTATTGTAGCACTTGTATGCTTTGCTATGTGGAAGTAACCAAGAAGAATGCCTTCATCTGCTCTAGGTTCAAGTTTGCCAAGCTGCTCATCAGTATTCTTGATATAGCATTTGCTCCCAAAGATTTTGAAGTGCTTTACCGAAGGAGTTTTACCACTCCAGAGCTCATGAGGAGTTTGAGTGCTGTTCACCCGGACATTTGTCTTGTTGAGAATAATAACCGCAGCATGTGCAGCTTCACCCCAGAAAGTTGCGGGAGTTCCTGATTCATCAAGCATAGCACGAGCCATTTGTTGGATTGTTCTGTTCATTCTTTCAACAACTCCATTTTGCTGAGGAGTTCTAGCTGTAGAGAATTCTCTCCTTATCCCATGTTCATCACAGAAATCGAAAAATTCATTTGAAGTAAATTCCCCACCTCTGTCGGATCTGAGGCACTTAATTTTGTGACCTGATTCATTTTCAACCAAGGCTTTGAAGGATTTGAATTTTTCGAATGCTTCATCTTTGTGCTTCATAAGTCCTAACCAGACAAACCTGGAGAAATCGTCAATAAATAATATCAAGTATTCCTCTCCTCTAGGTGTTCTTTTCCTGAATGGACCACATGTATCTGTATGTACTAGCTCAAGAGGCATGCTAGCTGATCCTTCTTTCTCTGGAAAGTTAGTCCTGGTTGTTTTCCAAACTGACATGATCTGCATATGGTGTTGTCAGGAATTTTGATATCTGGAAGATCGCGAACTGCCTGATATTTGCATGCTTTCCTTATTTGTGAGAAGCTTAGATGTCCCAACCTTCGATGCCATAACCAGTGCTCTTCATCCTTGCTCAGATAGCATTGTTGTTGTCCTTCTTCAAATATGTACAGATTATTTGGAGTTCTTTTGCCTTTGAGTACTGTTTTACCTGTATCAAGATCACGAACAAGACATCCATTCGATCTGAAAATAACCTCGGTTCTTTGATCACACATCTGGCTGACACTTAGAAGATTATGCTTCAATCCATCAACATACAAAACATTTCCAGCCTTGACATTTTCTTTTAAAGGAGCAATACCTTTTCCTTTTATAGTTGCAGGAGTATCATTTCCAAAAGAAACTTTCTTTCCCTTTTCTAAAGTAGAATAAGATTCAAGTTTTTCTTTATCACCTGTCATATGTTTCGAACATCCACTGTCAATGTACCATAGATTTTCCTGTCCTTCTGCATAAAATGCTATCCCACATCTTTCTATTTGAGGTTCCTTTATTCTCCATGTTTTGGTGCTTGTGGCTTGTTCCTTTCCGCTCTTGTTCCTTTTTCTCCTGAAACCTGCTCCTGCATTCAGAGTCTTCATGACCAAAATTATTGCAAATAGAACATTCAACTTCATTTTCAAGAGCCGAAAAGTTGTTATAGGTCCTTTTTGTAATCCCTGTCATACTTCTTTGTTTTTGAGCTTCCCTAGTCATGATTGTTTTATATGCAACACATTGAGCTGCTTTGTGACCAAAGTTATGGCAAGAAAAGCATTGTCCATTGAAGAAGCTTCTGCGGTTATTGAATCTACCAGCCAACTGATTGTAATTTCTATTTTCATCTATTCTTGAACCAAACTGAGAAATTTTACCTGTGGCTGGTTGTAGCTTTTGTTCACCCTTAAGATGGATTGCCCCTGATAGTTTTTGTTTGTAATTTGTCCCTGCTTTACCTGATTATCTTCATTGTTCTTCTGCTCATTTCTTCTTGCTGCATCAAGATAACTTTTTGAGGTGGATGCTTGAGAGGTTTCTCCATTATAGCCCAAACCTGTCTTGTTTAGAGGAGACCGCTGCACATTGATAATCTCATCCAAAGTTTCAGATCCTTTGACAAACTTAAGATTAATAGCTTTTGTTTTCTCAATTTCTTTTCTGAGACCAACAATTTCACCTTCTAGTTTTTCAAGATGTTTTTCCTTTTCATCAATTTGAAATTGTAGAGTATCAATGATCACATTCTTTTCTTCTATACATCTCTTGAGTCTAGTAATTTCATCATAGAGATTATCCACATCTACAGCATCCTCATAATCATCATCTTCAAATGCCATTAACAGCTTATATTTATTACCTTGTTCATCTTCATCATTGTTTGATAAGCCATCACTATCTTCATGGGTGTAGTAGCTTTTCTTATTTGCACTTTGTTTCTTGTTCCATCTAGCAGGTTCCTTTCCTTTATCCTTATAAGGACATTTTGCAGCATAATGACCTACTCTTTCACAAGCAAAGCATTTAAAAGGTAGCTTACCTCTGAACCTCCCAGAACCCCTTTGAAGATTTCTGACAAAGTTTGATTCTTCTTCCTCTTCTTCTGGAACATGGCTTGCTTCATAGAATCTTCTTTGCCTGATGCCTTAAAAGCACTTCCCTTCTGTCTCATGGACCTCCCTTTCTCATTTCATAAGCAGTTAGAATTCCATGTAGCTGAGACATAGTGAGAACACGGAGATTTTCCTTTCTTCTATTGCAGATACTTTAGATTCAAACTTGGGGGATAATGATCTTAGAATCTTTTCAACTACTATAGCCTCTTTTATTTCTTCACCAAATTTTTCATACAATTAACAATCTCATCTACCTGAAAAAAATAATTAGCCACACTTTCATCATTATACATCTTGAGAGTCTCATATTGAATCCTGAGAGTTTGAAGTTTAGCTCGTTTTACCTGTTCATCTCCTTCATAGCTTGTGACCATTTTGTCCCATATCTCTTTTGCTGATTTGAAGTGCATTACCTTCATGAATTCTGTTTGGGATATACTTCCTAATAGAGTACTGACTGCTTTTGCATTTGTTTCATACTTTTTTTTCTCAGCTGGATCTGTAGGAGTAGCTGAAGGAAAAGCATAGCTTGTTTCTACAATGTCCCAAACTTCTGTACCAAGAGATTGAAGATATGCAGTAACTCTACCTTCCAATAATTGAAGTTTGTCCCATCAAAAATCGGTGGCCTGATTGATGCTTCTCTATCGTAGTTGCTCATGATGAACGATCTACCTTCAAGCGATCAAGCTTCTCTGAAGGACCTGCTCCGATACCAATTGTTGGAAATAATACTGAGAGGGGGGTGAATCAGTATTATCTAGCAATTTAACAAATCTTCCTTATTTTGATCTTTTGAATTATTCTTGCATATCAATACCATAAAATAATGAGCATGAACAAAAGAAAATAGACATCAACCAAAGAACACAAGATGTAAGGTGGAAACCCAATGTGGGAGAAAACCACCTGCTGCAATATGTCTCTGACTTCTTTTCATTTAGAAACTTCTTTACAATGATTTTGTACTGGTGCAGTCCTTTACCAGTACGCAGGCAGT